>CM057474.1:36877400-38118000 GCA_030035585.1 Dugong dugon | reverse complement strand
TACTTTTGACACAGCAAAACGGCGGCCTTGCGTCATTCGTGTTCCAGAACGGGAGAAAGGCCGTTTCTCTTCCCCTTTAGCGATTCCGTCTGTAAAGCGGGATTCTCCGCCGGGCAGCAAAGAATGTCTCCGGAGCGCTGGAAACCCTCAATGGCTTCAAGTACTTCAATGGGAAATAAGTCATACACTTTATCCAGGTAGGCAATGCACAGGCGACATTCTTAGACATGGAACCCAGTGGGATGTTCGTACACAGTAAGTGAATTCTTCTCACTTCATCCCCACCCCGACATCGACAGGCTCTTGCTTTCTCTCTCTGGCAGGTAAGAAGCTACATGCTCACGTGAAGCACTCAAGCTTTGCTCAGCCAAACTGAACTTCTTTTACCATCCTCTTGCTAAAAGCAAACAATCTACCTCTTTGACTTTGAATCCCAAAAGTTCCTTCGTTCCCTGTTAGCCAAAGTTAGCTTTGATAACCAGGGGAGTCAAATACTGACCTGGTAACCAGTCTCCAGTCTTCTACCACTGAGTGAATGTTTGAGAGAGCAGCTGGTGGTGGGCGGACAGTTTAGTCTCCCAAAAAGGAAAACTTCTGGAAATTCATGTAAGCAGCTGGAAGGAGAAGGCAGTATTTTGCTTTCTCTCTCATGCGCTGAATTGGTATCTTCTACTTGCTGCTCACGTAGCTTTTATTCCAGGAAACGACGGCTATGCCTGTTCCGTGTTCCAGAACGGGAGAAACGTGCTTTCTCTTCTCCTCTGGCGATAACGTCTGTAAAGCGGTATTCTCCGCGGAGCAGCACAGAATGCCTCTCGGAATGCTGTAAACCATGAATGGATTCAACTGCTTGAAAGAGAGGAAAGTCATACCCTTTCTCCAGGAGGTCAATGCACAGGGAACTTTCCTAGGCAAGTAACCCAGAGGAATATTCAGACACAGTAAGTGAATCCTTCCCACTTCATCCCCACCCTGACAGCAACAGGCGCTTGCTTTCTCTTTCTGGCAGGGAAGAAGCTACACGCTCCCGTGAAGCACCCAAGATCTAGTCAGTGGAACTGAACCTCTTCTGCCATCCTCTAGCTGAAGGCAGACAATCTGCCCTTTTGGCTTTGAATCCCAAAAGTACCTTCACTGCCTCTTCTGCAAAGTGAGCTTTAATAACCAGGGGATTCAAATGCTTGCAAGGTAGCCACTCTCCAGTCTTCTCCCACTGAGAGAAGGTTTGAGAAAGCAGCTGGTGGTGGGCGGACAGTTTCTTCTGACAAAAACGGAAACTTCGGTAGATTCAGTGAAACAGCTTGGAGGAGAACGCTGTGTCTCGCGTTCTCTTTCATGTGATGAGTTGGGAAGTTATAAGTGCTGCTAACATACTTTTGACACAGCAAAACGGCGGCCTTGCGTCATTCGTGTTCCAGAACGGGAGAAAGCCCGTTTTTCTTCTCCTTTAGCGATTCCGACTGTAAAGCGGGATTCTCCGCCGGGCAGCAAAGAATGCCTCCCGGAATGCTGGAAACCCTCAATGGCTTCAAGTACTTCAATGCGAAATAAGTCATACACTTTATCCAGGTAGGCAAAGCACAGGCGACATTCTTAGACATGGAACCCATTGGCATTTTCCAACAGAGTATGTGAATCCTTTTCACTTCATCCCCACCCCGACAGCGACAGGCTCTTGCTTTCTCTATCTGGCAGGTAAGAAGCTACATGCTCACGTGAAGCACTCAAGCTTTGCTCAGCCTAACTGAACTTCTTCTACCATCCTCTTGCTAAAAGCAAACAATTTACCTCTTTGACTTTGAATCCCAAAAGTTCCTTCGTTCCCTGTTAGGCAAAGTTAGCTTTGATAACCAGGGGATTCAAATACTGACCTTGAAACCAGTGTCCAGTCTTCTTCCACTGAGTGAATCTTTGAGAGAGCAGCTGGTGGTGGGCGGACAGTTTCTTCTCCCAAAAAGGAAAACTTCAGGACATTCATGTAAGCAGCTGGAAGGAGAAGGCCGTATTTTGCTTTCTGTCTCATGCGCTGAATTGGGACCCTCTACTTGCGGCTCACGTAGCTTTCTTTTACTCCGGGAAACGGCGGCTCTGCCTCTTTCGTGTTCCAGAACGGGAGTAACGTGCTTTCTCTTCTCCTCTGGCGATAACGTCTGTAAAGCGGTATTCTCCGCGGAGCAGCACAGAATGCCTCCCGGAATGCTGTAAACCATGAATGGATTCAACTGCTTGAAAGAGAGGAAAGTCATACCCTTTCTCCAGGAGGTCAATGCACAGGGAACTTTCCTAGGCAAGTAACCCAGAGGAATATTCAGACACAGTAAGTGAATCCTTCCCACTTCATCCCCACCCTGACAGCAACAGGCGCTTGCTTTCTCTTTCTGGCAGGGAAGAAGCTACACGCTCCCGTGAAGCACCCAAGATCTAGTCAGTGGAACTGAACCTCTTCTGCCATCCTCTAGCTGAAGGCAGACAATCTGCCCTTTTGGCTTTGAATCCCAAAAGTACCTTCACTGCCTCTTCTGCAAAGTGAGCTTTAATAACCAGGGGATTCAAATGCTTGCAAGGTAGCCACTCTCCAGTCTTCTCCCACTGAGAGAAGGTTTGAGAAAGCAGCTGGTGGTGGGCGGACAGTTTCTTCTGACAAAAACGGAAACTTCGGTAGATTCAGTGAAACAGCTTGGAGGAGAACGCTGTATGTCGCGTTCTCTTGCATGTGATGAGTTGGGAATTTATAAGTGCTGCTAACATACTTTTGACACAGCAAAACGGCGGCCTTGCGTCATTCGTGTTCCAGAACGGGAGAAAGGCCGTTTCTCTTCCCCTTTAGCGATTCCGTCTGTAAAGCGGGATTCTCCGCCGGGCAGCAAAGAATGTCTCCGGAGCGCTGGAAACCCTCAATGGCTTCAAGTACTTCAATGGGAAATAAGTCATACACTTTATCCAGGTAGGCAATGCACAGGCGACATTCTTAGACATGGAACCCAGTGGGATGTTCGTACACAGTAAGTGAATTCTTCTCACTTCATCCCCACCCCGACATCGACAGGCTCTTGCTTTCTCTCTCTGGCAGGTAAGAAGCTACATGCTCACGTGAAGCACTCAAGCTTTGCTCAGCCAAACTGAACTTCTTTTACCATCCTCTTGCTAAAAGCAAACAATCTACCTCTTTGACTTTGAATCCCAAAAGTTCCTTCGTTCCCTGTTAGCCAAAGTTAGCTTTGATAACCAGGGGAGTCAAATACTGACCTGGTAACCAGTCTCCAGTCTTCTACCACTGAGTGAATGTTTGAGAGAGCAGCTGGTGGTGGGCGGACAGTTTAGTCTCCCAAAAAGGAAAACTTCTGGAAATTCATGTAAGCAGCTGGAAGGAGAAGGCAGTATTTTGCTTTCTCTCTCATGCGCTGAATTGGTATCTTCTACTTGCTGCTCACGTAGCTTTTATTCCAGGAAACGACGGCTATGCCTGTTCCGTGTTCCAGAACGGGAGAAACGTGCTTTCTCTTCTCCTCTGGCGATAACGTCTGTAAAGCGGTATTCTCCGCGGAGCAGCACAGAATGCCTCTCGGAATGCTGTAAACCATGAATGGATTCAACTGCTTGAAAGAGAGGAAAGTCATACCCTTTCTCCAGGAGGTCAATGCACAGGGAACTTTCCTAGGCAAGTAACCCAGAGGAATATTCAGACACAGTAAGTGAATCCTTCCCACTTCATCCCCACCCTGACAGCAACAGGCGCTTGCTTTCTCTTTCTGGCAGGGAAGAAGCTACACGCTCCCGTGAAGCACCCAAGATCTAGTCAGTGGAACTGAACCTCTTCTGCCATCCTCTAGCTGAAGGCAGACAATCTGCCCTTTTGGCTTTGAATCCCAAAAGTACCTTCACTGCCTCTTCTGCAAAGTGAGCTTTAATAACCAGGGGATTCAAATGCTTGCAAGGTAGCCACTCTCCAGTCTTCTCCCACTGAGAGAAGGTTTGAGAAAGCAGCTGGTGGTGGGCGGACAGTTTCTTCTGACAAAAACGGAAACTTCGGTAGATTCAGTGAAACAGCTTGGAGGAGAACGCTGTGTCTCGCGTTCTCTTTCATGTGATGAGTTGGGAAGTTCTAAGTGCTGCTAACATACTTTTGACACAGCAAAACGGCGGCCTTGCGTCATTCGTGTTCCAGAACGGGAGAAAGCCCGTTTTTCTTCTCCTTTAGCGATTCCGACTGTAAAGCGGGATTCTCCGCCGGGCAGCAAAGAATGCCTCCCGGAATGCTGGAAACCCTCAATGGCTTCAAGTACTTCAATGGGAAATAAGTCATACACTTTATCCAGGTAGGCAAAGCACAGGCGACATTCTTAGACATGGAACCCAGTGGGATGTTCGTACACAGTAAGTGAATTCTTCTCACTTCATCCCCACCCCGACATCGACAGGCTCTTGCTTTCTCTCTTTGGCAGGTAAGAAGCTACATGCTCACGTGAAGCACTCAAGCTTTGCTCAGCCAAACTGAACTTCTTTTACCATCCTCTTGCTAAAAGCAAACAATCTACCTCTTTGACTTTGAATCCCAAAAGTTCCTTCGTTCCCTGTTAGCCAAAGTTAGCTTTGATAACCAGGGGAGTCAAATACTGACCTGGTAACCAGTCTCCAGTCTTCTACCACTGAGTGAATGTTTGAGAGAGCAGCTGGTGGTGGGCGGACAGTTTAGTCTCCCAAAAAGGAAAACTTCTGGAAATTCATGTAAGCAGCTGGAAGGAGAAGGCAGTATTTTGCTTTCTCTCTCATGCGCTGAATTGGTATCTTCTACTTGCTGCTCACGTAGCTTTTATTCCAGGAAACGACGGCTCTGCCTGTTCCGTGTTCCAGAACGGGAGAAACGTGCTTTCTCTTCTCCTCTGGCGATAACGTCTGTAAAGCGGTATTCTCCGCAGAGCAGCACAGAATGCCTCTCGGAATGCTGTAAACCATGAATGGATTCAACTGCTTGAAAGAGAGGAAAGTCATACCCTTTCTCCAGGAGGTCAATGCACAGGGAACTTTCCTAGGCAAGTAACCCAGAGGAATATTCAGACACAGTAAGTGAATCCTTCCCACTTCATCCCCACCCTGACAGCAACAGGCGCTTGCTTTCTCTTTCTGGCAGGGAAGAAGCTACACGCTCCCGTGAAGCACCCAAGATCTAGTCAGTGGAACTGAACCTCTTCTGCCATCCTCTAGCTGAAGGCAGACAATCTGCCCTTTTGGCTTTGAATCCCAAAAGTACCTTCACTGCCTCTTCTGCAAAGTGAGCTTTAATAACCAGGGGATTCAAATGCTTGCAAGGTAGCCACTCTCCAGTCTTCTCCCACTGAGAGAAGGTTTGAGAAAGCAGCTGGTGGTGGGCGGACAGTTTCTTCTGACAAAAACGGAAACTTCGGTAGATTCAGTGAAACAGCTTGGAGGAGAACGCTGTATTTCGCGTTCTCTTGCATGTGATGAGTTGGGAATTTATAAGTGCTGCTAACATACTTTTGACACAGCAAAACGGCGGCCTTGCGTCATTCGTGTTCCAGAACGGGAGAAAGGCCGTTTCTCTTCCCCTTTAGCGATTCCGTCTGTAAAGCGGGATTCTCCGCCGGGCAGCAAAGAATGTCTCCGGAGCGCTGGAAACCCTCAATGGCTTCAAGTACTTCAATGGGAAATAAGTCATACACTTTATCCAGGTAGGCAATGCACAGGCGACATTCTTAGACATGGAACCCAGTGGGATGTTCGTACACAGTAAGTGAATTCTTCTCACTTCATCCCCACCCCGACATCGACAGGCTCTTGCTTTCTCTCTCTGGCAGGTAAGAAGCTACATGCTCACGTGAAGCACTCAAGCTTTGCTCAGCCAAACTGAACTTCTTTTACCATCCTCTTGCTAAAAGCAAACAATCTACCTCTTTGACTTTGAATCCCAAAAGTTCCTTCGTTCCCTGTTAGCCAAAGTTAGCTTTGATAACCAGGGGAGTCAAATACTGACCTGGTAACCAGTCTCCAGTCTTCTACCACTGAGTGAATGTTTGAGAGAGCAGCTGGTGGTGGGCGGACAGTTTAGTCTCCCAAAAAGGAAAACTTCTGGAAATTCATGTAAGCAGCTGGAAGGAGAAGGCCGTATTTTGCTTTCTCTCTCATGCGCTGAATTGGTATCTTCTACTTGCTGCTCACGTAGCTTTTATTCCAGGAAACGACGGCTCTGCCTGTTCCGTGTTCCAGAACGGGAGAAACGTGCTTTCTCTTCTCCTCTGGCGATAACGTCTGTAAAGCGGTATTCTCCGCGGAGCAGCACAGAATGCCTCTCGGAATGCTGTAAACCATGAATGGATTCAACTGCTTGAAAGAGAGGAAAGTCATACCCTTTCTCCAGGAGGTCAATGCACACGGAACTTTCCTAGGCAAGTAACCCAGAGGAATATTCAGACACAGTAAGTGAATCCTTCCCACTTCATCCCCACCCTGACAGCAACAGGCGCTTGCTTTCTCTTTCTGGCAGGGAAGAAGCTACACGCTCCCGTGAAGCACCCAAGATCTAGTCAGTGGAACTGAACCTCTTCTGCCATCCTCTAGCTGAAGGCAGACAATCTGCCCTTTTGGCTTTGAATCCCAAAAGTACCTTCACTGCCTCTTCTGCAAAGTGAGCTTTAATAACCAGGGGATTCAAATGCTTGCAAGGTAGCCACTCTCCAGTCTTCTCCCACTGAGAGAAGGTTTGAGAAAGCAGCTGGTGGTGGGCGGACAGTTTCTTCTGACAAAAACGGAAACTTCGGTAGATTCAGTGAAACAGCTTGGAGGAGAACGCTGTGTCTCGCGTTCTCTTTCATGTGATGAGTTGGGAAGTTATAAGTGCTGCTAACATACTTTTGACACAGCAAAACGGCGGCCTTGCGTCATTCGTGTTCCAGAACGGGAGAAAGCCCGTTTTTCTTCTCCTTTAGCGATTCCGACTGTAAAGCGGGATTCTCCGCCGGGCAGCAAAGAATGCCTCCCGGAATGCTGGAAACCCTCAATGGCTTCAAGTACTTCAATGGGAAATAAGTCATACACTTTATCCAGGTAGGCAAAGCACAGGCGACATTCTTAGACATGGACCCCATTGGCATTTTCCAACAGAGTATGTGAATCCTTCTCACTTCATCCCCACCCCGACAGCGACAGGCTCTTGCTTTCTCTATCTGGCAGGTAAGAAGCTACATGCTCACGTGAAGCACTCAAGCTTTGCTCAGCCTAACTGAACTTCTTCTACCATCCTCTTGCTAAAAGCAAACAATCTACCTCTTTGACTTTGAATCCCAAAAGTTCCTTCGTTCCCTGTTAGGCAAAGTTAGCTTTGATAACCAGGGGATTCAAATACTGACCTTGAAACCAGTGTCCAGTCTTCTTCCACTGAGTGAATCTTTGAGAGAGCAGCTGGTGGTGGGCGCACAGTTTCTTCTCCCAAAAAGGAAAACTTCAGGACATTCATGTAAGCAGCTGGAAGGAGAAGGCCGTATTTTGCTTTCTGTCTCATGCGCTGAATTGGGACCCTCTACTTGCGGCTCACGTAGCTTTCTTTTACTCCGGGAAACGGCGGCTCTGCCTCTTTCGTGTTCCAGAACGGGAGTAACGTGCTTTCTCTTCTCCTCTGGCGATAACGTCTGTAAAGCGGTATTCTCCGCGGAGCAGCACAGAATGCCTCCCGGAATGCTGTAAACCATGAATGGATTCAACTGCTTGAAAGAGAGGAAAGTCATACCCTTTCTCCAGGAGGTCAATGCACAGGGAACTTTCCTAGGCAAGTAACCCAGAGGAATATTCAGACACAGTAAGTGAATCCTTCCCACTTCATCCCCACCCTGACAGCAACAGGCGCTTGCTTTCTCTTTCTGGCAGGGAAGAAGCTACACGCTCCCGTGAAGCACCCAAGATCTAGTCAGTGGAACTGAACCTCTTCTGCCATCCTCTAGCTGAAGGCAGACAATCTGCCCTTTTGGCTTTGAATCCCAAAAGTACCTTCACTGCCTCTTCTGCAAAGTGAGCTTTAATAACCAGGGGATTCAAATGCTTGCAAGGTAGCCACTCTCCAGTCTTCTCCCACTGAGAGAAGGTTTGAGAAAGCAGCTGGTGGTGGGCGGACAGTTTCTTCTGACAAAAACGGAAACTTCGGTAGATTCAGTGAAACAGCTTGGAGGAGAACGCTGTATGTCGCGTTCTCTTGCATGTGATGAGTTGGGAATTTATAAGTGCTGCTAACATACTTTTGACACAGCAAAACGGCGGCCTTGCGTCATTCGTGTTCCAGAACGGGAGAAAGGCCGTTTCTCTTCCCCTTTAGCGATTCCGTCTGTAAAGCGGGATTCTCCGCCGGGCAGCAAAGAATGTCTCCGGAGCGCTGGAAACCCTCAATGGCTTCAAGTACTTCAATGGGAAATAAGTCATACACTTTATCCAGGTAGGCAATGCACAGGCGACATTCTTAGACATGGAACCCAGTGGGATGTTCGTACACAGTAAGTGAATTCTTCTCACTTCATCCCCACCCCGACATCGACAGGCTCTTGCTTTCTCTATCTGGCAGGTAAGAAGCTACATGCTCACGTGAAGCACTCAAGCTTTGCTCAGCCTAACTGAACTTCTTCTACCATCCTCTTGCTAAAAGCAAACAATCTACCTCTTTGACTTTGAATCCCAAAAGTTCCTTCGTTCCCTGTTAGGCAAAGTTAGCTTTGATAACCAGGGGATTCAAATACTGACCTTGAAACCAGTGTCCAGTCTTCTTCCACTGAGTGAATCTTTGAGAGAGCAGCTGGTGGTGGGCGCACAGTTTCTTCTCCCAAAAAGGAAAACTTCAGGACATTCATGTAAGCAGCTGGAAGGAGAAGGCCGTATTTTGCTTTCTGTCTCATGCGCTGAATTGGGACCCTCTACTTGCGGCTCACGTAGCTTTCTTTTACTCCGGGAAACGGCGGCTCTGCCTCTTTCGTGTTCCAGAACGGGAGTAACGTGCTTTCTCTTCTCCTCTGGCGATAACGTCTGTAAAGCGGTATTCTCCGCGGAGCAGCACAGAATGCCTCCCGGAATGCTGTAAACCATGAATGGATTCAACTGCTTGAAAGAGAGGAAAGTCATACCCTTTCTCCAGGAGGTCAATGCACAGGGAACTTTCCTAGGCAAGTAGCCCAGAGGAATATTCAGACACAGTAAGTGAATCCTTCCCACTTCATCCCCACCCTGACAGCAACAGGCGCTTGCTTTCTCTTTCTGGCAGGGAAGAAGCTACACGCTCCCGTGAAGCACCCAAGATCTAGTCAGTGGAACTGAAACTCTTCTGCCATCCTCTAGCTGAAGGCAGACAATCTGCCCTTTTGGCTTTGAATCCCAAAAGTACCTTCACTGCCTCTTCTGCAAAGTGAGCTTTAATAACCAGGGGATTCAAATGCTTGCAAGGTAGCCACTCTCCAGTCTTCTCCCACTGAGAGAAGGTTTGAGAAAGCAGCTGGTGGTGGGCGGACAGTTTCTTCTGACAAAAACGGAAACTTCGGTAGATTCAGTGAAACAGCTTGGAGGAGAACGCTGTATGTCGCGTTCTCTTGCATGTGATGAGTTGGGAATTTATAAGTGCTGCTAACATACTTTTGACACAGCAAAACGGCGGCCTTGCGTCATTCGTGTTCCAGAACGGGAGAAAGGCCGTTTCTCTTCCCCTTTAGCGATTCCGTCTGTAAAGCGGGATTCTCCGCCGGGCAGCAAAGAATGTCTCCGGAGCGCTGGAAACCCTCAATGGCTTCAAGTACTTCAATGGGAAATAAGTCATACACTTTATCCAGGTAGGCAAAGCACAGGCGACATTCTTAGACATGGAACCCATTGGCATTTTCCAACAGAGTATGTGAATCCTTCTCACTTCATCCCCACCCCGACAGCGACAGGCTCTTGCTTTCTCTATCTGGCAGGTAAGAAGCTACATGCTCACGTGAAGCACTCAAGCTTTGCTCAGCCTAACTGAACTTCTTCTACCATCCTCTTGCTAAAAGCAAACAATCTACCTCTTTGACTTTGAATCCCAAAAGTTCCTTCGTTCCCTGTTAGGCAAAGTTAGCTTTGATAACCAGGGGATTCAAATACTGACCTTGAAACCAGTGTCCAGTCTTCTTCCACTGAGTGAATCTTTGAGAGAGCAGCTGGTGGTGGGCGCACAGTTTCTTCTCCCAAAAAGGAAAACTTCAGGACATTCATGTAAGCAGCTGGAAGGAGAAGGCCGTATTTTGCTTTCTGTCTCATGCGCTGAATTGGGACCCTCTACTTGCGGCTCACGTAGCTTTCTTTTACTCCGGGAAACGGCGGCTCTGCCTCTTTCGTGTTCCAGAACGGGAGTAACGTGCTTTCTCTTCTCCTCTGGCGATAACGTCTGTAAAGCGGTATTCTCCGCGGAGCAGCACAGAATGCCTCCCGGAATGCTGTAAACCATGAATGGATTCAACTGCTTGAAAGAGAGGAAAGTCATACCCTTTCTCCAGGAGGTCAATGCACAGGGAACTTTCCTAGGCAAGTAACCCAGAGGAATATTCAGACACAGTAAGTGAATCCTTCCCACTTCATCCCCACCCTGACAGCAACAGGCGCTTGCTTTCTCTTTCTGGCAGGGAAGAAGCTACACGCTCCCGTGAAGCACCCAAGATCTAGTCAGTGGAACTGAACCTCTTCTGCCATCCTCTAGCTGAAGGCAGACAATCTGCCCTTTTGGCTTTGAATCCCAAAAGTACCTTCACTGCCTCTTCTGCAAAGTGAGCTTTAATAACCAGGGGATTCAAATGATTGCAAGGTAGCCACTCTCCAGTCTTCTCCCACTGAGAGAAGGTTTGAGAAAGCAGCTGGTGGTGGGCGGACAGTTTCTTCTGACAAAAACGGAAACTTCGGTAGATTCAGTGAAACAGCTTGGAGGAGAACGCTGTATGTCGCGTTCTCTTGCATGTGATGAGTTGGGAATTTATAAGTGCTGCTAACATACTTTTGACACAGCAAAACGGCGGCCTTGCGTCATTCGTGTTCCAGAACGGGAGAAAGGCCGTTTCTCTTCCCCTTTAGCGATTCCGTCTGTAAAGCGGGATTCTCCGCCGGGCAGCAAAGAATGTCTCCGGAGCGCTGGAAACCCTCAATGGCTTCAAGTACTTCAATGGGAAATAAGTCATACACTTTATCCAGGTAGGCAATGCACAGGCGACATTCTTAGACATGGAACCCAGTGGGATGTTCGTACACAGTAAGTGAATTCTTCTCACTTCATCCCCACCCCGACATCGACAGGCTCTTGCTTTCTCTCTCTGGCAGGTAAGAAGCTACATGCTCACGTGAAGCACTCAAGCTTTGCTCAGCCAAACTGAACTTCTTTTACCATCCTCTTGCTAAAAGCAAACAATCTACCTCTTTGACTTTGAATCCCAAAAGTTCCTTCGTTCCCTGTTAGCCAAAGTTAGCTTTGATAACCAGGGGAGTCAAATACTGACCTGGTAACCAGTCTCCAGTCTTCTACCACTGAGTGAATGTTTGAGAGAGCAGCTGGTGGTGGGCGGACAGTTTAGTCTCCCAAAAAGGAAAACTTCTGGAAATTCATGTAAGCAGCTGGAAGGAGAAGGCAGTATTTTGCTTTCTCTCTCATGCGCTGAATTGGTATCTTCTACTTGCTGCTCACGTAGCTTTTATTCCAGGAAACGACGGCTATGCCTGTTCCGTGTTCCAGAACGGGAGAAACGTGCTTTCTCTTCTCCTCTGGCGATAACGTCTGTAAAGCGGTATTCTCCGCGGAGCAGCACAGAATGCCTCTCGGAATGCTGTAAACCATGAATGGATTCAACTGCTTGAAAGAGAGGAAAGTCATACCCTTTCTCCAGGAGGTCAATGCACAGGGAACTTTCCTAGGCAAGTAACCCAGAGGAATATTCAGACACAGTAAGTGAATCCTTCCCACTTCATCCCCACCCTGACAGCAACAGGCGCTTGCTTTCTCTTTCTGGCAGGGAAGAAGCTACACGCTCCCGTGAAGCACCCAAGATCTAGTCAGTGGAACTGAACCTCTTCTGCCATCCTCTAGCTGAAGGCAGACAATCTGCCCTTTTGGCTTTGAATCCCAAAAGTACCTTCACTGCCTCTTCTGCAAAGTGAGCTTTAATAACCAGGGGATTCAAATGCTTGCAAGGTAGCCACTCTCCAGTCTTCTCCCACTGAGAGAAGGTTTGAGAAAGCAGCTGGTGGTGGGCGGACAGTTTCTTCTGACAAAAACGGAAACTTCGGTAGATTCAGTGAAACAGCTTGGAGGAGAACGCTGTGTCTCGCGTTCTCTTTCATGTGATGAGTTGGGAAGTTCTAAGTGCTGCTAACATACTTTTGACACAGCAAAACGGCGGCCTTGCGTCATTCGTGTTCCAGAACGGGAGAAAGCCCGTTTTTCTTCTCCTTTAGCGATTCCGACTGTAAAGCGGGATTCTCCGCCGGGCAGCAAAGAATGCCTCCCGGAATGCTGGAAACCCTCAATGGCTTCAAGTACTTCAATGGGAAATAAGTCATACACTTTATCCAGGTAGGCAAAGCACAGGCGACATTCTTAGACATGGAACCCATTGGCATTTTCCAACAGAGTATGTGAATCCTTCTCACTTCATCCCCACCCCGACAGCGACAGGCTCTTGCTTTCTCTATCTGGCAGGTAAGAAGCTACATGCTCACGTGAAGCACTCAAGCTTTGCTCAGCCTAACTGAACTTCTTCTACCATCCTCTTGCTAAAAGCAAACAATCTACCTCTTTGACTTTGAATCCCAAAAGTTCCTTCGTTCCCTGTTAGGCAAAGTTAGCTTTGATAACCAGGGGATTCAAATACTGACCTTGAAACCAGTGTCCAGTCTTCTTCCACTGAGTGAATCTTTGAGAGAGCAGCTGGTGGTGGGCGCACAGTTTCTTCTCCCAAAAAGGAAAACTTCAGGACATTCATGTAAGCAGCTGGAAGGAGAAGGCCGTATTTTGCTTTCTGTCTCATGCGCTGAATTGGGACCCTCTACTTGCGGCTCACGTAGCTTTCTTTTACTCCGGGAAACAGCGGCTCTGCCTCTTTCGTGTTCCAGAACGGGAGTAACGTGCTTTCTCTTCTCCTCTGGCGATAACGTCTGTAAAGCGGTATTCTCCGCGGAGCAGCACAGAATGCCTCCCGGAATGCTGTAAACCATGAATGGATTCAACTGCTTGAAAGAGAGGAAAGTCATACCCTTTCTCCAGGAGGTCAATGCACAGGGAACTTTCCTAGGCAAGTAACCCAGAGGAATATTCAGACACAGTAAGTGAATCCTTCCCACTTCATCCCCACCCTGACAGCAACAGGCGCTTGCTTTCTCTTTCTGGCAGGGAAGAAGCTACACGCTCCCGTGAAGCACCCAAGATCTAGTCAGTGGAACGGAACCTCTTCTGCCATCCTCTAGCTGAAGGCAGACAATCTGCCCTTTTGGCTTTGAATCCCAAAAGTACCTTCACTGCCTCTTCTGCAAAGTGAGCTTTAATAACCAGGGGATTCAAATGCTTGCAAGGTAGCCACTCTCCAGTCTTCTCCCACTGAGAGAAGGTTTGAGAAAGCAGCTGGTGGTGGGCGGACAGTTTCTTCTGACAAAAACGGAAACTTCGGTAGATTCAGTGAAACAGCTTGGAGGAGAACGCTGTATGTCGCGTTCTCTTGCATGTGATGAGTTGGGAATTTATAAGTGCTGCTAACATACTTTTGACACAGCAAAACGGCGGCCTTGCGTCATTCGTGTTCCAGAACGGGAGAAAGGCCGTTTCTCTTCCCCTTTAGCGATTCCGTCTGTAAAGCGGGATTCTCCGCCGGGCAGCAAAGAATGTCTCCGGAGCGCTGGAAACCCTCAATGGCTTCAAGTACTTCAATGGGAAATAAGTCATACACTTTATCCAGGTAGGCAATGCACAGGCGACATTCTTAGACATGGAACCCAGTGGGATGTTCGTACACAGTAAGTGAATTCTTCTCACTTCATCCCCACCCCGACATCGACAGGCTCTTGCTTTCTCTCTCTGGCAGGTAAGAAGCTACATGCTCACGTGAAGCACTCAAGCTTTGCTCAGCCAAACTGAACTTCTTCTACCATCCTCTTGCTAAAAGCAAACAATCTACCTCTTTGACTTTGAATCCCAAAAGTTCCTTCGTTCCCTGTTAGCCAAAGTTAGCTTTGATAACCAGGGGAGTCAAATACTGACCTGGTAACCAGTCTCCAGTCTTCTACCACTGAGTGAATGTTTGAGAGAGCAGCTGGTGGTGGGCGGACAGTTTAGTCTCCCAAAAAGGAAAACTTCTGGAAATTCATGTAAGCAGCTGGAAGGAGAAGGCAGTATTTTGCTTTCTCTCTCATGCGCTGAATTGGTATCTTCTACTTGCTGCTCACGTAGCTTTTATTCCAGGAAACGACGGCTCTGCCTGTTCCGTGTTCCAGAACGGGAGAAACGTGCTTTCTCTTCTCCTCTGGCGATAACGTCTGTAAAGCGGTATTCTCCGCGGAGCAGCACAGAATGCCTCTCGGAATGCTGTAAACCATGAATGGATTCAACTGCTTGAAAGAGAGGAAAGTCATACCCTTTCTCCAGGAGGTCAATGCACAGGGAACTTTCCTAGGCAAGTAACCCAGAGGAATATTCAGACACAGTAAGTGAATCCTTCCCACTTCATCCCCACCCTGACAGCAACAGGCGCTTGCTTTCTCTTTCTGGCAGGGAAGAAGCTACACGCTCCCGTGAAGCACCCAAGATCTAGTCAGTGGAACTGAACCTCTTCTGCCATCCTCTAGCTGAAGGCAGACAATCTGCCCTTTTGGCTTTGAATCCCAAAAGTACCTTCACTGCCTCTTCTGCAAAGTGAGCTTTAATAACCAGGGGATTCAAATGCTTGCAAGGTAGCCACTCTCCAGTCTTCTCCCACTGAGAGAAGGTTTGAGAAAGCAGCTGGTGGTGGGCGGACAGTTTCTTCTGACAAAAACGGAAGCTTCGGTAGATTCAGTGAAACAGCTTGGAGGAGAACGCTGTATTTCGCGTTCTCTTTCATGTGATGAGTTGGGAATTTATAAGTGCTGCTAACATACTTTTGACACAGCAAAACGGCGGCCTTGCGTCATTCGTGTTCCAGAACGGGAGAAAGGCCGTTTCTCTTCCCCTTTAGCGATTCCGTCTGTAAAGCGGGATTCTCCGCCGGGTAGCAAAGAATGTCTCCGGAGCGCTGGAAACCCTCAATGGCTTCAAGTACTTCAATGGGAAATAAGTCATACACTTTATCCAGGTAGGCAATGCACAGGCGACATTCTTAGACATGGAACCCAGTGGGATGTTCGTACACAGTAAGTGAATTCTTCTCACTTCATCCCCACCCCGACATCGACAGGCTCTTGCTTTCTCTCTCTGGCAGGTAAGAAGCTACATGCTCACGTGAAGCACTCAAGCTTTGCTCAGCCAAACTGAACTTCTTTTACCATCCTCTTGCTAAAAGCAAACAATCTACCTCTTTGACTTTGAATCCCAAAAGTTCCTTCGTTCCCTGTTAGCCAAAGTTAGCTTTGATAACCAGGGGAGTCAAATACTGACCTGGTAACCAGTCTCCAGTCTTCTACCACTGAGTGAATGTTTGAGAGAGCAGCTGGTGGTGGGCGGACAGTTTAGTCTCCCAAAAAGGAAAACTTCTGGAAATTCATGTAAGCAGCTGGAAGGAGAAGGCAGTATTTTGCTTTCTCTCTCATGCGCTGAATTGGTATCTTCTACTTGCTGCTCACGTAGCTTTTATTCCAGGAAACGACGGCTCTGCCTGTTCCGTGTTCCAGAACGGGAGAAACGTGCTTTCTCTTCTCCTCTGGCGATAACGTCTGTAAAGCGGTATTCTCCGCGGAGCAGCACAGAATGCCTCCCGGAATGCTGTAAACCATGAATGGATTCAACTGCTTGAAAGAGAGGAAAGTCATACCCTTTCTCCAGGAGGTCAATGCACAGGGAACTTTCCTAGGCAAGTAACCCAGAGGAATATTCAGACACAGTAAGTGAATCCTTCCCACTTCATCCCCACCCTGACAGCAACAGGCGCTTGCTTTCTCTTTCTGGCAGGGAAGAAGCTACACGCTCCCGTGAAGCACCCAAGATCTAGTCAGTGGAACTGAACCTCTTCTGCCATCCTCTAGCTGAAGGCAGACAATCAGCCCTTTTGGCTTTGAATCCCAAAAGTACCTTCACTGCCTCTTCTGCAAAGTGAGCTTTAATAACCAGGGGATTCAAATGCTTGCAAGGTAGCCACTCTCCAGTCTTCTCCCACTGAGAGAAGGTTTGAGAAAGCAGCTGGTGGTGGGCGGACAGTTTCTTCTGACAAAAACGGAAACTTCGGTAGATTCAGTGAAACAGCTTGGAGGAGAACGCTGTATTTCGCGTTCTCTTGCATGTGATGAGTTGGGAATTTATAAGTGCTGCTAACATACTTTTGACACAGCAAAACGGCGGCCTTGCGTCATTCGTGTTCCAGAACGGGAGAAAGGCCGTTTCTCTTCCCCTTTAGCGATTCCGTCTGTAAAGCGGGATTCTCCGCCGGGCAACAAAGAATGTCTCCGGAGCGCTGGAAACCCTCAATGGCTTCAAGTACTTCAATGGGAAATAAGTCATACACTTTATCCAGGTAGGCAAAGCACAGGCGACATTCTTAAACATGGAACCCATTGGCATTTTCCAACAGAGTATGTGAATCCTTCTCACTTCATCCCCACCCCGACAGCGACAGGCTCTTGCTTTCTCTATCTGGCAGGTAAGAAGCTACATGCTCACGTGAAGCACTCAAGCTTTGCTCAGCCTAACTGAACTTCTTCTACCATCCTCTTGCTAAAAGCAAACAATCTACCTCTTTGACTTTGAATCCCAAAAGTTCCTTCGTTCCCTGTTAGGCAAAGTTAGCTTTGATAACCAGGGGATTCAAATACTGACCTTGAAACCAGTGTCCAGTCTTCTTCCACTGAGTGAATCTTTGAGAGAGCAGCTGGTGGTGGGCGCACAGTTTCTTCTCCCAAAAAGGAAAACTTCAGGACATTCATGTAAGCAGCTGGAAGGAGAAGGCCGTATTTTGCTTTCTGTCTCATGCGCTGAATTGGGACCCTCTACTTGCGGCTCACGTAGCTTTCTTTTACTCCGGGAAACGGCGGCTCTGCCTCTTTCGTGTTCCAGAACGGGAGTAACGTGCTTTCTCTTCTCCTCTGGCGATAACGTCTGTAAAGCGGTATTCTCCGCGGAGCAGCACAGAATGCCTCCCGGAATGCTGTAAACCATGAATGGATTCAACTGCTTGAAAGAGAGGAAAGTCATACCCTTTCTCCAGGAGGTCAATGCACAGGGAACTTTCCTAGGCAAGTAACCCAGAGGAATATTCAGACACAGTAAGTGAATCCTTCCCACTTCATCCCCACCCTGACAGCAACAGGCGCTTGCTTTCTCTTTCTGGCAGGGAAGAAGCTACACGCTCCCGTGAAGCACCCAAGATCTAGTCAGTGGAACTGAACCTCTTCTGCCATCCTCTAGCTGAAGGCAGACAATCTGCCCTTTTGGCTTTGAATCCCAAAAGTACCTTCACTGCCTCTTCTGCAAAGTGAGCTTTAATAACCAGGGGATTCAAATGCTTGCAAGGTAGCCACTCTCCAGTCTTCTCCCACTGAGAGAAGGTTTGAGAAAGCAGCTGGTGGTGGGCGGACAGTTTCTTCTGACAAAAACGGAAACTTCGGTAGATTCAGTGAAACAGCTTGGAGGAGAACGCTGTATGTCGCGTTCTCTTGCATGTGATGAGTTGGGAATTTATAAGTGCTGCTAACATACTTTTGACACAGCAAAACGGCGGCCTTGCGTCATTCGTGTTCCAGAACTGGAGAAAGGCCGTTTCTCTTCCCCTTTAGCGATTCCGTCTGTAAAGCGGGATTCTCCGCCGGGCAGCAAAGAATGTCTCCGGAGCGCTGGAAACCCTCAATGGCTTCAAGTACTTCAATGGGAAATAAGTCATACACTTTATCCAGGTAGGCAATGCACAGGCGACATTCTTAGACATGGAACCCAGTGGGATGTTCGTACACAGTAAGTGAATTCTTCTCACTTCATCCCCACCCCGACATCGACAGGCTCTTGCTTTCTCTCTCTGGCAGGTAAGAAGCTACATGCTCACGTGAAGCACTCAAGCTTTGCTCAGCCAAACTGAACTTCTTTTACCATCCTCTTGCTAAAAGCAAACAATCTACCTCTTTGACTTTGAATCCCAAAAGTTCCTTCGTTCCCTGTTAGCCAAAGTTAGCTTTGATAACCAGGGGAGTCAAATACTGACCTGGTAACCAGTCTCCAGTCTTCTACCACTGAGTGAATGTTTGAGAGAGCAGCTGGTGGTGGGCGGACAGTTTAGTCTCCCAAAAAGGAAAACTTCTGGAAATTCATGTAAGCAGCTGGAAGGAGAAGGCAGTATTTTGCTTTCTCTCTCATGCGCTGAATTGGTATCTTCTACTTGCTGCTCACGTAGCTTTTATTCCAGGAAACGACGGCTCTGCCTGTTCCGTGTTCCAGAACGGGAGAAACGTGCTTTCTCTTCTCCTCTGGCGATAACGTCTGTAAAGCGGTATTCTCCGCGGAGCAGCACAGAATGCCTCCCGGAATGCTGTAAACCATGAATGGATTCAACTGCTTGAAAGAGAGGAAAGTCATACCCTTTCTCCAGGAGGTCAATGCACAGGGAACTTTCCTAGGCAAGTAACCCAGAGGAATATTCAGACACAGTAAGTGAATCCTTCCCACTTCATCCCCACCCTGACAGCAACAGGCGCTTGCTTTCTCTTTCTGGCAGGGAAGAAGCTACACGCTCCCGTGAAGCACCCAAGATCTAGTCAGTGGAACTGAACCTCTTCTGCCATCCTCTAGCTGAAGGCAGACAATCAGCCCTTTTGGCTTTGAATCCCAAAAGTACCTTCACTGCCTCTTCTGCAAAGTGAGCTTTAATAACCAGGGGATTCAAATGCTTGCAAGGTAGCCACTCTCCAGTCTTCTCCCACTGAGAGAAGGTTTGAGAAAGCAGCTGGTGGTGGGCGGACAGTTTCTTCTGACAAAAACGGAAACTTCGGTAGATTCAGTGAAACAGCTTGGAGGAGAACGCTGTATTTCGCGTTCTCTTGCATGTGATGAGTTGGGAATTTATAAGTGCTGCTAACATACTTTTGACACAGCAAAACGGCGGCCTTGCGTCATTCGTGTTCCAGAACGGGAGAAAGGCCGTTTCTCTTCCCCTTTAGCGATTCCGTCTGTAAAGCGGGATTCTCCGCCGGGCAACAAAGAATGTCTCCGGAGCGCTGGAAACCCTCAATGGCTTCAAGTACTTCAATGGGAAATAAGTCATACACTTTATCCAGGTAGGCAAAGCACAGGCGACATTCTTAAACATGGAACCCATTGGCATTTTCCAACAGAGTATGTGAATCCTTCTCACTTCATCCCCACCCCGACAGCGACAGGCTCTTGCTTTCTCTATCTGGCAGGTAAGAAGCTACATGCTCACGTGAAGCACTCAAGCTTTGCTCAGCCTAACTGAACTTCTTCTACCATCCTCTTGCTAAAAGCAAACAATCTACCTCTTTGACTTTGAATCCCAAAAGTTCCTTCGTTCCCTGTTAGGCAAAGTTAGCTTTGATAACCAGGGGATTCAAATACTGACCTTGAAACCAGTGTCCAGTCTTCTTCCACTGAGTGAATCTTTGAGAGAGCAGCTGGTGGTGGGCGCACAGTTTCTTCTCCCAAAAAGGAAAACTTCAGGACATTCATGTAAGCAGCTGGAAGGAGAAGGCCGTATTTTGCTTTCTGTCTCATGCGCTGAATTGGGACCCTCTACTTGCGGCTCACGTAGCTTTCTTTTACTCCGGGAAACGGCGGCTCTGCCTCTTTCGTGTTCCAGAACGGGAGTAACGTGCTTTCTCTTCTCCTCTGGCGATAACGTCTGTAAAGCGGTATTCTCCGCGGAGCAGCACAGAATGCCTCCCGGAATGCTGTAAACCATGAATGGATTCAACTGCTTGAAAGAGAGGAAAGTCATACCCTTTCTCCAGGAGGTCAATGCACAGGGAACTTTCCTAGGCAAGTAACCCAGAGGAATATTCAGACACAGTAAGTGAATCCTTCCCACTTCATCCCCACCCTGACAGCAACAGGCGCTTGCTTTCTCTTTCTGGCAGGGAAGAAGCTACACGCTCCCGTGAAGCACCCAAGATCTAGTCAGTGGAACTGAACCTCTTCTGCCATCCTCTAGCTGAAGGCAGACAATCTGCCCTTTTGGCTTTGAATCCCAAAAGTACCTTCACTGCCTCTTCTGCAAAGTGAGCTTTAATAACCAGGGGATTCAAATGCTTGCAAGGTAGCCACTCTCCAGTCTTCTCCCACTGAGAGAAGGTTTGAGAAAGCAGCTGGTGGTGGGCGGACAGTTTCTTCTGACAAAAACGGAAACTTCGGTAGATTCAGTGAAACAGCTTGGAGGAGAACGCTGTATGTCGCGTTCTCTTGCATGTGATGAGTTGGGAATTTATAAGTGCTGCTAACATACTTTTGACACAGCAAAACGGCGGCCTTGCGTCATTCGTGTTCCAGAACGGGAGAAAGGCCGTTTCTCTTCCCCTTTAGCGATTCCGTCTGTAAAGCGGGATTCTCCGCCGGGCAGCAAAGAATGTCTCCGGAGCGCTGGAAACCCTCAATGGCTTCAAGTACTTCAATGGGAAATAAGTCATACACTTTATCCAGGTAGGCAATGCACAGGCGACATTCTTAGACATGGAACCCAGTGGGATGTTCGTACACAGTAAGTGAATTCTTCTCACTTCATCCCCACCCCGACATCGACAGGCTCTTGCTTTCTCTCTCTGGCAGGTAAGAAGCTACATGCTCACGTGAAGCACTCAAGCTTTGCTCAGCCAAACTGAACTTCTTTTACCATCCTCTTGCTAAAAGCAAACAATCTACCTCTTTGACTTTGAATCCCAAAAGTTCCTTCGTTCCCTGTTAGCCAAAGTTAGCTTTGATAACCAGGGGAGTCAAATACTGACCTGGTAATCAGTCTCCAGTCTTCTACCACTGAGTGAATGTTTGAGAGAGCAGCTGGTGGTGGGCGGACAGTTTAGTCTCCCAAAAAGGAAAACTTCTGGAAATTCATGTAAGCAGCTGGAAGGAGAAGGCAGTATTTTGCTTTCTCTCTCATGCGCTGAATTGGTATCTTCTACTTGCTGCTCACGTAGCTTTTATTCCAGGAAACGACGGCTATGCCTGTTCCGTGTTCCAGAACGGGAGAAACGTGCTTTCTCTTCTCCTCTGGCGATAACGTCTGTAAAGCGGTATTCTCCGCGGAGCAGCACAGAATGCCTCTCGGAATGCTGTAAACCATGAATGGATTCAACTGCTTGAAAGAGAGGAAAGTCATACCCTTTCTCCAGGAGGTCAATGCACAGGGAACTTTCCTAGGCAAGTAACCCAGAGGAATATTCAGACACAGTAAGTGAATCCTTCCCACTTCATCCCCACCCTGACAGCAACAGGCGCTTGCTTTCTCTTTCTGGCAGGGAAGAAGCTACACGCTCCCGTGAAGCACCCAAGATCTAGTCAGTGGAACTGAACCTCTTCTGCCATCCTCTAGCTGAAGGCAGACAATCTGCCCTTTTGGCTTTGAATCCCAAAAGTACCTTCACTGCCTCTTCTGCAAAGTGAGCTTTAATAACCAGGGGATTCAAATGCTTGCAAGGTAGCCACTCTCCAGTCTTCTCCCACTGAGAGAAGGTTTGAGAAAGCAGCTGGTGGTGGGCGGACAGTTTCTTCTGACAAAAACGGAAACTTCGGTAGATTCAGTGAAACAGCTTGGAGGAGAACGCTGTGTCTCGCGTTCTCTTTCATGTGATGAGTTGGGAAGTTCTAAGTGCTGCTAACATACTTTTGACACAGCAAAACGGCGGCCTTGCGTCATTCGTGTTCCAGAACGGGAGAAAGCCCGTTTTTCTTCTCCTTTAGCGATTCCGACTGTAAAGCGGGATTCTCCGCCGGGCAGCAAAGAATGCCTCCCGGAATGCTGGAAACCCTCAATGGCTTCAAGTACTTCAATGGGAAATAAGTCATACACTTTATCCAGGTAGGCAAAGCACAGGCGACATTCTTAGACATGGAACCCATTGGCATTTTCCAACAGAGTATGTGAATCCTTTTCACTTCATCCCCACCCCGACAGCGACAGGCTCTTGCTTTCTCTATCTGGCAGGTAAGAAGCTACATGCTCACGTGAAGCACTCAAGCTTTGCTCAGCCTAACTGAACTTCTTCTACCATCCTCTTGCTAAAAGCAAACAATCTACCTCTTTGACTTTGAATCCCAAAAGTTCCTTCGTTCCCTGTTAGGCAAAGTTAGCTTTGATAACCAGGGGATTCAAATACTGACCTTGAAACCAGTGTCCAGTCTTCTTCCACTGAGTGAATCTTTGAGAGAGCAGCTGGTGGTGGGCGGACAGTTTCTTCTCCCAAAAAGGAAAACTTCAGGACATTCATGTAAGCAGCTGGAAGGAGAAGGCCGTATTTTGCTTTCTGTCTCATGCGCTGAATTGGGACCCTCTACTTGCGGCTCACGTAGCTTTCTTTTACTCCGGGAAACGGCGGCTCTGCCTCTTTCGTGTTCCAGAACGGGAGTAACGTGCTTTCTCTTCTCCTCTGGCGATAACGTCTGTAAAGCGGTATTCTCCGCGGAGCAGCACAGAATGCCTCCCGGAATGCTGTAAACCATGAATGGATTCAACTGCTTGAAAGAGAGGAAAGTCATACCCTTTCTCCAGGAGGTCAATGCACAGGGAACTTTCCTAGGCAAGTAACCCAGAGGAATATTCAGACACAGTAAGTGAATCCTTCCCACTTCATCCCCACCCTGACGGCAACAGGCGCTTGCTTTCTCTTTCTGGCAGGGAAGAAGCTACACGCTCCCGTGAAGCACCCAAGATCTAGTCAGTGGAACTGAACCTCTTCTGCCATCCTCTAGCTGAAGGCAGACAATCTGCCCTTTTGGCTTTGAATCCCAAAAGTACCTTCACTGCCTCTTCTGCAAAGTGAGCTTTAATAACCAGGGGATTCAAATGCTTGCAAGGTAGCCACTCTCCAGTCTTCTCCCACTGAGAGAAGGTTTGAGAAAGCAGCTGGTGGTGGGCGGACAGTTTCTTCTGACAAAAACGGAAACTTCGGTAGATTCAGTGAAACAGCTTGGAGGAGAACGCTGTATGTCGCGTTCTCTTGCATGTGATGAGTTGGGAATTTATAAGTGCTGCTAACATACTTTTGACACAGCAAAACGGCGGCCTTGCGTCATTCGTGTTCCAGAACGGGAGAAAGGCCGTTTCTCTTCCCCTTTAGCGATTCCGTCTGTAAAGCGGGATTCTCCGCCGGGCAGCAAAGAATGTCTCCGGAGCGCTGGAAACCCTCAATGGCTTCAAGTACTTCAATGGGAAATAAGTCATACACTTTATCCAGGTAGGCAATGCACAGGCGACATTCTTAGACATGGAACCCAGTGGGATGTTCGTACACAGTAAGTGAATTCTTCTCACTTCATCCCCACCCCGACATCGACAGGCTCTTGCTTTCTCTCTCTGGCAGGTAAGAAGCTACATGCTCACGTGAAGCACTCAAGCTTTGCTCAGCCAAACTGAACTTCTTTTACCATCCTCTTGCTAAAAGCAAACAATCTACCTCTTTGACTTTGAATCCCAAAAGTTCCTTCGTTCCCTGTTAGCCAAAGTTAGCTTTGATAACCAGGGGAGTCAAATACTGACCTGGTAACCAGTCTCCAGTCTTCTACCACTGAGTGAATGTTTGAGAGAGCAGCTGGTGGTGGGCGGACAGTTTAGTCTCCCAAAAAGGAAAACTTCTGGAAATTCATGTAAGCAGCTGGAAGGAGAAGGCAGTATTTTGCTTTCTCTCTCATGCGCTGAATTGGTATCTTCTACTTGCTGCTCACGTAGCTTTTATTCCAGGAAACGACGGCTATGCCTGTTCCGTGTTCCAGAACGGGAGAAACGTGCTTTCTCTTCTCCTCTGGCGATAACGTCTGTAAAGCGGTATTCTCCGCGGAGCAGCACAGAATGCCTCTCGGAATGCTGTAAACCATGAATGGATTCAACTGCTTGAAAGAGAGGAAAGTCATACCCTTTCTCCAGGAGGTCAATGCACAGGGAACTTTCCTAGGCAAGTAACCCAGAGGAATATTCAGACACAGTAAGTGAATCCTTCCCACTTCATCCCCACCCTGACAGCAACAGGCGCTTGCTTTCTCTTTCTGGCAGGGAAGAAGCTACACGCTCCCGTGAAGCACCCAAGATCTAGTCAGTGGAACTGAACCTCTTCTGCCATCCTCTAGCTGAAGGCAGACAATCTGCCCTTTTGGCTTTGAATCCCAAAAGTACCTTCACTGCCTCTTCTGCAAAGTGAGCTTTAATAACCAGGGGATTCAAATGCTTGCAAGGTAGCCACTCTCCAGTCTTCTCCCACTGAGAGAAGGTTTGAGAAAGCAGCTGGTGGTGGGCGGACAGTTTCTTCTGACAAAAACGGAAACTTCGGTAGATTCAGTGAAACAGCTTGGAGGAGAACGCTGTGTCTCGCGTTCTCTTTCATGTGATGAGTTGGGAAGTTCTAAGTGCTGCTAACATACTTTTGACACAGCAAAACGGCGGCCTTGCGTCATTCGTGTTCCAGAACGGGAGAAAGCCCGTTTTTCTTCTCCTTTAGCGATTCCGACTGTAAAGCGGGATTCTCCGCCGGGCAGCAAAGAATGCCTCCCGGAATGCTGGAAACCCTCAATGGCTTCAAGTACTTCAATGCGAAATAAGTCATACACTTTATCCAGGTAGGCAAAGCACAGGCGACATTCTTAGACATGGAACCCATTGGCATTTTCCAACAGAGTATGTGAATCCTTTTCACTTCATCCCCACCCCGACAGCGACAGGCTCTTGCTTTCTCTATCTGGCAGGTAAGAAGCTACATGCTCACGTGAAGCACTCAAGCTTTGCTCAGCCTAACTGAACTTCTTCTACCATCCTCTTGCTAAAAGCAAACAATCTACCTCTTTGACTTTGAATCCCAAAAGTTCCTTCGTTCCCTGTTAGGCAAAGTTAGCTTTGATAACCAGGGGATTCAAATACTGACCTTGAAACCAGTGTCCAGTCTTCTTCCACTGAGTGAATCTTTGAGAGAGCAGCTGGTGGTGGGCGGACAGTTTCTTCTCCCAAAAAGGAAAACTTCAGGACATTCATGTAAGCAGCTGGAAGGAGAAGGCCGTATTTTCCTTTCTGTCTCATGCGCTGAATTGGGACCCTCTACTTGCGGCTCACGTAGCTTTCTTTTACTCCGGGAAACGGCGGCTCTGCCTCTTTCGTGTTCCAGAACGGGAGTAACGTGCTTTCTCTTCTCCTCTGGCGATAACGTCTGTAAAGCGGTATTCTCCGCGGAGCAGCACAGAATGCCTCCCGGAATGCTGTAAACCATGAATGGATTCAACTGCTTGAAAGAGAGGAAAGTCATACCCTTTCTCCAGGAGGTCAATGCACAGGGAACTTTCCTAGGCAAGTAACCCAGAGGAATATTCAGACACAGTAAGTGAATCCTTCCCACTTCATCCCCACCCTGACAGCAACAGGCGCTTGCTTTCTCTTTCTGGCAGGGAAGAAGCTACACGCTCCCGTGAAGCACCCAAGATCTAGTCAGTGGAACTGAACCTCTTCTGCCATCCTCTAGCTGAAGGCAGACAATCTGCCCTTTTGGCTTTGAATCCCAAAAGTACCTTCACTGCCTCTTCTGCAAAGTGAGCTTTAATAACCAGGGGATTCAAATGCTTGCAAGGTAGCCACTCTCCAGTCTTCTCCCACTGAGAGAAGGTTTGAGAAAGCAGCTGGTGGTGGGCGGACAGTTTCTTCTGACAAAAACGGAAACTTCGGTAGATTCAGTGAAACAGCTTGGAGGAGAACGCTGTATGTCGCGTTCTCTTGCATGTGATGAGTTGGGAATTTATAAGTGCTGCTAACATACTTTTGACACAGCAAAACGGCGGCCTTGCGTCATTCGTGTTCCAGAACGGGAGAAAGGCCGTTTCTCTTCCCCTTTAGCGATTCCGTCTGTAAAGCGGGATTCTCCGCCGGGCAGCAAAGAATGTCTCCGGAGCGCTGGAAACCCTCAATGGCTTCAAGTACTTCAATGGGAAATAAGTCATACACTTTATCCAGGTAGGCAATGCACAGGCGACATTCTTAGACATGGAACCCAGTGGGATGTTCGTACACAGTAAGTGAATTCTTCTCACTTCATCCCCACCCCGACATCGACAGGCTCTTGCTTTCTCTCTCTGGCAGGTAAGAAGCTACATGCTCACGTGAAGCACTCAAGCTTTGCTCAGCCAAACTGAACTTCTTTTACCATCCTCTTGCTAAAAGCAAACAATCTACCTCTTTGACTTTGAATCCCAAAAGTTCCTTCGTTCCCTGTTAGCCAAAGTTAGCTTTGATAACCAGGGGAGTCAAATACTGACCTGGTAACCAGTCTCCAGTCTTCTACCACTGAGTGAATGTTTGAGAGAGCAGCTGGTGGTGGGCGGACAGTTTAGTCTCCCAAAAAGGAAAACTTCTGGAAATTCATGTAAGCAGCTGGAAGGAGAAGGCAGTATTTTGCTTTCTCTCTCATGCGCTGAATTGGTATCTTCTACTTGCTGCTCACGTAGCTTTTATTCCAGGAAACGACGGCTCTGCCTGTTCCGTGTTCCAGAACGGGAGAAACGTGCTTTCTCTTCTCCTCTGGCGATAACGTCTGTAAAGCGGTATTCTCCGCGGAGCAGCACAGAATGCCTCCCGGAATGCTGTAAACCATGAATGGATTCAACTGCTTGAAAGAGAGGAAAGTCATACCCTTTCTCCAGGAGGTCAATGCACAGGGAACTTTCCTAGGCAAGTAACCCAGAGGAATATTCAGACACAGTAAGTGAATCCTTCCCACTTCATCCCCACCCTGACAGCAACAGGCGCTTGCTTTCTCTTTCTGGCAGGGAAGAAGCTACACGCTCCCGTGAAGCACCCAAGATCTAGTCAGTGGAACTGAACCTCTTCTGCCATCCTCTAGCTGAAGGCAGACAATCAGCCCTTTTGGCTTTGAATCCCAAAAGTACCTTCACTGCCTCTTCTGCAAAGTGAGCTTTAATAACCAGGGGATTCAAATGCTTGCAAGGTAGCCACTCTCCAGTCTTCTCCCACTGAGAGAAGGTTTGAGAAAGCAGCTGGTGGTGGGCGGACAGTTTCTTCTGACAAAAACGGAAACTTCGGTAGATTCAGTGAAACAGCTTGGAGGAGAACGCTGTATTTCGCGTTCTCTTGCATGTGATGAGTTGGGAATTTATAAGTGCTGCTAACATACTTTTGACACAGCAAAACGGCGGCCTTGCGTCATTCGTGTTCCAGAACGGGAGAAAGGCCGTTTCTCTTCCCCTTTAGCGATTCCGTCTGTAAAGCGGGATTCTCCGCCGGGCAACAAAGAATGTCTCCGGAGCGCTGGAAACCCTCAATGGCTTCAAGTACTTCAATGGGAAATAAGTCATACACTTTATCCAGGTAGGCAAAGCACAGGCGACATTCTTAAACATGGAACCCATTGGCATTTTCCAACAGAGTATGTGAATCCTTCTCACTTCATCCCCACCCCGACAGCGACAGGCTCTTGCTTTCTCTATCTGGCAGGTAAGAAGCTACATGCTCACGTGAAGCACTCAAGCTTTGCTCAGCCTAACTGAACTTCTTCTACCATCCTCTTGCTAAAAGCAAACAATCTACCTCTTTGACTTTGAATCCCAAAAGTTCCTTCGTTCCCTGTTAGGCAAAGTTAGCTTTGATAACCAGGGGATTCAAATACTGACCTTGAAACCAGTGTCCAGTCTTCTTCCACTGAGTGAATCTTTGAGAGAGCAGCTGGTGGTGGGCGCACAGTTTCTTCTCCCAAAAAGGAAAACTTCAGGACATTCATGTAAGCAGCTGGAAGGAGAAGGCCGTATTTTGCTTTCTGTCTCATGCGCTGAATTGGGACCCTCTACTTGCGGCTCACGTAGCTTTCTTTTACTCCGGGAAACGGCGGCTCTGCCTCTTTCGTGTTCCAGAACGGGAGTAACGTGCTTTCTCTTCTCCTCTGGCGATAACGTCTGTAAAGCGGTATTCTCCGCGGAGCAGCACAGAATGCCTCCCGGAATGCTGTAAACCATGAATGGATTCAACTGCTTGAAAGAGAGGAAAGTCATACCCTTTCTCCAGGAGGTCAATGCACAGGGAACTTTCCTAGGCAAGTAACCCAGAGGAATATTCAGACACAGTAAGTGAATCCTTCCCACTTCATCCCCACCCTGACAGCAACAGGCGCTTGCTTTCTCTTTCTGGCAGGGAAGAAGCTACACGCTCCCGTGAAGCACCCAAGATCTAGTCAGTGGAACTGAACCTCTTCTGCCATCCTCTAGCTGAAGGCAGACAATCTGCCCTTTTGGCTTTGAATCCCAAAAGTACCTTCACTGCCTCTTCTGCAAAGTGAGCTTTAATAACCAGGGGATTCAAATGCTTGCAAGGTAGCCACTCTCCAGTCTTCTCCCACTGAGAGAAGGTTTGAGAAAGCAGCTGGTGGTGGGCGGACAGTTTCTTCTGACAAAAACGGAAACTTCGGTAGATTCAGTGAAACAGCTTGGAGGAGAACGCTGTATGTCGCGTTCTCTTGCATGTGATGAGTTGGGAATTTATAAGTGCTGCTAACATACTTTTGACACAGCAAAACGGCGGCCTTGCGTCATTCGTGTTCCAGAACGGGAGAAAGGCCGTTTCTCTTCCCCTTTAGCGATTCCGTCTGTAAAGCGGGATTCTCCGCCGGGCAGCAAAGAATGTCTCCGGAGCGCTGGAAACCCTCAATGGCTTCAAGTACTTCAATGGGAAATAAGTCATACACTTTATCCAGGTAGGCAATGCACAGGCGACATTCTTAGACATGGAACCCAGTGGGATGTTCGTACACAGTAAGTGAATTCTTCTCACTTCATCCCCACCCCGACATCGACAGGCTCTTGCTTTCTCTCTCTGGCAGGTAAGAAGCTACATGCTCACGTGAAGCACTCAAGCTTTGCTCAGCCAAACTGAACTTCTTTTACCATCCTCTTGCTAAAAGCAAACAATCTACCTCTTTGACTTTGAATCCCAAAAGTTCCTTCGTTCCCTGTTAGCCAAAGTTAGCTTTGATAACCAGGGGAGTCAAATACTGACCTGGTAATCAGTCTCCAGTCTTCTACCACTGAGTGAATGTTTGAGAGAGCAGCTGGTGGTGGGCGGACAGTTTAGTCTCCCAAAAAGGAAAACTTCTGGAAATTCATGTAAGCAGCTGGAAGGAGAAGGCAGTATTTTGCTTTCTCTCTCATGCGCTGAATTGGTATCTTCTACTTGCTGCTCACGTAGCTTTTATTCCAGGAAACGACGGCTATGCCTGTTCCGTGTTCCAGAACGGGAGAAACGTGCTTTCTCTTCTCCTCTGGCGATAACGTCTGTAAAGCGGTATTCTCCGCGGAGCAGCACAGAATGCCTCTCGGAATGCTGTAAACCATGAATGGATTCAACTGCTTGAAAGAGAGGAAAGTCATACCCTTTCTCCAGGAGGTCAATGCACAGGGAACTTTCCTAGGCAAGTAACCCAGAGGAATATTCAGACACAGTAAGTGAATCCTTCCCACTTCATCCCCACCCTGACAGCAACAGGCGCTTGCTTTCTCTTTCTGGCAGGGAAGAAGCTACACGCTCCCGTGAAGCACCCAAGATCTAGTCAGTGGAACTGAACCTCTTCTGCCATCCTCTAGCTGAAGGCAGACAATCTGCCCTTTTGGCTTTGAATCCCAAAAGTACCTTCACTGCCTCTTCTGCAAAGTGAGCTTTAATAACCAGGGGATTCAAATGCTTGCAAGGTAGCCACTCTCCAGTCTTCTCCCACTGAGAGAAGGTTTGAGAAAGCAGCTGGTGGTGGGCGGACAGTTTCTTCTGACAAAAACGGAAACTTCGGTAGATTCAGTGAAACAGCTTGGAGGAGAACGCTGTGTCTCGCGTTCTCTTTCATGTGATGAGTTGGGAAGTTCTAAGTGCTGCTAACATACTTTTGACACAGCAAAACGGCGGCCTTGCGTCATTCGTGTTCCAGAACGGGAGAAAGCCCGTTTTTCTTCTCCTTTAGCGATTCCGACTGTAAAGCGGGATTCTCCGCCGGGCAGCAAAGAATGCCTCCCGGAATGCTGGAAACCCTCAATGGCTTCAAGTACTTCAATGGGAAATAAGTCATACACTTTATCCAGGTAGGCAAAGCACAGGCGACATTCTTAGACATGGAACCCATTGGCATTTTCCAACAGAGTATGTGAATCCTTTTCACTTCATCCCCACCCCGACAGCGACAGGCTCTTGCTTTCTCTATCTGGCAGGTAAGAAGCTACATGCTCACGTGAAGCACTCAAGCTTTGCTCAGCCTAACTGAACTTCTTCTACCATCCTCTTGCTAAAAGCAAACAATCTACCTCTTTGACTTTGAATCCCAAAAGTTCCTTCGTTCCCTGTTAGGCAAAGTTAGCTTTGATAACCAGGGGATTCAAATACTGACCTTGAAACCAGTGTCCAGTCTTCTTCCACTGAGTGAATCTTTGAGAGAGCAGCTGGTGGTGGGCGGACAGTTTCTTCTCCCAAAAAGGAAAACTTCAGGACATTCATGTAAGCAGCTGGAAGGAGAAGGCCGTATTTTGCTTTCTGTCTCATGCGCTGAATTGGGACCCTCTACTTGCGGCTCACGTAGCTTTCTTTTACTCCGGGAAACGGCGGCTCTGCCTCTTTCGTGTTCCAGAACGGGAGTAACGTGCTTTCTCTTCTCCTCTGGCGATAACGTCTGTAAAGCGGTATTCTCCGCGGAGCAGCACAGAATGCCTCCCGGAATGCTGTAAACCATGAATGGATTCAACTGCTTGAAAGAGAGGAAAGTCATACCCTTTCTCCAGGAGGTCAATGCACAGGGAACTTTCCTAGGCAAGTAACCCAGAGGAATATTCAGACACAGTAAGTGAATCCTTCCCACTTCATCCCCACCCTGACGGCAACAGGCGCTTGCTTTCTCTTTCTGGCAGGGAAGAAGCTACACGCTCCCGTGAAGCACCCAAGATCTAGTCAGTGGAACTGAACCTCTTCTGCCATCCTCTAGCTGAAGGCAGACAATCTGCCCTTTTGGCTTTGAATCCCAAAAGTACCTTCACTGCCTCTTCTGCAAAGTGAGCTTTAATAACCAGGGGATTCAAATGCTTGCAAGGTAGCCACTCTCCAGTCTTCTCCCACTGAGAGAAGGTTTGAGAAAGCAGCTGGTGGTGGGCGGACAGTTTCTTCTGACAAAAACGGAAACTTCGGTAGATTCAGTGAAACAGCTTGGAGGAGAACGCTGTATGTCGCGTTCTCTTGCATGTGATGAGTTGGGAATTTATAAGTGCTGCTAACATACTTTTGACACAGCAAAACGGCGGCCTTGCGTCATTCGTGTTCCAGAACGGGAGAAAGGCCGTTTCTCTTCCCCTTTAGCGATTCCGTCTGTAAAGCGGGATTCTCCGCCGGGCAGCAAAGAATGTCTCCGGAGCGCTGGAAACCCTCAATGGCTTCAAGTACTTCAATGGGAAATAAGTCATACACTTTATCCAGGTAGGCAATGCACAGGCGACATTCTTAGACATGGAACCCAGTGGGATGTTCGTACACAGTAAGTGAATTCTTCTCACTTCATCCCCACCCCGACATCGACAGGCTCTTGCTTTCTCTCTCTGGCAGGTAAGAAGCTACATGCTCACGTGAAGCACTCAAGCTTTGCTCAGCCAAACTGAACTTCTTTTACCATCCTCTTGCTAAAAGCAAACAATCTACCTCTTTGACTTTGAATCCCAAAAGTTCCTTCGTTCCCTGTTAGCCAAAGTTAGCTTTGATAACCAGGGGAGTCAAATACTGACCTGGTAACCAGTCTCCAGTCTTCTACCACTGAGTGAATGTTTGAGAGAGCAGCTGGTGGTGGGCGGACAGTTTAGTCTCCCAAAAAGGAAAACTTCTGGAAATTCATGTAAGCAGCTGGAAGGAGAAGGCAGTATTTTGCTTTCTCTCTCATGCGCTGAATTGGTATCTTCTACTTGCTGCTCACGTAGCTTTTATTCCAGGAAACGACGGCTATGCCTGTTCCGTGTTCCAGAACGGGAGAAACGTGCTTTCTCTTCTCCTCTGGCGATAACGTCTGTAAAGCGGTATTCTCCGCGGAGCAGCACAGAATGCCTCTCGGAATGCTGTAAACCATGAATGGATTCAACTGCTTGAAAGAGAGGAAAGTCATACCCTTTCTCCAGGAGGTCAATGCACAGGGAACTTTCCTAGGCAAGTAACCCAGAGGAATATTCAGACACAGTAAGTGAATCCTTCCCACTTCATCCCCACCCTGACAGCAACAGGCGCTTGCTTTCTCTTTCTGGCAGGGAAGAAGCTACACGCTCCCGTGAAGCACCCAAGATCTAGTCAGTGGAACTGAACCTCTTCTGCCATCCTCTAGCTGAAGGCAGACAATCTGCCCTTTTGGCTTTGAATCCCAAAAGTACCTTCACTGCCTCTTCTGCAAAGTGAGCTTTAATAACCAGGGGATTCAAATGCTTGCAAGGTAGCCACTCTCCAGTCTTCTCCCACTGAGAGAAGGTTTGAGAAAGCAGCTGGTGGTGGGCGGACAGTTTCTTCTGACAAAAACGGAAACTTCGGTAGATTCAGTGAAACAGCTTGGAGGAGAACGCTGTGTCTCGCGTTCTCTTTCATGTGATGAGTTGGGAAGTTCTAAGTGCTGCTAACATACTTTTGACACAGCAAAACGGCGGCCTTGCGTCATTCGTGTTCCAGAACGGGAGAAAGCCCGTTTTTCTTCTCCTTTAGCGATTCCGACTGTAAAGCGGGATTCTCCGCCGGGCAGCAAAGAATGCCTCCCGGAATGCTGGAAACCCTCAATGGCTTCAAGTACTTCAATGCGAAATAAGTCATACACTTTATCCAGGTAGGCAAAGCACAGGCGACATTCTTAGACATGGAACCCATTGGCATTTTCCAACAGAGTATGTGAATCCTTTTCACTTCATCCCCACCCCGACAGCGACAGGCTCTTGCTTTCTCTATCTGGCAGGTAAGAAGCTACATGCTCACGTGAAGCACTCAAGCTTTGCTCAGCCTAACTGAACTTCTTCTACCATCCTCTTGCTAAAAGCAAACAATCTACCTCTTTGACTTTGAATCCCAAAAGTTCCTTCGTTCCCTGTTAGGCAAAGTTAGCTTTGATAACCAGGGGATTCAAATACTGACCTTGAAACCAGTGTCCAGTCTTCTTCCACTGAGTGAATCTTTGAGAGAGCAGCTGGTGGTGGGCGGACAGTTTCTTCTCCCAAAAAGGAAAACTTCAGGACATTCATGTAAGCAGCTGGAAGGAGAAGGCCGTATTTTGCTTTCTGTCTCATGCGCTGAATTGGGACCCTCTACTTGCGGCTCACGTAGCTTTCTTTTACTCCGGGAAACGGCGGCTCTGCCTCTTTCGTGTTCCAGAACGGGAGTAACGTGCTTTCTCTTCTCCTCTGGCGATAACGTCTGTAAAGCGGTATTCTCCGCGGAGCAGCACAGAATGCCTCCCGGAATGCTGTAAACCATGAATGGATTCAACTGCTTGAAAGAGAGGAAAGTCATACCCTTTCTCCAGGAGGTCAATGCACAGGGAACTTTCCTAGGCAAGTAACCCAGAGGAATATTCAGACACAGTAAGTGAATCCTTCCCACTTCATCCCCACCCTGACAGCAACAGGCGCTTGCTTTCTCTTTCTGGCAGGGAAGAAGCTACACGCTCCCGTGAAGCACCCAAGATCTAGTCAGTGGAACTGAACCTCTTCTGCCATCCTCTAGCTGAAGGCAGACAATCTGCCCTTTTGGCTTTGAATCCCAAAAGTACCTTCACTGCCTCTTCTGCAAAGTGAGCTTTAATAACCAGGGGATTCAAATGCTTGCAAGGTAGCCACTCTCCAGTCTTCTCCCACTGAGAGAAGGTTTGAGAAAGCAGCTGGTGGTGGGCGGACAGTTTCTTCTGACAAAAACGGAAACTTCGGTAGATTCAGTGAAACAGCTTGGAGGAGAACGCTGTATGTCGCGTTCTCTTGCATGTGATGAGTTGGGAATTTATAAGTGCTGCTAACATACTTTTGACACAGCAAAACGGCGGCCTTGCGTCATTCGTGTTCCAGAACGGGAGAAAGGCCGTTTCTCTTCCCCTTTAGCGATTCCGTCTGTAAAGCGGGATTCTCCGCCGGGCAGCAAAGAATGTCTCCGGAGCGCTGGAAACCCTCAATGGCTTCAAGTACTTCAATGGGAAATAAGTCATACACTTTATCCAGGTAGGCAATGCACAGGCGACATTCTTAGACATGGAACCCAGTGGGATGTTCGTACACAGTAAGTGAATTCTTCTCACTTCATCCCCACCCCGACATCGACAGGCTCTTGCTTTCTCTCTCTGGCAGGTAAGAAGCTACATGCTCACGTGAAGCACTCAAGCTTTGCTCAGCCAAACTGAACTTCTTTTACCATCCTCTTGCTAAAAGCAAACAATCTACCTCTTTGACTTTGAATCCCAAAAGTTCCTTCGTTCCCTGTTAGCCAAAGTTAGCTTTGATAACCAGGGGAGTCAAATACTGACCTGGTAACCAGTCTCCAGTCTTCTACCACTGAGTGAATGTTTGAGAGAGCAGCTGGTGGTGGGCGGACAGTTTAGTCTCCCAAAAAGGAAAACTTCTGGAAATTCATGTAAGCAGCTGGAAGGAGAAGGCAGTATTTTGCTTTCTCTCTCATGCGCTGAATTGGTATCTTCTACTTGCTGCTCACGTAGCTTTTATTCCAGGAAACGACGGCTATGCCTGTTCCGTGTTCCAGAACGGGAGAAACGTGCTTTCTCTTCTCCTCTGGCGATAACGTCTGTAAAGCGGTATTCTCCGCGGAGCAGCACAGAATGCCTCTCGGAATGCTGTAAACCATGAATGGATTCAACTGCTTGAAAGAGAGGAAAGTCATACCCTTTCTCCAGGAGGTCAATGCACAGGGAACTTTCCTAGGCAAGTAACCCAGAGGAATATTCAGACACAGTAAGTGAATCCTTCCCACTTCATCCCCACCCTGACAGCAACAGGCGCTTGCTTTCTCTTTCTGGCAGGGAAGAAGCTACACGCTCCCGTGAAGCACCCAAGATCTAGTCAGTGGAACTGAACCTCTTCTGCCATCCTCTAGCTGAAGGCAGACAATCTGCCCTTTTGGCTTTGAATCCCAAAAGTACCTTCACTGCCTCTTCTGCAAAGTGAGCTTTAATAACCAGGGGATTCAAATGCTTGCAAGGTAGCCACTCTCCAGTCTTCTCCCACTGAGAGAAGGTTTGAGAAAGCAGCTGGTGGTGGGCGGACAGTTTCTTCTGACAAAAACGGAAACTTCGGTAGATTCAGTGAAACAGCTTGGAGGAGAACGCTGTGTCTCGCGTTCTCTTTCATGTGATGAGTTGGGAAGTTCTAAGTGCTGCTAACATACTTTTGACACAGCAAAACGGCGGCCTTGCGTCATTCGTGTTCCAGAACGGGAGAAAGCCCGTTTTTCTTCTCCTTTAGCGATTCCGACTGTAAAGCGGGATTCTCCGCCGGGCAGCAAAGAATGCCTCCCGGAATGCTGGAAACCCTCAATGGCTTCAAGTACTTCAATGGGAAATAAGTCATACACTTTATCCAGGTAGGCAAAGCACAGGCGACATTCTTAGACATGGAACCCAGTGGGATGTTCGTACACAGTAAGTGAATTCTTCTCACTTCATCCCCACCCCGACATCGACAGGCTCTTGCTTTCTCTCTTTGGCAGGTAAGAAGCTACATGCTCACGTGAAGCACTCAAGCTTTGCTCAGCCAAACTGAACTTCTTTTACCATCCTCTTGCTAAAAGCAAACAATCTACCTCTTTGACTTTGAATCCCAAAAGTTCCTTCGTTCCCTGTTAGCCAAAGTTAGCTTTGATAACCAGGGGAGTCAAATACTGACCTGGTAACCAGTCTCCAGTCTTCTACCACTGAGTGAATGTTTGAGAGAGCAGCTGGTGGTGGGCGGACAGTTTAGTCTCCCAAAAAGGAAAACTTCTGGAAATTCATGTAAGCAGCTGGAAGGAGAAGGCAGTATTTTGCTTTCTCTCTCATGCGCTGAATTGGTATCTTCTACTTGCTGCTCACGTAGCTTTTATTCCAGGAAACGACGGCTCTGCCTGTTCCGTGTTCCAGAACGGGAGAAACGTGCTTTCTCTTCTCCTCTGGCGATAACGTCTGTAAAGCGGTATTCTCCGCGGAGCAGCACAGAATGCCTCTCGGAATGCTGTAAACCATGAATGGATTCAACTGCTTGAAAGAGAGGAAAGTCATACCCTTTCTCCAGGAGGTCAATGCACAGGGAACTTTCCTAGGCAAGTAACCCAGAGGAATATTCAGACACAGTAAGTGAATCCTTCCCACTTCATCCCCACCCTGACAGCAACAGGCGCTTGCTTTCTCTTTCTGGCAGGGAAGAAGCTACACGCTCCCGTGAAGCACCCAAGATCTAGTCAGTGGAACTGAACCTCTTCTGCCATCCTCTAGCTGAAGGCAGACAATCTGCCCTTTTGGCTTTGAATCCCAAAAGTACCTTCACTGCCTCTTCTGCAAAGTGAGCTTTAATAACCAGGGGATTCAAATGCTTGCAAGGTAGCCACTCTCCAGTCTTCTCCCACTGAGAGAAGGTTTGAGAAAGCAGCTGGTGGTGGGCGGACAGTTTCTTCTGACAAAAACGGAAACTTCGGTAGATTCAGTGAAACAGCTTGGAGGAGAACGCTGTATTTCGCGTTCTCTTTCATGTGATGAGTTGGGAATTTATAAGTGCTGCTAACATACTTTTGACACAGCAAAACGGCGGCCTTGCGTCATTCGTGTTCCAGAACGGGAGAAAGGCCGTTTCTCTTCCCCTTTAGCGATTCCGTCTGTAAAGCGGGATTCTCCGCCGGGCAGCAAAGAATGTCTCCGGAGCGCTGGAAACCCTCAATGGCTTCAAGTACTTCAATGGGAAATAAGTCATACACTTTATCCAGGTAGGCAATGCACAGGCGACATTCTTAGACATGGAACCCAGTGGGATGTTCGTACACAGTAAGTGAATTCTTCTCACTTCATCCCCACCCCGACATCGACAGGCTCTTGCTTTCTCTCTCTGGCAGGTAAGAAGCTACATGCTCACGTGAAGCACTCAAGCTTTGCTCAGCCAAACTGAACTTCTTTTACCATCCTCTTGCTAAAAGCAAACAATCTACCTCTTTGACTTTGAATCCCAAAAGTTCCTTCGTTCCCTGTTAGCCAAAGTTAGCTTTGATAACCAGGGGAGTCAAATACTGACCTGGTAACCAGTCTCCAGTCTTCTACCACTGAGTGAATGTTTGAGAGAGCAGCTGGTGGTGGGCGGACAGTTTAGTCTCCCAAAAAGGAAAACTTCTGGAAATTCATGTAAGCAGCTGGAAGGAGAAGGCAGTATTTTGCTTTCTCTCTCATGCGCTGAATTGGTATCTTCTACTTGCTGCTCACGTAGCTTTTATTCCAGGAAACGACGGCTCTGCCTGTTCCGTGTTCCAGAACGGGAGAAACGTGCTTTCTCTTCTCCTCTGGCGATAACGTCTGTAAAGCGGTATTCTCCGCGGAGCAGCACAGAATGCCTCCCGGAATGCTGTAAACCATGAATGGATTCAACTGCTTGAAAGAGAGGAAAGTCATACCCTTTCTCCAGGAGGTCAATGCACAGGGAACTTTCCTAGGCAAGTAACCCAGAGGAATATTCAGACACAGTAAGTGAATCCTTCCCACTTCATCCCCACCCTGACAGCAACAGGCGCTTGCTTTCTCTTTCTGGCAGGGAAGAAGCTACACGCTCCCGTGAAGCACCCAAGATCTAGTCAGTGGAACTGAACCTCTTCTGCCATCCTCTAGCTGAAGGCAGACAATCTGCCCTTTTGGCTTTGAATCCCAAAAGTACCTTCACTGCCTCTTCTGCAAAGTGAGCTTTAATAACCAGGGGATTCAAATGCTTGCAAGGTAGCCACTCTCCAGTCTTCTCCCACTGAGAGAAGGTTTGAGAAAGCAGCTGGTGGTGGGCGGACAGTTTCTTCTGACAAAAACGGAAACTTCGGTAGATTCAGTGAAACAGCTTGGAGGAGAACGCTGTATTTCGCGTTCTCTTGCATGTGATGAGTTGGGAATTTATAAGTGCTGCTAACATACTTTTGACACAGCAAAACGGCGGCCTTGCGTCATTCGTGTTCCAGAACGGGAGAAAGGCCGTTTCTCTTCCCCTTTAGCGATTCCGTCTGTAAAGCGGGATTCTCCGCCGGGCAGCAAAGAATGTCTCCGGAGCGCTGGAAACCCTCAATGGCTTCAAGTACTTCAATGGGAAATAAGTCATACACTTTATCCAGGTAGGCAAAGCACAGGCGACATTCTTAGACATGGAACCCATTGGCATTTTCCAACAGAGTATGTGAATCCTTCTCACTTCATCCCCACCCCGACAGCGACAGGCTCTTGCTTTCTCTATCTGGCAGGTAAGAAGCTACATGCTCACGTGAAGCACTCAAGCTTTGCTCAGCCTAACTGAACTTCTTCTACCATCCTCTTGCTAAAAGCAAACAATCTACCTCTTTGACTTTGAATCCCAAAAGTTCCTTCGTTCCCTGTTAGGCAAAGTTAGCTTTGATAACCAGGGGATTCAAATACTGACCTTGAAACCAGTGTCCAGTCTTCTTCCACTGAGTGAATCTTTGAGAGAGCAGCTGGTGGTGGGCGCACAGTTTCTTCTCCCAAAAAGGAAAACTTCAGGACATTCATGTAAGCAGCTGGAAGGAGAAGGCCGTATTTTGCTTTCTGTCTCATGCGCTGAATTGGGACCCTCTACTTGCGGCTCACGTAGCTTTCTTTTACTCCGGGAAACGGCGGCTCTGCCTCTTTCGTGTTCCAGAACGGGAGTAACGTGCTTTCTCTTCTCCTCTGGCGATAACGTCTGTAAAGCGGTATTCTCCGCGGAGCAGCACAGAATGCCTCCCGGAATGCTGTAAACCATGAATGGATTCAACTGCTTGAAAGAGAGGAAAGTCATACCCTTTCTCCAGGAGGTCAATGCACAGGGAACTTTCCTAGGCAAGTAACCCAGAGGAATATTCAGACACAGTAAGTGAATCCTTCCCACTTCATCCCCACCCTGACAGCAACAGGCGCTTGCTTTCTCTTTCTGGCAGGGAAGAAGCTACACGCTCCCGTGAAGCACCCAAGATCTAGTCAGTGGAACTGAACCTCTTCTGCCATCCTCTAGCTGAAGGCAGACAATCTGCCCTTTTGGCTTTGAATCCCAAAAGTACCTTCACTGCCTCTTCTGCAAAGTGAGCTTTAATAACCAGGGGATTCAAATGCTTGCAAGGTAGCCACTCTCCAGTCTTCTCCCACTGAGAGAAGGTTTGAGAAAGCAGCTGGTGGTGGGCGGACAGTTTCTTCTGACAAAAACGGAAACTTCGGTAGATTCAGTGAAACAGCTTGGAGGAGAACGCTGTATGTCGCGTTCTCTTGCATGTGATGAGTTGGGAATTTATAAGTGCTGCTAACATACTTTTGACACAGCAAAACGGCGGCCTTGCGTCATTCGTGTTCCAGAACGGGAGAAAGGCCGTTTCTCTTCCCCTTTAGCGATTCCGTCTGTAAAGCGGGATTCTCCGCCGGGCAGCAAAGAATGTCTCCGGAGCGCTGGAAACCCTCAATGGCTTCAAGTACTTCAATGGGAAATAAGTCATACACTTTATCCAGGTAGGCAATGCACAGGCGACATTCTTAGACATGGAACCCAGTGGGATGTTCGTACACAGTAAGTGAATTCTTCTCACTTCATCCCCACCCCGACATCGACAGGCTCTTGCTTTCTCTCTTTGGCAGGTAAGAAGCTACATGCTCACGTGAAGCACTCAAGCTTTGCTCAGCCAAACTGAACTTCTTCTACCATCCTCTTGCTAAAAGCAAACAATCTACCTCTTTGACTTTGAATCCCAAAAGTTCCTTCGTTCCCTGTTAGCCAAAGTTAGCTTTGATAACCAGGGGAGTCAAATACTGACCTGGTAACCAGTCTCCAGTCTTCTACCACTGAGTGAATGTTTGAGAGAGCAGCTGGTGGTGGGCGGACAGTTTAGTCTCCCAAAAAGGAAAACTTCTGGAAATTCATGTAAGCAGCTGGAAGGAGAAGGCAGTATTTTGCTTTCTCTCTCATGCGCTGAATTGGTATCTTCTACTTGCTGCTCACGTAGCTTTTATTCCAGGAAACGACGGCTCTGCCTGTTCCGTGTTCCAGAACGGGAGAAACGTGCTTTCTCTTCTCCTCTGGCGATAACGTCTGTAAAGCGGTATTCTCCGCGGAGCAGCACAGAATGCCTCTCGGAATGCTGTAAACCATGAATGGATTCAACTGCTTGAAAGAGAGGAAAGTCATACCCTTTCTCCAGGAGGTCAATGCACAGGGAACTTTCCTAGGCAAGTAACCCAGAGGAATATTCAGACACAGTAAGTGAATCCTTCCCACTTCATCCCCACCCTGACAGCAACAGGCGCTTGCTTTCTCTTTCTGGCAGGGAAGAAGCTACACGCTCCCGTGAAGCACCCAAGATCTAGTCAGTGGAACTGAACCTCTTCTGCCATCCTCTAGCTGAAGGCAGACAATCTGCCCTTTTGGCTTTGAATCCCAAAAGTACCTTCACTGCCTCTTCTGCAAAGTGAGCTTTAATAACCAGGGGATTCAAATGCTTGCAAGGTAGCCACTCTCCAGTCTTCTCCCACTGAGAGAAGGTTTGAGAAAGCAGCTGGTGGTGGGCGGACAGTTTCTTCTGACAAAAACGGAAACTTCGGTAGATTCAGTGAAACAGCTTGGAGGAGAACGCTGTATGTCGCGTTCTCTTGCATGTGATGAGTTGGGAATTTATAAGTGCTGCTAACATACTTTTGACACAGCAAAACGGCGGCCTTGCGTCATTCGTGTTCCAGAACGGGAGAAAGGCCGTTTCTCTTCCCCTTTAGCGATTCCGTCTGTAAAGCGGGATTCTCCGCCGGGCAGCAAAGAATGTCTCCGGAGCGCTGGAAACCCTCAATGGCTTCAAGTACTTCAATGGGAAATAAGTCATACACTTTATCCAGGTAGGCAATGCACAGGCGACATTCTTAGACATGGAACCCAGTGGGATGTTCGTACACAGTAAGTGAATTCTTCTCACTTCATCCCCACCCCGACATCGACAGGCTCTTGCTTTCTCTCTCTGGCAGGTAAGAAGCTACATGCTCACGTGAAGCACTCAAGCTTTGCTCAGCCAAACTGAACTTCTTTTACCATCCTCTTGCTAAAAGCAAACAATCTACCTCTTTGACTTTGAATCCCAAAAGTTCCTTCGTTCCCTGTTAGCCAAAGTTAGCTTTGATAACCAGGGGAGTCAAATACTGACCTGGTAACCAGTCTCCAGTCTTCTACCACTGAGTGAATGTTTGAGAGAGCAGCTGGTGGTGGGCGGACAGTTTAGTCTCCCAAAAAGGAAAACTTCTGGAAATTCATGTAAGCAGCTGGAAGGAGAAGGCAGTATTTTGCTTTCTCTCTCATGCGCTGAATTGGTATCTTCTACTTGCTGCTCACGTAGCTTTTATTCCAGGAAACGACGGCTCTGCCTGTTCCGTGTTCCAGAACGGGAGAAACGTGCTTTCTCTTCTCCTCTGGCGATAACGTCTGTAAAGCGGTATTCTCCGCGGAGCAGCACAGAATGCCTCCCGGAATGCTGTAAACCATGAATGGATTCAACTGCTTGAAAGAGAGGAAAGTCATACCCTTTCTCCAGGAGGTCAATGCACAGGGAACTTTCCTAGGCAAGTAACCCAGAGGAATATTCAGACACAGTAAGTGAATCCTTCCCACTTCATCCCCACCCTGACAGCAACAGGCGCTTGCTTTCTCTTTCTGGCAGGGAAGAAGCTACACGCTCCCGTGAAGCACCCAAGATCTAGTCAGTGGAACTGAACCTCTTCTGCCATCCTCTAGCTGAAGGCAGACAATCTGCCCTTTTGGCTTTGAATCCCAAAAGTACCTTCACTGCCTCTTCTGCAAAGTGAGCTTTAATAACCAGGGGATTCAAATGCTTGCAAGGTAGCCACTCTCCAGTCTTCTCCCACTGAGAGAAGGTTTGAGAAAGCAGCTGGTGGTGGGCGGACAGTTTCTTCTGACAAAAACGGAAACTTCGGTAGATTCAGTGAAACAGCTTGGAGGAGAACGCTGTATTTCGCGTTCTCTTGCATGTGATGAGTTGGGAATTTATAAGTGCTGCTAACATACTTTTGACACAGCAAAACGGCGGCCTTGCGTCATTCGTGTTCCAGAACGGGAGAAAGGCCGTTTCTCTTCCCCTTTAGCGATTCCGTCTGTAAAGCGGGATTCTCCGCCGGGCAGCAAAGAATGTCTCCGGAGCGCTGGAAACCCTCAATGGCTTCAAGTACTTCAATGGGAAATAAGTCATACACTTTATCCAGGTAGGCAAAGCACAGGCGACATTCTTAGACATGGAACCCATTGGCATTTTCCAACAGAGTATGTGAATCCTTCTCACTTCATCCCCACCCCGACAGCGACAGGCTCTTGCTTTCTCTATCTGGCAGGTAAGAAGCTACATGCTCACGTGAAGCACTCAAGCTTTGCTCAGCCTAACTGAACTTCTTCTACCATCCTCTTGCTAAAAGCAAACAATCTACCTCTTTGACTTTGAATCCCAAAAGTTCCTTCGTTCCCTGTTAGGCAAAGTTAGCTTTGATAACCAGGGGATTCAAATACTGACCTTGAAACCAGTGTCCAGTCTTCTTCCACTGAGTGAATCTTTGAGAGAGCAGCTGGTGGTGGGCGCACAGTTTCTTCTCCCAAAAAGGAAAACTTCAGGACATTCATGTAAGCAGCTGGAAGGAGAAGGCCGTATTTTGCTTTCTGTCTCATGCGCTGAATTGGGACCCTCTACTTGCGGCTCACGTAGCTTTCTTTTACTCCGGGAAACGGCGGCTCTGCCTCTTTCGTGTTCCAGAACGGGAGTAACGTGCTTTCTCTTCTCCTCTGGCGATAACGTCTGTAAAGCGGTATTCTCCGCGGAGCAGCACAGAATGCCTCCCGGAATGCTGTAAACCATGAATGGATTCAACTGCTTGAAAGAGAGGAAAGTCATACCCTTTCTCCAGGAGGTCAATGCACAGGGAACTTTCCTAGGCAAGTAACCCAGAGGAATATTCAGACACAGTAAGTGAATCCTTCCCACTTCATCCCCACCCTGACAGCAACAGGCGCTTGCTTTCTCTTTCTGGCAGGGAAGAAGCTACACGCTCCCGTGAAGCACCCAAGATCTAGTCAGTGGAACTGAACCTCTTCTGCCATCCTCTAGCTGAAGGCAGACAATCTGCCCTTTTGGCTTTGAATCCCAAAAGTACCTTCACTGCCTCTTCTGCAAAGTGAGCTTTAATAACCAGGGGATTCAAATGCTTGCAAGGTAGCCACTCTCCAGTCTTCTCCCACTGAGAGAAGGTTTGAGAAAGCAGCTGGTGGTGGGCGGACAGTTTCTTCTGACAAAAACGGAAACTTCGGTAGATTCAGTGAAACAGCTTGGAGGAGAACGCTGTATTTCGCGTTCTCTTGCATGTGATGAGTTGGGAATTTATAAGTGCTGCTAACATACTTTTGACACAGCAAAACGGCGGCCTTGCGTCATTCGTGTTCCAGAACGGGAGAAAGGCCGTTTCTCTTCCCCTTTAGCGATTCCGTCTGTAAAGCGGGATTCTCCGCCGGGCAGCAAAGAATGTCTCCGGAGCGCTGGAAACCCTCAATGGCTTCAAGTAATTCAATGGGAAATAAGTCATACACTTTATCCAGGTAGGCAATGCACAGGCGACATTCTTAGACATGGAACCCAGTGGGATGTTCGAACAGAGTAAGTGAATCCTTCTCACTTCATCCCCACCCCGACGGCGACAGGCTCTTGCTTTCTCTCTCTGGCAGGTAAGAAGCTACATGCTCACGTGAAGCACACAAGCTTTGCTCAGCAAAACGGAACTTCTTCTACCATCCTCTAGCTAAAGGGAAACAATCTGCCTATTTGACCTTGAATCCCAAAAGTTCCTTCCTTCCCTGGTAGGCAAAGTTAGCTTTGATAACCAGGGGAGTCAAATACTGACCTGGTAACCAGTCTCCAGTCTTCTTCCACTGAGTGAATGTTTGAGAGAGCACCTGGTGGTGGGAAGACAGTTTAGTCTTCCAAAAAGGAAAACTTCAGGAAATTCATGTTAAGCAGCTGGAAGGAGAAGGCCGTATTTTGCTTTCTCTCTCATGCGCTGAATTGGTATCTTCTACTTGCTGCTCACGTAGCTTTTACTCCAGGAAACGATGCTCTGCCTGTTCCGTGTTCCAGAAGGGGAGAAACGTGCTTTCTCTTCTCCTCTAGCGATAACGTCTGTAAAGCGGTATTCTCCGCGGAGCAGCACAGAATGCCTCCCGGAATGCTGTAAACCATGAATGGATTCAACTGCTTGAAAGAGAGGAAAGTCATACCCTTTCTCCAGGAGGACAATGCACAGGGAACTTTCCTAGCAAGTAACCCAGAGGAATATTCAAACACAGTAAGGGAATCCTTCCCACTTCATCCCCACCCTGACAGCAACAGGCGCTTGCTTTTTCTTTCTGGCAGGGAAGAAGCTACACGCTCTCGTGAAGCACCCAAGATCTAGTCAGTGGAACTGAACCTCTTCTGCCATCCTCTAGCTGAAGGCAGACAATCTGCCCTTTTGGCTTTGAATCCGCAAAGTACCTTCACTGCCTCTTCTGCAAAGTGAGCTTTAATAACCAGGGGATTCAAATGCTTGCAAGGTAGCCACTCTCCAGTCTTCTCCCACTGAGAGAAGGTTTGAGAAAGCAGCTGGTGGTGGGCGGACAGTTTCTTCTGACAAAAACGGAAACTTCGGTAGATTCAGTGAAACAGCTTGGAGGAGAACGCTGTATCTCGCGTTCTCTTTCATGTGATGAGTTGGGAAGTTATAAGTGCTGCTAACATACTTTTGACACAGCAAAACGGCGGCCTTGCGTCATTCGTGTTCCAGAACGGGAGAAAGGCCGTTTCTCTTCTCCTTTATCGATTCCGTCTGTAAAGCGGGATTCTCCCCCGGACAGCAAAGAATGCCTCCGGAATGCCGGAAACCCTCAATGGCTTCAAGTACTTCAATGGGAACTAAGTCATACACTTTATCCAGGTAGGCAAAGCACAGGCGACATTCTTAGACATGGAACCCATTGGCATTTTCCAACAGAGTATGTGAATCCTTCTCACTTCATCCCCACCCCGACAGCGACAGGCTCTTGCTTTCTCTCTCTGGCAGGTAAGAAGCTACATGCTCACGTGAAGCACTCAAGCTTTGCTCAGCCAAACTGAACTTCTTTTACCATCCTCTTGCTAAAAGCAAACAATCTACCTCTTTGACTTTGAATCCCAAAAGTTCCTTCGTTCCCTGTTAGCCAAAGTTAGCTTTGATAACCAGGGGAGTCAAATACTGACCTGGTAACCAGTCTCCAGTCTTCTACCACTGAGTGAATGTTTGAGAGAGCAGCTGGTGGTGGGCGGACAGTTTAGTCTCCCAAAAAGGAAAACTTCTGGAAATTCATGTAAGCAGCTGGAAGGAGAAGGCAGTATTTTGCTTTCTCTCTCATGCGCTGAATTGGTATCTTCTACTTGCTGCTCACGTAGCTTTTATTCCAGGAAACGACGGCTATGCCTGTTCCGTGTTCCAGAACGGGAGAAACGTGCTTTCTCTTCTCCTCTGGCGATAACGTCTGTAAAGCGGTATTCTCCGCGGAGCAGCACAGAATGCCTCTCGGAATGCTGTAAACCATGAATGGATTCAACTGCTTGAAAGAGAGGAAAGTCATACCCTTTCTCCAGGAGGACAATGCACAGGGAACTTTCCTAGCAAGTAACCCAGAGGAATATTCAAACACAGTAAGGGAATCCTTCCCACTTCATCCCCACCCTGACAGCAACAGGCGCTTGCTTTCTCTTTCTGGCAGGGAAGAAGCTACACGCTCTCGTGAAGCACCCAAGATCTAGTCAGTGGAACTGAACCTCTTCTGCCATCCTCTAGCTGAAGGCAGACAATCTGCCCTTTTGGCTTTGAATCCCCAAAGTACCTTCACTGCCTCTTCTGCAAAGTGAGCTTTAATAACCAGGGGATTCAAATGCTTGCAAGGTAGCCACTCTCCAGTCTTCTCCCACTGAGAGAAGGTTTGAGAAAGCAGCTGGTGGTGGGCGGACAGTTTCTTCTGACAAAAACGGAAACTTCGGTAGATTCAGTAAAACAGCTTGGAGGAGAACGCTGTATCTCGCGTTCTCTTTCATGTGATGTGTTGGGAAGTTATAAGTGCTGCTAACATACTTTTGACACAGCAAAACGGCGGCCTTGCGTCATTCGTGTTCCAGAACGGGAGAAAGGCCGTTTCTCTTCCCCTTTAGCGATTCCGTCTGTAAAGCGGGATTCTCCGCCGGGCAGCAAAGAATGTCTCCGGAGCGCTGGAAACCCTCAATGGCTTCAAGTACTTCAATGGGAAATAAGTCATACACTTTATCCAGGTAGGCAATGCACAGGCGACATTCTTAGACATGGAACCCAGTGGGATGTTCGAACAGACTAAGTGAATCCTTCTCACTTCATCCCCACCCCGACGGCGACAGGCTCTTGCTTTCTCTCTCTGGCAGGTAAGAAGCTACATGCTCACGTGAAGCACACAAGCTTTGCTCAGCAAAACGGAACTTCTTCTACCATCCTCTAGCTAAAGGGAAACAATCTGCCTATTTGACCTTGAATCCCAAAAGTTCCTTCCTTCCCTGGTAGGCAAAGTTAGCTTTGATAACCAGGGGAGTCAAATACTGACCTGGTAACCAGTCTCCAGTCTTCTTCCACTGAGTGAATGTTTGAGAGAGCAGCTGGTGGTGGGAAGACAGTTTAGTCTTCCAAAAAGGAAAACTTCAGGAAATTCATGTTAAGCAGCTGGAAGGAGAAGGCCGTATTTTGCTTTCTCTCTCATGCGCTGAATTGGTATCTTCTACTTGCTGCTCACGTAGCTTTTACTCCAGGAAACGACGGCTCTGCCTGTTCCGTGTTCCAGAAGGGGAGAAACGTGCTTTCTCTTCTCCTCTAGCGATAACGTCTGTAAAGCGGGATTCTCCGCCGGGCAGCAAAGAATGTCTCCGGAGCGCTGGAAACCCTCAATGGCTTCAAGTACTTCAATGGGAAATAAGTCATACACTTTATCCAGGTAGGCAAAGCACAGGCGACATTCTTAGACATGGAACCCATTGGCATTTTCCAACAGAGTATGTGAATCCTTCTCACTTCATCCCCACCCCGACAGCGACAGGCTCTTGCTTTCTCTATCTGGCAGGTAAGAAGCTACATGCTCACGTGAAGCACTCAAGCTTTGCTCAGCCTAACTGAACTTCTTTTACCATCCTCTTGCTAAAAGCAAACAATCTACCTCTTTGACTTTGAATCCCAAATGTTCCTTCGTTCCCTGTTAGTCAAAGTTAGCTTTGATAACCAGGGGATTCAAATACTGACCTTGAAACCAGTGTCCAGTCTTCTTCCACTGAGTGAATCTTTGAGAGAGCAGCTGGTGGTGGGCGGACAGTTTCTTCTCCCAAAAAGGAAAACTTCAGGACATTCATGTAAGCAGCTGGAAGGAGAAGGCCGTATTTTGCTTTCTGTCTCATGCGCTGAATTGGGACCCTCTACTTGCGGCTCACGTAGCTTTCTTTTACTCCGGGAAACGGCGGCTCTGCCTCTTTCATGTTCCAGAACGGGAGTAACGTGCTTTCTCTTCTCCTCTGGCGATAACGTCTGTAAAGCGGTATTCTCCGCGGAGCAGCACAGAATGCCTCCCGGAATGCTGTAAACCATGAATGGATTCAACTGCTTGAAAGAGAGGAAAGTCATACCCTTTCTCCAGGAGGTCAATGCACAGGGAACTTTCCTAGGCAAGTAACCCAGAGGAATATTCAGACACAGTAAGTGAATCCTTCCCACTTCATCCCCACCCTGACAGCAACAGGCGCTTGCTTTCTCTTTCTGGCAGGGAAGAAGCTACACGCTCCCGTGAAGCACCCAAGATCTAGTCAGTGGAACTGAACCTCTTCTGCCATCCTCTAGCTGAAGGCAGACAATCTGCCCTTTTGGCTTTGAATCCCAAAAGTACCTTCACTGCCTCTTCTGCAAAGTGAGCTTTAATAACCAGGGGATTCAAATGCTTGCAAGGTAGCCACTCTCCAGTCTTCTCCCACTGAGAGAAGGTTTGAGAAAGCAGCTGGTGGTGGGCGGACAGTTTCTTCTGACAAAAACGGAAACTTCGGTAGATTCAGTGAAACAGCTTGGAGGAGAAGGCTGTATGTCGCGTTCTCTTGCATGTGATGAGTTGGGAATTTATAAGTGCTGCTAACATACTTTTGACACAGCAAAACGGCGGCCTTGCGTCATTCGTGTTCCAGAACTGGAGAAAGGCCGTTTCTCTTCCCCTTTAGCGATTCCGTCTGTAAAGCGGGATTCTCCACCGGGTAGCAAAGAATGTCTCCGGAGCGCTGGAAACCCTCAATGGCTTCAAGTACTTCAATGGGAAATAAGTCATACACTTTATCCAGGTAGGCAATGCACAGGCGACATTCTTAGACATGGAACCCAGTGGGATGTTCGAACAGACTAAGTGAATCCTTCTCACTTCATCCCCACCCCGACATCGACAGGCTCTTGCTTTCTCTCTCTGGCAGGTAAGAAGCTACATGCTCACGTGAAGCACTCAAGCTTTGCTCAGCCAAACTGAACTTCTTTTACCATCCTCTTGCTAAAAGCAAACAATCTACCTCTTTGACTTTGAATCCCAAAAGTTCCTTCGTTCCCTGTTAGCCAAAGTTAGCTTTGATAACCAGGGGAGTCAAATACTGACCTGGTAACCAGTCTCCAGTCTTCTACCACTGAGTGAATGTTTGAGAGAGCAGCTGGTGGTGGGCGGACAGTTTAGTCTCCCAAAAAGGAAAACTTCTGGAAATTCATGTAAGCAGCTGGAAGGAGAAGGCAGTATTTTGCTTTCTCTCTCATGCGCTGAATTGGTATCTTCTACTTGCTGCTCACGTAGCTTTTATTCCAGGAAACGACGGCTCTGCCTGTTCCGTGTTCCAGAACGGGAGAAACGTGCTTTCTCTTCTCCTCTGGCGATAACGTCTGTAAAGCGGTATTCTCCGCGGAGCAGCACAGAATGCCTCCCGGAATGCTGTAAACCATGAATGGATTCAACTGCTTGAAAGAGAGGAAAGTCATACCCTTTCTCCAGGAGGTCAATGCACAGGGAACTTTCCTAGGCAAGTAACCCAGAGGAATATTCAGACACAGTAAGTGAATCCTTCCCACTTCATCCCCACCCTGACAGCAACAGGCGCTTGCTTTCTCTTTCTGGCAGGGAAGAAGCTATACGCTCCCGTGAAGCACCCAAGATCTAGTCAGTGGAACTGAACCTCTTCTGCCATCCTCTAGCTGAAGGCAGACAATCTGCCCTTTTGGCTTTGAATCCCAAAAGTACCTTCACTGCCTCTTCTGCAAAGTGAGCTTTAATAACCAGGGGATTCAAATGCTTGCAAGGTAGCCACTCTCCAGTCTTCTCCCACTGAGAGAAGGTTTGAGAAAGCAGCTGGTGGTGGGCGGACAGTTTCTTCTGACAAAAACGGAAACTTCGGTAGATTCAGTGAAACAGCTTGGAGGAGAACGCTGTGTCTCGCGTTCTCTTTCATGTGATGAGTTGGGAAGTTATAAGTGCTGCTAACATACTTTTGACACAGCAAAACGGCGGCCTTGCGTCATTCGTGTTCCAGAACGGGAGAAAGCCCGTTTTTCTTCTCCTTTAGCGATTCCGACTGTAAAGCGGGATTCTCCGCCGGGCAGCAAAGAATGCCTCCCGGAATGCTGGAAACCCTCAATGGCTTCAAGTACTTCAATGGGAAATAAGTCATACACTTTATCCAGGTAGGCAAAGCACAGGCGACATTCTTAGACATGGAACCCATTGGCATTTTCCAACAGAGTATGTGAATCCTTCTCACTTCATCCCCACCCCGACAGCGACAGGCTCTTGCTTTCTCTATCTGGCAGGTAAGAAGCTACATGCTCACGTGAAGCACTCAAGCTTTGCTCAGCCTAACTGAACTTCTTCTACCATCCTCTTGCTAAAAGCAAACAATCTACCTCTTTGACTTTGAATCCCAAAAGTTCCTTCGTTCCCTGTTAGGCAAAGTTAGCTTTGATAACCAGGGGATTCAAATACTGACCTTGAAACCAGTGTCCAGTCTTCTTCCACTGAGTGAATCTTTGAGAGAGCAGCTGGTGGTGGGCGCACAGTTTCTTCTCCCAAAAAGGAAAACTTCAGGACATTCATGTAAGCAGCTGGAAGGAGAAGGCCGTATTTTGCTTTCTGTCTCATGCGCTGAATTGGGACCCTCTACTTGCGGCTCACGTAGCTTTCTTTTACTCCGGGAAACGGCGGCTCTGCCTCTTTCGTGTTCCAGAACGGGAGTAACGTGCTTTCTCTTCTCCTCTGGCGATAACGTCTGTAAAGCGGTATTCTCCGCGGAGCAGCACAGAATGCCTCCCGGAATGCTGTAAACCATGAATGGATTCAACTGCTTGAAAGAGAGGAAAGTCATACCCTTTCTCCAGGAGGTCAATGCACAGGGAACTTTCCTAGGCAAGTAACCCAGAGGAATATTCAGACACAGTAAGTGAATCCTTCCCACTTCATCCCCACCCTGACAGCAACAGGCGCTTGCTTTCTCTTTCTGGCAGGGAAGAAGCTACACGCTCCCGTGAAGCACCCAAGATCTAGTCAGTGGAACTGAACCTCTTCTGCCATCCTCTAGCTGAAGGCAGACAATCTGCCCTTTTGGCTTTGAATCCCAAAAGTACCTTCACTGCCTCTTCTGCAAAGTGAGCTTTAATAACCAGGGGATTCAAATGCTTGCAAGGTAGCCACTCTCCAGTCTTCTCCCACTGAGAGAAGGTTTGAGAAAGCAGCTGGTGGTGGGCGGACAGTTTCTTCTGACAAAAACGGAAACTTCGGTAGATTCAGTGAAACAGCTTGGAGGAGAACGCTGTATGTCGCGTTCTCTTGCATGTGATGAGTTGGGAATTTATAAGTGCTGCTAACATACTTTTGACACAGCAAAACGGCGGCCTTGCGTCATTCGTGTTCCAGAACGGGAGAAAGGCCGTTTCTCTTCCCCTTTAGCGATTCCGTCTGTAAAGCGGGATTCTCCGCCGGGCAGCAAAGAATGTCTCCGGAGCGCTGGAAACCCTCAATGGCTTCAAGTACTTCAATGGGAAATAAGTCATACACTTTATCCAGGTAGGCAATGCACAGGCGACATTCTTAGACATGGAACCCAGTGGGATGTTCGTACACAGTAAGTGAATTCTTCTCACTTCATCCCCACCCCGACATCGACAGGCTCTTGCTTTCTCTCTCTGGCAGGTAAGAAGCTACATGCTCACGTGAAGCACTCAAGCTTTGCTCAGCCAAACTGAACTTCTTTTACCATCCTCTTGCTAAAAGCAAACAATCTACCTCTTTGACTTTGAATCCCAAAAGTTCCTTCGTTCCCTGTTAGCCAAAGTTAGCTTTGATAACCAGGGGAGTCAAATACTGACCTGGTAACCAGTCTCCAGTCTTCTACCACTGAGTGAATGTTTGAGAGAGCAGCTGGTGGTGGGCGGACAGTTTAGTCTCCCAAAAAGGAAAACTTCTGGAAATTCATGTAAGCAGCTGGAAGGAGAAGGCCGTATTTTGCTTTCTCTCTCATGCGCTGAATTGGTATCTTCTACTTGCTGCTCACGTAGCTTTTATTCCAGGAAACGACGGCTCTGCCTGTTCCGTGTTCCAGAACGGGAGAAACGTGCTTTCTCTTCTCCTCTGGCGATAACGTCTGTAAAGCGGTATTCTCCGCGGAGCAGCACAGAATGCCTCTCGGAATGCTGTAAACCATGAATGGATTCAACTGCTTGAAAGAGAGGAAAGCCATACCCTTTCTCCAGGAGGTCAATGCACAGGGAACTTTCCTAGGCAAGTAACCCAGAGGAATATTCAGACACAGTAAGTGAATCCTTCCCACTTCATCCCCACCCTGACAGCAACAGGCGCTTGCTTTCTCTTTCTGGCAGGGAAGAAGCTACACGCTCCCGTGAAGCACCCAAGATCTAGTCAGTGGAACTGAACCTCTTCTGCCATCCTCTAGCTGAAGGCAGACAATCTGCCCTTTTGGCTTTGAATCCCAAAAGTACCTTCACTGCCTCTTCTGCAAAGTGAGCTTTAATAACCAGGGGATTCAAATGCTTGCAAGGTAGCCACTCTCCAGTCTTCTCCCACTGAGAGAAGGTTTGAGAAAGCAGCTGGTGGTGGGCGGACAGTTTCTTCTGACAAAAACGGAAACTTCGGTAGATTCAGTGAAACAGCTTGGAGGAGAACGCTGTGTCTCGCGTTCTCTTTCATGTGATGAGTTGGGAAGTTCTAAGTGCTGCTAACATACTTTTGACACAGCAAAACGGCGGCCTTGCGTCATTCGTGTTCCAGAACGGGAGAAAGCCCGTTTTTCTTCTCCTTTAGCGATTCCGACTGTAAAGCGGGATTCTCCGCCGGGCAGCAAAGAATGCCTCCCGGAATGCTGGAAACCCTCAATGGCTTCAAGTACTTCAATGGGAAATAAGTCATACACTTTATCCAGGTAGGCAAAGCACAGGCGACATTCTTAGACATGGAACCCATTGGCATTTTCCAACAGAGTATGTGAATCCTTCTCACTTCATCCCCACCCCGACAGCGACAGGCTCTTGCTTTCTCTATCTGGCAGGTAAGAAGCTACATGCTCACGTGAAGCACTCAAGCTTTGCTCAGCCTAACTGAACTTCTTCTACCATCCTCTTGCTAAAAGCAAACAATCTACCTCTTTGACTTTGAATCCCAAAAGTTCCTTCGTTCCCTGTTAGGCAAAGTTAGCTTTGATAACCAGGGGATTCAAATACTGACCTTGAAACCAGTGTCCAGTCTTCTTCCACTGAGTGAATCTTTGAGAGAGCAGCTGGTGGTGGGCGGACAGTTTCTTCTCCCAAAAAGGAAAACTTCAGGACATTCATGTAAGCAGCTGGAAGGAGAAGGCCGTATTTTGCTTTCTGTCTCATGCGCTGAATTGGGACCCTCTACTTGCGGCTCACGTAGCTTTCTTTTACTCCGGGAAACGGCGGCTCTGCCTCTTTCGTGTTCCAGAACGGGAGTAACGTGCTTTCTCTTCTCCTCTGGCGATAACGTCTGTAAAGCGGTATTCTCCGCGGAGCAGCACAGAATGCCTCCCGGAATGCTGTAAACCATGAATGGATTCAACTGCTTGAAAGAGAGGAAAGTCATACCCTTTCTCCAGGAGGTCAATGCACAGGGAACTTTCCTAGGCAAGTAACCCAGAGGAATATTCAGACACAGTAAGTGAATCCTTCCCACTTCATCCCCACCCTGACAGCAACAGGCGCTTGCTTTCTCTTTCTGGCAGGGAAGAAGCTACACGCTCCCGTGAAGCACCCAAGATCTAGTCAGTGGAACTGAACCTCTTCTGCCATCCTCTAGCTGAAGGCAGACAATCTGCCCTTTTGGCTTTGAATCCCAAAAGTACCTTCACTGCCTCTTCTGCAAAGTGAGCTTTAATAACCAGGGGATTCAAATGCTTGCAAGGTAGCCACTCTCCAGTCTTCTCCCACTGAGAGAAGGTTTGAGAAAGCAGCTGGTGGTGGGCGGACAGTTTCTTCTGACAAAAACGGAAACTTCGGTAGATTCAGTGAAACAGCTTGGAGGAGAACGCTGTATGTCGCGTTCTCTTGCATGTGATGAGTTGGGAATTTATAAGTGCTGCTAACATACTTTTGACACAGCAAAACGGCGGCCTTGCGTCATTCGTGTTCCAGAACGGGAGAAAGGCCGTTTCTCTTCCCCTTTAGCGATTCCGTCTGTAAAGCGGGATTCTCCGCCGGGCAGCAAAGAATGTCTCCGGAGCGCTGGAAACCCTCAATGGCTTCAAGTACTTCAATGGGAAATAAGTCATACACTTTATCCAGGTAGGCAATGCACAGGCGACATTCTTAGACATGGAACCCAGTGGGATGTTCGTACACAGTAAGTGAATTCTTCTCACTTCATCCCCACCCCGACATCGACAGGCTCTTGCTTTCTCTCTCTGGCAGGTAAGAAGCTACATGCTCACGTGAAGCACTCAAGCTTTGCTCAGCCAAACTGAACTTCTTTTACCATCCTCTTGCTAAAAGCAAACAATCTACCTCTTTGACTTTGAATCCCAAAAGTTCCTTCGTTCCCTGTTAGCCAAAGTTAGCTTTGATAACCAGGGGAGTCAAATACTGACCTGGTAACCAGTCTCCAGTCTTCTACCACTGAGTGAATGTTTGAGAGAGCAGCTGGTGGTGGGCGGACAGTTTAGTCTCCCAAAAAGGAAAACTTCTGGAAATTCATGTAAGCAGCTGGAAGGAGAAGGCAGTATTTTGCTTTCTCTCTCATGCGCTGAATTGGTATCTTCTACTTGCTGCTCACGTAGCTTTTATTCCAGGAAACGACGGCTCTGCCTGTTCCGTGTTCCAGAACGGGAGAAACGTGCTTTCTCTTCTCCTCTGGCGATAACGTCTGTAAAGCGGTATTCTCCGCGGAGCAGCACAGAATGCCTCTCGGAATGCTGTAAACCATGAATGGATTCAACTGCTTGAAAGAGAGGAAAGTCATACCCTTTCTCCAGGAGGTCAATGCACAGGGAACTTTCCTAGGCAAGTAACCCAGAGGAATATTCAGACACAGTAAGTGAATCCTTCCCACTTCATCCCCACCCTGACAGCAACAGGCGCTTGCTTTCTCTTTCTGGCAGGGAAGAAGCTACACGCTCCCGTGAAGCACCCAAGATCTAGTCAGTGGAACTGAACCTCTTCTGCCATCCTCTAGCTGAAGGCAGACAATCTGCCCTTTTGGCTTTGAATCCCAAAAGTACCTTCACTGCCTCTTCTGCAAAGTGAGCTTTAATAACCAGGGGATTCAAATGCTTGCAAGGTAGCCACTCTCCAGTCTTCTCCCACTGAGAGAAGGTTTGAGAAAGCAGCTGGTGGTGGGCGGACAGTTTCTTCTGACAAAAACGGAAACTTCGGTAGATTCAGTGAAACAGCTTGGAGGAGAACGCTGTGTCTCGCGTTCTCTTTCATGTGATGAGTTGGGAAGTTCTAAGTGCTGCTAACATACTTTTGACACAGCAAAACGGCGGCCTTGCGTCATTCGTGTTCCAGAACGGGAGAAAGCCCGTTTTTCTTCTCCTTTAGCGATTCCGACTGTAAAGCGGGATTCTCCGCCGGGCAGCAAAGAATGCCTCCCGGAATGCTGGAAACCCTCAATGGCTTCAAGTACTTCAATGGGAAATAAGTCATACACTTTATCCAGGTAGGCAAAGCACAGGCGACATTCTTAGACATGGAACCCATTGGCATTTTCCAACAGAGTATGTGAATCCTTCTCACTTCATCCCCACCCCGACAGCGACAGGCTCTTGCTTTCTCTATCTGGCAGGTAAGAAGCTACATGCTCACGTGAAGCACTCAAGCTTTGCTCAGCCTAACTGAACTTCTTCTACCATCCTCTTGCTAAAAGCAAACAATCTACCTCTTTGACTTTGAATCCCAAAAGTTCCTTCGTTCCCTGTTAGGCAAAGTTAGCTTTGATAACCAGGGGATTCAAATACTGACCTTGAAACCAGTGTCCAGTCTTCTTCCACTGAGTGAATCTTTGAGAGAGCAGCTGGTGGTGGGCGCACAGTTTCTTCTCCCAAAAAGGAAAACTTCAGGACATTCATGTAAGCAGCTGGAAGGAGAAGGCCGTATTTTGCTTTCTGTCTCATGCGCTGAATTGGGACCCTCTACTTGCGGCTCACGTAGCTTTCTTTTACTCCGGGAAACGGCGGCTCTGCCTCTTTCGTGTTCCAGAACGGGAGTAACGTGCTTTCTCTTCTCCTCTGGCGATAACGTCTGTAAAGCGGTATTCTCCGCGGAGCAGCACAGAATGCCTCCCGGAATGCTGTAAACCATGAATGGATTCAACTGCTTGAAAGAGAGGAAAGTCATACCCTTTCTCCAGGAGGTCAATGCACAGGGAACTTTCCTAGGCAAGTAACCCAGAGGAATATTCAGACACAGTAAGTGAATCCTTCCCACTTCATCCCCACCCTGACAGCAACAGGCGCTTGCTTTCTCTTTCTGGCAGGGAAGAAGCTACACGCTCCCGTGAAGCACCCAAGATCTAGTCAGTGGAACTGAACCTCTTCTGCCATCCTCTAGCTGAAGGCAGACAATCTGCCCTTTTGGCTTTGAATCCCAAAAGTACCTTCACTGCCTCTTCTGCAAAGTGAGCTTTAATAACCAGGGGATTCAAATGCTTGCAAGGTAGCCACTCTCCAGTCTTCTCCCACTGAGAGAAGGTTTGAGAAAGCAGCTGGTGGTGGGCGGACAGTTTCTTCTGACAAAAACGGAAACTTCGGTAGATTCAGTAAAACAGCTTGGAGGAGAACGCTGTATCTCGCGTTCTCTTTCATGTGATGAGTTGGGAAGTTATAAGTGCTGCTAACATACTTTTGACACAGCAAAACGGCGGCCTTGCGTCATTCGTGTTCCAGAACGGGAGAAAGGCCGTTTCTCTTCCCCTTTAGCGATTCCGTCTGTAAAGCGGGATTCTCCGCCGTGCAGCAAAGAATGTCTCCGGAGCGCTGGAAACCCTCAATGGCTTCAAGTACTTCAATGGGAAATAAGTCATACACTTTATCCAGGTAGGCAATGCACAGGCGACATTCTTAGACATGGAACCCAGTGGGATGTTCGAACAGAGTAAGTGAATCCTTCTCACTTCATCCCCACCCCGACGGCGACAGGCTCTTGCTTTCTCTCTCTGGCAGGTAAGAAGCTACATGCTCACGTGAAGCACACAAGCTTTGCTCAGCAAAACGGAACTTCTTCTACCATCCTCTAGCTAAAGGGAAACAATCTGCCTATTTGACCTTGAATCCCAAAAGTTCCTTCCTTCCCTGGTAGGCAAAGTTAGCTTTGATAACCAGGGGAGTCAAATACTGACCTGGTAACCAGTCTCCAGTCTTCTTCCACTGAGTGAATGTTTGAGAGAGCACCTGGTGGTGGGAAGACAGTTTAGTCTTCCAAAAAGGAAAACTTCAGGAAATTCATGTTAAGCAGCTGGAAGGAGAAGGCCGTATTTTGCTTTCTCTCTCATGCGCTGAATTGGTATCTTCTACTTGCTGCTCACGTAGCTTTTACTCCAGGAAACGATGCTCTGCCTGTTCCGTGTTCCAGAAGGGGAGAAACGTGCTTTCTCTTCTCCTCTAGCGATAACGTCTGTAAAGCGGTATTCTCCGCGGAGCAGCACAGAATGCCTCCCGGAATGCTGTAAACCATGAATGGATTCAACTGCTTGAAAGAGAGGAAAGTCATACCCTTTCTCCAGGAGGACAATGCACAGGGAACTTTCCTAGCAAGTAACCCAGAGGAATATTCAAACACAGTAAGGGAATCCTTCCCACTTCATCCCCACCCTGACAGCAACAGGCGCTTGCTTTTTCTTTCTGGCAGGGAAGAAGCTACACGCTCTCGTGAAGCACCCAAGATCTAGTCAGTGGAACTGAACCTCTTCTGCCATCCTCTAGCTGAAGGCAGACAATCTGCCCTTTTGGCTTTGAATCCGCAAAGTACCTTCACTGCCTCTTCTGCAAAGTGAGCTTTAATAACCAGGGGATTCAAATGCTTGCAAGGTAGCCACTCTCCAGTCTTCTCCCACTGAGAGAAGGTTTGAGAAAGCAGCTGGTGGTGGGCGGACAGTTTCTTCTGACAAAAACGGAAACTTCGGTAGATTCAGTGAAACAGCTTGGAGGAGAACGCTGTATCTCGCGTTCTCTTTCATGTGATGAGTTGGGAAGTTATAAGTGCTGCTAACATACTTTTGACACAGCAAAACGGCGGCCTTGCGTCATTCGTGTTCCAGAACGGGAGAAAGGCCGTTTCTCTTCTCCTTTATCGATTCCGTCTGTAAAGCGGGATTCTCCCCCGGACAGCAAAGAATGCCTCCGGAATGCCGGAAACCCTCAATGGCTTCAAGTACTTCAATGGGAACTAAGTCATACACTTTATCCAGGTAGGCAAAGCACAGGCGACATTCTTAGACATGGAACCCATTGGCATTTTCCAACAGAGTATGTGAATCCTTCTCACTTCATCCCCACCCCGACAGCGACAGGCTCTTGCTTTCTCTCTCTGGCAGGTAAGAAGCTACATGCTCACGTGAAGCACTCAAGCTTTGCTCAGCCAAACTGAACTTCTTTTACCATCCTCTTGCTAAAAGCAAACAATCTACCTCTTTGACTTTGAATCCCAAAAGTTCCTTCGTTCCCTGTTAGCCAAAGTTAGCTTTGATAACCAGGGGAGTCAAATACTGACCTGGTAACCAGTCTCCAGTCTTCTACCACTGAGTGAATGTTTGAGAGAGCAGCTGGTGGTGGGCGGACAGTTTAGTCTCCCAAAAAGGAAAACTTCTGGAAATTCATGTAAGCAGCTGGAAGGAGAAGGCAGTATTTTGCTTTCTCTCTCATGCGCTGAATTGGTATCTTCTACTTGCTGCTCACGTAGCTTTTATTCCAGGAAACGACGGCTATGCCTGTTCCGTGTTCCAGAACGGGAGAAACGTGCTTTCTCTTCTCCTCTGGCGATAACGTCTGTAAAGCGGTATTCTCCGCGGAGCAGCACAGAATGCCTCTCGGAATGCTGTAAACCATGAATGGATTCAACTGCTTGAAAGAGAGGAAAGTCATACCCTTTCTCCAGGAGGACAATGCACAGGGAACTTTCCTAGCAAGTAACCCAGAGGAATATTCAAACACAGTAAGGGAATCCTTCCCACTTCATCCCCACCCTGACAGCAACAGGCGCTTGCTTTCTCTTTCTGGCAGGGAAGAAGCTACACGCTCTCGTGAAGCACCCAAGATCTAGTCAGTGGAACTGAACCTCTTCTGCCATCCTCTAGCTGAAGGCAGACAATCTGCCCTTTTGGCTTTGAATCCCCAAAGTACCTTCACTGCCTCTTCTGCAAAGTGAGCTTTAATAACCAGGGGATTCAAATGCTTGCAAGGTAGCCACTCTCCAGTCTTCTCCCACTGAGAGAAGGTTTGAGAAAGCAGCTGGTGGTGGGCGGACAGTTTCTTCTGACAAAAACGGAAACTTCGGTAGATTCAGTAAAACAGCTTGGAGGAGAACGCTGTATCTCGCGTTCTCTTTCATGTGATGTGTTGGGAAGTTATAAGTGCTGCTAACATACTTTTGACACAGCAAAACGGCGGCCTTGCGTCATTCGTGTTCCAGAACGGGAGAAAGGCCGTTTCTCTTCCCCTTTAGCGATTCCGTCTGTAAAGCGGGATTCTCCGCCGGGCAGCAAAGAATGTCTCCGGAGCGCTGGAAACCCTCAATGGCTTCAAGTACTTCAATGGGAAATAAGTCATACACTTTATCCAGGTAGGCAATGCACAGGCGACATTCTTAGACATGGAACCCAGTGGGATGTTCGAACAGACTAAGTGAATCCTTCTCACTTCATCCCCACCCCGACGGCGACAGGCTCTTGCTTTCTCTCTCTGGCAGGTAAGAAGCTACATGCTCACGTGAAGCACACAAGCTTTGCTCAGCAAAACGGAACTTCTTCTACCATCCTCTAGCTAAAGGGAAACAATCTGCCTATTTGACCTTGAATCCCAAAAGTTCCTTCCTTCCCTGGTAGGCAAAGTTAGCTTTGATAACCAGGGGAGTCAAATACTGACCTGGTAACCAGTCTCCAGTCTTCTTCCACTGAGTGAATGTTTGAGAGAGCAGCTGGTGGTGGGAAGACAGTTTAGTCTTCCAAAAAGGAAAACTTCAGGAAATTCATGTTAAGCAGCTGGAAGGAGAAGGCCGTATTTTGCTTTCTCTCTCATGCGCTGAATTGGTATCTTCTACTTGCTGCTCACGTAGCTTTTACTCCAGGAAACGACGGCTCTGCCTGTTCCGTGTTCCAGAAGGGGAGAAACGTGCTTTCTCTTCTCCTCTAGCGATAACGTCTGTAAAGCGGTATTCTCCGCGGAGCAGCACAGAATGCCTCCCGGAATGCTGTAAACCATGAATGGATTCAACTGCTTGAAAGAGAGGAAAGTCATACCCTTTCTCCAGGAGGACAATGCACAGGGAACTTTCCTAGCAAGTAACCCAGAGGAATATTCAAACACAGTAAGGGAATCCTTCCCACTTCATCCCCACCCTGACAGCAACAGGCGCTTGCTTTCTCTTTCTGGCAGGGAAGAAGCTACACGCTCTCGTGAAGCACCCAAGATCTAGTCAGTGGAACTGAACCTCTTCTGCCATCCTCTAGCTGAAGGCAGACAATCTGCCCTTTTGGCTTTGAATCCCCAAAGTACCTTCACTGCCTCTTCTGCAAAGTGAGCTTTAATAACCAGGGGATTCAAATGCTTGCAAGGTAGGCACTCTCCAGTCTTCTCCCACTGAGAGAAGGTTTGAGAAAGCAGCTGGTGGTGGGCGGACAGTTTCTTCTGACAAAAACGGAAACTTCGGTAGTTTCAGTGAAACAGCTTGGAGGAGAACGCTGTATTTCGCGTTCTCTTTCATGTGATGAGTTGGGAAGTTATAAGTGCTGCTAACATACTTTTGACACAGCAAAACGGCGGCCTTGCGTCATTCGTGTTCCAGAACGGGAGAAAGGCCGTTTCTCTTCCCCTTTAGCGATTCCGTCTGTAAAGCGGGATTCTCCCCCGGACAGCAAAGAATGCCTCCGGAATGCCGGAAACCCTCAATGGCTTCAAGTACTTCAATGGGAAATAAGTCATACACTTTATCCAGGTAGGCAAAGCACAGGCGACATTCTTAGACATGGAACCCATTGGCATTTTCAAACAGAGTATGTGAATCCTTCTCACTTCATCCCCACCCCGACAGCGACAGGCTCTTGCTTTCTCTATCTGGCAGGTAAGAAGCTACATGCTCACGTGAAGCACTCAAGCTTTGCTCAGCCTAACTGAACTTCTTTTACCATCCTCTTGCTAAAAGCAAACAATCTACCTCTTTGACTTTGAATCCCAAAAGTTCCTTCGTTCCCTGTTAGTCAAAGTTAGCTTTGATAACCAGGGGATTCAAATACTGACCTTGAAACCAGTGTCCAGTCTTCTTCCACTGAGTGAATCTTTGAGAGAGCAGCTGGTGGTGGGCGGACAGTTTCTTCTCCCAAAAAGGAAAACTTCAGGACATTCATGTAAGCAGCTGGAAGGAGAAGGCCGTATTTTGCTTTCTGTCTCATGCGCTGAATTGGGACCCTCTACTTGCGGCTCACGTAGCTTTCTTTTACTCCGGGAAACGGCGGCTCTGCCTCTTTCATGTTCCAGAACGGGAGTAACGTGCTTTCTCTTCTCCTCTGGCGATAACGTCTGTAAAGCGGTATTCTCCGCGGAGCAGCACAGAATGCCTCCCGGAATGCTGTAAACCATGAATGGATTCAACTGCTTGAAAGAGAGGAAAGTCATACCCTTTCTCCAGGAGGTCAATGCACAGGGAACTTTCCTAGGCAAGTAACCCAGAGGAATATTCAGACACAGTAAGTGAATCCTTCCCACTTCATCCCCACCCTGACAGCAACAGGCGCTTGCTTTCTCTTTCTGGCAGGGAAGAAGCTACACGCTCCCGTGAAGCACCCAAGATCTAGTCAGTGGAACTGAACCTCTTCTGCCATCCTCTAGCTGAAGGCAGACAATCTGCCCTTTTGGCTTTGAATCCCAAAAGTACCTTCACTGCCTCTTCTGCAAAGTGAGCTTTAATAACCAGGGGATTCAAATGCTTGCAAGGTAGCCACTCTCCAGTCTTCTCCCACTGAGAGAAGGTTTGAGAAAGCAGCTGGTGGTGGGCGGACAGTTTCTTCTGACAAAAACGGAAACTTCGGTAGATTCAGTGAAACAGCTTGGAGGAGAACGCTGTATGTCGCGTTCTCTTGCATGTGATGAGTTGGGAATTTATAAGTGCTGCTAACATACTTTTGACACAGCAAAACGGCGGCCTTGCGTCATTCGTGTTCCAGAACTGGAGAAAGGCCGTTTCTCTTCCCCTTTAGCGATTCCGTCTGTAAAGCGGGATTCTCCACCGGGTAGCAAAGAATGTCTCCGGAGCGCTGGAAACCCTCAATGGCTTCAAGTACTTCAATGGGAAATAAGTCATACACTTTATCCAGGTAGGCAATGCACAGGCGACATTCTTAGACATGGAACCCAGTGGGATGTTCGTACACAGTAAGTGAATTCTTCTCACTTCATCCCCACCCCGACATCGACAGGCTCTTGCTTTCTCTCTCTGGCAGGTAAGAAGCTACATGCTCACGTGAAGCACTCAAGCTTTGCTCAGCCAAACTGAACTTCTTTTACCATCCTCTTGCTAAAAGGAAACAATCTACCTCTTTGACTTTGAATCCCAAAAGTTCCTTCGTTCCCTGTTAGCCAAAGTTAGCTTTGATAACCAGGGGAGTCAAATACTGACCTGGTAACCAGTCTCCAGTCTTCTACCACTGAGTGAATGTTTGAGAGAGCAGCTGGTGGTGGGCGGACAGTTTAGTCTCCCAAAAAGGAAAACTTCTGGAAATTCATGTAAGCAGCTGGAAGGAGAAGGCCGTATTTTGCTTTCTCTCTCATGCGCTGAATTGGTATCTTCTACTTGCTGCTCACGTAGCTTTTATTCCAGGAAACGACGGCTCTGCCTGTTCCGTGTTCCAGAACGGGAGAAACGTGCTTTCTCTTCTCCTCTGGCGATAACGTCTGTAAAGCGGTATTCTCCGCGGAGCAGCACAGAATGCCTCTCGGAATGCTGTAAACCATGAATGGATTCAACTGCTTGAAAGAGAGGAAAGCCATACCCTTTCTCCAGGAGGTCAATGCACAGGGAACTTTCCTAGGCAAGTAACCCAGAGGAATATTCAGACACAGTAAGTGAATCCTTCCCACTTCATCCCCACCCTGACAGCAACAGGCGCTTGCTTTCTCTTTCTGGCAGGGAAGAAGCTACACGCTCCCGTGAAGCACCCAAGATCTAGTCAGTGGAACTGAAGCTCTTCTGCCATCCTCTAGCTGAAGGCAGACAATCTGCCCTTTTGGCTTTGAATCCCAAAAGTACCTTCACTGCCTCTTCTGCAAAGTGAGCTTTAATAACCAGGGGATTCAAATGCTTGCAAGGTAGCCACTCTCCAGTCTTCTCCCACTGAGAGAAGGTTTGAGAAAGCAGCTGGTGGTGGGCGGACAGTTTCTTCTGACAAAAACGGAAACTTCGGTAGATTCAGTGAAACAGCTTGGAGGAGAACGCTGTGTCTCGCGTTCTCTTTCATGTGATGAGTTGGGAAGTTCTAAGTGCTGCTAACATACTTTTGACACAGCAAAACGGCGGCCTTGCGTCATTCGTGTTCCAGAACGGGAGAAAGCCCGTTTTTCTTCTCCTTTAGCGATTCCGACTGTAAAGCGGGATTCTCCGCCGGGCAGCAAAGAATGCCTCCCGGAATGCTGGAAACCCTCAATGGCTTCAAGTACTTCAATGGGAAATAAGTCATACACTTTATCCAGGTAGGCAAAGCACAGGCGACATTCTTAGACATGGAACCCATTGGCATTTTCCAACAGAGTATGTGAATCCTTCTCACTTCATCCCCACCCCGACAGCGACAGGCTCTTGCTTTCTCTATCTGGCAGGTAAGAAGCTACATGCTCACGTGAAGCACTCAAGCTTTGCTCAGCCTAACTGAACTTCTTTTACCATCCTCTTGCTAAAAGCAAACAATCTACCTCTTTGACTTTGAATCCCAAAAGTTCCTTCGTTCCCTGTTAGCCAAAGTTAGCTTTGATAACCAGGGGATTCAAATACTGACCTTGAAACCAGTGTCCAGTCTTCTTCCACTGAGTGAATCTTTGAGAGAGCAGCTGGTGGTGGGCGCACAGTTTCTTCTCCCAAAAAGGAAAACTTCAGGACATTCATGTAAGCAGCTGGAAGGAGAAGGCCGTATTTTGCTTTCTGTCTCATGCGCTGAATTGGGACCCTCTACTTGCGGCTCACGTAGCTTTCTTTTACTCCGGGAAACGGCGGCTCTGCCTCTTTCGTGTTCCAGAACGGGAGTAACGTGCTTTCTCTTCTCCTCTGGCGATAACGTCTGTAAAGCGGTATTCTCCGCGGAGCAGCACAGAATGCCTCCCGGAATGCTGTAAACCATGAATGGATTCAACTGCTTGAAAGAGAGGAAAGTCATACCCTTTCTCCAGGAGGTCAATGCACAGGGAACTTTCCTAGGCAAGTAACCCAGAGGAATATTCAGACACAGTAAGTGAATCCTTCCCACTTCATCCCCACCCTGACAGCAACAGGCGCTTGCTTTCTCTTTCTGGCAGGGAAGAAGCTACCCCCCCCCCTGAAGCACCCAAGATCTAGTCAGTGGAACTGAACCTCTTCTGCCATCCTCTAGCTGAAGGCAGACAATCTGCCCTTTTGGCTTTGAATCCCAAAAGTACCTTCACTGCCTCTTCTGCAAAGTGAGCTTTAATAACCAGGGGATTCAAATGCTTGCAAGGTAGCCACTCTCCAGTCTTCTCCCACTGAGAGAAGGTTTGAGAAAGCAGCTGGTGGTGGGCGGACAGTTTCTTCTGACAAAAACGGAAACTTCGGTAGATTCAGTGAAACAGCTTGGAGGAGAACGCTGTATTTCGCGTTCTCTTGCATGTGATGAGTTGGGAATTTATAAGTGCTGCTAACATACTTTTGACACAGCAAAACGGCGGCCTTGCGTCATTCGTGTTCCAGAACGGGAGAAAGGCCGTTTCTCTTCCCCTTTAGCGATTCCGTCTGTAAAGCGGGATTCTCCGCCGGGTAGCAAAGAATGTCTCCGGAGCGCTGGAAACCCTCAATGGCTTCAAGTACTTCAATGGGAAATAAGTCATACACTTTATCCAGGTAGGCAATGCACAGGCGACATTCTTAGACATGGAACCCAGTGGGATGTTCGTACACAGTAAGTGAATTCTTCTCACTTCATCCCCACCCCGGCATCGACAGGCTCTTGCTTTCTCTCTCTGGCAGGTAAGAAGCTACATGCTCACGTGAAGCACTCAAGCTTTGCTCAGCCAAACTGAACTTCTTTTACCATCCTCTTGCTAAAAGCAAACAATCTACCTCTTTGACTTTGAATCCCAAAAGTTCCTTCGTTCCCTGTTAGCCAAAGTTAGCTTTGATAACCAGGGGAGTCAAATACTGACCTGGTAACCAGTCTCCAGTCTTCTACCACTGAGTGAATGTTTGAGAGAGCAGCTGGTGGTGGGCGGACAGTTTAGTCTCCCAAAAAGGAAAACTTCTGGAAATTCATGTAAGCAGCTGGAAGGAGAAGGCCGTATTTTGCTTTCTCTCTCATGCGCTGAATTGGTATCTTCTACTTGCTGCTCACGTACCTTTTATTCCAGGAAACGACGGCTCTGCCTGTTCCGTGTTCCAGAACGGGAGAAACGTGCTTTCTCTTCTCCTCTGGCGATAACGTCTGTAAAGCGGTATTCTCCGCGGAGCAGCACAGAATGCCTCTCGGAATGCTGTAAACCATGAATGGATTCAACTGCTTGAAAGAGAGGAAAGTCATACCCTTTCTCCAGGAGGTCAATGCACAGGGAACTTTCCTAGGCAAGTAACCCAGAGGAATATTCAGACACAGTAAGTGAATCCTTCCCACTTCATCCCCACCCTGACAGCAACAGGCGCTTGCTTTCTCTTTCTGGCAGGGAAGAAGCTACACGCTCCCGTGAAGCACCCAAGATCTAGTCAGTGGAACTGAACCTCTTCTGCCATCCTCTAGCTGAAGGCAGACAATCTGCCCTTTTGGCTTTGAATCCCAAAAGTACCTTCACTGCCTCTTCTGCAAAGTGAGCTTTAATAACCAGGGGATTCAAATGCTTGCAAGGTAGCCACTCTCCAGTCTTCTCCCACTGAGAGAAGGTTTGAGAAAGCAGCTGGTGGTGGGCGGACAGTTTCTTCTGACAAAAACGGAAACTTCGGTAGATTCAGTAAAACAGCTTGGAGGAGAACGCTGTATTTCGCGTTCTCTTGCATGTGATGAGTTGGGAATTTATAAGTGCTGCTAACATACTTTTGACACAGCAAAACGGCGGCCTTGCGTCATTCGTGTTCCAGAACGGGAGAAAGGCCGTTTCTCTTCCCCTTTAGCGATTCCGTCTGTAAAGCGGGATTCTCCGCCGGGCAGCAAAGAATGTCTCCGGAGCGCTGGAAACCCTCAATGGCTTCAAGTACTTCAATGGGAAATAAGTCATACACTTTATCCAGGTAGGCAATGCACAGGCGACATTCTTAGACATGGAACCCAGTGGGATGTTCGTACACAGTAAGTGAATTCTTCTCACTTCATCCCCACCCCGACATCGACAGGCTCTTGCTTTCTCTCTCTGGCAGGTAAGAAGCTACATGCTCACGTGAAGCACTCAAGCTTTGCTCAGCCAAACTGAACTTCTTTTACCATCCTCTTGCTAAAAGCAAACAATCTACCTCTTTGACTTTGAATCCCAAAAGTTCCTTCGTTCCCTGTTAGCCAAAGTTAGCTTTGATAACCAGGGGAGTCAAATACTGACCTGGTAACCAGTCTCCAGTCTTCTACCACTGAGTGAATGTTTGAGAGAGCAGCTGGTGGTGGGCGGACAGTTTAGTCTCCCAAAAAGGAAAACTTCTGGAAATTCATGTAAGCAGCTGGAAGGAGAAGGCAGTATTTTGCTTTCTCTCTCATGCGCTGAATTGGTATCTTCTACTTGCTGCTCACGTAGCTTTTATTCCAGGAAACGACGGCTCTGCCTGTTCCGTGTTCCAGAACGGGAGAAACGTGCTTTCTCTTCTCCTCTGGCGATAACGTCTGTAAAGCGGTATTCTCCGCGGAGCAGCACAGAATGCCTCTCGGAATGCTGTAAACCATGAATGGATTCAACTGCTTGAAAGAGAGGAAAGTCATACCCTTTCTCCAGGAGGTCAATGCACAGGGAACTTTCCTAGGCAAGTAACCCAGAGGAATATTCAGACACAGTAAGTGAATCCTTCCCACTTCATCCCCACCCTGACAGCAACAGGCGCTTGCTTTCTCTTTCTGGCAGGGAAGAAGCTACACGCTCCCGTGAAGCACCCAAGATCTAGTCAGTGGAACTGAACCTCTTCTGCCATCCTCTAGCTGAAGGCAGACAATCTGCCCTTTTGGCTTTGAATCCCAAAAGTACCTTCACTGCCTCTTCTGCAAAGTGAGCTTTAATAACCAGGGGATTCAAATGCTTGCAAGGTAGCCACTCTCCAGTCTTCTCCCACTGAGAGAAGGTTTGAGAAAGCAGCTGGTGGTGGGCGGACAGTTTCTTCTGACAAAAACGGAAACTTCGGTAGATTCAGTGAAACAGCTTGGAGGAGAACGCTGTGTCTCGCGTTCTCTTTCATGTGATGAGTTGGGAAGTTCTAAGTGCTGCTAACATACTTTTGACACAGCAAAACGGCGGCCTTGCGTCATTCGTGTTCCAGAACGGGAGAAAGCCCGTTTTTCTTCTCCTTTAGCGATTCCGACTGTAAAGCGGGATTCTCCGCCGGGCAGCAAAGAATGCCTCCCGGAATGCTGGAAACCCTCAATGGCTTCAAGTACTTCAATGGGAAATAAGTCATACACTTTATCCAGGTAGGCAAAGCACAGGCGACATTCTTAGACATGGAACCCATTGGCATTTTCCAACAGAGTATGTGAATCCTTCTCACTTCATCCCCACCCCGACAGCGACAGGCTCTTGCTTTCTCTATCTGGCAGGTAAGAAGCTACATGCTCACGTGAAGCACTCAAGCTTTGCTCAGCCTAACTGAACTTCTTCTACCATCCTCTTGCTAAAAGCAAACAATCTACCTCTTTGACTTTGAATCCCAAAAGTTCCTTCGTTCCCTGTTAGGCAAAGTTAGCTTTGATAACCAGGGGATTCAAATACTGACCTTGAAACCAGTGTCCAGTCTTCTTCCACTGAGTGAATCTTTGAGAGAGCAGCTGGTGGTGGGCGGACAGTTTCTTCTCCCAAAAAGGAAAACTTCAGGACATTCATGTAAGCAGCTGGAAGGAGAAGGCCGTATTTTGCTTTCTGTCTCATGCGCTGAATTGGGACCCTCTACTTGCGGCTCACGTAGCTTTCTTTTACTCCGGGAAACGGCGGCTCTGCCTCTTTCGTGTTCCAGAACGGGAGTAACGTGCTTTCTCTTCTCCTCTGGCGATAACGTCTGTAAAGCGGTATTCTCCGCGGAGCAGCACAGAATGCCTCCCGGAATGCTGTAAACCATGAATGGATTCAACTGCTTGAAAGAGAGGAAAGTCATACCCTTTCTCCAGGAGGTCAATGCACAGGGAACTTTCCTAGGCAAGTAACCCAGAGGAATATTCAGACACAGTAAGTGAATCCTTCCCACTTCATCCCCACCCTGACAGCAACAGGCGCTTGCTTTCTCTTTCTGGCAGGGAAGAAGCTACACGCTCCCGTGAAGCACCCAAGATCTAGTCAGTGGAACTGAAACTCTTCTGCCATCCTCTAGCTGAAGGCAGACAATCTGCCCTTTTGGCTTTGAATCCCAAAAGTACCTTCACTGCCTCTTCTGCAAAGTGAGCTTTAATAACCAGGGGATTCAAATGCTTGCAAGGTAGCCACTCTCCAGTCTTCTCCCACTGAGAGAAGGTTTGAGAAAGCAGCTGGTGGTGGGCGGACAGTTTCTTCTGACAAAAACGGAAACTTCGGTAGATTCAGTGAAACAGCTTGGAGGAGAACGCTGTATGTCGCGTTCTCTTGCATGTGATGAGTTGGGAATTTATAAGTGCTGCTAACATACTTTTGACACAGCAAAACGGCGGCCTTGCGTCATTCGTGTTCCAGAACGGGAGAAAGGCCGTTTCTCTTCCCCTTTAGCGATTCCGTCTGTAAAGCGGGATTCTCCCCCGGACAGCAAAGAATGCCTCCGGAATGCCGGAAACCCTCAATGGCTTCAAGTACTTCAATGGGAAATAAGTCATACACTTTATCCAGGTAGGCAATGCACAGGCGACATTCTTAGACATGGAACCCAGTGGGATGTTCGTACACAGTAAGTGAATTCTTCTCACTTCATCCCCACCCCGACATCGACAGGCTCTTGCTTTCTCTCTCTGGCAGGTAAGAAGCTACATGCTCACGTGAAGCACTCAAGCTTTGCTCAGCCAAACTGAACTTCTTTTACCATCCTCTTGCTAAAAGCAAACAATCTACCTCTTTGACTTTGAATCCCAAAAGTTCCTTCGTTCCCTGTTAGCCAAAGTTAGCTTTGATAACCAGGGGAGTCAAATACTGACCTGGTAACCAGTCTCCAGTCTTCTACCACTGAGTGAATGTTTGAGAGAGCAGCTGGTGGTGGGCGGACAGTTTAGTCTCCCAAAAAGGAAAACTTCAGGAAATTCATGTAAGCAGCTGGAAGGAGAAGGCAGTATTTTGCTTTCTCTCTCATGCGCTGAATTGGTATCTTCTACTTGCTGCTCACGTAGCTTTTATTCCAGGAAACGACGGCTCTGCCTGTTCCGTGTTCCAGAACGGGAGAAACGTGCTTTCTCTTCTCCTCTGGCGATAACGTCTGTAAAGCGGTATTCTCCGCGGAGCAGCACAGAATGCCTCTCGGAATGCTGTAAACCATGAATGGATTCAACTGCTTGAAAGAGAGGAAAGTCATACCCTTTCTCCAGGAGGTCAATGCACAGGGAACTTTCCTAGGCAAGTAACCCAGAGGAATATTCAGACACAGTAAGTGAATCCTTCCCACTTCATCCCCACCCTGACAGCAACAGGCGCTTGCTTTCTCTTTCTGGCAGGGAAGAAGCTACACGCTCCCGTGAAGCACCCAAGATCTAGTCAGTGGAACTGAACCTCTTCTGCCATCCTCTAGCTGAAGGCAGACAATCTGCCCTTTTGGCTTTGAATCCCAAAAGTACCTTCACTGCCTCTTCTGCAAAGTGAGCTTTAATAACCAGGGGATTCAAATGCTTGCAAGGTAGCCACTCTCCATTCTTCTCCCACTGAGAGAAGGTTTGAGAAAGCAGCTGGTGGTGGGCGGACAGTTTCTTCTGACAAAAACGGAAACTTCGGTAGATTCAGTGAAACAGCTTGGAGGAGAACGCTGTATGTCGCGTTCTCTTTCATGTGATGAGTTGGGAATTTATAAGTGCTGCTAACATACTTTTGACACAGCAAAACGGCGGCCTTGCGTCATTCGTGTTCCAGAACGGGAGAAAGCCTGTTTTTCTTCTCCTTTAGCGATTCCGACTGTAAAGCGGGATTCTCCGCCGGGCAGCAAAGAATGTCTCCGGAGCGCTGGAAACCCTCAATGGCTTCAAGTACTTCAATGGGAAATAAGTCATACACTTTATCCAGGTAGGCAAAGCACAGGCGACATTCTTAGACATGGAACCCATTGGCATTTTCCAACAGAGTATGTGAATCCTTCTCACTTCATCCCCACCCCGACAGCGACAGGCTCTTCCTTTCTCTATCTGGCAGGTAAGAAGCTACATGCTCACGTGAAGCACTCAAGCTTTGCTCAGCCTAACTGAACTTCTTCTACCATCCTCTTGCTAAAAGCAAACAATCTACCTCTTTGACTTTGAATCCCAAAAGTTCCTTCGTTCCCTGTTAGCCAAAGTTAGCTTTGATAACCAGGGGAGTCAAATACTGACCTGGTAACCAGTCTCCAGTCTTCTACCACTGAGTGAATGTTTGAGAGAGCAGCTGGTGGTGGGCGGACAGTTTAGTCTCCCAAAAAGGAAAACTTCTGGAAATTCATGTAAGCAGCTGGAATGAGAAGGCCGTATTTTGCTTTCTGTCTCATGCGCTGAATTGGGACCCTCTACTTGCTGCTCACGTAGCTTTCTTTTACTCTGGGAAACGGCGGCTCTGCCTCTTTCGTGTTCCAGAACGGGAGAAACGTGCTTTCTCTTCTCCTCTGGCGATAACATCTGTAAAGCGGTATTCTCCGCGGAGCAGCACAGAATGCCTCCCGGAATGCTGTAAACCATGAATGGATTCAACTGCTTGAAAGAGAGGAAAGTCATACCCTTTCTCCAGGAGGACAATGCACAGGGAACTTTCCTAGCAAGTAACCCAGAGGAATATTCAAACACAGTAAGGGAATCCTTCCCACTTCATCCCCACCCTGACAGCAACAGGCGCTTGCTTTCTCTTTCTGGCAGGGAAGAAGCTACACGCTCTCGTGAAGCACCCAAGATCTAGTCAGTGGAACTGAACCTCTTCTGCCATCCTCTAGCTGAAGGCAGACAATCTGCCCTTTTGGCTTTGAATCCCCAAAGTACCTTCACTGCCTCTTCTGCAAAGTGAGCTTTAATAACCAGGGGATTCAAATGCTTGCAAGGTAGCCACTCTCCAGTCTTCTCCCACTGAGAGAAGGTTTGAGAAAGCAGCTGGTGGTGGGCGGACAGTTTCTTCTGACAAAAACGGAAACTTCGGTAGATTCAGTAAAACAGCTTGGAGGAGAACGCTGTATCTCGCGTTCTCTTTCATGTGATGTGTTGGGAAGTTATAAGTGCTGCTAACATACTTTTGACACAGCAAAACGGCGGCCTTGCGTCATTCGTGTTCCAGAACGGGAGAAAGGCCGTTTCTCTTCCCCTTTAGCGATTCCGTCTGTAAAGCGGGATTCTCCGCCGGGCAGCAAAGAATGTCTCCGGAGCGCTGGAAACCCTCAATGGCTTCAAGTACTTCAATGGGAAATAAGTCATACACTTTATCCAGGTAGGCAATGCACAGGCGACATTCTTAGACATGGAACCCAGTGGGATGTTCGAACAGACTAAGTGAATCCTTCTCACTTCATCCCCACCCCGACGGCGACAGGCTCTTGCTTTCTCTCTCTGGCAGGTAAGAAGCTACATGCTCACGTGAAGCACACAAGCTTTGCTCAGCAAAACGGAACTTCTTCTACCATCCTCTAGCTAAAGGGAAACAATCTGCCTATTTGACCTTGAATCCCAAAAGTTCCTTCCTTCCCTGGTAGGCAAAGTTAGCTTTGATAACCAGGGGAGTCAAATACTGACCTGGTAACCAGTCTCCAGTCTTCTTCCACTGAGTGAATGTTTGAGAGAGCAGCTGGTGGTGGGAAGACAGTTTAGTCTTCCAAAAAGGAAAACTTCAGGAAATTCATGTTAAGCAGCTGGAAGGAGAAGGCCGTATTTTGCTTTCTCTCTCATGCGCTGAATTGGTATCTTCTACTTGCTGCTCACGTAGCTTTTACTCCAGGAAACGACGGCTCTGCCTGTTCCGTGTTCCAGAAGGGGAGAAACGTGCTTTCTCTTCTCCTCTAGCGATAACGTCTGTAAAGCGGTATTCTCCGCGGAGCAGCACAGAATGCCTCCCGGAATGCTGTAAACCATGAATGGATTCAACTGCTTGAAAGAGAGGAAAGTCATACCCTTTCTCCAGGAGGACAATGCACAGGGAACTTTCCTAGCAAGTAACCCAGAGGAATATTCAAACACAGTAAGGGAATCCTTCCCACTTCATCCCCACCCTGACAGCAACAGGCGCTTGCTTTCTCTTTCTGGCAGGGAAGAAGCTACACGCTCTCGTGAAGCACCCAAGATCTAGTCAGTGGAACTGAACCTCTTCTGCCATCCTCTAGCTGAAGGCAGACAATCTGCCCTTTTGGCTTTGAATCCCCAAAGTACCTTCACTGCCTCTTCTGCAAAGTGAGCTTTAATAACCAGGGGATTCAAATGCTTGCAAGGTAGGCACTCTCCAGTCTTCTCCCACTGAGAGAAGGTTTGAGAAAGCAGCTGGTGTTGGGCGGACAGTTTCTTCTGACAAAAACGGAAACTTCGGTAGTTTCAGTGAAACAGCTTGGAGGAGAACGCTGTATTTCGCGTTCTCTTTCATGTGATGAGTTGGGAAGTTATAAGTGCTGCTAACATACTTTTGACACAGCAAAACGGCGGCCTTGCGTCATTCGTGTTCCAGAACGGGAGAAAGGCCGTTTCTCTTCCCCTTTAGCGATTCCGTCTGTAAAGCGGGATTCTCCCCCGGACAGCAAAGAATGCCTCCGGAATGCCGGAAACCCTCAATGGCTTCAAGTACTTCAATGGGAAATAAGTCATACATTTTATCCAGGTAGGCAAAGCACAGGCGACATTCTTAGACATGGAACCCATTGGCATTTTCAAACAGAGTATGTGAATCCTTCTCACTTCATCCCCACCCCGACAGCGACAGGCTCTTGCTTTCTCTCTCTGGCGGGTAAGAAGCTACATGCTCACGTGAAGCACTCATGCTTTGCTCAGCCTAACTGAACTTCTTCTACCATCCTCTTGCTAAAAGCAAACAATCTACCTCTTTGACTTTGAATCCCAAAAGTTCCTTCCTTCCCTGTTAGGCAAAGTTAGCTTTGATAACCAGGGGATTCAAATACTGACCTGGAAAACAGTGTCCATTCTTCTTCCATTGAGTGAATGTTTGAGAGAGCAGCTGGTGGTGGGCGGACAGTTTCTTCTCCCAAAAAGGAAAACTTCAGGACATTCATGTAAGCAGCTGGAAGGAGAAGGCCGTATTTTGCTTTCTGTCTCATGCGCTGAATTGGGACCCTCTAGTTGCGGCTCACGTAGCTTTCTTTTACTCCGGGAAACGGCGGCTCTGCCTCTTTCGTGTTCCAGAACGGGATTAACGTGCCTTCTCTTCTCCTCTGGCGATAACGTCTGTAAAGCGGTATTCTCCGCGGAGCAGCACAAAATGCCTCCCGGAATGCTGTAAACCATGAATGGATTCAACTGCTTGAAAGAGAGGAAAGTCATAGCCTTTCTCCAGGAGGACAATGCACAGGGAACTTTCCTAGGCAAGTAACCCAGAAAATATTCAGACACAGTAAGTGAATCCTTCCCACTTCATCCCCACCCTGACAGCAACAGGCGCTTGCTTTCTCTTTCTGGCAGGGAAGAAGCTACATGCTCACGTGAAGCACACAAGCTTTGCTCAGCCAAACTGAACTTCTTCTACCATCCTCGTGCTAAAAGCAAACAATCTACCTCTTTGACTTTGAATCCCAAAAGTTCATTCGTTCCCTGTTAGGCAAAGTTAGCTTTGATAACCAGGGGATTCAAATACTGTCCTTGAAACCAGTGTCCAGTCTTCTTCCACTGAGTGAATCTTTGAGAAAGCAGCTGGTGGTGGGCGGACAGTTTCTTCTCCCAAAAAGGAAAACTTCAGGAAATTCATGTAAGCAGCTGGAAGGAGAAGGCCGTATTTTGCTTTCTGTCTCATGCGCAGAATTGGGACCCTCTACTTGCTGCTCACGTAGCTTTCTTTTACTCCGGGAAACGGCGGCTCTGCCTCTTTCGTGTTCCAGAACGGCAGAAACGTGCTTTCTCTTCTCCTCTGGCGATAACGTCTGTAAAGCGGTATTCTCCGCGGAGCAGGACAGAATGCCTCCCGGAATGCTGTAAACCATGAATGGATTCAACTGCTTGAAAGAGAGGAAAGTCATACCCTTTCTCCAGGAGGACAATGCACAGGGAACTTTCCTAGCAAGTAACCCAGAGGAATATTCAAACACAGTAAGGGAATCCTTCCCACTTCATCCCCACCCTGACAGCAACAGGCGCTTGCTTTCTCTTTCTGGCAGGGAAGAAGCTACACGCTCTCGTGAAGCACCCAAGATCTAGTCAGTGGAACTGAACCTCTTCTGCCATCCTCTAGCTGAAGGCAGACAATCTGCCCTTTTGGCTTTGAATCCGCAAAGTACCTTCACTGCCTCTTCTGCAAAGTGAGCTTTAATAACCAGGGGATTCAAATGCTTGCAAGGTAGCCACTCTCCAGTCTTCTCCCACTGAGAGAAGGTTTGAGAAAGCAGCTGGTGGTGGGCGGACAGTTTCTTCTGACAAAAACGGAAACTTCGGTAGATTCAGTGAAACAGCTTGGAGGAGAACGCTGTATTTCGCGTTCTCTTTCATGTGATGAGTTGGGAAGTTATAAGTGCTGCTAACATACTTTTGACACAGCAAAACGGCGGCCTTGCGTCATTCGTGTTCCAGAACGGGAGAAAGGCCGTTTCTCTTCCCCTTTAGCGATTCCGTCTGTAAAGCGGGATTCTCCCCCGGACAGCAAAGAATGCCTCCGGAATGCCGGAAACCCTCAATGGCTTCAAGTACTTCAATGGGAAATAAGTCATACACTTTATCCAGGTAGGCAAAGCACAGGCGACATTCTTAGACATGGAACCCATTGGCATTTTCAAACAGAGTATGTGAATCCTTCTCACTTCATCCCCACCCCGACAGCGACAGGCTCTTGCTTTCTCTATCTGGCAGGTAAGAAGCTACATGCTCACGTGAAGCACTCAAGCTTTGCTCAGCCTAACTGAACTTCTTCTACCATCCTCTTGCTAAAAGCAAACAATCTACCTCTTTGACTTTGAATCCCAAAAGTTCCTTCGTTCCCTGTTAGGCAAAGTTAGCTTTGATAACCAGGGGATTCAAATACTGACCTTGAAACCAGTGTCCAGTCTTCTTCCACTGAGTGAATCTTTGAGAGAGCAGCTGGTGGTGGGCGCACAGTTTCTTCTCCCAAAAAGGAAAACTTCAGGACATTCATGTAAGCAGCTGGAAGGAGAAGGCCGTATTTTGCTTTCTGTCTCATGCGCTGAATTGGGACCCTCTACTTGCGGCTCACGTAGCTTTCTTTTACTCCGGGAAACGGCGGCTCTGCCTCTTTCGTGTTCCAGAACGGGAGTAACGTGCTTTCTCTTCTCCTCTGGCGATAACGTCTGTAAAGCGGTATTCTCCGCGGAGCAGCACAGAATGCCTCCCGGAATGCTGTAAACCATGAATGGATTCAACTGCTTGAAAGAGAGGAAAGTCATACCCTTTCTCCAGGAGGTCAATGCACACGGAACTTTCCTAGGCAAGTAACCCAGAGGAATATTCAGACACAGTAAGTGAATCCTTCCCACTTCATCCCCACCCTGACAGCAACAGGCGCTTGCTTTCTCTTTATGGCAGGGAAGAAGCTACACGCTCCCGTGAAGCACCCAAGATCTAGTCAGTGGAACTGAACCTCTTCTGCCATCCTCTAGCTGAAGGCAGACAATCTGCCCTTTTGGCTTTGAATCCCAAAAGTACCTTCACTGCCTCTTCTGCAAAGTGAGCTTTAATAACCAGGGGATTCAAATGCTTGCAAGGTAGCCACTCTCCAGTCTTCTCCCACTGAGAGAAGGTTTGAGAAAGCAGCTGGTGGTGGGCGGACAGTTTCTTCTGACAAAAACGGAAACTTCGGTAGATTCAGTGAAACAGCTTGGAGGAGAACGCTGTGTCTCGCGTTCTCTTTCATGTGATGAGTTGGGAAGTTATAAGTGCTGCTAACATACTTTTGACACAGCAAAACGGCGGCCTTGCGTCATTCGTGTTCCAGAACGGGAGAAAGCCCGTTTTTCTTCTCCTTTAGCGATTCCGACTGTAAAGCGGGATTCTCCGCCGGGCAGCAAAGAATGCCTCCCGGAATGCTGGAAACCCTCAATGGCTTCAAGTACTTCAATGGGAAATAAGTCATACACTTTATCCAGGTAGGCAAAGCACAGGCGACATTCTTAGACATGGAACCCATTGGCATTTTCCAACAGAGTATGTGAATCCTTCTCACTTCATCCCCACCCCGACAGCGACAGGCTCTTGCTTTCTCTATCTGGCAGGTAAGAAGCTACATGCTCACGTGAAGCACTCAAGCTTTGCTCAGCCTAACTGAACTTCTTCTACCATCCTCTTGCTAAAAGCAAACAATCTACCTCTTTGACTTTGAATCCCAAAAGTTCCTTCGTTCCCTGTTAGGCAAAGTTAGCTTTGATAACCAGGGGATTCAAATACTGACCTTGAAACCAGTGTCCAGTCTTCTTCCACTGAGTGAATCTTTGAGAGAGCAGCTGGTGGTGGGCGGACAGTTTCTTCTCCCAAAAAGGAAAACTTCAGGACATTCATGTAAGCAGCTGGAAGGAGAAGGCCGTATTTTGCTTTCTGTCTCATGCGCTGAATTGGGACCCTCTACTTGCGGCTCACGTAGCTTTCTTTTACTCCGGGAAACGGCGGCTCTGCCTCTTTCGTGTTCCAGAACGGGAGTAACGTGCTTTCTCTTCTCCTCTGGCGATAACGTCTGTAAAGCGGTATTCTCCGCGGAGCAGCACAGAATGCCTCCCGGAATGCTGTAAACCATGAATGGATTCAACTGCTTGAAAGAGAGGAAAGTCATACCCTTTCTCCAGGAGGTCAATACACACGGAACTTTCCTAGGCAAGTAACCCAGAGGAATATTCAGACACAGTAAGTGAATCCTTCCCACTTCATCCCCACCCTGACAGCAACAGGCGCTTGCTTTCTCTTTCTGGCAGGGAAGAAGCTACACGCTCCCGTGAAGCACCCAAGATCTAGTCAGTGGAACTGAACCTCTTCTGCCATCCTCTAGCTGAAGGCAGACAATCTGCCCTTTTGGCTTTGAATCCCAAAAGTACCTTCACTGCCTCTTCTGCAAAGTGAGCTTTAATAACCAGGGGATTCAAATGCTTGCAAGGTAGCCACTCTCCAGTCTTCTCCCACTGAGAGAAGGTTTGAGAAAGCAGCTGGTGGTGGGCGGACAGTTTCTTCTGACAAAAACGGAAACTTCGGTAGATTCAGTGAAACAGCTTGGAGGAGAACGCTGTATTTCGCGTTCTCTTGCATGTGATGAGTTGGGAATTTATAAGTGCTGCTAACATACTTTTGACACAGCAAAACGGCGGCCTTGCGTCATTCGTGTTCCAGAACGGGAGAAAGGCCGTTTCTCTTCCCCTTTAGCGATTCCGTCTGTAAAGCGGGATTCTCCGCCGGGCAGCAAAGAATGTCTCCGGAGCGCTGGAAACCCTCAATGGCTTCAAGTACTTCAATGGGAAATAAGTCATACACTTTATCCAGGTAGGCAATGCACAGGCGACATTCTTAGACATGGAACCCAGTGGGATGTTCGTACACAGTAAGTGAATTCTTCTCACTTCATCCCCACCCCGACATCGACAGGCTCTTGCTTTCTCTCTCTGGCAGGTAAGAAGCTACATGCTCACGTGAAGCACTCAAGCTTTGCTCAGCCAAACTGAACTTCTTCTACCATCCTCTTGCTAAAAGCAAACAATCTACCTCTTTGACTTTGAATCCCAAAAGTTCCTTCGTTCCCTGTTAGCCAAAGTTAGCTTTGATAACCAGGGGAGTCAAATACTGACCTGGTAACCAGTCTCCAGTCTTCTACCACTGAGTGAATGTTTGAGAGAGCAGCTGGTGGTGGGCGGACAGTTTAGTCTCCCAAAAAGGAAAACTTCTGGAAATTCATGTAAGCAGCTGGAAGGAGAAGGCCGTATTTTGCTTTCTCTCTCATGCGCTGAATTGGTATCTTCTACTTGCTGCTCACGTAGCTTTTATTCCAGGAAACGACGGCTCTGCCTGTTCCGTGTTCCAGAACGGGAGAAACGTGCTTTCTCTTCTCCTCTGGCGATAACGTCTGTAAAGCGGTATTCTCCGCGGAGCAGCACAGAATGCCTCTCGGAATGCTGTAAACCATGAATGGATTCAACTGCTTGAAAGAGAGGAAAGTCATACCCTTTCTCCAGGAGGTCAATGCACAGGGAACTTTCCTAGGCAAGTAACCCAGAGGAATATTCAGACACAGTAAGTGAATCCTTCCCACTTCATCCCCACCCTGACAGCAACAGGCGCTTGCTTTCTCTTTCTGGCAGGGAAGAAGCTACACGCTCCCGTGAAGCACCCAAGATCTAGTCAGTGGAACTGAACCTCTTCTGCCATCCTCTAGCTGAAGGCAGACAATCTGCCCTTTTGGCTTTGAATCCCAAAAGTACCTTCACTGCCTCTTCTGCAAAGTGAGCTTTAATAACCAGGGGATTCAAATGCTTGCAAGGTAGCCACTCTCCAGTCTTCTCCCACTGAGAGAAGGTTTGAGAAAGCAGCTGGTGTTGGGCGGACAGTTTCTTCTGACAAAAACGGAAACTTCGGTAGATTCAGTGAAACAGCTTGGAGGAGAACGCTGTATTTCGCGTTCTCTTGCATGTGATGAGTTGGGAATTTATAAGTGCTGCTAACATACTTTTGACACAGCAAAACGGCGGCCTTGCGTCATTCGTGTTCCAGAACGGGAGAAAGGCCGTTTCTCTTCCCCTTTAGCGATTCCGTCTGTAAAGCGGGATTCTCCGCCGGGTAGCAAAGAATGTCTCCGGAGCGCTGGAAACCCTCAATGGCTTCAAGTACTTCAATGGGAAATAAGTCATACACTTTATCCAGGTAGGCAATGCACAGGCGACATTCTTAGACATGGAACCCAGTGGGATGTTCGTACACAGTAAGTGAATTCTTCTCACTTCATCCCCACCCCGACATCGACAGGCTCTTGCTTTCTCTCTCTGGCAGGTAAGAAGCTACATGCTCACGTGAAGCACTCAAGCTTTGCTCAGACAAACTGAACTTCTTTTACCATCCTCTTGCTAAAAGCAAACAATCTACCTCTTTGACTTTGAATCCCAAAAGTTCCTTCGTTCCCTGTTAGCCAAAGTTAGCTTTGATAACCAGGGGAGTCAAATACTGACCTGGTAACCAGTCTCCAGTCTTCTACCACTGAGTGAATGTTTGAGAGAGCAGCTGGTGGTGGGCGGACAGTTTAGTCTCCCAAAAAGGAAAACTTCTGGAAATTCATGTAAGCAGCTGGAAGGAGAAGGCCGTATTTTGCTTTCTCTCTCATGCGCTGAATTGGTATCTTCTACTTGCTGCTCACGTACCTTTTATTCCAGGAAACGACGGCTCTGCCTGTTCCGTGTTCCAGAACGGGAGAAACGTGCTTTCTCTTCTCCTCTGGCGATAACGTCTGTAAAGCGGTATTCTCCGCGGAGCAGCACAGAATGCCTCTCGGAATGCTGTAAACCATGAATGGATTCAACTGCTTGAAAGAGAGGAAAGTCATACCCTTTCTCCAGGAGGTCAATGCACAGGGAACTTTCCTAGGCAAGTAACCCAGAGGAATATTCAGACACAGTAAGTGAATCCTTCCCACTTCATCCCCACCCTGACAGCAACAGGCGCTTGCTTTCTCTTTCTGGCAGGGAAGAAGCTACACGCTCCCGTGAAGCACCCAAGATCTAGTCAGTGGAACTGAACCTCTTCTGCCATCCTCTAGCTGAAGGCAGACAATCTGCCCTTTTGGCTTTGAATCCCAAAAGTACCTTCACTGCCTCTTCTGCAAAGTGAGCTTTAATAACCAGGGGATTCAAATGCTTGCAAGGTAGCCACTCTCCAGTCTTCTCCCACTGAGAGAAGGTTTGAGAAAGCAGCTGGTGGTGGGCGGACAGTTTCTTCTGACAAAAACGGAAACTTCGGTAGATTCAGTAAAACAGCTTGGAGGAGAACGCTGTATTTCGCGTTCTCTTGCATGTGATGAGTTGGGAATTTATAAGTGCTGCTAACATACTTTTGACAGAGCAAAACGGCGGCCTTGCGTCATTCGTGTTCCAGAACGGGAGAAAGGCCGTTTCTCTTCCCCTTTAGCGATTCCGTCTGTAAAGCGGGATTCTCCGCCGGGCAGCAAAGAATGTCTCCGGAGCGCTGGAAACCCTCAATGGCTTCAAGTACTTCAATGGGAAATAAGTCATACACTTTATCCAGGTAGGCAATGCACAGGCGACATTCTTAGACATGGAACCCAGTGGGATGTTCGTACACAGTAAGTGAATTCTTCTCACTTCATCCCCACCCCGACATCGACAGGCTCTTGCTTTCTCTCTCTGGCAGGTAAGAAGCTACATGCTCACGTGAAGCACTCAAGCTTTGCTCAGCCAAACTGAACTTCTTTTACCATCCTCTTGCTAAAAGCAAACAATCTACCTCTTTGACTTTGAATCCCAAAAGTTCCTTCGTTCCCTGTTAGCCAAAGTTAGCTTTGATAACCAGGGGAGTCAAATACTGACCTGGTAACCAGTCTCCAGTCTTCTACCACTGAGTGAATGTTTGAGAGAGCAGCTGGTGGTGGGAAGACAGTTTAGTCTTCCAAAAAGGAAAACTTCAGGAAATTCATGTTAAGCAGCTGGAAGGAGAAGGCCGTATTTTGCTTTCTCTCTCATGCGCTGAATTGGTATCTTCTACTTGCTGCTCACGTAGCTTTTACTCCAGGAAACGACGGCTCTGCCTGTTCCGTGTTCCAGAAGGGGAGAAACGTGCTTTCTCTTCTCCTCTAGCGATAACGTCTGTAAAGCGGTATTCTCCGCGGAGCAGCACAGAATGCCTCCCGGAATGCTGTAAACCATGAATGGATTCAACTGCTTGAAAGAGAGGAAAGTCATACCCTTTCTCCAGGAGGACAATGCACAGGGAACTTTCCTAGCAAGTAACCCAGAGGAATATTCAAACACAGTAAGGGAATCCTTCCCACTTCATCCCCACCCTGACAGCAACAGGCGCTTGCTTTCTCTTTCTGGCAGGGAAGAAGCTACACGCTCTCGTGAAGCACCCAAGATCTAGTCAGTGGAACTGAACCTCTTCTGCCATCCTCTAGCTGAAGGCAGACAATCTGCCCTTTTGGCTTTGAATCCCCAAAGTACCTTCACTGCCTCTTCTGCAAAGTGAGCTTTAATAACCAGGGGATTCAAATGCTTGCAAGGTAGGCACTCTCCAGTCTTCTCCCACTGAGAGAAGGTTTGAGAAAGCAGCTGGTGTTGGGCGGACAGTTTCTTCTGACAAAAACGGAAACTTCGGTAGTTTCAGTGAAACAGCTTGGAGGAGAACGCTGTATTTCGCGTTCTCTTTCATGTGATGAGTTGGGAAGTTATAAGTGCTGCTAACATACTTTTGACACAGCAAAACGGCGGCCTTGCGTCATTCGTGTTCCAGAACGGGAGAAAGGCCGTTTCTCTTCCCCTTTAGCGATTCCGTCTGTAAAGCGGGATTCTCCCCCGGACAGCAAAGAATGCCTCCGGAATGCCGGAAACCCTCAATGGCTTCAAGTACTTCAATGGGAAATAAGTCATACACTTTATCCAGGTAGGCAAAGCACAGGCGACATTCTTAGACATGGAACCCATTGGCATTTTCAAACAGAGTATGTGAATCCTTCTCACTTCATCCCCACCCCGACAGCGACAGGCTCTTGCTTTCTCTCTCTGGCAGGTAAGAAGCTACATGCTCACGTGAAGCACTCATGCTTTGCTCAGCCTAACTGAACTTCTTCTACCATCCTCTTGCTAAAAGCAAACAATCTACCTCTTTGACTTTGAATCCCAAAAGTTCCTTCCTTCCCTGTTAGGCAAAGTTAGCTTTGATAACCAGGGGATTCAAATACTGACCTGGAAAACAGTGTCCATTCTTCTTCCATTGAGTGAATGTTTGAGAGAGCAGCTGGTGGTGGGCGGACAGTTTCTTCTCCCAAAAAGGAAAACTTCAGGACATTCATGTAAGCAGCTGGAAGGAGAAGGCCGTATTTTGCTTTCTGTCTCATGCGCTGAATTGGGACCCTCTACTTGCGGCTCACGTAGCTTTCTTTTACTCCGGGAAACGGCGGCTCTGCCTCTTTCGTGTTCCAGAACGGGATTAACGTGCCTTCTCTTCTCCTCTGGCGATAACGTCTGTAAAGCGGTATTCTCCGCGGAGCAGCACAAAATGCCTCCCGGAGTGCTGTAAACCATGAATGGATTCAACTGCTTGAAAGAGAGGAAAGTCATACCCTTTCTCCAGGAGGACAATGCACAGGGAACTTTCCTAGGCAAGTAACCCAGAAAATATTCAGACACAGTAAGTGAATCCTTCCCACTTCATCCCCACCCTGACAGCAACAGGCGCTTGCTTTCTCTTTCTGGCAGGGAAGAAGCTACATGCTCACGTGAAGCACACAAGCTTTGCTCAGCCAAACTGAACTTCTTCTACCATCCTCGTGCTAAAAGCAAACAATCTACCTCTTTGACTTTGAATCCCAAAAGTTCATTCGTTCCCTGTTAGGCAAAGTTAGCTTTGATAACCAGGGGATTCAAATACTGACCTTGAAACCAGTGTCCAGTCTTCTTCCACTGAGTGAATCTTTGAGAAAGCAGCTGGTGGTGGGCGGACAGTTTCTTCTCCCAAAAAGGAAAACTTCAGGAAATTCATGTAAGCAGCTGGAAGGAGAAGGCCGTATTTTGCTTTCTGTCTCATGCGCTGAATTGGGACCCTCTACTTGCTGCTCACGTAGCTTTCTTTTACTCCGGGAAACGGCGGCTCTGCCTCTTTCGTGTTCCAGAACGGCAGAAACGTGCTTTCTCTTCTCCTCTGGCGATAACGTCTGTAAAGCAGTATTCTCCGCGGAGCAGCACAGAATGCCTTTCGGAATGCTGTAAACCATGAATGGATTCAACTGCTTGAAAGAGAGGAAAGTCATACCCTTTCTCCAGGAGGACAATGCACAGGGAACTTTCCTAGCAAGTAACCCAGAGGAATATTCAAACACAGTAAGGGAATCCTTCCCACTTCATCCCCACCCTGACAGCAACAGGCGCTTGCTTTCTCTTTCTGGCAGGGAAGAAGCTACACGCTCTCGTGAAGCACCCAAGATCTAGTCAGTGGAACTGAACCTCTTCTGCCATCCTCTAGCTGAAGGCAGACAATCTGCCCTTTTGGCTTTGAATCCCCAAAGTACCTTCACTGCCTCTTCTGCAAAGTGAGCTTTAATAACCAGGGGATTCAAATGCTTGCAAGGTAGCCACTCTCCAGTCTTCTCCCACTGAGAGAAGGTTTGAGAAAGCAGCTGGTGGTGGGCGGACAGTTTCTTCTGACAAAAACGGAAACTTCGGTAGATTCAGTGAAACAGCTTGGAGGAGAACGCTGTATTTCGCGTTCTCTTTCATGTGATGAGTTGGGAAGTTATAAGTGCTGCTAACATACTTTTGACACAGCAAAACGGCGGCCTTGCGTCATTCGTGTTCCAGAACGGGAGAAAGGCCGTTTCTCTTCCCCTTTAGCGATTCCGTCTGTAAAGCGGGATTCTCCCCCGGACAGCAAAGAATGCCTCCGGAATGCCGGAAACCCTCAATGGCTTCAAGTACTTCAATGGGAAATAAGTCATACACTTTATCCAGGTAGGCAAAGCACAGGCGACATTCTTAGACATGGAACCCATTGGCATTTTCAAACAGAGTATGTGAATCCTTCTCACTTCATCCCCACCCCGACAGCGACAGGCTCTTGCTTTCTCTCTCTGGCAGGTAAGAAGCTACATGCTCACGTGAAGCACTCATGCTTTGCTCAGCCTAACTGAACTTCTTCTACCATCCTCTTGCTAAAAGCAAACAATCTACCTCTTTGACTTTGAATCCCAAAAGTTCCTTCCTTCCCTGTTAGGCAAAGTTAGCTTTGATAACCAGGGGATTCAAATACTGACCTGGAAAACAGTGTCCAGTCTTCTTCCATTGAGTGAATGTTTGAGAGAGCAGCTGGTGGTGGGCGGACAGTTTCTTCTCCCAAAAAGGAAAACTTCAGGACATTCATGTAAGCAGCTGGAAGGAGAAGGCCGTATTTTGCTTTCTGTCTCATGCGCTGAATTGGGACCCTCTACTTGCGGCTCACGTAGCTTTCTTTTACTCCGGGAAACGGCGGCTCTGCCTCTTTCGTGTTCCAGAACGGGATTAACGTGCCTTCTCTTCTCCTCTGGCGATAACGTCTGTAAAGCGGTATTCTCCGCGGAGCAGCACAAAATGCCTCCCGGAATGCTGTAAACCATGAATGGTTTCAACTGTTTGAAAGAGAGGAAAGTCATACCCTTTCTCCAGGAGGACAATGCACAGGGAACTTTCCTAGGCAAGTAACCCAGAAAATATTCAGACACAGTAAGTGAATCCTTCCCACTTCATCCCCACCCTGACAACAACAGGCGCTTGCTTTCTCTTTCTGGCAGGGAAGAAGCTACACGCTCTCTTTAAGCACCCAAGATCTAGTCAGTGGAACTGAACCTCTTCTGCCATCCTTTAGCTGAAGGCAGACAATCTGCCCTTTTGCCTTTGAATCCCAAATGTACCTTCACTACCTCTTTTGCAAAGTGAGCTTTAATTACCAGGGGATTCAAATGCTTGCAAGGTAGCCACTCTCCAGTCTTCTCCCGCTGAGAGAAGGTTTGAGAAAGCAGCTGGTGGTGGGCGGACAGTTTCTTCTGACAAAAACGGAAACTTCGGTAGATTCAGTAAAACAGCTTGGAGGAGAACGCTGTATTTCGCGTTGTCTTTCGTGTGATGAGTTGGGAACTTATACGTGCTGCTAACATACTTTTGACACAGCAAAACGGAGGCCTTGCGTCATTCGTGTTGCAGAATGGGAGAAAGGCCGTTTCTCTTCCCCTTTAGCGATTCCGTCTGTAAAGCGGGATTCTCCGCCGGGCAGCAAAGAATGCCTCCGGAGCGCTGGAAACCCTCAATGGCTTCAAGTACTTCAATGGGAAATAAGTCATACACTTTATCCAGGTAGGCAATGCACAGGCGACATTCTTAGACATGGAACCCAGTGGGATGTTCAAACAGAGTAAGTGAATCCTTCTCACTTCATCCCCACCCCGACAGCGACAGGCTCTTGCTTTCTCTCTCTGGCAGGTAAGAAGCTACATGCTCACGTGAAGCACACAAGCTTTGCTCAGCAAAACGGAACTTCTTCTACCATCCTCTAGGTAAAGACAAACAATCTGCCTATTTGACCTTGAATCCCAAAAGTTCCTTCCTTCCCTGTTAGGCAAAGTTAGCTTTGATAAGCAGGGGATTCAAATACTGACCTGGAAACCAGTGTCCAGTCTTCTTCCACTGAGTGAATTTTGAGAAAGCAGCTGGTGGTGGGTGGACCGTTTCTTCTCCGAAAAAGGAAAACTTCAGGACATTCATGTAAGCAGCTGGAAGGAGAAGGCCGTATTTTGCTTTCTGTCTCATGCGCTGAATTGGGACCCTCTACTTGCTGCTCACGTAGCTTTCTTTTACTCCGGGAAACGGCGGCTCTGCCTCTTTCGTGTTCCAGAACGGGAGAAACGTGCTTTCTCTTCTCCTCTGGCGAAAACGTCTGTAAAGCGGTATTCTCCGCGGAGCAGCACAGAATGCCTCCCGGAATGCTGTAAACCATGAATGGATTCAACTGCTTGAAAGAGAGGAAAGTCATACCCTTTCTCCAGGAGGACAATGCACAGGGAACTTTCCTAGCAAGTAACCCAGAGGAATATTCAAACACAGTAAGGGAATCCTTCCCACTTCATCCCCACCCTGACAGCAACAGGCGCTTGCTTTCTCTTTCTGGCAGGGAAGAAGCTACACGCTCTCGTGAAGCACCCAAGATCTAGTCAGTGGAACTGAACCTCTTCTGCCATCCTCTAGCTGAAGGCAGACAATCTGCCCTTTTGGCTTTGAATCCGCAAAGTACCTTCACTGCCTCTTCTGCAAAGTGAGCTTTAATAACCAGGGGATTCAAATGATTGCATGGTAGCCACTCTCCAGTCTTCTCCCACTGAGAGAAGGTTTGAGAAAGCAGCTGGTGGTGGGCGGACAGTTTCTTTTGACAAAAACGGAAACTTCGGTAGATTCAGTGAAACAGCTTGGAGGAGAACGCTGTATCTCGCGTACTCTTTCATGTGATGAGTTGGGAAGTTATAAGTGCTGCTAACATACTTTTGACACAGCAAAACGGCGGCCTTGCGTCATTCGTGTTCCAGAACGGGAGAAAGGCCGTTTCTCTTCTCCTTTAGCGATTCCGTCTGTAAAGCGGGATTCTCCCCCGGACAGCAAAGAATGCCTCCGGAATGCTGGAAACCCTCAATGGCTTCAAGTACTTCAATGGGAAATAAGTCATACACTTTATCCATTTAGGCAATGCACAGGCGACATTCTTAGACATGGAACCCAGTGGGATGTTCGTACACAGTAAGTGAATTCTTCTCACTTCATCCCCACCCCGACATCGACAGGCTCTTGCTTTCTCTCTCTGGCAGGTAAGAAGCTACATGCTCACGTGAAGCACTCAAGCTTTGCTCAGCCAAACTGAACTTCTTTTACCATCCTCTTGCTAAAAGCAAACAATCTACCTCTTTGACTTTGAATCCCAAAAGTTCCTTCGTTCCCTGTTAGCCAAAGTTAGCTTTGATAACCAGGGGAGTCAAATACTGACCTGGTAACCAGTCTCCAGTCTTCTACCACTGAGTGAATGTTTGAGAGAGCAGCTGGTGGTGGGCGGACAGTTTAGTCTCTCAAAAAGGAAAACTTCTGGAAATACATGTAAGCAGCTGGAAGGAGAAGGCAGTATTTTGCTTTCTCTCTCATGCGCTGAATTGGTATCTTCTACTTGCTGCTCACGTAGCTTTTATTCCAGGAAACGACGGCTATGCCTGTTCCGTGTTCCAGAACGGGAGAAACGTGCTTTCTCTTCTCCTCTGGCGATAACGTCTGTAAAGCGGTATTCTCCGCGGAGCAGCACAGAATGCCTCTCGGAATGCTGTAAACCATGAATGGATTCAACTGCTTGAAAGAGAGGAAAGTCATACCCTTTCTCCAGGAGGTCAATGCACAGGGAACTTTCCTAGGCAAGTAACCCAGAGGAATATTCAGACACAGTAAGTGAATCCTTCCCACTTCATCCCCACCCTGACAGCAACAGGCGCTTGCTTTCTCTTTCTGGCAGGGAAGAAGCTACACGCTCCCGTGAAGCACCCAAGATCTAGTCAGTGGAACTGAACCTCTTCTGCCATCCTCTAGCTGAAGGCTGACAATCTGCCCTTTTGGCTTTGAATCCCAAAAGTACCTTCACTGCCTCTTCTGCAAAGTGAGCTTTAATAACCAGGGGATTCAAATGCTTGCAAGGTAGCCACTCTCCAGTCTTCTCCCACTGAGAGAAGGTTTGAGAAAGCAGCTGGTGGTGGGCGGACAGTTTCTTCTGACAAAAACGGAAACTTCGGTAGATTCAGTGAAACAACTTGGAGGAGAACGCTGTGTCTCGCGTTCTCTTTCATGTGATGAGTTGGGAAGTTATAAGTGCTGCTAACATACTTTTGACACAGCAAAACGGCGGCCTTGCGTCATTCGTGTTCCAGAACGGGAGAAAGCCCGTTTTTCTTCTCCTTTAGCGATTCCGACTGTAAAGCGGGATTCTCCGCCGGGCAGCAAAGAATGCCTCCCGGAATGCTGGAAACCCTCAATGGCTTCAAGTACTTCAATGGGAAATAAGTCATACACTTTATCCAGGTAGGCAAAGCACAGGCGACATTCTTAGACATGGAACCCATTGGCATTTTCCAACAGAGTATGTGAATCCTTCTCACTTCATCCCCACCCCGACAGCGACAGGCTCTTGCTTTCTCTATCTGGCAGGTAAGAAGCTACATGATCACGTGAAGCACTCAAGCTTTGCTCAGCCTAACTGAACTTCTTCTACCATCCTCTTGCTAAAAGCAAACAATCTACCTCTTTGACTTTGAATCCCAAACGTTCCTTCGTTCCCTGTTAGGCAAAGTTAGCTTTGATAACCAGAGGATTCAAATACTGACCTTAAAACCAGTGTCCAGTCTTCTTCCACTGAGTGAATCTTTGAGAGAGCAGCTGGTGGTGGGCGGACAGTTTCTTCTCCCAAAAAGGAAAACTTCAGGACATTCATGTAAGCAGCTGGAAGGAGAAGGCCGTATTTTGCTTTCTGTCTCATGCGGTGAATTGGGACCCTCTACTTGCGGCTCACGTAGCTTTCTTTTACTCCGGGAAACGGCGGCTCTGCCTCTTTCGTGTTCCAGAACGGGAGTAACGTGCTTTCTCTTCTCCTCTGGCGATAACGTCTGTAAAGCGGTATTCTCCGCGGAGCAGCACAGAATGCCTCCCGGAATGCTGTAAACCATGAATGGATTCAACTGCTTGAAAGAGAGGAAAGTCATACCCTTTCTCCAGGAGGTCAATGCACAGGGAACTTTCCTAGGCAAGTAACCCAGAGGAATATTCAGACACAGTAAGTGAATCCTTCCCACTTCATCCCCACCCTGACAGCAACAGGCGCTTGCTTTCTCTTTCTGGCAGGGAAGAAGCTACACGCTCCCGTGAAGCACCCAAGATCTAGTCAGTGGAACTGAACCTCTTCTGCCATCCTCTAGCTGAAGGCAGACAATCTGCCCTTTTGGCTTTGAATCCCAAAAGTACCTTCACTGCCTCTTCTGCAAAGTGAGCTTTAATAACCAGGGGATTCAAATGCTTGCAAGGTAGCCACTCTCCAGTCTTCTCCCACTGAGAGAAGGTTTGAGAAAGCAGCTGGTGGTGGGCGGACAGTTTCTTCTGACAAAAACGGAAACTTCGGTAGATTCAGTGAAACAGCTTGGTGGAGAACGCTGTATGTCGCGTTCTCTTGCATGTGATGAGTTGGGAATTTATAAGTGCTGCTAACATACTTTTGACACAGCAAAACGGCGGCCTTGCGTCATTCGTGTTCCAGAATGGGAGAAAGGCCGTTTCTCTTCCCCTTTAGCGATTCCGTCTGTAAAGCGGGATTCTCCGCCGGGCAGCAAAGAATGTCTCCGGAGCGCTGGAAACCCTCAATGGCTTCAAGTACTTCAATGGGAAATAAGTCATACACTTTATCCAGGTAGGCAATGCACAGGCGACATTCTTAGACATGGAACCCAGTGGGATGTTCGTACACAGTAAGTGAATTCTTCTCACTTCATCCCCACCCCGACATCGACAGGCTCTTGCTTTCTCCCTCTGGCAGGTAAGAAGCTACATGCTCACGTGAAGCACTCAAGCTTTGCTCAGCCAAACTGAACTTCTTTTACCATCCTCTTGCTAAAAGCAAACAATCTACCTCTTTGACTTTGAATCCCAAAAGTTCCTTCGTTCCCTGTTAGCCAAAGTTAGCTTTGATAACCAGGGGAGTCAAATACTGACCTGGTAACCAGTCTCCAGTCTTCTACCACTGAGTGAATGTTTGAGAGAGCAGCTGGTGGTGGGCGGACAGTTTAGTCTCCCAAAAAGGAAAACTTCTGGAAATTCATGTAAGCAGCTGGAAGGAGAAGGCCGTATTTTGCTTTCTGTCTCATGCGCTGAATTGGGACCCTCTACTTGCTGCTCACGTAGCTTTCTTTTACTCCGGGAAACGGCGGCTCTGCCTCTTTCGTGTTCCAGAACGGGAGAAACGTGCTTTCTCTTCTCCTCTGGCGAAAACGTCTGTAAAGCGGTATTCTCCGCGGAGCAGCACAGAATGCCTCCCGGAATGCTGTAAACCATGAATGGATTCAACTGCTTGAAAGAGAGGAAAGTCATACCCGTTCTCCAGGAGGACAATGCACAGGGAACTTTCCTAGGCAAGTAACCCAGAGGAATATTCAGACACAGTATGTGAATCCTTCCCACTTCATCCCCACCCTGACAGCAACAGGCGCTTGCTTTCTCTTTCTGGCAGGGAAGAAGCTACACGCTCCCGTGAAGCACCCAAGATCTAGTCAGTGGAACTGAACCTCTTCTGCCATCCTCTAGCTGAAGGCAGACAATCTGCCCTTTTGGCTTTGAATCCCAAAAGTACCTTCACTGCCTCTTCTGCAAAGTGAGCTTTAATAACCAGGGGATTCAAATGCTTGCAAGGTAGCCACTCTCCAGTCTTCTCCCACTGAGAGAAGGTTTGAGAAAGCAGCTGGTGGTGGGCGGACAGTTTCTTCTGACAAAAACGGAAACTTCGGTAGATTCAGTGAAACAACTTGGAGGAGAACGCTGTGTCTCGCGTTCTTTCATGTGATGAGTTGGGAAGTTATAAGTGCTGCTAACATACTTTTGACACAGCAAAACGGCGGCCTTGCGTCATTCGTGTTCCAGAACGGGAGAAAGCCCGTTTTTCTTCTCCTTTAGCGATTCCGACTGTAAAGCGGGATTCTCCGCCGGGCAGCAAAGAATGCCTCCCGGAATGCTGGAAACCCTCAATGGCTTCAAGTACTTCAATGGGAAATAAGTCATACACTTTATCCAGGTAGGCAAAGCACAGGCGACATTCTTAGACATGGAACCCATTGGCATTTTCCAACAGAGTATGTGAATCCTTCTCACTTCATCCCCACCCCGACAGCGACAGGCTCTTGCTTTCTCTATCTGGCAGGTAAGAAGCTACATGATCACGTGAAGCACTCAAGCTTTGCTCAGCCTAACTGAACTTCTTCTACCATCCTCTTGCTAAAAGCAAACAATCTACCTCTTTGACTTTGAATCCCAAACGTTCCTTCGTTCCCTGTTAGGCAAAGTTAGCTTTGATAACCAGAGGATTCAAATACTGACCTTAAAACCAGTGTCCAGTCTTCTTCCACTGAGTGAATCTTTGAGAGAGCAGCTGGTGGTGGGCGGACAGTTTCTTCTCCCAAAAAGGAAAACTTCAGGACATTCATGTAAGCAGCTGGAAGGAGAAGGCCGTATTTTGCTTTCTGTCTCATGCGGTGAATTGGGACCCTCTACTTGCGGCTCACGTAGCTTTCTTTTACTCCGGGAAACGGCGGCTCTGCCTCTTTCGTGTTCCAGAACGGGAGTAACGTGCTTTCTCTTCTCCTCTGGCGATAACGTCTGTAAAGCGGTATTCTCCGCGGAGCAGCACAGAATGCCTCCCGGAATGCTGTAAACCATGAATGGATTCAACTGCTTGAAAGAGAGGAAAGTCATACCCTTTCTCCAGGAGGTCAATGCACAGGGAACTTTCCTAGGCAAGTAACCCAGAGGAATATTCAGACACAGTAAGTGAATCCTTCCCACTTCATCCCCACCCTGACAGCAACAGGCGCTTGCTTTCTCTTTCTGGCAGGGAAGAAGCTACACGCTCCCGTGAAGCACCCAAGATCTAGTCAGTGGAACTGAACCTCTTCTGCCATCCTCTAGCTGAAGGCAGACAATCTGCCCTTTTGGCTTTGAATCCCAAAAGTACCTTCACTGCCTCTTCTGCAAAGTGAGCTTTAATAACCAGGGGATTCAAATGCTTGCAAGGTAGCCACTCTCCAGTCTTCTCCCACTGAGAGAAGGTTTGAGAAAGCAGCTGGTGGTGGGCGGACAGTTTCTTCTGACAAAAACGGAAACTTCGGTAGATTCAGTGAAACAGCTTGGTGGAGAACGCTGTATGTCGCGTTCTCTTGCATGTGATGAGTTGGGAATTTATAAGTGCTGCTAACATACTTTTGACACAGCAAAACGGCGGCCTTGCGTCATTCGTGTTCCAGAATGGGAGAAAGGCCGTTTCTCTTCCCCTTTAGCGATTCCGTCTGTAAAGCGGGATTCTCCGCCGGGCAGCAAAGAATGTCTCCGGAGCGCTGGAAACCCTCAATGGCTTCAAGTACTTCAATGGGAAATAAGTCATACACTTTATCCAGGTAGGCAATGCACAGGCGACATTCTTAGACATGGAACCCAGTGGGATGTTCGTACACAGTAAGTGAATTCTTCTCACTTCATCCCCACCCCGACATCGACAGGCTCTTGCTTTCTCCCTCTGGCAGGTAAGAAGCTACATGCTCACGTGAAGCACTCAAGCTTTGCTCAGCCAAACTGAACTTCTTTTACCATCCTCTTGCTAAAAGCAAACAATCTACCTCTTTGACTTTGAATCCCAAAAGTTCCTTCGTTCCCTGTTAGCCAAAGTTAGCTTTGATAACCAGGGGAGTCAAATACTGACCTGGTAACCAGTCTCCAGTCTTCTACCACTGAGTGAATGTTTGAGAGAGCAGCTGGTGGTGGGCGGACAGTTTAGTCTCCCAAAAAGGAAAACTTCTGGAAATTCATGTAAGCAGCTGGAAGGAGAAGGCCGTATTTTGCTTTCTGTCTCATGCGCTGAATTGGGACCCTCTACTTGCTGCTCACGTAGCTTTCTTTTACTCCGGGAAACGGCGGCTCTGCCTCTTTCGTGTTCCAGAACGGGAGAAACGTGCTTTCTCTTCTCCTCTGGCGAAAACGTCTGTAAAGCGGTATTCTCCGCGGAGCAGCACAGAATGCCTCCCGGAATGCTGTAAACCATGAATGGATTCAACTGCTTGAAAGAGAGGAAAGTCATACCCGTTCTCCAGGAGGACAATGCACAGGGAACTTTCCTAGGCAAGTAACCCAGAGGAATATTCAGACACAGTATGTGAATCCTTCCCACTTCATCCCCACCCTGACAGCAACAGGCGCTTGCTTTCTCTTTGTGGCAGGGAAGAAGCTACACGCTCTCGTGAAGCACCCAAGATCTAGTCAGTGGAACTGAACCTCTTCTGCCATCCTCTAGCTGAAGGCAGACAATCTGCCCTTTTGGCTTTGAATCCCAAAAGTACCTTCACTGCCTCTTCTGCAAAGTGAGCTTTAATTACCAGGGGATTCAAATGCTTGCAAGGTAGCCACTCTCCAGTCTTCTCCCGCTGAGAGAAGGTTTGAGAAAGCAGCTGGTGGAGGGCGGACAGTTTCTTCTGACAAAAACGGAAACTTCGGTAGATTCAGTGAAACAGCTTGGTGGAGAACGCTGTATGTCGCGTTCTCTTGCATGTGATGAGTTGGGAATTTATAAGTGCTGCTAACATACTTTTGACACAGCAAAACGGCGGCCTTGCGTCATTCGTGTTCCAGAACGGGAGAAAGGCCGTTTCTCTTCCCCTTTAGCGATTCCGTCTGTAAAGCGGGATTCTCCGCCGGGCAGCAAAGAATGTCTCCGGAGCGCTGGAAACCCTCAATGGCTTCAAGTACTTCAATGGGAAATAAGTCATACACTTTATCCAGGTAGGCAATGCACAGGCGACATTCTTAGACATGGAACCCAGTGGGATGTTCGTACACAGTAAGTGAATTCTTCTCACTTCATCCCCACCCCGACATCGACAGGCTCTTGCTTTCTCTCTCTGGCAGGTAAGAAGCTACATGCTCACGTGAAGCACTCAAGCTTTGCTCAGCCAAACTGAACTTCTTTTACCATCCTCTTGCTAAAAGCAAACAATCTACCTATTTGACTTTGAATCCCAAAAGTTCCTTCGTTCCCTGTTAGCCAAAGTTAGCTTTGATAACCAGGGGAGTCAAATACTGACCTGGTAACCAGTCTCCAGTCTTCTACCACTGAGTGAATGTTTGAGAGAGCAGCTGGTGGTGGGCGGACAGTTTAGTCTCCCAAAAAGGAAAACTTCTGGAAATTCATGTAAGCAGCTGGAAGGAGAAGGCCGTATTTTGCTTTCTGTCTCATGCGCTGAATTGGGACCCTCTACTTGCTGCTCACGTAGCTTTCTTTTACTCCGGGAAACGGCGGCTCTGCCTCTTACGTGTTCCAGAACGGGAGAAACGTGCTTTCTCTTCTCCTCTGGCGAAAACGTCTGTAAAGCGGTATTCTCCGCGGAGCAGCACAGAATGCCTCCCGGAATGCTGTAAACCATGAATGGATTCAACTGCTTGAAAGAGAGGAAAGTCATACCCGTTCTCCAGGAGGACAATGCACAGGGAACTTTCCTAGGCAAGTAACCCAGAGGAATATTCAGACACAGTATGTGAATCCTTCCCACTTCATCCCCACCCTGACAGCAACAGGCGCTTGCTTTCTCTTTCTGGCAGGGAAGAAGCTACACGCTCTCGTGAAGCACCCAAGATCTAGTCAGTGGAACTGAACCTCTTCTGCCATCCTCTAGCTGAAGGCAGACAATCTGCCCTTTTGGCTTTGAATCCCAAAAGTACCTTCACTGCCTCTTCTGCAAAGTGAGCTTTAATTACCAGGGGATTCAAATGCTTGCAAGGTAGCCACTCTCCAGTCTTCTCCCGCTGAGAGAAGGTTTGAGAAAGCAGCTGGTGGAGGGCGGACAGTTTCTTCTGACAAAAACGGAAACTTCGGTAGATTCAGTAAAACAGCTTGGAGGAGAACTCTGTATTTCGCGTTGTCTTTCGTGTGATGAGTTGGGAACTTATACGTGCTGCTAACATACTTTTGACACAGCAAAACGGAGGCCTTGCGTCATTCGTGTTGCAGAATGGGAGAAAGGCCGTTTCTCTTCCCCTTTAGCGATTCCGTCTGTAAAGCGGGATTCTCCGCCGGGCAGCAAAGAATGCCTCCGGAGCGCTGGAAACCCTCAATGGCTTCAAGTACTTCAATGGGAAATAAGTCATACACTTTATCCAGGTAGGCAATGCACAGGCGACATTCTTAGACATGGAACCCAGTGGGATGTTCGAACAGAGTAAGTGAATCCTTCTCACTTCATCCCCACCCCGACATCGACAGGCTCTTGCTTTCTCTCTCTGGCAGGTAAGAAGCTACATGCTCACGTGAAGCACTCATGCTTTGCTCAACCTAACTGAACTTCTTCTACCATCCTCTTGCTAAAAGCAAACAATCTACCTCTTTGACTTTGAATCCCAAAAGTTCCTTCCTTCCCTGTTAGGCAAAGTTAGCTTTGATAACCAGGGGATTCAAATACTGACCTGGAAAACAGTGTCCAGTCTTCTTCCATTGAGTGAATGTTTGAGAGAGCAGCTGGTGGTGGGCGGACAGTTTCTTCTCCCAAAAAGGAAAACTTCAGGACATTCATGTAAGCAGCTGGAAGGAGAAGGCCGTATTTTGCTTTCTGTCTCATGCGCTGAATTGGGACCCTCTACTTGCGGCTCACGTAGCTTTCTTTTACTCCGGGAAACGGCGGCTCTGCCTCTTTCGTGTTCCAGAACGGGATTAACGTGCCTTCTCTTCTCCTCTGGCGATAACGTCTGTAAAGCGGTATTCTCCGCGGAGCAGCACAAAATGCCTCCCGGAATGCTGTAAACCATGAATGGATTCAACTGCTTGAAAGAGAGGAAAGTCATACCCTTTCTCCAGGAGGACAATGCACAGGGAACTTTCCTAGGCAAGTAACCCAGAAAATATTCAGACACAGTAAGTGAATCCTTCCCACTTCATCCCCACCCTGACAGCAACAGGCGCTTGCTTTCTCTTTCTGGCAGGGAAGAAGCTACACGCTCTCTTTAAGCACCCAAGATCTAGTCAGTGGAACTGAACCTCTTCTGCCATCCTTTAGCTGAAGGCAGACAATCTGCCCTTTTGCCTTTGAATCCCAAAAGTACCTTCACTGCCTCTTTTGCAAAGTGAGCTTTAATAACCAGGGGATTCAAATGCTTGCAAGGTAGCCACTCTCCAGTCTTCTCCCGCTGAGAGAAGGTTTGAGAAAGCAGCTGGTGGTGGGCGGACAGTTTCTTCTGACAAAAACGGAAACTTCGGTAGATTCAGTAAAACAGCTTGGAGGAGAACGCTGTATTTCGCGTTGTCTTTCGTGTGATGAGTTGGGAACTTATACGTGCTGCTAACATACTTTTGACACAGCAAAACGGAGGCCTTGCGTCATTCGTGTTGCAGAATGGGAGAAAGGCCGTTTCTCTTCCCCTTTAGCGATTCCGTCTGTAAAGCGGGATTCTCCGCCGGGCAGCAAAGAATGCCTCCGGAGCGCTGGAAACCCTCAATGGCTTGACGTACTTCAATGGGAAATAAGTCATACACTTTATCCAGGTAGGCAATGCACAGGCGACATTCTTAGACATGGAACCCAGTGGGATGTTCAAACAGAGTAAGTGAATCCTTCTCACTTCATCCCCACCCCGACAGCGACAGGCTCTTGCTTTCTCTCTCTGGCAGGTAAGAAGCTACATGCTCACGTGAAGCACACAAGCTTTGCTCAGCAAAACGGAACTTCTTCTACCATCCTCTAGCTAAAGGCAAACAATCTGCCTATTTGACCTTGAATCCCAAAAGTTCCTTCCTTCCCTGTTAGGCAAAGTTAGCTTTGATAAGCAGGGGATTCAAATACTGACCTGGAAACCAGTGTCCAGTCTTCTTCCACTGAGTGAATCTTTGAGAAAGCAGCTGGTGGTGGGTGGACCGTTTCTTCTCCGAAAAAGGAAAACTTCAGGACATTCATGTAAGCAGCTGGAAGGAGAAGGCCGTATTTTGCTTTCTGTCTCATGCGCTGAATTGGGACCCTCTACTTGCTGCTCACGTAGCTTTCTTTTACTCCGGGAAACGGCGGCTCTGCCTCTTTCGTGTTCCAGAACGGGAGAAACGTGCTTTCTCTTCTCCTCTGGCGAAAACGTCTGTAAAGCGGTATTCTCCGCGGAGCAGCACAGAATGCCTCCCGGAATGCTGTAAACCATGAATGGATTCAACTGCTTGAAAGAGAGGAAAGTCATACCCTTTCTCCAGGAGGACAATGCACAGGGAACTTTCCTAGGCAAGTAACCCAGAGGAATATTCAGACACAGTATGTGAATCCTTCCCACTTCATCCCCACCCTGACAGCAACAGGCGCTTGCTTTCTCTTTCTGGCAGGGAAGAAGCTACACGCTCCCGTGAAGCACCCAAGATCTAGTCAGTGGAACTGAACCTCTTCTGCCATCCTCTAGCTGAAGGCAGACAATCTGCCCTTTTGGCTTTGAATCCCAAAAGTACCTTCACTGCCTCTTCTGCAAAGTGAGCTTTAATTACCAGGGGATTCAAATGCTTGCAAGGTAGCCACTCTCCAGTCTTCTCCCGCTGAGAGAAGGTTTGAGAAAGCAGCTGGTGGAGGGCGGACAGTTTCTTCTGACAAAAACGGAAACTTCGGTAGATTCAGTAAAACAGCTTGGAGGAGAACTCTGTATTTCGCGTTGTCTTTCGTGTGATGAGTTGGGAACTTATACGTGCTGCTAACATACTTTTGACACAGCAAAACGGAGGCCTTGCGTCATTCGTGTTGCAGAATGGGAGAAAGGCCGTTTCTCTTCCCCTTTAGCGATTCCGTCTGTAAAGCGGGATTCTCCGCCGGGCAGCAAAGAATGCCTCCGGAGCGCTGGAAACCCTCAATGGCTTCAAGTACTTCAATGGGAAATAAGTCATACACTTTATCCAGGTAGGCAATGCACAGGCGACATTCTTAGACATGGAACCCAGTGGGATGTTCGAACAGAGTAAGTGAATCCTTCTCACTTCATCCCCACCCCGACAGCGACAGGCTCTTGCTTTCTCTCTCTGGCAGGTAAGAAGCTACATGCTCACGTGAAGCACTCATGCTTTGCTCAGCCTAACTGAACTTCTTCTACCATCCTCTTGCTAAAAGCAAACAATCTACCTCTTTGACTTTGAATCCCAAAAGTTCCTTCCTTCCCTGTTAGGCAAAGTTAGCTTTGATAAGCAGGGGATTCAAATACTGACCTGGAAAACAGTGTCCAGTCTTCTTCCATTGAGTGAATGTTTGAGAGAGCAGCTGGTGGTGGGCGGACAGTTTCTTCTCCCAAAAAGGAAAACTTCAGGACATTCATGTAAGCAGCTGGAAGGAGAAGGCCGTATTTTGCTTTCTGTCTCATGCGCTGAATTGGGACCCTCTACTTGCGGCTCACGTAGCTTTCTTTTACTCCGGGAAACGGCGGCTCTGCCTCTTTCGTGTTCCAGAACGGGATTAACGTGCCTTCTCTTCTCCTCTGGCGATAACGTCTGTAAAGCGGTATTCTCCGCGGAGCAGCACAAAATGCCTCCCGGAATGCTGTAAACCATGAATGGATTCAACTGCTTGAAAGAGAGGAAAGTCATACCCTTTCTCCAGGAGGACAATGCACAGGGAACTTTCCTAGGCAAGTAACCCAGAAAATATTCAGACACAGTAAGTGAATCCTTCCCACTTCATCCCCACCCTGACAGCAACAGGCGCTTGCTTTCTCTTTCTGGCAGGGAAGAAGCTACACGCTCTCTTTAAGCACCCAAGATCTAGTCAGTGGAACTGAACCTCTTCTGCCATCCTTTAGCTGAAGGCAGACAATCTGCCCTTTTGCCTTTGAATCCCAAAAGTACCTTCACTGCCTCTTTTGCAAAGTGAGCTTTAATAACCAGGGGATTCAAATGCTTGCAAGGTAGCCACTCTCCAGTCTTCTCCCGCTGAGAGAAGGTTTGAGAAAGCAGCTGGTGGTGGGCGGACAGTTTCTTCTGACAAAAACGGAAACTTCGGTAGATTCAGTAAAACAGCTTGGAGGAGAACGCTGTATTTCGCGTTGTCTTTCGTGTGATGAGTTGGGAACTTATACGTGCTGCTAACATACTTTTGACACAGCAAAACGGAGGCCTTGCGTCATTCGTGTTGCAGAATGGGAGAAAGGCCGTTTCTCTTCCCCTTTAGCGATTCCGTCTGTAAAGCGGGATTCTCCGCCGGGCAGCAAAGAATGCCTCCGGAGCGCTGGAAACCCTCAATGGCTTGACGTACTTCAATGGGAAATAAGTCATACACTTTATCCAGGTAGGCAATGCACAGGCGACATTCTTAGACATGGAACCCAGTGGGATGTTCAAACAGAGTAAGTGAATCCTTCTCACTTCATCCCCACCCCGACAGCGACAGGCTCTTGCTTTCTCTCTCTGGCAGGTAAGAAGCTACATGCTCACGTGAAGCACACAAGCTTTGCTCAGCAAAACGGAACTTCTTCTACCATCCTCTAGCTAAAGGCAAACAATCTGCCTATTTGACCTTGAATCCCAAAAGTTCCTTCCTTCCCTGTTAGGCAAAGTTAGCTTTGATAAGCAGGGGATTCAAATACTGACCTGGAAACCAGTGTCCAGTCTTCTTCCACTGAGTGAATCTTTGAGAAAGCAGCTGGTGGTGGGTGGACCGTTTCTTCTCCGAAAAAGGAAAACTTCAGGACATTCATGTAAGCAGCTGGAAGGAGAAGGCCGTATTTTGCTTTCTGTCTCATGCGCTGAATTGGGACCCTCTACTTGTTGCTCACGTAGCTTTCTTTTACTCCGGGAAACGGCGGCTCTGCCTCTTTCGTGTTCCAGAACGGGAGAAACGTGCTTTCTCTTCTCCTCTGGCGAAAACGTCTGTAAAGCGGTATTCTCCGCGGAGCAGCACAGAATGCCTCCCGGAATGCTGTAAACCATGAATGGATTCAACTGCTTGAAAGAGAGGAAAGTCATACCCTTTCTCCAGGAGGACAATGCACAGGGAACTTTCCTAGGCAAGTAACCCAGAGGAATATTCAGACACAGTATGTGAATCCTTCCCACTTCATCCCCACCCTGACAGCAACAGGCGCTTGCTTTCTCTTTCTGGCAGGGAAGAAGCTACACGCTCTCGTGAAGCACCCAAGATCTAGTCAGTGGAACTGAACCTCTTCTGCCATCCTCTAGCTGAAGGCAGACAATCTGCCCTTTTGGCTTTGAATCCCAAAAGTACCTTCACTGCCTCTTCTGCAAAGTGAGCTTTAATTACCAGGGGATTCAAATGCTTGCAAGGTAGCCACTCTCCAGTCTTCTCCCGCTGAGAGAAGGTTTGAGAAAGCAGCTGGTGGAGGGCGGACAGTTTCTTCTGACAAAAACGGAAACTTCGGTAGATTCAGTAAAACAGCTTGGAGGAGAACGCTGTATTTCGCGTTGTCTTTCGTGTGATGAGTTGGGAACTTATACGTGCTGCTAACATACTTTTGACACAGCAAAACGGAGGCCTTGCGTCATTCGTGTTGCAGAATGGGAGAAAGGCCGTTTCTCTTCCCCTTTAGCGATTCCGTCTGTAAAGCGGGATTCTCCGCCGGGCAGCAAAGAATGCCTCCGGAGCGCTGGAAACCCTCAATGGCTTCAAGTACTTCAATGGGAAATAAGTCATACACTTTATCCAGGTAGGCAATGCACAGGCGACATTCTTAGACATGGAACCCAGTGGGATGTTCGAACAGAGTAAGTGAATCCTTCTCACTTCATCCCCACCCCGACAGCGACAGGCTCTTGCTTTCTCTCTCTGGCAGGTAAGAAGCTACATGCTCACGTGAAGCACTCATGCTTTGCTCAGCCTAACTGAACTTCTTCTACCATCCTCTTGCTAAAAGCAAACAATCTACCTCTTTGACTTTGAATCCCAAAAGTTCCTTCCTTCCCTGTTAGGCAAAGTTAGCTTTGATAAGCAGGGGATTCAAATACTGACCTGGAAAACAGTGTCCAGTCTTCTTCCATTGAGTGAATGTTTGAGAGAGCAGCTGGTGGTGGGCGGACAGTTTCTTCTCCCAAAAAGGAAAACTTCAGGACATTCATGTAAGCAGCTGGAAGGAGAAGGCCGTATTTTGCTTTCTGTCTCATGCGCTGAATTGGGACCCTCTACTTGCGGCTCACGTAGCTTTCTTTTACTCCGGGAAACGGCGGCTCTGCCTCTTTCGTGTTCCAGAACGGGATTAACGTGCCTTCTCTTCTCCTCTGGCGATAACGTCTGTAAAGCGGTATTCTCCGCGGAGCAGCACAAAATGCCTCCCGGAATGCTGTAAACCATGAATGGATTCAACTGCTTGAAAGAGAGGAAAGTCATACCCTTTCTCCAGGAGGACAATGCACAGGGAACTTTCCTAGGCAAGTAACCCAGAAAATATTCAGACACAGTAAGTGAATCCTTCCCACTTCATCCCCACCCTGACAGCAACAGGCGCTTGCTTTCTCTTTCTGGCAGGGAAGAAGCTACACGCTCTCTTTAAGCACCCAAGATCTAGTCAGTGGAACTGAACCTCTTCTGCCATCCTTTAGCTGAAGGCAGACAATCTGCCCTTTTGCCTTTGAATCCCAAAAGTACCTTCACTGCCTCTTTTGCAAAGTGAGCTTTAATAACCAGGGGATTCAAATGCTTGCAAGGTAGCCACTCTCCAGTCTTCTCCCGCTGAGAGAAGGTTTGAGAAAGCAGCTGGTGGTGGGCGGACAGTTTCTTCTGACAAAAACGGAAACTTCGGTAGATTCAGTAAAACAGCTTGGAGGAGAACGCTGTATTTCGCGTTGTCTTTCGTGTGATGAGTTGGGAACTTATACGTGCTGCTAACATACTTTTGACACAGCAAAACGGAGGCCTTGCGTCATTCGTGTTGCAGAATGGGAGAAAGGCCGTTTCTCTTCCCCTTTAGCGATTCCGTCTGTAAAGCGGGATTCTCCGCCGGGCAGCAAAGAATGCCTCCGGAGCGCTGGAAACCCTCAATGGCTTGACGTACTTCAATGGGAAATAAGTCATACACTTTATCCAGGTAGGCAATGCACAGGCGACATTCTTAGACATGGAACCCAGTGGGATGTTCAAACAGAGTAAGTGAATCCTTCTCACTTCATCCCCACCCCGACAGCGACAGGCTCTTGCTTTCTCTCTCTGGCAGGTAAGAAGCTACATGCTCACGTGAAGCACACAAGCTTTGCTCAGCAAAACGGAACTTCTTCTACCATCCTCTAGCTAAAGGCAAACAATCTGCCTATTTGACCTTGAATCCCAAAAGTTCCTTCCTTCCCTGTTAGGCAAAGTTAGCTTTGATAAGCAGGGGATTCAAATACTGACCTGGAAACCAGTGTCCAGTCTTCTTCCACTGAGTGAATCTTTGAGAAAGCAGCTGGTGGTGGGTGGACCGTTTCTTCTCCGAAAAAGGAAAACTTCAGGACATTCATGTAAGCAGCTGGAAGGAGAAGGCCGTATTTTGCTTTCTGTCTCATGCGCTGAATTGGGACCCTCTACTTGTTGCTCACGTAGCTTTCTTTTACTCCGGGAAACGGCGGCTCTGCCTCTTTCGTGTTCCAGAACGGGAGAAACGTGCTTTCTCTTCTCCTCTGGCGAAAACGTCTGTAAAGCGGTATTCTCCGCGGAGCAGCACAGAATGCCTCCCGGAATGCTGTAAACCATGAATGGATTCAACTGCTTGAAAGAGAGGAAAGTCATACCCTTTCTCCAGGAGGACAATGCACAGGGAACTTTCCTAGGCAAGTAACCCAGAGGAATATTCAGACACAGTATGTGAATCCTTCCCACTTCATCCCCACCCTGACAGCAACAGGCGCTTGCTTTCTCTTTCTGGCAGGGAAGAAGCTACACGCTCTCGTGAAGCACCCAAGATCTAGTCAGTGGAACTGAACCTCTTCTGCCATCCTCTAGCTGAAGGCAGACAATCTGCCCTTTTGGCTTTGAATCCCAAAAGTACCTTCACTGCCTCTTCTGCAAAGTGAGCTTTAATTACCAGGGGATTCAAATGCTTGCAAGGTAGCCACTCTCCAGTCTTCTCCCGCTGAGAGAAGGTTTGAGAAAGCAGCTGGTGGAGGGCGGACAGTTTCTTCTGACAAAAACGGAAACTTCGGTAGATTCAGTAAAACAGCTTGGAGGAGAACGCTGTATTTCGCGTTGTCTTTCGTGTGATGAGTTGGGAACTTATACGTGCTGCTAACATACTTTTGACACAGCAAAACGGAGGCCTTGCGTCATTCGTGTTGCAGAATGGGAGAAAGGCCGTTTCTCTTCCCCTTTAGCGATTCCGTCTGTAAAGCGGGATTCTCCGCCGGGCAGCAAAGAATGCCTCCGGAGCGCTGGAAACCCTCAATGGCTTCAAGTACTTCAATGGGAAATAAGTCATACACTTTATCCAGGTAGGCAATGCACAGGCGACATTCTTAGACATGGAACCCAGTGGGATGTTCGAACAGAGTAAGTGAATCCTTCTCACTTCATCCCCACCCCGACAGCGACAGGCTCTTGCTTTCTCTCTCTGGCAGGTAAGAAGCTACATGCTCACGTGAAGCACTCATGCTTTGCTCAGCCTAACTGAACTTCTTCTACCATCCTCTTGCTAAAAGCAAACAATCTACCTCTTTGACTTTGAATCCCAAAAGTTCCTTCCTTCCCTGTTAGGCAAAGTTAGCTTTGATAACCAGGGGATTCAAATACTGACCTGGAAAACAGTGTCCAGTCTTCTTCCATTGAGTGAATGTTTGAGAGAGCAGCTGGTGGTGGGCGGACAGTTTCTTCTCCCAAAAAGGAAAACTTCAGGACATTCATGTAAGCAGCTGGAAGGAGAAGGCCGTATTTTGCTTTCTGTCTCATGCGCTGAATTGGGACCCTCTACTTGCGGCTCACGTAGCTTTCTTTTACTCCGGGAAACGGCGGCTCTGCCTCTTTCGTGTTCCAGAACGGGATTAACGTGCCTTCTCTTCTCCTCTGGCGATAACGTCTGTAAAGCGGTATTCTCCGCGGAGCAGCACAAAATGCCTCCCGGAATGCTGTAAACCATGAATGGATTCAACTGCTTGAAAGAGAGGAAAGTCATACCCTTTCTCCAGGAGGACAATGCACAGGGAACTTTCCTAGGCAAGTAACCCAGAAAATATTCAGACACAGTAAGTGAATCCTTCCCACTTCATCCCCACCCTGACAGCAACAGGCGCTTGCTTTCTCTTTCTGGCAGGGAAGAAGCTACACGCTCTCTTTAAGCACCCAAGATCTAGTCAGTGGAACTGAACCTCTTCTGCCATCCTTTAGCTGAAGGCAGACAATCTGCCCTTTTGCCTTTGAATCCCAAAAGTACCTTCACTGCCTCTTTTGCAAAGTGAGCTTTAATAACCAGGGGATTCAAATGCTTGCAAGGTAGCCACTCTCCAGTCTTCTCCCGCTGAGAGAAGGTTTGAGAAAGCAGCTGGTGGTGGGCGGACAGTTTCTTCTGACAAAAACGGAAACTTCGGTAGATTCAGTAAAACAGCTTGGAGGAGAACGCTGTATTTCGCGTTGTCTTTCGTGTGATGAGTTGGGAACTTATACGTGCTGCTAACATACTTTTGACACAGCAAAACGGAGGCCTTGCGTCATTCGTGTTGCAGAATGGGAGAAAGGCCGTTTCTCTTCCCCTTTAGCGATTCCGTCTGTAAAGCGGGATTCTCCGCCGGGCAGCAAAGAATGCCTCCGGAGCGCTGGAAACCCTCAATGGCTTGACGTACTTCAATGGGAAATAAGTCATACACTTTATCCAGGTAGGCAATGCACAGGCGACATTCTTAGACATGGAACCCAGTGGGATGTTCAAACAGAGTAAGTGAATCCTTCTCACTTCATCCCCACCCCGACAGCGACAGGCTCTTGCTTTCTCTCTCTGGCAGGTAAGAAGCTACATGCTCACGTGAAGCACACAAGCTTTGCTCAGCAAAACGGAACTTCTTCTACCATCCTCTAGCTAAAGGCAAACAATCTGCCTATTTGACCTTGAATCCCAAAAGTTCCTTCCTTCCCTGTTAGGCAAAGTTAGCTTTGATAAGCAGGGGATTCAAATACTGACCTGGAAACCAGTGTCCAGTCTTCTTCCACTGAGTGAATCTTTGAGAAAGCAGCTGGTGGTGGGTGGACCGTTTCTTCTCCGAAAAAGGAAAACTTCAGGACATTCATGTAAGCAGCTGGAAGGAGAAGGCCGTATTTTGCTTTCTGTCTCATGCGCTGAATTGGGACCCTCTACTTGTTGCTCACGTAGCTTTCTTTTACTCCGGGAAACGGCGGCTCTGCCTCTTTCGTGTTCCAGAACGGGAGAAACGTGCTTTCTCTTCTCCTCTGGCGAAAACGTCTGTAAAGCGGTATTCTCCGCGGAGCAGCACAGAATGCCTCCCGGAATGCTGTAAACCATGAATGGATTCAACTGCTTGAAAGAGAGGAAAGTCATACCCTTTCTCCAGGAGGACAATGCACAGGGAACTTTCCTAGGCAAGTAACCCAGAGGAATATTCAGACACAGTATGTGAATCCTTCCCACTTCATCCCCACCCTGACAGCAACAGGCGCTTGCTTTCTCTTTCTGGCAGGGAAGAAGCTACACGCTCTCGTGAAGCACCCAAGATCTAGTCAGTGGAACTGAACCTCTTCTGCCATCCTCTAGCTGAAGGCAGACAATCTGCCCTTTTGGCTTTGAATCCCAAAAGTACCTTCACTGCCTCTTCTGCAAAGTGAGCTTTAATTACCAGGGGATTCAAATGCTTGCAAGGTAGCCACTCTCCAGTCTTCTCCCGCTGAGAGAAGGTTTGAGAAAGCAGCTGGTGGAGGGCGGACAGTTTCTTCTGACAAAAACGGAAACTTCGGTAGATTCAGTAAAACAGCTTGGAGGAGAACGCTGTATTTCGCGTTGTCTTTCGTGTGATGAGTTGGGAACTTATACGTGCTGCTAACATACTTTTGACACAGCAAAACGGAGGCCTTGCGTCATTCGTGTTGCAGAATGGGAGAAAGGCCGTTTCTCTTCCCCTTTAGCGATTCCGTCTGTAAAGCGGGATTCTCCGCCGGGCAGCAAAGAATGCCTCCGGAGCGCTGGAAACCCTCAATGGCTTCAAGTACTTCAATGGGAAATAAGTCATACACTTTATCCAGGTAGGCAATGCACAGGCGACATTCTTAGACATGGAACCCAGTGGGATGTTCGAACAGAGTAAGTGAATCCTTCTCACTTCATCCCCACCCCGACAGCGACAGGCTCTTGCTTTCTCTCTCTGGCAGGTAAGAAGCTACATGCTCACGTGAAGCACTCATGCTTTGCTCAGCCTAACTGAACTTCTTCTACCATCCTCTTGCTAAAAGCAAACAATCTACCTCTTTGACTTTGAATCCCAAAAGTTCCTTCCTTCCCTGTTAGGCAAAGTTAGCTTTGATAACCAGGGGATTCAAATACTGACCTGGAAAACAGTGTCCAGTCTTCTTCCATTGAGTGAATGTTTGAGAGAGCAGCTGGTGGTGGGCGGACAGTTTCTTCTCCCAAAAAGGAAAACTTCAGGACATTCATGTAAGCAGCTGGAAGGAGAAGGCCGTATTTTGCTTTCTGTCTCATGCGCTGAATTGGGACCCTCTACTTGCGGCTCACGTAGCTTTCTTTTACTCCGGGAAACGGCGGCTCTGCCTCTTTCGTGTTCCAGAACGGGATTAACGTGCCTTCTCTTCTCCTCTGGCGATAACGTCTGTAAAGCGGTATTCTCCGCGGAGCAGCACAAAATGCCTCCCGGAATGCTGTAAACCATGAATGGATTCAACTGCTTGAAAGAGAGGAAAGTCATACCCTTTCTCCAGGAGGACAATGCACAGGGAACTTTCCTAGGCAAGTAACCCAGAAAATATTCAGACACAGTAAGTGAATCCTTCCCACTTCATCCCCACCCTGACAGCAACAGGCGCTTGCTTTCTCTTTCTGGCAGGGAAGAAGCTACACGCTCTCTTTAAGCACCCAAGATCTAGTCAGTGGAACTGAACCTCTTCTGCCATCCTTTAGCTGAAGGCAGACAATCTGCCCTTTTGCCTTTGAATCCCAAAAGTACCTTCACTGCCTCTTTTGCAAAGTGAGCTTTAATAACCAGGGGATTCAAATGCTTGCAAGGTAGCCACTCTCCAGTCTTCTCCCGCTGAGAGAAGGTTTGAGAAAGCAGCTGGTGGTGGGCGGACAGTTTCTACTGACAAAAACGGAAACTTCGGTAGATTCAGTAAAACAGCTTGGAGGAGAACGCTGTATTTCGCGTTGTCTTTCGTGTGATGAGTTGGGAACTTATACGTGCTGCTAACATACTTTTGACACAGCAAAACGGAGGCCTTGCGTCATTCGTGTTGCAGAATGGGAGAAAGGCCGTTTCTCTTCCCCTTTAGCGATTCCGTCTGTAAAGCGGGATTCTCCGCCGGGCAGCAAAGAATGCCTCCGGAGCGCTGGAAACCCTCAATGGCTTGACGTACTTCAATGGGAAATAAGTCATACACTTTATCCAGGTAGGCAATGCACAGGCGACATTCTTAGACATGGAACCCAGTGGGATGTTCAAACAGAGTAAGTGAATCCTTCTCACTTCATCCCCACCCCGACAGCGACAGGCTCTTGCTTTCTCTCTCTGGCAGGTAAGAAGCTACATGCTCACGTGAAGCACACAAGCTTTGCTCAGCAAAACGGAACTTCTTCTACCATCCTCTAGCTAAAGGCAAACAATCTACCTCTTTGACTTTGAATCCCAAAAGTTCCTTCCTTCCCTGTTAGGCAAAGTTAGCTTTGATAACCAGGGGATTCAAATACTGACCTGGAAACCAGTGTCCAGTCTTCTTCCACTGAGTGAATCTTTGAGAAAGCAGCTGGTGGTGGGCGGACAGTTTCTTCTCCCAAAAAGGAAAACTTCAGGACATTCATGTAAGCAGCTGGAAGGAGAAGGCCGTATTTTGCTTTCTGTCTCATGCGCTGAATTGGGACCCTCTACTTGCGGCTCACGTAGCTTTCTTTTACTCCGGGAAACGGCGGCTCTGCCTCTTTCGTGTTCCAGAACGGGATTAACGTGCCTTCTCTTCTCCTCTGGCGATAACGTCTGTAAAGCGGTATTCTCCGCGGAGCAGCACAAAATGCCTCCCGGAATGCTGTAAACCATGAATGGATTCAACTGCTTGAAAGAGAGGAAAGTCATACCCTTTCTCCAGGAGGACAATGCACAGGGAACTTTCCTAGGCAAGTAACCCAGAAAATATTCAGACACAGTAAGTGAATCCTTCCCACTTCATCCCCACCCTGACAGCAACAGGCGCTTGCTTTCTCTTTCTGGCAGGGAAGAAGCTACACGCTCTCTTTAAGCACCCAAGATCTAGTCAGTGGAACTGAACCTCTTCTGCCATCCTTTAGCTGAAGGCAGACAATCTGCCCTTTTGCCTTTGAATCCCAAAAGTACCTTCACTGCCTCTTTTGCAAAGTGAGCTTTAATAACCAGGGGATTCAAATGCTTGCAAGGTAGCCACTCTCCAGTCTTCTCCCGCTGAGAGAAGGTTTGAGAAAGCAGCTGGTGGTGGGCGGACAGTTTCTTCTGACAAAAACGGAAACTTCGGTAGATTCAGTAAAACAGCTTGGAGGAGAACGCTGTATTTCGCGTTGTCTTTCGTGTGATGAGTTGGGAACTTATACGTGCTGCTAACATACTTTTGACACAGCAAAACGGAGGCCTTGCGTCATTCGTGTTGCAGAATGGGAGAAAGGCCGTTTCTCTTCCCCTTTAGCGATTCCGTCTGTAAAGCGGGATTCTCCGCCGGGCAGCAAAGAATGCCTCCGGAGCGCTGGAAACCCTCAATGGCTTGACGTACTTCAATGGGAAATAAGTCATACACTTTATCCAGGTAGGCAATGCACAGGCGACATTCTTAGACATGGAACCCAGTGGGATGTTCAAACAGAGTAAGTGAATCCTTCTCACTTCATCCCCACCCCGACAGCGACAGGCTCTTGCTTTCTCTCTCTGGCAGGTAAGAAGCTACATGCTCACGTGAAGCACACAAGCTTTGCTCAGCAAAACGGAACTTCTTCTACCATCCTCTAGCTAAAGGCAAACAATCTGCCTATTTGACCTTGAATCCCAAAAGTTCCTTCCTTCCCTGTTAGGCAAAGTTAGCTTTGATAAGCAGGGGATTCAAATACTGACCTGGAAACCAGTGTCCAGTCTTCTTCCACTGAGTGAATCTTTGAGAAAGCAGCTGGTGGTGGGTGGACCGTTTCTTCTCCGAAAAAGGAAAACTTCAGGACATTCATGTAAGCAGCTGGAAGGAGAAGGCCGTATTTTGCTTTCTGTCTCATGCGCTGAATTGGGACCCTCTACTTGTTGCTCACGTAGCTTTCTTTTACTCCGGGAAACGGCGGCTCTGCCTCTTTCGTGTTCCAGAACGGGAGAAACGTGCTTTCTCTTCTCCTCTGGCGAAAACGTCTGTAAAGCGGTATTCTCCGCGGAGCAGCACAGAATGCCTCCCGGAATGCTGTAAACCATGAATGGATTCAACTGCTTGAAAGAGAGGAAAGTCATACCCTTTCTCCAGGAGGACAATGCACAGGGAACTTTCCTAGGCAAGTAACCCAGAGGAATATTCAGACACAGTATGTGAATCCTTCCCACTTCATCCCCACCCTGACAGCAACAGGCGCTTGCTTTCTCTTTCTGGCAGGGAAGAAGCTACACGCTCTCGTGAAGCACCCAAGATCTAGTCAGTGGAACTGAACCTCTTCTGCCATCCTCTAGCTGAAGGCAGACAATCTGCCCTTTTGGCTTTGAATCCCAAAAGTACCTTCACTGCCTCTTCTGCAAAGTGAGCTTTAATTACCAGGGGATTCAAATGCTTGCAAGGTAGCCACTCTCCAGTCTTCTCCCGCTGAGAGAAGGTTTGAGAAAGCAGCTGGTGGAGGGCGGACAGTTTCTTCTGACAAAAACGGAAACTTCGGTAGATTCAGTAAAACAGCTTGGAGGAGAACGCTGTATTTCGCGTTGTCTTTCGTGTGATGAGTTGGGAACTTATACGTGCTGCTAACATACTTTTGACACAGCAAAACGGAGGCCTTGCGTCATTCGTGTTGCAGAATGGGAGAAAGGCCGTTTCTCTTCCCCTTTAGCGATTCCGTCTGTAAAGCGGGATTCTCCGCCGGGCAGCAAAGAATGCCTCCGGAGCGCTGGAAACCCTCAATGGCTTCAAGTACTTCAATGGGAAATAAGTCATACACTTTATCCAGGTAGGCAATGCACAGGCGACATTCTTAGACATGGAACCCAGTGGGATGTTCGAACAGAGTAAGTGAATCCTTCTCACTTCATCCCCACCCCGACAGCGACAGGCTCTTGCTTTCTCTCTCTGGCAGGTAAGAAGCTACATGCTCACGTGAAGCACTCATGCTTTGCTCAGCCTAACTGAACTTCTTCTACCATCCTCTTGCTAAAAGCAAACAATCTACCTCTTTGACTTTGAATCCCAAAAGTTCCTTCCTTCCCTGTTAGGCAAAGTTAGCTTTGATAAGCAGGGGATTCAAATACTGACCTGGAAAACAGTGTCCAGTCTTCTTCCATTGAGTGAATGTTTGAGAGAGCAGCTGGTGGTGGGCGGACAGTTTCTTCTCCCAAAAAGGAAAACTTCAGGACATTCATGTAAGCAGCTGGAAGGAGAAGGCCGTATTTTGCTTTCTGTCTCATGCGCTGAATTGGGACCCTCTACTTGCGGCTCACGTAGCTTTCTTTTACTCCGGGAAACGGCGGCTCTGCCTCTTTCGTGTTCCAGAACGGGATTAACGTGCCTTCTCTTCTCCTCTGGCGATAACGTCTGTAAAGCGGTATTCTCCGCGGAGCAGCACAAAATGCCTCCCGGAATGCTGTAAACCATGAATGGATTCAACTGCTTGAAAGAGAGGAAAGTCATACCCTTTCTCCAGGAGGACAATGCACAGGGAACTTTCCTAGGCAAGTAACCCAGAAAATATTCAGACACAGTAAGTGAATCCTTCCCACTTCATCCCCACCCTGACAGCAACAGGCGCTTGCTTTCTCTTTCTGGCAGGGAAGAAGCTACACGCTCTCTTTAAGCACCCAAGATCTAGTCAGTGGAACTGAACCTCTTCTGCCATCCTTTAGCTGAAGGCAGACAATCTGCCCTTTTGCCTTTGAATCCCAAAAGTACCTTCACTGCCTCTTTTGCAAAGTGAGCTTTAATAACCAGGGGATTCAAATGCTTGCAAGGTAGCCACTCTCCAGTCTTCTCCCGCTGAGAGAAGGTTTGAGAAAGCAGCTGGTGGTGGGCGGACAGTTTCTTCTGACAAAAACGGAAACTTCGGTAGATTCAGTAAAACAGCTTGGAGGAGAACGCTGTATTTCGCGTTGTCTTTCGTGTGATGAGTTGGGAACTTATACGTGCTGCTAACATACTTTTGACACAGCAAAACGGAGGCCTTGCGTCATTCGTGTTGCAGAATGGGAGAAAGGCCGTTTCTCTTCCCCTTTAGCGATTCCGTCTGTAAAGCGGGATTCTCCGCCGGGCAGCAAAGAATGCCTCCGGAGCGCTGGAAACCCTCAATGGCTTGACGTACTTCAATGGGAAATAAGTCATACACTTTATCCAGGTAGGCAATGCACAGGCGACATTCTTAGACATGGAACCCAGTGGGATGTTCAAACAGAGTAAGTGAATCCTTCTCACTTCATCCCCACCCCGACAGCGACAGGCTCTTGCTTTCTCTCTCTGGCAGGTAAGAAGCTACATGCTCACGTGAAGCACACAAGCTTTGCTCAGCAAAACGGAACTTCTTCTACCATCCTCTAGCTAAAGGCAAACAATCTGCCTATTTGACCTTGAATCCCAAAAGTTCCTTCCTTCCCTGTTAGGCAAAGTTAGCTTTGATAAGCAGGGGATTCAAATACTGACCTGGAAACCAGTGTCCAGTCTTCTTCCACTGAGTGAATCTTTGAGAAAGCAGCTGGTGGTGGGTGGACCGTTTCTTCTCCGAAAAAGGAAAACTTCAGGACATTCATGTAAGCAGCTGGAAGGAGAAGGCCGTATTTTGCTTTCTGTCTCATGCGCTGAATTGGGACCCTCTACTTGTTGCTCACGTAGCTTTCTTTTACTCCGGGAAACGGCGGCTCTGCCTCTTTCGTGTTCCAGAACGGGAGAAACGTGCTTTCTCTTCTCCTCTGGCGAAAACGTCTGTAAAGCGGTATTCTCCGCGGAGCAGCACAGAATGCCTCCCGGAATGCTGTAAACCATGAATGGATTCAACTGCTTGAAAGAGAGGAAAGTCATACCCTTTCTCCAGGAGGACAATGCACAGGGAACTTTCCTAGGCAAGTAACCCAGAGGAATATTCAGACACAGTATGTGAATCCTTCCCACTTCATCCCCACCCTGACAGCAACAGGCGCTTGCTTTCTCTTTCTGGCAGGGAAGAAGCTACACGCTCTCGTGAAGCACCCAAGATCTAGTCAGTGGAACTGAACCTCTTCTGCCATCCTCTAGCTGAAGGCAGACAATCTGCCCTTTTGGCTTTGAATCCCAAAAGTACCTTCACTGCCTCTTCTGCAAAGTGAGCTTTAATTACCAGGGGATTCAAATGCTTGCAAGGTAGCCACTCTCCAGTCTTCTCCCGCTGAGAGAAGGTTTGAGAAAGCAGCTGGTGGAGGGCGGACAGTTTCTTCTGACAAAAACGGAAACTTCGGTAGATTCAGTAAAACAGCTTGGAGGAGAACGCTGTATTTCGCGTTGTCTTTCGTGTGATGAGTTGGGAACTTATACGTGCTGCTAACATACTTTTGACACAGCAAAACGGAGGCCTTGCGTCATTCGTGTTGCAGAATGGGAGAAAGGCCGTTTCTCTTCCCCTTTAGCGATTCCGTCTGTAAAGCGGGATTCTCCGCCGGGCAGCAAAGAATGCCTCCGGAGCGCTGGAAACCCTCAATGGCTTCAAGTACTTCAATGGGAAATAAGTCATACACTTTATCCAGGTAGGCAATGCACAGGCGACATTCTTAGACATGGAACCCAGTGGGATGTTCGAACAGAGTAAGTGAATCCTTCTCACTTCATCCCCACCCCGACAGCGACAGGCTCTTGCTTTCTCTCTCTGGCAGGTAAGAAGCTACATGCTCACGTGAAGCACTCATGCTTTGCTCAGCCTAACTGAACTTCTTCTACCATCCTCTTGCTAAAAGCAAACAATCTACCTCTTTGACTTTGAATCCCAAAAGTTCCTTCCTTCCCTGTTAGGCAAAGTTAGCTTTGATAACCAGGGGATTCAAATACTGACCTGGAAAACAGTGTCCAGTCTTCTTCCATTGAGTGAATGTTTGAGAGAGCAGCTGGTGGTGGGCGGACAGTTTCTTCTCCCAAAAAGGAAAACTTCAGGACATTCATGTAAGCAGCTGGAAGGAGAAGGCCGTATTTTGCTTTCTGTCTCATGCGCTGAATTGGGACCCTCTACTTGCGGCTCACGTAGCTTTCTTTTACTCCGGGAAACGGCGGCTCTGCCTCTTTCGTGTTCCAGAACGGGATTAACGTGCCTTCTCTTCTCCTCTGGCGATAACGTCTGTAAAGCGGTATTCTCCGCGGAGCAGCACAAAATGCCTCCCGGAATGCTGTAAACCATGAATGGATTCAACTGCTTGAAAGAGAGGAAAGTCATACCCTTTCTCCAGGAGGACAATGCACAGGGAACTTTCCTAGGCAAGTAACCCAGAAAATATTCAGACACAGTAAGTGAATCCTTCCCACTTCATCCCCACCCTGACAGCAACAGGCGCTTGCTTTCTCTTTCTGGCAGGGAAGAAGCTACACGCTCTCTTTAAGCACCCAAGATCTAGTCAGTGGAACTGAACCTCTTCTGCCATCCTTTAGCTGAAGGCAGACAATCTGCCCTTTTGCCTTTGAATCCCAAAAGTACCTTCACTGCCTCTTTTGCAAAGTGAGCTTTAATAACCAGGGGATTCAAATGCTTGCAAGGTAGCCACTCTCCAGTCTTCTCCCGCTGAGAGAAGGTTTGAGAAAGCAGCTGGTGGTGGGCGGACAGTTTCTACTGACAAAAACGGAAACTTCGGTAGATTCAGTAAAACAGCTTGGAGGAGAACGCTGTATTTCGCGTTGTCTTTCGTGTGATGAGTTGGGAACTTATACGTGCTGCTAACATACTTTTGACACAGCAAAACGGAGGCCTTGCGTCATTCGTGTTGCAGAATGGGAGAAAGGCCGTTTCTCTTCCCCTTTAGCGATTCCGTCTGTAAAGCGGGATTCTCCGCCGGGCAGCAAAGAATGCCTCCGGAGCGCTGGAAACCCTCAATGGCTTGACGTACTTCAATGGGAAATAAGTCATACACTTTATCCAGGTAGGCAATGCACAGGCGACATTCTTAGACATGGAACCCAGTGGGATGTTCAAACAGAGTAAGTGAATCCTTCTCACTTCATCCCCACCCCGACAGCGACAGGCTCTTGCTTTCTCTCTCTGGCAGGTAAGAAGCTACATGCTCACGTGAAGCACACAAGCTTTGCTCAGCAAAACGGAACTTCTTCTACCATCCTCTAGCTAAAGGCAAACAATCTGCCTATTTGACCTTGAATCCCAAAAGTTCCTTCCTTCCCTGTTAGGCAAAGTTAGCTTTGATAAGCAGGGGATTCAAATACTGACCTGGAAACCAGTGTCCAGTCTTCTTCCACTGAGTGAATCTTTGAGAAAGCAGCTGGTGGTGGGTGGACCGTTTCTTCTCCGAAAAAGGAAAACTTCAGGACATTCATGTAAGCAGCTGGAAGGAGAAGGCCGTATTTTGCTTTCTCTCTCATGCGCTGAATTGGTATCTTCTACTTGCTGCTCACGTAGCTTTTACTCCAGGAAACGACGGCTCTGCCTGTTCCGTGTTCCAGAAGGGGAGAAACGTGCTTTCTCTTCTCCTCTAGCGATAACGTCTGTAAAGCGGTATTCTCCGCGGAGCAGCACAGAATGCCTCCCGGAATGCTGTAAACCATGAATGGATTCAACTGCTTGAAAGAGAGGAAAGTCATACCCTTTCTCCAGGAGGACAATGCACAGGGAACTTTCCTAGCAAGTAACCCAGAGGAATATTCAAACACAGTAAGGGAATCCTTCCCACTTCATCCCCACCCTGACAGCAACAGGCGCTTGCTTTCTCTTTCTGGCAGGGAAGAAGCTACACGCTCTCGTGAAGCACCCAAGATCTAGTCAGTGGAACTGAACCTCTTCTGCCATCCTCTAGCTGAAGGCAGACAATCTGCCCTTTTGGCTTTGAATCCCAAAAGTACCTTCACTGCCTCTTCTGCAAAGTGAGCTTTAATTACCAGGGGATTCAAATGCTTGCAAGGTAGCCACTCTCCAGTCTTCTCCCGCTGAGAGAAGGTTTGAGAAAGCAGCTGGTGGAGGGCGGACAGTTTCTTCTGACAAAAACGGAAACTTCGGTAGATTCAGTAAAACAGCTTGGAGGAGAACGCTGTATTTCGCGTTGTCTTTCGTGTGATGAGTTGGGAACTTATACGTGCTGCTAACATACTTTTGACACAGCAAAACGGAGGCCTTGCGTCATTCGTGTTGCAGAATGGGAGAAAGGCCGTTTCTCTTCCCCTTTAGCGATTCCGTCTGTAAAGCGGGATTCTCCGCCGGGCAGCAAAGAATGCCTCCGGAGCGCTGGAAACCCTCAATGGCTTCAAGTACTTCAATGGGAAATAAGTCATACACTTTATCCAGGTAGGCAATGCACAGGCGACATTCTTAGACATGGAACCCAGTGGGATGTTCGAACAGAGTAAGTGAATCCTTCTCACTTCATCCCCACCCCGACAGCGACAGGCTCTTGCTTTCTCTCTCTGGCAGGTAAGAAGCTACATGCTCACGTGAAGCACTCATGCTTTGCTCAGCCTAACTGAACTTCTTCTACCATCCTCTTGCTAAAAGCAAACAATCTACCTCTTTGACTTTGAATCCCAAAAGTTCCTTCCTTCCCTGTTAGGCAAAGTTAGCTTTGATAACCAGGGGATTCAAATACTGACCTGGAAAACAGTGTCCATTCTTCTTCCATTGAGTGAATGTTTGAGAGAGCAGCTGGTGGTGGGCGGACAGTTTCTTCTCCCAAAAAGGAAAACTTCAGGACATTCATGTAAGCAGCTGGAAGGAGAAGGCCGTATTTTGCTTTCTGTCTCATGCGCTGAATTGGGACCCTCTACTTGCGGCTCACGTAGCTTTCTTTTACTCCGGGAAACGGCGGCTCTGCCTCTTTCGTGTTCCAGAACGGGATTAACGTGCCTTCTCTTCTCCTCTGGCGATAACGTCTGTAAAGCGGTATTCTCCGCGGAGCAGCACAAAATGCCTCCCGGAGTGCTGTAAACCATGAATGGATTCAACTGCTTGAAAGAGAGGAAAGTCATATCCTTTCTCCAGGAGGACAATGCACAGGGAACTTTCCTAGGCAAGTAACCCAGAAAATATTCAGACACAGTAAGTGAATCCTTCCCACTTCATCCCCACCCTGACAGCAACAGGCGCTTGCTTTCTCTTTCTGGCAGGGAAGAAGCTACATGTTCACGTGAAGCACACAAGCTTTGCTCAGCCAAACTGAACTTCTTCTACCATCCTCGTGCTAAAAGCAAACAATCTACCTCTTTGACTTTGAATCCCAAAAGTTCCTTCGTTCCCTGTTAGGCAAAGTTAGCTTTGATAACCAGGGGATTCAAATACTGACCTTGAAACCAGTGTCCAGTCTTCTTCCACTGAGTGAATCTTTGAGAAAGCAGCTGGTGGTGGGCGGACAGTTTCTTCTGACAAAAACGGAAACTTCGGTAGATTCAGTAAAACAGCTTGGAGGAGAACGCTGTATTTCGCGTTGTCTTTCGTGTGATGAGTTGGGAACTTATACGTGCTGCTAACATACTTTTGACACAGCAAAACGGAGGCCTTGCGTCATTCGTGTTGCAGAATGGGAGAAAGGCCGTTTCTCTTCCCCTTTAGCGATTCCGTCTGTAAAGCGGGATTCTCCGCCGGGCAGCAAAGAATGCCTCCGGAGTGCTGGAAACCGTCAATGGCTTCAAGTACTTCAATGGGAAATAAGTCATACACTTTATCCAGGTAGGCAATGCACAGGCGACATTCTTAGACATGGAACCCAGTTGCATTTTCAAACAGAGGAAGTGAATCCTTCTCCGTTCTTACCCACCCCGACAGCGACAGGCTCTTGCTTTCTCTCTCTGGCAGGTAAGAAGCTACATGCTCACGTGAAGCACACAAGCTTTGCTCAGCAAAACGGAACTTCTTCTACCATCCTCTAGCTAAAGGCAAACAATCTACCTATTTGACCTTGAATCCCAAAAGTTCCTTCCTTCCCTGTTAGGCAAAGTTAGCTTTGATAACTAGGGGATTCAAATACTGACCTGGAAAACAGTGTCCAGTCTTCTTCCATTGAGTGAATGTTTGAGAGAGCAGCTGGTGGTGGGCGGACAGTTTCTTCTCCCAAAAAGGAAAACTTCAGGACATTCATGTAAGCAGCTGGAAGGAGAAGGCCGTATTTTGCTTTCTGTCTCATGCGCTGAATTGGGACCCTCTACTTGCGGCTCACGTAGCTTTCTTTTACTCCGGGAAACGGCGGGTCTGCCTCTTTCGTGTTCCAGAACGGGATTAACGTGCCTTCTCTTCTCCTCTGGCGATAACGTCTGTAAAGCGGTATTCTCCGCAGAGCAGCACAAAATGCCTCCCGGAATGCTGTAAACCATGAATGGATTCAACTGCTTGAAAGAGAGGAAAGTCATACCCTTTCTCCAGGAGGACAATGCACAGGGAACTTTCCTAGCAAGTAACCCAGAGGAATATTCAAACACAGTAAGGGAATCCTTCCCACTTCATCCCCACCCTGACAGCAACAGGCGCTTGCTTTCTCTTTCTGGCAGGGAAGAAGCTACACGCTCTCGTGAAGCACCCAAGATCTAGTCAGTGGAACTGAACCTCTTCTGCCATCCTCTAGCTGAAGGCAGACAATCTGCCCTTTTGGCTTTGAATCCCAAAAGTACCTTCACTGCCTCTTCTGCAAAGTGAGCTTTAATTACCAGGGGATTCAAATGCTTGCAAGGTAGCCACTCTCCAGTCTTCTCCCGCTGAGAGAAGGTTTGAGAAAGCAGCTGGTGGTGGGCGGACAGTTTCTTCTGACAAAAACGGAAACTTCGGTAGATTCAGTAAAACAGCTTGGAGGAGAACGCTGTATTTCGCGTTGTCTTTCGTGTGATGAGTTGGGAACTTATACGTGCTGCTAACATACTTTTGACACAGCAAAACGGAGGCCTTGCGTCATTCGTGTTGCAGAATGGGAGAAAGGCCGTTTCTCTTCCCCTTTAGCGATTCCGTCTGTAAAGCGGGATTCTCCGCCGGGCAGCAAAGAATGCCTCCGGAGCGCTGGAAACCCTCAATGGCTTCAAGTACTTCAATGGGAAATAAGTCATACACTTTATCCAGGTAGGCAATGCACAGGCGACATTCTTAGACATGGAACCCAGTGGGATGTTCGAACAGAGTAAGTGAATCCTTCTCACTTCATCCCCACCCCGACAGCGACAGGCTCTTGCTTTCTCTCTCTGGCAGGTAAGAAGCTACATGCTCACGTGAAGCACTCATGCTTTGCTCAGCCTAACTGAACTTCTTCTACCATCCTCTTGCTAAAAGCAAACAATCTACCTCTTTGACTTTGAATCCCAAAAGTTCCTTCCTTCCCTGTTAGGCAAAGTTAGCTTTGATAAGCAGGGGATTCAAATACTGACCTGGAAAACAGTGTCCAGTCTTCTTCCATTGAGTGAATGTTTGAGAGAGCAGCTGGTGGTGGGCGGACAGTTTCTTCTCCCAAAAAGGAAAACTTCAGGACATTCATGTAAGCAGCTGGAAGGAGAAGGCCGTATTTTGCTTTCTGTCTCATGCGCTGAATTGGGACCCTCTACTTGCGGCTCACGTAGCTTTCTTTTACTCCGGGAAACGGCGGCTCTGCCTCTTTCGTGTTCCAGAACGGGATTAACGTGCCTTCTCTTCTCCTCTGGCGATAACGTCTGTAAAGCGGTATTCTCCGCGGAGCAGCACAAAATGCCTCCCGGAATGCTGTAAACCATGAATGGATTCAACTGCTTGAAAGAGAGGAAAGTCATACCCTTTCTCCAGGAGGACAATGCACAGGGAACTTTCCTAGGCAAGTAACCCAGAAAATATTCAGACACAGTAAGTGAATCCTTCCCACTTCATCCCCACCCTGACAGCAACAGGCGCTTGCTTTCTCTTTCTGGCAGGGAAGAAGCTACACGCTCTCTTTAAGCACCCAAGATCTAGTCAGTGGAACTGAACCTCTTCTGCCATCCTTTAGCTGAAGGCAGACAATCTGCCCTTTTGCCTTTGAATCCCAAAAGTACCTTCACTGCCTCTTTTGCAAAGTGAGCTTTAATAACCAGGGGATTCAAATGCTTGCAAGGTAGCCACTCTCCAGTCTTCTCCCGCTGAGAGAAGGTTTGAGAAAGCAGCTGGTGGTGGGCGGACAGTTTCTTCTGACAAAAACGGAAACTTCGGTAGATTCAGTAAAACAGCTTGGAGGAGAACGCTGTATTTCGCGTTGTCTTTCGTGTGATGAGTTGGGAACTTATACGTGCTGCTAACATACTTTTGACACAGCAAAACGGAGGCCTTGCGTCATTCGTGTTGCAGAATGGGAGAAAGGCCGTTTCTCTTCCCCTTTAGCGATTCCGTCTGTAAAGCGGGATTCTCCGCCGGGCAGCAAAGAATGCCTCCGGAGCGCTGGAAACCCTCAATGGCTTGACGTACTTCAATGGGAAATAAGTCATACACTTTATCCAGGTAGGCAATGCACAGGCGACATTCTTAGACATGGAACCCAGTGGGATGTTCAAACAGAGTAAGTGAATCCTTCTCACTTCATCCCCACCCCGACAGCGACAGGCTCTTGCTTTCTCTCTCTGGCAGGTAAGAAGCTACATGCTCACGTGAAGCACACAAGCTTTGCTCAGCAAAACGGAACTTCTTCTACCATCCTCTAGCTAAAGGCAAACAATCTGCCTATTTGACCTTGAATCCCAAAAGTTCCTTCCTTCCCTGTTAGGCAAAGTTAGCTTTGATAAGCAGGGGATTCAAATACTGACCTGGAAACCAGTGTCCAGTCTTCTTCCACTGAGTGAATCTTTGAGAAAGCAGCTGGTGGTGGGTGGACCGTTTCTTCTCCGAAAAAGGAAAACTTCAGGACATTCATGTAAGCAGCTGGAAGGAGAAGGCCGTATTTTGCTTTCTCTCTCATGCGCTGAATTGGTATCTTCTACTTGCTGCTCACGTAGCTTTTACTCCAGGAAACGACGGCTCTGCCTGTTCCGTGTTCCAGAAGGGGAGAAACGTGCTTTCTCTTCTCCTCTAGCGATAACGTCTGTAAAGCGGTATTCTCCGCGGAGCAGCACAGAATGCCTCCCGGAATGCTGTAAACCATGAATGGATTCAACTGCTTGAAAGAGAGGAAAGTCATACCCTTTCTCCAGGAGGACAATGCACAGGGAACTTTCCTAGCAAGTAACCCAGAGGAATATTCAAACACAGTAAGGGAATCCTTCCCACTTCATCCCCACCCTGACAGCAACAGGCGCTTGCTTTCTCTTTCTGGCAGGGAAGAAGCTACACGCTCTCGTGAAGCACCCAAGATCTAGTCAGTGGAACTGAACCTCTTCTGCCATCCTCTAGCTGAAGGCAGACAATCTGCCCTTTTGGCTTTGAATCCCAAAAGTACCTTCACTGCCTCTTCTGCAAAGTGAGCTTTAATTACCAGGGGATTCAAATGCTTGCAAGGTAGCCACTCTCCAGTCTTCTCCCGCTGAGAGAAGGTTTGAGAAAGCAGCTGGTGGAGGGCGGACAGTTTCTTCTGACAAAAACGGAAACTTCGGTAGATTCAGTAAAACAGCTTGGAGGAGAACGCTGTATTTCGCGTTGTCTTTCGTGTGATGAGTTGGGAACTTATACGTGCTGCTAACATACTTTTGACACAGCAAAACGGAGGCCTTGCGTCATTCGTGTTGCAGAATGGGAGAAAGGCCGTTTCTCTTCCCCTTTAGCGATTCCGTCTGTAAAGCGGGATTCTCCGCCGGGCAGCAAAGAATGCCTCCGGAGCGCTGGAAACCCTCAATGGCTTCAAGTACTTCAATGGGAAATAAGTCATACACTTTATCCAGGTAGGCAATGCACAGGCGACATTCTTAGACATGGAACCCAGTGGGATGTTCGAACAGAGTAAGTGAATCCTTCTCACTTCATCCCCACCCCGACAGCGACAGGCTCTTGCTTTCTCTCTCTGGCAGGTAAGAAGCTACATGCTCACGTGAAGCACTCATGCTTTGCTCAGCCTAACTGAACTTCTTCTACCATCCTCTTGCTAAAAGCAAACAATCTACCTCTTTGACTTTGAATCCCAAAAGTTCCTTCCTTCCCTGTTAGGCAAAGTTAGCTTTGATAACCAGGGGATTCAAATACTGACCTGGAAAACAGTGTCCATTCTTCTTCCATTGAGTGAATGTTTGAGAGAGCAGCTGGTGGTGGGCGGACAGTTTCTTCTCCCAAAAAGGAAAACTTCAGGACATTCATGTAAGCAGCTGGAAGGAGAAGGCCGTATTTTGCTTTCTGTCTCATGCGCTGAATTGGGACCCTCTACTTGCGGCTCACGTAGCTTTCTTTTACTCCGGGAAACGGCGGCTCTGCCTCTTTCGTGTTCCAGAACGGGATTAACGTGCCTTCTCTTCTCCTCTGGCGATAACGTCTGTAAAGCGGTATTCTCCGCGGAGCAGCACAAAATGCCTCCCGGAGTGCTGTAAACCATGAATGGATTCAACTGCTTGAAAGAGAGGAAAGTCATATCCTTTCTCCAGGAGGACAATGCACAGGGAACTTTCCTAGGCAAGTAACCCAGAAAATATTCAGACACAGTAAGTGAATCCTTCCCACTTCATCCCCACCCTGACAGCAACAGGCGCTTGCTTTCTCTTTCTGGCAGGGAAGAAGCTACATGTTCACGTGAAGCACACAAGCTTTGCTTAGCCAAACTGAACTTCTTCTACCATCCTCGTGCTAAAAGCAAACAATCTACCTCTTTGACTTTGAATCCCAAAAGTTCCTTCGTTCCCTGTTAGGCAAAGTTAGCTTTGATAACCAGGGGATTCAAATACTGACCTTGAAACCAGTGTCCAGTCTTCTTCCACTGAGTGAATCTTTGAGAAAGCAGCTGGTGGTGGGCGGACAGTTTCTTCTGACAAAAACGGAAACTTCGGTAGATTCAGTAAAACAGCTTGGAGGAGAACGCTGTATTTCGCGTTGTCTTTCGTGTGATGAGTTGGGAACTTATACGTGCTGCTAACATACTTTTGACACAGCAAAACGGAGGCCTTGCGTCATTCGTGTTGCAGAATGGGAGAAAGGCCGTTTCTCTTCCCCTTTAGCGATTCCGTCTGTAAAGCGGGATTCTCCGCCGGGCAGCAAAGAATGCCTCCGGAGCGCTGGAAACCGTCAATGGCTTCAAGTACTTCAATGGGAAATAAGTCATACACTTTATCCAGGTAGGCAATGCACAGGCGACATTCTTAGACATGGAACCCAGTTGCATTTTCAAACAGAGGAAGTGAATCCTTCTCCGTTCTTACCCACCCCGACAGCGACAGGCTCTTGCTTTCTCTCTCTGGCAGGTAAGAAGCTACATGCTCACGTGAAGCACACAAGCTTTGCTCAGCAAAACGGAACTTCTTCTACCATCCTCTAGCTAAAGTGAAACAATCTGCCTATTTGACCATGAATCCCAAAAGTTCCTTCCTTCCCTGGTAGGCAAAGTTAGCTTTGATAACCAGGGGAGTCAAATACAGACCTGGTAACCAGTCTCCAGTCTTCTTCCACTGAGTGAATGTTTGAGAGAGCAGCTGGTGGTGGGCGGACAGTTTAGTCTCCCAAAAAGGAAAACTTCAGGAAATTCATGTAAGCAGCTGGAAGGAGAAGGCCGTATTTTGCTTTCTCTCTCATGCGCTGAATTGGTATCTTCTACTTGCTGCTCACGTAGCTTTTACTCCAGGAAACGACGGCTCTGCCTGTTCCGTGATTCAGAAGGGGAGAAACGTGCTTAATCTTCTCCTCTAGCGATAACGTCTGTAAAGGGGTATTCTCCGCGGAGCAGCACAGAATGCCTCCCGGAATGCTGTAAACCATGAATGGATTCAACTGCTTGAAAGAGAGGAAAGTCATACCCTTTCTCCAGGAGGACAATGCACAGGGAACTTTCCTAGCAAGTAACCCAGAGGAATATTCAAACACAGTAAGGGAATCCTTCCCACTTCATCCCCACCCTGACAGCAACAGGCGCTTGCTTTCTGTTTCTGGCAGGGAAGAAGCTACACGCTCTCGTGAAGCACCCAAGATCTAGTCAGTGGAACTGAACCTCTTCTGCCATCCTCTAGCTGAAGGCAGACAATCTGCCCTTTTGGCTTTGAATCCGCAAAGTACCTTCACTGCCTCTTCTGCAAAGTGAGCTTTAATAACCAGGGGATTCAAATGCTTGCAAGGTAGCCACTCTCCAGTCTTCTCCCACTGAGAGAAGGTTTGAGAAAGCAGCTGGTGGTGGGCGGACAGTTTCTCCTGACAAAAACGGAAACTTCGGTAGATTCAGTGAAACAGCTTGGAGGAGAACGCTGTATCTCGCGTTCTCTTTCATGTGATGAGTTGGGAAGTTATAAGTGCTGCTAACATACTTTTGACACAGCAAAACGGCGGCCTTGCGTCATTCGTGTTCCAGAACGGGAGAAAGGCCTTTTCTCTTCTTTAGCGATTCCGTCTGTAAAGCGGGATTCTCCCCCGGACAGCAAAGAATGCCTCCGGAATGCTGGAAACCCTCAATGGCTTCAAGTACTTCAATGGGAAATAAGTCATACACTTTATCCAGGTAGGCAATGCACAGGCGACATTCTTAGACATGGAACCCAGTGGGATGTTCAAACAGAGTAAGTGAATCCTTCTCACTTCATCCCCACCCCGACAGCGACAGGCTCTTGCTTTCTCTCTCTGGCAGGTAAGAAGCTACATGCTCACATGAAGCACACAAGCTTTGCTCAGCCAAACTGAACTTCTTCTACCATCCTCTAGCTAAAGGCAAACAATCTGCCTATTTGACCTTGAATCCCAAAAGTTCCTTCCTTCCCTTTTAGGCAAAGTTAGCTTTGATAAGCAGGGGATTCAAATACTGACCTGGAAACCAGTGTCCAGTCTTCTTCCACTGAGTGAATCTTTGAGAAAGCAGCTGGTGGTGGGTGGACCGTTTCTTCTCCGAAAAAGGAAAACTTCAGGACATTCATGTAAGCAGCTGGAAGGAGAAGGCCGTATTTTGCTTTCTGTCTCATGCGCTGAATTGGGACCCTCTACTTGCTGCTCACGTAGCTTTCTTTTACTCCGGGAAACGGCGGCTCTGCCTCTTTCGTGTTCCAGAACGGGAGTAACGTGCTTTCTCTTCTCCTCTGGCGAAAACGTCTGTAAAGCGGTATTCTCCGCGGAGCAGCACAGAATGCCTCCCGGAATGCTGTAAACCATGAATGGATTCAACTGCTTGAAAGAGAGGAAAGTCATACCCTTTCTCCAGGAGGACAATGCACAGGGAACTTTCCTAGCAAGTAACCCAGAGGAATATTCAAACACAGTAAGGGAATCCTTCCCACTTCATCCCCACCCTGACAGCAACAGGCGCTTGCTTTCTCTTTCTGGCAGGGAAGAAGCTACACGCTCTCGTGAAGCACCCAAGATCTAGTCAGTGGAACTGAACCTCTTCTGCCATCCTCTAGCTGAAGGCAGACAATCTGCCCTTTTGGCTTTGAATCCGCAAAGTACCTTCACTGCCTCTTCTGCAAAGTGAGCTTTAATAACCAGGGGATTCAAATGATTGCAAGGTAGCCACTCTCCAGTCTTCTCCCACTGAGAGAAGGTTTGAGAAAGCAGCTGGTGGTGGGCGGACAGTTTCTTCTGACAAAAACGGAAACTTCGGTAGATTCAGTGAAACAGCTTGGAGGAGAACGCTGTATCTCGCGTTCTCTTTCATGTGATGAGTTGGGAAGTTATAAGTGCTGCTAACATACTTTTGACACAGCAAAACGGCGGCCTTGCGTCATTCGTGTTCCAGAACGGGAGAAAGGCCGTTTCTCTTCTCCTTTAGCGATTCCGTCTGTAAAGCGGGATTCTCCCCCGGACAGCAAAGAATGCCTCCGGAATGCCGGAAACCCTCAATGGCTTCAAGTACTTCAATGGGAAATAAGTCATAAACTTTATCCAGGTAGGCAAAGCACAGGCGACATTCTTAGACATGGAACCCATTGGCATTTTCAAACAGAGTATGTGAATCCTTCTCACTTCATCCCCACCCCGACAGCGACAGGCTCTTGCTTTCTCTCTCTGGCAGGTAAGAAGCTACATGCTCACGTGAAGCACTCATGCTTTGCTCAGCCTAACTGAACTACTTCTACCATCCTCTTGCTAAAAGCAAACAATCTACCTCTTTGACTTTGAATCCCAAAAGTTCCTTCCTTCCCTGTTAGGCAAAGTTAGCTTTGATAACCAGGGGATTCAAATACTGACCTGGAAAACAGTGTCCAGTCTTCTTCCATTGAGTGAATGTTTGAGAGAGCAGCTGGTGGTGGGCGGACAGTTTCTTCTCCCAAAAAGGAAAACTTCAGGACATTCATGTAAGCAGCTGGAAGGAGAAGGCCGTATTTTGCTTTCTGTCTCATGCGCTGAATTGGGATCCTCTACTTGCGGCTCACGTAGCTTTCTTTTACTCCGGGAAACGGCGGCTCTGCCTCTTTCGTGTTCCAGAACGGGATTAACGTGCCTTCTCTTCTCCTCTGGCAATAACGTCTGTAAAGCGGTATTCTCCGCGGAGCAGCACAAAATGCCTCCCGGAATGCTGTAAACCATGAATGGATTCAACTGCTTGAAAGAGAGGAAAGTCATACCCTTTCTCCAGGAGGACAATGCACAGGGAACTTTCCTAGGCAAGTAAACCAGAAAATATTCAGACACAGTAAGTGAATCCTTCCCACTTCATCCCCACCCTGACAGCAACAGGCGCTTGCTTTCGCTTTCTGGCAGGGAAGAAGCTACATATTCACGTGAAGCACACAAGCTTTGCTCAGCCAAACTGAACTTCTTCTACCATCCTCGTGCTAAAAGCAAACAATCTATATCTTTGACCTTGAATCCCAAAAGTTCCTTCCTTCCCTGTTAGGCAAAGTTAGCTTTGATAAGCAGGGGATTCAAATACTGACCTGGAAACCAGTGTCCAGTCTTCTTCCACTGAGTGAATCTTTGAGAAAGCAGCTGGTGGTGGGTGGACCGTTTCTTCTCCGAAAAAGGAAAACTTCAGGACATTCATGTAAGCAGCTGGAAGGAGAAGGCCGTATTTTGCTTTCTGTCTCATGCGCTGAATTGGGACCCTCTACTTGCTGCTCACGTAGCTTTCTTTTACTCCGGGAAACGGCGGCTCTGCCTCTTTCGTGTTCCAGAACGGGAGAAACGTGCTTTCTCTTCTCCTCTGGCGAAAACGTCTGTAAAGCGGTATTCTCCGCGGAGCAGCACAGAATGCCTCCCGGAATGCTGTAAACCATGAATGGATTCAACTGCTTGAAAGAGAGGAAAGTCATACCCTTTCTCCAGGAGGACAATGCACAGGGAACTTTCCTAGCAAGTAACCCAGAGGAATATTCAAACACAGTAAGGGAATCCTTCCCACTTCATCCCCACCCTGACAGCAACAGGCGCTTGCTTTCTCTTTCTGGCAGGGAAGAAGCTACACGCTCTCGTGAAGCACCCAAGATCTAGTCAGTGGAACTGAACCTCTTCTGCCATCCTCTAGCTGAAGGTAGACAATCTGCCCTTTTGGCTTTGAATCCGCAAAGTACCTTCACTGCCTCTTCTGCAAAGTGAGCTTTAATAACCAGGGGATTCAAATGCTTGCAAGGTAGCCACTCTCCAGTCTTCTCCCACTGAGAGAAGGTTTGAGAAAGCAGCTGGTGTTGGGCGGACAGTTTCTTCTGACAAAAACGGAAACTTCGGTAGTTTCAGTGAAACAGCTTGGAGGAGAACGCTGTATCTCGCGTTCTCTTTCATGTGATGAGTTGGGAAGTTATAAGTGCTGCTAACATACTTTTGACACAGCAAAACGGCGGCCTTGCGTCATTCGTGTTCCAGAACGGGAGAAAGGCCGTTTCTCTTCTCCTTTAGCGATTCCGTCTGTAAAGCGGGATTCTCCCCCGGACAGCAAAGAATGCCTCCGGAATGCCGGAAACCCTCAATGGCTTCAAGTACTTCAATGGGAAATAAGTCATAAACTTTATCCAGGTAGGCAATGCACAGGCGACATTCTTAGACATGGAACCCATTGGCATTTTCAAACAGAGTATGTGAATCCTTCTCACTTCATCCCCACCCCGACAGCGACAGGCTCTTGCTTTCTCTCTCTGGCAGGTAAGAAGCTACATGCTCACGTGAAGCACACAAGCTTTGCTCAGCAAAACGGAACTTCTTCTACCATCCTCTAGCTAAAGTGAAACAATCTGCCTATTTGACCATGAATCCCAAAAGTTCCTTCCTTCCCTGGTAGGCAAAGTTAGCTTTGATAACCAGGGGAGTCAAATACTGACCTGGTAACCAGTCTCCAGTCTTCTTCCACTGAGTGAATGTTTGAGAGAGCAGCTGGTGGTGGGCGGACAGTTTAGTCTCCCAAAAAGGAAAACTTCAGGAAATTCATGTAAGCAGCTGGAAGGAGAAGGCCGTATTTTGCTTTCTCTCTCATGCGCTGAATTGGTATCTTCTACTTGCTGCTCACGTAGCTTTTACTCCAGGAAACGACGGCTCTGCCTGTTCCGTGATTCAGAAGGGGAGAAACGTGCTTAATCTTCTCCTCTAGCGATAACGTCTGTAAAGGGGTATTCTCCGCGGAGCAGCACAGAATGCCTCCCGGAATGCTGTAAACCATGAATGGATTCAACTGCTTGAAAGAGAGGAAAGTCATACCCTTTCTCCAGGAGGACAATGCACAGGGAACTTTCCTAGCAAGTAACCCAGAGGAATATTCAAACACAGTAAGGGAATCCTTCCCACTTCATCCCCACCCTGACAGCAACAGGCGCTTGCTTTCTGTTTCTGGCAGGGAAGAAGCTACACGCTCTCGTGAAGCACCCAAGATCTAGTCAGTGGAACTGAACCTCTTCTGCCATCCTCTAGCTGAAGGCAGACAATCTGCCCTTTTGGCTTTGAATCCGCAAAGTACCTTCACTGCCTCTTCTGCAAAGTGAGCTTTAATAACCAGGGGATTCAAATGCTTGCAAGGTAGCCACTCTCCAGTCTTCTCCCACTGAGAGAAGGTTTGAGAAAGCAGCTGGTGGTGGGCGGACAGTTTCTCCTGACAAAAACGGAAACTTCGGTAGATTCAGTGAAACAGCTTGGAGGAGAACGCTGTATCTCGCGTTCTCTTTCATGTGATGAGTTGGGAAGTTATAAGTGCTGCTAACATACTTTTGACACAGCAAAACGGCGGCCTTGCGTCATTCGTGTTCCAGAACGGGAGAAAGGCCGTTTCTCTTCTTTAGCGATTCCGTCTGTAAAGCGGGATTCTCCCCCGGACAGCAAAGAATGCCTCCGGAATGCTGGAAACCCTCAATGGCTTCAAGTACTTCAATGGGAAATAAGTCATACACTTTATCCAGGTAGGCAATGCACAGGCGACATTCTTAGACATGGAACCCAGTGGGATGTTCAAACAGAGTAAGTGAATCCTTCTCACTTCATCCCCACCCCGACAGCGACAGGCTCTTGCTTTCTCTCTCTGGCAGGTAAGAAGCTACATGCTCACATGAAGCACACAAGCTTTGCTCAGCCAAACTGAACTTCTTCTACCATCCTCTAGCTAAAGGCAAACAATCTGCCTATTTGACCTTGAATCCCAAAAGTTCCTTCCTTCCCTTTTAGGCAAAGTTAGCTTTGATAAGCAGGGGATTCAAATACTGACCTGGAAACCAGTGTCCAGTCTTCTTCCACTGAGTGAATCTTTGAGAAAGCAGCTGGTGGTGGGTGGACCGTTTCTTCTCCGAAAAAGGAAAACTTCAGGACATTCATGTAAGCAGCTGGAAGGAGAAGGCCGTATTTTGCTTTCTGTCTCATGCGCTGAATTGGGACCCTCTACTTGCTGCTCACGTAGCTTTCTTTTACTCCGGGAAACGGCGGCTCTGCCTCTTTCGTGTTCCAGAACGGGAGAAACGTGCTTTCTCTTCTCCTCTGGCGAAAACGTCTGTAAAGCGGTATTCTCCGCGGAGCAGCACAGAATGCCTCCCGGAATGCTGTAAACCATGAATGGATTCAACTGCTTGAAAGAGAGGAAAGTCATACCCTTTCTCCAGGAGGACAATGCACAGGGAACTTTCCTAGCAAGTAACCCAGAGGAATATTCAGACACAGTAAGTGAATCCTTCCCACTTCATCCCCACCCTGACAGCAACAGGCGCTTGCTTTCTCTTTCTGGCAGGGAAGAAGCTACACGCTCTCGTGAAGCACCCAAGATCTAGTCAGTGGAACTGAACCTCTTCTGCCATCCTCTAGCTGAAGGTAGACAATCTGCCCTTTTGGCTTTGAATCCGCAAAGTACCTTCACTGCCTCTTCTGCAAAGTGAGCTTTAATAACCAGGGGATTCAAATGCTTGCAAGGTAGCCACTCTCCAGTCTTCTCCCACTGAGAGAAGGTTTGAGAAAGCAGCTGGTGGTGGGCGGACAGTTTCTTCTGACAAAAACGGAAACTTCGGTAGATTCAGTGAAACAGCTTGGAGGAGAACGCTGTATCTCGCGTTCTCTTTCATGTGATGAGTTGGGAAGTTATAAGTGCTGCTAACATACTTTTGACACAGCAAAACGGCGGCCTTGCGTCATTCGTGTTCCAGAACGGGAGAAAGGCCGTTTCTCTTCTCCTTTAGCGATTCCGTCTGTAAAGCGGGATTCTCCCCCGGACAGCAAAGAATGCCTCCGGAATGCCGGAAACCCTCAATGGCTTCAAGTACTTCAATGGGAAATAAGTCATAAACTTTATCCAGGTAGGCAAAGCACAGGCGACATTCTTAGACATGGAACCCATTGGCATTTTCAAACAGAGTATGTGAATCCTTCTCACTTCATCCCCACCCCGACAGCGACAGGCTCTTGCTTTCTCTCTCTGGCAGGTAAGAAGCTACATGCTCACGTGAAGCACACAAGCTTTGCTCAGCAAAACGGAACTTCTTCTACCATCCTCTAGCTAAAGTGAAACAATCTGCCTATTTGACCATGAATCCCAAAAGTTCCTTCCTTCCCTGGTAGGCAAAGTTAGCTTTGATAACCAGGGGAGTCAAATACTGACCTGGTAACCAGTCTCCAGTCTTCTTCCACTGAGTGAATGTTTGAGAGAGCAGCTGGTGGTGGGCGGACAGTTTAGTCTCCCAAAAAGGAAAACTTCAGGAAATTCATGTAAGCAGCTGGAAGGAGAAGGCCGTATTTTGCTTTCTCTCTCATGCGCTGAATTGGTATCTTCTACTTGCTGCTCACGTAGCTTTTACTCCAGGAAACGACGGCTCTGCCTGTTCCGTGATTCAGAAGGGGAGAAACGTGCTTAATCTTCTCCTCTAGCGATAACGTCTGTAAAGGGGTATTCTCCGCGGAGCAGCACAGAATGCCTCCCGGAATGCTGTAAACCATGAATGGATTCAACTGCTTGAAAGAGAGGAAAGTCATACCCTTTCTCCAGGAGGACAATGCACAGGGAACTTTCCTAGCAAGTAACCCAGAGGAATATTCAAACACAGTAAGGGAATCCTTCCCACTTCATCCCCACCCTGACAGCAACAGGCGCTTGCTTTCTGTTTCTGGCAGGGAAGAAGCTACATGCTCTCGTGAAGCACCCAAGATCTAGTCAGTGGAACTGAACCTCTTCTGCCATCCTCTAGCTGAAGGCAGACAATCTGCCCTTTTGGCTTTGAATCCGCAAAGTACCTTCACTGCCTCTTCTGCAAAGTGAGCTTTAATAACCAGGGGATTCAAATGCTTGCAAGGTAGCCACTCTCCAGTCTTCTCCCACTGAGAGAAGGTTTGAGAAAGCAGCTGGTGGTGGGCGGACAGTTTCTCCTGACAAAAACGGAAACTTCGGTAGATTCAGTGAAACAGCTTGGAGGAGAACGCTGTATCTCGCGTTCTCTTTCATGTGATGAGTTGGGAAGTTATAAGTGCTGCTAACATACTTTTGACACAGCAAAACGGCGGCCTTGCGTCATTCGTGTTCCAGAACGGGAGAAAGGCCGTTTCTCTTCTTTAGCGATTCCGTCTGTAAAGCGGGATTCTCCCCCGGACAGCAAAGAATGCCTCCGGAATGCTGGAAACCCTCAATGGCTTCAAGTACTTCAATGGGAAATAAGTCATACACTTTATCCAGGTAGGCAATGCACAGGCGACATTCTTAGACATGGAACCCAGTGGGATGTTCAAACAGAGTAAGTGAATCCTTCTCACTTCATCCCCACCCCGACAGCGACAGGCTCTTGCTTTCTCTCTCTGGCAGGTAAGAAGCTACATGCTCACATGAAGCACACAAGCTTTGCTCAGCCAAACTGAACTTCTTCTACCATCCTCTAGCTAAAGGCAAACAATCTGCCTATTTGACCTTGAATCCCAAAAGTTCCTTCCTTCCCTTTTAGGCAAAGTTAGCTTTGATAAGCAGGGGATTCAAATACTGACCTGGAAACCAGTGTCCAGTCTTCTTCCACTGAGTGAATCTTTGAGAAAGCAGCTGGTGGTGGGTGGACCGTTTCATCTCCGAAAAAGGAAAACTTCAGGACATTCATGTAAGCAGCTAGAAGGAGAAGGCCGTATTTTGCTTTCTGTCTCATGCGCTGAATTGGGACCCTCTACTTGCTGCTCACGTAGCTTTCTTTTACTCCGGGAAACGGCGGCTCTGCCTCTTTCGTGTTCCAGAACGGGAGTAACGTGCTTTCTCTTCTCCTCTGGCGAAAACGTCTGTAAAGCGGTATTCTCCGCGGAGCAGCACAGAATGCCTCCCGGAATGCTGTAAACCATGAATGGATTCAACTGCTTGAAAGAGAGGAAAGTCATACCCTTTCTCCAGGAGGACAATGCACAGGGAACTTTCCTAGCAAGTAACCCAGAGGAATATTCAAACACAGTAAGGGAATCCTTCCCACTTCATCCCCACCCTGACAGCAACAGGCGCTTGCTTTCTCTTTCTGGCAGGGAAGAAGCTACACGCTCTCGTGAAGCACCCAAGATCTAGTCAGTGGAACTGAACCTCTTCTGCCATCCTCTAGCTGAAGGCAGACAATCTGCCCTTTTGGCTTTGAATCCGCAAAGTACCTTCACTGCCTCTTCTGCAAAGTGAGCTTTAATAACCAGGGGATTCAAATGATTGCAAGGTAGCCACTCTCCAGTCTTCTCCCACTGAGAGAAGGTTTGAGAAAGCAGCTGGTGGTGGGCGGACAGTTTCTTCTGACAAAAACGGAAACTTCGGTAGATTCAGTGAAACAGCTTGGAGGAGAACGCTGTATCTCGCGTTCTCTTTCATGTGATGAGTTGGGAAGTTATAAGTGCTGCTAACATACTTTTGACACAGCAAAACGGCGGCCTTGCGTCATTCGTGTTCCAGAACGGGAGAAAGGCCGTTTCTCTTCTCCTTTAGCGATTCCGTCTGTAAAGCGGGATTCTCCCCCGGACAGCAAAGAATGCCTCCGGAATGCCGGAAACCCTCAATGGCTTCAAGTACTTCAATGGGAAATAAGTCATAAACTTTATCCAGGTAGGCAAAGCACAGGCGACATTCTTAGACATGGAACCCATTGGCATTTTCAAACAGAGTATGTGAATCCTTCTCACTTCATCCCCACCCCGACAGCGACAGGCTCTTGCTTTCTCTCTCTGGCAGGTAAGAAGCTACATGCTCACGTGAAGCACTCATGCTTTGCTCAGCCTAACTGAACTACTTCTACCATCCTCTTGCTAAAAGCAAACAATCTACCTCTTTGACTTTGAATCCCAAAAGTTCCTTCCTTCCCTGTTAGGCAAAGTTAGCTTTGATAACCAGGGGATTCAAATACTGACCTGGAAAACAGTGTCCAGTCTTCTTCCATTGAGTGAATGTTTGAGAGAGCAGCTGGTGGTGGGCGGACAGTTTCTTCTCCCAAAAAGGAAAACTTCAGGACATTCATGTAAGCAGCTGGAAGGAGAAGGCCGTATTTTGCTTTCTGTCTCATGCGCTGAATTGGGATCCTCTACTTGCGGCTCACGTAGCTTTCTTTTACTCCGGGAAACGGCGGCTCTGCCTCTTTCGTGTTCCAGAACGGGATTAACGTGCCTTCTCTTCTCCTCTGGCAATAACGTCTGTAAAGCGGTATTCTCCGCGGAGCAGCACAAAATGCCTCCCGGAATGCTGTAAACCATGAATGGATTCAACTGCTTGAAAGAGAGGAAAGTCATACCCTTTCTCCAGGAGGACAATGCACAGGGAACTTTCCTAGGCAAGTAAACCAGAAAATATTCAGACACAGTAAGTGAATCCTTCCCACTTCATCCCCACCCTGACAGCAACAGGCGCTTGCTTTCGCTTTCTGGCAGGGAAGAAGCTACATATTCACGTGAAGCACACAAGCTTTGCTCAGCCAAACTGAACTTCTTCTACCATCCTCGTGCTAAAAGCAAACAATCTATATCTTTGACCTTGAATCCCAAAAGTTCCTTCCTTCCCTGTTAGGCAAAGTTAGCTTTGATAAGCAGGGGATTCAAATACTGACCTGGAAACCAGTGTCCAGTCTTCTTCCACTGAGTGAATCTTTGAGAAAGCAGCTGGTGGTGGGTGGACCGTTTCTTCTCCGAAAAAGGAAAACTTCAGGACATTCATGTAAGCAGCTGGAAGGAGAAGGCCGTATTTTGCTTTCTGTCTCATGCGCTGAATTGGGACCCTCTACTTGCTGCTCACGTAGCTTTCTTTTACTCCGGGAAACGGCGGCTCTGCCTCTTTCGTGTTCCAGAACGGGAGTAACGTGCTTTCTCTTCTCCTCTGGCGAAAACGTCTGTAAAGCGGTATTCTCCGCGGAGCAGCACAGAATGCCTCCCGGAATGCTGTAAACCATGAATGGATTCAACTGCTTGAAAGAGAGGAAAGTCATACCCTTTCTCCAGGAGGACAATGCACAGGGAACTTTCCTAGCAAGTAACCCAGAGGAATATTCAAACACAGTAAGGGAATCCTTCCCACTTCATCCCCACCCTGACAGCAACAGGCGCTTGCTTTCTGTTTCTGGCAGGGAAGAAGCTACACGCTCTCGTGAAGCACCCAAGATCTAGTCAGTGGAACTGAACCTCTTCTGCCATCCTCTAGCTGAAGGCAGACAATCTGCCCTTTTGGCTTTGAATCCGCAAAGTACCTTCACTGCCTCTTCTGCAAAGTGAGCTTTAATAACCAGGGGATTCAAATGCTTGCAAGGTAGCCACTCTCCAGTCTTCTCCCACTGAGAGAAGGTTTGAGAAAGCAGCTGGTGGTGGGCGGACAGTTTCTCCTGACAAAAACGGAAACTTCGGTAGATTCAGTGAAACAGCTTGGAGGAGAACGCTGTATCTCGCGTTCTCTTTCATGTGATGAGTTGGGAAGTTATAAGTGCTGCTAACATACTTTTGACACAGCAAAACGGCGGCCTTGCGTCATTCGTGTTCCAGAACGGGAGAAAGGCCGTTTCTCTTCTTTAGCGATTCCGTCTGTAAAGCGGGATTCTCCCCCGGACAGCAAAGAATGCCTCCGGAATGCTGGAAACCCTCAATGGCTTCAAGTACTTCAATGGGAAATAAGTCATACACTTTATCCAGGTAGGCAATGCACAGGCGACATTCTTAGACATGGAACCCAGTGGGATGTTCAAACAGAGTAAGTGAATCCTTCTCACTTCATCCCCACCCCGACAGCGACAGGCTCTTGCTTTCTCTCTCTGGCAGGTAAGAAGCTACATGCTCACATGAAGCACACAAGCTTTGCTCAGCCAAACTGAACTTCTTCTACCATCCTCTAGCTAAAGGCAAACAATCTGCCTATTTGACCTTGAATCCCAAAAGTTCCTTCCTTCCCTTTTAGGCAAAGTTAGCTTTGATAAGCAGGGGATTCAAATACTGACCTGGAAACCAGTGTCCAGTCTTCTTCCACTGAGTGAATCTTTGAGAAAGCAGCTGGTGGTGGGTGGACCGTTTCTTCTCCGAAAAAGGAAAACTTCAGGACATTCATGTAAGCAGCTGGAAGGAGAAGGCCGTATTTTGCTTTCTGTCTCATGCGCTGAATTGGGACCCTCTACTTGCTGCTCACGTAGCTTTCTTTTACTCCGGGAAACGGCGGCTCTGCCTCTTTCGTGTTCCAGAACGGGAGTAACGTGCTTTCTCTTCTCCTCTGGCGAAAACGTCTGTAAAGCGGTATTCTCCGCGGAGCAGCACAGAATGCCTCCCGGAATGCTGTAAACCATGAATGGATTCAACTGCTTGAAAGAGAGGAAAGTCATACCCTTTCTCCAGGAGGACAATGCACAGGGAACTTTCCTAGCAAGTAACCCAGAGGAATATTCAAACACAGTAAGGGAATCCTTCCCACTTCATCCCCACCCTGACAGCAACAGGCGCTTGCTTTCTCTTTCTGGCAGGGAAGAAGCTACACGCTCTCGTGAAGCACCCAAGATCTAGTCAGTGGAACTGAACCTCTTCTGCCATCCTCTAGCTGAAGGCAGACAATCTGCCCTTTTGGCTTTGAATCCCAAAAGTACCTTCACTGCCTCTTCTGCAAAGTGAGCTTTAATAACCAGGGGATTCAAATGATTGCAAGGTAGCCACTCTCCAGTCTTCTCCCACTGAGAGAAGGTTTGAGAAAGCAGCTGGTGGTGGGCGGACAGTTTCTTCTGACAAAAACGGAAACTTCGGTAGATTCAGTGAAACAGCTTGGAGGAGAACGCTGTATCTCGCGTTCTCTTTCATGTGATGAGTTGGGAAGTTATAAGTGCTGCTAACATACTTTTGACACAGCAAAACGGCGGCCTTGCGTCATTCGTGTTCCAGAACGGGAGAAAGGCCGTTTCTCTTCTCCTTTAGCGATTCCGTCTGTAAAGCGGGATTCTCCCCCGGACAGCAAAGAATGCCTCCGGAATGCCGGAAACCCTCAATGGCTTCAAGTACTTCAATGGGAAATAAGTCATAAACTTTATCCAGGTAGGCAAAGCACAGGCGACATTCTTAGACATGGAACCCATTGGCATTTTCAAACAGAGTATGTGAATCCTTCTCACTTCATCCCCACCCCGACAGCGACAGGCTCTTGCTTTCTCTCTCTGGCAGGTAAGAAGCTACATGCTCACGTGAAGCACTCATGCTTTGCTCAGCCTAACTGAACTACTTCTACCATCCTCTTGCTAAAAGCAAACAATCTACCTCTTTGACTTTGAATCCCAAAAGTTCCTTCCTTCCCTGTTAGGCAAAGTTAGCTTTGATAACCAGGGGATTCAAATACTGACCTGGAAAACAGTGTCCAGTCTTCTTCCATTGAGTGAATGTTTGAGAGAGCAGCTGGTGGTGGGCGGACAGTTTCTTCTCCCAAAAAGGAAAACTTCAGGACATTCATGTAAGCAGCTGGAAGGAGAAGGCCGTATTTTGCTTTCTGTCTCATGCGCTGAATTGGGATCCTCTACTTGCGGCTCACGTAGCTTTCTTTTACTCCGGGAAACGGCGGCTCTGCCTCTTTCGTGTTCCAGAACGGGATTAACGTGCCTTCTCTTCTCCTCTGGCAATAACGTCTGTAAAGCGGTATTCTCCGCGGAGCAGCACAAAATGCCTCCCGGAATGCTGTAAACCATGAATGGATTCAACTGCTTGAAAGAGAGGAAAGTCATACCCTTTCTCCAGGAGGACAATGCACAGGGAACTTTCCTAGGCAAGTAAACCAGAAAATATTCAGACACAGTAAGTGAATCCTTCCCACTTCATCCCCACCCTGACAGCAACAGGCGCTTGCTTTCGCTTTCTGGCAGGGAAGAAGCTACATATTCACGTGAAGCACACAAGCTTTGCTCAGCCAAACTGAACTTCTTCTACCATCCTCGTGCTAAAAGCAAACAATCTATATCTTTGACTTTGAATCCCAAAAGTTCCTTCGTTCCCTGTTAGGCAAAGTTAGCTTTGATAAGCAGGGGATTCAAATACTGACCTGGAAACCAGTGTCCAGTCTTCTTCCACTGAGTGAATCTTTGAGAAAGCAGCTGGTGGTGGGCGGACAGTTTAGTCTCCCAAAAAGGAAAACTTCAGGACATTCATGTAAGCAGCTGGAAGGAGAAGGCCGTATTTTGCTTTCTGTCTCATGCGCTGAATTGGGACCCTCTACTTGCTGCTCACGTAGCTTTCTTTTACTCCGGGAAACGGCGGCTCTTCCTGTTTCGTGTTCCAGAACGGGAGAAACGTGCTTTCTCTTCTCCTCTGGCGATAACGTCTGTAAAGCGGTATTCTCCGCGGAGCAGCACAAAATGCCTCCCGGAATGCTGTAAACCATGAATGGATTCAACTGCTTGAAAGAGAGGAAAGTCATACCCTTTCTCCAGGAGGACAATGTACAGGGAACTTTCCTAGCAAGTAACCCAGAGGAATATTCAAACACAGTAAGGGAATCCTTCCCACTTCATCCCCACCCTGACAGCAACAGGCGCTTGCTTTCTCTTTCTGGCAGGGAAGAAGCTACACGCTCTCGTGAAGCACCCAAGATCTAGTCAGTGGAACTGAACCTCTTCTGCCATCCTCTAGCTGAAGGCAGACAATCTGCCCTTTTGGCTTTGAATCCCAAAAGTACCTTCACTGCCTCTTCTGCAAAGTGAGCTTTAATAACCAGGGGATTCAAATGCTTGCAAGGTAGCCACTCTCCAGTCTTCTCCCACTGAGAGAAGGTTTGAGAAAGCAGCTGGTGGTGGGCGGACAGTTTCTTCTGACAAAAACGGAAACTTCGGTAGATTCAGTGAAACAGCTTGGAGGAGAACGCTGTATTTCGCGTTCTCTTTCATGTGATGAGTTGGGAAGTTATAAGTGCTGCTAACATACTTTTGACACAGCAAAACGGCGGCCTTGCGTCATTCGTGTTCCAGAACGGGAGAAAGGCCGTTTGTCTTCCCCTTTAGCGATTCCGTCTGTAAAGCGGGATTCTCCGCCGGGCAGCAAAGAATGTCTCCGGAGCGCTGGAAACCCTCAATGGCTTCAAGTACTTCAATGGGAAATAAGTCATACACTTTATCCAGGTAGGCAATGCACAGGCGACATTCTTAGACATGGAACCCAGTGGGATGTTCAAACAGAGTAAGTGAATCCTTCTCACTTCATCCCCACCCCGACAGCGACAGGCTCTTGCTTTCTCTCTCTGGCAGGTAAGAAGCTACATGCTCACGTGAAGCACACAAGCTTTGCTCAGCAAAACGGAACTTCTTCTACCATCCTCTAGCTAAAGTGAAACAATCTGCCTATTTGATCATGAATCCCAAAAGTTCCTTCCTTCCCTGGTAGGCAAAGTTAGCTTTGATAACCAGGGGAGTCAAATACTGACCTGGTAACCAGTCTCCAGTCTTCTTCCACTGAGTGAATGTTTGAGAGAGCAGCTGGTGGTGGGCGGACAGTTTAGTCTCCCAAAAAGGAAAACTTCAGGAAATTCATGTAAGCAGCTGGAAGGAGAAGGCCGTATTTTGCTTTCTCTCTCATGCGCTGAATTGGTATCTTCTACTTGCTGCTCACGTAGCTTTTACTCCAGGAAACGACGGCTCTGCCTGTTCCGTGATTCAGAAGGGGAGAAACGTGCTTAATCTTCTCCTCTAGCGATAACGTCTGTAAAGGGGTATTCTCCGCGGAGCAGCACAGAATGCCTCCCGGAATGCTGTAAACCATGAATGGATTCAACTGCTTGAAAGAGAGGAAAGTCATACCCTTTCTCCAGGAGGACAATGCACAGGGAACTTTCCTAGCAAGTAAACCAGAGGAATATTCAAACACAGTAAGGGAATCCTTCCCACTTCATCCCCACCCTGACAGCAACAGGCGCTTGCTTTCTGTTTCTGGCAGGGAAGAAGCTACACGCTCTCGTGAAGCACCCAAGATCTAGTCAGTGGAACTGAACCTCTTCTGCCATCCTCTAGCTGAAGGCAGACAATCTGCCCTTTTGGCTTTGAATCCGCAAAGTACCTTCACTGCCTCTTCTGCAAAGTGAGCTTTAATAACCAGGGGATTCAAATGCTTGCAAGGTAGCCACTCTCCAGTCTTCTCCCACTGAGAGAAGGTTTGAGAAAGCAGCTGGTGGTGGGCGGACAGTTTCTCCTGACAAAAACGGAAACTTCGGTAGATTCAGTGAAACAGCTTGGAGGAGAACGCTGTATCTCGCGTTCTCTTTCATGTGATGAGTTGGGAAGTTATAAGTGCTGCTAACATACTTTTGACACAGCAAAACGGCGGCCTTGCGTCATTCGTGTTCCAGAACGGGAGAAAGGCCGTTTCTCTTCTTTAGCGATTCCGTCTGTAAAGCGGGATTCTCCCCCGGACAGCAAAGAATGCCTCCGGAATGCTGGAAACCCTCAATGGCTTCAAGTACTTCAATGGGAAATAAGTCATACACTTTATCCAGGTAGGCAATGCACAGGCGACATTCTTAGACATGGAACCCAGTGGGATGTTCAAACAGAGTAAGTGAATCCTTCTCACTTCATCCCCACCCCGACAGCGACAGGCTCTTGCTTTCTCTCTCTGGCAGGTAAGAAGCTACATGCTCACATGAAGCACACAAGCTTTGCTCAGCCAAACTGAACTTCTTCTACCATCCTCTAGCTAAAGGCAAACAATCTGCCTATTTGACCTTGAATCCCAAAAGTTCCTTCCTTCCCTTTTAGGCAAAGTTAGCTTTGATAAGCAGGGGATTCAAATACTGACCTGGAAACCAGTGTCCAGTCTTCTTCCACTGAGTGAATCTTTGAGAAAGCAGCTGGTGGTGGGTGGACCGTTTCTTCTCCGAAAAAGGAAAACTTCAGGACATTCATGTAAGCAGCTGGAAGGAGAAGGCCGTATTTTGCTTTCTGTCTCATGCGCTGAATTGGGACCCTCTACTTGCTGCTCACGTAGCTTTCTTTTACTCCGGGAAACGGCGGCTCTGCCTCTTTCGTGTTCCAGAACGGGAGTAACGTGCTTTCTCTTCTCCTCTGGCGAAAACGTCTGTAAAGCGGTATTCTCCGCGGAGCAGCACAGAATGCCTCCCGGAATGCTGTAAACCATGAATGGATTCAACTGCTTGAAAGAGAGGAAAGTCATACCCTTTCTCCAGGAGGACAATGCACAGGGAACTTTCCTAGCAAGTAACCCAGAGGAATATTCAAACACAGTAAGGGAATCCTTCCCACTTCATCCCCACCCTGACAGCAACAGGCGCTTGCTTTCTCTTTCTGGCAGGGAAGAAGCTACACGCTCTCGTGAAGCACCCAAGATCTAGTCAGTGGAACTGAACCTCTTCTGCCATCCTCTAGCTGAAGGCAGACAATCTGCCCTTTTGGCTTTGAATCCCAAAAGTACCTTCACTGCCTCTTCTGCAAAGTGAGCTTTAATAACCAGGGGATTCAAATGATTGCAAGGTAGCCACTCTCCAGTCTTCTCCCACTGAGAGAAGGTTTGAGAAAGCAGCTGGTGGTGGGCGGACAGTTTCTTCTGACAAAAACGGAAACTTCGGTAGATTCAGTGAAACAGCTTGGAGGAGAACGCTGTATCTCGCGTTCTCTTTCATGTGATGAGTTGGGAAGTTATAAGTGCTGCTAACATACTTTTGACACAGCAAAACGGCGGCCTTGCGTCATTCGTGTTCCAGAACGGGAGAAAGGCCGTTTCTCTTCTCCTTTAGCGATTCCGTCTGTAAAGCGGGATTCTCCCCCGGACAGCAAAGAATGCCTCCGGAATGCCGGAAACCCTCAATGGCTTCAAGTACTTCAATGGGAAATAAGTCATAAACTTTATCCAGGTAGGCAAAGCACAGGCGACATTCTTAGACATGGAACCCATTGGCATTTTCAAACAGAGTATGTGAATCCTTCTCACTTCATCCCCACCCCGACAGCGACAGGCTCTTGCTTTCTCTCTCTGGCAGGTAAGAAGCTACATGCTCACGTGAAGCACTCATGCTTTGCTCAGCCTAACTGAACTACTTCTACCATCCTCTTGCTAAAAGCAAACAATCTACCTCTTTGACTTTGAATCCCAAAAGTTCCTTCCTTCCCTGTTAGGCAAAGTTAGCTTTGATAACCAGGGGATTCAAATACTGACCTGGAAAACAGTGTCCAGTCTTCTTCCATTGAGTGAATGTTTGAGAGAGCAGCTGGTGGTGGGCGGACAGTTTCTTCTCCCAAAAAGGAAAACTTCAGGACATTCATGTAAGCAGCTGGAAGGAGAAGGCCGTATTTTGCTTTCTGTCTCATGCGCTGAATTGGGATCCTCTACTTGCGGCTCACGTAGCTTTCTTTTACTCCGGGAAACGGCGGCTCTGCCTCTTTCGTGTTCCAGAACGGGATTAACGTGCCTTCTCTTCTCCTCTGGCAATAACGTCTGTAAAGCGGTATTCTCCGCGGAGCAGCACAAAATGCCTCCCGGAATGCTGTAAACCATGAATGGATTCAACTGCTTGAAAGAGAGGAAAGTCATACCCTTTCTCCAGGAGGACAATGCACAGGGAACTTTCCTAGGCAAGTAACCCAGAAAATATTCAGACACAGTAAGTGAATCCTTCCCACTTCATCCCCACCCTGACAGCAACAGGCGCTTGCTTTCTCTTTCTGGCAGGGAAGAAGCTACACGCTCTCGTGAAGCACCCAAGATCTAGTCAGTGGAACTGAACCTCTTCTGCCATCCTCTAGCTGAAGGCAGACAATCTGCACTTTTGGCTTTGAATCCCAAAAGTACCTTCACTGCCTCTTCTGCAAAGTGAGCTTTAATTACCAGGGGATTCAAATGCTTGCAAGGTAGCCACTCTCCAGTCTTCTCCCGCTGAGAGAAGGTTTGAGAAAGCAGCTGGTGGTGGGCGGACAGTTTCTTCTGACAAAAACGGAAACTTCGGTAGATTCAGTGAAACAGCTTGGAGGAGAACGCTGTATCTCGCGTTCTCTTTCATGTGATGAGTTGGGAAGTTATAAGTGCTGCTAACATACTTTTGACACAGCAAAACGGCGGCCTTGCGTCATTCGTGTTCCAGAACGGGAGAAAGGCCGTTTCTCTTCCCCTTTAGCGTTTCCGTCTGTAAAGCGGGATTCTCAGCCGGGCAGCAAAGAATGCCTCCGGAGCGCTGGAAACCCTCAATGGCTTCAAGTACTTCAATGGGAAATAAGTCATACACTTTATCCAGGTAGGCAATGCACAGGCGACATTCTTAGACATGGAACCCAGTTGCATTTTCAAACAGAGGAAGTGAATCCTTCTCCGTTCTTACCCACCCCGACAGCGACAGGCTCTTGCTTTCTCTCTCTGGCAGCTAAGAAGCTACATGGTCACGTTAAGCACACAAGCTTTGGTCAGCAAAACTGAGGTTCTTCTACCATCCTCTAGCTAAAGGGAAACAATCTGCCTCTTTGACTTTGAATCCCAAAAGTACCTTCGTTCCCTGTTAGGCAAAGTTAGCTTTGATAACCATGGGATTCAAATACTGTCCTTGGAGCCAGTCTCCAGTCTTCTCCCACTGAGTGAATGGTTGAGAAAGCAGCTGGTGGTGGGCGGACAGTTTCTTCTAACAAAACTGAAATCTTTGGTAGATTCAATTAAATGGCTTGAAGGAGAACGCTGTACTTCGCTTTCTCTTTCATGTGATGAATTGGGAACTTTTACGTGCAGCTAACATACTTTTGACCTAGCAAAACGGCGGCCTTGCCTCATTCGTGTTCCAGAATGGGAGAAATGTGGTTTCCCTTCTCCTTGAATGATACCGTTTGTAAAGGGGTATTCTCTGCTTGGCAGCACAGAATGCCTTCCGGTATGTTGTAAACCCTGAATGGCTTCATCTATTTGAAATAGAGATAATTCATACACTTTATCCAGTAGGACAATGCAGAGACAACTTTCTTAGGCATGAAATCCGTGTGGATTTTCAAATATAGTAAGTGTATACTTCTCACTTTCTCACTTCATCCCCAGACTGAGAGCAATGGGCTCTTGCTTTCTCTTTCTGGCAGGGAAGAAACTACTTGCTGGTTTTAAGCACCCAATATGCAGTCAGCAGAACTGAACCTATTGTGCCATCCTCTAACTGAAGTTAAACAATCTGGCTGTTTGTCTTTGAAAGCCAAAAGTACCTTGTTTCCCTGTAATGCAAAGTTCCCTTTAAAAACTCGAGGATTCCAATACTTGCAAGGCAGGCACTCTTCAGTCTTCTCCTACTGAGAGAACATTTTAGAAAGCAGCTTCTGGTGGGGAAATGTTTCATCTAACAAAGTAAAAACTTTAGTAAATTCAGTTAAGCAGCATGAAGGAGAATGGTGTATTTTGCTTTCTCTTTCATGCGATGAATTGGGAACTTATACTTGCTGGTAACTTACTTTTTACTTAGCAAAAGTGTGGCCTTGCCTCATTCGTTTTCCAGAACGGGAGAAACGCGGTTTCCCTTCTCCATTAGCGATACCTTTTGTAAAGCGGTATTGCCAGCCACGCAGCACAGAATGCCTCCTGGAATGCTGTAAACCCTGAATCGCTTCAACTACTTGAAAGGGAGAAATGTCATACACTTTATCCATGTAGACAATGCACAATCCACATTTTTAGGCATGTAACACAGAGCGATTTTCAAATACAATAAATGAATCCTTCTCACTTCATCTCCAGACTGACAGCAACAGGCTCTTGCTTTCTGTTTCTGGCAGGGAAGAAGCTACATGCTCGGTTAAGCACACAAGATTTAGTCAGCAAAACTGATCCTCTTCTGCCATCCTCTAGCTGAAGGCAACGAATTTGCCTGCTCTGCTTACAATGAAAGTGCTCCTTTATTCTCTGCAGTTAAAGCTTCCATTTGAAAACCAGAGGATTCAAGGACTTGAAAGCCAGTTACATCCCATTCAGAGAATGTTTCAGAAAGTAGCTGGTGGTGTAAGGACTGCTTGTTCTACCAAAACTGAAAACCTCAGTTCATTCAGTAAAGAGGCTTGAAAGGGAACACTGTATTTTGCTTTCTTTTTCATAGAGTGAATTGGGAACATTCCAGAGGTGCTATCATAGTGTTTAGATAGGAAACAACAGCTCTGCCACAGTGTAGGCCAGAAGGAGGAGAAATTCGCTTTCTCTTCTTCAGCGATACCGTCTGTAAGGCGGCGTTCTGCGCAGTGCAGCAGAGAGGGCCTCACTGAAAGCTGTAAACCCCACAGGGCTTCACTTACTCGAGCAGGAGAAAGGTCAAACTCTTTACCAAGGTAGACGATGCACAGGCAACTTTCTTGGGCATGAAACACAGAGGGATTTTCAAACCCAGTAAGTGAATCCTTCTGTCTTCATTCCCCCAGCCTGGGAGCAAGTGTTTTTTCGTTTCTCTTTCTTGCTGGGAATAGGATGCATGCTCATGTTCACCACACAGTCTTTAGTCAGCAAAACTGAAACACTTTTGCTGTCTTCTAAGGAAGGGAAGCTATCTGCCTGTTTTCCTTTGAATGCCAAATATTCCTTCATTCCTTGGGATGCATAGTTGCATTTGAAAACCAGGGGATTCAAGTACTAGAAATGCAGCCGCTCGCCACTCCTATCCGATTGAGAGAATGTTTGTTCTACCCAAACTGAAAACTTTAGTTGATTAAATAAACTGGGTTGAATGACAACACTGTATTTTGCTTTCTTTTTCATGAAGTGAATTGGTAATATGCACGTGCTGCTAACGTAATGTTTAGTTAGCAAAAGTACAGCACTGCCGCTGTCCTGTACCAGAACGGGAGAAACGGGCTTTCTTTTCACTTTCAGCGATACTGTCTGTAAGATGGCATTGTCGGCTGCATAGCGCAGAGTGCCTCCCGGAATGCTGGAAAACCTGCAGGGCTTCACCTACTCGAAATAGAGAAAAGTCAAACTGTTTACCCAGGTTGAAAATGCACAGGCAACTTTTTTGGGGCCTGTAACACAGAGGGATTTTCAAACACAGTAAGTGACTCCTTCTCACTTCATTCCCCCAGCCTGACAGCAACGGTCTTTTGGATTGTCTTTCTTGCAGAGAATAGGATACATGCTCACATTAACCTCACAAGTTTTAGTCAGCCAAATGGAATTGCTTCTCCTGTCCTTTAGCTGAAGGCAAACAATCTGCCTGTTCTCCTTTCAGTGCAAATTGTTCCTTCACTCCCTGTGATTCAAACTTCCATTTGAAAAGCGGAGGATTCAGGGACTTGAAAGGCCAGTTATATCCTATTCAGAGAGTGTTTCAGAAAGCAGCTGGTGGTGTAAGGAATGCTTGTTCTACCAAAACTGAAAACTTCAGTTCATTCAGTAAACAGGGTTGAAAAGGAACACCGTATTTTGCTTTCTTTTTCATAGAGTGAATTGGGAACATTCTAAGGCTGCTATTATAGTGTTTAGATAGCAAAACTACGGCGCTGCTGCAGTGTTCCCTAGATGAGGGAGAAAGGCACTTTCTGGTCTGTTTCAGCGATATCGTCTCTAAGGCAGCCTTCTTCACAGCGCAGCACAGAGGGCCTCCCGGAAAAGGTGAAAACCTGTAGAGCTTCATGTACTTGAGCCAGAGAAACGTCAAACTCTACCCAGGGAGACAATGAACAGGCAACTTTCTTGGGCATGTAATACACAGGGATTTTAAAACACAGTAAGTGAATTCTTCTTACTTCATTCCCCCAGCCTGAGAGCAACTGTCTTTTGGTTTGTGTTTCTTGCAGGGAATAGGATACATGCTCATGTTAAGCGCACATCTTTAGTCAGCCAAACGGAAATGTTTCTGCTGCCCTCTAGTTGAAGGCAAACAATCTGCCTGTTCTCCTTACAATGTAAAGTGTTCCTTCACTCCCTGTGATTCAAACTTGCCTTTGAAAACCAGGGGATTCAAGGACTTGCAAGGTCAGTTATATCCCATTCAGAGAATGTTTCAGAAAGTAGCCGGTGGTGTCAGGAATGCTTGCTCTACCAAAACTGAAAACTTCAGTTCATTCAGTAAACAGGCTTCAAAAATAACACTGTGTTTTGCTTTCGTTTACATAGAGTGAATTGGGGACATTCTATGGCTGCTATCATAGTGTTTAGATAGCAAAACTACAGCTCTGCCGCAGTGTACACCAGAAGGGGTAGAAACGCGCTTTCTCTTCTTCAGCGATACAGTCTGTAAGGTTGCATTCTCAGCAGTTCAGTACAGGCGGGCTCCCAGAAAACTGTAAACCCCTCAGGGCTTCACGTAGTGGAACTGTAGAAAAGTCAAACTTTTTACCCAGGTTGAAAATGCACAGGCAACTTTCTTGGGCATGTAACACAGGGGTATTTTCAAACCCCCAGCCTGAGAACAACTGTCTCTTGGTTTCGCTTTCTTGCACGGAATAAGATGCAGGCTCATGTTAACCACACAAGCTTTAGTCAGCAAAACTGAACTGCTTCTACTGTCTTCTAAGTAAGGCAATCTGTCAGTTTTCCTTTGAATGCCAAATGTTCCTTCATTTCTTGGGAAGTAAAGTTCCATTTGAAAACCAGGAGATTCAAGTACTAGAGATGAGGACACTCACCACTCACCAAGGTAGAATGTAGAGCATTGTCTTTATAAGCTGTGTCTTGCAATTGAGCTAGATGTTTCCCGAGACCACAGCCTTCTGCCCAGCAATTCAGTCCCTCAGGGAGTTTGGATGTGTCTGTGGGGTTCCATGACCTTTCCTTGTACAAGTTGTGCTAGTTTCCCCTGTATTGTGTACTGTCTCACCCTTCACCCAAGATACCACTTATCTATTGCCTATTTAGTATTTCCCCCCACCACTCCCATCCCTGGTAACCAACAAAGATTGTTACATTTTGTGTGTGAACTTTTTCATGGGTTTTTATAATAGAGGTCTCATACAATATTTGTCTTTTTGTGATTGACTTATTTCACTCAGTATAATGTCCTCCAGTTTCATCCATGTTAGGAGATGCTTCACAGATTCATTGTTGTTCTTTCTCTTTGCATGGTACTCCACTGTGTGTATGTACCATAGTTTTTTTTAATCCATTCATCTATTTATGGGCGTCTATGTTGTTTCCATCTTTTAGCTATTGTGAACAATGCTGCCATGAACATAGGTGAGCATATGTTTATTTGAGCGATGACGCTTATTTCTCTAGGATATATTCCTAGGAGTGGAATTGCTGGATTGAATGGTATATCTATTTCTAGCTTTCTGAGGAAGCCCCAGATGATTTTCCAAAATGGTTGTATCATTTTGCATTCCCACTAGCAGTGCACAAGAGTTCCGATCTCTCCGCAGCCACTCCAACTTTTGTTATTTCCAGTGTTTTTGATTCGTGCCAGTAATGCTGGGGTGAGATGGTATCCCACTGGGTTTTAATTTGCATTTCTCTAATGGCTAGTGATGGCGAGCATTTCCTCATGTATCTGTTCGCCATTTGGATGTCTTCTTTGGTGAAGTGTCTGTTCATTTCCTTTGCCCATTTTTTAATAGGATTATTTCTCTTTTTGTTGTAGAGGTGTTGGATTTTCTTGTAGATTATGGAGATTAGACTTCGTCTGACTTGTACTGTCCAAATATTTTTCCCCAGTCTGTAGGCTCTCTTTTTACTCTTTTGGTGAAGTTGTCTAGCTTATCCATTGGGGTTTGTGCATTGATGGTTATTGTTTGTATCCTGTTAATGCCATGTATTAAGGCCTGAAGTGTTGGTCCTATTTTTTCTTCTACGAACTTTATAGTTTTAGGCTTTATATTCAGGTCTTTGATCCATTTTGAAGTAGGTTTTGTATACGGTGTGAGGTATGTTTCATTTTTCTGCAGATGGATATCCAGTGTTGCCAGCACCATTTGTTAAAAAGACTGTCCTTTGCCCATTTGATGGACTTTGGGCCCTTGTCGAAGATCAGGTGACCGTAGGTGGATGGATTTACACCCGGGTTCTCAATTCTGTTCCATTGGTCAATGTATCTGTCATTGTACCTGTACCAGACTGTTCTGACTACAGTAGCTGTATAGTAGGTTCTGAAGTCAGGTAGTGTGAGTCCTCCATCTTTATTCTTCTTCTATGGTAGTGCTTTACTTATTCGGGGCTTCCTCCCTTTCCATATAAAGTTAATGATTAGTTTTTCCATCTCTTTGAAGAATGTTGTTGGTATTTGGATAGGGATTGTGTTGTATTTGTAAATTGCTTTGGGTAGAATTGTCATTTTCACAATGTTGAGTCTGCCTATCCATGAGCATGGTATGTTCTTCCATTTATGTAGATCCCTTTGGGTTTCATGCAGTAGTGTTTTGTCGTTTTCTTTGTATAGGTCTTTTACATCACTGGTCAGATTTATTCCTAAGTATTTTATTTTTTTAGGGGCTATTAAAAATGGTATTGTTTTCCTGATTTCCTTTTCATCACTCTCCTTACTGCTGTATAGGAATCCTACAGATTTTTGAATGTTTATCTAGTATCCTGCTACTCAACACAGAGGGATTTTTAAACACAGTAAGTGAATCCTTCTCACTTCATTCCACCAGTCTGAGAGCAACTGTCTTTTGGTTTGTCTTTCTTGCAGGGAATAAGATACTTGCTCATGTTAAGCGCACAAGCTTTAGTCAGCCAAACATAACTGCTTCTGCTGTCCTCTAGCTGAAGTCAAACAATCTGTCTGCTCTGCTTTGCATGCAACGTGTTCCTTCACTCCCTGTGATTCAAACTTACATTTGAAAAGCAGACGATTCAGGGACTTGAAAGGCCAGTTATATCCCATTCAGAAAATGTTTCAGAAAGTAGCTGGTGGTGTCAGGACTGCTTGTTCTACCAAAACTGAAAACTTCCATTCATTCAGTAAACAGGCTTGAATGAGAACACTGTATTTTGCTTTCTTTTTCATAGAGTGAATTAGGAACATTCTAGGGCTGCTATCATAGTGTTTAGATAGCAAAACTACAGCGCTGCCACAGTGTACACCAGAAAGGGGAGAAAAGCGCTTTCTCTTGTGCTTCAGCAATACCGTCTGTAAAGTGGCATTCTCTGCAGCGCAGCACAGAGGGCCTTGCAGAAAGTTGTAAACCCTGCAGGGCTTCACCCTTACTGGAGCGGGAGAAGGTCAAACTCTTTTCCCAGGCAGACAATGCACAGGCAACTTTCTTGGGCATGTAACACAGAGGGATTTTCAAATACACTAAGTGAATCATTCTCACTTCATTCCCTCAGCCTGAGAGAAATGGTCTTTTTGTTTCTGTTTCTTGCAGGGAACAGGATACATGCTGGTGTTAACCACACAAGGTTTAGTCAGCAAAACTGAACTGCTTCTGCCATCCTCTACGGAAGGCAAACCATCTGTTTTCCTTTGAATGGGAAATTTTCCTTCATTACTTAGAATGCAAAGTTCTCTTTGAAAACCAGGGGATTCAAGTAGTAGAAATGCAGACACTTGCCACTCTTATCCAATTGAGAGAATGTTTCTTCAAGTAGCTGGTGGTGTCAGGACTGTTTGTTCTACCAAAACTGAAAACTTCAGTTGATTAAGTAAAGTGGCTTGAATGACAGCACTGTATTTTGCTTTCTTTTTCACAGAGTGAATTGGGAACATTCTAGGGCTGCTAATATAGTGTTTAGATAGGAAAACTACAGCGCTGCTGGTGTCCTATGCCAGAAGGGGGAGAAACGCGCTTTCTCTTTTCTTTCAGCGATATGGTCTGTAATGCGGTGGTATCCGCAGGGCAGCACAGAGGGCCTCCCGGAAAGCTGTAAACCCCGCAGGGCTTCATGTACTGCAAAGGGAGAAAAGTCAAACTCTTTTCCCACGCAGACAAAGCACAGCAATTTTCTCGTGCATGTAACACAGCGGGATTTTCAAACACAGTAGGTGAATCCTTCTCACTCTTTCCCCAGACTGAGAGCAACAGTCTTTTTGTTTCTCTTTCTTGCAGGGAACAGGATACATGCTGGTGTTAACCCCACAAGCTTTAGTCAGCAAAACTGAGCTGCTTCTGCTGTTCTCTACGGAAGGCAAACCATCTTCCTGTTTTCCTTTGAATGGGAAAAGTTCCTTCGTTACTTGTAACACAAAGTTCCGTTTGAAAGCCAGGGGATTCAAGTACTAGACGTGCAGACACTAGCCACTCTTATCCAGTTAAGAGAATGTTTCTGAAAGTAGCTGGTGTTGTCAGGACTGTTTGTTCTACAAAAACTGAAAACTTCAGTTGATGAAGTTAACTGGGTTGAATGACAACGCTGTATTTTGGTTTCTTTTTCATGCAGTGAATAGGGAACATGCACGGGCTGCTAACATAGTGTTTAGTTGGCAAAAGTACAGCGCTGCCGCTGTCCTATACCAGAACAGGAGAATCGGGCTTTCACTTCACTTTGAGGTATACCGTCTGTAAGCTGGCATTGTCATCTGCGTAGCGCAGAGTGCCTCCCAGAAAGCTGTAAACCCCGCAGGGCTTCACGTACTCTAATGGAAGAAAAGTCAAACCCTTTACCCAGGGAGACAATGCACAGGCAACTTTCTTGGGCATGTAACACACGGGGATTTTCAAACACACTAAGTGAATCCTTCTCACTTCGTTACCCCAGCCTGAGAGCAATTGTCTTTTGGTTTGTCTTTCTTGCAGGGAATAGGATACATGCTCATGTTAACTGAACAAGCTTAGTCAGCCAAAAGAACTGCTTCTGCTGTCCTCTAGCTGAAGGCAAACAATATGCTCATTTTTCTTGGAAGTTGAAATGTTCCTTCATTCTCTGTAATTCACATTATCATTTGTAAACCAGGGAATTCAAGTACTTGAAAGGCCAGTTTTATCCCATTGAGAGAAAGTTTTAGAAAGTAGCTGGTGGTGTCAGGACTGCTTGTTCTACCAAAACTGAAAACTTCAGTTCATTAAGTAAACAAGCTTGAATGAGAACACTGTATTTTGCCTTCTTTTTCATGGAGTGAATTGGGAACATTCTAGGGCTGCTAACATAGTGTTTAGATAGCAAAATCTCAGCCCTGCCGCTGTCGTATGCCAGAAGGGTAAGAAACGCACGTTCTCTTATGCTTCAGTGATACCGTTTGTAAGGTGGCGTTCTCCGCAGCACAGAAAAGAGGGTCTCCCGAAAAGGTGTAAACACCGCAGAGTTTCACGTACTGGAGAGGCAGAAATGTCAAACTCTTTACCTAGATGGAGAATACATAGGCATCATGCTTGGGCGTGTAACTCAGAGGGATTTTCATACACAGTAAGTGAAGCCTCATTTCATCCAGCAGAACGATAGCAGCTCTCTTGTTGTTTCTCTTTCTTGTAGTGAATAAGAAACAAGCATGTGCTTACAATACAAGGTTTATTCAGCAAAATTGAAGTGCTTCTGATGTGCATTAGCTGATGCTGAAGCAATCTGGCTTGTTCTTCGTAGATGGCGAAAGGTACCTTCATTCCCTGTAATGCAAAGTTCCCTTTATAAACTGGGGAATTGGTCGTGGTGTATTATTTTTGTGATATGATGCTGAATTTTATTGGATAGAATTTTGTTGAGAATTTTTGCATCAATATTCATGAGAGATATTGGTCTGTAATTTTCTTTTTTTGTGGCATCTTTGCCTGGTTTTGTTATTAGGTTATCCTGGCTTCAAAGAATGAATTTTGAAGTGTCCCTTTCGTTTTCTATGTTCTGAAGTTGTTTGAGTAGTATCGGTATAAACTCTTTTCTGAATGTTTTGTAGCATTTCGCTGTGAAGCCTCTGGGCCAGGACATTTTTTTTGGGGGGGGGGGGATTTTTTAAAATTATATTTTCTATCTCTTCTCTTGCTGTGGGTCAGTTCAGATTTTCAACATCACTTTGTGGTAAGTTGTGTAGGTAGTGTGTTTCTAGAAATTTGTCCATTTCTTCTAGGTTTTCAAATTTGTTGGAGTATAGAATTTCATAATACTCTGTTATGATCCTTTTTATTTCAGTTGGGTGTGTTATAGTATCCCCCATTTCATTTCAATTCTTATTTTGTTTATTTGCATCCTCTCCTGTTTTTCTTTCTTCAGTTTGGGCAGTGATTTGTTGATTTTGTTCATCTTTTCAGAGAACCAATTTTTGGTTTTGTCGATTCTATTGTTTTTCTATTCTCTATTTCATTCATTTCTGCTCTGATCTTTATTATTTCCTGTCTTCTAGTGGCTGATGTCTTTTTTTTTTTTTTTGCTGTTCTCTTTCTATTTGTTCAAGTTCTGTCGTTAATGTTTTGAATTTATCCCTTTCTTCTTTTTTGATGTGTGCGTCTATCAGCATAAATTGTCCTTTGTGGACTGCCTTTGCTGTCTCCCAAAGCTTTTGGTATGATGTGTTTTCGTTCTCGTTTGATTCTAGGAATTTTTTGATTACGTCTCTGATTTCTTCTATTACCCAGTGATGTGTAAGCAGAATGTTATTCATTTTCCATGTAATAGATTTTTCTCCTTGCTGTTTGTCATGGATTGAATTATGTCCCCCCAAAACTGTGTGTATCGATTTGGTTGGGCCATGATTCCTGGTATTGTGTAATTTTTCTATATGTTGTAAATCCTGCCTTTATGATGTCAGTGAGGGAGGATTGGTGGCTGTGGTGTTAGTAATGCAGGACTCAATCTACAGTGAGTGTGTCCTTTGGACCCAGAATCTCTGCACAGAGAAGCTCCTAGTGCAGGGCAACATTGATGAGAAGGCTGACACAGAGAGAAAGCCTTCCCCTGGAGCTGACACCCCAAATTTGGACTTTTAGCCTACTTTACTATGAAGATATAAATTTCTCTTTGTTAAAGCCATCCATTTGTGGTATTTCTGTTGTAGCAGCCCTAGATGACTAAGACACTCTTCCTGTTGTTAATTTCTACCTTGATGGCATTATGGTCAGCGAAGATACTTTGTGTTAACTCAACGTTTTGGATCTTGTTGAGGATTGCTCTGTGGCCTAAGATGTGGTTTATTCTGGAGAAAGTTCCATGAGTGTTGGAAAAGAATGTGTACTTTGCAGTTGTTGGGCGAGTGTTTTATATATGTTTATGAGGCCAAGTTGGCTGACTGTGCCCTTTACATTTGTATCTTTGCTGAGTTTCTTTCTAGAAGTTTTGTCCTTTACTGAGAGTGGTGTGTTGAAGTCTCCTACTATTACGGTGGAACTGTCGATTTCTTTTTTCAGTGCTGTTAGAGTTTGTTTTATGTATTTTGGGGCCCTGTCATTGGGATGTTTATTAGGGTTACGTCTTCATGATGGCTTATCCCCTTAATCATTATATAGTGTCCTTCTTTGTCTTTTATGGTGGATTTTGTTTTAAAGTCTATTTTATCTGAGATTAGTATTTATTGCCACCCCTAATTTTTTTTGGTATATTTTGATATTTTTTTCCCATCCTTTGATTTTTAATAAATTTATGTCTTTGTTTGTAAGGTGTGTCTCTTGTAAACTGTATATTGTAAACAGTATATTGATGGATCCTGTGATTTTATCCATTCTGTCACTCTCCCTCTCTTTATGGTGCTTTGAAGCCATTTACATTCAGTGTAATTATCAATAGGTATGAGTTTATAGCTATCATTTTGTAATGCTTTTTTGTGGTGGTGTTGTGTTCTTTGTTCCTCTTACCCTCCTGTGCTGAATTCCTTTTGTTTGTGGATTTTTTTCATTTATTTTGTTTTTGTAGTTTCTTTTCTTTTTTTACTGAAACTTTATGTTTTTCTTCTTTATTTTGATGAGTAGTTTTGTTAACTTTCTTTGTGGTTACCTTGAAATTACCCTTATCTTCCTAGGTTTGAACCAGTCTAGTATTACTTAGTATCGCCTTGCCTTCCTCTCCATTAGAAGGCTTGATACCTACACTGTTTATTCCCTCTTTTATTGTTCTGATGCTGTTATCATGTATAGATTAACCTCTCTGGTTCCCTGTTGTAATTCTTTTGGTTTTGGATAATCATTGAGAGTTCATTTCCTAGGTTGGTATCTGGCTAGTACAATCTAGTGTCCTAGATTCAGCCTGTAGTCTGTTGTTGTTTGTTCTTAGATCAAAGGACTCCCTTTAATAATTCTTGTAAGTTTAGTTTGTTTTTCACATAGTCCCTTAATTTCTGTTTATGTGGAAATGACCTAATTTCACCATCATATTTGAACAAGAGTTTTGCAGGATATATTATTCTCGGCTGGCAATTTTTTTCTTTCAAGGTTTTATATATGTCATCCCATTGCCTTCTCACCTGCATGGTTTCTACCAAATAATCTGAGCTTAATCTTATTGTTTCTCCTCTCTATGTGACTTTTTGTTTTTCTCCACCTGCTCTCAGGATTCTTTGTCTCTGGTTTTAGCGAGTGTGATTATGATTTTCTTTGGTGATTTTCTTTTGGGTCTATCCTATATGAGGTTCTTTGAGCTTCTTGGATGGTCAGCTTTTCATCCTTCATGATATTGAGGAAGTTTTCTGTCAGCAATTCTTCAGTGATCCTCTCTGTGTTTTCTGTTTTCCCCCTGTGTTCTGGAACTCTGATCACTTGAAGATTTTTGCTTTTGATTGTATCCCACATAATTCTCAGGGTTTCTTAATTTTTCTTATTTCTTTTATCTGGGTTTTCCTCAAAAAGTGTTGTATCTAAGTGTCTTCAATTTCACTGATCTTGTCTTCCATCCTTTCAAATATGCTTCTCAGCCCTTCTATGACACTGTCCATTTCTGAAATCTTGTTTTTTATCTTTTGGATTTTTAATTGTTTTTGTATGATTTCTAGTTTTGAATTTATTTTAGCATTTTGTTCCTGTATTATTTTCTTGAATTCTTCCATTTTATTGTCTGTATTTTCCATGACTTTGCCTGCCTTTTCCTTGAATTTGTCTATTTTTTTCCTCATTTTTGTCTGTTTTTTGCTTCAACTCTTGGATAATTCTGAGTATTAGAGATTTGAATTCCCTATCAGGTAGTTGTAGTTCCTTTCCTTGTACTGGAAAGTCATCTGGTATTTTATTCTGGACACCTACTGGAACCATCCTGTCCTGTTTTTGTATATGTTTTGATATTGTGTGCTGTCTTCGGGGCATTCAGTAGTTATTTTATTGATGTATTTTTGTTTGTTTCATCCTGCTTTTAGTTTTATTTAGTTATGTCTGAACATGTGGGCTGTGCATTCTTTGTTGTTTGCTCGTCTGTGAGCATGATAGTTTTCACCTCTTCCTCCAAGGGGCAGAGTCTGTCACTAAGGTGTGGTACAGCAGGGCATGTTCAGCTGAAGGGGAGTTGCTGGGATGGGTTGTTTGTGGCATGTACTAGGGATGATAGGGTGGGCTGGGAATCAGTGCAAGGTAGGTTCCAGTAGGTCATGCTTGTGCTGCTTCTGGTTGTGATGTTCAGCACAAGGTGAAGGTAGGTAGGAAGGAGGGTGGAGATTGTGATGTGTGGAGCTAAGATGGGTATGGGAAAGAAGAGAGAGGAGAGAGGAACAGGAGACAAAAACAAACAAATGACAAAAAAATGTGCTAAGGGAGCTTGCTGTTGGAAGTGGAGAGATGGGAGACTGAGAAATGGAGAAAAAGAAAAAAAAAGGAAAAAGGTAAAAGAAAAAATGTATAAATAGATATTACAGAAAAAAAGTCCCAAATATCCCACTGGTGTGGCTAGTAGGACTGGAGAAGTTGCTCCCAGGCTGTGAAGTACAGCCTGGCTAGAAGGGGTAGAGGTGTCACACAGCACCAGGTAATCAGGAGACAGGAAGTGAAGGTAAGTATAGAAAGATGAAAAAGTGGAAATAAAGAAAGACAAAAATGGAAAAAGAGAGAAGAAAAAAACAGAAAAAAAACCCCAAAACTAACCCCCCCAAAAAAGAAAACCAAAAAAAATGAAATGCCCCTAGAGAGATCACCGCATGTCTGGGCAGAGTAAGGAAGTAGCTCCCAAGCCACGCAGCACTGCCTGGCCAGAAGGGACTCCCAAGCAAAGAAAACAAACAAATCAAAACCCAAGAAACAAACAAACAAAAAAAAAACCCGGGGGTCCCATCAGTGCAGCAACATGGGCCGATAAGCAGTCCCTCAGTCCAGCTATGCCCTGCAGCATGTCAGAAAGAAGCAAAGATGGTAGATTGAGCCAGGTATTTGAGAGAAGGGGGGGTGGTGAGAGGTAAGGAAGAAATCTAAAGAAGTGGAAAAAAGCAACACCAGCAGCCAACAGATGGCACTCAGGGAGCCAGCCAATGAGGACGGGTGGAATCCAAAGGGCTCTGGGGTGAAGCTGGTGCTTCCTGGCTAAGAGACTGTGGCAGCAGGAAGCAGAGCAGGCAGAGTGGGGGTGAAGAATGGTGCGGGGGTGGGAAAGTGTATATCACTGGTTACTGGTTATTCTGTCTCCTGCTGGAAATGCTGAGTCTGCTTTTACCAACCGCTGTTCACAAATCTCTGATAGGAGTCCAAGATGGCAGATCTTTGTTGTGGTAGCTGATGGGGATCTCTGCATGTATCGCTCCTTGCTCTCTGTTCTCAGTTTCTTATTCCATTTGGTGCTTGGGTGAGTTCTTTATCTCTTCATTTGATGCTTAGGGTTTCAGGATTTATGTGTATGTCTGTTTCACTTGGTTTTTCAGATCTTTGCTGTGAAGGGACGGCATGGTGCTTCTGTCTATAGCGCCATGTTGCCAGAAGTCATTTTTTTTTTAAACAAAACAAAACAAAACACTGGGCATACATGCCCAAGATAGCTTCTTATACATTCTCTGCATGGGAAAAGAAGTTAAACATTCTCCCTTTCAAAAATGTAAAGCCACCCGGGTTTTACACGTTGTGAATATGAACTTTGGGTTACCAGGACTTGCATATGCATTTCACTTTCTATGAAGGGGAAAACAATGCAGTTTCTCCTGTTCAAGTGTATGTCCATGAAAGTAATGTAATTTTGGTACAAGAACCTTGTGTTATAAAGAACATGTTCCCAATTCATTGCATGAAATGGAACCCAAAATAGAGTTTCTCTCATTCTGCTTGACTAAGTCAGATGGTTTCATCTGTTTTAAAATCTCTTTGTGTACATGTCTAAGAAAACGTCCTATACATTCTCTACATGGGCTAAGAAAGTAAAACTTCACCCTTTCGAAAACATGAGGCACCAGGTTTTTACACGTTTTGAATAAGAACTTTGGGTTACCAAGACTTGCATGGGTCTTTCACTTTCTATGAAGGGGAAAACAACGCAGTTTCTTCCATTCAAGTATATTACCTCAAAAGCGTTGTTTTACTTGATTAAGTCAGAGGGCTTCATCTGTTTTTAAGAAACACTGTGCATATATACTCAAGAAAGCTACTTATGCATTTTATGAGTGGGAAAAGAATATGAAGTTTCTCCTTTCAAGATTATGATGCCACCAGGATTTTAGATGTACTGGATATGAACTTCTCCTTACCGGGACTTGCTTGTGTCTTTCACATTCTGTGATGGGAAAACAATGTAGTTTTTTCCATTGAAGTACGTTACTTCAGAAACAATTTAGTTTTGCTAAGTAAACCTTGTGTTACAGAGAAGTGCATGTTCCCAATTGATTGCACGAAAGAGAAACCAAAATACAGTTTCTCTCATTCTAGGTGATTGAGTCAGGTGGTTTCATCTATTTTTCAAAAACAGTGTGTGTACATGCCCAAGAAAACTTCTTATACAATCTGTGAGTGGGAAAAGAAGTTAAAGTTTCTGCCTCTCAAGAACGTGAAGACACTAGGGTTTTAGATGTTGGGAATATGAACTTTGGGTTACCAGGACTTGAAAGTGCCTTTCTCATTGTATGCAGGAGAAAACAATGCCGTTTCTGCCGTTCAAGTATGTTACCACAACAGTGATATAGTTTTGCTAAATAAACTTTGTATTGCTAAGAAGTAAATGTTCCCGATTCATTGCATGAAGGAGAAACCTAAATAAAGTTTTCTCATTCTACTTGATTGAGACAGTGGATTTTATCTTATATTTTACAAGTGAAGAAAAAAATATTTGATGCACACGTACAAAGCAGAAATACTCATAACAATTACATTCCTTGCTTCTGCAACTGGTATTTAGAACTATCTCCTTCCACCACCCATTCCATATTCCCTTTGCCCTCAGCAAGCACCTCAGATGGTCGTGGTTCTTTCCCTGGTGGGGTGACCGAAACCATTTCTGAAAGGTCTAGGCCATTAGTAGTCATATTGGAATTGGGTTTATGTAGTTTTCCATTGGCTTTAGTCACAGGGCGTGGTAGTAGTAAAAGACGCCCTAAGGGATTTCCTGCATTCCAGACATACTCCTCTTTACCTCCATGATGTAATATCAATCCAATTTCCTCTTCGTAATCATTATCAATCACACCAGCCAGTATGGCAACCTCCTTCTTTTCCTGTCGATCCAGAGGTTTATTCTTAGCTTCCTGTTCAATGGAATCAGTGATGTGTCTCCAGGTGGGAACATTCCTCAATTTGGGACTAAGACCTCTAGACCTGCAGAGCATAAGGTCACAGGGACAGGAAGCAAAAATCTTATGAATGGGTCACTAGGGCTAATAGTGAGTGGTGCCACTCCCATCCACCCCTTGATTCCTGGTCCCATGAATCCTGACTGTGGGAGAAACAGTACCATATATTACGCACTGGTTTAGAGCATATACAACCTCCTGGAGAACATTGCCCCAACCTTGCAAGGTATTGCCACTTAGCTGGTGCCATATTTGTGTCTTTAGGAAGTGATTCCATCAATCTATCAAGCCAGCTGCTTCAGGATAACGAAACATGGTAAGACCAGTGAATTCCACTAGCCTGGGCCCACTGCTGCACTTCTTTGCTGTGAAGTGAGCCCCTTGATCAGAGGCAATGCTGTGTGAGATACTGTGATGGTGAATAAGACTTTCTGTAAGTCTACAGATGGAAGATTTGGCAGAAGCATTGAGTGCAGGGAAGGCAAATCCATATCCAGAGTAAGTTTCTATTCCAGTAAGAACAAAATGCTACCCTTTCCATGATGGAAGAGGTCTGATGTAATCAACTTGCCACCAGGTTGCTGGCTGATCACCTCAAGGGATGGTGTCATATCGGGGACTCAGTGTTGATCTCTGCTGCTGGCAGATTGGGCACTCAGCAGTGGCTGTAGCTAAGTCAGCCTTGGTGAGTGGAAGTCCATGTTGTTGAGCCCACACATAACTTCCATCCCTGCCACCATGGCCACTTTGTTCATGAGACTATTGAGCAATGACAGGAGTAGCTGGGGAAAGAATATGTCTGATTTCCACAGAATGCATCATCCTATCCACTTAATAGTTAAAATCATCCTTTGCTGTGGTCACTGTTTTGTAAACATTCACATGAGACACAAATATCTTTACTTCTTTGGCCCATTTAGAGAGGTCTATCCATGTACCTCTTCCCCATAAATCCTTGTCTCCAGTTTTCTTATCATGTTCCTTTCAAGTCCCTGGCCATCCAGCCAAAGCATTGGCCACGGTCCATGAATCAGTGTACAGTTGTATATCTGGCCATTTCTCCTTCCAACAAAGTGAACGCCAGGTGCGCTGCTCAAAGTTTTGTCCATTGAAGGGATTTCCCTTCACCATTGTCTTTCATGGAGGTCCCAGAAAGGGGCTGTAGTGCTGCCCCTGTGCATTTTCGAGTCACTTGATAAGTAAGCTGGAGTAGCACACCCAAATGAGGGCTATGTTGACTCCAAAGTCCAAAGAGCCCCACTAGGCATTGTGCCTCCTTTTTAGTTGTGGGAGGAGCCAGATGCAACAACTTATCCTTTACTTTAGAAGGAGTATCTTGACAGACCCCACACCACTGGATCCCTAGAAATTTCTGCGAGGTGGACTATGCCTAAATTTTTGTGGGATTAATTTCTCACCCTCTAGCATGCAAATGTTTTACCAGTAAATCCAGAGTCAATGACACTTCTTCCTTACTAGGTCCAATCAGCAAAATGTCATCAATGTAATGGACCTGTGTGACATCTTGTGGAAGGGAAAGGTGATCAAGGTCCCTGCGGACTAAATTATGACATAGGGCTGGAGAGTTGATGTAGCCCTGAGGTAGGCAACTAAAGGTTTATTGATGGCCTTCCAGCTGAATGCAACCTACTTCTGCTGGTCCTTCGAAACAGGTATGGAGAAAAAGGCATTAGCCAGATCAATAGCTGCATTCCAGGCACCAAGAGATGTATTAGTTTGCTGAAGCAATGAAACTACATCTGGAACAGCAGCTGCAACTGGAGTCACCACCTGGTTAAGTTTTCAATAATCCACTATCATTCTCCAAGATCCATCTGTTTTGTGCACTGGTCAAATAAGGGAGCCAAATGGGGATGTGGAGGAAATCACCACCCCTGTGTCCTTCAAGTCCTTGATGGTGGCAGTAACCTCCTCAATCCCTCCAGGAATGTGATGTTGCTTTTGATTTACTATCGTCCTAGGTAGAGGCAGTTCTCCTTGGATTTTCCTACCATAATAGCCCTTACTCCATTTGTCAGGGATCTAGTGTGGAGGTTCTGCCAGCTGCTGAGTATATCTATTCTAATTATGCATTCCTCAACTGGGGAAATCACTACAGAATGGTTTCGGGGACCCACTGGAATCCGTTAGTCCATACGAGTCAGATTATTCTGATTACTGCTTTGACTCTGCTGCTCATTACAGTAACCACACCCACCTTGTCTTTGTCGATTGAGTGTTGCCACTTGTTCCCCACCACCATGGGGTGTTAGGTGTCTCAATTCAGGTAAGGTAATTCCCACTGTCAAACCTGACATGCATAAAAGAGCAATCACAGCAGTCTTCAAGGATGCTGCGGCTCCCTTCAGAAATTTATTCCTCACTGTGGTGGTAAAAGGTGTGTCCTCTGGGCACTCCATGTGTGAGTCTGTGGTATAACTGATAAATCCACTCTAGCATGCCAATTTCCCTAAACATTTGGATACCTTCTTCTACAGTATACCAAGTCAGGTCTGGTACTTCATCTTGTTTTAGTGTAGGCCACCACACAATCCATGCTTCAGTGACCCAACCAAATAAACTATTAGATTCTTTCCTAACTTTTTGAGCTGAAACATTGAATGAAGTATCTGTGCTTAGTGGGCCATATCAGTAAACTCAGAGTGATCCATCTTTATGTTCCTTATACCATTATCCCACACCCTTAATAAGCAACTCTACCTTTAATCAATGCAATTTTTTCATCACTGTAAACCAAAACTCAGTGCTCCATAAGCAATAACCCCTACTTTCCCCTTTCCTCTGGCCTCTGGTAACCACTAATAAACTAATTTGTATACATTTGCTTTTTCTTATCTTTTTATATAAGTGAGATCAAGCAATATTTGTCCTTTTGTGATTGACTTATTTCACTCTGCATAATGTCCTTAAGCTCCCTGCATGTTGTAGCATGTATCAAGACTTCATTTCCCTTACTGGCTGAGTCATATTCCACTGAATGTATGTACCAAATTTTGATTATACATTCATACATTGAGGGCATTTAGGTAGTTTTCACCTTTTGGATATTGTGAATAGTGCTGCAATGAACCTTGGTGTACAAGTAACTGTTCAAGTCTCTGCTTTCAAGTCTTTTTAGTATATACCCAAGAGTGGAATTGCTGGGTCATATATTCTTTTTTTTTTTTAGTTTTTTAGCTTTCCATAATGGCTATATCATTTCACATTACCACTAGCATTGGATAAGTGTTACAATTTTTCCACATCCTCACCAACATTTGTTATTTTTTTATTTTTATTTTTTAATCTTAGCCACCCTAGGGAGAGTGAAATGATTTCTAATTGTGGTTTTTATTTTCATCATTCTGATATCTTTTCATGTGTTTTGTGGCCTTTTGAATGTCCTCTTTAACAAAATGTCTGTTCAAGTCCTTGGCCCATTTTATACTTGTGTTATTTGTCTTTTTGTTGTTAAGTTGTTTTATATGTATTTTGTTTATTAGATTCATATCAGATATATGGTTTCCAATGTTATTTTACCAATCAGTAGTCCATCTTTTTCACTTCTTTGTTAAAGACTTTCAATGAGCAAAAATTTTCAATTTTGTTGGAGCCCTGGTGGCGCAGTGGTTATTTATTTTGTATTCTGTTGTGATTTTATTATTATGTTAGACAATCCATTCTTAAAAGCTAAACCCAACAGCTTTGCCCCTACAATTTCTTCTAAGAATTGTATGGTTTTAGTTTTCACATTTAAGTATTTATTCCATTTTGAGCTGGTATTTGTATATGTTGGAAATCCTATTTTCCCAACACTATTTATTGAAGAGACTCTTCTTTCTCCTGTTGAATGGAAGTAGCACCCTTGTCAAAAATCAGCTGCTAAATATGCATGAGTTTACTTATGGATTCTAAATTCTATTCCATTGGTCTATATATCTATTTTTTATGCCATTACTCATCTGTTTTGATTACTGTCCTTTGTAATATGTTTTAAAATCAGGAAGTGTGAGTCCTCCTACTTTGTTCTTCCCTTTCAACTTTGCTTTAGCTATTCGAGGTCTCTCGCCATTCCATATAAAGTTGAGAATTGGTTTCTCCATTTTTGTGAAGAAGGTTGCTGGAATTTTGATCGGGATTGCATTGAATCTGTAGATTAAGTCTTCCAGTCCATGAACACGGAATATCTTTCTATTTATTTAAGTCTATTTTAATCTCTTTCAGCAGCATATTATAATTTTATTTGTAAAAGTCTCTCACATAACTGGTTAAATTTATTCCTAGGTATTAATTCTCTTAGATGTTATTGTAAATGGAACTGTTGCCATAATTTCCCCTTCAGATTTCTCATTGCTGGTTTATAGAAACTCAACTGATTTTTGTTTGTTGATCTTTGTACCCTACAATATTGCTAAATTCCTCTAGAAGTTTTATTGCAGATTCTTTGGGATTTTCTGTATGTATGATCATGTCATCTGTGAATACAGATAATTTTCCTTCTTTTCCAATTTGGAAAATTTTTAGTTCTTTTTTGTCTTATTGCTCTGGCTAAGATTTCTAAAACAATACTGAATAGAAGTGGTGAGAGCGGTCACCCTTGTTTTGTTCTTGATTTCAAAAGGAAAACTCTCAGTCTTTCTCAATTAAGTGTAATGATGGCTGTTGGTTTTTCATATATACTTTAAATCATATTGATAAACTTCCATTCCGTTCTAATCTTCTTGATGTTTTCGTCAAAAAAAGTGTTAGATTTTCAAATGATTTTTGTACATCGATAGAGATGGTTATGTATTTCTTTTCCTTTTTCCTATTGATGTCATGTATTGTGTTGCTTTATTTTCTAATGTTGAACCATCCTTGAATTCCTGGAAAAAATCCCACTTGGTCATGGTGCTGTTGGATTCAGTTTGCTAGTATTTTGTCGAGGATTTTTGCATCTATATTCACAAGAGACGTTGGCCAGTAGTTTTCTTTTCTTGTCTTTTTCTTGTTTTGGTATTAGGATTATGTTTGCTTTGTAGATTGAATTAGGGAGAATTCCTTACTTCTCTATCTTTTGGAAGAGTTTAAACAGGATCACTGTCAATTCTTCTCTAAACGTTTGGTAGAATATCCCAGTGAAGCCATCTGGTGTAGGATTTCCTTTTTTGTAAGGAGCTTATTGATCACTGATTCAATCTCCTCACTTGTTATGGGTCTGTTGTGATTTTCTGTTTCCTCTTGTGTCAGTTTGGGTAGGTTGTATGCTTCTTATAATTTGTCCATTTCATCTGTTATCCAGTTTGTTGCCATACAGTTGTAATATTTGGTCATAATTACCTTCATTTCTATTGGATCAGTTGTAATATCTCCTTTTCATTTGTTATTTTGGTTATTTGTATCTTTTCTCTTTTTTTCTTTGTCAGTCTAGCTAATGGTTTGTCAATTTTATTGATCTTTTCAAAGAACCAACTTCTGGTTTAGCTGATTCTCTCTCTTGTATCTCTATTTTCCATTTCATTTGTTTCTTCTCTGGGCTTTGTCACTTCCTTTCTTCTGGTAGCTTTAGGTTTAGTTTGCTTTTCTTTTTCCAGTTCCTCAAGTTGTAGAGTTAGGCTGTTGATTTGAGATTTTCTTTTTTCATGTAGCATTTCTTGCTATAAGTTTTCCTCTGAGTACTGCCTTTGCTTCATCCCATAAATTTTGGTGTGTTGTACTTTTATTTTTATTTGACTTTAAGAAATTTGTGATTTCTTTTTTTGATTTCTTTCCTGACCCACTAGTAGTTTAATAGTGTGTTCTTTATTTTCCATATGTTTATGTATTTTTCAGGTTTTTTTTGGGTTGTTGTTGATTTCTAGCTTAACTCCACTGTGTTCAGACAAAATACTCTGTATGATTTCAATCTTTTTAAATTTTTCGAGATTTGCTTCATGATCTAACATGTGGTCTATCCTGGGGAATGGTCCATGTGCATTGGAGTAGAATGTTTATTGTGCTGTTGTTGGGTGAATTGTTCTATGTCTTCGGTTAAGTCTAGTTGGAATATAGTATTATTCAGGTCCTCTGTTTCCTAAATGATCTTCTTTCTATATGTTCTGTCTTATATTGAAGGTAGTGTATTGAAATCTCAAACTATTATTGTAGCGCTATTTCTCCCTTCAAGTCTATCAGTGTTTGCTTTATATATTTACTTGTTCTAATCTTTGGTGCCTATGTGTTTATAATTGTTAAATCTTTTTGAGGAATTGACCCTTTTATCAATATATAATGTTCATCTTTATCTCTTCTAAAATTTTTTCTTAAAATCTACTTTGTCTGATATCACAATTGCCAACCCAGCTCTTTTTTAGTTATCATTTGCATGCAATATATTTTCCATCCTTTCTGTTTCAACCTGTTTGTGTTCTTGTGTCTAAGGTGTGTCTCTTGTAAACACTATATAATTGTATCATTTTTTAAAAAATTCATCTGCCACTCTCTGCCTTTTGTTGGAATGTTTAGTCCATTTACATTTACTGTAATTACTGATAAGAAATGACTTACTTTTGACATTTTATTGTTTTTTTTCTTTGGTGTCTTAAGCCATCTTTGTCTTTTTTCTTTACTACTGATTACTTTTGTCTTTTGTTGATTTATTGTAGTGAGCCATTTTGGTTCCCTTCTCCTTTCCTTTTGTGTATGTTTTTTAGATATTTTCTTAGCAGTTACCATGAATATTCACAGATTGTATTTATAACATCCTAGGGTGAGTTGGTACCAACTTAACTTCAGTAAAATAAAAGACATTCTATACCTATACCATTCCTCCCTGTCTTAGTTATTCTGGTGCTGCTATAAGAGAAATACCACAAGTGGATGGCTTTAACAAAGAGAAATTTATTCTCACAATTTAGTAAGTTGAAAGTCTGAATTCAGGGCACCAGATCTAGGAGAATGCTTTCTCTGTCTGTTGGCTCTAGAGGAAGGTCCTTGTCATCAATCTTCCCCTGGTCAAGGAGCTTCTCAGCACAGAGATCCTGGGTCTAAAGGAAGCTCTATGCTTCCAGTGCTACTTTCTTGTGGGTACGAGGTCCCCTGTCTCTCTGCTTGCTTGTCTCTTTTATATCTCATAAGAGATTGGCTTAACTTTTAGATTAATCTTTTAGGTTGAGTCTCACTAACATCATACAGATAGACTTTACAACACATAGAAAAATTACATCAGAAGACAAAATGGTGGACAATCATACACTACTGGGACCCATGACTGTCTTAGTCATCTAGCGCTGCTATAACAGAAATAGCACAAGTGGATGGCTTTAGCAAAGAGAAATTTATTCTCTCCCTGTCTATTAGGCTACAAGTCCAAATTCAGGGCATCTGCTCCAGGGGAAGGCTTTCTCTGTCGGCTCTGGAAGAAGGCCCTTGTCATCAGTCTTCCCTTGGTCTGGGAACATCTCAGCTCAGGAACCTCAGGTCCAAAGGATGCGCTATGCTCCCAGTGCTGCTTTCTTGGTCGTATGAAATCCCCCTGTCTCTCTGCTTGCTTCTTTCTTTTATATCTCAAAATAGATTGACTTAAGACACTATCTAATCTTGTAGACCTCATCAATATAACTGCAGCTAATCCATCTTATTACATCATAGTGATAGGATTTACAACACATAGGGGAATCACATCAGATTACAAAATGGTAGACAATCATACAACAATGGGAATCATGACCCAGCCAAGCCGACAGATATTTTGGGGGAGGGGGTGCAATTCAATCCATGACAATGACCTAGCGAAGTTGACAGATACTTTGGGGGGACACAATTCAATCCACGACACTCCCCCACCCATTGTACTGTTGTTATCACCAATTACATCTTTATATTTCATAGCCTTGTAACATAATTTTATCCTTATTTTTTATATATTTGTCATTAAAAAACATTGAGGACAAAATAATTAGAAGTATCAAGCATGTATACCTTATTACTAGTCTTTATACTTGTCCCTGCAATTCCTTTTCTTATGAATCTTTCTTTTTCTGTATAAGTGTGAATTACTTTCTAGTGTATTTTCCCTCCATTTGCAGAACTTCCATTGGTATTTTTGTAGGGCCAGTCCGGTGGGTATGAACTGTCTCAGTTTCAGTTTGTCTGGGGGTGTTTTGATTTCACCCTCATTCTTTATTTTTTAAAAAATTTTCCTATACAAAAATGTGTACATACCTTGTTATGTGACCCTAATTGCTCTCCTCACCCTCATTCTTGAAGGATCGTTTCACTCGGTAAAGTATCCTTTGTTTACAGTTTTCTTCTTTCAGCACTTTAAATATATCATTGCATTACCTTCTGGCCTCCAATGTTTCTGAAGAGAAATTGGCACTTAATTTTATTGGGTATACTATGTATATGACTGCTTGCTTCTCTCTCACTGTTTTCAGGATTCTGTCATTATCCTTAATTTTTAAGAGCCTGACTATGATGTGTCTTGGTGTAGATCTCTTTGGGTTTATCCTGCTTGGAATTCTTTGAGCTTTTTGGATTTGTAGATTCATGTCCTTCACCAGATTGTGGAAATTTTATGTCATTATTTCTTCATATATTCTTTTTGTCCTTTTCTCTCTTTCGTCTCCTTCTGGAATTCCCATGTGTATAGTAGGTCTCTTGATGTCCCATAATTCCATTATACAGTGCTCTGCCTTCTTGAACTTTCATTGTTGGTCTTCAGACTCTGTAATTTTGACTAATCTTATCTTCTAATTTGCTGATCCTTTCTTCTGCCTCATTAAATCTGTTGTTAAATCCTTCCATTGTGTTTCCTATTTGAGTTATTTTCTCTTTCAATTGTTATATTTCTGTTTGGTTTCTTTTTATCACTTTTTTAGATCCTCATTTTGTTCATGCATTATTTTCCTTATTTCTTTTATATCTTTTTCTATACTTTCCCTTATCTCTTTAATTATGTTTAACGTTGTTGTATTATATTCTCCACTCTGTTCATTATTTGGTCTTCCATAGATGCGCTTTCACTCTCTTCATCATATTAATTTAGATGGCAAATCATTTCTATTTTCTTTGTGTTTCTTATGATTTTTTGGGAGGGCATTGGAATTTTCAATATTGTCAACATTCGCAGTTTCCCCAGTTTTGGATGTTTTTGCCCACAAAACTTTTTTGCAAAAAGCTCTTAGTGTGCATAGCCTACAGCCTTTGCTTACAGCTTCCTCTCCCTCTCTGAAAGCTTTGTCTTCGTCTCTGGTTTAATTAGGACTCAAAAGTTCCAGTTCTCAGTTTCCAACTTTCAATGTCTCTAAAACACACCAGCAAACACGCTGTGGTCAATCTGTTCACTAGTGGACACCAAAACTCAGACAAAATATTGCACATTAATCAATCTGTCCACCAGGGAGTGCAGTCCTTTCTCTTGGTTATTACTCTCTTCCCTTCTCTGTTTCTGCAACATTTTCAGTCAGAAAACCCATACCCAACAAATTCCCCTTGGGGCTAGGTGTTATCCTCTGACTTTTCCCAATGCTTCCTTCTCTGCTCTGTGGGGTTTGCTCACATCTGAGCTGGCATTCAGGGGAAGCAGAGGCAGAGGAGAAGGAGGGGCTGGCACTCCTGAGACGGATCTCCAAGAAATCCATCTTGTTGGTTTCAGAGCCCCAGCAGCCTTGTGGTGTTTGGGGGAGGGGTCTCCACTTAGGTGACTCACATCCTGGCTCCAATCTAGGGAATTTTCTGTAGCTGTTCACATTAGTCCAGCACTTGAGAGTTACTTGATGGGGAAGGGGCTGTCACACTCTGAACAGACCCCTAGTGGGGTCTTCCTTGTTGCTGAGTCCCCCCCCCCATAGCATGTCAGTTGCCAGTGTAGCCTCAACTCAAGATGTCTGTTTTCTAGTACACAGCTGTTTCAGTCAGCAGTCTTCAGGGCTGACAGGAACGGTGGGCAGATAGACAAAAACTGACCATAGGTAGGTCTGTCCTGTTGGTTTCAGACTCCTCCACTATAGTGTATCCAGGGAGGCAAATAGATTATGGGAGACTATGGGGTTTGACTCCACTGCAGGACACCTTCTGTAGCAATTAGAAGCAGCCTGGCAGCCACCCATGAAGGGGTGGGAGAGAGGCTGTTACACTTAAATTGTGCTCCTAGGGAGGCTTGCCTCATTGCTATCAGAGTTTCCCTGGTATATTGTTGGCTGTGAGTACAGCCTCCACTCCAGACACCTGCTTCCTAGTGCACAGGAGCCTCAATCAGTATTCCTCAGTGGCAACTGGAAGGGGGAGCAGACAGACCTAAACTGACTCCCAGGCATGTCTGTCTTGTTGGTTTCAGAGGCCTGAGCTGTGAGGTGCTCAGGGAAGCAGGTAAACTGTTGACTATGGGAACAGACTCCACTTTAGAGGACTTCTGTAGCAATTCACAACAGGCTTGCAGCAAACATTGTCTGAGTGGGGAAGGTGCTGACATGCTCTGAAAGGGCCCCCGGGGAAGTTTGCCTTGTTGAGGTGTGGAGGTTAGGGAAGTAGGCTCTTTCGTTGGGGTTCCTTCTTCATTTTACAGCAGCCAGTGGCCAAAATGGCTGGGGAGGATGGGCAGGGACAGTGGGAGAAGCAATTTTCCTACTGTCTCAACTCGTTATGGATTTGTTGATTCTTGCTTGTCTGCAGTTCTACACTGCTGTCCTCTGCTCCTCAATTCAGAGTCCCTCAAGGCCAAGCATACTTTCCTTGTTGTGTTTCTTGTTGTATTTATGGGGGAGGGTTGCAACGATGGTCTATTTATGGTACCATCTTCCCAGAATCCCTCAGGATGCTCCTTTTTCATCTTACACATTCCCATTGCCCACCCCCTCCAGTTTTGCTGTGGCAACCTCTCTCATAAAAGTATATCCCAGGGGTTCTCAGCCTCCACAGTTTTGACACTTGTGGCAGACTATTCTTTGATGGGTGGGCTGTCCTGTAAATTGTAGGGTGTTCAGCAACATCCCTGGACTCCACTCACTAGATGCCCCTAGCACCCGCCTCCCAGTCATGATGACCAAACAGTCTCCAGAATTACACATGCCCCCTGAGGGACAGAATCCCAGGTATAGCCTCACAGCACCCACCTCAGATCCACCTTACATCTCGGGGGAGGGCTGGGAGGTCCCTGGCCGGTAGGGATGGGACCCTGCGGTTCAGTGCTCCCTTCTGAGGAAGGTCCTCAGAAGACCTCAGCATGAAGGAGTCCTGGGCCACAGTGATGCCTAGCTAGAGAAAATAGACTCTCCCCGGCTTCCGCTTCCCTTCCTCTGTTTTATTCTCCTCAATCTCCCACTCCTGTCCTGAAATTGTTCCTCAGAATAAACTGCTTGAACATAACTCCTTAAACACAAGTCCCGGGGCAGAATATGACAAAGACAGATCTTTCCCTTTCTCAGTTTTGGTCATTTCTGGCTTAGGATACAACTTGAAAACAAAGTGTGGAAATAAAATTCCGCTTCTCACACCAAACTGTAAGGATCAAGCAAATCAATTTAATTCAGTTCTATTCTTTTTTATTCCCAGCTGTACATGCAGTACTTATTCCTCCGACCCTGACCACCAAAGCTAGATCAGATCTCACAAGTTAAAAGACACAGTCCTTTAGACTGCCAAGTAAACCCAAGACCTCAGATGCCGGCTGCAAGATTGGGAGTCCCTGTGACATCCTTACTTCTGACTTGCTGGCTACAAATTAGGGAGCTTCTCTACTCCTCTCAGGATACCAGCCATAAGCTTAGGGGCCCCCATGTCCTCCCTCACTTCAGACCTCTTGTCTCCCACTACTCCTTGAGGTTCAACAATTTGTTAAAATAACTCAGAGAATTCAGGAATGTGTTATACTTATGATTCTAGTTTTATTATGGCAAAAAAAAGATACAAATGAAGAGATGCATAGGGCGAGGTCTGGGAAAGTTCCTAACAAGGAGCTCCATGCCCCAAAAAGGGATGTGCCACCCTCCTATGTGCATTGATGTCTATCATCATCCAGGAAGTCCATGGAGCTTCTATGTCCATAGTCGTTATTGGAGTCCCCTTATGTAGGCATGATGAATTGTATCAATCCCACTCCTCCTCTGAGTTCAGCTGATATCTCTAGCTAGGTCTTTTTGGTATGACTAACCCCTCACCCAAGGGTCACTTCACTAGCATAACCTGTTAGGTAAGCATGGTCTGGATTCCTCACCCAAGACTCTTCAATCCTTGGGCAGATTCCAAGGTTTTTGAGGTTATTTCTCAGGAACCAAGGACAAAGACCAAATTCTTCGGGTAAAATTAAATTCTTTTCCCCACACTTAGCATCTTAACATTCATTGTGCAACTCTTATTTTAAAATTCTCCCAGAGAAAATAACTCAGGGAACATCACTGTACATTCTGTAACCACTTGAACTACATTCTGTTAAAACAAGTCATTAATAAAATTCATAAATTGATGGCTATCCAATGATCGATAGATTTGACCTCATACCTATAACTACAAGAAATGAATATTACAAGTTACTGTAATGGCCTGCCTTAAGATTATACATATTCTAGAAGAATAATTTTATCCTATATTTCTTATATTTGCCTGTGTCCATTCTAGATGTTTGGATGGTGTTTTTTGTGTGTCACAGAAATACTGTGGTGAATTCAGTGAATACCTCAGTTAGGAGACTCTACACTTAAATAAATGAGTTGAACACAACCAAAAACAACAACTTCCCAGAAAACAGGGCGTAGTTAATGATCAAACTACGATTTTATTTCATTTAATCCCAACTGTGTATTAGTTTTGTGTTGTGTGTTCATTTCATTATGTAAAATATAATTTAGAAAGATGTATGTAACAAAAATGTTATAGAGATAAAAGTGTTTTTCTTACTATCCCTGTTACCTAAATTAAAATGTTTATGCATCTGTTTGTGCACACACACACACACCAGAGAGTACCCCAGAGAAATTTTTGCCTTTCAACGCCGTCCCATTTCCAAGTGGCTTCATCCCAGCTACAAGTAAGATGGTAGTTATGATCATTATGCATCTCCCCTGACTGTGATCCAAACTGAGCCAGACAGAGCAGCTGAACAACTCATCCATCATGATCAAATTAAAAAACATTGTGGAAAAATGGCATTTTATCTCCAAATGTCTAGTTCTCTTTCTAAGTGCCTTAATGTGTTCATGCTTACGTGAATGAGATGGACTTGGAAATGTATAAGGAAATTCACAGTATATTTGCAAATTTAGAGCCGTTGAAAGTCTAAAGAAGGATTCCAAATAAAGAGAAGGCAACCCCTCGTGTTCAGGTCAGGAAATATTTTGTTTAAAAATATTTGTGTTCTCAAGAGCAATTAAATGTACTTTCGTGGATAAGAATCAACATAAATCCAATCACAAAAACGTGAAGATTAGTCAAATATCTGCTTTCCTACTTCTCAGTCATTTCTGACACCAGCTGTCATCATGCTGTCTCTGTGTCCCTAGCCACCCAGAACCAAGTCAAAGCTCAAAAGTTAAAATGACACTGTCCTTCAGACTGCCAAACAGGCAGCCACCAGCTGCAAGCTCTACAGTCCACACAATACCCTTACTTCTGACCTGCTGACCACAAATTCAGGGTTTTCCTACTACCCCTTCACGATGCCAGCCATAAGCTGGGTTTCTTCACTTTCACTTGCTGGTTTCCTCTACTCCTTTGGGTTCGATAATTTGCTGGAATGACTCACAGAACTCACAGAAAATACTGTACTTATGATTAGAGATTTATTACAGCAAAAGGAAGTAAATCAATATCATCATAAGGAAAGGACACATGGGAAAGGTCTGGAAACCTCCCAACATGAAGTTTCCATATCCCAAACAGTGCGCATCACACTTGTTTTGCCTATCAGCGTTCTAGGAGCCTCTGTGTTCAGAGCCTTTATTGGCTTCATTACGTAGTCAGGATTGAGGCTTCACTCCATATGCATGTTAGGCTGAATAATGCCTTCTGATGTTAGTTGACTTGAGGCTACCTGGTGGTCTTTCTGGTGTGGACAAATTCTATTCATTAGCACAAATTCTCAAGTGAGGTCTGGAGGTTTAAGCCATTTGTTGACTCGGGGGACGTGTGGTATCTCAACAGTTTTTTATGCCTCTGGAGCTCTTTGGGAAGGAGGTAGTCAGATTTTAACACATTTAGCCTCAAGGTGGGAGCCTTTTTATTTTTAATTTTTTTTTATTGTACTTCAGGTGAAGGCTTACAGAACAAATATTTTCTCATTAAGCAGTCAGTACACATATTGTTTTATGACATTGGTTAACAACCCTATGACATATCAACATGCTCCCTTTTCAGCCTTGGAAGAACTTTTTTTTTTGGTGAAAATATACATAGCCAAAGATACACCACTTCAAAAATTTCTACATGTACAATTCAGTGACATTGATTATATTCTTCCAGTTGTGCTGCCATTCTCACTTTAGATGAAGCTTTACAGAACAAAATAGTTTCTCATTAAACAGTACGCATATTGCCCTATGACAATGGTTAAGAACCCCATGACATGTCAACATTATCCTTACTCAACCTTGGGTTCCCTATCACCAGCTTTCCTGTCCCCTTCTGCCTTCTAGTCCTTGTCCTTGGACTGCTGTGCCTTATTAGTCCCGTTATGTTTTATGGGAATGAAGGGTGAGCCTCGGGAGTGATGTCATCACTGAGCTAAACGAGTGTCTGGGGGCCATTCTCTCGGGGTTTCTCCAGTCTCTGTCAGGCCAGTAAATCTGATCTTTTTTTGTGTGTGTTAGAATTTTGTTCTACATCCTTTTCCAGCTCTGTCCAGAACCCTCTGTTGTGATCCTGGTCAGAGCAGTCAGTGGTGGTAGCCGGACACCATCTAGCTGTGGTCCATTAGTCCTTTGGACTAATCTTTTCCTTGTATCCTGATCTCTTCATTATCCCTTGCTCCCGAAGGGGTGAGACCAGTGGAGTACGTTAGATGGCTGCTCATAGGTTTTTAAAACACCAGACGCTACTCACCAAGGTAAAATGTAGAACATTGTCTTTATAAACTGTGTTATGCCAATTGGGCTAAGTCCCTCATGGAGTTTGGATGTGTCTATGGAGCTTCCATGACCTTTCCTTGTACCAGTTGTGCTGGCTTCCCCAGTATTGTGTACTGTCTTACCTTTCACCAAAGTTGCCACTTATCTATTGTCTATTTAGTATTTCTACCCCACACCTCTCATCCCTCGTAACCAAAAAAGATGGTTACTTTTTGTGTGTAAATTTTTTCATGAGTTGTTACAATAGAGGTCTCATACAATATTTGTTCTTTTGTGGTTGACTTATTTCACTCAGCATAATGTCTTCCAGTTTCATCCATGTTACGAGATGCTTCACAGATTCATCATTGTTCTTTATCATTCAGTAGTACTCCATTGTGTACATGCACCATAGTTTGATTATCCATTCATCTGTTGATAGGCATCTAGGTTGTTTCCATCTTTTTGCTATTGTGAACAATGCTGCCATGAACATGGGTGTGCATATGTCTGTTCGTGTGAAGGCTCTTATTTCTCCAGAATACATTCCTAGGAGTGGGATTTCTGGATCATATGGTATTTCTATTTCTAGGTTTCTGAGGAAGCACCATATCATTTTCCAAAATGGTTGTATCATTTTCCATTCTCATCAGCAGTGCATAAGAGTTCCAATCTCCCCGCAGCCTCTCCATCATTTGTTATTTCCAGTGTTTTTGAGTCGTGTCAGTAATGCCGGGGTGAGATGGTATCTCATTGTGGTTTTAATTTGCACTTCTCTAATGACTAGTGAACGTGAGCATTTCCTCATGTGTCTGTTGGCTGTTTGAAAGTCTTCTTTGGTGAAGTGTTTGTTCATTTCCTTTGCCCATTTTTTAATAGGATTATTTCTCTTTTTGTTGTAGAGGTGCTGGATTTTCTTGTAGATTATGGAGATTAGACCTTTGTTGGACTTGTAATGTCCAAAAATTTTTTCCCAGTCTGTAGGTTCTCATTTTAATTTTTTGGTGAAGTCTTTTGAAGAGCATAGAGGTTTAATTTTTAGAAGATCCCAGTTATCTAGCCTATCTTCTGGAGTTTGTGTGTTGTTGGTTATGATTTGTATCCTGTTAATGCCGTGAATTAGGGCCTCTAGCGTTGATCCTATTTTTTCTTCTATCAACTTTATAGTTTTTGGCTTTATATTTAGGTCTTTGATACAAAATGAATTAGTTTTTGTATACGTTGTGAGGTATGGGCCCAATTTCATTTTTTTTACAGACGGACATCCAATTTTGCCAGCACCATTTGTTAAAAAGACTGTCTTTTCCTCTTTTGATGGACTTTGGGCCCTTGTTGAAGATCAGGTGACCATGGCTGGATGGATTAACATCTGGGTTTCAATTCTGTTCCATTGGTCAATTTACCTGTCTTTGTACCAGTACCTGGCTGTTTTGACTACCTTAGCTGCATAGTAGGTTTGGAGGTCAGGTAGTGTGAGTCCTACTTTATTCTTCTTCTTCAGTAGTGCTTTACTTATTCGAGGCTTCTTCCCTTTCCATATAAAGTTAATGATTAGTTTTTCCATCTCTTTGAAGAATGTTGTTGGCATTTGGATCAGGATTGCATTGTATTTGTAAATTGTTTGCGTAAAATTGTCATTTTCACAATGTTGAGTCTGCCTATCCATGAGCATGGTATGTTTTTCCATTTATGTAGACCCTTTGGGATTCTTGCAGTAGTGCTTTGTAGTTTTCTTTGTATAGGTCTTTTACATCTCTGGTTATATTTATTCCTAAGTATTTTATTTTTTGAGGGGGCTTTTATAAATGGTATTGTTGTCCTGATTTCCTTTTCATAGTTCTCTTTTTGGTGTTTACGAATCCAACAGATATTTGTATGTTTATCTTTTATCCTGCTACTCTGCTGAATCTATTATTTCCAATAGCTTTCTCATGGAGTCTTTAGGGTTTTCGATGTATAGTATCATATCATCTGCAAACAGGGACAGTTTAACTTCTTCCTTACCTATTTGGATGCTCTTTATTTCTTTTCCTTACCTTATTGCTGTAGCTAGAACTTCCAGCACAACGTTAAATAGGAGTGTTGATAAAGGGCATCCTTGCCTTGTTCCTGTTTTCAAGAATGTTTTCAGCCTCTCTCCATTAAGAATGATGTTGGCCGTTGGTTTTGCATAGATGCCCTTTATTATGTTGAGAAATTTCTCTTCTATACCTATTTTATTGAGAGTTTTTTTTTTATCAGGAATGGGTGTTGGACTTCGTCGAATGCCTTTTCTGCATCAGTTGAGATGATCATGTGATTCTTTTCTTTCCTTTTATTTATGTGATGGATTAGGTTGATTGATTTTCTAATGTTGAAGCATCCTTGCATATCTGGTATGAGTCTTACTTGGTCATGGTGTATTATTTTTTTCATGTGATGCTGAATTATACTGGATAGAATTTTGTTGAGAATTTTTGCATCTATATTCATGAGACATACTGATCTGTAATTTTCTTTTTCTGTAGCGTCTTTGACTGGTTTTGGTATCAGGGTTATGCTGGCTTCATAGAATAAATTCGGAAGGGTTGCTTCATTTTCTATGTTCTTAAATAGTTTGAGTAGTACTAGTAGAAGCTCTTCTCAGAATGTTTTGTACAGTTCTCCAGTGAAGCCATCTGGGCCAGGGCTTTTTTGGGGGGGAGTTTTTTTTTTTTTAATTACCTTTTCAATCTCTTCTCTTGTTATGGGCCTGTTCAGATTTTCAAAATCACTTTGTTGTAGTTTGGGTAGGTAGTGTGTTTCTAGCAATTTATCCATTTCCTCTAGGTTTTCAAATGTGTTGGAGTATAGTTTTTCATAATATTCTGTTATAATCCTTTTTATTTCAGTTGGGTCTATTGTAATGTCCCCCCATTTCGTTTCTTATTTGGGTTATTTGCATAGTCACCTGTTTTTCTTTTGTCTTTCTGGCCAGTGGTTTGTCGATTTTGTTGATTATTTCAAAGAACCAACTTTTGGTTTTGTTGATTATATTATTTTGTATTCTCTATTTCATTTATTTCTGCTCTGATCTTTACTATTTCCTTTCTTCCAGTGGTTGTGGGCTTTTTTTGCTGTTCTCTTTCTATTTGTTTGAGTTCTGTAGTTAATGTTTGGATTTTGTCCCTTTCTTCTTTTTTGATATGTGCGTCTATTGCTATAAATTGTCCTCTGAGGACTGCCTTTGTTGTGTCCCAAAGGTTTTGGTATGATGTGTTTTCATTCTCATTTGATTCTAGGAATTTTTTGATTCCATCTCTGATTTCTTCTATTACCCAGTGATGTGTAAGCAGGGTATTATTCAGTTTCCATGTAGTTGATTTTTTTCCTTGCTCTTTCTATTGTTAATTTCTACCTTGATGGCATTGTGGTCAGAGAAGATACTTTGAATTATCTCAACGTTTTGGATCTTGTTGAGGATTGCTCTGTGGCCTAAGATGTGGTCTATTCTGGAGAACGTTCCATGTGCATTGGCAAAGAATGTGTACTTTGCAGCGGTTGGATGGAGTATTCTATATATGTCTATGAGGTCAAGTTGGCTGATTGTGCCCTTTAGGTCTTCTGTATCTTTGCTGAGTATCTTCTTAGTTGTTCTGTCCTTTACTGAGAGTGATGTGTTGAAGTCTCCTACTATTATTGTGGAGCTGTCAATTTCTCTTTTCAGTGTTGTTAGAGTTTGTTTTATGTATTTTGGAGCCCTGTCATTGGGTGAGTAGATGTTAATTATGGTTGTGTCTTCATGATGGATTGTCCCTTAATCATTACATAGTGTCCTTCTTTGTCTTTTATCTTGCTTCTGTTTTAAAGTCTATTTTATCTGAGATTAGTATTGCCCCTCCTGTTCTTTTGTGGTAGATGTTGCTTGACATATTTGTTTCCATGCTTAGACTTTTAATAAATTCACGTCTTTGTTTCTAAGGTGTGCCTCTTGTAGACAACATATTGATGGATCCTGTTTTTTTTATCCATTCTGTCACTCTCCGTCTCTTTATGGGTGCATTGAAGCCATTTATATTCAGTGTAATTATAGATAGATGTGAGTTTATTGCTGTCATTTTGTAGTGATTTTTTTTTTTGTGGTGCTGACGTTTTCTTTATTCCTCTTACTTTCCTCTGCTGAATTCCTTTCCTTGTGAATTTTTTTAATTTCTTTTGTTTTTGTAGGTTTTGTTTTTACTGAGACTTTATGTTTATCCTCTTTATTTTTATGAATAGGTTTGTTAACTTTCTTTGTGGTTACCATGAAATTTACCCTTGTCTTTCTACTTTTGAAGCAGTCTATTATTACTTGATATCACCTTGCCTTCCTCTCCATTAGAGGGTTCTATACCTTCACTGTTTATTTCCTTTTTTATTGTTCTGATGTTGTTGTCATTTACAGATTAACTGCTCTGATTTCCTGTTGTATTTCTTTTGGTTTTGGATGGTCCTTGAGAGTTCATTTCCTAGACTGGTATCTGGCTTGTATGATCCTGCATCCTAGATTCAGCCTGTGAGCTGAAGTTGTTTATTCTCATTTCGAAGGACTCTCTTTAATAATTCTTGTAAGCTTGGTTTTGTTTTTACATAGTCCCTTAATTTCTGTGTATCTGGAAATGACCTAATTTCACCATTATATTTGAACTAGAGTTTTGCAGGATATATTACTCTTGGCTGGCAATTTTTTTCTTCAAGGTTTTATATATGTCATCCCATTGCCTTCTTGCCTGCATGGTTTCTGCCAAATAATCTGAGCTCAGTCTTATTGTTTCTCCTCTGTATGTGACTTCTTGAGCTGCTCTCTGGTTTCCTTGTTTGTGTTTGGTTTTGGCAAGTGTGATTATGATATGCCTTGGTGATTTTCTTTTGGGGTCTATCCTATATAGGGTTTCTTGAGCTTCTTGGATGACCAGCTTTTCATTTTTCATGATATTGGGGAAGTTTTTTGTCAGCAGTTCTGCAATGATCGTCTCGGTGTTTTCTGTTTTCTCCCTCTGTTCTGGAACTCCAATCACTAGCAAATTTTTGCTTTTGATTGTATCCCACGTAATTCTTAGGGTGCCTTTATTATTCTTCTATCTTTTTTCTGAGTTTTCCTCGAAGAGAGTTGTATCCAAGTGTTTGTCTTCAATTTCGCTGATCCTGTCTTCCATCCTTTCAAATCTGTTCCTCAACCATTCTATGACACTGTCCATTTCTGAAATCTTGCTGTTTATCTTTTGGATTTCTGATTGTTGTTTTTGTGTAATTTCTAGTTGTTAATTTATTTTGGCATTTTGTTCCTGTATTATTTTCCTTGATTCTTCCTTTTTGTGTGTGTTTTCCATCAATTTGCCTATTTTTTCCTCATTTTTGTCTACTTTTTGCTTCAACTTTTGGATAATTCTGAGTATTAGAGATTTGAATTCCCTATCAGATAGTTCTAGTGCCTTTTCTTCTACTGGAAAGTCGCCCGGTGTTTTATTTTGGACATCTGCTGTAACAATCCTGTCTTCTTTTTGTAAATGTTTTGGTAATGTCTGCTGTCTTCATGGCATTCAGTAGTTATTTTTCTCGCTTATTGATTGTAGATTTGTTTGTTTCAATTATTTGACTATGTCTGAGCAGGCGGGCTGTGTGTTCTTTGTTGTTTGCTGGTCTGTGGGCACGATACTTTTCACCTCCACATATAATTGTCAGGGTTAGTGGCTCAGAAATGGTACAGCAGGGCAGCTCTAGCTGAAGAGAAGTTGCTGGTATGGGTTGTTTGTGACACTCACTATGGCCACCATAGTAGGCCAGTAATCAGTGAAAGGCAGGTTCTGGCAGGCCATGACTGTGCTGCTTGGTGGTGTGAAGTTAAGTGTATGGTGCATGTAGGCAGGATGGAGGGGGAGATTGTGATGTGTGGAGCTAAGATGGGTATGGGAGAGAGGAGAGAGAGGAGAGCAGAACAAGAGTGAAAAGCATCCAAACAAAAAGGAGTGCAAGGGGAGCTTGCTGTTGGAGTGGAGAGATGAGAGAGTATGAAATGGAGAAAAAGAAAAAGAAAAAGGAGAAAAAGAAAAGAAATAAAAAATGAATGAATAAATAAATATTAGAAAGGAAAAAGAAAAGAAAAGCTCCCAGGGATCCCACCAGTGCAGCTGCGCGGTCTGGTGAAGTTGCTCTTAGGCACTGAAGTACCTCCTGGCTAGAAGGCATAGAGGTGTCACTCAGCACCAGGTGTTCAGGGGACAGGAAGAGAAGGAAGCATAGAGAGATATGAAACTGAGTAATGAAGGAAGACAAAAAGGGAAAAGAAAATGAAACAAATTTAAAAAAGAACAAGAAACCACCCCCAAAATACAGAACAAAAACCAAGGAAAAAGAAATGCACTCAGGCATCCCTCTGCACGTCTGAACAAGCTGAGGGAGTTGGTCCCAAGCTGCGTAACACTGCCCTGCCAGAATGGGCTCCCAACTCGAGAAAAGGAAAAGAAAACAAACAAACAATTCAAAACAAACAAAAAAAGCCCTGGGATCTCTCCAGTGTGGCAACATGGACCAGGAAGCAGTTTCACATTTGAGCAGTGTTTCACCACCTTTAAGGAAGAAGCAAAGATGGAGTCAGGTATTTGAAAGAAAGGAGGGGGAGGTGGTGAAAGGTAAGGAAGAAATCAAAAGAAGCAGAAAAAAACAACTCCAACAGCCATCAAATGGCACTCAAGGAGTCAGCCAGTGTGGGTGGGTGGACTCCAAGCAGCCAGTGCTTTCTGTCCAAGAGACTGTTGCTGCAGGAAGCAGAAGAGGCCGAATTGGGGTGAAGAAGTGTGGGGGCAGGAAAGCGTATATCGTTGGTTTCCAGTTGTTCTCTCTCCCGCTGGAAGCTCTGTGAATCTGCTTTCTCATTCCCCCTGTTCGCTGATCTCTGATAGGAGTCCAAGATGGTGGATCTCTGCTTTGTTAGCTCATAGGGACCTCTGAATATATCTCTCCTGGCTCTCTGTTCTCTGTCAGTTTCTTATTCCATTTGGTGCTTGGCTGAGTTCTTTATCTCTTCATTTGATGCTTAGGGTTTTAGGATCGCTGTATTCTCTGTTTGGCTTAGTTTTTTGGATCTTTGCTGTGGAGGGACAGCGTGGTGCTTCTGCCTAGAGCGCCATGTTGCCAGGAAGTTTGGTGGGAGCATTTTGAAAAGCATAAAGTTCAAGAACCCTGAGTTAGAACCTCATTTCTGTGTAGATTGAACATTGTCTTAGGTGATGCCTCACAGATGTGTGGATTTTCTAAACTTTTGACAGGTTTACCTTTATTTCTGTGAAAGAAACATCCTCACTATATTTCCTGAGTTTGCCCCTTGCTAGTTTTGTGACATTAGGCAAAGTTAACCTCTTGAATTTCAGTTCTCTAATCTATAAACTCGAGATAACAGTAATAAGGCTATTATGGGGAATAACAGCATACTTATTGTAAAGTGCCTGATATGTTGTCTGGCACACAGCAAAAGCGCAACAAACAATAGCTATATAAAATGAAAAAGAAAACAGTGAATGTGGTGTATAATCAGAATGCTGGCCCAGTACTTTGTAGAATATGTTAATAATAGTTAACAGAAATCAATGACAACAGATGCTATTGTTGCCATAGAAATGTAGAAACAATGCTAAAAATTCTTCTCTGATGCAGAGAAATGTAATTCCTCTAGAAAAGAACATTCTTTATATAATAGTAAAAATACTTATTTTCCTTTTGTTTTGAAGTGGCCTTTGCTCAACTCTTCCATGCATCCTAGACTTGTGATTTCTTCTACAGGGATTCCTGTATCCATGTAACCAAGGGTATCACAGGAATAGCAGGACTAACGTTAACATGTATTGGCTGGTTTCTTCCAAGGGTGCTGCACGTGTATGTAATCCTGACAATCCTAGGAGGCAGGAACCATTGCTATTGCCAGTGTATGGGAAACAGGGGCACAAGGAGACATGTGACCCAGTCATACCATACATATGTAACTTGGTCACTCACATGCTGTTCCGTGGGCTCACGTAGCCCTGACTCTCACCTTGGACACAACACATGGGACAGCACACTGGTATGTTTGGTATCTACCTTTGGCTGTCTGATCTCCTTGTCTGTCTCTGTATATCAGGGAACAAGGGGAAGAAATGTTCTAAAAGAGACCCCTCAGAGACCAAACCTGCAAACCAGGGTCTTCATTTTGGCTACTGCTGGGTGAATTCTGGGCTCGCCAGGAAATCCCGTTGTTGGGATTGGACACTTCCAAACCTACTCTAATGGGACTTGAACTAGCTTGTCCTTAAAATGAGTGTGGGTGTTGAGTTGCATTTGATGGTAAGCAAAAGAGACAGCCTCAGAAATCATCCTTGTCGTTCTCGTTAATTAGTCACTAAGCTATTTGAGGGCCGTATTCTTCATTTCTAGCATATAAAATGGCATTTAGTAGGTATTCAGCAAGGATAAATGCACACACACTAGATGGTTCCTCATGTCTACTTTATTAATACTTGGAAATCAACTGAAGATTAAGGTAAATCTAGTGTCTTTAATGAATTATTCAATTTTCAACATTATAAAAAATAAAATTGTTAATAGTTACCTAGATCATTAGATGAGGAAGCACAGTTTAGCTTTTTACTTTGAGGAAGCCGATGATTCCAAAAGATGAATATTCAATTGCCATTCACTCAATAATCATTTACTGATGTCTAATCAACTACCTTTCTGAGATGGGGTAAGAAGTTGCATGTTAAATCAGATTCTTAGGTCCATTCTATGCAGAATGGAACTATAGGGCAATACTTATGTAAGGACCTTAGCCATCATCTTGTCTTAATCTTTTATTTACAGATGAGAATACCAAGGCCCAGAGAAGTTTAGTGGCATGCTCTTGGTCACAAAGTGGCAAAAGCAGAGGTTCTTTATTCTCCACCTACTAACCTTTTCATTGCTATCCACCATCTCTGAAATCTTCAAAATGCTCCTGGAACCATTCTGACTGGTAGACTGATTTAGGAATGTACCTGCTGAGTCCAACCTGGGACAGATCATAGACTCAAGATTATCAGCATTTAGAACTAGACCCTTCCCTATTGATGCCTTCTGACTCAGACTCAATGCGTATTTGTTTAAGATACTTTCATGGAAGGTCCATGAAGATGCTGCCAGTCTCAAGAGATTTTTAGTATGAAATAACTGACATAAGCAAACAGTAGAGTGCATTGTTTAAATAACTTGCCTCAAAATGTTTCAATTTAGAACTCTACTCAATACCTCTACCTTTAAAATAGCATAATGCCTTACATATAAAGGCACGCAAATGTTTTGAAACTATGTAGAAAATTCTATAAAGTGGTAAACACTTAGGTTGATGATGACCTGGTTGTGGAGGTGGGGAGAGAGAAGAGTGGGATTAGGAAGGGGCCTACAGATTGAGTCAGAGATGTTCTACTTTGCAGTTAATGATGGATACATGGCTACAGATTGATTGTCATTATTTTTAACTTATCCATTTTTTATAAACATTTATTTGTTAATTTTCAATATTTTGTTAAATTTCTAAAAAAAGTAGCTTAACTAATGAATAAATTTCAAGAGGATAGCCAATATTTTAGCATATTATTAGTATTCTGGACTTTCTGGGAGAGTTATTTTTAAATAATAGATATGTTTATTTTTATTTACTTTTAAATGTAATAATACATTTATTATTATAATGCACATCTGACAGAAGTGTTGCATATATGACAACTTTCATACCTAAAAAACCCGAAGTCTAATACAAATGACTTGCTCACAGTAACCAACCTGGAGAGTTAGTGAGCCTTACTAAAGTCTTGTTAGTTATAGATCAATACACATTCTTCAATATCACTGCCATGAACTTCATTGGATGTCACCCTATGAATGATTAGCTTGACCAGCAACTCTAGCTTGGTTCACAAATGGACTTGGACTATGAGCTAGAAAATTCTATCATTATGCCTATTTTTCCCACCAAAAGAGTTGCCTATGCAACATTATGTAGTAAAGACATCTTCAAATTTAAAGATTTTTAGAAAGCTGCTTGTCCAAGAGTAAAAACTTGTACTCTGTAAAACAAAAGCAGAAATTTATTGAAAATTCAATACATTTGGAACCAGGAAAACTGTTCAGCTCACAAAGTGAAACTAGAACACTCTGAGATGGTGAGGTTACAAATCAGGAATTAACAATGCAAAATTTCTAATTGGTGCTCAGTAATATAAGGAGGCAGGAGGCAGAATAACTTGAAGCAGGGAATCAGTAGGGATTGGTTCAAAGTTCATATATGGGCTTCTTAGATTGGTTACCTTAGATAAATGCAGAAGTTTGTGACTAAGGGGGAAATTTACAGGGTAGTAAGATTCCTTTCTGAGGACAGTCTGCTAAGATAGCATCCCTAGCAAACATTCCCAGGGAGTTGCTTGTGAAGGAAATTTCTGATAAGGGGCTTGCATCAAGATCCTCTTTTTAGAGACATTGATTCCATATCTTTAGCTTAACCACAGAGAAAAAACATTTTCTTAGTTGCAAGATTAATTCTGCTCAAGGGTAACAGCTGCTGAGGAGTAGGCAAAAGCTAAAATGGAGTCAGGGCTTAGACTCAGACTTTGACAGAGTTAAGCACCTCAGTTTTGGAGCTCTCACATACTTTAGTGTCCATACAAAGCCACTTACAAAGCTTTAGAAAAAAGTATTCAAGGCTATTCTTAAATCAGTTTTGCCCACATTTTTATATTTCCTAGTTATAAAGTGTTCCTTTGCATTCAGTTATATAATAAGATTTTACTGATGTTAAAAAAAACCCTCATTTTAATTTCTTTGTAATTAAACCATAGGATTTTTTCAAGCAGTTATTCTATATGCTTATAGGGAGACAGTTTTGTTGATTATAAAAACAAAAACAAAAGTGGCTCAATGTAGGTTAGTTACAGTGAAGCTTTTAAAGACAAGGAGAGAGCTTAAGACAGAAAATCAACCTTTTGGTAATGTTAATGTGACTGACTGATCCATGCCCTTCCCCCTTACTGAGATGAGCTGGCATCAGTATACCAGGTGGTGTCTGGCTTGGCCAGCCTCCCCATTCATTTGCACAAATCTTTAGGTGTAGTTTGGAGGTTTTTAAATGATAAAAAGTTACCTCAATTATTCAGGAAATTCCAAAGGTTATCTCAGGAAGCAAGGGAAATTACCTAAAGTTATATCCTTTGCATTAGGTAAATGCTGAGCAAGTTTACGGTTAACAAATGTCTTTGTCACAAAGGGGGTAAGCAAAGACTTAATCACTGTGCCAAACTGGGCCTCAGTTTCCTTATTATTATCACTGAACTCTCTAAAAGAATTTTGAAAATCCAGTGCTGTTTCAATACTGTTAAATGAAAAAAAATGAAGCTGTGTAGTTGACAAAATGGCATAGGTGGTCAAGTGGAGAAATGCCCCTAAGACTTGCCTTTAGTGAAACTTAAGTCTGGCTTTTCTGTAAATTAAGCCACCTTCATTGACCAGTGAGATTCTGACATTGTTTCTACCCTCGTTTACCAATGAAATTCTGACAGTGTTCCAGTAGTAAATTGTGTACACCAATCAGAAATAAGGATTTGCTTCCGTGTTTTGTCAATATATGCCAATCTCTGCTGATACTTGGTGGAGTACCTTTCCACATGTGGTTTGGTGTGACCGGATTTGAGAATCTTCTGCCCGAATAAATCTCATCTAATAGATTAATTTCATTACTGACTCAGTTCCTTTTGACAGTATATTTCAGTCAGCTTCAATTAGGTCAAAATCTTTATTTCCTTCATTCTCCTTTAAAAATAAGGGTTAATTCCTAAGAAACGGAAATTAAGGTTTACAGATAAAGAGATGATTTGAATTTATTTGTGGCCCCTGTGTTTTAATATACTGCTTTTCTCTTAACCTTCTCCTTGCATTTAATTCACATTGTCTATATGTGTATTAGGAGGTTTAATTGTTTTTAAAAGGAGAGAGTAAGTTAACTTTAAAACTCCTTGGTCTGAAACTAAAATTGTCTACTAATATACTTATAATTTTATTCTAATACAAGTTATTGCCACTATCCTCAATTTATACTGTCACTTAGACTTTACTTTCTCTCTAATTTTTCTCCTAATTTAATGGTTTTTATGATTAAGAAAACAACTCTATAATAAAGAATTATTTTTGTAATTTTATATCTGATAAATGTATAGTGTACTTTCATTTACAATTCAGAATGTTGGACTTAAATTTATACATATTCATCATTGCATATGGATATTGTATATTGTATATGCAAATTTAGCAATATAGTGCTCATTAGAATTAATAGAAAGATGTAACTGAGTCCTTCATAACATTTACTATTTCTCACAGAGTGGAATATAAAAGTGGATATAAACTACTATCCAGGTATGTTCTATTCATCTCCTCTATTTAACTGAAAACATTGTTCTTTAGAAACTGTTTTGGATAGGGAGATTGTGTTTGGGGTAGTCTACGAAAGGTGCACAATACCATTGCATGGAGGTCAGCCTTACAAGGGGAGGGGAGGGACTTAGGCTCCTAAATCCACCTTTTATCCGACCTTGATAGATCTTTTTTTCTTTTAATTTTTTTATTGTACTTTAGATGAAGGTTTACAGAACAAATAGTTTCTCATTAAACAGTCAGTACACATATTGTTTTACGATATTGGTTAACAACCCCATGACATGTCAACACTCTCCCTTCTCGACCTTGGAGGACCCTTTTTTTGGTGAAAATATACATAGCCAAAGTTACACCATTTCAAAAATTTCTACATGTACAATTCAGTGACATCAATTACATTCTTCCCATTGTGCTGCTATTCTCACTATCCTTTTCCAAATTATTCCATCACTATTATCTTCAACTCACTGCCCCCTAGGCTTCCCATCAAACATTTTGAGTTGCTGCTGTCAATTTGATCTCACATAGATAATTCTTTTTTTTTTTTTTTTGTACCTTAGATGAAGGTTTGCAGAACAAATAGTTTCTCATTAAACAGTACACATATTGCCCTATGGTAATGGTTAACAACCCATGACATGTCAACACTGTCCCTTCTCAACCTTGGGTTCCCTATCACCAGCTTTCCTGTCCCCTCCTGCCTTCTAATCCCTGGATTGCTGTGCCTCATTAGTCCCATTTTGTTTTATGAGGCTGTCCAATCCCCATCTGAACGGTGAACTTCAGGAGTGACTTCACCACTGAGCTAAAAGGGTATCCAGGGGCCATACTCTCGGGGTTTCTCCAGTTTGTCAGGACAGTAAATCTGGTCTTTTTTTGTGAGTTAGAATTTTGTTCTACATCCTTTTCCAGCTCTGAACAGGACCCTCTATTGTGATCCCTGTCAGAGCAGTCAGTGGTGGTAGCTGGGCACCATCTAGCTGTACTGGACTCAGTCTGGTGGAGGCTGTGGTAGCTGTGGTCCATTAGTCCTTTGGACTAATCTTTCCGTTGTATCTTGTTCTCTTTATTTGCCCTTGCTCCCGAAGTGGTGAGACTAGTGGAGTACCTTAGATGGCTGCTCACAGGCTTTTAAGACCCCAGAGGCTACTCACCAAGGTAGAATGTAGAACATTGTCTTTATAAACTGTGTTATGCCAATTGAGCTAGATGTTCCCTGAGACCACGGTTCCCTCAGCCCTCTGCCCAGCCGTTAAGTCCCTCAGGGAGTTTGGAAGTGTCTATGGATCTTCCATGACCTGTCCTTGTACAAGTTGTGCTGGTTTCCCCAGTATTGTGTACTGTCTTACCCTTCACCAAAGTTACAACTTATCTATTGTCTATTTAGTTCTCCCCACCCCTCCCACCCCCATAACCAACAAAGATTGTTTCTTTTTATGTGTAAACTTTTACATGAGTTTTTACAGTAGAGGTCTCACACAATACAGTAACAATTTTTGTTATTGACATTTCACTCAGCATAATGTACTCCAGTTTCATCCATGTTATGAGATGCTTCACAGATTCATCATTATTCTTTATCTTTGCGTAGTACTCCATTGTGTGTATGTACTATAGTTTGTTTATCCATTCATCTGTTGATGGGCATCTAGGTTGTTTCCAACTTTTTGCTATTGTGAACAGTGCTGCAGTGAATATGGGTGTGCATATGTCTATTTGTGTGATAGCTTTTATTTCTCCAGGATATATTCCTAGGAGTCGGATTGCATTTTGTAGGGCTTTTTTTTTTGTGGTGCTGACGTTTTCTTTGTTCCTGTTACTCTCTTGTGCTGAGTTCCTTTTGTTTGTGGATTTTTTTTTTCATTTCTTCTGTTTTTGTAGGTTTTGTTTTTACTGAGACTTTACGTTTTTCTTCTTTATTTTGAGGAGTAGGTTTGTTAACTCCCTTTGTGGTTACCTTGGAATTCACCCTTATCTTCCTAGATTTGAACCAGTATGTTATTATTTGGTATCACCTAGCCTTCCTCTCCATTAGAAGGTTCTATACCTACACTGTTTATTCCCTCTTTTATTGTTCTGATGCTGTTGTCATTTACAGTTTAACCTCTCTGGTTCCTTGTAATTCTTTTGGTTTTGCATAGTCTTTAAGAGTTCATTTCCTAGGTTGGTATCTGGCTAGTACAATCCTGTGTCCTATATTCATCCTGAGGTCTGATGTTGTTTGTTCTCAGATCAAAGGACTCCCTTTAATAAGAAGTCTTGTAAGTTTGGTTTGGATTTTACATAGACCTTTAATTTCTGTTTATCTGGAAATGACCTAGTTTCACCATCATATTTGAATGAGAGGTTTGCAGGATATATTATTCTTGGCTGGCAATTATTTTCTTTCAAGGTTTTGTATATATCATCCCATTGCCTTCTTGCCTGCATTGTTTCTGCCGAATAATCCGAGCTTAGACTTATTGTTTCTCCTCTCTATGTGACTTTTTATTTTTCTCAGGCTGCTCTCAGGATTCTTTGTTTTTGGTTTTTGCAAGTGTGATTATGATATGCTTTGATGATTTTCTTTTGAAGTCTATCCTATATGGGGTTTGTTGAGCTTCTTGGATGGTCAGCTCTTCATCTTTCATGATATTGGGGAAGTTTTCTGTCAGCAGTTCTTCAAAGATACTCTCTGTGTTTTCTCCTCCTGTTCTGGAACTCTGAGAGCTGGCAGATTTTTGCTTTTGATTGTATCCCACACAATTCTCAGGGTTTCTTCATTTTTCTTCATTCTTGTATTTTGAGTTTTCCTCAAACAGAGTTGTATATAAGCATTTGTCTTCAATTTCACTGATCCTGTCTTCCATCGCTTCAAACCTGCTCCTCAGCTCTTCTATGACACTGTCCATTTCTGAAATCTTGTTGTTTATCTTTTGGATTTTTAATTGTTGTTTTTGTATGATTTCTAGTTGTGGATTTATTTTAGCATTTTGTTCCTGTATTATTTTCTTGAATTCTTCCATTTTTTTGTCTGTATTTTCCATGAATTTGTCTACTTTTTCCTCATTTTTGTCTGCTTTTTGCTTCAACTCTTGGATAATTCTGAATATTAGGGATTTGAATTCCCTATCAGTTAGGTCTAGTTCCTTTTCTTCTGCTGGAAGGTCATCTGGTGTTTTATTTTGGATGCCTAATGGAACCATCCTGTCCTGTTTTTGTAAATGTTTTGGTATTGTCTGCTGTCTTTGGAGCATTCAGTGGTTATTTTCCTCATTTATTGATTATAGATTTGTTTATTTCATCTTACTTTTTTGTTTTATTTGGTTATGTCTGAGCAGGTGGGCTGTGCATTCTTTGTTGTTTGCTTGTCTGTGGGCACGATAATTTTCACCTCCCTCTCCAATAGGCGGGGTCAATCACTCAGGTATGGGACTCAGGTCCAGCAGAAGGGGAGTTGCTGGGATGGGTTATTTGTGGCACATACCAAGGCTGACAGTGTGTACTGGGAATCAGTTAGGGGCAGTTTCCAGTAGGCCATGCCTGTGCTGCTTGGGAGTGTGGTGTTCAGTGCATGGTGCAGGTAGGCAGGAAGGAGGGGTTAGATTGTGATGTGTGGAGATAAGATGGGTATGGGAAAGAAGAGAAAGAAGAGAGAAGAACAGGAGCCAAAAGCATACACACAGAAAAAGAAAAGAGTGCTAAGCGAGCTTGCTATTATTGGAGTGGAGCGATGAGATATTGAGAAATGAGGAAAAACAAAAATGAAAAAAAAGGAAAAAGGGTAAAAGAAAAAAATGAATAAATCAAGAAACTGGAAATGAAGAAAGAGAAAAAGGAATAAGGTGAGAAGAAAACAAAACAAAGAAATAAAAACAAAAAAACAAACAAAAAAAAGAAATAAAACAAGAAAAAAGAAATGCTCCCAGGGATGTTCCTGTGCGTCTGTGCAGAGTAAGGGAACAGCTTCCAAGCCGCATGGTACTGCCCTGCTAGAAGGGGCTCCAAAGCAGAGAAAAGAAAAAGAAAGCAAACAAACAAATCAAAACAGAACAAATCATGATGAACAAATTAAAAAAAAAAAAAAAAAAGCCCTGGTGGTCGTACCAGCATGGCGGCACAGGCTGGGAAGCAGTTTCACAGTTAATTGATGTTTTGCGGCATTTCAGGAAGAAGCATAGATGGCTTAAAGAGCAAGGTATTTGAGAGAAAAGAGGGGGAAGTGGTGAGAGATAAGGAAGAAATCTAAAGAAGCAGAAAAAAGCAACACCAGCAGCCAACAGAAAACACTCAGGGAGCTGGCCAGTGTGGGTGAATGGAATCCAAGTGACACTGGGGTGCTTCCCAATCAAGAGACTGTGGCTGCAGGAAGCAGTGGAGGCTAAGTGGGGGTGAAGAAGGGTGGGGGTGGGAAAGCCTATATTCATGGTTACTGATTGTTCTGTTTCCCACTGGAAGATCTGTGAAGTTGTTTTCTCATACCCCCTTTCTCTGATCTCCAATAGGAGTCCAAGATGGTGGATCTGTGCTGTGGTAGCTTAACTGACAGGAGACCTCTGCATGTATCTCTCTTTGCTCTCTGTTCTTTGTCAATTTCTTATTCCATTTGGTGCTTGGCTGAGTTCTTTATCTCTTCATTTGATGCTTAGGGTTTCAGGATTGATGTGTGACTCTGACTTAGTTTTTCTGATCTTTGCTGTGGAGGGATGGTGTGGTGCTTCTGACCTTGATTTATCTTGATAATAGTTATAGTTAACTTTATAGGTTTGGGGATGTTTCATGTTGTGATTGCAAATAAACCAAGGTGTTGCTGTTGTTGTTAGGTGCCCTTCGAGTGAGTTCTGACTCATAGTGACACTATGTATGACAGAACGAAATGCTGTCAGGTACTGTGCCATCTCACAATCTTTGTTATGCTTGACCTCGTTGTTGCAGCCACTGTGTCAATCCATCTCGTTGAGGGACTTCCTCTTTTTTGCTGACCCTCTACTTTACCAAACATCCAAGGTGTACTTAGCACTTTTGCTGTTATGTTCAAACATTTTTTATTTCCTGTCGCCACTTACATATTTTTTTCATTTCAAAATGAACCATGAACCATGTCTTCAGAGCTTGCAGGAGTTTGAGCCTCCGGCCCCTCCCTCCCATGAACCCCTAAGGCTTCCTTGGGGCTGCCCAGAAAAGGCTAAATCTGCTCAGTCACTGAAAGCATAGCTGGCTCCTGGTTCACTGGTTCAAGGTTCCAGTGCTGTTGAATTTTCTCTGGGAATAAAATGTGATTTCAGATGCCCTTTACAGGGTGGAAAAAAAAAAAAGAAAAAAGAGAGAGAAAGAAAACAAAGACTTTCATTACATGTTCCAGTAGCAATGCTAATGACTAAGATATTGGCAGTCGAGGAGACAGTTGGCGTTGGCCTCAAACTCTGCTTGGAAACAGTCTCACGGCCCTGTTTTGAAAAGTCTGCAGCTACTCTAAAACAAAAAAAAAACCCAAAAACACAAAACCCAAACCCGTTGCCAAGTCGATTCCTACTCAGAGACCGCATAGGACAGAGTAGAAGTGCTCCATAGCGTTTTCAAAGAGCAGCTGGTGGATTCGTTAGGAGCTGAGCACTCCCAAAGCTGCTGTAGAGAGGCTTTAAAAACCAAGTGCCCTGCCAAAGGCACAAGCGCCTTTCAATGGGTAGTGTCTGACACCCTCATCTTAGGACTAGTGCGAACTATGTTTTCAAGAACAGAGCAGATTCAGCCTTTTCTGGGCAACCCCCAGGAGACCATAGGGGTTCGTTGAGTGAAGGGGTCTAAGGTTCACACTCCTGCAAAGCTGGAGGGCATGGGTCAGAGGAGTTTCTGAAGCAAGACGGATGGATGTCACCCGAGGCCCACCACCCAGAAGACTGAAGTGGGTAACGACTTAGCCTGCTGAGCCTCATTTTCTTCATATATAAAGAGGAAAAATAATAAAGTTGATTGAGAATTTGATTAGATAAATCATGTACTGTTTTTAGGGTACTGTCTGGTATACAGTAAGTACTCAAGTGTTAGCAATAAATAACATTTTTATCCACATTACCATTACTACCTCCTATTGTATTCATAAAGTGAACTCGTGGTTTGCAATTTCCTCTTTTCCCAAGCTTTAACAAATGGAAGACAATCCATACCAAGTATCTGAATGACCAACCAGCTTCACAGAAATGACCAATTACAAACAAATGAATAGCTTCTGGAGAGAAATGTGTAATCATGGGACAGTAATCAGCCACTCTGTGAAAAAGGGAATAATTGATAATCTCAGAGTCGGAAAGACCTTTCTTAGCATTCCTTACAATCTAAAAGCCATAAAAAAAAAAAAAATTGATAAATTCTACTAAATCAAATCAAAACTTTTGCATGGCATAAAACATCAAAAAAAAAAAAAAAGAATCAAGTTCACATAAAAAATCAGGGAAATATTTGCAATTCAATCATACAACATTATGTCCCAGATATATAACACTTTATCATAGCTAAAAAAAGATTAACATTCATTAGAAAAAATGGACAAAGGAGATGAAAACAGAGGTCAGAGAACAGTAAAAAAAAAGGTTCTCAAGCCAAAGGATTCTTAATATCATAGTAGGAAAAGTTTAATTAAAACCACACTGAAATACTGTTTCTTACCCACCAGATTTGCAGAGTCTGAAGTTTGATGATACATTCTGTTGGTAAGGGCCACCTTTCAGCCTCGCTGAGGGGCTGGATATTTGTACAATGCCCTGCAAAGAAATTTAGCCACATATATTACAATTCCAAATGCATGCCACTTTTGTCTCAACAATTCTACTTCCCCGTATTTAACCAACTTACACCATTGCAAATATAAATTGACGTATGTACAAATTTATTATTTCCACATTTTAAATAAGAATATAATTTTGAAATTAGGCTGAGTGTTCATCAATAAGGCGCTGGTTAAATAAATTAGGATCAAGTCACAGAACAGTAAAAATACCATGTAACTATAACAAAAGAATATCTGCATATACTAATATGGAAAGACATCTGAAATATGTGAAAAAAGCAAGGTTTCTTTTTAGTATAGGTTGTATAGTATGTCATAATTTGTTTAGAAACTCCAGGGAAGAATACATATTAATATTTGCATATCATAAAACTATTCCTGGAAGTATATCCACAACACTGATAATAGCAGAGACTGGAGGGGTGGGGTTTTGTGGGAGGGGCCAGATGTGGGTCTCAGGAGAGGAGTTCAGGTGCCTATGGCCAGTGACCCTCCTGATTGGTCAGCACCTGTGCATAGGAGTGGTCAAGTATTTTTCATATTATTCCTGGAGTTTGTGTGAAAGTTGCTGGTGGTAGAAAGGAACATGGAGATGGCCTGGTCTAGGCTCTGTCTTTACCTGAGGCAGCTGAGTTAGGCAAGTAAAAGAGGGCTGTTGGGCCATCTCCCCTTAACTCAGCCTCCAGGGACAGTGTGTTGGTGCCAGAGGTCAGCCATGGAGATAACCAACAAACACTGCTTCTTTTATGAAGTCAAGTTGCTCAACATTTAGTAGCATGGCACTGGATGAAGCTATGGCAAGAAGTAACAAACCATAGCAGAGCATGGGTGAAATTTGAATTAATAAGTCATAACTCCAACCTCTTCAGTCCTTCTGCTAAACCAGGCTGCCTATCACTCAGAATTCCAATCTAAATAATTAGAGGGATTCTACATATGCTAATAGGTCCCTAGGTAGTGCAAGATGTTTGCACTCAACTACTGACCCAAAGGTTAGCAGTTGGACCTACTCAGCAGTGCTGTGGAAGAAAGGTCTGGCAATGCTTCCATAAAGATCACAGCCCCCCCCTAAAAAAAACCTTTATGGAGCAGTTCTACACTATAACACATGGGGTTGCCATGAGTCAGAATATACTCCATGGCAACAGTTTGGTTTGGTTTTACATATACTCATAGGAAGGTAGTAATTCTTCACACAAGCATGATAAAGCACAAACTATAGACCTCTCTCCATGTACAAATCTCAAAACAGGAGGAACAGACACAAGAAAGAGTGCCCAAATATACGCAAAATGGAGGGCTCTGTGTAATAAGACACTTCTAACAATGGCAGGATGAGGCCCTGGATGGCACAAAGGGTTAACATGCTTGGCTGGTAGCCAAAAAATTGAAGGTTCAAGTCCACCCAGAGGCACCTTGTAAGAAAGTTCTGGAGATCTACAAAATCAGCCATTGAAACCCTATGTAGCACAGTCCTACTGTGACACACATGGAGTCACAGTGAGAAAGAGTTGTATTTTTAAGACAGGATTGTTATGGTTTGATCATGCAACACAACAACATTTAACTATGTGTTTGTCCACCCCTAAATCTATTGCATTATAATAATTTCTTAGAGGCAGCGGGCGCTATATTTCTGTGTGTGCCATAAGATATTATGTGTCTTCATGAATGGGGGTAGCCTGACCCCTTACACACTGCCATCAGTAAAAATGTCTAAGTCATGAATCAAACTCACTGTTAATAAGTAGTTCACTCTAATAACGGCCATCCAGGCATACAGCTGCCACAACAGTTTTTCAGATTCCCTTGAAAAAGAAGTATAATCTCTTTAGAAAATTTACTTCTTGAATTCAGTAGTTATAAAATTATACTAAAAGTTCAAAGGGAAATTTAAGTTAGCCAGAGGGTAATGGAGATGAGTGCTTTTACTCCTTTAACACAAGGATGAAACAGAATTCAAATTTTACTGCTCACATTTATGCAATGTATGCAAAATGAGGTATTACATTAAGATAACTATCCAGATAACTCCCATTCAGATCCCCAGTAATGTGATCTGGTATCACACACACAAAAATGAACCATTAAAATAGTGATCCTCAAATTCAACTCTGAAAATATTTTTAGCATACACTCCCAATTAATCATTCATAAATTATACACATGCAATGCTGCTTTAAGTGTATTCATTATTAAGGGTATGTAAAATTGATAACTTTACAATAATAATGTAAAGTACAATGTAGATATAAATGTCAGTCTTGCCATCTTACACATGCCCTCGGCATGCCCTGGCCTGAAATTATGGTTCTCAAAACTCAGTGTGCTTCATGTCAACTGGACGTTGACACAATCCTGCCCCCACCCCACCATCTAGAAGATCCCAAGTAGGTATAGAGATAAAGCTGGGAAAACGCATCTTAACAAAATCTTCTGAGCTCCTGAGCCACACTGTGTCAGACACTTTAGAGCCAGTGGTAGTTCCCTTGTGTCCTGACTTGAATTCTGTGTTATAATTATTTCTCTGAAGAACTAGATCACTTGAATTTTTTACTTCAAAAGGAAAGAATAACTTTAAAAGAAGAATTTTTTCCCTCAAAACATTTATAATGTTAGATACTTGTAATTCTTTTCATTGGGGGTGGCCTCAATGGAACATTTAAACAACAACAAAAAAAGTTCTTTTTTAGCCTTTGTAAGTAACAAAAAAGCATTTATTTTTTTGGTTTTATTTTCTGTAAATTTAAAGGTTTTAATAAATACAATTTATTTCCATGGGGGGAAAAATGAGAAATATTTATCTGACACAGAAGAGATAAAAACAATTCTTAGGTAAAAAGATCATATGTTCCCCAGAGGGATATATATATACTTAGTTCATCCAAATGAGAGTCAAGATATGTTTAAATCAGCTTATATTAAGACATGTAATTTCAGATGAGAGGTGGAATAAATGATTACATAGCTTTGGTGATTTCTAGAATATTGTAATGTGTTTGAATTTCAATATAAGCTATTTTTATAAGTATTGCATATCTCATAAAACATGTTTAAGTCTCAATGTTTCAAAAACTACATTTAAATTTTCTAGATATAGTCTTTGAAATGTTTGATTAAAAAAAAAAATTCGGTCCTTGAAGCTTTTACTTAATGGAGGAGGAATGAGTCTGAGAAATTAAAGAGGAAAACTTGAATAGCCTTGTTAGAAAAATTACAAATATATATTTTTTCTTTTTAATATTTGTTTTTGTTGAAAAAAATATTTTTGTTGCCTCTGCTTAGTAAAGGTAAATGGAGAAAAAGAGAGACAGAGAGGTAGAGAGGAAGGGAGAGGGGGAGGGAGGAAGGAAGGAAATGAAGTAAGGAAGAAGGAAGGAAAGAGACAGAAGGAAAGGAAGGAAGAAAGAACACAAGAAAGAAAGGAAGAAAGAAAGAAAAAACAGAGAAGGAAAGAAACCAGAAGGGAAAAAACCAACTTCCATGCCCCTCAATAAAAAACAACAACAAAAGAAAAACCCACAAAGAACAGTTACCATCAAGTCGACTCCAACTCATGGAGACTCCACTTATGTCAGAGTGGAACTGTGCTCTAAAGGGTTTTCAAAGGCTGATCTTTCAATGGTAGATCACCAGGCCTTTCTTCCAACGTGCCTCTGGGTGGACTTCAACCTCCAAACTTTCAGTTAGCTGCTGAGTGCTTAACTGTTGGCACCACCTAGGAATTTCATGCCCCTATATAGAGGACTGGAAAAATAAGTTATAGTTTTTGTTGTTGTTGTTAGTTGTCATCAAGTCAGTTCTGACTCATAGCAACCTCATATACAACAGAACAAAACACTGCCCAGTGCTGCACCATCCTCATAATCTTTGTTATCTTTGAGCTCATTGTTGTAGCCACTGTGTCAATCCACCTTGTTGAGGGTTTTCCTCTTTTTTGCTGACCCTCTGCTTTACTAAGCATGATGTCCTTCTCCAGGGACTGTTCTCTCCTGATAACATGTCCAAACTATGTGAGACAAATTCTTGCCACCCTTGCTTTTAAGGAGCATTCTGGCTGTATTTCTGCCAAAACTGATTTACGCATTCTTTGGGAAGTCCACAGTCTATTCAATATTCTTCGCCAATACCATAGTTGAAAGGCATTGATTCTTCTTCGGTCTTCCTTATTCATTGTCCAGCTTTCGTGTGCATATGAGGCGATTGAAAACACCATGGCTTGAGTCAGGCACACCTAAGTCCTTAAAGTGACACTTTTGCTTTTATACACTTTAAAGAACTCTTTTGTAGCAGATTTGCCCAATGCAATGCATCCTTTGATTTCCTGACTGTTGCTTCCATGGGCATTGATTGTGGATCCAAGTCAAATAAAAGCCTTGACAATTTCAATCTTTTCTCCGTTTATCATGATGTTATTTATTGGTCTAGCTGTGAGGATTTGCGATTTCTTTATGTTGAGGTGTAATCCATACCGAAGGCTGAGGTCTTTGATCTTCATCAGTAAGCTCTTCAAGTCCTCTTCACTTTTCAGCAAGCAACGCTGAGTCATCTATATAATGCAGGTTGTTAATGAACGTTCCTCCAATCCCTATGCCCCGTTCATCTCCATATAATCCAGCTTCTTGGATTATTTGCTTAGCAAATATACAGATTGAATAAATACGGTGAAAGCATACAACCCTGACACACACCTTTCTTGACTTTAAACCACATAGTGGTTTGTTAAAATGACTGCTTCTTGGTCTGTGTTCCTGAGCACTATTAAGTGTTCTGGAATTCCCATTCTTCACAATGTTATCCATAAGTTGTTACGAACCAAGCAGTAGAATGCCCTTGCCTAGTCAATAAAACACAGGTGAACATCTTTCTGGTATTCTCTGCTTTCAGCCAGGATCCATCTGATATCAGCAATGATATCCCTGGTTTCACTTCATCTTTGGAATCCGGCTTGAATTTCTGGAAGTTCTATGTCATTGTACAGCTCCAACAGCTTTTGAATGATCTTCAGCAAAATTTTACTTGCGTGTGATATTAATAATATTGTTGGATAATTTCCACATCTGTTGGTTCAGCTTTCTTTGGAATAGGCATAAATATGGATCTTTTCAGTTAGTTGGCCAGGTAGCTGGCTTCCAAATTTCTTTCTTTTTTTTTTTTTTTATTGTACTTTAGATGAAGGTTTACAGAGCAAACTAGCTTCTCATTAAACAATTAATACACATACTGTTTTGTGACATTGGTTGCCAACCCCACAACATGTCAACACTCTCCTCTTCTTGAACTTAGGTTCCCCATTACCAACTTTCCTGTCCCCTCCTGCCTTCTCATCCTTACCCCTGGGCTGGTGTGCCCATTTAGTTTCATTTTGTTTTACTGGCCTGTCTAATCTTTGACTAAAGGGTGAATCACAAGAGGGACTTCATTACTGAGCTAAAAGGGTGTCTGGGGGCCATACTTTCAGGGTTTCTGCAGTCTCTGTCAGACTAGTAAGTCTGGTCTTTTTTATTTTTTTGAGTTGGAATTTTGTTCTACATTTTTCTTCATCTCTGTCCTGGAGCCTCTAATGGGATCCCTGTCAGAGCAGTCAGTGGTGGTAGCCAGGCACCATCTAGTTGTGGTGGACTCAGTCTGGTAGAAGCTGTGGTAGTTGTGGTCCATTAGCCCTTTGGACTAATCTTTCCCTTGTGTCTTTGGTTTTCTTCATTCTCCCAGGCTTCCAAATTTCTTGGCATAGAGGAGTGAGCACTTCCAGCATCTCATCTATTTGTTGAAACATCTTTATTGGTGTTCTGTCAATTCCTGGAGCCTTGTTTTTCACCAATGCTGTCGGTGCAGCTTGGACTTCTTCTTTCACTACCATCGTTTTTTGATCATATGCTACCTCCTGAAATGACTGAATGTCAACCCATTCTTTTTGGCACAGAGACTCTGTGTATTCCTTCCATCTTCTTCTGATGCTTCCTGCATCTCTCAGCATTTTGCCCATAGAATCCTTCAATAATGCAACTCCAGGCTTGAATTTTTAATTCAGTTCTTTCGGCTTGAGAAATTTCAAGCATGTTCTTCCCTTTTGGTTTTCTAACTCCAGGTCTTTGCCCATGTCGTTATAATACTTTACTTTGTCATCTCAAGCCACCCTTTAAAATGTTCTGTTCAGCTCTTTTACTTCTTCATTTCTTCCATTTGCTTTAGCTACTCAGCTTTCAAGAGCGAGTTTTAGAGTCTCTTCTGACATCCATTTTGGTCTTTTCTTTCTTTCCTGCCTTTTGAATGACTTCTTGCTTTCTTCATGTATGATGACCTTGATGTCATTCCACAACTTCTCTCATCTTCGGTCACTAGTGTTCAGTGCATCGAATCTATTCCTAAGACGGTCTCTAAATTCAGGTGGGATACACTCAAGGTCATGCAAGGTCATACTTTGGCTCTCCTAGACTTGCTCTAATTTTCTTCAGCTTCAACTTGAACTGGAAACCTTGGCTGCTAACCAGAAGGTTGGCAGTTCAAATCCACCAGGCAGTGCTTGGAAACTCTACGGGGCAGTTCTACTCTGTCTTATAGGGTCGCTATGAGTTGGAACCAACTCGAGGGCAACAGGTTTGGTTTTTAGATTTTCAACTTGAACTTACATATGAGCAATTGATAGTCTGTTCCAAAATCGGACTGTTTCCTTGTTCTGACTGATGATATTGAGGTTTTCCATTGTCTCTTTCCACAGATGTAGTCAGTTTGATTCCTATGTACTCCATCTGGCAAGACCCATGTGTATAGTCTCCGTTTATGTTGTTGAAAAAAGGTATTTGTAATAAAGAAGTCATTGATCTTGCAAAATTCTTTCACGAAATCTCTGGCATCATTTCTATCACCAAGGCCATATTTTCCAACTACCAATCTTTCTTCTTTGTTTCCAACTTTTGCATTCCAATCGCCAGTAATTACCAATGCATCTTGATTACATGTTTGAGCAATTTCAGACTGCAGAAGTTGGTGCAAATCTTCAATTCCTTCATCTTTGGCCTTAGCGGTTGGTGTATAAATTTGAATAATAGTCAAATTAACTAGTCTTCCTCGTAGGCGTATGGATATTATGCTATCACTGACAGCGTGTGCTTCAGGATAGATCTTAAAAAGTTCTTTTTGGTGATGAACACAATGCCATTTCTCTTCAATTTGTCATTCCCAGCATAGTAGACTATATGATTATCCAATTAAAAAAGCCAATACCAGTCCATTTCATCTCACTAATGCCAAGGATATCAATGTTTATGCATTCCATTTCATTTTTTTATGATTTCCAATTTTCTTATATTCATACTTTGTACATTCCACGTTCTTATTGTTACTATATGTTTGCCGCTGTTTCTTCTCATTCTGAGTCGTGCCACATCAGCAAATGAAGGTCCCAAAAGCTCGACTCCACCCACTTCATTAAGGTCGACTTTACTTTGTGGAGGTAGCGCTTCCCCAGTTTTATTTTGAGTGCCTTCTAACCTGAGGAGCTCATCTACTCTGACACACATGGAATCTCCATGAGTTAATATATTTATATTTCTCAAAAAAAAAAAAAAATCCTCTCCTTAAACCCCCATTTATTGATGGAAAACAATCATCCTAATCTAGCTAAAATCTCAAAGTCATCTTTGAGACCTGCTCTCGACTCATCCTCTTCAGCCCCTGGGAGATTCTGTTTTACACTTTTTTTAAAACCCTATTCCATTTCCTCTGCCTCAGTCAGATTTAGACCTTTATTATCTCTCACCTAGACCATTGAAAAGCCTTCAGTTGTCACATTCAGTTCTCTCTGTCTGCAATCTAGTAGCGTCAGAGCCTGTCTACACTTGGTAAGAGGGATGAGAATCAAGATCGGCACATAGCTGATTCCTATGAGGTGGATGTCAGACATATCTCCATTCTTCAACTTTTTCACCATTTCTGACACCAGCCGTCCCCCTACGGTACTTTCTATGTCTCTGCTAGTTTCAAAAATTCTTTACAATGGTCACTTAGAACTCAACATGTCACACTCACAATTATGTGGTTTATTAGGGAAGTAACAGGCTACAACTCAGGATCAGGATGATCTTGGAAGTAACAGGATAAAACTTAGGAGATGATATAACTCTTCGATCAGGACAAATTCCAATCAAGATAGCTCTCAGCTTCTTCTTGGCTGTGCCAGCAAGCAGGCCCTCCACTCAGGCCTACTACAGCCCAACCTTGCTGGGTCTGGACTCTGCCTGCTTGGGCAAGTGTTATAGTTCTTTAGCTCTACCAACAAGTGCCCGGAGGCTCCCCACTCTGCCAGCAAGTCTTCTGCCCTAAGGTGCTCAACTCTCTCGTTCCATAGGTCAGGAAGCCCACTGCAGCCACCTTGCTCCATGGGTTGCGAAGCCCATCTCATCAGTCTCATGCTGGTCTCCTGGTTCCTGACATCTCGCACCATCTCCAGCATTACAGCTTTATCTCTCCTCTGTCTTGGAGGTTCTCGAAGCAGGGACTCTGGGTCCAAAGAATCTGCTCCAGATTCTTTTTGATGGTATTGAGATTCCCTTCAACCTCTATGGAATTAACCCTTATAAGCCTAGCAGGATGGCAAAACTGACTAATATCCTAGATAGACAAAAACACCTAATTTGCATAGTAATCGACCAATCCCCAAGAGGGTTTTACTGACCATATTGCATAGTTAACTGACCAAACACTGCAACAGTTGTGACCCAGCCACTCATTTTGGCAGAATTAGTTAAACCCAAGGCCAGAAAAGTCATGTATGAAAAAAACGAATTGCACTGCAGACCATCTCTTGGCACTTTTTGTCCCTGGATTGTTATACATACTTAACATTTGCAGGTTACTTCCTCCTCCCCGTACATTTTAACAGTCCAAATAAGTCATTAACAATTAGTTCATTGGTAGGGCAAAAACTACTTAGGATGAGGTCACTCAGATACCTGCCACCCACATCTACTGCAGGTGTCCATCTGATCTGATCAGGTTCTCCAAAAGTCATCTTAACTTCATCCTTTCTCATCTCTGATAAAATTTAACTGAGAGGATATTATTCCCTTGCTCTGAGTCTATTGAGGTATCAGCATAACAAAGGCTTTAAGGGACTTTAGGTTTGGCCACTGTACTCTAGTCCCCCACAAGCCTCCCCCTTAGTCCACTCTTTCACTTACAGCTTCTACAATTACACGTTTTTACAATCAAAATTTCTTATTTAGCAATCAATACTCACAGCTGAATCATATAGCCATATCAACAACTTCCCCCACCCTCTCTTCCCCAGACCCATTAGGAAAAGAGGAACCTATTCAGTGGGGATCTTCCCTTATCCCCCTCATTTTGATTGTAAGCACATTCATGAAAGTGTGTAAGCCAGTGTAATGTGGTAACAATAGCACTGGACATTGTCTAACTTCAGGGACAATGAAAACTGGCATCAGAACAAAGCTGATTCCTATGAAGTGGAGATCAGACATACCTTCTCTCTTCAATCTTTTTACCAATTCTAACACCAGTCATCCACCCCCACGGCACTCTCTACTTCTCTGCTGGGTTCAATAATTCGTTGCAATGACCACACAGAATTCACAGACAATACTGACAGATATATGGTTTATTAGGGAAGTAACTGGGATCAGGATTAATTTGCAAGTAACTGGAATAATGCAGGATGCAGTTCTTTGATCAGGACTGTTTCTTCTCAGCTGCTGCTGCTGGGCCACTGCTTGGGCCTGGCCTCTGCCCCCACTCGGACAAGTGTTATAGCTCTTTTAGCTCCACCAATAAGTGCTTGGTGGCACCCGACTCTGCCAGCAAACCACCTAGCCAAAGGACCTCAGCTCTCTCTGTGGGTTGGCAAGCCTACTGTATCCACCTTGCTCCATGGGCCAGGAAGCCAGTCTCCTGGCTCTGCTGCCACCACTCCAGTGTTACGACTCTGTCTCCTGTGTCTTGGAGGTTCTCAGCACAGGGACCCTGGGTCTAAAGGACATGCTCAATCCAGGCTTTTCTTGTTGGTAGTGAGGTACCCCTCAACCTTTGTAGGATGGGTGCTTATATAGGCATGTAGCTCAATCCTATTGGACAATTTTACACACCCTGTTTGCATAATAACTGACCAATCCTCTCTCTGGACTAAACTGGTCAATCCCCTCTAAAGTGGCTCCGTCTATTTGCATAATAACTTTTTTTTTTTTTTTTTTTGCTGACAGGGACTGGCTTCTTCTCTGGGCAAAAATAACAAGCTTCTCCTAAGGACTATGGCAACTGTAACAACTCCTCAGGGCCCAGAGAAAAATCTCCCGAACTGTTTTCTTTTTCTCCCTATTCACAGAACCAGGGCAAAAGCCAACATAAAGAAACTCATTTCACTACAAACAGCCACATCACGTTATTTCTCTCCTCCCATTTTAGACAGCCAGTGTTTAAATTGCCCTTCCTTATCAACCAGTTCTCTGAGGAGACAAGCATGTTCCTTGGTCTGTAGGATCTTCTGTTCCAGTTGGAACTTGGAGCATCTGCATCCATAAACGAAGTCTGGTCCAGGGCAAGCGACCAAACTGCAGCTAATCCTGTTGCTTATCCTATGCCAATTTTTCAGCATCAGAAATGTCTCTCTCTCTTCCCCCTTTACCCACAGCAAGGTCATCTTCATCCCCATTCAGTCAAAGTCAGCTCATCCCTAGCTGACCTGGACTAGATCAACAAGTACCACACAACTTCCTGCATTTTAGATCAGCTGGTTCCTTCCCTCTCTCTCTCATCCCTAGTCACCTGGATCTAGGTCAAGGGGTGCCAAAGGAACATGTTAAAACTCACCCTATGTCTTCATTGCTGCACCTTCCCCACTTCTACTCATCTCATGGACTGAGGTGGCCACCTCAAGTGAGCATACCAGGCTATATATCTCCTGGCACCATTTAACTTCCAGTCTTGAAAGGGAATTCTTCTGATGGGCACTGACATTTCCTGCCTTGATGCACTACTCCAATTTTCCAGGGCTGTGGCCCACATGGGCATTTCCTCAATATATGTGATTTTAAAGCCACTGGTTAAGATTACAAATTTAAAAACAGCAAACCTCTTGTTCTCAGTTCAAAAAGCAAAACAGACCTTTTTTTAATCCTGCAGTTAATTGTCCTTCAAATGCAAATCCCCTACTCTCCCAGTGGTCCTGGTGGATCTGTTATGTCTTTCAAATGCAATTATCCTGCACCAAAGTTTATGGGTGGGGCTTAGGTTTTCCACCTATGCTCCCAATACCCTATACACAGGGCTACTGCATTGAAACAAACAGCCTGTGTTTCTTTTCTGGAAAATCTTAGTTCCCTTGTTAGCATACCCAAATGAAGGGCAGAGTTACACATTCTGTTTTTTACAATACCCAGTAATTCTTTCCATCATACATTTAGATCTATTTTACAACATCAGGTGTGGGAAGCATGCCTTTAGTCAATACATTCAGAGAAACACATAAACCTTTTTAACTTTCCGGTTTCACCTCTTCTCCTTAATTTGAATATCTTCCCATTTGTATGCATATGGCCTTGGGCTTCTGGCTGGATCAAACCAGAAGACCCTGGCCCCCTGTCAATTATCTTGCTTAACCTGCTGGCCTTCACACACAGCCACTCCAGATGTGGTTTCCTATCCTCAATTTCCCTATCTGTTGCTCCAACATAACATCTCTTTTCTTTCAGCAGTTACAGAAACCAATAACCAAAGTAACCATCCAATAATAAAAAGTTTCACATTCCACGCCTGTTTATCCTTTGTCTTCTAAAATCCTATGCTTCCAGGAGTCAGGAGCCATTGCAATGAATCCCATTTGTGACACTAACTGTAGTTTAGTAGCATCAGGGCCTGTCTACATTCAGAAAGAGGGGTGAGAATCAAGATTAACACAAAGCTGATTCCTATGAGGTGGAAGTCAGACATATCCCCACTCTCCAACTTTTTCATCTTTTCTAACACCAGCTGCCCCCCACCCCCACAGCACTTCTCTACTAGGTTAAAAAATCAGAAATCAGAGGCTACACTCACAATTATGTGGTTTATTAGGGAAGTAACAGGCTACAACTTGAGATCAGGATCAACTTGGAAGTAACAGGATACATCTCAGGAGACAGGATACAATTCTTCCATCAGGACAGCTTTCAGCTTCTTCTTCTTGACTTTGCCTGTGGGAAGGCCTTCTACTTCTGACTACCACTGCTGGGCCCTTCTCAGGCCTGCTGCTGCTGAGCCTCCCTGGATCTGGCCTCTGCCCTGCTTGTGCAAGTGTTACAGCTCCTTACCTCCACCAACAAGTGCTTAGAGGCACCCTACTCTGCCAGCAAGCCTCCTGCCTGAAGGTGCTCTGCTCTCTTGCACCATAGATCAGCAAGCCAACTGCAGCTGCCTTGCTCCATGAGCTAGGAAGCCCACTGCAGCTGTCTCATACCACTCTCCTGGTTTCCACCATCTTGTACTGTCTCATGCCGACTCACTCTGTCTTGAGCCATCTCCAGCATTACAGCTCTTTCTCTCCTGTGTCAACGAGATTCTCAACCCAGGGACCCCAGGTACAAAGGACACACTCAGCTCCAGACTCTTCTTCTTGATGGTAATGGGATCGCCTTCAACGTCTATGGAATTGGCCCTTTTAAATCTAGCAGGATAGCAAAACTGACCAATCTCTTAGGTAGAAAAAACTCACCTCATTTGCTTTTTAAACAACCAATTCCTGCAATGCTTTTATGCATCATATTTGCATAGTAAATTGACCAATACCTGCAAGGGATGTATCCCAGCCAATCATTATGGAAGAATGATAAACCCAAGACCAGAAATGTTATACATAAGAAAAACCCACTGCACTGCACTCCCTTAGAAAATCTTCCTAAAAGGACACAATTACCATTTTCTCATAAACTTGATTATATTACTACAACTGATTGATTGCCTAAAATGGGTAAAGCCCTATAACAGATAAAAAAACAGTAAAAATCTTTCTCTCAAGGAGAAAGACATACCAGGAAAAGAAAACTTACATACCCTATTTTATCAAAGCTAAGATGCTAGTCTCTGTAAGATGTAACAAAGAAAGAAAGGGTTAAATCATGACAGATTAAATAAAATGCCATGGATTGTAAGACTGTCTTTATTTCAGAGCTATTAAACTGTGAAAAATGTATATTTATAATTGATGAAATATATTATATGGTGTGGTGGCTAGAGATAGTTTTAAGGAGAAGTTCAATAAGCAGAAAGTTAACGAAGTGTCCAGTTAGAGTGACTGACGTTTTAGATACTGTGTCCAGGGAAGACCTCAGAGAGGAGACAATTGAGTAAAGAAAAGAAAGAAATGAGGGGCCAGCTTGTGTGGAGACTGGCGAGAGGGTAATTCCTGGATACTCCCGAGAGGCTGGAGTGTACCTGGCATTGCTGAGAAGTGTTAGGTCAATGTGCTGAGGGTAGTATGTAGAGAGGAAGGAGGGGAGAACGGTGAGGAAAGGTCAGAGGGCTAATAGTGCAGTCATGTCAAAGGCTCCTGAAAATCAGAGAAAGATGTGACGTTTCCTGAGTGAGACAGAACCACTGGATGATTTTTGATCTCACTTTCCCTTTGCAGGGTCAACTTGGCTGAGAGAAGCAAGGTCAGCTAGAAGACTAGTGCACTAATCTTAGTGGAAAACCACAAGGTTTAGGCCACAGTGGTGGGGCCACCTTGTTCTTAAACTGAGATGGAGAAGAGAGAGTGAGGAGGAGGCTTGGAGAGCAGTGTTAGGTGCTCAGGCACAATATGTTAGGTTTAAAATGCCTATAGGATGTCCACTTGGATGTATCAATAAGGCAGTTAGATAAAGGAGACTATAATTCAGGGGCAAACATGGAATCAAGATAGAATCTGGACTTCATTGTCATTTAGGAGGTATTTCAAGCCATGAAACTTGATGAATGTCCTCTGGAGTGTCCTCTGGAGTCAAATAAAAGAGGAGAAAGCCAAAGACTGAGTTCTGAGGCATACCAAAATTTGTAGGTTACAAAGAAGGGAGGAACCAGCAAAGGAAATTCAGAAAGATGGGCTGGAGGAAGAAAAGGAACAGGGAAGGGAGAAGAAGGAAATGGAACAGAAGGTAAGGAAAAAGAAGTGAAAGGAAGAGGGAGAAAAGCAACCAAACCAAAACCAAAACTAACACAAATCAAACAAACAAACAGGCAAGTGTGGTATTCCAGAAGTGTTTCAGGAAGAAAATGCTGCTGATCATTCAAGCAGGATGAAGACAGAGTTAACAAATTTAGTGATATATAGGTCATTAGTGACCTCTCCAAAGAGGTAGTACCCCAAGCTTCTGCTCTAAAATCAATAAGACAGACTTTCTGGGTGGTCCATTTGGAGCGTGCCAGCACATCCCCCACCTGGACAACGTTGGCTGCAAGCCAGCTCCGAATTGCTATAGAAGACCCCTGCCATGGAGTCTGCTTTCATAGTCAACACTCTACCTGCCTCCTGAGCACCTCAGAGCTCAGGCCTCTGTAACCAACAGGACAGACTTCCCTGGCGGTCAGTTCAGGTCTGTCTGCCCCCCATTTTGGCAACAATGAGGACTTCTGACTGAGACTCCTGTGTGCTAGGAAGTAGGCTTCTATAGTGGAGGCAAAACCCACAGCCAACATACTATGGGGGGTGGAGTGGAGGTTCTGATAACCACAAGACAGACCTCCCTGGGAGTCCATTCAGGGCATGATAGTCCCACCCTCACCTAGTTACAGTCAGCTGCCAGGATGCTGCAAATTGCTACAGAAGGACCTTGCAATGGAGACTACACCCATAGTCAGCACTGTACCTGCCACCCTACACATTGCATAGCTCAGGTCTCTGAAATCAACAGGATAGGCCCTCCTGGGGGTCATTGCTGGTCAGTATCCCCCCCCCCCCACTTCTGGTTGATGTTGAGGACTGCTGATTGAGGCTGCTGTGTGCTAAGAAGCAGGTGTCTTGAGTGGAGGCTGCACTTACAGCCAAATTGTACTGGGCAGGCACTGATAGCACCAAGGCAGACTTCTGTGGGGATCCAATCTGAGTGTGATACCCCATCCCTGTCCAGTAACTCTAGGTTGCCAGGCTACTGTGAATTGCTACAGAAAGCACTCTGCAGTTGAGTCCACTCTCATAGGCAGCACTCTACCTGCCTTCCTGCATACCCCATAACTCAGGCCCCCCAAAACAAAGTCAGTTGGGGTCTGCCTACACTTCCTTTTTGTTGGTACTGAGGACTGCTGATTAAGGCTGCTGTGTGCTATGAAACAGGTGTCTTGAGTGAAGGCTACACCCACAGCCAAGATAATATGGAGGAGGCTCTGATAGCAATAAGGCAGACCTCATTGGAGTCTGTTCAGAATGTTACAGCCCCTCCCACATCCAGTAACTGTTGGTTTCTGCACTGATACAAACTCCTACAGAAGGTTCCCTGTAGTGGAGCCAGGAGGCAAGTCACCAAGTGGAGAGGGCTCCCCCAACCAGCACAGGGCAACTGAGTCTCTGAAACCAACGAGACAGATCTCTTGGAGGTCCTCCTCCTGATATAAAATAAAGTCTGCCTGTGCTTCCCCTGAATGCCAGCACAGATATAAACAGCCCCCACAGACCAGGGAAGAAAGCCTTGGGCAAAACTGTAGGGCAAAACCCAGCCCCAAAGAGAGATTGCTGGGGGCAGGATTTACAACTGAAATCCTAGTTGCAGAAACAGAAGGGAGTAATAACTGGAGAGAGGACTGAGCCAGTATGGTGGACAGATTGAGTAGAGCATAATATCTCACCTGAGAGTTGGTGCCCACTGGTGGGCATATTGACCACTGCATGTTCTCTTGTGTGTTTGGGAGACATTGAAAGTTGAAAACTGAGATCTGGAACTTTTTTATACTAATTAAACCATAAAAAGAGAAGGAGTTATCACAGAAAGGGAGAGGAAGTGGTAATCAAATGCTGTATGCTCTGCTACTCAAGAGTTTTTTTTTTTTTTTTTTTTTTTGGCAGAAAGTAGTGTGAGCAAAAACCAAATACTGGGGAAAACTAAAAAAGGCAACACCCTCGAAAATTCCAATGCCTCAACAAAAAATTACAAGACACATAAAAAAAGAGAAACCATGGCCCATCCAAAGGAACATGAAAAAGGAGTGAAACCACATCTATGTAAGCCCAAAGAACAGAATGGAATAATATACTAAAACAATGTTAAACATAAATGAAGAGCTAAGGGAAAACAAACAGAGATCTAAAAGAAGGAAAACAATGCATGAACAAATTGAGGAACTAAAAAAAGTGAGAAAAAGAAATCAAACAGAAATATTGCAACTAAAAGGGACCATAACTGAAATGAGAAACACATGGAAGGATTTAACAACAGATTTAATCAGGCAGAAGAAAGGATCAATGAATTAGAGGACAAGATAGTTGAAATTACAGTAGCAACAACGGAGGCTCAAGAAGGCTGAGCACAGTTTAGTGGAATTATGGGACAACAGCAAGAGACCCAATATATGCATCATGGTGATTCCAGAAGGAGATGAAAGGGAGAAAGGGACAGAAAGAATATTTGAAGAAATACTGACAGAAAATTTCCCCAACCTGATGAAGGACATGAATCTACAAATTCAAGAAGTACAAAGAACTCTAAGCAGAATAAACACAAAGAGATTTACACCAAGACACATCAGTCAGGCTCTCAAAAAGTAAGGATAATGACAGAATCCTGAAAGCAGAGAGAGAGAAGCAGAGTCACAAACGTAGTCTCCCCAATAAAATTAGGTGCCATTTTCTCCTCAGAAACATTGGAGGCCAAAAGGCAATGGAATGATATATTTAAAGTGCTGAAAGAAAAAAAAAAAACTGTAAACAAAGAATACTACACCCAGAGAAATTGTCCTTCAAGAATAATAATGAGGAGGAGGGGCCAAGATGGCTGAATAGTCAGATGCTTCTTGTGGTCCCTCTTACAACAAAGACCTGAAAAAACAAGTGAATCAATTTTATATGACAATCTAGAAGCCCTGAACTTCAAAGACAAAGTTGAGGAGTCAGACTGAGCAGCAGGGAGAGGGAAAAACAGTTCAGAAGCAGTGAAGAGGTGCCAGATTGAGCTAGCTGGCACCCAGTGGGCTGGATCGGCTGACACTAAGGACACGTCTTACCACATAGGGAGAGACCAGGCAATGGAGAGTCTGTGCAAGTCTCTGGAGACAGGGGAAGTGGTGCTGGATTTGAGAAAGTTAAGTGCAAGCGTCTAACTTACTGGGGGGGGGGAATCAAAATAAGCCCTCCTTCTCTGAGACTTTCATGGTGGTTTCTCCTCCCTTCCCTCCTCCCTTCTCCACCCACATCAGGGGCCTGAGGACTAGCGGCTTCACCCATTCCACCTAGCCACCTATGACAGGGGCCTGAGAATAACTGCCTCCCATTCCTTACAGCCAACAGCATTGGGTGACCAAAGTCTTGCTACAAATCCCATCTACCTACTAGCTCTAGGGAACAGGGCCACGCCTTCTACCTAGGCACTCAGGGCAGCCATCCATCAGTCCCCTACGTTGCTCAGCACATAGCCCCTTACTGCAGACAGATACCTGTACCTCCTCCAATCACCCCTACATAGACCTGCCCATGTAGAACTGTAGGTGAGAGCCTGCACCACACACTCGATGACCGACCACTTGGATACCTGAGCTGAATGGACACAAGAAAAGTAAATGGACTCCTGGGTTCACACACCTAGTAGCAGCTCTAACCACCAGGTGACAGGAAGTGAGAGCTTCCAAGATGTCAATAACCAAAGTAGCTCACATGCCCAGCCTATTTGGGAATATTAAAAAAAAAAGCTAGGTCACAGTAAGCAAACATACAATAAGTAAATATAATAATTTATTGATGGCTCGGAGACAACAGTCAATATCAGATCACATAAAGAGACAGATCAAGATGGCTCCAGCAAGCGACCAAAACAAAGAACAAGGAAACCTCATGGAGGAAGTGAAGATCTTGGAATTACTGGAGGTAGAATTCAAAAGATTAATATGCAAAGCTCTTCAAGATATCAGGAAGGAGATCATTCAAAACTCAGATCAAGCCAAGGAACACACAAAGCAATAGAGTAATTCAGAAAAGCTATACAAGATAAGAATGAAAAATTTAACAGGCTTCTAGAATCCATAGGGAGACAGCAAATAGAAATTCAAAAGATTAACAGTAACGTTTGAGAATTAGACAACTCAATAGAAAGTCATGGGAGCAGAATTGAGGCAGTGGAAGTCACAATTAGTGACATTGAAGATAAAGCACTTGACACCAATTTATTTGAGGAAAAATCAGATAAAAGAATTTTAAAAAATGAAGAAACCCTAAGAATTACATGGGACACTATCAAGAGGAATAAGCTACTAGTGAGTAGAGTACCAGAACGGGGCGGGGGTGGGGGTGGGTGGGGAGGATAACAGAAAATACAGAGAGAATTGTTGAAGATTTGCTGGCAGAAAACTTCCCTGATATCTTGAAAGACTAGACGATCCAAGAAGCTCATCAGACCCCATACAGGGTAAATACAAAAGAAAGTCACCAAGACATAACCAAATGTACCAAAACCAAAAATAGAGAATTTTAAGAGTGGTTAGGGATAAATGAAAAGTCACCTACAAAGGAGAGTCAATAAGACCAAGCTCGGACTACTCAGAAGAAACCATGCAGAGAAGAAGGCAATGAGATAACATATATCAGGCCTTGAAGGAAAAAAATTGTCAGCCAAGAATTATATATCCAGCAAAACTGTCTCTCAAATATGAAGGCAAAATTAAGGCCTTTCCATATAAACAGAAGTTAGGGGAATTTGTAAAAACCAAACCAAAATTACAAGAAATATTAAAGGGACTCCTTCAGCTAGAGAACTGAAGATATCAGATAACAACCCAAGACTAGAACACAGGACAGAACAACCAGATAGCAACCCAAATAAGAAAGTCACAAAAATAAATCAAAGCTAAAACACTGAAAATAAGGAAACAGAGACGTCAATATGTAAAAGATGACAACATTAAAACAAAAAAGAGGAACTGAATAGTGTAGTCATAGAGCTTTTGTATGGAGATGAAGAAAGATGATATGAAGAAGTAAAATATTGGTTTAAACTTAGAAAAATAGAGGTAAATTTCAAAGTAACCACAAAGGAAACTAACAAATCTATCCATCAAAATAAAAAAGAAGGAAAACATAAAGTCTGAGCAAATACAAAACCAACAATAATGAAAAAGATGATAAGAAAATACATAAAAACAACTCAGCACAGAAAATAAAGTGGAACAAAGAAACTACTGACACCACAAAAAAGTCAAAACGACAGCACTAAACTCATACCTATCAATAATTACGCTGAATGTAAATGGCTTAAATGCACCAATAAAGAGACAGAGAATGGCAGAATGGATTAAAAAACACTATCTGTCTATATGCTACCTACAGGAGACACAACTTAGACTTAAAGACACAAATAAACTAAAACTCAAAGGATGGAAAAAAATATCAAGAAAACAACTCTCAAAAAAGATCAGGCGTGGCAATATTAACCTCTGACAAAATATTTATATTTAAATTTAAATTTTAAGTATTAAAGTATTAAGTATTAAGAATTTAAAGTAAAATCCACCATAAAGGATAAGGAAGAATACTACATAATGATTAAAGGGTCAATACACCGGGAGGACATAATTATAATAAATATTTACACACCCAACGACAGGGCTCCAAAATACATAAAATAAACTCTAACAGCATTGAAAAGAAAAATAGACAGCTCCACAAGAATAGTAGGAGACTTCAACACACCACATTTGGTGAAGGACAGAACAAACAATAAAGAAGCTCAGTAAAGACATGAAAGATCTAAATGCCACAATCAACCAACTGGATCTCATAGACATATACAGAACACTCCACCCAACAACAGCCATATATACTTTCTTTTCCAATGCACATGGAACATTCTCCAGAATAGACCACATATTAGGCCATAAATCTAGCCTTAACAGAAACCAAAACACTGAAATATTGCAAAGCATCTTTTCTGACCATAAAGCCATAAAAGTAGAAATCAATAATAGAAAAAGCAAGGAAAAAAAAATCAAACACATGGAAACTGAAAAACACTTTGCTCAGAAGCTACTGAGTTATAGAAGAACTCAAGGATGGAATAAAGAAATTCACAGAATCAAATGAGAAAGAAAACACATTGTGATGGTTAAGATTGTGTGTCAACTGGGCCATGATTCTAAGGGTTTATATATGATCACTCCTGTGATAAAATCTGATGTGAGTAGCCAATCAGTTGAAAGAGAATTTCCTTGGGGGTGTGGTCTGCATACAAATATAAGCAGACATTCTGAATTTTTTGCTTGCTTTGGATCCTGAGGCTGTCTCCTGTTCATCTGACCTCCAGTTCTTGGGATGTGAGCTATCAGCTTATCTGCTGATCTTGGGAATTGTTGATCTTCACAGCCTGTGAGCAGGAGTCCTGCTCTCTGACCTACTGATCTTGGGTTTGCCAGTCCCTTTGGCTATGTGAATCGAGAGAAGCCTCTATCCTGATTCACAGACTTGAGACGTTCCAGCCTCTACAATCGTGTGAGCCATTTCCTTGATATAAATCTCTCTCTCTTTTAGATATATATACATTTTACTGGTTTTTCATTCTCTAGGGAACCCAGCCTAAGACATGCATCTCACCAGAACTTTTGGGACAGAGCAGTGCTCAGAGGTCAATTTATAGCAATAAATGCACACATCAAAAGAAGAAAGGGCCAAAATCAAAACATTAACCCTACAACTCGAACAAATAGAAAGAGAGCAGCAAAACAGGCCCTCAGGTACCTGAAGAAAGGAAATAATAAATATTAGAGCAGAAATAAATGAAATAGAGAATGGAAAAACAATTGAAAGTGCAACAAGACGAAAAGCTAATTCTTTGCAAAGATCAATAAAATTGATAAACCATTGGCCAAACTGACAAAAAGAACAACAGGAGAGGAAGAAATTACCCCAAATAAGAAATGAGATGGGGGATAATCACAACAGACCTATCAGAAATTAAAAGAATTATAACAGAATACCACAAAAAATTGCACTCCAAAAAATTGAAAACCTAGAGGATTCGGTCAAATTTCTAGAAACATGCTACCTACCTAAACTAACACAAACCAAGGTAGAAAAACTAAATATACCTATAACAAAAGAAGAGATTGAAGAAATAGTAAAAAAAAAAAAAAAAAAAAAAACTCCCAAGGGCGACAAAAAAACTCTAGTTTCAGAGAAGAGTTAACACCACTACTACTAAAGGTATTTCAGAGCATAGAAAAGGATGGAATATTCCTGAACTCATTCTATGAATCTAGCATAACCCTCACCCCAAACCAGGTAAAGACACCACAAAAAAAGAAAACTACAGACCAATATCCCCCATGAACATAGATGCAAAAATCCTCAAGAAAATTCCGGCCAATAAAATTCAACAACATATCAAAAAAAATTCATCAAGACCAAGTGGGATTCATACCAGGTATGGAGGGACGTTTCCACATTAGAAAAACAATCCATCACATAAATAAAACAAAAGATAAGAACCACATGATCTTATCAATTAATGCAACAAAGGCATTTGACAAAGTCCAACAACTCATTCCTGATAAAAACTCTCAGCAAACTAGGAATAGAAGAGAAATTCCTCGACATAATAAAGGGCTTTTATACAAAGACAACAGCCAACATCTCCTAAATGGAGAGTGCCTGAAAGCATTCCCCTTGAGAAGGGGAACCAGACAAGGATGCCGTTTATCACCACTTTTACTCAACATTGTGCTGGAAGTCCTAGCCAGAGAAATAAACTAAGAAAAAGAAATGAAGGGTATCCAAATTTGTAAGGAAGAAACAAAAGTATCCCTATTCACAGATGATATGATCTTATACACAGAAACCCCCAAAGAATCAACAAGAAAACTACTAGAACTAATAGATTTCAGCAAAGTATCAGGATAAAAGATAAACATACAAAAATCAGTTTGATTCCTCTACACCAACAAAGAGAACCTCAAAGAGGAAATCTTCAAATCAGTACCCTTTAGAATAACCCCCAAGACGATAAAATACTTAGGAATAAGTCTAACCAGAGATGTAAAAGAAAACTATAAGAAATTACTGCAAGAAAATAGAGACCTACATAAGTGGTAAACAGTACTTTGCTCATGGATAGGAAGACTCAACATTGTGAAAAAGTCAATTCTACACAAAGCGATCTACAGATACAATGCAATCCCGATCTAAATTCCAATGACTTATTTTTAATGAGATGGAGAAACAAATCACCAACTTCATATAGAAAAAGAAGAGGCCCTGCATAAGTAAAGCATTACTGAAGAAGATCAAAGTGGGAGGCCTCACACTACCTGATTTTAGAAACCATTATACCACTCCTGTAGTCAAAACAGCCTGGTACAGGCACAGCAACAGATACATAGACCAATGGAACAGAAGTGAGAATCCAGACATAAATTCATCCACCTGTGAGCAGCTTATATTTGACAAAGGCCCAAAATCGATTAAATTGGGAAAAGACAGTCTCTTTAACAAATGGTACTGGTATAACTATATATCCATCTACAACAAAATGTAACAAGACCATACCTCACACTATGTACAAAAGGTAACTCAAAATAGGACAAAGACTTAAATATAAAATCTAAAACAATAAAGAGTATGGAAAAAAAAAAAAAGGGACAACACTAGGAGCCCTAACATATGGCATAAACAGAATACAAACCATAACTAAAAAAGCACAAACACCAGAAGAGAAACTAGATAAGTGGGAGCTCCTAAAAATCAAACACTTATGCTCATCAAAGGACTTCACCAAAAGAGTAAAAAGACAACGTACAGACCGGGAAAAAATTTTTGGCTGTGACATATCCAATAAGGGTCTAATCACTAAAATCTACAAGATGCTGCAACACTGCAACAACAACAAGACAAATAACCCAATTAAAAAATGGGCAAAGGATATGAACAGACACTTCCCCAAAGAAGACATTCAGGCAACTAACAGATACATGAGGAAATGCTCACTATCATTAACCATTAGAGAAATGTGAATCAAAACTACAATGAGATACTATCTCACCCAAACAAGGCTGGCACTAATCCAAAAAACACAAAATAATAAATGTTGGAGAGACTGGAACACTTATGCACTGTTGGTGGGAATGTAACACGGTACAATCACTTTGGAAATCGATTTGGCACTTCCTTCAAAAGCTAGAAATAGAAGTTCCTTACAATCCAGAAATTCACCACTCCTTGGAACGTATTCTAGAGAAATAAGAGCCATCGCATGAATAGATATATGCACACTCATATTCATTGCAGCACTGTTCACAATAACAAAAAGATGGAAACACCCTAGGTGCCCATCAACATAAGAATGGATAAACCAATTATGGTACATACACGCAATGGAATATTACCCAACAATAAAGAAAAATGATGAATCTGCAAAACATCTCACAACATGGATGAATCTGGACGGCATTATACTGAGTGAAATTAGTCACAAAAGGACAAATATGGTATGAGACTACTATTATAAGTACTCAAGAAAAGTTTTAAATACAGAAGAAAACATTCTTTGATGGTTACAAGGGTGGGGAGGGAGGGAGAGGGGAATTCAACAAGTAGATAGTAGACAAGAATCATCCTGGGTGAAGGGGAGGACAGCACACACTACAGGGGAAGTCAGGACAATTGGACTAAACCAAAAGCTGTTTCCTGAACACAACAAAACACTTTGAGGGACAGAGTAGCTGGGGATGGGTTCTGAAGACCATGGTTTCCGGAGACATCTAGGTCAATTGGCATAACAAAGTTTATTAAGAAAATGTTCTGCATCCCACTTTGGTGAATAGGGTCTGGGGTCTTAAAAGCTTGCAAGCCGCCATCTAAGATGCATCAATTGGTCTCAGTTCACTTGGAATAAAGGAGAATGAAGAACACCAAAGACACAAGGAAAATATTAGCCCAAGAGACAAAAGGTACACATAAACCAAAGCCTCCATCAGTTTGAGACTAGTAAAGCTAGATAGTGCCTGGCTACAGCCAATGACCCTACTGACAGGGAACACAACAGAGAGTCAGTGACGGAGCAGGAGAAAAGTGTGGAGCAGAACTCAAATTCACGTAAAAAGACCAGACTTAATGGTCTGACTGAGCCTGGAGGAATTCCTGAAGCCATGTTCCCTGGACACTCTGTTAACCCAGAACTAAATCCATTCCCTAAGCCCACTCTTCAGACAAAGATTAGACTGGAGTATAAAACATAAAATAGTACTCATAAAGAGTGTGCTTCTTAGTTCAAGCAGATAGACAAAACCAAATGGGTGACTCCTGTCTGGAGGCAGGATGAGAAGGCAGGAAGGGACAGGAACTGGTTGAATGGACACAAGAAACCCAGGTGGAAAGGGAGAGTGTGCTGTCACATAATAGGGATAGCAACTAATATCACACAAAAATGTGTATAAATTTTTGTATGAGAAATTAATTTGAGCTGTAAACTTTCACCTAAAGCACAAGAAAAAGAAAGAAAATATAACCTGAGAAATAGAAAAAAAAAAAAAAAGAATGATGACGAAATTGAAATATTCCCAGATAAACAGAAGCTGAGAGCATTCATATCCACCTTTCAGGCTGTACAAAAAATACTAATGGAAGTTCTGTAGATGGAAGGGAAAAGACACTAGAAAGTAATTCAAAGCCATACATAAAAAGAAAGATCCCTAATAAAGTGAATTGCATGGACAAGTAGAACGGTGAGTGTGATGGTTAAGATTCTGTGTCAACTTGGCTAAGTCGTGATTCTCAGTGTTTTGGCAGTTGTATAATGTTGTGATCACTTTATTGTTGACATTTAATACGTGATCACCTCCATGATGGGATCTACTGTGGTACCAGCAGGGGCGCGGCGTGTGGCAGCTCACTGCCTCCCTCAGCCTTCATCTCTCTGCCCTCCGCTGCTAGCTCTTCCTACTTGCCTTACATGGGCTTTTACTTGTTCTAGATCCTGCAGCTGGCTCCTGTTCCTCTGATTTCCAGATCTTGGGACTTGAGCTATCAGCTTGACTGTTGATATTGAGATTCCTCGAACTTCACAGCCTGTTACAACCCTGCTTTCTGGCCTGCCAATCTTGGGTTCGCCAGCCCCTGCAGCTATGTGAATCAGGAGAATCCTCTTTCCTTCCTCACAGACTTGGGACGTTACAGCCTCTAAAAACAATGTGAGCCATTTCCTTGATATAAATCTCTCTCTTTCTCTCTCTACATATGTTTTACTGCTTTTGCTTCTCTAGAGAACCCAGCCTAAGACAGCTAGTAATAAGTATTCATACTTGATACTTCTAATTATTTTATCCTTCAAGCTTTTTATTGACAAACCTACAAAAATCAAGGATAAAATTATGTTACAGGGCATATGAAATATAATGACATAGTTACTGATAACAACAACAAAATGGGGGAGGGGAGGAATGGCATAGGTATAGAATTTCTTACATTCTACTAAAGTTGAGTTGGTACTAACTTACCCTATGATGTTATAAATATATGTGATTATTCAGAGTATACACCAAGAAAATATCTAAAAATATATGAAAAAGGAAACAAGAAAGGAACCAAAATGGCTCACTACAATAAATCAACAAAACACAAAAACAAACAGTACTAAAGGAAAAGGACAAAAAACAAAATAGTAGAAGTAAGTAATTTCTTACCAGTAATGACAGTGAACGGAAACGTTCAGTCCAGTAAAAAACAGTCCAGTAAAAAACAGAGGGTGGCAGACGGATTGAAAAAAAAGAAAACATGATCCAACTATATGCTGTTTACAAGAAACACACCTTAGACACAAGAACACAAATAGGGTGAAAGTGAAAGTGAAAGGATGGAAAAAAACATTGCATGCCAATAATAACCAAAAGAGGCCTGGGGTGGCCATTGCAATATAAGACAATGTAGATTTTAAGACAATGTCTGTTAGAGGAGATTGTAAATTGACATTATACAGTGATAAAAAGCTCAGTTCATCAAGAAGATTTAACAGTCACAAATACATATTCACACAACATTGGAGCACATAATATATAAAGCAAACACTGATAAAATTGAAGACAGAAGTAGATAGCATTACAGTAATAGTTGAAGACTTCACCTCTTTCAGTATAGGACAGAACATCTAGAAAGAAGATCAACAAGGAAATGGAGAACCTCAGTGACAGTATAAACCAACCAGTCTTAAGAGACAGTATAGAACATTTCCCCTAACAACAGCATCATATACATTCTATTCCAGTACACACGGATCATTCTCCAGGATAGACCACATGTTATGTGACACAGCAAATCTCAATAAATTTTAAAAGATTGAAATTATACCAAGTATTTTCTTTGACCATAATGGAGTGAATCTAGAAAACAATAATAGAAAGTAACCTGGAAAATACAAAAACATTAGGAAATTAAATATCACATTATTAAATTATCAATGAGTCAAGGAAGAAATCAAAAAGAGTAATCACAAATTTCTTACAGTCAAAGGAAAATGAAACCACAGTATACCAAAACTTATGGGATACGGTGAAGTCAGTATTCAGACGGAAACTTACAGCAATAAATATCTACATGAAAAAAGAAGAAATATCTCAGATCAACAACTTAACCTTAAAACTTGAGGAACCAGAAAGAGAAGAGCAGAGTAAGCTTAAACATACCAGAAGAAAGGAAATAAAAATCATAGCAGAAATAAATGAAATAAAAACAGTAATGAGACATATGAAATGCAAATTAGGGAAATGATTCTATTTACAATAGCACATAACAGAAAATACCTAGGAATAAATTTAACCATGTATGTGAAAGACTTTTAAAATTAAAACTATAAAGCACTGCTAAACAAGATTAAAGAAGATTTAAATAAATGGAAATATATTTCATGTTCATGGATTGGAAGAATTAATATTGTAAAGATGTCAGTACTACCCAGAGTGATCTATAGATTCAATGTGATCCCAATCAATATCCCCAAAGCCTTCTTAACAGAGATGGAAAAACCAATCTTCAACACTACATGGAATGGCAAGAGGCCCCGAACAGCTAAAGCAATTTTGAAGGAGAAGAAAGTAGGAGTACTCATACTTCCTGATTTTAAAACATATTATACAGCTACAGTAATCAAAACAGCTTGGTACTGATACAATAATAGACACACATACCAAAAGAATAATATTGACAGTCCAAAAATAAACTGACACATCTATGGCTAACTGTTTTTGGACAAAGATGCTAAGTTCATTCCATAGGGGAAGAAGAGTCTCTTGAATAAATGGTGCTGGGAAAATTAGGTTTCCACATGCAGAGAAATGAAACAGGATACGTGCCACACACCATACACAAAAACTAATTCAGCAGAAATTAAGGTCTTAAATGTGAAAAGTAAAATCATAAAACTTTTAGAAAAAATGCAGGGGCAAGGATGTCAGGACTAGCTTTATCAAAGTATTATTAGATATAGTAACAACATTATGAGCAGCAAAGGTCAAAATAAATAGATGGACTTCATAAAATCTAATAACAAAACATGAAAAGACAAGCTAATGACTGGGAGAATAACTTCAGAAACCATGTATCTGATAAGAATCTAATAACCAAAATATATATAAAATATTGACAACTACAAAAAGACAAATAATCCAATCAATAATGGACAAAGAAATTGACATTTTACCAAAGAGGACTTTCAAATGGTCACCAAACACGAGAAAAGACAATCAACTTCATTAGCCATCAGAGAGATGCAAATCAGAACCACAATGAGATATCATTTCACTTCCACTAGGACAGCTAAGACTCAAAAAAAAAAAAAAAAAAAGGAAAGGAAAATAACAAACGTTGGCAAGGATATGTAGAAATTGGAACCCTTATTCGTTGTTGGTGGGAAGACCAAATGGTACATCCTTTGTGGAAAACAGTGTGGCAGGTACTCAAAAGTAAAAATAGAACTACCATATGATCCAACAATTCAACCACTAGTACAATAAACAAGGGACTTGAAAGCAGTGACATGAATAGACACATGTACATCAATGTTCATTACAGCACTATTCACAGTAGTTAAAATGTGGAAACAACCTAAATGCCTATCAACGGGTATGGATAAACAAAATGTGGTATATACATACAATGGAATACTATTCAGCAGAAAGAGAAATGAAGTCCTGATACATTCTGCAAGATGGTTGGAGTTTGAAGATATTATGAATTAAATAAGTCAATCACAAAAGGAAAATATTGTATGGCCTCATTTACATAAAAAGATAAGAACAGGAAAATGTATAGAGATCAAAGTTTATTAGTTGTTAGAGGAGTGGAGCGAGGGGAGTTATTTCTTCTGGAGCACTAAAGTGATGGAAAACTTTCATTGATTTAGGGTAAGGGCTGCACAGGTGTTAATGTAATGGATGCTAATAAGTTGTACACCTGTAAAAAGTTGAATTGGCAGCAGTTCAATTGCATGATATGTATATTTACAATAACAATGACAACAGAAAAAGAAGAACCGATGAAGCTTCTTGTCTACAACAAAACACCTCATGAAATTTGGTTTGGAGGTTTAGGATCATGTTTTCATGGGGCATCCCAGTTAGCTGGGCTAATAGATTTAGTGTTTCTGTTCTACATCTAGCTTGTTGCACAGTGCCTGAGGTGTTAAAAGCTTGCAAGTCTGTTGTGTCCAAGGCACAACAATTGGTCTCTATTCACCTGGAGTAACAGAGGAAGAACAAGAGTCAGGAATAAGATAAGGAAATGCAATATGTGGCTAATTACCTTTGTTAACAAGTGCCTCCTTTGTCATGAGACCAGAAGAACTGTATGGTGCTTAACTACTATTACTGAAAATTTTGATCAAAGATTCTTCTATAGAAAAATCCTGATCAAAAGTGGGGAAATTCAGAACAGAATTTCAAATTCTCATGGAATCCAGATTTTCTGGAGCCAGCCATAGAGGCTGGATGAACCCCTGAAACTATTTCCTTGAAATAATCTTTAAGTCTTAAACCAAAAATATCCCCTCAAGTCTTCTTTAAACCAAATAATAGTTTAGCTTAATTAGTAAAGAATGTCTGCCTTGAGCATTATAGAATCAAACTGACAATAGCGTCTTGAAAGATTAGATAGGAAGCTTGAGGGGCAATGTGATTTTGTGAATGCGGGGGGAAACTGCTTGGAAAAGAAGGTAAGAACGATTGCACAAATTGAAGAATGTAATCAGTGTCACTGAATTCTACGTGTAGAAATTGTTGAATTTGTGTATATTCACCTTGTATATTTTCTTTTTTTATTGTAGTAATTAAATGAAGTTTACGTTTCAAGTTAGTTTCCCTTACAGAATTTTTTTTAACATACATTGTTATGAAATCCCAACAGCTCACTCCATTCTGCAACAGCACACTCCTCCCCTCCGCCCCTGATTCAACCAGCTCCTAACTCTCTCTGCCTTCCCATCTCACCTCTGGACAGAAGCGACCCCTTTGGTCTCTTGTATCTACTTGACTAAGACTCACATTTTTCACAAGTATCACTTTATGTCCCACAGTCCAGTCCAATCCTTTTCTGAAGAGTTGGCCTCGGAAATTGTTTTAGGTCTGGGCTGATAGAGAATCCAGGGGCCATGATTTCCTGGGCGACTTCAGTCTCAATCAGACAATTAAGTCTGTTCTTTTTACTAGAATTTGAGTTCTGCATCCCATCCTTCTACTGCTCCATCAGGGACCCTCTGTTGTTTTCCCTGTCAGGACGTTCATTGGTGGTAGCTGGACACCATCTAGTTCTTCTGGTCTCAGGCTAATGAAGTCTCTGGTTTATGTAGCCCATTCTGTCTCTTGGGCTAATACTTTCCTTGTGTCTTTAGTGTTCTTCATTCTCCTTTACTCCAAGTGGTTGGGACCATCTTAGAAGCCCACTTGCAAGCTTTTACGACCCCAGACGCCACTCATCAAGGTAGAATGCAGAACATTTTCTTAGTAAGCTTTGTTATGCCAATTGACCTAGAAGTCTCCTGAAAGCATGGTCCCCAGAACCCGCATCCCTGCTACTCTGTCTCTCAAAGTATTTGATTATATTGAGGAAACTTCTTAGCTTTGGTTTAGTCCAGTTGTGCTGGCTTCCCCTGTAGTGTGTGCTGTCCTTCCCTTCACCTAAAATGATTCTTATCTACTATCTAGTTAGTGAATTACCCTCACCCTCCCTCCCCACCCCCATAACCATCAAAGAATGTTTTCTTTTGTGTTTAAACCTTTTCTTGAATTCTTATAATAGTGGTCTTATACAGTATTTGTCTTTCTGTGACTGACTGAATGCACTCAGCATAATAGGTTCCAGCTTCCACCAAGTTATACGTTTCACAGCTTTATCATTGTTCTTTATCATTGCATACTATTCCATTGTGTGGATATACCATAGTTTGTTTATCCATTCGCCCACTGATGGGCACTTAGGTTGTTTCCATCTTTTTGCTATTGTGAACAGTGCTGTGATGAGCATGGGTGTATATATATCTATTTGTGTGACGGCTCTTGTTTCTCTAGGGTATATTCCAAGGAGCGGGAGAGCTGGATCGTATGGTACTTCTATTTCTAGCTTTTTAAGGAAGTGCCGAATCGATTTCCAAAGTGGTTGTACCATTTTGCATTCCCACCAACAGTGTATAAGTGTTCCAGTCTCTCCAGAACCTCTTCTGCATTTGTTATTTTGTGTTTTTTGGATTAATGCTAGCCTTGTTGGGGTGAGATGATATCTCATTGTAGTTTTCATCTGCATTTTTCTAACGGCTAATGACCGTGAGCATTTCTTCATGTGTCTGTTAGCTGCCTGAATATCTTCTTTGGTGAAGTGCCTGTTCATATCCTTTGCCCATTTTTTAATTGGGTTATTTGTCTTTTTGTTGTTGAGGATTTGCAGTATCTTGTAGACTTTAAAGATTAAACTCTGATCGGATTTGTCATAGCCAAAAATTTTTTCCCAGTCTGTAGGTTGTATTTTTACTCTTTTGGTGAAGTCTTTTGATGAGCAGAAGTGTTTGATTTTTAGGAGCTCCCAGTTATCTAGTCTCTCTTCTGGTGCTTGTGCATTGTTATTTATGGTTCGTATTGTGTTTATGCCATGTATTAGGGCTTCTAGCATTGTCCCTATTTTTTCTTCCATGATCCTTATCGTTTTCAATTTTATATTTAAGTCTTTGATCCATTTGAGTTAGTTTTTGTACATGGTGTGAGATATGGGTCTTGTTTCAGTTTTTGCATATAGATATCCAATTATGCCAGCACCATTTGTTGAAGAGACTGTCTTTTCCCCAATTAATGGACTTTGGGCTTTTTTCAAATATTAGCTGCTCATAGGTGGATGAGCTTATATCTGGATTCTCAACTCTGTTCCATTGGTCTATGTATCTGTTGTTGTGCCAGTACCAGGCTGTCTTGACTACCGTGGCGGTATAATAGGTCCTAAAATCATCATCTTGTATATTTTCAACAACAAAAAAATAAATCATTAAAAAAAAATCCTGCAGACTAAAATGGATTAGGAAGAAAAGTCTGGTAATCTACTTTTGAAAATCAGGCAATGAAAACCCTATAGACTGCAATGCTTCAGTCTGCAACTGATCATGGAGACGGTGTAAGACAGTGCAGTGTTTTATTCCGTTGTGCATGGGGTCACAACAAGCAAACCTCCACTGACAGTTGAGTGGTAGCTGTGAATGAGTCACATTGAATTGAACACGGGTTTCTTGCATGGAAGGTGGGAATTCTACCACGGAACTACCAACACCTCATGCAAATAAAACTGGGAAATCCTAATAAGACTGGTGATTGTATCAATGTTAATATCCTGGTAGTGAGAGTATACAATAGTTTTACAAAATGTTACTTTTAGGAGAAACTTGGCAAATCAAAGAACTTTATTTCATATGATTGCATGTGAACCTCCAATTATCTAAATAAAAATTGTAATTTAAAAATACAAATAAAGACTAAGATATAAAAGAGAAATAGTCTGTAAGAGGAAAGAAAAATGTATGAAGTTGTGTCATTCCAATTTGGTTCATTAAACAGGGAAAATGTATGAAATATAAACAAGATAAAACAAAGTGGGAAAATAAAGAACTCACATCAGTAAAATCAAATTCACCATGATCATGATCAAATGTGTTAGTATTCCCTAAACAGAGGGTCCTGGACAGAATGGAGAAAAATACAGAACAAAAATCTAACTCACAAAAAAAGACCAGACTTACTGGCCTGACAGAGACTGGAAAAACCCTGAGAGTATGGCCCCTGGACACTGTTTTAGCTCAGTAATGAAGTCACTCTTGAGGTTCAGCATCCACGTAAAAATTAGACAGCCCCATTAAAATGAAATGAGACTAATGGGGCACAACAGTACCGGGACAAGGACTATAAGGAAGGAGGGGACAGAAAAGCTGGTAATAGGGAAGCCCAGGTTGACAAGGGACAGTATTTACATGTTGTGGGGTTGTTAACCATTGTCATAAAACAATATGTGTAGTAACTGTTTAAAGAGAAACTATTTGTTCTGTAAATCTTCATTTAAAGTACAATAGAGGAACTTCCGGCAACATGGCACTCTAGGCAGAAGCAGCATGCCATCCCTTCACAGCAAGGATCCAAAAAACTAACCCAAACAGAGAAAACAACAATCCTGAAACACTAAGCATCAAATGAAGAGATAAAGAACTCAGCCAAGCACCAAATGGAATGAGAAACTGACTGAGAACAGAGAGCGAGGATACATACATGCAGAGGTCCCCTATCAGCTAACTCAGCATGGATCCGCCATTTGCACTCCTATCAGAAACCAGTGAACAGAGGATACGAGAGAGCAGCTCCACGGAGCTTCCAGCAGGAGACAGAATAATGGGTAACCAGCGATATATGCTTTTCCATCCCCCACCCATCTTCACCCCAACTCGGCTTCCTCTGCTTCCCGAGGCCACAGTCTCTTGGCCAGGAAGCCCTGGCTGCTTGGATTCCACCTGCCTGCACTGGCTGACTCCCTGCGTGCCATTTGTTGGCTGCTGGTGTTGCTCTTTTCCCCTTCTTTAGATTTCTTCCTTACCTCTCACCACCTCCCCCACCTTTCACTCAAATACCTGGCTCCTTGTGCCATCTTTGCCTCTTTCTGAAAGGCTGTGAAACTCCTCTTGAATGTGAAACTGTTTTCCTGTCCATGCTGGCATGCTGGTGGGATATTTTCTTTTTTTATATATTTATTTTGAATTGTTTGTTTTCTTTTTCTTTTCTCAAATTGGGGGCCCGTTCTAGCTGAGCAGTGCTTCACGGCTTGGGACCTACCCTCTCAGCTTGTGCAGATGTGCAGAGGGATACCTGAGGGAATTTCTTTATTCCTGGTTTTTTTTTTTCTGTGTTTTGGGGGTTTTTCTTGTTCTTTTTTTTAAAATTTGTTTTGTTTTCTTTTTCCACTTTTTCCCTTTTTTTTCTTCATTACTCAGTTTCTCAGCTCTCTATGCCTTCCTTCTCTTCTTGTGCCCTGAATACCTGGCGCTGAGTGACACCTCTAAGACTTCTCGCCAGACTGTACTTCAACACCTGGGAACAACTTCCCCAGACCTTGTAGCCACACCGGTGGGATCCCTGGGAGCTTTTCTTTTCTTTTTTCTAATTTTTATTTATTCATTATTTTCTTTTTTTCTTCTTCTTCTCCCTTTTGTTTTTCTCCATTTAATAGTCTCTAGTTTCTCCACTACAACAACAAGCTCCCCTAGCATTATTTTTCGTTTGTATGTTTTTGGCTCCTGTTCCTCTCTCCTGTCTCTCCTCTCTCCCATACCCACCTCAGCTCCACAAATCACAATGTCCCCCTGTATTCTGCCTACCTTCACCATGAGTTTAACATCACACCATCAAGCAGCACTGGCATGGCCTACCGAAACCTGCCCTGCACTGATTACTGGCCTGCCCTGGTGGCTGTAGTAAGTGCCACAAACAACCCATCCCAGCAACTCCTCTTCAGCTAGACCAGCGCTGCTGTGCCATATCTGAGTGACTGACACTGTCAATTGGAGAAGGAGGCAAAAAGTATTGTGCCCACAGACCAGCAAACAATAAAGAACACACAGCCAGCCTGCTCAGACATAGCCAAATTTAAAAAAAGGACAAAACAGACAAATCTACAATCAATAAATGAGAAAAATAACTACAGTATGCCCCAAAGACAGTAGACAATATCAAAACATTTACAAAAACAGGACAGGATGGTTCCAGTAGTAGTCCAAAATAAAACACCAGATGACTTTCCAGTAGAAGAAAAGGCACTAGAACTACCTGATAGGGAATTCAAATCTCTAATGCTCAGAATTATCCAAGAGTTGAAGCAAAAAGTAGACAAAAATGAGGAAAAAATAGACAAACTCATGGAAAAGGCAGACCAGTTCATGGAAAATAAAGACAAAAATCGAAGAATTCAGGAAAATAATCCAGGAACAAAATGCCAAAATAAAGTCACAACTAGAAATTACAGAAAAACAACAATTAGAAATCCAAAAAATGGACAGTGTCATAGAAGGGCAGAGGAACATATTTGAAATGGTGGAGGACAGGATCAGCGGAATTGAAGACAAACACTTGGATACAAGTCTGTTTGAGGAAAACTCAGAAAAAAGAAAGAAAAAAAAAAATGAAGGCACCCTGAGAATTATGTGGGTTACAATCAAAAGCAAATATTTTTGCGTGATCAGAGTTGCAGAACAGCAGGAGAAAACAGAAAACAGAGAGGATCATTGAAGAACTGCTGACAGAAAACTTCATCAATATCATGAAAGATGAAAAGCTGGCCACCCAACAAGCTCAACGAATCCCATATAGGATAGACCCAAAAGAAAATCACCAAGTCATATCATAATCACATTCACCAAAACCAAAGACAAACAAAGAAACCTGAGAGCAGCTCGTGAAAAACAAGAAGCCACATACAGAGGAGAAACAATAAGACTAAGCTCAGATTATTCGGCAGAAACCATGCAGGCAAGAAGGCTATGGGATGATATATATAAAATCTTGAAAGAAAAAAAAATTGCCAACCAAAAATAATGTATCCCGTAAAACTCTCCTTCAAATATGATGTTGAAATTAGGACATTTCCAGATAAACAGAAATTAAGGGAATATATAAAAACCAAACCAAGCTTACAGTAATTATTAAAGGGAGTCCTCCAATCTGAGAAAAACAACTCCAGCTCACAGGCTAAATCTAGGATGAAGGATCATACCAGCCAGATACAAATCTAGGAAATGAACTCTTAAGGACTATCCAAAACCAAAAGAAATACAACAGAGAATCAGAGCAGTTAATCAGTAAATGACAACAACATCAAAACAATAAAAGAGGGAATAAACAGTATAGGAATAGAACCTTCTAATGGAGAGGAAGGCAAGGTGATATCAAGTAATAACAGACTGCATCAAATTTAGAAAGACAAGGGTAAATTTTAAAGTAACCACAAAGAAAGTTAACAAACCTACTCAAAAAAATAAAGAGGAAAAAAGTAAAGTCTAGGTAAAAACAAAACCTACAAAAACAAAAAATGAAAAAAAAAAATTCACAAACAAAAGGAATTCATCACAGGAGAGTAAGAGGAACAAAGACAACGACAGCACCACAAAAAAAAGCACTACAAAATGACAGCAATAAACTCACTTCCATCAGTAGTTACACTGAATGTAAATGGCCTCAATGCACCCATAAGGAGATGGAGAGTGACAGAATGGATAAGAAAACAGGATCCATCAATATGCTGTCTACAAGAAACACACCTTAGAAACAAGAAGTGAATTTATTAAAAATCAAAGGATGGAAAAAAATATGTCAAGCAAACCGCTACCAAAAAAGACCAGGAGTGGCAATAGTAATCTCAGATAAAATAGACTTTAAAACAGAATCCATCATAAAAGACAAAGAAGGACACTATATAATGATTAAGGGGACAATCCAGCATGAAGACATAACCATAATAAACACCTACACACCCAATGACAGGGCTCCAAAATACAGAAAACAAACTCTAACAGTAGGAAAAGAGAAATTCACAGTTCCTCAATAATAGTAGGAGACTTCAACACACCACTCTCAGTAAAGGACAGAACATCTAAAAAGAAACTCAGCAAAGATACAAAAGACCTAAAGGGCACAATCAGCCGACTTGACCTCACAGACATATATAGAACACTCCATCCAACAGCTGCAAAGTACACATTCTTTTCCAATGTACATGGAATGTTCTACAGACTAGACCACATCTTAGGCCACAGAGCAATTCTCAACAAAATCCAAAACTTTGAGATAATACAAAGTATCTTCTCTGACCACAATGCCATCAAGGTGGAAATTAACAACAGGAAGAGCAAGGAAAAAAAAATCAATTACATGAAAACTGAATAACACCCTGCTTACACATCACTGGGTAATAGAAGAAATCAGAGATGGAATAAAAAAATTCCTAGAATCAAATGAGAATGAAAACACATCATACCAAAACCTTTGGGACACAACAAAGGCAGTCCTCAGAGGACAATTAATAGCAATAGATGCACATATCAAAAAAGAAGAAAGGGACAAAATCAAAACATTCACTACACAACTCAAACAAATAGAGAAATAGCAAAAAAAAGCCCATAGCCACCAGAAGAAAGGAAATAATAAAGATCAGAGCAGAAATAAATGAAATAGAGAATAGAAAAATAATAGAATCAACAAAATCAAAAGTTGGTTCTTTGAAAGAATCAACAAAACTGACAAATCACTGGCCAGAATGACAAAAGAAAAACAGGAGAAGATGCAAATAACCCTAATAAGAAATGAAATGGGCAACATTACAACAGACCCAACTGAAATAAAAAGGATCATAACAAAATATTATGAAACAGTATACTCCAACAAGTTTGAATACCTAGAGGAAATGGATCCATTTCTAGAAACACACTACCTACCCAAACAACCACAAAGGGATGTTGAAAATCTGAACAGACCTATAACAAGAGAAGAGATTGAAAAGGAAATAAAAAAATTTCAACCCAAAAAAGCCCTGACCCAGATGGCTTCACTGGAGAATTCTACAAAACATTCAGAGAAGAGCTTGTACCAGTACTACTCAAACTATTTCAGAACATAGAAAATGAAGCAACACTTCCAAATTCATTCTATGAAGCCAGCATAACCCTGATACCAAAACCAGGCAAGGACACCACAAAAAAAAAAAAAAATTACAGATCAGTATCTCTCATGAATATAGATGCAAAAATTCTCAACAAAATTCTAGCCAGTAGAATTCAGCATCACATGAAAAAAAACCACGACCATGTAGGATTCATACCAGGTATGCAAGGATGGTTCCAACATTAGAAAATCAATCAACATATCCACCACATAAATAAAAGGAAAGAGAAGACTCACATGATCATCTCAATTGACACAGAAAAGGCATTCAACAAAGTCCAATGCGCATTCCTGATAAAAACTCTCAATCAAATAAGTATAGAAGGGAAATTTCTCAACATAATAAAGGGCCTCTGTGCAAACCAACAGCTAATATCATTCTTAATGGAGAGAGGCTGAAAACATTCCCTTTGAGAACAGGAAGAAGACAAGGAAGCCCTTTATCACTACTCTTATTTAACATTGTGCTGCAAGTTCTAGCTAGAGCAATAAGGCAAGAAAAAGAAATAAAGGGCATCCAAGTTGGTAATGAAGAATTTAAACTGTCCCTGTTTGCAGATGATATGATACTATACGTAGAAAACCCTAAAGACTCCATGAGAAAACTACTGGAACTAATAGAAAGATTCAGCAGAGCAGCAGGATACAAGATAAACATACAAAAATCAGTTGGATTCCTATACACCAATAAAGAGAATGATGAGAAGGAAATCAGGAAAACAATACCATGTATAATAGCCCCTATAAAATAAAACAAAATCTAACCATGGATGTAAAAGACCTATACAAAGAAAACTACAAAGCACTACTGCAAGAAGCCCAAAGGGATCTACATAAATGGAAATATATACCATGCTCATAGATAGGTAGAATCAACTTTGTGAAAATGACAATTCTACCCAAAACAATTTACAAATACAATGCAATCCTGATCCAAATACCAACAACATTCTTCAAAGAGATGGAAAAACTAACCATTAACTTTATATGGAATAAGGAAGAAGTCCTGAATAATAAGGCACTGCTGAAGAAGAAGAATATAGTAGGAGGTCTTACACTACCTGACCTCCAAATCTACTATATGGCTACGGTAGTCAAAACAGCCTGGTACTGGTACAAGGACAGATAAATTGACCAACGGAACAGAATTGAGAACCCAATGTAAATCCATCCACCTATGGTCACCTGACCTTCGACAAGTGCCTTAAGTCCATCAAAAAAGGAAAAGACAGTCTTTTTAACAAATGGTGCTGGCAAAACTGGATATCCATCTGCAAAAAAATGAAAAAGGACCCATCCCTCACACCATACACAAAAACTTATTCAAAATGGATCAAAGACCTAAAAATGAAGCCAATAACAATAAAGTTCATAGAAGAAAAAATAGCACCAATGCTACAGGCATTAACAGTATAAAAACCATAACCATCAACAAAAAAAACCCAGAAGATAACCTAGATAACTGGGATCTTCTGAAAATCAGACACCTATGCTCTTCAAAAGACTTCACCAAAAGAGTAAAAAGAGAACCTACAGACTGGGAAAATTTTTTTGACAGTACAAGTCAGACAAAGGTCTAATCTCCATAATCTACCAGAAAATCCAACACCTCTACAGCAAAAAGACAAATAATCCTATTAAAAAACGGGCAAAGGAAATGCACAGACACTTCACCAAAGAAGACATTCAAGTGGCCGACACATGAGGAAATGCTCGTGTTCACTAGTCATAAGAGAAATGCAAATTAAACCACAATGAGATACCATCTCACCCGGTATTACTGGCAAAGAATCAAAAACATAGAAATAAATGTTGGAGAGGCTTTGGGGAGATCGGAACTCTTATGCACTGCTGGTGGGAATGTGAAATGATACAACCATTTTGGAAAATGATATGGTGCTTCTTTAGAAAGCTAGAAATAGAAATACCATACGATCCAGCAACCCACTCCTAGGAATGTATTCTGGAGAAATAAGAGCCGTCACACGAATAGACATATGCACACCCATGTTCATGGCAGCATTGTTCACAATAGCGAAAAGATGGAAACAACGTAGGTGCCCATCAACAGATGAATGGATAAACAAACTATGGTACATACACACAATGGAGTACTATGCAATGATAAAGAACAATGATGAATCTGTGAAGCATCTCATAACATGGATGAAACTGGAGGAAATTATGCTGAGTGAAATAAGTCAATCACAAAAGGACAAATATTGCATGAGATCTCCTTTGTAAATACTCATGAAAAAGTTTACACACAAAAAGTAACAATCTTTGTTGGCTACTAGGGATGGGAGGGGTGGGAGGAAGTACTAAATAGTAGTGGAATCTTTGGTGAAGGGAGAGACAGTACACAATACTGGGGAAGTCAGCAGAACTTGTACAAGGAAAGGTCATGGAAGTTGAGTAGACACATCCTTGCTCCCCGAGGGACTGAATTTCTGGGCAGAGGGCTGGGGGTGTGTGGGTGGGGGTGGATATCTAGCTCAAATGGCATAACACAGTTTATAAAGACAATGTTCTACATTCTACCTTGGTGAGTAGCATCTGGGGTCTTTAAATTTAAAGCCTGTGAGCAGCCGTCTATGATACTCCACTGGTATCACCCCTTCGGGGGTAAGAGAGAATGACGAGAACAGGATACAAGGAAAAGATTGGTCCAAGGGACTAATGGACCACAGCCAGCAAGACTCAAGACTGAGTCCAGTACAGCTAGATGGTGCCCAGCTATCACCACTCAGTACTCTAACAGAGATCACAACAGAGGGTTATGGACAGAGCTGGAGAAGAATGTAGAAAAAAATTCTAACACACACAAAAAAGACCAGATTTACTGGCCCGAAAGGGACTGGAGAAACCCTGAGAGTATGGCCCCCAGACGCCCTTTTAGCTCAGTGGTGAAGTCGCTTCCGAGACTCACCGTTCAGCCAGGGTTTGGACAGCCCCATAAAACAAAACCGAACTAATGAGGCACAGCAGTCCAGGAACAAAGACTAGAAGGCAGAAGGGTACATAAAAGCTGGTGATAGGGAACCCAAGGTTGAATAAGGACAGTGTTGACATGTAGTGGGGTAGTTAACCATTGTCATAGGGCAACATGTGTACTAGCTGTTTAATGAGAAACTATGTTGTTCTGTAAACCTTCATTTAAAGTGAGAATAGCAGCACAAGTGGAAGAACGTAATTGATGTCACTGAATTGTGCGTGTAGAAATTTTTGAAATGGTGTTTCTTTGGCTATGTATATTTTCACACAAAAAAAAGATCAAGAAGGGATAGTGTTGACATGCCGTGGGGTTGTTAAACAACGTCATAAAACAATATGTGTACTGACTGTTTAATGAGAAACTATTTGTTCTGTAAACGTTCACCTAAAGTACAATAAAAAAAAAAAATAGAAAAAAAAAAAAAAAGGCGTTAGGATCCCTAACAAATTTCTCGTTTCTATCTCCCCTACCAAGGATATGGCTGGGTCAAGGAAATGTTCCATGCTCTACCTCAATAGGGAAACACGTCGATTATTCTAATTAATGTTTTTCAGCATGATTGAAAGATAAAAACTTTAATTTTATTAATGCCCCTTTTTAAAAAAAATTTTTATTTTTTCCCATACAAAAATTTATAATACATTGTTCTGTGACTCTAATTGCTCTCCCTATACTCTGACAGAACACGCCTCCTCTCCACCCCTGATTCCCCATGTCCATTCAAACAGCTCCTATCCTTCTCCGCCTTCCCATCTCACCTCCGGACAGAAGCTGCTCATTTAGTCTCTTGTATCTACTTTAGCTAAGAGGCATACGCCTCACGAGTATCACTTTATGTCCCACAGTCCAGTCCAATCCCTGTCTGAAGAGTTGGCCTTGGAAATTGTTCTAGTTCTGGGCCGATAGAGAATCCAGGGGCTGTGCTTTCCGGGGTTCCTCCAGTCTCAGTCAGACCATTAAGTCTGATCTTCTTACTAGAATTTGAGTTCTGCACCCCACCTTTCTCCTGCTCCATCTGGGACTCTGTTGTGTTCCCTGTCAGGGCGGACATTGGTGGTAGCCAGGCACCATCTAGTTCTTCTGGTCTCAGGCTGATGAAGTCTCTGGTTTATGTCGTCCTTTCTGTCTCTTGGGCTAATACTTGCCTTGTGTCTTTGGTGTTCTTCATTCTCCTTTACTCCAGGTGGTTGGGACCAATTGATGCATCTTAGATGGCTGCTTGCAAGCTTTTTTGACCCCAGACACCATTCAACAAAATAGGATGCAGAACATTTTCTTAATAAGCTTTGTTATGCTAATTGACCTAGATGTCCCCTGAAAGCATAGTTCTCAGACTACTAGCCCTACTACTCTGTCCCTCAAACTGTTTGATTGTATTCAGGAAACTTCTTCGCTTTGGTTTAGTCCATTTGTGCTGACTTCCACTGTAGTGTGTGCTGTCCTTCCCTTAACTAAGATAATTCTTAACTGCTATCTACTTAGTAAATAACCCACCCCCTCCCTCCCCACCCTCATAACCATCAAAGAATGCTTTCTTCTGTGTTTAAACCTTTTCTTGATTTCTTATAATAGTGGTCTTATACACTATTTTTCCTTCTGTGACTGATTAAATTCACTCAGCATGAGTTCCAGCTTCCTCCATGTTATGTTTCACAGCTTCATCGTTGTTCTTTATCATTGTGTAGTATTCTATTGTGTGGCTATACCATAATTTGTTTATCCAATATTCCTTTGATGAGCATCTAGGTTGTTTCCGTCTTTTTGCTATTGTGACCAGTGGTGCAATGAACATGGGTGGGCATACATCTATTTGTGTGACGGCTCTTATTTCTCTAGGATATATTCCAACAAGTGGGACAGCTGGATCGTATAGTACTTCTATTTATAGCTTAAAGGAAGTGTCAAAAGGATTTCCAAAGTGGTTCTACCATTTTAAATTCCCACCAACAGTGTATAAGTGTTCCAGTGTCTCCACAACTTTTCCAGCATTTATTATTTTGTGTTTTTTGGATTAAAACTAGCCTTTTTGGGATGAGATGATATCTCATTGTAGTTTTGATCTGTATTTCACTAATGGCTAATGATCATGAGCTTCTCTTCATGTGTCTGTTAGCCGCCTGAATATTTTCTCTGGCGGAGTGTGTGTTCATATCCTTTGTCCATTCTTTAATTGGGTTATTTGTCTTTTGTTGTTGAGGTTTTGCAGTATCTTGTAGATTTTAGAGATCAGACCCGTATCACATATGTTGTGGCCAAAATAGTTTTCCCAGTCTGTAGGTAGTCTTTTTACTCTTTTGGTGAAGTCTTTTGATGAGCTTAGTGTTTGATTTTTAGGAGCTCCCAGTTATCTAGTCTCTCTTCTGCTGCTTGTGCATTGTAACTTATGCTTATTATTGTGTTTATGCCATGTATTAGGGCCTCTAGCATTGTCCCTATTTTTTCTTCCATGATCTTTACGGTTTTCGATTTTATATTTAAGTCTTTGACCCATTTTGAGTTAGTTTTTGTGCATGGTTTGAGGTATGGGTCTTGTTTCTTTTTTTTTGCAGATGGATATCCGGTTATGCCAGCACCGTTTGTTAAGGAGAATACCTTTTCCTCAATTAATGGTCTTTGGGCCTTTGTCAAATATCAGCTGCTCATTGGTGGATGAATTTATATCTGGATTCTCAATTCTGTTCCATTGGTGTATGTATCTTTTGTTATACAAGTACCAGGCTGTTTTGACTACTGTGGCAGTATACTAGGTTCTAAAATCTGGTAGTGTGAGGCCTCTCACTTTGTTCTTCTTCTTGAGTAATGCTTTACTTATTCAGGGACTCTTACCTTTCTGTATGAAGTTGGTGATTTTTTTCCTCCATCTCATTAAAAAATGCTGATGGAATTTGGATCGGGATTGCATTGTATCTGTAGATTGCTTTGGGTAGAATTGACATTTTCACTATTTTGAGTCTACCTATCCATGAGCAAGGTATGTTTTTCCACTTATGGAGGTCTCTTTTGGTTTCTTGCAGTAGTGTCTCATAGTTTTTATTGTATAGATCTTTTATGTATCTGGTTAGATTTATTCCTAAGTATTTTAACTTCTTGGGGTCTATTCTAAATGGTATTCATTTTATGATTTCTTCTTCAAGGTTCTCTTTGTTGGTGCAAAGGAATCCAACTAATTTTTGTATGTTTATCTTGTATCCTGAAACTTTGCTGAAATCTTCTATTAATTCCAGTAGTTTTCTTGTGGATTCTTTGGGGTTTTCTGTGTATAAGATCATATCATGTGCAAATAGAGATACTTTGACTTCTTCTCTACCAATTTGGATGCCCTTTATTTCTTTTTCTAGACTAATTGCTCTGGCACAGTGTTGAATAAGAGCGGTGATAAAGGGCATACTTGTCTGATTCCTGTTCTCAAGGGGAATGCTTTCAAAGTCTCTCCATTTAGGATGATGTGAGCTGTTGGCTTTGTATAAATGCCCTTAAATGTATTGAGGAATTTCCCTTCTATTCCTATTTTGTTGAGAGTTTTTATCATGAATGGGTGTTGGACTTTGTCAAATGCCTTTTCTGCATCAATTGATAAGATCATGTGGTGCTTGTCTTTTGTTTTATGTGATGGATTACATTGATCGTTTTTTATAATGTTGAACCATCCCTGCATACCTGGTATAAATATCACTTGATCATGGTTAACTATTTTTTTGGATATGTTGCTGAATTCTACTGGCTAGAATTTTGTTGAGGATTTTGCATCATGTTGGTGAGGGATATTGTCTGTAATTTTCTTTTTTGTGGTGTCTTTACCTGGTTTTGGTATCAGGGTTATGATGACCTCATAGAATGAGTTTGGGAGTATTCCATCCTTTCTATGCTCTGAAATACCTTTAGTAGTAGTGGTGTAAACTCTTCTCTGAAAGTTTGTTAGAATCCCCAGTGAAGTTGGGAGTTTTTTAATTGTCTTTTCAATCTCTCCTTTTGTTATGGGTTTATTTAATTGTTCTACCTCTGTGTTAGTTTAGGTAGGTAGTGAGTTTCTAGAAATTTGTCCATTTCCTCTAGGTTTTCAAATTTGTTAGGGTACAGTTTTTCATAGTTTTCTGTTACAATTCTTTTAATTTCAATTGGGTCTGTTGTGATATCACCCATCTCATTTCTTATATGTGTTATCAGCTTCCTCTCCTGTTTTTCTTTTGTCAGTTAGGCCAGTGGTTTATCAATTTTGTTGTTCTTTTCAAACAACCAACTTTGGCCTTGTTAACTCTTTCATTTTTTTTCTACTCTCTATTTCATTTAGTTGTGCTCTAATTCTTATGAAGTCCTTTCTTGTGGCACCTGAGGGCTTCTTTCTACTTGTTCCAGTAGTAGAGTTAATGTTTTGATTATGGCCCTTTCTTCTTTTTGGATGTGTGCATTTATTGCTATAAAGTGACCTCTGAGCACTGCTTTTGCTTTGTCCCAAAGGTTCTGGTGGGATGTGTTTTCCTTCTACTTTGATTCTATGAATTTCTTTATTCCATCCTTTACTTCTTCTATAACCCAGAAGTTTTTGAGCAAAGTATTGTTCAGTTTACATGTGTTTGATTTTTTTCCTCGATTTTTCTGTTGTTGATTTCTACTCTTATTGCCTTATGGTCAGAAAAGATGCTTTGTAATATTTCTATGCTTTGGATTTTGTTAAGGTTTGCCTTATAGCCTAATATGTGGTCTATTCTGGAGAATGTTTCTTGTGTGTTGGAAAAGAAAGTATACTTGGCTGCTGTTGGGTGCAGTGATTGGTATATGTCTATGAGATCAAGTTGGTTGATTATAGGATTTACCTCTTTTGTGTCTTTGTTGAGCGTTTTTCTGGATGTTCTGTCCTTCACAGAAAGTGGCATGTTGAAGTCTCCTACTACTATTGTGGAGCTGTCTGTCTCTCTCTTCAGAGCTGTTAGAGTTCGTTTTATGTATTTTGGAGCCCTGTTGTTGGGTGCATAAATATTTATTATAGTTATGTCCTCCTGGTGTATTGACCCTTTAATGATTATATAGTGCCCTTCCTTATCCTTTGTGGTGGATTTTACTTTAAAGTTTATTTTGTCAGAGATTAATATTGCCACTCCTTCTCTTTTTTGGGTGTTGCTTGCTTGATATATATTTTTTCATCCTTTGAGTTTTAGCCTGTTTGTGTCTTTAAGTCTAAGGTGTGTCTCTTGTAGGAAGCATATAGATGGATTATGCTTTTTTTTTTTTATCCAATCTGCTGCTCTCCGTCTCTTTATTGGTGCATTAATTCCATTAACATTCAGCATAATTATTGATAGGTATGAGTTTAGTGCTGTCATTCTGATATCTCTTTTTGTGTGTTGTTCACAGTTTCTTTGTTCTCCTCAATTTTCTGTGCTGAGTCGTTTTTCTTTATGTATTTTTTTTCATCTTTTTCTTTGTTGTAGATTTTGTGTTTGCTAGGTCTTTACGTTTTTCTACTTTTTTATTTTGATTTGTAGAATTGTTAGATTCCTTTGGGGTTACCTTAATTTTTACCCTGATTTTTCTAAGTTTATACCAGTCTTTTATTGCTTTATATCACCTTAACTTCCCCTCCATATAGAAAATCAATGTCTCCATTTTTTAAGTCCCTCTTTTTTTGTTTTAATATTATCTATTTTTACATATTGATATCTGTTTCCCTATTTTCAATGTTTTAGCTTTGATGTATTTTCGATGTCCGTATCTGAGTCAATATTTGCTCTGTCCTATGTTCTAGTCTTGCGTTGTTATCTGGTGTTATTGATTATCTAACCATAGGACTCCCTTTAGCATTTCTTGTAATTTTGGTTTGGTTTTTGCAAATTCCCCGAACTTCTTTGTATCTGGAAATGCCCTAATTTTACGATCATATTTGAGAGACAGTTTTGCTGGATATATAATTCTTGGCTGACACTTATTTTCCTTCAAGGCTTTAAATATGTCATCCCATTGCCTTCTAGCCTGCATGGTTTCTGCTGAGTAGTTTGAGCTTATTCTAATTGACTGTCCTTTGTAGATGAGTTTTCTTTTATCTGTAGCTGCTCTTAAAATTCTCTCTTTATCTTTGGTTTTGGTAAGTTTGATTATGATATGTCTTGATGACTTTCTTTTGGTATCTACCTTAAGTGGGGTTCGATGAGCATCTTGGATAGATATCTTCTCATCTTCCATGATATCAGGGAAGTTTTCTATCAACAAATCTTCAACAATTTTCTCTGTATTTTCTGTTATCCTCCGCTGTTCTGGTACTCCAATCACTCATAGGTTATTTCTCTTGATAGAGTCCCACATGACTCTTAGAGTTTCTTCATTATTTTTAATTATTTTATCTGATTTTTCCTCAAATAAGCTAGCATCAAGAGCTTTACCTTCAGTGTCACTAATTCTGACTTCCATTGCCTCAATTTTGCCCCTATGACTTTCTATTGCATTGTTTAATTCTGAAATTTTATTGTTAATCTTCTGGATTTCTGATTGCTGTCTCTCTATGCATTCTTGCAGTCTATTAAATTTTGCATTCATATTCTTGAATAACTTTTTTAAGTTCTGCTACTACTGTGTCTGTATGTTGCCTGGCTGTTTCTGTGCTCTGTTGAATTTCCTTTCTTATTTCTAGAAGAGTTCTGTATATTAATCTTTTGTATTCTGCCTCTGGTGATTCCAAGAAGTTCTCTTCCTACAGAGAATTTATTGATTCTTTATTTTGGGAGATTGCTGAAGCAATCATGGACTGCCTCTTTATGTGACTTGATATTGACCGCTGTCTCCGAGCCATCGATAATTTATTATGTTTTTATTTTGTATTTGCATAGTGAGGCCTAGCTTCTTATTTTGTTTTGATATGCCCAAATAGGCTGCTCATGTGCACTAGTTTGATTTTTGACCCCTTTGGATCTCTAACGTCCTGTCACCAGGTAGTTAGTTCTGTAACTAAGTGTGTGCACACAGGAGTCTGTTGAATTTTCCTATGTGGGTTCAGCTCGGGTGTTCAGGCAATCGGTCACCAAGTGTGTCATGCAGGCTGTCACCTCCAGTCCTAGAGAGGCATGAGTGATTGGTGCAGGCACTGGACTCTGGCTGTGGTAGAGGATCATGCACTGAGCCAGGCAGGGGGCTGACGGCTGCTCCTGAGAGTCTGAAAGGAAAGCATGTCCCTATTATCTAGGGTGAGTACATAGGTGAGTTTTTCAGCCAGACTATGAGCACCCCACTCTTTTGGCTGTAAAGACTTGAGGGCACCACTTTTTCTTGGACTCCTGTAGCAGGTGACTAGGTGCTTTAGGTGCTACCACCAGTCCTCAAGCCCCTGCTGCAGATCAATAAAAGTGCCTGCTTAAGGGGCAGGGCTGTTTCGAAGGTCACAAATCTGCCAGTTCACAGCTGAAGCAGTTGAAGTTAGACTTCAGATGTTTGCCCTGTTTTACATGGCAGTGAGGACTAATGCTGTTGAGATGGTTCCTCACAAGTCTATACAGGGGTGTAAGGCACTCAGAGTCTGCAGACCTCTGGTACCTGTGCCCAGCAAAGGAGCTGTGCCGACCTTGTGTTCCTGACCTAGGGGAGCCAGCAGCTTATTTGTTCCCTCTCCAAGCCCAAGAGAATGGGTCGGGGCGTCTTTTGGGATCTACTTCTGGCCCAGCAGACTCCCAGTGCAGATCGCGGAGGGAGGTGGTAAAAGGGAGAGAGGTTTTTCCCAAATGGGCTTTTTTCCCCTTTATAATCCCCGTGAAAGGGTGCACGCATGTACTTATCTTAGCTCTTGGGAGTTGCTTTTCACTGGTTCAGAGTGTCCAGAATCTCTGCTGCCAGGTCTCTCTCGATGTGGAAACTGCTTCTGGAGTGCACGCACAGCACAACTGTTTGCCTGCTTCACCGCAGACAAGCTTGGCTGTGGCGCTGCAGTTTCACTGCTGCGGCTCTGGCCCTCCTCACCTCTTCCAAATGGTCTCCGTCTCCCGTATCACTCAGACAGATTTCTCAACCTTGCCTTGTTCAGGTCTCCCAGATATTCAGATAGAATCAAATAACTTGTTTTTCTAGGTCTTTGTTGTAAGAGGGATATAGGATGTGTCTAACTACTCTGCCATGTTGACCACGCCTCTCTAACATAAAACTTTTAAGACAAAAGAATTAAGTGGTTCTGTTCTTTTTTTATGTTTTATCATTTTTTTAAGTGAAAGATTTTAAGCATGGAGAAAACGTCTACAGACACTCATGCCCCACCTCCTGGATTCTGCTCAAGTTATCAATGTTACAAACAATTCAAACCCTTTTTCTCCCAAGTATCTTCTATCCTGATGTTTGTGTGTAATTTTCTCTTGAAACCTTTTATAAGTGTACTAAATATGCATTTTCCATAAATGTATATTTTCTGTGTTTTTTCTAAAAAAGTATTCAATTAACACAAAATTGTATATATCTTCCCATTTTTTTTCTTTAGCCATGACTTGTATCACTTGATCCATTTATATTGTGTGGTTCTGGGAAATGGCTACGCCTTCTCCTACTTAAGGAGCCCTGGTGTTGCAGTGGTTAAAGCGATCTACTGCTAACTGAAAGATCGGTGATTCAAAACCACCAGTGGCTCTGCAGGAGAAAGATGTGGCGATCTGCTTCTATAGAGATTTACAGCTTTACAAATCCTGTGATTTGGAATCAACTCAGTGGCAGTGGGTTTTGGTGGGTTCTCCTGCCTTGGAAGCACATGCCTTGGCTGACCCGAGTCAGGATCTGGAAATTATGAAGATGCTTTGAAAGGCCAGGGCTCAGCAACTAGAGCAAGTCTTTGGGATGCCAGAGGGCTTGCATGCTGAGTCATGATTAACGCATTGTTGACTCATGATTAATGAATTACTGACCCTAGACTGCTTCCCAGCCTTCACATCCACACAGAGAAGAAGATTTCCCATTGTCATTTGGCACCAGGCCTTTCTAAGAGTTAGCAGGTAATTTGTCACCAGTAAGGTTTGGCCTCAAAGTCCCTCTACCTAGTAAATCTTTCACCACCTGCCTTTCTGGTGATCCTTTAATCTCATCATTAAGGACCCATTTTAAAGAACTCTTCTTCATGGAACTATCATAGGCATTACACTCAATCAATCAAAACACCTTGTTTCAAATTAATTCATATAATCTATTCATTGTAGCTGTTATCTGAGAGTAGTAGCTCCATGTTAAATGCATAGTGTAGAGGTGAGTTTGGACAGAGGAAAAGGTAGAGATATACAGAACAACCTGTCTAAGCAGTTCTGCCAATGGAGGATTCCAAAAGGCCAAGGGCTCCTTCCACAAACATTCTTTTGTAGTGTGGAAATCAGGAGAACATCTAGTTTCCATTATATATTTCCTTCTTTTAGGGTCTAAATAAGGGGTTAATTGCATATATTTTACATGTAATTTTACTGAGCTACTTCCATTTTTGGGAGGCATATTAAAAAGCTTAGAAACCATATTAAATAGCACAATCATTCTTACAGGAAAACAGGATTGTACTATTAATCATACAACTCCCAGATTCAACTAACTGTTGCTGCCCAACTCAGGCAACAGTGAGCCAGGAAGGCTTGGCCACCTGCATGGCCACCTACATGACCTGCAGCAATCCCAGGCAGCCTGAGGGTGCAAAAATACCCGTGTTCCAGACAGCATGGAAGTAGGGCCTTCTTTTGCTCTAATGTCCACTATAGAATGGCTTATCCTTCATGGAAGTAGCTATGTTTAGTAGCACAGTAAGAAGCTACATGTGACTCCGTGAGTCACTAGGACCTTGTTTCTGACAGACTCCCTTCAAGTGGCTCACGGGAAACCTAGGATTAACTGAGAGTGAGGAGGCCTGGGCCATGGGCTGTGGCAGGTAATAGGGGGCCGGCTTTGCCTCCCCACAGCTATCGTGGGCGTCCCTTGTTTCACGCTGGACTTTGTCATGAGTCATTCTCATGTTCCACATAAAAGGGGCTCCCTCTTCCTCCAAGATGAAAGGGCTCTGAGAAGAAAGGATGAGATGGAGTGCTCAAATTCATGTCACAATGGACAAGACCCTTGTGGGAGAACTAGTCAGGACCACTTCTGTTTTCCACTGATAGGGTCAGGCATTTTTCTCCTTCCTCAAGTTAGGCGTCATAAGCCCAGGTGTTGGAGGGCCAGCACTAGATAAATTCTCACATGTTTGGGGCCACTTGAGTGCCCAGAAGGGCTCAGAGAAACTGCGTGCTCTAAGGGCTGCTGCGGGCTCTTCTCGCCGCAGGATCAGAGGACTGATCAGGATGCGGAGCAGCACCTCGCATACTGACTTGTATAATGTCTTTCCGGGTGTCATCGTTGCATACTGTATGGCAATAAAATTGTAATTACCACCTTGTCTAATAAACTTGGTTGGACAGCACTGGGGGATCTCAGGTGACAGGGAAGCAGATTTGGGAGGAGTGTGGCTTTGTGCAATAAGGTCAACTGAACTAAAGTTGTGCTTCCTTTTACTCACTTCTGTACTGGGGAGCAGGAGGAGGGACAAGTCAACTCATTGTCCCATCTGGAGACACAGAAGCAGGGACTGGAAAAGTACTTTGGGTGTAGAACCCTTATCTTTGCCTCTAACTCCCAAGAAGCCTCCAAGGTTGGGAATTAAAAGCACTTTTTGGTGTTATTTTGTGATCTCTTAGGCATAAATTCAGTCACAGACATCTGTGGCTGGATTGCATTGAGTTTTTTTTCTCAAAATGTAAATAACTTGGTGTTTATCCTGGTTCATCAGGATAAAAGACTAGATAAGGGATTTGAGCCTGGAGCCCTAAACTAGTAATGTCTCCTGTGCTTAGATTTCTCTTGTTCCACTGAGAGTGATAGCAGCCATAGCAGTTAGCAGATTAAGAATTCATATATTTATGATTTAATCCTAAATCATCTTCTGAGGCACCTCTGGGTAGACTTGAGCTACCAACCTTTCTGTTAGCAGCTGAGTGCATTAACCATTTGCTCCGCCCAGGAACCAGAGACTTCTCACCAACTCTTAACGTACTTATATTTAAGATATTTGCAAAGAAGTAACTTTATTTAATTGCCTAAGGTGATCCTTTGGGAATTAGCATCATGCACAAGCCACATGACCTTGATCTGAGTTTATTTATTCCATCTGTAAAATGTGTTGTGTGAGAACTTAAAGAGAGAAATGTTTGTAAAATGTAAAAATTGAATGTGTTCTTGTTATTAGAAACACCTATAAAGTGTTTGCTACTTAATTCCACATAAAGTATTCACAAATAGGATCATGCTTTATAACATAGGGAGTCAGTGAAGAAGAGGAAGACCCTCAACCAGATGGATTGACACAGTGGCTGCTAAAATGGGCTCAAAAATATCTACTACTGTGAGGATGGCACAGGACTGAGCAATGTTTCATTCTATTATACATAGGGTTGCTATGAGTTGGAACCAACTCAACAGTCCCTAAAACAACAACAACTTGTGTCTATTGTTACACAAGTATCAGGCTGTTTTGATTATTCTAGCTTTATAATATGATTTAAAATCAGGAAGTGTGAGTCCTACTACTTTGTTCTTCTTTTTCAACATTGTTTTAGCTATTCTAGGCCTCTTGCCATTCCATACAAAGTTAAGTATTGTTTTTTCCATTTTGGTAAAGAAGGGTGTTGGAATTTTCATCAGGATTGCATTAAATCTGTAGATTGCTTTGGATACTATCAACATCTTAACAATATTAGGCCTTCTAATCTATGAACGTGTAATAAATTTTCTTTTTTTAAAAGTCTCCTTTAATCTTTTCTAGCAGAATTTTATCATTTTCATTGTATCACATCCCTTTCACTTCACCTAAAATTCCTAAGTGTTTTATTCTCTTGGACACTATAAACCAAACCAAACCCACTGCTGTTGAGTTGATTCCGACTCATAGCAACCCTATAAGACAGAGTAGAACTTCCCCGTAGAGTTTCCAAGGAGCACCTGGTGGATTCGAACTGCTAACCTTTTGGTTAGCAGCTGAGCTCTTAACGACAGTGCCACCAGGGTTTCCCTTAGACACTATAGTGAATGGAATTGTTTCCCTAATTTCTCTTTCTGATTTCTCATTGTGGTGTATAGAAACCCAACTAATTTTTGTTTGTTGACCTTGTAGCCTGTGATTTTGCTAAATTGTTCTATTAGCTCTAGAAGCATTTTTGCAGATTCTTTGGGATTTTCTATACATAGGATCATGTCATCTGCGAATAGAGATAATTTTACCCCTTGTTTTCCAATGTGGATACCTTTTGTTTCTTTTTGTTGTCTCATTGCTCTGGCTAAGACTTCTAATATACTATTGAACAGAAGTGGTGAGAGAGGGTACACTTGTCTTGTTCCCTATTTCCAGGGGAAAACGCTCAGTCTTTTTCCAGTAACTCTGATGACTGTTGATTTTCATGTATGCTTTGAATCATACTGATGAACTTCCTTTCCATTTCAATCTTCTTGAGGTTTTCATCAAGAAAACGTGTTGGATTTAATCAGACGCTTTTCCCATACTCATAAAGATGACAATGTGTTTCTTTTTCTTTGTTCTATTGATGTGGTATATTATGTTGATTGACTTTCTAATATTTAACCATCCTTGCATTCCTGGAAAAAACACCACTTGGTGATGGTGCTGTTAGAGTCTGTTAGCTAGTATTTTGTTGAGGATTTTTGCATCTATGTTCATAAGAGATACTGGCTTGTAGTTTTCTTTTCTTGTGGTGTCTTTGTCTTGTTTTGGTATTAGAGTTATGAATTGGGGAAAATTCCTTTCCTCTCTATCTTTTGGAAGAATTTAAACAGGATTGTTGTCAATTCTTCTCTAAATGTTTGGTAAAATTCCCCAGTGAAGTCATCTGCTTTCTGACGTTTTTTGTAGGGAGGTTATTGACCACTGATTCAATCTTCTCATGTGTTATGGTTATGTTGTAATTTTCTATTTCCTCTTTAGTCAGTTTGGCTAGGTTGTATGCTTCTAAAATGTTATCCAGTTTGTTGCCATACAGTTGTTCACAATATTCTGTCATAATTATTTTTATTTCTATTGGGTCAGTTGTAATGTCTCCTATTCATTTATTATTTTGGTTATTTACATATTTTCTCTTTTTTTCTTTGTCAGTATAGCTAAAGGTTTGCCAATTTTATTAATCTTTTCAAAGAACCAACATCTGGTTTAGCTGATTCTCTGTCTTGTATGTCTGTTTTCATTTTAATTTATTTCTGCTCTGATCTATGCTATTTCCTTTCTTCTGGTAGCTTTAGGCTTAATTTGCTCTTCTCTTTCTAGTTACTCAAATTGTAAAGTTATACTGTTGATTTGAGATCTTTCTTTTTTCATGTAGGTATTTATTACTGTAAGTTTTCCTCTGTGTACCATCTTCATTGCATCCCATTAAGTTTTGGTATGCTGTGCTTCTGTTTTCATTTTACTCTAAGAAATTTGTGATTTCTCTTCATTTCTTTCTTGACTCATTGGTAGTTTAATAGTGTGTTGTTAAATTTCCATATGTTTGCATATTTTTTAGTTTTTTTGTTATTGATTTCTACCTTCATTCTGCTGTGGTCAGAGAAAATACTTTGTATGATTTCAATTTTTTAAATTTATCAAGACTTGCTTTGTGATCTAACATATGATTTATCCTGGAGAATGACCCATGTGCACTGCAGTACAGTGTATATTGTGATATTGTTGGGTGAAGTGTTCTATGTATGTCTGTTAAGTTTGGCTGGTCTATAGTGTCACTCAGGTCCTCTGTTTCCTAGTTGATCTTCTTTTGAGATGTTCTGTCCTATATTGAAAGTAGTGTATTGAAATCTCCAACTATTACTGTAGACAGCTATTTCTCCCTTTAATTCTATCAGTGCTTGATTTATATATTTAGGTGCTCCAAATTTGAGTGCATATATATTTATGATTGTTAAGTCTTCTTGATGAATTAACCCTTTTATCACTATATAATGTCCATCTTTATCTCTTCTAACAGATTTTGTCTTATAGTCTACTTTGTCTCATATTAAGTTTGCCACCCTAGCTCTCTTTGGTTATTATTTGCATAGAATATTTTTCCATCTTTTCACTTAACATATTTGTGTCCTTGAATGCAAAATATGTCTCTTCATTTCTAACATATAGTTAGATCTTTCTTTTTTTAATCCATTCTGCCAGTCTCTGCCTTTTGATTTGAGCATTTAGTCCATTTGTATTCACTGTAATTACTGATAACTAGTGACTTATTTCTGCAATTTTGTTATTTGGTTCTTGTGCGTCTTAAGTTTTCTTTGTCGTTTATCTTTATTACTGCTTCCTTTTGTGTTTTGTTGGTTTATTGTAGTGAGCTATTTTGGTTTCCTTCTCCTTTCTTTTTGTGTATGTTTTGTAGCTATTTCCTTAGTGATTACCATGAATATAACATCTGACTTCTTTATTTATAGTATCCTAGGTAAGTTGGTACCAACTTAACTTCAGTATCATACAAGAAATTCTATACCTGTATCATACCTCCCTTCTGCCATTTTATTGTTGTTATCACTAAATTATATCTTTTATTTCATGTGCCCTGTAACATAATTTTTTCCTTTCTTTTTATACGTTTGTCATTAAAAAGCATGAAGGACAAAATAATTAGAATAATAAAGCATGAATACCTTATTACTAGCCCTTATACTTCTCCATGTAATTCCTTTTACTAGGGATTTTTCTTTTTTATGTATGGCTTTGAATTACTTTCTAGTATTTTTTCTGTAAGGAGCCCTGATGACACAGTTGTTAAGTGCTCGGCTGATAACCCAAAGGTAGGAGGTTCAAACTCACCAGCTGCTCTATGGGAAAAAGATGTAGCAGCATGCCTCCATAAAGATTACAGTCTCCAAATCTCCATGGGGCTGTTCTACTCTGTCCTATAGGGTCACTATGAGTAGGGCTTATCTTTTCCCTTCCATTTACATAACTCTCATTTTAGCATTTTTTGCAGGGCCTGTGTGGTGGATATGAACACTCTCAGCTTCTGTTTTTCTGGGAATATTTTAATTTTACCCTCATTTTTGAAGGACAGTTTCATTGGATGTAGTATTATTGTTTGCCTGTTTTGTTTTGTTTTCTCCACCAGCTCTTTAAATATATCATTCACTTCCCTCTGGCCTCCAATGTTTCTGAAAAGAAATTAGAGCTTCATGTTATTGCGGAGAATATGTATGTGACTGTTTGCTTCTCTCTTACTGTTTTCCAGATTCTGTCTTTATCATTACTTTTGAGAGCCTGTCTTTAACTGTCTCAGACTAGATCTCTTTGGGTTTATTCTGTTTAGAGTTCTCTTAGCTTATTGAATTTGTAGATTTCTTGTCCTTCATCAGATTGGGATAGTTGTCTGTCATTATTTCTTTAAATGTTCTTTCTCTTCCTTTCTCCCTCTCATATCCTTCTAAAATTCCCATAATGAGTATATTAGGCCTCTTGATGTTGTCCTACAATTCCACTAAACTGTGTTCAGCCTTCTTGAGCTTCCATTCTTGCTGCTCTTCAGCCTCTGTAATTTTGGCTATCTTCTTCTCTAATTTGCAGATACTTTCTTCAGCTCGATTAAATCTGTTGTTAAATCATTCTATTGTATTTCTCATTTGAGTTATTGTCCATTTTGATTGCAATATTTTTTTATTTCTTTTTTTTATATCCTCATTTTGTTATGCATTGTTTCCTTATTTCTTTTAGATCTCTGTTTATGTTTTCCCTTATATCTTTAATTATGTTTAATTTTGTCATTCGTATTCTTCTGTTCTCTTCCTTATTTGGGTTTCCATGGATGCAATTTCACTCCCTTGGTCATGTTCATTTGAATGTGCCATCATTTCTCTTTTCTCTGTGTGTCTTTTGATTTTTTGTTAAGACATTAGAATTTTCTAGGGTGTTAACCTTCTCAGTTCTCCCCAGTATCTGATATTTTTACCCACACTACTTTCTGCAAAAAAACCCTTAGGTGGGCAGAGACTTTGGCCTTTGCTTACTACTTTCTCTTCCTCTCTGTGATAGCTCCTTCTCCCTCCATAATTTAATTAGCATTCAAAGGCTCCAGATATCAGTTTTCAACTTTTAAACACACCAGAGAACATGCTGTAACCAATCTGTCCACCAATGTGAGCCCACCACTCAGGCAAGATATCACACAATAATTAATTTTACCAACAGGGAACGCAATCTTGTCTCTCCGGTTATGACTCTATTTATTACTTCTCTGTTTCTGCAACTACATTTTCAGTTGGAAAACCCACACCCAGCAATTCCCTTTCGGGGTGAGTGTTGCCCTCTATTTTTGACCGGAGGCTTCCCTGCTCTGTGGGGTCTTTGTATATCTGAGCTGGCATTTAGAGGAAACACACACAAGCTTTGCTCTGTGTCAGGTGGAGGAGGTCTGGCACTCTCCAGAAGGACCTTGAGAGATCTGTATTGTTGTCTTCAAACTCCCAGTGACCTGTAGCATTTGGAGGAGCAGTCTCTACTTAGGCGACTCACCTCTTGGCTCCACTTCTTAGAACCTTCTGTAAGAGTTCTTATCTTTCTAGCAGTTGACAGTTTCCGGGTGGGGAAGGGGCTACCATACTCTGAACAAACGCTCAGGGAGATCTGCCTTGTTGCTATCAGAGCCTCTCCTGTAGCTTATTGGCTGTGAGTGCTGCCTCCTCTCAAGATATCTGCAAGCTGGCACACTGCAACTTCAATCAGTATTCCTCAGTGCTGATTGGAAGGGGGACAGATCAACTCCAACTAACCCCCAGGGATGTCTGTCCTGTTGGTTTTTGGGGCCTGATCTATGGTTGCCAGGGAGGCAGGTAGAGTTCTGTCTTTGGGAACACACTCCACTGCAGGGGACTTCTGTAGCTATTTGCAGCAGTCCGACAACCCTTACCACACGGTAAATGGGATGTCATGCTCCAATCAGATCCCCACGGAGGTCTGCCTTATTGTTATCAGAGCCCTCACAGTGGATTGTTGGCTGTGAGAGCAGACTCCACTCAAGACAGCTGCTTCTTAGCACATATCAGCTTCCGTCATCAGTCCTCAGCACTGACCAGAAGTGGGGTAAACAGACCCAAACCAACCTCCATGGAAGCATGCCATTTTGGTTACAGAGGCACAAGCTATGTAGTGCACAAGGAGGCAGGCAGAGTTCTGACTATGGGAACAGACAGTATTATAGGGGCCTTCTGTAGCTATTTGCATCAGTCTAGAAGCTGACAGGATCTGTGTGTAGGACATGCTGTTACACTTTGAACAGACTCCAGGGGATGTCTGACTTGTTGATTTTAGAGTACAAGATTGGGGTCCTGTCTCCTTGTACAGGCAGGGGGTTAGGTGGTTAGAGAAGCAAACTCTTTTGCTAGGGCTTCTTCCCCAGTTCACAGTAACGCCTTTGCTGGGGAGAGGGGCAGGGACAGTGGGAGAAGTGATTTTCCTGTCTTATGCAGCTCATTGTTGAGTCGTTGACACTTGCCTATCTGAAGTTCCTTGCTACTGTCCTCTACTCCCCAGTTCATAGTCCCTCAAGGCCGAACACCATTTCCTTGTTACATTTCTTGTTGTTTTCATGGGGGAGGATTGGAACAATGGTCTGTTTATGCCACCATCTTACCAGAATTCCTTCTGACATTTTTTCTTTTTTAAAATGTCTTACGTACTTGCTTTTTCTATAATCACAATATGCAGAAATTACTACCAGCGTGTTTTTTTGTTTCACAGAAATATACTTTCTATACTTACCTTCTTGAGTTGAGTATATCCACCAAAACAAAACTCACTGCTGTTGAGTGGATTCTGACTCATAGTGACTGACTTAGGCTGGGTTCTCTAGAGAAGCAAAATGAGTAGAGTGTGTGTGTGTGTGTGTGTGTATGTATCTATCTATCTATATATATAGAGAGAGACAGAGATTTATATCAAGGAAATGGCTCATGCGGTTTTTAAAGGTTGTAATGTCCCAAGTCCTTGGGGCAGGAAAGAAGCTTCTCCTAACTCACATAGTCGCAGGGGCTGGCAAGCCCAAGATCAGCAGGCCAGAGAGCAGAGGTGTTGCTCACAGGCTGTGAAGATCAAAGAATCTCAAGATCGGCAGGCAAAACCACAGGTAAGCTGCTAGCTCAAGTCCCAAGAACTGGAGGTCAGAAGAACAGGAGCCAGCTGCAAGATCTAGAACAAACAAAAACCCCAGCAAGGAGAGCAGGAAGGACTAGGTGGCAGAGGGCAGAGAGATGAAGACTGAGAGGGTAGTAAGCAGCCACAGGCCCCACACTCACCACTAACACTTGCAGCAGATCAAATTATGGGAGTGATCACATATCAAATGTCAACAGGGAAGTGATCACAACATTATACGATTGCCAGAACACTGAGAATCATGACCAAGCCAAGTTGACACACAATCTTACCCATCACAGTGACCCTGTAGTACAGAGTAGAACTGCCCCATATGGTTTCCAAGGCTGTAAATCTTTATAGAAGTAGACTGCCACATTTTTCTCCCGCAGTGCAGCTGGTGGGTTTAAACCACCGACCTTTTGGTTAGCAGCGGAGTGCTTAACCCCTGTGCCACCAGGGTTCCTTTATTTGAGTATAGCAACTTTAAAGTCCAGAAAGCCAGATTAAAGTGAATTTTGGGTTGTAAAAATCAAAGAAAGTGTTTGCCTTATCTCACTCATTTCCTAATTTTTTCCTAATACATATTCAAGAAAATATATCCAGTTCATAAAAGTTTATAAAAAATATTTTACCACATTATATCTGTCATAAAGTTAATTAATCAAGTACTATGCGTCCTCTATAAGGACAAAACATGTATTTTTAGAGATTTAAACTACTCTGGCATAGATTTTTGGATTAAGGTTGTGGTAACATTTTCTCACATCTTTTTATAGATTATGTTTTATTAAGAATCTGTACTGCCCTCTGGTGGTCACATAAGAGGATATTTCAAAAGCATCATTATTCTCCAGCCCAATAGCATTTTTTTTTTTTAACTTTTAGGACAAAGCTTTAAAATGTCAACACATCTTTTTGTTTCTTTAATTTTTTATCAAGTTTGCTTACTTAAAAGTAATGTTTAGCGTGTTTTTTTGAAATATTTTAAACAAAATAACACTGATACCAAAATATAGAGTTACAATGATGAAACATGAAATAGAAGAATTACTTTTAAATTATATGTATTCTAAAAAGTTTTCATTGCGTATGATTTTATTTTCCATTTTATATAATTTATATATGAAAATTTTCATGCATTTTATATAACGATAAACTAAGATAAGACATATCCCCTAGATGTGCAATACGTATCACTAACCCTTCTAATGAACTGCACATACACAAAAAAGGTTGGATTTTCCTGCGCTCATTTTGAAGTTGGTGAAGGCATTGCAGAATGATTGAAAGGGAAAGTGCTTTAAAGAATGAGCTACCTGGATTTGAAAATCTTAAGGTAGCTTTCTTCCAAAAACCATGACCCTGGGAAAGTATTTACTTTATCTGCCTTCAGTTTCCTCATCTTGAAAATATGTACAATAATTACAGAATTATTTTAAAATGTGTATAATAACATATATTTTACAGAATGAAACAATACATACATAAATACTGAAGCCTTTCCCTAGCATAGAGCAAGTGTTCAGAACCTGTCAGTCTTCTCTATCTTTTTTCTCTTTGAGCAACAATTCTCAGGGGAGATGCCTTCAACCCCACTCATCTTTGAGTTTGTCATACAGTGGTGGCTTGTGTGTTGCTGTGATGCTGGAAGCTATGCCACCAGTATTTAAAATACCAACAGGGTCACCCATGGTGGACAGGTTTCAGCGGAGCTTCCTGACTAAGACAGACTAGGAAGTAGGGCCTGGTGGTCTATATCTGAAAAGAATTAGCCAGTGAAAACCTTATGAATAGCAGCAGAACATTGTCTGATATAGTGCTGGAAGATGAGCCTCTCAGGTTGGAAGGAACTCAAGATAAGACTGGGGAAGAGCTACCTCCTCAAAGCAGAGTTGACCTTAATGACATGGATGGAGTAAAGCTTTCGGAACCTTCGTTTGCTGATGTAGCACAACTCAAAATGAGTAGGAATAGCTGCAAAAATTCATTAATGTGGAATGTACGAAGTATAAATCTAGGAAAACTGGAAGTCGTCAAAAATGAAATGGACCACATAAAGATCAATATCCTAGGCATTAGTGAGCTGAAATGAACTGGTATTGGCCATTCTGAATCAAATAATCACATGGTTTACTATGCCGGAAATGACAAATTGAAGAGGAATGACTTTGTATTCATTGTCAGAAAGAACACTTCAGGATCTATTCTGAAGCATAACACTGTCAGTGATAGGTTAATATCCATACGCCTATGAAGAAAACCAGTTAATATGACTATTATTCAATTTGCGCACCAACCACTAATGCTAAAGATGAGGAAATTGAAGATTATTACTAACTTCTGCAGTCTGAAATCAAACTTGCAATCAAGATGCATTGATAATTACTAGTAATGGCAATGCAAAAGTTGGAAACAAAGACAAAGGATAAGTAGTTGGAAAATACGGCCCTGGTAGCAGAAATGACACCGGATATTGCATGATAGAATCTTGCCAAAGTAAAGTATTATAATAATATGTGCAAAGACCTGGAGTTAGAAAACCAAAAGGGAAAAAATATGCTAGGCATTGCTCAAGCTGAAAGTGCTGAAGAAAAAATTCAAGCCTCAAGTTGCAATTTTGAAGGATTCTATGGGCAAAACATTGAAGGATGCAGGAAGTATCAAAAGAAGATGGAAGGAATGCACAGAGTCACTGTCCCAAAAAGAATTGGTCGACATTCAACCATTTCAAGGGCAATATATGATCAAGAACCAATGGTACTGAAAGGAGAAGTCCAAGTTGCACTGAAGGCATTGGCAAAAAACAAGCCCCCAGGAAGTGACGGAATACCAATTGAGATGTTTCAGGAGTGGATGCCACTCTGGAAATGTTCACTCTTCTATGCTAAGAAATTTGGAAGACAGCTACCTGGACAACTGATTAGAAGACATTCATATTTATACCTATTTCAAAGAAAGGTGAAACAATGAGGAACGAGGAAATTATCAAACAATATTATTAATATCACACACAAGTAAAATTTTGGTGAAGATCATTCAAAAGTGATTGCAGCAATACATTGACAGGGAACTTCCAGAAATTCAAGCGGGATGCAGAAGAGAATGTGGAAGGAGGGATATCATTGCTGATGTCTGTTGGATCCTGGCTGAAAGAAGAGAATACTAGAAAATTGTTTACCTGTGCTTTATTGAGTATGCAAAAGAATTCGACTGTGTTCCTCATAACAAATTATGGATAACATTTAGAAGACTCGGAATTCCAGAACTCTGAACTGTGCTCATGAGGAACCTGTACATAGACTAAGAGGTTTTCATTTGAACAGAACAAGGGGATCCTGCGTGGTTAAAAGTCAGGAATGGTGTGCGTCAGCGTTGTATCCTTTCACCACACTTATTCAATCTGTATGCTGAGCAAATAATCCAAGAAAATGGACTATATAAAGAAGAATGGGGCATCACGATTGGAGGAAGACTCATTAAAAACCTGTGTTATGCAGATGACACAACGTTACTTGCTAAAAATGAAGAGAACTTGAAGCACTTCCTGACGAAGATCAAAGACTACAGCCTCCAGTATGGATTACACATCAACATAAAGAAAAAAAAAAATCCTCACAACTGGACCAATAAACAACATCATGATAAACAGAGAAAAGATTAAAATTGTCAAAGATTTCACTTTACTTGGATCCACAGTCAATGCCCATGTAACCAGCGGTTGAGAAATCAAACGACTCATTGCATCGGGCAAATCTGATGCAAAAGACTTCTTCAAAGTGTTAAAAAGCAAAGATGTTACTTTAGGGAGTAAGATGTCCCGACCCAATCCATGGTGTTTTCAATCGCCTCACATGCATGTGAAAGCTGGAAAATGAATAATGAAGACTAGAGAAGAATTGATGCCTTTGAATTATGGTGTGGACAAAGAATATTGAATATACCAGGAACTGCCAGAAGAACAAACAAATCTATCTTGGAAGAAGTACAACCAGAGTGCTCCCTAGAAGCAAAGATGGTAAGACTTCATCTCACATACTTTGGACATGTTAAAGGGAGGATCCAATCCCTGGAGAAGGACATCATGATTGGTAAAGTAGAGGGTCAGCAAAAAAGAGGAAGACCCTCAATGAGATGGATTGACCCAGTGGTAGCAACAATGGGCTCAAGCATAATAATGACTATGAGGATGGTGCAGGAGCGGGCAGTGTTTCGTTCTGCTGTACACAAGGTCACCATGAGTCAGAACCGACTCAAAAGCACCCAACAACAACAACAACAATTATTATTGTTGTGTGCAGTTCACTGTCATGGATTTTCTTGGATATTTTCTTTACTGATTCTAAAGAAGAATAGAAAGTCCTTTGTTATAATCTTTTTAAAAAATTCACATAGATTATTTAATCAAGGATCATTATAAGTTGGAATTGATTGGATGGCAACCGTTATTTAATAAAGCAAATATGTGTTAAATGTCTACTCTGTGGCATCTTCCTGGTGATGTCTGACTCTGCCTTATAGATGCTCTTCCTCTGCACTCTTATTGTTTGTGGACTGTTCCTCTATCCATCTGCATATTCCCTCCTTCCAGGTGCTCATGGTCCATCTACCTGGTGTTGACTGCAAACCAACATCTCTACTCTAGTTCTCATGTCTGAGTTTCAGGTTCCTGTATCCAACTTTCTATGTGTCCTCTGTGTTCCTCAAACTTACCATGTCCCAAGCTGAACTCACCATGTTGTCTTCTACCCAAGCCTGTTTCAGGATTTCTTATCATGCCGATAGCAACACTGATTTTTCAAGTGAGAAGCCTCTTCGTGACTCTCCCGTTGCCCTCACTCCCACATTCAGTCACCAAACCTGTTGACCCTACTTCCTGCACATCATTCCAAGGCATCACATGTCTCTGTGCCTTGACCTTACTCCAGCTCTTACTAAGTTTACCCAAAACCTCTCCGCATGTTTCTCCATTTCCAATCTTAGTTCCTCTAACCCTTTCTTAATAATATAGCCAAAATATCTTCCAAATATTCATATATGATAAAGTCACTCTTGCCTAGAATGCTTCAAAACTTTTCCATTGCTCTCAGGTTAAAAAACATCTTAATATGCTCCAAGGGGCCTTCTACTCCTACCTCTGCTTACTTCTCCAAACTCTTTATCCTCTACCTGCCTTCCCCCAACTCCGGCTTCATCTATGTTGGAGACATATAGATGTATTACATAAAAGAACTCCTTGAATCTATCCTGCTTTCTCTAGTTTTTGTATTAGTGCTTTTGATGTTTTTCTATCTGGAACATTCCTTCCATCATCCCATCCTCTCCACCCCATTTCACCTAGCTCATTCATACTTTCTACTAAGTTCCAACTTATATATCTCTTCTACTAGGTGTCCTTCCTTATCCTGTAGCTGTACTTGTCCCTACTTTGTTTTCTCCCACAACTAGATCAGACACACCTTGGGGTCAAAAACAGCAAGTGTTCATCATTGCAGAATACACAATGCCTGGTATTTGGTATGGTCTGAATCAATGACCAGTGCATGAGGAAGGGGTGGAGCTGAAGTGCAATAAGATTTTCTGATTGGGATTGTGCCCTAACGGCCATAGTTATAACACTTTTCATGGTTTGTGAGTTGCTTCCTCCTTAGAAATTATGCATATCATTTGAAAACTGTTGTTAATCAGAAACCAAAATAATAAACAGCAAATGTTAGTAATAGTAGTTTCAAATGATAAGTATAGCTACTTATTCCTTTTACAATAGGAACAAGTGATTATATATGATACCCAGTCAGAAGAGCTTAATACACACTGGACACACACACACAAGTCTGATGATATTAGCACATTATCTTTAGGTCTGTCTTATAGTGTTCTTCCTTTTTTTCCACTAAATGATGATTGTCTCACTGGGTGGGGGACCTGTCTTAGTTATATTTGTATCATTGTGGAGCTTAGCACAAAGCGTTGTTGATAGTACATGTAAATGTACACACGCACACACACACATATTCTCCAGGTCCTTTATTCTTTGACTATTTCCAATATTGCTAAGTCAAGGTAATCAGTAAAAGAAGTAACTGTTTGTGATAAACACATGAAATCTGAATCTCCCAATGAGTTTCCATTAAAACCAAACAAACGATAAGAAATGAGGCATAATATATTCAACTGCTTTCAGGGAAAATGTCACAAATTCATAGTTTTGTCTTTTATTTCAATTACAACTGCCTTAATATCTTGGGCCAGACACTGGTCCTAAAAGATGCTATAATTTCTCTACTTGTAACAATCATTTGTTAAAATTATCCCTTCATTTAACAATTATTCACTGGATGTCTACTATGTGCCCTGACACACACCATTCCTGACTTTAAACCATGCAGGATCCCCTTGTTCTGTTCGAATGAGTGCCTATTGGTCTGTGTACAGGTTCCTCATGAGCACAATTAAGTGTTCTGGAATTCTCATTCTTCTCAATGTTATCCATAATTTGTTGTCATCCACACAGTGAATGCCTTTGCATATTCAATGAAATACAAGTGAATATCTTTCTGGTATTCTCTGCTTTCAGCCAAGATCCATCTTACATCAGCAATGATACCCCTTGTTAAAAGACCCCTTCTGAATCCTGCTTAAACTTCTGACATTTCCTGTTCGATAGATGTACTGTTGCAACAACTTTGAATGATCTTCAGCAAAATTTTACTTGTGTGTGATATTAATGATATTATTTGATAATTTCCACATTCTGTTAGATCACCTTTCTTTGAAATGAGCACAAGCATGGATCTCTTTCAGTCATTTGGTCAGGAAGTTGTCTTTCAAATTTCTTGACATAAGACGAGTGAGCAACTCCAGCACAGCATCTGTTTGTAGAAATATCTCAGTTGGTATTCTATCAATTCCTGGAGTCTCGTTTTTTGACAATGCTTTCAGTGCAACTTGGACTTCTTCCTTCAATACCTTTAGTTCATGATCATATGTTACCTCCTGAAATGGTTGAAAGTCGATTAATTCCTTTTGGTACTGTAACTCTGTGTATTTCTTCCATCTTCCTTTGATGCTTCCTGCATCATTCAATATTTTGCGCATAGAATTCTTCAATATTGCAACCCGAGGCTCGAATTTTTTCTGCGGTCTTTCAGGTTGAGCAATGCCAAGCATGTTGTTCTGTTTTGGTTTTATAACTCCAGGTCCTTGCACATTTCATTATAATAATTTACTTTGTCTTCTTGAGCTGCCCTTCAAAATTTTCTGTTCAGCTCTTTTACTTCATTATTTTTTTCTGTTTGCTTTAGCTACCTCACATTTAAGAGCAAGCTACAGAGTCTTTTCTGACATCCATTGTGGTCTTTTCTTTCTTTCCTGCCTTTAAGTGACCTTTTGCTTTCTTCATGTATAAAGTCCTTGATGTCATTGCACAACGCCTCTGGTCTTCAGTTCAATGTGTCAAATCTATTCTTGAGATGGTCTCTAAATTCAAGGGGGATATACTCAAGGTCGTATTTTGGCTCTAGTGGACTTGGTCTAATTTTCTTCAGCTTCAAATGGAACTTGCATATGAGCAATTGATGATCTGTTCCTCAGTCGGCCTCTGGCCTTGTTCTGACCAATGATATTGAGCTTTTTCATCATCTCTTTTCACAGATGTAGTCGATTTGATTCCTGTGTATTCCATGTGGCAAGATCCATACGTATAGTCACCATTTAAGTTGTTGAAAAAGGGTACTTGCAGTGAAGAATTCGATGGTCTTGTAAATTCTATCATGTGATCTCTAGCATAGTTTTTATCACCAAGGTCCTATTTTGAGTGTCTTCGAACCTGGGGGGCTCATCTTCTGGCATTCTATCAGACAATGTTACACAGCTATTCATAAGGTTTTCACCAGCTAATTTTTTTCAGATGTAGACTGCCAGGTCCTTCTTCCTAGTCTGTCCTAGTCTGGAAGCTATGCTGAAACCTTCCACCATGGGTGACCCTACTGGTATTTGAACACTGGGGATATAGTCTTCAACTTCACAGCAACAAGAACACCACCACAGTGGGACAAACTGACAGATGCACGGGGAATAATAGTAATATATTATTGTATGGGCAGTTACTATGTACTAGACACTTTCTTAAAGCACTATACATATTCAGTCTTCTTACAGATGAGTGATTTTTTTAAATTTTCATTTTGTCCCTGAAAATTGATATGCAATATGACACAGTATTAGCTTTAGTCATCTAGTGCTGCTATAATAGAAATACCACAAGTGGATGCCTTTAATAAAGAGAAATGTATTCTCTCACAGTCTAATAGGCTACAAGTCCAAATTCAGGGTGTCACCTCCAAGGGAAGGCTTTTTCTCTTCTTTGACTCTAGAGGAAGGTCTTTTTCGTCAATCTTCCCCTGGACTAGGAGCTTCGACGTGTGGGAACCCCAGGTCCAAAGATGTGCTATGCTCCCGGCACTGCTTTCTTGGTGGTATGAGGTCCCCAATTCTCTGCTTGGCTTTCCTTTCTTTTTATCTCTTGTAAGATAAAAGGTGGTACAGGCCACACTCCAGGGAAACTCCCTGTACTTTACATCAGGGATGACCTTAGTAAGGGTGTTACAATCCCACCCCAATCTTCTTTAACATAAAATTACAATCACAAAATGGAGGACAACCACACAATACTGGGCATCATGGCCTAACTAACTTGACACATATTTTTGGGGGACACAATTCAACCCATGACAGTGTTTAATAATAATAAGCTCTGAGATCAGAAATATTTGGGTTATCTTTCTAACCATACCACTAGCTGATGGCCTGGGACAACTTTAATTCTTTAAATCTCTCATAATGAATGCACATAGCAAGCAACACACCTTTCTGCTACATTATTCTTATCATTGGGTAATTTACCTAAAGTCACAAAAAGAAATTGAGCTGAGATTTAAATTCAGTCCTAGGAAGGTCCAAAGCCTGTATCTGTAATCATTAAATCCTACTACTCATCTTACAGATCTCAGACAAATTGTAAAAGAATCTATGGTAGCCTGGAAAACCTTTTTGTGACACTGATTACTAAACCCACGACATGTCAACACTCTCCCTTCTTGGGATTCCCTATTACCAGCTTTCTTGCCCCCTCTTGCCTTCTAGTCTTTGACCCTGGGCTGTGTGCCCCTTTAGTCTCGTTTTGTTTTATGGGCCTATCTAATCTTTGGCTGAAGCATGAACCTCAGGAGTTACTCCATTACTGAGCTAAAAATGAGTCTGGGGGCCATAATCTTGGAGTTTTTCCAGTCTCTGTCAGGTCAGTAAGCCTGGGATTTTTGTGAGTTAGAATTTTTTTCTACATTTTTCTCCAGCTCTGTCCGGGACCCCCTATTGTGATCCCAGTCAAAGCAGTTGGTGGTGGTAGCTGGGCACCATCTAGTAGTACTGGACTCAGCCTGGTAGAAGCCATGGTAGTTGTGGTCCACTATTTGTTTGGACTAATCTTTTCCTTGTATCTTGTTTTCTTCATTGTCCATTACTCCGGAAGGGGTAAGACCAGTGGATTATCTCAGATGGCTGATCACAGGCTTTTAAGACCCCAGACGTTACTCACCAAGGTGGAATGTAAAACATTTTCCTTATAAATTGTGTTATGCCAATTGAACTAGACGTTCCTCCAGACCACGGTCCCCACAGCCCTCCGCCCAGCAATTCAGTCTCTCAGGGAGTTTGGATGTGTCTATGGAGCTTCCATGACCTTTCCTTGAGCAAGTTGTGCTGGCTTCCCCAGTATTGTGTACAATCTTACTCTTCACTGAAGTTACCACTTGTCTTTTGTCTATTTAGTATTCCCTTCCACTCCTCCCATCCCTCGTAACCATCAGAGATAGCTTCTTTTTGCATGTAAACTTTTCCATGAGTTTTTACAACAGTGGTCTCATACTTATTTGTCCTTTTGTGATTGATTTATTTCACTCAGTATAATGCCCTCCAGTTTCATCTATGTTATGAGATGCTCCACAGATCCATCATTGTTCTTTATCTTTGTGTAATACTCCATTGTGTGTATGTACCACAGTTTGTTTATCCATTCGTCTGTTGATGGGCATCTAGGTTGTTTCCATCTTTTTGCTGTTGTGAGTAATGTTGCAATAAACATGCGTGTGCATATGTTTATTCATGTGACGGACCTTATTTCTCTAATTTTTGGAAGATCCCAGTTATTTAACTTATCTTCTGAAGTTTGTGTGTTGTTGGTTATGGTTTTTATCCTGTTAATGCTCTGTTTCTGGGCCTCTAGCGTTGATCCTATTTTTTCTTCTATGAACTTTATAGTTTTGGGCTTTATATTTAGGTCTTTGATCCATTTTGAAGTAGTTTTTGTATATGGTGTGAGGTATGGGTCCTGTTTCATTTTTTTGCAGATGGACATCCAGTTTTGCCAGCACGATTTGTTAAAAAGACTATCTGTTCCCCATTTGATGGACTTTGGGCCCTTGTTGAAGATCAGGTGACCATAAGTGGATGGATTTATATCTGGGTTCTCAAATCTGTTCCATTGGTCAATGTATCTGTTGTTGTACCAGTACCAGGCTGTTTTGACTGCTGTAGCTGTATAGTAGGTTCTGAGGTCAGGTAGTGTTAGTCCTCCTACTTTATTCTTCTTCAATAGTGCTTTCCTTATCTGGGGCTTCTTCCCTATCCATATGAAGTTAATAATTAGCTTTTCCATCTCTTTAAAGAATGTCGTTTGTATTTGGATCGGGATTGCATTGTATTTGTAAATTTCTTTGGGTAGAGTTGTCATTTTCATAAGGTTGAGTCTACCTATCCATGAGCATGGTATGTTTTTCCATTTATGTAGATCCCTTTTGGTTTCTTGCAGTAGCGTTTTGTAGTTTTCTTTGTATAGGTCTTTTACATCCCTGGTTAGATTTATTCCTAAGTATTTTATTTTTTTAGGGGCTTCTACAAATGGTATTGTTTTCCTGATTTCCTTTTTGTCCTCTTTATTGGTGTATAGGCATCCAGCAGATTTTTGTATGTTTATCTTATATCCTGCTACTCTGATGAATCTGTTAGTTCCATTAATTTTCTCAAGGAGTCTTTTGGATTTTCTATGTATAGTATCATAACATCTGCAAATAGGGACAGTTTAACTTTTTTATTACCAATTTAGATGTCCTTTATTTCTTTTTCTTGCCTTATTGTTCTAGCTAGGACTTCCAGCACAATGTTACACAGCAGTGATGATAAAGGGCATTCTTGTCTTGTTCCTGTTCTCAAGGGGAATGTTTTCAGCCTCTCTTCATTAAGAATGATGTTGGCTGTTGGTTTTGTATAGATGCCCTTTATTATGTTGAAGAATTTTCCTTCCATACATATTTTATTGAGAATTTTTAACAGGAATGGGTGTTGGTCTTTGTCCAATGCTTTTTCTGGGTCGATTAAGATGACCATGTGATTCTTTTGTTTTCTTTTATTTATGGGGTGGATTGTGTTGATTGATTTTCTAATGTTGAACCATCCCTGCATACCTGGTATGAATCCCACTTGGTCTTAGTGTATTATTTTTTTGATATGGTGCTGAATTCTATTGACAAGAATTTTGTTGAGAATATCTGCATCTATACTCATGAGAGATATTGGTCTGTAATTTTCTTTTTTCATGGTTTATCTTTGCCTGGCTTTGGTATCAGGATTATGCTGGCTTCACAGAATGAATTCAGAAGTATCTCTTCCTTTTCTATGTTCTGAAATAGTTTGAATAGTACTGGTATAAACTCTTTTCTGAATATTTGGTAAAATTCTCCAGTGAAGCCATCCAGGTCAGGGCTTTTTTTTGTTTGGAGTTTTTTTTTAAAATTTTTTTGAATTACCTTTTCAATCTCTTCTCTTGTTATGGGTCTGTTCAGATTTTCAACATCATTTTGTGTTAGTTTGGGTAGGTAGTGCGTTTCTAGAAATTTTTACTTTTCTTCTAGGTTGTCAATTTTGTTGGAGTATGGTTTTTCATAATACTCTTATAATCCTTTTTATTTAAGTTGGAAATGTTCTCAAGTCCTTCATTTCAATTCTTTTCTGGATTATTTACATCCTTCCCTTTTTTCCTTTAGTCAATTTGGCCAGTGGTTTGTCGATTTTCTGGATCTTTTCAAAGAACCAACTTTTGGTTTTGTTGATTCTTTCTATTGTTTTTCTGTTCTCTATTTCTGCTCTGATCTTTATTATTTACTTTCTTCTGGCGGCTGTGGGGAAACACTGGTGGAGTAGAGGTTAAAAGCTATGGCTGGTAACCAAAAGGTTGGCAGTTTGAATCCAGCAAGCTCTCCTTGGAAACTCTACATGGCAGTTCTACTCTGTCCTATAGGGTCACTACGAGCTGGAATCAACTTGACAGCGAAGGATTTACTTTTGGTTTTTGGTGGCTGTGGGCTTCTTTTGCTGTTCTGTTTTTATTTGTTGGAATTGTGTAGCTAATGTTTTGATTTTGTCCCTTTCTTCTTTTTTGATGTATGCATCTATTGCTATAAATTGACCTCTGAGCATTGCCTTTTCTGTGCCCCAAAAGTTTTGGTATGATGTGTTTTTACTCTCATTTGATTCTAGAAATTTTTGATTCCATCTTTGATTTCTTCTATTACCCAGTTTTTTTAAAGCAGGGTGTTATTCGTTTTCCATGTAATTGATTTTTTTCCCTTGGTCTTCCTGTTATTAATATCTACCTTGATGGCATTGGGGTCAGAGAAGATACTTTGTATTATCTCAAAGTTTTGGATCTTGTTGAGGATTGCTCTGGGCCCTAAGATGTTGCCTATTCTGGAGAACATTCGGTGTGCACTGGAAAAGAGTGTGTATTTTGCAGCTGTTGGGTGGAGAGTTCTATACATGTCTATGAGGTCAAATTGTCTGATTGTGCCTTTAGTTCTTCTGTATCTTTGTTGAGTTTCTTTCTAGATATTCTATCGTTTACCAAGTGGTGTGTTGAAGTCTTCTACTATTTTTGAGGAACTGTCAATTTCTCTTTTCAGTGCTGTCAGCATTTGTTTTATGTATTTTGGAGCCCTGTCATTGGGTGCATTGATATTTATTATGGTTATGTCTTCATAATGGATTGTTCCTTTAATGATTATATAATGCCCTTCTTTGTCTTTTATGGTGGATTTTGTTTTAAAGTCTATTTTATCTGAGATTAATATTGTCACTCCTGCTCCTTTTTAGTAGCCCTTTGCTTCATGTATTTTTTCCATCCTTTGATTTTTAATAAATTTAAGTCTTTGCATCTAAAGTATGTCTCTTGTAGACAGCATATTGATGGATCCTGGTTTTTTTATCCATTCTGTCACTGTCTCTTTATGGATGCATACAGGCCATTAAAATTCAGTGATATTGTTGAAAGGTGTGACTTTATTGCTGTCATTTTATAGTGCTTTTTTTGTGGTGCTGATGTTTTCTTTTTTCCTCTTATTCTTCTGTGCTTAACTCCTTTTGTTGTGTTTTATTCTTTTGTTTTTGTAGATTACTGAGACTTTATGTTTTCTGTCTTTATTATGATGATTAAGTTTGTTAAATTTCTTTGTGGTTACCTTGAAATTTACCCTTATCTTCCTAAGCTTGAACAAGTCTATTATTACGTGGTATCACTTTGCCTTCCTCTCCATTTGAAAGTTCTATACCCACACGATTCATTCTCTATTTAATTGTTCTGATGTTGTTGTCATTTACCAATTAACCTCTCTGGTTGCTTGTTGTAAATCTTTTAGTTTTGATTAATCCTTGAAAGTTGATTACCTAGGCTTGTTTCTGGTTGATGTGGTCTTGCATCCTAGATTCAGGCTGTTATCTGGTGTTGTTTGTTCTCTAACTGAAGGTCTCCCTTTAATAATTCTTGTAAGTTTGGTTTGGTTTTTACATATCCTTTAATTTCTGTTTATCTAGAAATGTCCTAATTTCCCATCATATATGAGCTAAAGTTTTGCAGGATACATTATTTTTGGTTGGCAATTTTTTTTCAAGGTTTTTTATATGTCATCCCACTGCCTTCTTGCTTTGCATGGTTTCTGCTGAGTAATCAGAGCTTTGTCTTATTGTTTCCTCTGTGTATGTGGCTTTTCGTTTTTCTCAAGCTGCTCTGAGGATTCTGTCTCTGTCTTTAGTTTTATCACGTGTGATTATGCACACCTTGGTGATTTTCTTTTGGGGTCTGTCTTATATGGGATTCACTGAGCTTCTTGGATGGTCAGTTTTTCACCTTTCATGATACCAGAAAAGTTTTCTGTCAGCAACTCTTCAATGATCCTCTCTGTCTTTTCTATTTTCTCCCCCTGTTCTGGAACTCCAATCACTTGTAAATTTTTTCTTGTATCCCACATTTTGATTGTATCCCACATCATTCTCAGGGCTTCTTCATTTTTCTTTCTTCTTTTCTATGATTTTTCTTCAAACAAATGGAATCCAAGTTCTTGTCTTCAACCTTGCTGATCCTGTCTTCCATTATTTCAAACCTACTCCTCAGACCTTCTATGACACCATTTCTGAAATCTTGTTGTTTATCCCTTGGATTTCTAATAGTTGTTCTGTATGATTTCTCTTTATGAATTTATTTTGACATTTTGTTCCTGTATTATTTTCCTCAATTTTTCCTTTGTTTTGTGTGTCTTTTCCATGATTTTGTCCATTTTTTCCCCATTTTTGTCTGCTTTTTCTTTCAGCTCTTGGATAGCTCTGAATATTAAAGATTTGAATTCCCTATCAGATAGTTCCAGTGCATTTTATTCTCCTGCAAGTTCATCTGGTGTTTTATTTTGGAACCGTCAGCCCCTTGCTTTTCTCAGCTTGACCCCCCACTCCACTGCAGCCAGATACCTGTGCTTTCTCCAATCACCCCTGCCTGTCTAGGAGTGTAAGTGAATTCTTGCACCACACACTTGGTGACTGACTACCTGGACACCTGAGCTGAATACACACAAGAAAAGTAAACGGACTCCTGTGCTCACATACCGACTGGTGACAGGACGTTAGAGCTTCAAAAGTGCCAATAATAAAACTAGTTCACATGAGCAGTCTATTTGGGCATATCAAAACAAAACAAAACAAGCAGCTAGGACATAGTAAGCAAACATAAAGTAAATAAATATAATTACTAATTGATGGCTCAGAGAAAACAATCAATATCAAATCTCATAAAAAGGCAGACAATGATGACTTTAGCCAGCTCCCAAAACAAAAAATCAAGAAATCCTCTGAAGGAAGAGAACTTGGAATAACTGGAAGTAGAATACAAAAGATTAATATACAGAACTCTTCAAGAGATCAAGAAGGAGATAAGACAAAATGAAGAACAAGTCAAGTACATCATAGACAAAGCAATAGAGGAAATTAAGAAGATTATAGAGTAGCATAATGATAAATGTAACAGGCCACAAGAATGCATAGAGAGACAGCAAACAGAAATTCAGAAGGTTAACAATAAAATCTCAGAATAAGAGAACTCAATAGAAAGTCATAAAAGCAGAACTGAGGCAATGGAAGTCAGAATTAGTGAAACTGAAGATAAAGCACTTGACACCAACTCATATAAGGAAAAATAAGATAAAAGAATTTAAAAAAATGAAGAAACCCTAAGAATTATGTGGGACACTATGAAAAGGAATAAGCTATGAGTGATTGCAGTACCAGAACTGGGGGGTATAACAGAAAATACAGGGAGAATTGCTGAAGATTTGTTGGAAGAAAACTTCCTTTATATCACAAATGATAAGAAGATATCTACCCAAGATGCCCGTCGAATGTCACATAAGGTAGATCCCAAAAGAAAGTCACCAAGACGTATAATCAAACTTGCCAAAATCAAACTTGCCAAAATCAAAGATAAAGACAAAATTTGTAGAGTGGCTAGGGATAAATGAAAAGTCTTCTTCAAAGGAAAGTAACTAAGACTAAGCCTGGACTACACAGCAGAAAGCATGCAGGCAAGAAGGCATGGGATGACATATATAAAGCCTTGAAGGAAAAAAACTGCCAGCCAAGAATTATATACCTAGCAAAACTGCCCCTGAAATATGATGGCGAAATTAGGGCATTTCCAGATAAACAGAAGGTTAGAGAATTTGGAAAAACCAAGCAAAAATTACAAGAAATATTAAAGGGACTCCTTCAGCTAGAGAACTAACAATATCAGATAACAATCCAAGACTAGAACACAGGACAGAGCAACCAGATATCAACCCAGATAGTGAAGTCTCAAAAATAAATCCAAGTTAAACACTGAAAACAGGGAAACAGAGATGCCAATATGTAAAAGATGACAACATGAAAACAAAATAGAGGGACTATGGAGAAGAAGTCAACGTGATACAAAGAAATAAAATAGTGGTTTAAACTTAGAAAAATAGGGGTAAATATTAAGGTAACCACAAAGAAACTAATAATCCTACTCATCAAAATAAAAACCAAGAAAAACATAAAGACTCAGCAAATACAAAATCAACAACAATGAAAAAGATGTAAACAAAATACATAAAGAAAAATGACAGCATAGAAAATTAGGTGGAACAAAGAAAATGCCAACAACACACAAAAAAAGACATCAAAATCACAGCACTAAACTCATACCCATCAATAATTACGCTGAATGTAAATGGACTAAATGCACCAATAAAGAGAAAGACAGTGGCAGAATGCATTAAAAAACACGATCTGTCTATATGCTGCCTACAAGAGACACACCTCAGACTTACAGACAAAAACAAACTAAAACTGAAGTGATGGAAAAATATATATAAAGTAAACACACTCAAAAAAGAGCAGGAGTGGCCATATTAATTAGTGACAAAATAGACTTTTAAGTAAAATCCACCACAAAGGATAGGGAAGGACACTATATAAAGACTAAAGGGTCAATACATCAGGAGGACATAACCATAATAAATACATATGCACCCAATGACAGGGCTCCCAAATACATAAAACAAACTCTAACAGTATTGAAAAGAAAAATAGACAGCTCCCAGCTCCACAATAATAGTAGGAGACTTCAACACACCACCTTTGGTGAAGACAGAACATACAGAAAGCTCAGTAAAGACATGGAAGATCTAAATGCTACAATCAACCAACTTGATCTCATAGACATATACAGAACACTCCACCCAACAGCAGTCAAGTATACTTTCTTTTCCAATGCACATGGAACATTCTCCAGAATAGACCACATATTAAGCCATAAAGCAAGCCTTAACAGAATCCAAAACACTGAAATATTACAGAGCATTTTTTCTGACCATAAAACCATAAAGTAGAAATCAATAATAGGAACAGCAAGGAAAAAAATTAAACACATGGAAATTGAAAAACACTTTGCTCAGAAACTACTGGGTTATAGAAGAAATTAAGAACGGAATAAAGAAATTCACAGAATCAAATGGTTCCTACCATAACCTTTGGGACACAGCAAAAGAAGGGCTCAGAGGTCAATTTATAGCAATAAATTCAGACATCCAAAAAGAAGAAAGGGCCAAAATCAAAACATTAACCCCCCCAACTGGAACAAGTAGAAAGAGAGCAGAAAAGAAACCCCCCAGAAGCAGAAGAAAGCAAATAATAAAAATCAGACCAGAATTAAATGAAATAGAAAAACAATTGGAAGAGTTTACAAGAGCAAAAGCCAGCTTTTTGAAAAGACCAAGATTGATAAACCACTGGCCAAACTGAAAAAAGAAAAACAGGAGAGGAAGCAAATAACCCAAATAGGAAATGAGATGGGTGATATCATAACAGACCCAACTGAAATTAAAAGAATTGTAACAGAATACTATGAAGAATTGTACTGTAACAAATTTGAAAACCTAGAGGAAATGGACAAATTTCTAGAAACACATTACCTAACTAAACTAACACAAACAGAGGTAGAACAACTAAATAAACCTATAACAAAAGAAAAGCTTGAAAAGGTAATTTAAAAACTCCCAACAACAAAAAAAGACCTGGCCCTGATGGTTTCACTGGAGAATTCGACCAAACATTCAGAGAAGAGTGAACACTACTACTACTAAAGGTATTTCAGAGTGTAGAAAAGGATGGAATACTTCTAAACTCATTCTATGAAGCCAGCATAACCTTGATACCAAAACCAGGTAAGGACACCACAAAAAAAGAAAATTACAGACCAATATCCGTCACGAACATAAGCGCAAAAATCCTCAACAAAATTCTAGCTGATAGAATTCAACAATATATCAAAAAAATCATTCACCATGATCAAGTAGGATTCATACCAGGTATGCCAGAATTGTTCAACATTAGAAAAACAATCAATGCAATCCATCACATTAATAAAAACAAGAACCACATGATCTTATCAATCAATGCAGAAAAGGCATTTGACAAAGTCCAACTTCCCTTCATGATAAAAACTCTCAGGAAAATAAGAAGGGAAATACCTCAGCATAATTAAGGGCATTTATACAAAGCCAACGGCCAACATCTTCCTCAATGGAGAGAGTCTGAAAGCATTCCCCTTGAGAACGGGAACCAGACAAGGATGCCCTCTATCACCACTCTTATTCAACATTGTGCTGGAGGTCCTAGCCAGAGCAATTAGGCTAGAAAAAGAAATAAAACCCATCCAAATAGGTAGGGAAGAAGTCAAAGTATCTCTAGTTCCAGATTTTATGATCTTATACACAGAAAACCCTGAAGAATCCACAAGAAAACTATTTGAACTAATAGAAGATTTCAGCAAAGTATCAGGATACAAGATAAACATACAAAAATCAGTTGGATTTCTCTACACCAAGAAAGAGAACCTTGAAGAGGAAATCATCAAATCAATACCATTTAGAATAAACCCCAAGAAGATAAAATACTTAGGAATAAAGCTAACCAGAGACATAAAAGATCTATACAGAGAAAACTACAAGACACTACTGCAACAAACCAAAAGAGACCTACACAAGTGGACCTTGCTCATGGATAGGTAGACTCAACATAGTGAAAATATCAATTCTACCGAAAGCAATCTACAGATACAATGTAATCCCGATCCGAATTCCAAAGGAATTTTTTAATGAGATGGAGAAACAAATCATCAACTTCATATGGAAAGAGAAGAAGTCCTGAATAATTAAAGCATTACTCAAGAAGAACAAAGTGGGAGGCCTTACACTACCTGATTTTTGAACATATTATACTGCCACGGTAGTCAAAACAGCCTGGTATTGGTACAACAACAGATATATAGACCAATGAAACAGTTGAGAGTCCAGATGTAAGCTCATCCAACTATGAGCAGCTGACAAAGGCCCAAAGTCCGTTAACTGGGGAAAAGAGACAGTCTCCTTAACACATGGTGCTGGCATAACTGGATATCCACCTGCAAAAAACTGAAACAAGACCAATACATCACACCATGCACAAAAACTAACTCAAAATGGATCAAAAACCTAAATATAAAATTGAAAACTATAAAGATCATGGAAGAAAAAATAAGGACAACTCTAGGATCCCTAATACATGGCATAAACAGAATAGACAACATTACTAACAATGCATAAACACCAGAAGAGAAACTAGATAACTGGGAGCTCCTAAAAATCAAAGTTATGCTCATCAAAAGACTTCACCAAAAAGGTAGAAAGACAGCCTATAGACTGGGAAAAAAATTTTGGCTATGACAAATCCGATCAGTGTCTAATCTCTAAAATCTGCAAGATTCTGCAAAACCTCAACAACAAAAAGACAAAAAACCCAATTAAAAAAAATTGGCAAAGATATGAACAAGCACTTCACCAAATAAGACATCCAGGTGGCTAACACATACATGTGGAAATGCTTACGATCATTAGCCATTAGAGAAATGCAAATCAAAACTACAATGAGATATCATCTCACACCAACAAAGCTAGCATTAATCCAAAAACCACAAAATAGTAAATGTCGGAGAGGTTGTGGAGAGACTGGAACACTTACACACTACTAGTGGGAATGTAAAATGGTGAAATCACTTTGAAAATTGATTTGTCACTTCTTTAAAAAGCTAGAAATAGAACTCCCATACAATCCAGCAATATCACTCCTTGTAATATATCCTAGAGAAATAAGAGCCATCACAAGAATAGATGTATGCATACCCATGTTCATTGTAGCACTGGTCACAATAGCATAAAGATGGAAACAACCTAGGTGCCCATCAGCGGACGAATGGATGAAGAAATTATGGTATAATTTCCACTCAATGAATACTATGCAATGACAAAGAACAATGATGAATCCTTGAAACATCTCATAACATGGATGAAAATGGAAGGCATTATGCTCAGTAAAATCAGTCAGTTGCAAAAAGACAAATATTGTATGAGATCACTATTACAAGAACTCAAGTAAAGGTTTAAATGGAGAAGAAAACATTCTTTGACGGTTACAAGGTTGGGGAGGGAGAGAGGGGGTATTCACTAACTAGATAGTAGATAATAATTATTTTGGGTGAAGGGAAGGACAGCATACAATACAGGGGAAGTCAGCACAACTGGACTTAACCAAGCTAAGAAGTTTCCTGAACACAATCAAACACTTCGAGGGACGGAGTAGCAGTGGCAGGGGTCTGAGGACCATGGTTTAAGGGGAAATCTAGGTCAATTGGCATAAGAAAGTTTATTAAGAAAAAGTTCTGCATCACACTTTGGTGAGTGGTGTCTGGGGTCTTAAAAGCTAGCAAGTGGCCATCTAAGATGCATCAATTGGTCCCAACCCACCTGGAGCAAGGGAGAATGAAGAACACCAAAGACACAAGGAAAACATTAGCCTAAGAGATAGATAGGTCCACATAAACCAGAGACTCCATCAGCCTGAGACAAGAAGAACTAGATGGTGCCTGGCCTCCACCAATGACTGCCCTGACAGGGAACACAACAGAAAGTCCCCAGCTGAGAAGGAGAGAAGTGTTGGTGCAGAACTCAAATTCTAGTTAAAAATACAAGACTTAATGATCTATGACTGGAGGGACCCTGGAAGACATGGCCCCTGGGCTCTATGTTAACCCAGAACCGAAACCATTCCTGAAGCCAACTCTTCAAAGATTAGACTGGACTATAGGACATAAAATGGTACTCTTAGCTCAAGTAGATACATGAGGATAAATGGGCAGCTCCTGTATGGAGGCGAGATGAGAAGGCAGAAAGGGACAGGAGATTGTTGGATGGACATGGGAAATCCAGGGTGGAAAGGAGGAGTGTGCTTTTACATTACAGGGAGAGCAACTAGGGTCACATAACAATGTGTGCATAATTTTTGTATGAGAAACTAAGCTGAACTGTAAACTTTCACTTAATGCACAATAAAAAAAATTAAAAGAGAAAAAGAAATTGATAAAAGAAAAAAATAATCCCCAAGGGAGCCAACTGTTTTGGCAGCAGAGGCAAGTGAAGTGGTTTCCAAGCCACTAGGCACTGCACAGTTTATCTAGAAAGGGTGGAGATGGCACACAGCACCAGGTATTCAGGAGACAGGAAAAGAAGGAAAGTAGAGTGTGATGGTTAAGATAGTGTGTCAGCTTGGCTGGGCCAAGTGTTTAGATGTAATCACTCCCATGATTGAATCTGCTGTGAGTAGCCAATCAGTTGAAAGAGAGTTTCCTTGGGGATGTGGCCTGGGTTCAAATATAAGCAGACTTGCTGGCTTTTCGCTCTCTCTGGATCCTGCAGCTGCCTTCCGTTCATCTGACCTCCAGTTTTTGGGACTTTAGCTATCAGCTTATCTGCTGATTTTGGGATTCGTTGATCTTCATAGCCTGTGAATGGAACCTTACTTTCCAACCTGCCAATCTTTAGTTCCGCAGCCCCTGCAGCTACGTGAATCAGGAGAAGCCTTGCAGTCTTGCCTGTCAATCTTGGGATTCATTGATATTCATAGCCTGTGAGCAAGAGCACTGCTTTCCGATCCGTGGATCTTGTGTTCTCCAGGCCCTGTGGCTGTGTGAATTGGGAGTAGCCTCTATCCTAAATCCACGGACTTCGGATGTTCCAGCCTCTGCAACTGTGTGAGCTGTTTCTTTGATATAAATCTTTCTCTGTGTATATTTATACACTTTACTGGTTTTGCTTCTCTAGAGAACCCATCCTAAGACATAGAGAGAGATGAGAAACTGAGAAATGAAGAAAAACAAAAGGGAGTAAAGAAAAAGAAAAGCTCCCAGAGATCCCACGGGCATGGAGGCACAGACTGAGGAAGCGGTTCCCCAGCTGAATGGCACTTCACAGCCTGTCAAGAAGAAGTGGAGGTGGGACACAGAGCCAGGTGTTTGAGAGAAAGGAAGAGAAAGAGGTGAGAGAGAAAGAAGAAACCAAAAGAAGCTGAAAAAAAGCAACAACAGCAACAAGAAAATGGCATTTAAGGAACCATCTGGTGTGGGCAGGGCAAATCCAAACAGCATGGAGCCGGCGCCCCCCAGTTGAGCGACTGCAGCCCTCTGGGAGGCAGCAGAGGCCGAGCAGGGGGAAGAAGGGTGGGGCGTGGGAAAGCGTGTATCTCTGGTTACTGGGTACTCTGTCTCCTGCTGAGGGCCCCATGAAGCTGCCTTCCCGTACTCCCTGTGGGCCAATCTTGGTGGCTGAGGAGTCGAAGATGGCGAATCCATGCTGTGTTAACTGATAGGGGACCTCCACTCTGTATCTCTCCTGTTTCTATCTGTTCTCTGTAAGTTTCTTATCTCATTCAATGCTTGGTTGAGTTCTTTACCACTTCAGTTGATGCTTAGAGTTGTAGGATTGAAGTTTGTCTCTATTTTACCTAGTTTTTCAGATTTTTGCTGTGGAGGGATGGCATGGTGCTTCTGTCTATAGTGCCATGTTGGCTCCACCCTTTAGTCTGGAAAACTTTTAATAGGAAATGTTGTATAAAAAAATTTACATTTTCTTTATGAGTATTTCATTTAAGTTGATAAGAAACTATGACCCCAATAAACAGGTGAGCAAAGGACATAAACAGACATTTCACTAATGAGAAATAGTTCCAGTAACTTTACACGTGGGAAAAAATTCTTCAATATTTCTGGAGATCAAATCAATACAACTCAAAAAAGTGCTGGACAATTTTCATGTATTGAAGTAACATCAAAAACTCACTCATATACTGTTTATCTGCAAACTGCTCCAATTCTGAAATCTAAAATTGTGGGAATTTTTATCATAAATTATAAAAATGTTCACAAGCTTTAGCATAATAATTTTATGTTCAGGACTATATTCTGAGGTTATAACTCTAAACCCCATATCATCAAGCATGTCTATTGTAGCCTTATTTGTAACAGTGGACATTTAGAAACAACAAAATGTTCACAAATAGAAGACTTAAGCTTCTGATTAAAGAATGATGGAAAAAATTGGAAACAGATAGTGGTGATTGTTGTGTAGCATGATGAACATAATTAATGTCACTGAATTGTACATATAAAAAAGGTTGAAATGACAAATGTTTTGTAATGTATATACTTACCACAAGAATAAAAAAAATCCACCTTAAGATCCTTCCATATGATGCAATATTATGTATCTATTTCCTGGTGGTGTAGTGGTTAAGAGGTCAGCTGCTAAGCAAAATTTTGGCAGTTCAAATCGACCAGGCACTCCTTGGAAACCTTAAGGGGCAGTTCTACTCTGTCCTATAAGATCGCTGTGAGTTGGAATTTGGGACAGGCTGCATAAGCTCAATTACCACCATTGCTTCCCACCATTACTACCCCCCACTTTTCCTCATGATATTTTCTTTTTTTCCCTTCTTCTTTCTCCCTCCTCCTATTCCACTAAGATTAAAGTTTCTCCTTGGAGGGTGGCAGAACAAATTGACAACCCTCAATGACTAGGATTAACTCATCTGCGACGTGACAATCATGACTAACAGGGCCAGATAAACTTCAAGGATTGCCAGTAAGATTAACTCATCTGAGATATGAGAAACGTGATCACCGCGAAGAGAAACTATATTCCTGTCCGTATAAAACGTTCAGCCAGTCTCCAGTCGGAGAGACAGGTTTTTTGGAGGAGCTCATTCCCCTCTGTCTCCTGTATATCAATATACAATAAAATACTCTTGCTGCTCATCTTGCCCTGTCTCAGTATTGGCTTTTGTGGCAGGTGGCTCAAATCCACGATTTGCAGTAACAAATTGACTGGACGCCTAAGGGTTTGGTTTTTTTTTTGGATTTACAACTATGATTCTGAGGATTATTTAATAACATTGGAAAATACTTAAGATGCAAAGCTAAATAGAATAACAGAGCGCAATATTGGCTAGACTATATTATTACAACTACGTATAAAATATGCATAGGAAAAAGACACTGGAATGGAATTTTAGCAAAGGCTCTGTTGTAGTGCTAACGGTGATTTTTTTTTCTATTTCTCTCCATTTCAAAGACTTTCTGAAAAAATTATGGTATTTCTAAGAAAAAAGGAACAGCTTATATCATTTACAATTATAGTAAATAGGATCGACTGTAGCATTTTTTCTTAGCAAAAGTATTATCTTCGAAGGGAAGCATAATTGATGTGTTTCAAAGCTATTATTTTTTAGCCTTTAAAGCATCCCATGAACAAACAAAAAAAAAATACGGACTCAGAAAACATACCACTGAGCTGGTTAATAAGGGAATCAATTAATTCTTTAATTTCTTAGTACCTCAAAAATTAAAGCAAAATAAAAGAATAAATAAACCAAAAAAAGAGAAACAAAAAATCATTATTTTTTAAGTTTACTGCACTTTAGCTCTTGTGAAGCATAAATTCTTTCATATTAAATATTTAGGAGAGTCTTTAGTCACAAAAGAATTGAATTCCAGCTGAAATCCCACATGGTTGTTTACTTATTTGTTTAAAAGGCAAAGGGGGAAACTCAAGTATTAGTGATTTTGTAAAACCCTATCATGCATTCAGCTGATAAGCTGAAAATAAATTGGAAAAGAGTTTAGGGAGCCCATTCTTTCTACACAAAACTCATAGTCCTCCCAGTGGGATATATGTACAAATAATTAATTATTTTTTTAGTCCTTGTTTTTCTTTCTTTATCGTTGTAGGTTTTATATTTAGGTCTTTGATCCATTTTGAGTTAGTTTTGTGTATGGTATGAGGTATGGGTCCTGTTTCATGTTTTTACAGATGGACCTCTAGTTTTGCCAGCACTATTTGTTAAAAAGACTGTCTTTTCCCCATTTAATGGACTTTGGTCCTTTGTCAAAGATCAGCTGACCATAAGTGGATGGATTTAAGTCTAGGTTCTGGATTCTGTTCCATTGATCTATGTGTCTGTCATTGTGCCAGTACCAGACTTTTTTTTGACTACTGTGGCTGAAGAGTAGTTTCTGAGGTCAGGTAGAGTGAGGGCTCCTACTTTGTCCTTTTTTTCAATAATGATTTGCTTATCCAGGGCCTCTTTCCTTTCAATATAAAGTTGGTGGTTAGTTTTTCCATTGACATTTTCACGATTTTTTTTTTCCTAGTTCAACCTTTTTTATTTGCAGATAAAAACAAGACTCAAAAAAAGTAAAATGGATTGATTTTTTGTTTAAAAATCCATTAATAGTTATCTCTGGATCAGTACAACTATGAATAACTTTTTTCTTTATTCATGTTTTTCTAGAATGACTATATTATTTTTATAATGATCCAGTTAGTTATTTTAGAAAAAATCATATTCCTATATTCCCTTAAAAACAATGTATGGATCTACCTGGACGTGTATGCCAGGTTGTGTTCAATCTGCAGCTTCTGAAGTCCCCATCTCCCCTCAACTGAGATTTCTTTTTTTTTTTAACTGTTGTAGTTTAAATGAAGTTTACATTTCAAGTTAGTCTCCAATACAAAAATTTATACATACATTGTTATGTGACCCTAAATGCTCATACTGTGATAGCGCACTCCTCCTTTCCACCCCTGATTCCCCATGTCCATTCAACCAGCTCCTAACTCTCTCTGCCTTCCCATTTCACCTCCGGACAGAAGCTGCACTTTTAGTCTCCTGTATCTACTTGAGCTAAGAGGCACACTCCTCGCGAGTATCACTGTATGTCCCACAATCCTGTCCAATCTCTGTCTGAGGAGCTGGCCTGGGAAATTGTTTAGTTCTGGGCTGATAGAGAATCCGGGGGCCATGCTTTCCAGGGTTCCTCAGTCTCAGTCAGACCATTAAGTCTGGTCTTCTTACTAGAATTTGAGTTTTGCACTCTACCTTTCTCCTGCTACATCCGGGACTCTCTGTTGTGTTCCCTGTCAGGGCAGTCAATGGTGGTAGCTGGGTACCATCTAGTTCTTCTGATCTCAGGCTGATGAAGTCTCTGGTTTATGTGACCCTTTCTGTCTCTTGGGCTAATACTTTTCTTGTGTCTTTGGTGTTCTTCATTCTCCTTTACTCCAGGTGGTTGGGACCAATTGATGCATCTTAGATGGCCGCTTACAAGCTTTTAAGACCCCAGACAGCACTCACTGAAGTAAGATGCAGAACATTTTCTTTATAAATTTGTCATGCCAGTTGACCTAGATGTCCCCTGAAAGCATGGTCCCCAGATCCCTACCCGTGCTGCTCTGTCCCTCAAAGTGTTTGATTGTATTCAGGCAATTTCTTAGCTTTGGTTTAGTCCAGCTGTGCTGACTTCCCTTGTAGTGTCCTTCCCTTCACCTAAGATAATACTTGTCTACTATTTTGTTAGTTAATAACACTCATCCTCCCTCCCCACCCTCGTAACCATTAAAGAATGTTTTCTTTTGTGTTTAAGCCTTTTCTTGAGTTCTTATAATAGTGGTCTTATACAATATTTTTCCTTCTGTGACTGATTAAATTCACTCAGCATAATGTCCTTCAGATTCCTCCATGTTAGAAGATGTTTCACAGCTTCATCGTTGTTCTTTATCATTGTGTAGTATTCCATTGTGTGGATATACCGTAATTTATCCATTCATCCATTGATGAGCATCTAGGTTGTTTCCATCTTTTTCTACTGTGAACAGTGTGCAATGAAAATGGGTTTGTATATGTCTATTCTTGTGACGGCTCTTATTTCTCTAGGATATTTTCCAAGGAGCAGGATAGCTGGATCGTTTGGTACTTCTATTTCTAGCTTTTCAAGGAAACACCGAATCGATTTCCAAAGTGGATGTACCATTTTACATTCTGACCAACACTGTATAAGTCTACCAGTCTCTCCACAACCTCTCCAGGGTTTATTATTTTGTGTTTTTTGAACTAATGCTAGCCTTGTTGGGGTAAGATGATATCTCATTGTAGTTTTGATCTGCATTTCTTTAATGCCTAATGATCGCAAGCATTTCTTCATGTGTCTGTTAGCTGCCTGAATATCTTCTTTGGTGAAGTACATATTCATATCCTTTGCCCATTTTTTGATTGTGTTCTTTGTCTTTTTGTTTTTGAGGTTTTGCAGTACCTTGTAGATTTTAGAGATTAAACCCTGATTGGATTTGTTGTAGCCAAAATTTTTTATCCAGTCTGTAGGTTGTCTTTTTACTCTCTTGGTGAAGTCCTTTGGTGAGCATAAGTGTTTGATTTTTAGGAGCTCCCATTTATCTAGTCTCCCTTCTGGTGCTTGTGCATTGTTACTTATGGTTTGTATTGTGCGTATGCAATGTATTAGGGCTCCTAGCATTGTCCATATTTCTTCTTCCATGATCTTTATAGTTTTCGATTTTATATTTAAGTCTTTGATCCGTTTTGAGTTAGTTTTTGTGCGTCGTGTGAGGTATGGGTCTTGTTTCAGTCTTTTGCAGATGGATATCCAGTTATACCAGCACCATTTGTTAAAGAGACTGTCTTTTCCCCAATTAACTGACTTTGGGCCTTTGTCAAATATCAGCTGCTCATTGATGGATGAATTTATGTCTGGATTCTCAATTCTGTCCCATTGCTCTATGTATCTGATGTTGTACCAGTACCAGGCTGTTTTGACTACGTGGTGGTATAACAGGTTCTAAAATCAGGTATGTGAGGTCTCCCACTTTCTTCTTCTTGAGCAATGCTTTACTTATTTGGGACCTCTTCCCTTTCCATATGAAGTTGGTGATTTGTTTCTCCACCTCATTAAAAAATGCCAGTGGAATTTGGATCGAGGTTGCATTGTATCTGTAGATTGCTTTGGGTAGAATTGACATTTTCACAATGTTGAGTCTACCTATCCGTGAGCAAGGTATGTTTTTCCTCTTATGCAGGTGTCTTTTGGTTTCTTGCAGTGTAAGTGTTGTAGTTTTCATTCTATAGGTCTTTTACCTCTCTGGTTAGATTTATTCCTAAGTATTTTATCTTCTTGGGGGCTATTGTTAATGGTATTGATTTGGTGATTTCCTCTTCATGGATCTCTTTGTTGGCATAAAGGAATCCAACTGATTTTTGTACGTTTATCTTGTATCCTGAAACTTTGCTGAAATCTTCTATCAATTCCAATAGTTTTCTTGTGGATTCTTTGGGGTTTTCTGTGTATAAGATCATATCAAGTGCAAATAGAGATACTTTGACTTCTTTTCTACCAATCTGGATGACCTTTATTTCTTTTTCTAGCCTAATTACTCTGGCTAGGACCTCCTGCACAAAGTTGAATAAGAGTGGTGACAGAGGGCATCCTTGTCTGGTTCCCATTCTTGAGGGGAATGCTTTCAAAGTCTCTCCATTTAGGATGATGTTGGCTGTTGGTTTTGTATAAATGCCCTTAATTATACTGAGGAATTTCCCTTCTATTCCTATTTTACTGAGAGTTTTTATAATGAATGGGAGTTGGACTTTGTCAAATGCCTTTTCTGCATCGATTGACAACATCATGTGGTTCTTGTCTTTTATTTATGTGATGAATTACATTGATTGTTTTTCTAATGTTGAATCATCCCTGCATGCCTGGTATGAATCCTACTTGATCTTGGTGAATTATTTTTTTGATATATTGTTGAATTCTATCAGCTAGAATTTTGTTGGGGATTTTTGCATCTAAGTTCTTGAGGGATATTGATGTAGAATTTTTTTTTTTGTGGTGTTTTTACTTGATTTTGGTATCAGGGTTATGCTGACTTCATAGAATGAGTTTGGGAGTACCCTATCCTTTCTACTCTCTGAAATACCTTTAGTAGTAGTGGTGTTAATTCTTCTCTGAAAGTTTGGTAGAATTCTCCAGTGAAGGCATCTGGCACAGGGCTTTTTTATTTTTTGGGGGGAGTTTTTAAACTACCTTTCCAATCTCTTCTTTTGTTATGGGTTTATTTAGTTGTTCTACCTCTGTTTGTGCTAGTAGGCAGGCAGTGAGTTTCTAGAAATTTGTCCATTTCCTCTAGGTTTTCATATTCGTTAGAGTACAATTTTTCATAGTATTCTGTTATGATTCTTTTAATTTCAGTTGAGTCTGTTGTGATATCACCCATCTCATTTCTTATACTGGTTATTTGCTTCCTCACTTGTTTCTCTTTTATCAATTTGGCCAGTGGTTTATCAATTTTGTTGATCTTTTCAAAGAACCAACTTTTGGTCTTGTTAACTCTTTGAATTGTTTTTCTATTCTCTATTTCATTTAATTCTCTTCTAATTCTTACTATTTCCTTTCTTCTGGAGCCTGAGGGCTTCTTTTGGTGCTCTCTTTCCACTTGTTCCAGTTATAGGGTTAATATTTTTTTATGGCCTTTTTTTCTTTTTGGATGTGTGCATTTATTGCTATAAACTGACCTCTGAGCACTACTTTTGCTATGTGCCAAAGGTTTTTGTAGGATGTGTTTTCATTCTCATTTGATTCTATGAGTTTCTTTCTTCCATCCTTAATTTCTTCTATAACCCAGTAGTTTTTAAGCAAGGTGTTGTTCAGTTTCCATGTGTTTGATTTTTTCCTTGCTTTTTCTGTTGTTGATTTCTACTTTTATGGCTTTATGGTCAGAAAAGATGCTTTGTAATATTTTGATGCTTTGGATTTTTTAAGGCTTGCTTTATGGCCTAATATGTGGTCTATTGTGGAGAATGTTCCATGTACATTAGAAAAGAAAGTATACTTGGCTGCTGTTGGGTGGAGTGTTCGGTATATGTCTAGGAGTTCAAGTTGGTTGATTGTAGCATTTAGCTCTTCCGTGTCTTTGTTGAGCTTCTTTCTGGATGTTCTGTCCTTCACTGAAAGTGTTGTGTTTAAGTCTCCTACAACTATTGTGGAGCTATCTCTCTTTTCAGAGCTGTTAGAGTTTGTTTTATGTATTTTGGAGCCCTGTCATTGGGTGGGTAAACATTTATTATAGTTATGTCCTCCTGGTGTATTGACCCTTTAATCATTCTATGGTGTCCTTCTTTATCCTTTGTGGTGGATTTTCCTTTAAAGTCTGTTTTGTCAGAGATTAATATTGCCACTCCTGCTCTTTTTTGAGTGTTGTTTGCTTGATATATTTTTTCTGTCCTTTGAGTTTTAGTTTGTTTGTGTCTTTAAGGTGTGTCTCTTGTAGGCAGCATATAGACAGATCATGTTTTTTTATACAATCTGTCACTCTATGTCTCTTTATTGATGCAGTCAGCATAATTATTGGTAGGTATGAGTTTAGTGCTGTCATTTTGATGTCTTTTTTTGTGTGTTGACAGTTTCTTTGTTCCACTTAATTTTCTGTGATGAGTCCTTTTTCTTTATGTATTTTCTGTTCATGTTTGTGATTGTTGTCGATTTTTTGTTTGCTGAGTCTTTATATTTTTCGAGTTTTTTTTTTTTTTTTTTTACTTGTAGGATTGTTAGTTTTCTTTGTGGTTATCTTAATATTTATGCCTATTTTTCTAAATTTATACCAGTCTTTTATTCCTTTGTATCCCCTTGACTTCCTCTCCATATACAAAATCTGTCTACATTTTTTAAGTTCCTCTTTTTGTTTTAATGTTGTCCCTATTTTCAGTGTTTTAGTTTTGATTTTTTTTGTTACTTTCCTATCTGTGTTGATATCTGGTTGCTCTGTCCTGTGTTCTAGTCTTGGTTTGTTATCTGATGTTACTGATTTTCTAACCAGAGGACTCCCTTTAGTATTTCTTGTAATTTTGTTTTGGTTTTTGCAAATTCCCTAAACTTCTGTTTGTTTAGAAATGCCCTAATTTCACCATCATATCTGAGAGACAGTTTTGCTGAATATATAATTCTTGGCTGGCAGTTGTTTTCCTTCAAGGCTTTATATATGTCATCCCATTGCCTTCTTGACTGCATGGTTTCTGCTGAGTAGTGTGAGCTTATTCTTATTGACTCTTCTTTGTAGATGACTTTTCATTTATCCTTAGCCACTCTTAAAACTCTCTTTATCTTTGGTTTTGGCAAGTTTGATCATAATATGTGTTGATGACTTTCTTTTAGGATCTACCTTATGTGGGGTTCGATGAGAATCTTGAATAGATATCTTTTCATCTTTCTCTATATCAGGGAAGTTTTCTGCCAACAAATCTTCTAGAATTCTCTCTGTATTTTGTGTTATCTCCCCCGTCCTGGTACTCCAATCACTCGTAGATTATTCTTCTTGACAGAGTCCCACATGATTCTTAGGGTTTCTTCATTTTTTAAAAATCCTTTCATCTTATTTTTCTTCAAATACGTTGGTGTCAAGTGCTCTATCTTCACTCTCATTAATTCTGCTTCCATTGCCTCAGTCCTGCTCCTATGACTTTCTATTGAGTTGTCTAATTCTGAAATTTTATTGTTAATCATCTGGATTTCTGATTGCTGTCTCTCTATGGATTCTTGCAGCCTGTTACATTTGTCAATCTGCTTTTCTTTAATCTTTTTAATTTTATTTATTGTGTGTTCTGCATTTTGCTTAATTTCCTTCCTAATTTCTTGAAGAGTTCTGTATATTAATTGTATTCTGCCTCCAGTAAATGCAAGAAATTTTCCTCCTCTGGAAAATTTCTAGATTCTTTATTTTTGCAGCTTGCTGAAACCATCATGGATTGCATGTTTATGTGATTTGATGTTGGCCGTTGTCTCAGAGCCATCAATTAGTTATTATATTTATTTATTTTATGTTTGCTTACTGTGCCCTAGCTTCTTGTTTTGTTTTGATATGCCCAAATAGGCTGCTTATAGGAACTAGTGTGATTATTGGCATCTTTGAAGCTCTAATGTCCTGTACCAGGTGGTTAGATCTGTTACTAGGTATGTGATCTCAGGAGTATTTTACCCAGTTGTTTTTAAGCAAGGTGTTATTCAGTTTCAATGTATTTGATTTTTTTTTCCTTGCTCTTCCTGCTGTTAATCTCTAATTTTATGGCATTGTGATCACAGAGAATGCTTTGCATTATTTTGATGCTTTGAATTTTATTCATAGTTATCTTGTGGTCTCAAATGTGGTCTGTTTTGGAGAATGTTCCGTGTGTGTTGGAAAATACTGTATTGTTTTCTGCTGTTAGGTTGAGTGTTCTATTATGGCTATGAGTTAAGTTGGTTGATTGTTGCATTTACATCTTCTCTTATCTTTGTTGAGTTCTTTCTATATGTTCTCTCTGTTATTGACAGTGGTGTGTTGAAGTCTCCTACTGTTATTATGGAACTCTCCATTTCTCTTTTAAGTGCTATTAGAGTTTATTTTTTGTATTTTGGAGCCCTGCTGTTGGGTGTATAGATATTTATTATGATTATGTCTTCTTGGCAGATTGTCCCTTTAATCATTATATAATGTCCTTCCTTGTCTTTTATGGTTGATTTTGCCTTAATGTCTGTTTTATCTGAGAATAGTATTGCCACTCTTGCTCTTTTTTGGTTATTGTTATATGTTATATGTTTTTTCCATTTTTTGATTTTTAATATATTTATGTCTTTGTGTCTAAGGTGTGTGTCTTGTAGACAGCATATTGATGGGTCGTGTTTTTTATCCATTTTGCCACTCTCTGTCTCTTTTCACATGCATTTAAGCCATTTACATTCAATGTAATTATTGATAGGTACGAGTTTATTTCTCTCGTATGAGTGTGATTTTTTGGGGGGGTGACTCTGACATTTTCTTTTTCCCTCTTATTTTCCTGTGCTGAGTTCCTTTTATTTGTGGATTTTCTTTTCTTTTATTATTATAGATTTTATGTTTACTGAATCTTTATATTTTCTTCTTTTTTTATTTTGATGAGTAGGTTTGTTAACTTTCTTTGTGGTTACCTTGAAATTTATCCTTATCTTCCCAAGTTTGTACCAGTCTTTTATTACTTAATTTCCTCTCCATTTAAATGTTTTACACCTATACCGTTTATTCCACCTTTTGAAGTTTTGACCTTGTCATCTTTTACAGAATGAAAGCTTTGTTTTTTGTTTTAAGTTTTTTAGTTTTGTTTTATTTTTCAGATTTTTTTTACCTAGGTTCATATCTGGCAGGTGGTGTCCTATCTCCTAGACTCTGGTTGTTGTCTGATGTTGTAGGTTCTCTAATAGAAGGACTCCTTTTAATATTTCTTGTGAGTTTGTTTTTTATGAATTTCCTTAATTTCTGTCTATCTAGAAATGTCTAATTTCACCATTGTATTTGAGAGTTTTTCAGGATATATTATTCTTCACTGGCAGTTTTTTTTTTCAAGGTTTTGTGTATGTCATCCCATTGCCCTCTTGCCTGCATAGTTTCTGCTGAGTAATCAGAACTTAGTCTTTTGTTTCCCCTTTGTAAGTGGCTTTTCATTTTTCTTGAGTTTCTCTTAGGATTCTTTCTTTGTCTTTGGTTTTGGCAAGTATGATTATGATATGTCTTGGTGACTTTCTTTTGGAGTCTGTTCCATATTGGGTTTGTTGACCTTCTTGGATGCTCAGTTTTTCATCTTTCAGGATATTTGGAAAATTTTCTGCCAGCAAATCTTCATCTTCTCTGTTTTTCATTTTCTCTCACTGTTGTGGAACTCTTTACATGTGTAAATTTTTGTTCTTGATTGTGTCCCAGTTAATTCTTAGGTTTTCTTCATTCTTTTCTCTGATCTTTCCTCAAACAAAATTGCATCCAAGGATTTGTCTTCAGTCTTGCTGATCTGTCTTCAGTGGTTTCCAATTTGCTCCTTAAACATTCTATTGAGTTGTCCATTTCTGAAATTCTGTTATCTTTTGGATTTCTAGTTGCTGCTTTTGCATAATTTCTATTTGTTTATTTATTTTGATGTTTTGCTCTGGTATTATTTTCCTGAAATCTTCTATTGCTTTGTCTATGTTTTCCTTGATTTTGGCTGTTTTTGTTGGTTTTATGTGTGTTTTCCATAATTTTGTCTATTTTTTCCTTGGTGTTTTCCTTGATCTTTTTCCTAATCTTTTGGAGAGCCCTAAATATTAGTTTTCTGAATTCCGTGTCAGGTAGTTTTGCTTCCTTTTCTATACCAGAAGGTCATCTGATTTTTTATTTTGGTCACTTGCTGGAGCCATCTTGTCCTGAATTTTTGTGTTTTGATATTCTCTGCTGTCTCTGAGACATTAAGGTAATGTTTTCTTTATTTACTGATTGTACATTCTTTTTTTTTTTTTTTTATCTTACTTCTTTGTTTTGTTTTGACATGTCAAGGCAGTTGGGCCAGGAATGCTTTGTTGCTTGCTTGTATGTGAGCATGATAGCTCTCACCGCCTTGTCCTGGTGGGCAGTGTGGCAGCAGGAAGGGCAAGCCCACTTTGCTGTACTTTGGTTTGGACAGGTGGCTGAGCGGGGGACTGTGTGGGCAGTGTCTGCATCCTAATGTCAATCCAATGGTGTGGGAGCATTCACAGCCCCTTGCCTGATAGATGGGGGTATCAAATACTCAGTCGTATGGGCTCACTTCACACTGTTCAACAGCTTTTTGAATGGCATGGGGAGGGGCAGCACAAGAAGGGATAGTGGCATATGGGGCTAGTTGGGAGGGAGAAGGAAAAGAAAGAAAGAAAAATAAATAATTAAAAATAAATTAAAAAAAAATAGCTGTGCAGTGGGGGTCAGCTAGTGGGGATGGGCAGAACTGACAGCCAGTAGAAAGGGAAGGGAGGTGATTTATGAGGCTAGGTGGAGGGGGGGGGGGCAGGAAAGAAATAAAATAAAGAAAAAAATAGTGGTGTGGTGGGAGCCAGCAGGTGAGGTGGGGCAGACCTGGGGTGATGGTGGGCTGGTGGCTCTCTAGCCAAGGTGGCATGGCATGGCCCAGCAAGAAGGGGTGTAAGTCACATGTGGAGCTAGGTGGAAGTGAGAAAGAAAAGGAAGAAAGGGGAAAAATTGCTCAGCAGGAGCTGGTGGGTGGGGGCAGGGCAGACTTGGGGTGGTAGGAAGCCAGTGGATCTCTAGCTGAGGTGGTGCAGCATGGCCTGGCAGGAAGGGGTGGAAGTGGTTTATGGTTCTAGATAGGATGGAGAAAGAAAAGGAAGAAGGAGGGAAATGTCATGATGGGAGCTGGTGTGTGGGGGCAGGGCAGACCCGAGTTGGCAACAGGCCAGTGGCTCTCTAGCAAGGTGGTGTGGCATTGCCCATTGGAAGGGGTGGAGGTGGCATACGACATAGAAGGTGGGAGGTGGGAAAGCATTTTCTCTGGTTATTGGGTGCTCTGTCTCCTGTTGGGAGCACCATGAAGTTGCCTTCCCTTGTTCCTTGTCTGAGGTAGTTGCTGGTGTGTTACAAGATGGTAACACTGTGTCATGTTAGTTGGCAGGGGACTTCCAGTCTGTATCTCTCCTCATTCTCTGCTTTCTGTCAGTTTCTTCTTCTATTCAGTGTTTGATCTAGTTCTTTATCCCTTCATTTGATGCTTAGAGTTCCAGGATTGATGTTTGTAAGGGTTTTACTTGATTTTTCAGGTCTTTGCTGCAGAGGGTCAGCATCGTACATCTGTCTGTGGCACTATGTTGGCTCCACCTCCAAAAATAAATTTTTAAAAAACTTATTTTTACTATAACTCATTGTCATCAAGTCATTCTGACTCATAGCAACCCTAGAGAACAGAGTAGAATGGCCCTATACAGTTTCTAAGGAGTGACTGGTGGATTTGAACTGCTTTTGGTTAGCAGCCCGAGATCTTAAGCACTGTGCTACCAGGATCCCTGTTTTTACTGTTGGAAGTGAACATGATTAGAATTGATTCTTTTTTTGGTAAAGTTGAAGAGGTGAAATATGTGTTCAGGCAGCCTTTCTGTGGAGGTAAGTTGTTGTTAAGTGCCATTGAGTCTTTTCTGCCCTATGCACAACAGAATGAAACACTGTCCGGTCCTGTGCCATCCTCACAGTTGTTGCTATGCTTGAGCCCATTGTTACAGCCACTGTGTCAATCCATCTCATTGAAGGTCTTCCTCTTTTTCACTGACCCTTTACCTTACCAAGCAAGATGTCCTTCTCCAGGGATTGATCCCTCCTGACAACATGTCCAAAGTATGTGAGACGGAATGTCACCACCATTGCTTCTAAGGAGCATTCTGGTTGTACTTCTTCCAAGACAGATTTGTTTGTTCTTTTGGAAGTCCATGGTATATTCAATATTCTTTACCAACACCACAATTGAAAGGCGTCAATTCTTCGGTCTTCCTTACTCATTGTTTAGCTTTCACATGTATATGATGCAATTGAAAATACCATGGCTTGGGTCGGGCACACCTTAGTCTTCAAGGTGACTGCTATTCAAGTTAGATATATGAATAAAGGCTTTCATTATTAGGATAAGCAAGTCATTTACTGTATTACAGAAAGAAATATGTAAATGTCTTCATCTAAATATGCCTGACTTTCTCTTAGGAAATAACTTAAATCTTAACAGAATTTAATAGATTTAGAATAAATTATTATCAGAGTTACAGACATTCCTGGTGATTTACAAGGGCTACATGTTGGGAAAGTAAGATATTCAGAAAGGTAAGGGTGTGAAGCCAGATTGAAAAGTGTTCACATTCTTCTTTGTGACCTTGGGGAAGTTTCTTAACCTCCCTTAGGCTAAAATTCCTTCATCTGAAAATTATTAGTAAAAATTTCCACTTTGAAAGGTTTTCTAATAATTAAAATAACATATGAAAAATGATTTGCTCACAATGCCTCCTTTACCAATTTTAGTTATCTACCTCAAATGGGAGATGAGCCCTGCTGGGCTGTAATGAGGATTTGCAGAAATGACAACCGTGGTACTTCAGTGATAGTGCTAGTGCTGTTGTCACACAACCTCCGTGTGAATCTAGCTTCTTCAGTGATCATCCTGCCCTTAATTTTGTTAGTCTCTACTCTACTAATCTCTACCTATGGATGATGTGATTTTATGAAGAGCAGAAGGTTTGTACTCTGGCTTCTAAACCTCCTGTGTGAGTGCTGTGACTTTAAGTCAGGTCTGTATCATCTCTGAGCCCCACTTTCCTTGTCTACATAAAGGGTAAAGTAATGTTTAAAAATCTCATAGCTTTAAAATAAGAATTAGATAACATAAGTGGTGTTTGTAGCAGAGTACCTATTATATCATGCATTATCAATAAATACTACCTGATGTTATTTATTATTGTCATAACCATAGATATCCTTCAAGGATCCCTTAATATGCCAATTGTCCTTTTCATTTCATCAAATTCCTGCTTATGTAGTTATTATTTTGGGGTATTATCTCAAATATCACTTTCTATTTGTTCCTATTCATTTGTATATTAAGAAAAAGTGATTTACTACTGACTCCACTGAGCCAGAATAATGTCCCTTGTGAAATCTGCCAAGGTTAGCTAGACTAATGTCTTTGTTCCTAGTGTATTCTGGGGAGTACAGAGAATGAGAGAAGAGAGAAACTACAGGTAATGTTTATCATCCTCATTTTAAGTTTCTTGTATGTTCTAAATGTTCATCAATGAATTTTTAATAAAATAAACATTTTCCCACCATGAGTTTTTACTTCTATATATACATGTTTAATGGCGCTTTTATTTGCACATAACATCTCTTTACTAAAAAAAGTTAAAGTAATCTTTTTTTTTTATTATTTGGGGACAATTACTTGGGATATCCTACTGGACAGGGCTAATTCCCTTGGGATGATCATCAAAGTCACTTCAGCAACTAGGTTCTGGAGCTGGGCTCTTCAGTATGATAGTGTCGCTATTGAGCACAAGGGTTCAAGTTGAGATGTGAAATCAGTATAAAATGCACACCGGATTTTGACAACCTGAAAAAAAAAAGCACAATATGTAATTAATATTTTATATTGATCACATATTGAAATGACTATATTTGGATATATTGGGGGTAAATAAAGCATATTAATAAAATTGATTTCACTTACTTCTTTTTGCATTTCTAGTATGTCTACTACAACGTGTAAAATTAGTTATGCATCTCTGTGGCTCACACTATCTCTCCGTTACACAGCAGTCTTCTAATCAGATCTTTTCATCCCAAAATTGACTGTGATCAACTGGTTCAGTGGACTACAGAGCTCTTAATTCACCTTATCCATTCTTATCTTTGTTACTCAACGTGTTGTACTGGTAATTATATCATTTGTACCTGTCTCCGATTTTAACTTCCTTGAGGCCACATTTATCTTTACAGCCTCCACAGTGCCTAGTGTGTGTGACACTTGGTCGACTCTTGTTTAGTGAATAATCTGTTTAACAGATACTTTCATTATGTGCCAGGCATTTTTTTAAAAATGAAGTATTTACTGAATTGAATTAAATTGAATTAAACTGCAGATATTTCACCCAAAGAAAAGATTAGGAAGAACACAATACCTGTTTTCCAATATTTAAAGTGCTGTCATTTGCAAAATGATTCCTCTGTGTTTTTTAGGAGGAAGAATGAAAGCCAATGAAAGAAAGCTAGCCAACCTTGGAAGGTTTCAGTTAACTGTAAGGAATGAGAAGAGTCAGCTATCATTTATTTGAGCCCCCATGACATGTGAGGCAGTGTACCAGATTATTTATATAACCAGAACCAATTAACTTGGGGTCAACTCTGAATCATGGCAACATCCTATGTGTCAGAGTAGACCTGTGCTCCACATGGTCTTCGTTAGCTGATTTTTCAGAAGTAGATTGCCCATGGGTGGACTTGTACCTCCAACATTACAGTTAGCAGCCAAGCACTTATTTAACAGCTTGCACTACCCAGGGACTCCTAGATCCCATACATACATCATCTCATTTAATCCTCATCATCCTAAGATTACCATTTTAGAGATGAGGAAATAGAGATTTGGATACTTAGGACCCTTTCTAATGTTACATGATTGTTAGTTAAGTAGAAGAGTCAGAAGTCAAAATAAAGTCAGTCTGCCTTCCATATTCTTGCTTGTTATTTCCTCTCAGAAGCACAACCTGATGGTCCCGGGGCTAAATATATCCTATGAACACATTTGATTTGGACAACAGACCATTTCTTCATCTTTTAAAATATAAAATTTAGTTAATTAGTTGCCAGCAACAATAATTCGAAAGATTTCAGTTAACTGTCCAGATTATGCAGCTGTCCTGAATATCAGATTTCAAAAAAAAAAAAAAAAAAAGGGAGCACATTCCCATAAGCCAATAATAAAATGGCACAGAACAGTAGCCACACCTTTAAATACAACATATTTCCCCAGTCTCATGCCCAACACTTGTGCCTTTTTTCATGTATATGTCAAAGCAATATTGAGGTATAATACACAGACCACATAATTCACCAATTTAAAGTGTATCATTTAATAGTTTTCATAGAGTTGTGTAACCATCACCACAATCGATTCTAGGGTATTTTCATCACTTTCCCTTAAAAACTTTGTACACATTTGCAGTCACTCTCCAATCTTTCCCAACTCCCCAGTCCTAAGCAACCACCAGCCTACTTTTGTCTCTAAATATTTGCCTGCACATTTCAAACAAATGGATCTTTCAATTCATGAACATGAGATGCCTGTCGGTTTACTGAGGTCTTTTATTTCTTTCAACAATGTTTTGTAGTTTTCTGGGTATAAATGTGCACTGCTTTTGTTAAATTTATTCCTAGGTATTTTTTTTTTTATGTTATTGTAAATGAGATTATTTTCTTGGTTTCAGTTTCAGAGGGTTAATTGCTAGTTTATAGAAATAAAATAAATTTTTGTATATTGATCTTCTATCCTACAACTTTGCCAAACTGATTCTTAGGATTTTTTTGTATGGAAATATGTCGACTGCAAATATAGTTTTACTTTTTCTTTTCCAACCTTGATGCCCTTTATTTCACTTTTTTGCCTACTTGCCTTGACTAAAATCTTCAGTACAATGTTGAATAGAAGTCGTGGGAGTGGCCATCCTTGTATTTTTGCTGCTGTTAGTGGGGAAGCATCTGTCTTTCACCATTACTATATCTAAGCTTTTTGTAGAGCCCTGTATCAGGTTGAGGAAGATACCTTGAATTCTTAGCTTGCAGAGTGTTTCTATTATAATAAGGTGGTGGATTTTGTCAAGGGTTTTTCTGTATTTATTGAGATGATCATGTGGTTTTCATCATTTATTCTATTAATGGGGCATATTACATTAAGTTATTTTTGAATGTTAAACCAACCCTGCAATTCTGGGATAAAAACTGCTTGATCATAATGAATGATTCTTTTTAGATGCCACTGAATGTGGTTTCCTAGTATTTTTTGAGGATTTTTGTGTCTATATTCATATAAGATATTGGTCTGCAGTTTTCACATGATGTCTTTGGTTTTGGTATCAGGGTAATAATGATCTGAAATCATTTTAAGAAGCATTTTTTCTCATATTTTTTGGAAGATTTGTGAAAAATTAGTATTAATTATTCTTTAAATGTTTGCTAGAAATCACTAGTGAAGCTTTCTGAGCCAGGGCTTACTGCTGTAGGAAATTTTTAAATTATTAATTCAATCTCTTTATTTAGTATGGATCTATTCAAATTTTCAATTTCTTCTTGAGTGACTTTATATATATAGATATATAAATTGTACTTTAGATGAAGGTTTACAGAACAAATAGTTTCTCATTAAACAGTCAGTACACATATTGTTTTATGACAGTGGTTAACAACCCCACGTCATGTCAACACTCTCCCTTCTCGACCTTGGAGGATCCTTTGTTTTTCTTGGTGAAAATATACATAGCCAAAGTAACACCATTTCAAAAGTTTCTACGTGTACAATTCAGTAACATCAATTACATTCTTCCAGTTGTGCTGTTACTCTCATTATCCTTTTCCAAATTATTCCATCACCATTATCTTCAACTCACTGCCTCCTAGCCTTCCCATCAAACCTTTTGAGTTGCTGTTGTAAATTTGATCTCACATAGATAATTCTTTTTTTTTTTTTTTTGGTACCTTAAATGAAGGTTTGCAGAACAAATAGTTTCCCATTAAACAGTATACGTATTGCCCTATGACAATGGTTAACAACCCCATGACATGTCAACACTGTCCCTACTCAACTTTGGGTTCCCTATTACCAGCTTTCTTGTCTCCTCCTGCCTACCATTCCTTGTTCCTGGACTGCTGTGCCTCATTAGTCCCATTTTGTTTTATGAGGCTGTCCAATCTCCAGGTGAACGGTGAACTTCGGGAGTGACTTCACCACTGAGCTAAAAGGGTATCTGGGGGCCATACTCTAGGGGTTTATCCAGTCTGTCAGGCCAGTAAATCTGGCCTTTTTTTGTGTATTAGAATTTTGTTCTACAACCTTTTCCAGCTCTGTCCAGGACCCTCTATTGTGATCCCGGTCAGAGCAGTCTGTGGTGGTAGCCGGGCACCATCTGGCTGTACTGGACTCAGTCTGGTGGAGGCCATGGTGGCTGTGGTCCATTAGTCCATTTGACTAGTCTTTTCCTTGTATCCTGTTCTCTTCATTCTCCCTTGCTCCCGATAGGGTGAGACTAGTGGAGGATCTTAGGTGGCTGCGCACAGGCTTTAACGACCCCAGATGCTACTCAGCAAGGTAGAATGTAGAACAATTTCCTTATAAACTGTGTTATGCCAATTGAGCTAGACGTTCCCCAAGACCATGGTCCCCACAACCCTCCGCCCGGCAATTCAGTCCCTCAGGTAGTTTGGATGTGTCTATGGAGCTTCCATGGCCTTTCCTTGTACAAGTTGAGCTGGCTTCCCCAGTATTGTGTGCTGTCTTACCCTTCACCAAAGTTACCATTAATCTATTGTCTATTTAGTTCCCCCACACCCCTCCCATCCGTCATAACCAACAAAGATTGTTTCTTTTTGTGTGTAAACTTTTACAAGAGTTTTTACAGTAGAGGTCTCATAAAATATTTGTCTTTTTGAGATTGACTTTTTCACTTTGCAATATGTCCTCCAGTTTCATCCATGTTATGAGATGTTTCAGAGATTCATCATTGTTCTTTATCGTTGCATAATACTCCATTTTAAGTACCATAGTTTGTTTATCCATTCTTCTGTTGATGGGCATCTAGATTGTTTCCATATTTTTGCTATTGTGAACAGTGTTGCAATGAATATGGGTGTGCATATATGTCTATTTGTGTGACGGCTCTTATTTCTCTGGGATATATTCCTAGGAGTGGGATTGCTGGATTGTATGGTATTTCTATTTCTAGCTTTCTAAGGAAGCACCAGATCATTTTCCAAAATGGTTATATCATTTTGCATTCCCACCAGCAGTGCATAAGAGTTTCAATCTCCCCACAGCTTCTGCAACATTTGTTATTTCCAGTGTTTTTGTTTCGTGCCAGTAATGGTAGGGTGAGATGGTATCTCGTTGTGGTTTTAATCTGCATTTCTCCAATGGCTAGTGATCATGAGCATTTCCTTGTGTCTGTTGGCCGCTTGAATGTCTTCTTTGGTGAAGTGTCTGTTCATTTCCTTTGCCGATTTTTAAATTGGATTATTTGTCTCTTTGTTTTAGAGGTGTTGGATTTTCTTATAGATTTTAGAGATTAGACCTTTGTCTGACTTGTAATGTCCAAAAATTTTTTCCCAGTCTGTCGGTTCTTTTTTTATTCTTTTGGTGAAGTCTTTTGATGAGCATAAGTGTCTCATTTTTAGCAAATCCCAGTAATCTAGCTTATCTTCTGGGGATTGTGTGTTGTTGGTTATTGTTTGTATCCTGTTAATGCCCTGTTTCTGGGCCTGTAGTGTTGATCCTATTTTTTCTTCTATGAACTTTATAGTTTTGGGCTTTATATTTAGGTCTTTGATCCATTTTGAAGTAATTTTTGTATATGGTGTGAGGTATGGGTCCTGTTTCATTTTTTTGCAGATGGACATCCAGTTTTGTCAGCACCATTTGTTAAAAAGACTGTATTTTCCCCGTCTGATGGATTTTGGGCCCTTGTCCAAGATCAGGTGACTGTAGGTGGATGGATTTACATCTGGGTTCTCAATTCTGTTCCATTGGTCAACGTATCTGTCGTTGTACCAGTACCAGGCTGTTTTGACTACTGTAGCTGTATGGTAGATTCTGAAGTCAGGTAGTAAGAGTCCTCCTACTTTCTTCTTCTTCTTCAATACAGCTTTACTTATTCGGGGCTTCTTCCCTTTCCATATAAAGTTAATGATTAGTTTTTCCATCTCTTTAAAGAATGTTGTTGGTATTTGGGTCAGGATTGCATTGTGTTTGTAAATTTCTTTGGATAGAATTGTCATTTTCACAATGTTGAGTTTATGTATCCATGAGCGTGGTATGTTTTTCCATTTATGTAGATCCCTTAGGGTTTCTTGCAGTAGTGTTTCGTAGTTTTCTTTGTATAGGTCTTTTACATACCTGGTTATATTTATTCCTAAGTATTTTATTTTTTTAGGGGCTATTGTAAATGGTATTGTTTTCCTGATTTCTTTTTCATCATTCTCTTTATTGGTGTATAGGAATCTAACCGATTTTTGTATGTTTATCTTGTATCCTGTTACTCTGCTGAATCTATTAGTTCTGGTAGTTTTCTCATGGAGTCTTTAGGGTTTTCTACGTATACTATCATATCTTTCACAAACAGGGACAGTTTAACTTCTTCATTACCAATTTGGATGCCCTTTATTTCTTTTTCTTGCCTTATTGCTCTAGCTAGAACTTCCAGCACAATGTTAAATAGGAGTGGAGATAAAGGACATTCTTGTCTTGTTCCTGTTCTCAAGGGGAAAGTTTTCAGCCTCTCTCCATTCAGAATGATGTTGGCTGGTGGTTTTGTATAGATGCCCTTTATTATGTCGAGAAATTTCCCTTCTATACCTATTTTATTGAGACTTTTTATCAGGAATGGATGTTGGACTTTGTAAAATGCCTTTTCTACATCAATTGAGATGATCATGTGATTCTTTCCTTTCCTTTTATTTATGTGATGGATTATGTTGATTGATTTTCTAATGTTGAAGCATGCTTGCATACCTCGTATGAATTCCACTTGGTCGTGGTGTATTTTTTTTTTTTTTTTGATATGATGATGAATTCTATTGGCTAGAATTTTGTTGAGAATTTTTGCGTCTACATTCATGAGATATATTGGTCTGTAATTTTCTTATTTTGTGGCGCCTTTGCCTGATTTTTGTATCAAGCTTATGCTGGCTTCATAAAATGAATTAAAAATTATCCCTGCCTTTTCTATGTTTTGAAATAGTTCGAGTAGTACTGATAAAGCTCTTCTCTGAATGTTTGGTAGAATTCTCCAGTGAAGCCATCTGGGTCAGGGCTTTTTTGGGTTGAAATTTTTTTATTTCCTTTTCAATCTCTTCTCTTGTTATAGGTCTGTTCAGATTTTCAACATCCTTTTGTGGTTGTTTGGGTAGGTAGTGTGTTTCTAGAAATGGATCCATTTCCTCTAGGTATTCAAACTTGTTGGAGTATACTGTTTCATAATATTTTGTTATGATCCTTTTTATTTCAGTTGGGTCTGCTGTAATGTCACCCATTTCATTTCTTATTTGGGTTATTTGCGTCCTCTCTTGTTTTTCTTTTGTCAGTCTGGACAGTGGTTTGTTGATTTTGTTGCTCCTTTCAGAGAACCAGCTTTTGGTTTTGTTGATTCTTTCTATTGTTTTTCTATTCTATATTTCATTTTTTCTGCTCTGATCTTTATTATTTCCTATCTTCTGGTGGCTGTGAGCTTTTTTGCTGTTTGCTTTCTATTTGTTTGAGTTGTGTAGTTAATGTTTTGATTTTGTCCCTTTCCTCTTTTTTGATGTGTACATCTATTGCTATAAATTTTCCTCTGGGGACTGCCTTTGCTATGTTGCAAAGGTTTTGCTATGATGAGTTTTCATTCTCGATTGATTCTAGGAATTTTTTTATTCCATCTCTGATTTCTTGTATTATCCAGTGATGTGTAAGCAGGGTGTTATTCAGTTTCCATGTAATTGATTTTTTTCCCTTGGTTTTCCTGTTGTTAATTTCTACCTTGATGGCATTGTGGTCAGAGGAGATACTTTGAATTAACTCAACTTTTTGGATCTTGGTGAGAATTGCTCTGTGGCCTAAGATGTGGTCTATTCTGGAGAACGTTCCATGTGCATGGGAAAAGAATGTGTTCTTTGCAGCTGTTGGGTGTAGTGTTCTATATATGTCTATGAGGTCAAGTTGGCTGATTCTGCCCTTTAGTTCTGTATCTTTGTTGAGTTTCTTTCTAGATGTTCTGTCCTTTACCGAGAGTGGTGTGTTGAAGTCTCCTACAATTATTATGGAACTGTCAATTTCTCTTTTCAGTGCTGTTAGAGTTTGTTTTCTGTATTTTGGAGCCCTATCATCGGGTGTGTAGATGTTTATTATGGTTATGTCTTCATGATGGATCTTCCCATTAATCATTATATAGTGCCCTTCTTTGCCTTTTATTGTGGAGTTTGTTTTAAAGTCTATTTTATCTGAGATTAGTATTGCCACTCCTGCTCTTTTTTGGTAGCTGTTTGCTTGATATATTTCCTTCCATCCATTTATTTTTAATAAATTTATGTCTTTGTTTCTAAGGTGTGTCTCTTGTAGACAGCAAATGGATGGATCCTTTTTTTTTTTTTTTTTAATCCATTCTGTTACTCTCCATCTCTTTATGGGTGCATTTAGGCCATTTACATTCAGTGTAATTATTGATAGGTGTGTGTTTATTGCTGTCATTTTGTAGTGCGTTTTTTTTTGGTGGTGCTGACATTTTCGTTGTTCCTCTTACTCTCCTGTGCTGAGTTCCTTTTGTTTGTGGATTTTGTTTTCATTTCTTTTGTTTTTGTAGGTTTTGTTTTTACTGAGACTTTATGTTTTTCTTCTTTATTTTGATGAATAGCTTGGCTAACTGTTTTTGTGTTTATCTTGAAATTTACCCTTATCTTCCTAGGTTTGAATCAGTCTATTATTATTTGGTATCGCCTTGCCTTCCTCTCCATTAGAAGGTTCTATCTCTACATAGTTTATTCCCTCTTTTATTGTTCTGATTCTGTTGTCATTTACAGATTAACCTCTCTGGTTCCCTGTTGTAATTATTTTGGTTTTGGGTAGTTCTTAAGAGTTCATTTCCTAGGTTGGTATCTGGCTAGTACAATCTTGTGTCTTATATTCAGCCTGTGGTCTGACGTTGTTTGTTCTCAGATTGAAGGACTCCATTTAATGAGTCTTGTAAGTTCAGTTCGGTTTTCACATAGTTCCTTAATTTCTGTTTATCTGGAAATGACTTTATTTCTCCATCATATTTGCACTAGGATATATTGTTCTTGGCTGGCATTTTTTTTCTTTCAAGGCTTTATATATGTCATCCTATTGCAGTCTTGCCTGCATGGTTCTGCCAAATAATCTGAGCTTAGTTTTATTGTTTCTCCTCTCTATGTGCCTTTTTTTTTTTACTCAAGCTGCTCTCAGAATTCTTCATTTGTCTTTGGTTTTAGCAAGTATGATTATGATGTGCCTTGGTGATTTTCTTTGGGGTTTATCCTATATGGGTTTCACTGAGCTTCTTGGATGCTGAGCTTTTCATCTTTCATGATATTAGGGAAGTTTTTTGTCAGCAATTCTTCAGTGATACTCTTTGTGTTTTCTCCTCCTGTTCTGGAACTCCAATCACTGGCAGAATTTTGCTTTTGATTGTATAATTCCCAGGGTTTCTTCATTTTTCTTTGTTATTTTTTCTGATTTTTCCTCAGAGTTGTATATAAGTGTTTGTCTTCAGTTTTGCTGATCTTATCTTCCAACATTTCAAATTTATTCCTTAGCCCTTCTATGACACTGTCCATTTCTTAAATCTTTTTTTTATCTTTCGGATTTCTAATTTTTGTTTTTGTATGATTTCTAGTTGTGAATTTATTTTAGTATTTTGTTCCTGTATTATTTTCTTGAATTCTTCCATTTTTTTCTGTATTTTCCATGAATTTGTCTGCCTGTTCCATGATTTGTCTATTTTTTCCTCATTTTTGTCTGCTTTTTGCTTTGACGCTTGGATAATTCTGAGCATTAGAGATTTGATTTCCCTATCAGTTAGTTCTAGTGACTTTTCTTCTACTAGAAAGTCACCTGATGTTTTATTTTGGACACCTACTGGAACCATCCTGTCCTGTTTTTGTAAATTTTTTGGTATGGTCTGCTCTTTGGGGCATTCAGTAGTTATTTTCCTCATTTACTGAGTGTAGATTTTTTTTCCTGCTTTTTTGTTTTATTTTGTTATGTCTGAGCAAGTGGGATGTGTGTTCTTTGTTGTTTGTTCATCTGTGGGCACAATACTTTTCACCTGCTTCTTCAATGGGCAGGGTCAGTCACTCAGGTATGGTACAGCAGGGCAGGTCTAGCTGAAGAGGAGTTCTTGGAATGGGTTATATATTAAAATTTAGTTTATAATAAAGGCAGAATTTGAAATTAATGGGTAAAAAAATGAGCCTCTTAATAAGTATTTGGATAAGTGGCTATCCATATACAAAAATAAAAAGGAATTCATTTATTATACCAGAAAACAGGAAAATTCCAATTTTGTCTGATAGTTATTTGTGAAAAATGAAACTCGACTTACAGCCACTGTTAACTCTCTTCCAATACTGTAATGCAGTATCAGTTCTTCTGATCTTAATTATCCAAAGCTAGGTCCAAAGTTCACACATTTAGGGTCCAGTCCTCCAGACTGCTAAACCTGCCCAACCCTTCAGACACCAGCAACAAGTTCAGGTTCGTAGTCCTGCACTTAAGATCCACTGGGCTAAAAATTCTGGGCGTCCCACCACCTGTTCAAAACACTAGCCACAAGCATAGTGGTAGCCAGAACACTCACACTTTTGATATGCTTGGCTATGAAACAAGTCTTAATAAATTTCAAATGATTGAAATCATACAAAGTATTTTCTCTGTCCACAATTAAGTTAAATTAGGAGTAAATAAAGAACATAATTTGGAAAAATAACAAATATTTGGAAATTAAAAAACATATTTCTAAATAATCCATGAGTGAAACAAGAAATTACAAGGTAAATCAAGAAACTATTTGGATCTGAATGAAAATAAATCACAACATATCAAAATTTATAGTATGCACCTTAAGCTGTAGTGTTTAGCAAGACATTTATTGCTTTGTTTTATTTAATTTCCATGGTTCGTTATTTTAATAGCATACCTGCTGCATCAAGTAAGATTATGTTTAGCTTAATATGTTATAAAAAAGTCAGAATAAAAACTAGATAGATGTTCATTTCTATCTAGTAAAGAAAAAAAAAAGAAGACATCTTTAAGTTACTAATAGAGAACAACTGGCAACATGGAATACCTGACAGTCTTCATTCAAAAAAATTAGTGAAATAAACACTTTTTTGAGTAACAAAATCTGAAAAACAAATATATCAGCTCCACATCTACACTGAAAGAAATGTTAAGGGAAGTTTTTTAAGCAGAAGGAAAATAAGGTGCAAATCTGGATTCATGCAAATAAATAAATACCATAGGAAATGCGAAAATAATAAATATGGAACAAATACAAAAGATGCTTTTTTTCTCATTTAAAAGACAGAGATTGTTCAATTGGATAAAAAAAGCCAGAACATACCAGATGTTTTAAATATAAAGATACAGATAGGTTGAAAGAGAGAAAAGGATGAAAAAAGATAGTTTAGGCAAACAATAATCAAAAGAAAGGGATAAAGAGGGACATTTTAAAAATGATAAACATCAACTCACAATGACCATGTAACAACCGTAAATGTATATGTATCTAATAGCAGAGTTTTAAAGTATATAAAGAATAAAGTGGTAGACGTTCAAGGAGAAATAGACAAATTCATAGTTATCACTGAAGATTTCAACTCTTCTTTCTCAGTAATGGTTTTAAAAATTAGCATAAAATTAGTATGCCTATATAAGACTTGACCAACATACTGAGCTCATTTGACTTAAATTGATATTTATAGACCATTCCACTCAAAAATAGCAGAATACAAATTATTTCCAAGTGCACATGGAATATTAACAAAGATAAACCATTGCAAAGGATTGAAAACTGATCACAGTAAATTAAGATAGAAATTAACTAGCAAAAGTTATCTGGAGAAAGACCAAATATTTGTAATTAAACTACACACTAATACACAATCAATAGATTACAGAAGAAATCATAAGGGAAATTAGAAAACATTTTGAACTGAATGACAATGGCTAGACAACATATGAAAACATGTAAGATGCAGCTGGAACAGTGCTGAGAAGTAAATTTAAAGCAGTAAATGTTTATTAGAGGAGAGTAAAGGTTTCAAGTCAGTGCACTAAGTTTCTAATTTAGGAAACTAGAAAAATAAGAACAAATGTAACACAGAAACAAAAGCAATAATACATATTCTCTTATGAACTAGGGTGAAATAATGGCATTTTTCAGACCAAAAAAACATTTTTTTTTTTTAATCAAAAGAGCTTTACAAAATGAGCTATTAAAGAATGTTCTTCAGGAAGAATAAGTATTATTCTACAAAAATGTTCTGAGATACAATAAGAAAGAAGGAACATAATGAAAGAATAAACTATACAAATGGACAATGGCCAGACTATAGATGAGATTAGACCTCTGACTCTCACCCTCTACAGCAAGTTCTGCAGCAACCAGTCCTGGAAACACAACGACCTGTGAAGAAATTAACCCAGAGCAATTTGCCCCTCTTCCTGCTTCCAGCTCAGGACCAAACAGGGAAAGCTAAATATATTCCTTTAACCAATTATATATCCTGCTTCTAGTTAGCCTACCCCCACCTTCCCCATGCCAACAACCTGAAATTAGGGCATACCTCAAAATTTTCACACTCCTTGCCTGTTTTTGAGTCTCTGTCAAATATTAGTGATGTTAGCTAACTTTCTTACTATAGGAAGCTCTAAATAAATAGTCCAAGTTTGTTCTCAAGTGACTGGTTTTTATTTATTTTCAAGGAAATAATAGTAATATTAATAATAAATCAGCATGATTTATTAAAACTGAAATAATAATTGTGGCTAATTTGAGGGTTCAAAAACAAATAAAAGAAGACCTAACTAAATGGAGATAAATTACAAGTTCATGAATTAAAAGGCACAATATAGTAAAGATGTCAATTCTCTCTAATTTAATCTTTAGGTTTAATGTAATTCTTATTAAAATACCAGCAAGAGTTTTTATAGACATAGAAAAGCTTATTGTAAAATTTTTATGGAAAGGTACAGACTCTGGCATAGCTCAAACAATCTTGAAAGAATAAAATGGAGTGAATCACTTTAACTGATATTAAAAAGCCAAAAACCCTTTGCTATTAAGTCAATTCTGACTCATAGAGACCCTATAGGACAGAGTAGAACTGCCCCATAGGGTTTCTAAGGACAGGCTGGTGGATTGAACTGCTGACGTTTCAGTTAGCAACCAAGCTCTTAACCACTATGCAACCAGGGCTCCTAACTGATATTAAGGTCTCTCTGGGGGTGCAGTGGTTAAGCATGTGGCTGCTAACCAAGCGGTCTGTGGTTCAAATCCACCAGCCACTCCTTGGAAACCCTGTGAGGCAGTTCTACTCTGTCCTATAGAGTCACTGTGAGTCGCAATTGACTCGATGGCAATGGATTTGGTTTGGTTTTGGTTTATACAGCTACAGAAATCAACATCAAACCATAAGGAGGGAGCAGAATCTGATTTCCAGAGTTACCAGATTATAATATTCAAAATTTCCATTTTTCAACAAAAAATTACAAGGCATAAAAAGAAATAGGGTGTTATGGTCCATTCAAAAGAAAAAAGGGAATTGTCAGAAACTGTCCTTGATTAAGTCCAGACATTAGACTTACAAGACAAAGACTTTAAATCAACTCTATTCTTATACTCAAAGAGTTAAAGGAAAACACAGACAAATAACTAAAGGAGATCAGGAAAATAATGCTTGAACAAAATGAGAATATCAATGAAGAGATAGAAATCATAAAAAGGAACCAAGCAGAAATACTGGTTCCTGAAAAGTACAATAACTGAAATTAAAAGATCACTAGAGGTGCTCACCAGCAGATTTGAACAAAAAATGAAGAATAATGAACAAAGCTTAAGGGATCTGTGGGATATCATCAAGCATGCCAACATACTCTTCATAGGGGTTTCAGAAAGAGAATAGAGAAAGGATCTGAAAAAATATGTGAAGAAATAATAACTGAAAACTTCCCAAATTTGATGAACAATATGAATGTACACCCTCAAGAAGCAGTGAAATCCAAATAGGATAAACCCAAAGAGATCTACACATTATAATTAAAGTGTCAAAAGACAAAGAGAAAGAGAATATCTTGAAAGCAGAAAGACAGAAGCAATTTTTCACATACATGAGATCCATAATAAAATTAAAAGCAGATTTTTTATCAGAAACCAAGAAGGTGGGAAGACTGACAGATAACGTATTTAAAATGCTAAAAGAAATTACTGTCAACCAGGAATTCTATACCCAGCAAAACTATCCTTTACAAATGAAAGAGAAAGGAATTAAGATATTTCCAGATAAACAAAAGCTGAGGGAGTATGTTGCTAGTAGACCTGCCCTACAAAAAAATGGTAAAGGGAGTTCTTCCAGCTGCAGTGAAGTGGCACTAGATAGTAACTGAAAGTTATACAAAGAAATAAAGAAAACAAGTAGAGTAACTGCTGTTGTTGTTATTGTGTGACGTCAAGTTGATTCTGACTCACAGTGATCTTATATGACAGTGTATAACTGTGCCATAGGGTTTCCTAGGCTGTAATCTTTACAGGAGCAGATAATCAGGTCTTTTCTCCAATGGATTCACTGGTGGGTTTGAACTGCCAACCTTTCAGTTAGCAGTCGAGTGCTTAATCATTGTCCCACCAGGGCTTTTTAAAAGTAACTACATAAGAAAGCCAGTATTGTTTGTAATATAATATAATGTAATGCAATGTAACTTAATGTGTTGTATTTAAAAGCCAGTATTATTGTATATTTGGTTTGTGACCCTTTTTTATTTTTCTATATGATTTTTCAAAAATGCGTAAAACACTAACTATAAATCAATGTTAATAAGAACATACTATATAAAATTGTAATTTGTGACTAGAACAACATAAAAGGGGAGGGGTTTGAACTGTATAGAAGCAGAGTTTCATATGCTATTAAAGTTAAGTAGGTATTAATTTAAGCTAGAGTGCTATAAATTTAAAATGTGAATTACAATCCCCAAAGTAACTACTAAGAAAACAACCAAAAAAATATACAAAAAAGGAAATAGAGGATAGTAAAACAGTACAAAGAATCAATGAAACAAAGTTAGTTCTTTCAAAATATCAGTAAAATTAACAAATCTTTAACCAGAATGAATGAGAGAAGACTCAAATTACTAAAATCAGGAAAAAAAGGAAAGACATACTTTTTTGTTTATTGTTGTAGTTTAAATGAAGTTTACATTTCAAGTAAGCCTCCCATACAAAATTTTATACATACATTGTTATGTGACCCTAATTGCTCGCCTCATTCTGCTAGAACACACTCCTCCTTTCCACACCTGATTCCCCATGTCCATTCAACCAGCTCCTCACCCTCTCTGCCTTCCCATCTCACCTCTGGACAGAAGCTGCACGTTTAGTGTCTTGTATCTACTTTAGCTAAGAGGCACACTCCTCATGAGTATCACTTTATGTTCCACAGTACGGTCCAATACCTGTCTGAAGAGTTGGCCTTGGAAACTGTTTAGTTCTGGGCTGATAGAGAATCCAGGGGCCATGTTTTCCGGGGTTCCTCCAGTCTCAGTCAGACCATTAAGTCTGGTCCTCTTACTAGAATTTGAGTTCTGCACCATATTATTCTACTGCTCCATCAGGGATTCTCTGTTGTGTTCCCTATCAGGGCGGTCATTGGTGGTAGCCAGGCACCATCTAGTTCTTCTGGTCTCAGGCTGTTGAAGCCTCTGGTTTATGAGGCCCTTTCTGTCTCTTGGGCTAATACTTTCCTTGCATCTTTAGTGTTCTTCATTCTCCTTTACTGCAGGTGGTTGGGACCAATTGATGCATCTTAGATGGCCGCTTGCAAGCTTTAAAGACCCCAGATGCCACTCACCGAAATAGGATGCAGAACATTTTCTTAATAAGCTTTGTTATGACAATTGACCTAGATGTATTCTGAAAGCATGGTCTCGAGACCCCTACCCCTGCTACTCTGTCTCTCAAAGTGTTTGACTGTATTCAGAAAACTTCTTAGCTTTGGTTTAGTCCAGTTGTGCTGACTTCCCTTTAGTGTGTGCTGTCCTTCCCTTTGCCTAAGATGATTCTTATCTACTAAGTAACCCTCCCCCCCCCCTTGTAACCATCAAAGAATGTTTTCTTCTGTGTTTAAACCTTTTCTTGAGTTCTTAGAATGGTAGTCTTATATAGTATTTGTCCTTCTGTGACTGACTAAATTCACTCAGCATAATAAATTCCAGCTTCCTCCATGTTATACAATGTTTCACGGCTTCATCCTTGTTCTTTATCGTTGTGTAGTATTCCGTTGTGTGGCTATACCATAATTTCTTTATCCATTCATCCGTTGATGGGCATCTAGGTTGTTTCCATCTTTTTGCTATTGTGAACAGTGCTGCAATGAACATGGGTGTGCATGTGTCTATTCGTGTGACAGCTCTTATTTCTCTAGGATATATTCTAAGGAGCAGGATATCTGGATTGTATGGTACTTCTATTTCTAGATTTGAAGGAAGAGCCAAATCGATTTCCAAAGTGGTTATACCATTTTACATTCCCACCAACAGTGTATAAGTGTTCCAGTCTCTCCACAACCTCTCCAGCATTTATTATTTTGCGTTTTTTGGATTAGTGCTAGCCTTGTTGGGGTGAGATGATAACTCACTGTAGTTCTGATCTGCATTCTCTAAGGGCTAATGATAGTGAGCGTTTCTTCATGTGTCTGTTAGCCACCTGACTATCTTCTTTGGTGAAGTGCCTGTTAATATCTTTTGCCCATTTTTTAATTGGGTTATTTGTCTTTTTGTTGTTGAGGTTTTGCAGTATCTTGTAGATTTTAGGGATGAGAGGCTGATCAGATTTGTCATAGCCAAATTTTTTTTTCCCAGTCTGTAGGTTGTTTTTTTTTTACTCTTTTGCTGAAGTGTTTTAATGAGCATAAGTGTTTGATTTTTAGGGGCTCCCATTTATCCAGTCTCTCTTCTGGTGCTTGTGCATTGTTACTTATGGTTCATATTGTGTTTATGCCATGTATTAGGGCTCCTAGCATTGTCCCTATTTTTTCTTCCATGATCTTTATGGTTTTCAATTTTATATTTAAGTCTTTGATCCAGTTTGAGTTAGTTTTTCTGCATGGTGTGATGTATGGGTCTTGTTTCAGTTTTTTGCAGATGGATATCCAGTTATGCCAGAACCATTTGTTAAAGAGACTGTCTTTTCCCCAATTAACGGACTTTGGGCTTTTGTCAAATATCAGCTGCTCATAGGTGGATGAACTTGTGTCTGGATTCTCTACTCTCTTCCATTGGTCTATGTATCTGTTGTTGTACCAATACCAGGATGTTTTGACTACTGTTGCGATATAATAGGTTCTAAAATCAGGTAGTGTGAAGCCTCCCACTTTGTTCTTCTTCTTGAGTAAAGCTTTATTTATTTGGGGCCTCTTCTCTTTCCATATGAAGTTGGTGATTTGTTTCTCCATCTCATTAAAAAATGCCAGTGGAATTTGGATTGGGATTCCACTGTATCTGTAGATAGCATTGGGTAGAATTGACATTTTCACTATGTTGAGTCTACCTATTCATGAGCAAGGGATGTTTTTCCACTTATGCAGGTCTCTTTTGGTTTCTTGTAGTAGTGTCTTGTAGTTTTCTCTGTATAGATCTTTTACGTCTCTGGTTAGATTTATTCCTAAGTATTTTATCATCTTGGGGGCTATTGTAAGTGGTATTGATTTGGTAATTTCCTCTTTGAGGGTCTCTTTGTTGGTGTAAAGGAATCCAACTGATTTTTGTATGTTTATCTTGTATCCTGAAACTTTGCTGAAATCTTCTATTAGTTCCAGTAGTTTTCTTGTGGATTCATTGGGGTTTTCTGTGTATAAGATCATACCATGTGCAAATAGAGATACTTTGACTTTTATCTACCAATTTGGAAGCCTCTGAAAGTTTGGTAGAATTCTCGAGTGAAGCCATCTGGGCCAGGGTTTTTTTTTTGGGAGTTTTTTAATAACCTTTTCAATCTCTTCTTTTGTTATGAGTTTATTTAGTTGTTCTACCTCTGTTTGTGTTAGTTTAGGTAGGTAGTAAGTTTCTAGAAATTTTCCCTAGGTTTTCAAATTTGTTACAGTACAATTTTTCATAGTATTCTGTTATGATGCTTTGTATTTCAGTTGAGTCTGTTGTGATATCACCCATCTCATTTCTTATATGGGTTATCTGCTTCCTCTCCTCTTTTTGTTTTGTCAGTTTGGCCAATGGTTTATCAATTTTGTTGATCTTCTCAAAGAACCAGCTTTTGGACTTGTTAACTGTTTCAATTGTTTTTCTGTTCTCTATTTCATTTAATTCTGCCCTAATTCTTATTATTTCCTTCCTTCTGGCACCTGAGGGCTTCTTTTGCTGCTCTCTTTCTTCTTGTTCCAGTTGTAGGGTTAATGTTTCGATTATGGCCCTTTCTTCTTTTTGGTTGTGTGCATTTTTCACTATAAGCTGACCTCTGAGCACTGCTTTTGCTGTGTCCCAAAGGTTCTGGTAGGACGTGTTTTCATTCTCATTTTATTCTATGAATTTCTTTATTCCATCCTTAATTTTTTCTACAACCCAGTAGTTTTTGAGCAAGGTATTGTTCAGTTTCCATGTGTTTGATGGCTTTTTCTGTTGTTGATTTCTACTTTTATGACTTTGTGGTCAGAAAATATGCTTTGTAATATTTCAATGTTTTGGATTTTGTTAAGGCTTGCTTTGTGGCCTAATACGTAGTCTATTGTGGAGAATGTTCCATGTGAGTTAGAAAGGAAAGTATACTTAGCTGCTGTTGGGTGGAGGGTTCAGTATATGTCTATGAGATCAAGTTGGTTGATTGTAGCATTTAGCTCCTCCGTGTCTTTGTTGAGCTTCTTTCTGGATGTTCCGTCCTTTGCTGAAAGTGGCTTGTTGAATTCTCCTACTACTATGGTGGAGCTTTCTATCTCTCTTTTCAGTGCTGTTAGAGTTTGTTTTATGTATTTTGGAGCCTTGCCGTTGGGTGTGTAAATATTTATTATAGTTATGTCCTCCTGGTGTATTGACCGTTTAATCATTATATAGTGTCCTTCTTTATCCTTTGTGGTGAATTTTCATTTAAAGTCTATTTTGTCAGAGATTAATATTGCCACTCCTGCTCTTCTTTGAGTGTTGTTTGTTGACATTTTTTTTCTGTCCTTTGAGTTTTAGCTTGTTTGTGTCTTTAAGTCTAAGGTGTGGCTCTTTTAGGCAGTATGTAGGAGGATAGTGGTTTTTTTTATCCAATCTGCCACTCTCCATCTCTTTATTGGTACATTTAGTCCATTTACATTCTTTGTAATTATTGATAGGTATGAGTTTAGTGCTGTCATTTTGATGTCTTTTTCGTCTGTTGTTGACAGTTTCTTTGTTCCCCTTCATTTTCTGTACTGAGTCGTTTCTCTTTATGTATTTCTTTTCATTTTTTTCATTGTTATTGATTTTGTGTTTGCTGAGTCTTTATATTTTTCCAGTTTTTTATTTTGATTTGTGGGATTGTTAGTTTCCTTTGTGGTTGCCTTAATATTTACCCCTATTTTTCTAAGTTTATACCAGTCTTTTATTTCTTTATATCACGTTGACTTCCCCTCCATGTGGAAAATCTATGTCTACCTTTTTAAAGTTCCTCTTTTTTGTTTTCATGTTGTCATTTTTTACATATTGATATCTCTGTTTCCCTATTTCTAATGTTTTAGCTTTGATGTGTTTTTGTGACTTCCCTATCTGAGTTGATATCTGGTTGCTCTGTCGTGTGTTCTAATCTTGCATTTTGCCTGATGTTATTGATTTTCTAACCAGAGGACTCCCTTTTATATTTCTTGTAATTTCGGTTTGGTTTTTGCAAATTCCCTAAACTTCTGTTTATCTGGAAAGGCCCTAGTTTCACCATCATATTTGAGAGACAGTTTTACTAGATATACAATTCTTGACTGGCAATTTTTTTCCTTCAGGGCTTTGTATATGTCATCCCATTGCCTTCTTGCCTGCACAGTTTCTGCTGAGTAGTTAGAGCTTATTCTAATTGACTCTCCTTTGTAGAGGACTTTTCTTTTATCCTTAGCTGCTCTTAAAATTCTCTCTTTATCTGGTTTGGGCAAGTTTGATTATAATATGTCTTGGTGACTTTCTTTTGGGATCTACCTTATATGGGGTTGGATGAGCATCTTGGATAGATATCTTCTCATCTTTCAGGGAAGTTTTCTGTCAACAAATCTTCAGCAATTCTGTCTGTATTTTCTGTTATCCCCCGCCCCCCCCCCCCCCCGCCCCGTTCTGGTACTCCAATCACTCATAGGTTATTTCTCTTGATAGAGTCCCACATAATTCTTAGATTTTTTTCTTTCTTTTATCTGGTTTTTCCTCACATAAGGTGGTGTCATTGCTTTATCTTCAATGTCACTAATTCTGACTTCTACTGCCTGAATTCTGCTCCTATGACTTTCTATTGAGTTGTCTATTTCTGAAATTTTATTGTTAATCTTCTGGATTTCTGATTGCTTTGTCTCTATGGATTCTTGCAGCCTATTACGTTTCTCAGTATGCTCTTGAATAACTTTTTTAACTTCCTCTATTGCTTTGTCTGTGTGTTCCCTTGGCATTCTCTGCATCTTTCCTAGTTTCCTATTATCTTGAACTGTTCGTATATTAATCTTTTGTAGTCTGCCTCTGGTAATTCCAAGAAATTCTTTTCCTCCAGAAAACTTGATTCTTTATTTCAGGAGTTTGCTGAAGCCATCATGGACTGCCTCTTTAAGTGATTTGATATTAACTGTTGTCTCTGAGCCATCAATAAGTTATTACAATTTTATTTTATATTTGTTTACTGTGTCCTAACTTCTTGTTTTGTTTTGTTTTGATATGCCCAAGTAGGCTGCTCATGTGCACTAGTTTGATTATTGGTGCCTTTGAAGGTGTAACGTCCTGTCACCTGTTAGTTAGTTCTATAACTAAGTATGTGCACACAGGAGTCTGTTAAATTTTCCTGTATGGATTCAGCTAAGGTGTCCAGGCAGGCAGTCACCAAGTGTGTGGTGCAGGCTCTCACCTACAGTCTTAGAGAGGCATGGGTGATTGGTGTAGGCACAAGTATCTGGTTGCAGTAGGGGATCACACTCTGAGCAAGGCAGGGGGCTGACGGCTGTCCCAGAGTGTCTGAAAGAAAAGTGTGTCCCTATTCCCTAGAGTGAGTAGGTAGGTGAGTTTTGCAGCCAGACTATGAGCACCCTACTCTGTTGATTGTAAAGACTGGGGGCACTACTTATTCTTGGACCCCTGTAGCAGGTGACTAGGTGGCGTAGGTGGAGCCACCAGTCCTCAAGCCCCTGATGCTGACCAGGAAATGTGCCTGCTTAAAAGGTAGGGCTGTGTCAAGTGTCACAAATCTGCCACTTCACAGCTGAAACAGTTAAAGTTAGACTTCAGGTGTTTATCTTGTTGTACGGTGTTAGTGAGGGCTTATGCTGTTGACAAGAGTCCACACAAGTCTATAGAGTGGTGGAAGGCACTCAAAGTCTGCGGACCCCTTATGCCTGTCCCTAGCAAAGGAGCTGTGCCAACACTGAGTTCCTGACTTAGGGGAGCCAGTAGCTTATTTTTCCCCTTTTTGTTAATTTGTTCGCTCTCCAAGGCCAGGAGAATGGGTCAGGGCACATTATGGGATCTACTTCCGGCCAGGGGGACTCAGAGACTTGGGAAGCCAGCCAGACCTGTGCAGAGCGGGGAGGGAGAAGGTAAAAGGGAGAGACTTTTCCAAATGGGTTTTTTTTTTTTTTAAATCCGCACCAAAGGCTGTAAGCAAGCACTTATCTTTAACCACTTGGGAGCTGCTTTTCACTGGTTCGGAGTGTCCAGGCAGAATCTCTGCTGCCAGATCTCTCTCGATGTGGAAACTGCCTCCTGAGCACACACGCACCCCTGTTTGCCTGCTTCACTGTGCACCGGAGCCCTTTGGAGCTGAAGAGCTACAGCTCCCACTGCCGGTCTGCCACTACTCTTTTCTTCTGAACTGTCTTCCTCTCCCCCCAACACTCAGTCTGATTCTTCAACTTTGCCTTGTTTAGGGCCCTAGATATTCATATACAATCAAATCACTTGTTTTTCCAGGTCTTTGTTGTAAGAGTGATATAAGAAGCAGTCCGACTACTCTGCCATCTTGGCACCAGTTGCTCCTTGGAAACCTGAAATTGTTGAATAGGAACCTAATTTGCTGTGTAAACTTTCATCAAAAACTCACTAAAATATTATTTTAAAAAGTGAGACAGAATACCATTAAAAAATGTTGGCAACAAGCTATATAACCTAGATGGAATGGAAAAATTCCTACAAACACACAAATTACCAAATCTTACTAAGGAGAAATAGAAAACCAGAACAGACTTATAATAAAGAGATTGAGCCAGTAATCAAAAACCTCCCAGAAAAGAAAAATCCAGGACCAGATGACTTTGCTGGTGAATTCTATCGAACATTTAAACAAGAACCAATACTAATCCATCTCAAACTCTTCCTAAAATTAGAATTGAAGGAACACTTCCTAACTCATTCTACATTACCCTAATACCAAAGCCAGGCAAAGACACCATTAAAAAAGAAAACTACAAGCAATATTCTTATGAATATAGAAGCAAAAACCCTCAACAAAACACTCGCAAACTAAATTCAACAGCATATTAAAAGGATTATGCAACATAACCAAGTGGGATTTGTCCCAGGAAGGTTCCACATAAGAAAAATAATCAAAGTAATATACCACATTCCTAGAACAAAGGAAAACCACAACACACACACACAATTTTCTCAGTTAATCCAACCCTTTCATCAGAAAAACACTAGAAACCTCAGAAGAGAAGGTAACTCCCTCAAGATGATAAAGGACATTTCTGAAAAATCCACAATTAACATCATACTCAATGGTGAAAGACTGAAAGCTTTCCACCAACATCAGGATAAGACATGGATACTCACTTTTATCACTGCTATTCAACATTCTAGTGGAAGGTCTAGATAGAGCTATTACACAAGAAAAAGAAACAAAAGCTAGTCATAGACAAGGAAGAAATAAAACTAACTCTACTTGCACTTTGATTATATATACAGAAAATCCTAAAGAATCCACAAGAATGCTACTAAAGCTAATAAATGAACCTAGCAAAGTGGCAGGATATAAGTTCAACACACAAAAATCAGTTGTGTTTGTACTCACCAGCAATAAAACATCTGAAAATAAAACTGAGAAAGCAATTCAAAAAAAGCATCTAAAAGAAAAATAATCTAGGAATAAATTATAAAAGATAAAATGTCTAGGAATAAATTTAACTAAAGAGGAGAAAGACTTGTACCACAAAACATTGCTGAAATGAACTATAGTCCTAAATAAATGGAAAGACATTTTGTTTTCTTGCATTGGAAGAAGATTGTTAAGATGACAGTAGTACTCAAAGCAATCTAAACAGGGTTTTTTGTAGAATGGAAAAGCCAATCTGCAAATTCATATGGAATTGCAAGAGGCCCCATGTAGACAAAATAATGTTGATAATAAAATAACAAAGTCAGAGGACTCACACTTCCTGATTTCAAAATTCACTGCAAAGATACAGTAATCAAAATGATGTGGCACTGGCATAAGGATAGACATATAGACCAGTAACAAACCCATACCAGTCCAGAAATAAACTCTTACGTTACAGTCAGTTGATATTTGGAAAGGATGCCAAGACAATCCAATGGGAAGAGAATAGTCTCTTCAACAGACAGTGTTCAGGCAACTGGCTATCTACATACAAAAAAATGAAGCTGTACCCCTATCTCACCATTTACAAAATCAACTCAAAATTGATCAACAGCCTAATTAAGAGCAAAAACTATAAAACTCTTAGATGAAAACATTGGGATAAATCTTGGATTTGGCAATAAATTCTTACCTGTGTCACTAAAAGCATGAGTAATAAAAGAAAAAAATTGAAAATTACTGTGCATCAAAGGACATTATCAAGATAGTGAAAAGACAATCTACAGAATGGGAAAATGTATTTGGAAATTGTACGTCTGATGAGGACCTAGTAATATCCAGAATATATAAGGAACTCTCATAACTAAAAATCAAAAATATAAACAACCCTGCTTAAAAATGAGCAAAGGACTTAAATAGACATTTTGCCAAAGAACATATACAAATGGACAGCAAGCATGTGAAAAGATGCTCAACATCATTAATTGTCAAGGAAAGATACCACTTCACATGCACTAGGATGGTCATAATAATAAAATAAGGAAAAAGAAAAAGAGAGAGAGAAAGTAACAAGTCTTTGCTGATGTTGAGAAATTGGAACCCTGACCACTGCTGTTGGGAGGGTAAAATGGTGCAGCCACTGTGGAAGAGAGTTTGGCAGTTCTTCAAAAAGTTAAGCATAGAACTACTGTATGACTTAGCAATTCCACTCATAAGTGTATACCCAATTGAAGTGAAAATAGTTATTCATATAAATACTTGCACATGAATGTTCATAGCTGTAGTGTTCACAATAGCCAAAACGTGGAAACAACCAAAATGTTTATCAAGGAATTAACAGACAAACTAGTTGTGGTGTACCTATACAAGAGAATATCAATCAGTTAAAAAAAAAAAAAAAAAGGATAAAAGAAAATGAAGTACTTATACTTGCTACAATTTGATGAACCTCAAAAACATTATGCTAAGTGAAAGAAGCCAGACAGAAAAGATCACCTACTGTATGATTTCATTTATATTAAATATCCAAAATAGGTAAAATCATAGGGACAGAAAATAGATTAGAGGTTACAAGGGACTGGGGGGAAGGGGAATAGAAGGTTATTGCTTAATGGGTATAAAGTTTCTGTCTGGGGTGATGAAAAAGTTTTGGACATAGATAGTGGTGATGGTTACACAACACTGTGAATGTAATTAACATCACTGAATTGTACACTTAAAAATAGTCAACTTTTGTTGAGTGTCATCTCAATTAAAAAAACAATGAGATATTACACATCTATCAAAATGGTTAAAATAAAAATAATAAAATACTAATACAGATGAGAAACTGAATACATTGTTCTTGGGAATATAAAATGATGCAATAACTCTGGGAAACATTTCAGCAGTTTCTCACAAAATTGAACATGAAGGTAACATTAAAAAAAAAACAAAAACAAAAAGCAAAAAAGCTTGTTGCTGTTGAGTGGATTTGATTCATGGTGACCCTATAGGACAGAGTACAACTGGCCCATAGGAATTCTAAGGCTATAATCTTTACAGAGCAGATTACCACATCTCTCTCCCTAGGAGCAGCTAGTGGGTTCGAACTGCCTACTTTTACATTGGCAGATGAGGGCTTAACTGCTGCGCCATGAGGGTTCCCATTAATTACACATGGGCATTTCTCCCAGAGAAACAAAAACTTATGTTCATTCAAAAACATGTACAATGACATATTTAACAGGTTTATTCATAATAGTCCTAGTTGTAAAGATATTCTTCAGTGGTTGAATGGTTAAACATTGTAGTACATCCATACCATGGAACACTACTTAGCAATAAAAAGGAATGAACTACTGATACACACAACTTGGATGAATCTCCAGAGAATTTTGCTGAGTGAAAAAACCAATACTACACATTCTATATGATTCTATTTCTATAATATTATTGAAATGACAAAATGATGGAAATGCAGATCAGATTAATGGTTCCCAGTATGAGGGGACAAGAGCAGGAAGTGGGAGAAGAGAGACTGATGTGTTAAAAGAGAAATATGAAACATCCTTGTGGTGAGGAAATGTTCTGTGTTTTGACCATATCAATGTCAATATTCTGGTTGTGATATTGTACTACAGTTCTGGAAGAGACTATCATTGGAGAAGGCTGAATAAATGGCACACTGGCTCTCTATATTATTTCTTACAACTGTATATGAATCTACAATTATCTAAAAAGGTATAAATTAAACAAAAAAATAAGGTAAAACTAAAATGTTGGGCAACAAAAACATAAATCAATAGGTCTTTCTTTTGCTCAGAAGAAGGGTAAATATATTGACTAGGTTTAGGCTTCAACCAAAAACCAAAACCCGTTGCAGTAGATTCCAAACCATAGTGACCCTATAGAACAAACTAGAACTGCCTGCTACGGTCTTCAAGGAGTGGCTAGTAAATTCGAACTGCTGACTTTTTGGTTAGCAGATGAGGTCTTAACCAGTAGGCCACTACGGTAAGAATTTCATAATTTCTATGATAGCCACTAAAGGGGAGAGGGGACAAGAAATATTAAAAAATCTTAAATCAATCCAAAATAATACAAAATTAGAGAATCCTCTCTCTGACCCATCCGCAAAATGAAAGGAAAATTGAAAAAAGTGGACCAAAAGCAGCACAAGAAATGTTAGCAATGAATCCAAATATATCAGAATCATAGTCAATATAATTGAACTTAATTCTCTACTTTAAAAGAAAAAGACTGAATTGTCAGAATAAATTAAAAAATAGCTTTAACTGCAGCCTATTTATATAAGACACATTTTAAGTACATATACACAAAAAGAAATCCCAGCAACAGTCAATCCAGAGAAAGTTGGAGCAGCCATGTAAATATCCGACAAAATAGACTATAATGCAAAAAGCCTCACGTCATAAAAGAGGGACACTTTATAGTAATACACTGTTTCAATTCACCAGAAAGATAACAATTTGATGCATTTAATAATTACCTGCAAAATATAAAAAGCAAGAATTGGTAAAATCATAAAGACTAGTCCATTATGTGGGTGATTTTAGCCTCATTAAAACTAAGAATTTATAATCTATAGTTAGCATTTTTACAGTACTTTGACCAGTGCCTGACAAATACATTAAAAGTAAATGTTTCTTCATCAAGAGACATCGTAGAGTAAAAAAGATAATTTACAAAATTATCTTTTACAAAATCATCTAAAAGAAAGCAAATTCTGGGCCGGGACCAGCTGAGTGCCTGAGGAAGTTGTCTCAGGTGCAAAATTTAAGAGAATTCAAAATCAAGATGACAATTTTTAATGCAATATTTAAAAAAAAGAAAAATTAACTGAAAGCATCCATGAAGAACTAAGATCAGTAGAAGTGCCTTGCAGCGCCATATTAGAGTTTGAAGCAAAAAGAAAACTCAGCTGTACTGACCTTTTCTTATTTAAAATTATGTAACTTTGTCTATCCTGGACTTTTTGCATTAAGTTTGATTTTTTAAACAATATTTTTCTGTTTAAGTGGGAAGCTTACACAGTAAATTAGGTTCCCATTTAGCAATTTCTACACAGATTATTCAGTGATGTTGGTTACATTTTCACAATGTGTCATCATTCTCATTCATTCCTTTCTAGTTATATCATTTTCAGTACTTTAGTTTCCCTGTCCCCTTACCTTCTCATCTTTGCTTTAGAGTAACTTTTAAAATTTTTTTATTGTGCTTTAGTTGAAAGTATACATTTCAAGTTAATTTCTCGTTCAAAAATTTATACATATAATGTTTTGTGATATTGGTGCAATCTCGACAGTGTGACAGCACGCTCCCCCTTTCCACCCTGGGCTTCCTGTGTCCGTTTGTCCAGTTCCTGTCCCTTCCTGCTTTCTCATCTTGATTTTGGACAGGAGTTACCCGTTCGGTCTTGTGTGTTTGATTGAACTAAGAAGCATGTTCCTCACATGTGTGATTTTTGTTTTATAGGCCTTTCCAATCTTTGTCTGAAAGTGGGCTTCCAGAGATGTTTCAGTTCTGAGTTAATAGAGTGTCTGGGGGCCATAGTCTCTGGGGTTCCTCCGGTCTGTCAGACCAGTAAGTCTTTTTTTTTTCATTAATTTGAATTCTGTTCTACATTTTTCTCCTGTTCTCTCGGGGACTCTTTGTTGTGATCCCTGTCAGAGCTGTTGGTGGTGGTAGCTGGGCATCATCTATTTCTTCTGAACTCAGGCTGGTGGAGTCTCTGGTTCATATGGTCCATTAGTCCTTTGAGCTAATATTTTCCTTGTGTCTTTAGTTTTCTTCATTATCCTTTGCTCCAGACAGGATGCGACCAATAGTTGTATCTTAGATGGCTGCTTATAAGCTTTTAAGACCCCAGATGCTACTCAGCAAAGTGGAATGTAGAACATTTTGTTTACGAACTGTGTTATGCCAGTTCACCTAGATGTCCCCTGAGACTATGGTCCTAAGCCACCAGCCCCAGTAACTCTGTCCCTCAGAGGATTTGGAAGTGTCTAGGTAACTTCTATGCTTTTGCTTTCATCCAGTTATGCTGCCTTCCCCTGTATTGTGTGTTGTCTTTCCCTTCACCAAAGTTGACACCTGTCTACAATCTACTTAGTGATTTCTTTTCCCTCCCTCCCCACCCTCGTAACCATCGAAGAACTTTTTTTTTCTGTGTGTAAACCTTTTCTTGAGTTCTTATACTAGTGGTCTCATACAATACTTGTACTTTTGTGATTGACTTATTTCACTCAGCATAATACCCTCCAGATTCATTCATGTTGTGAGATGTTTCACAGATTTGTCATTGTTCTTTATCCTTGAGTAGCATTCCATTGTGTGTATGTTCCATAATTTGATTATCCATTCATCTATTGATGGGCATTTAGGTTCTTTCCATCTTTTCGCTATTGCGAATAGTGCTGCAATGAACATGGGTGTGCATATGTCATGGCTCTTATTTCTCTAGGGTATATTCCTAGCAGTGGGAATGTTGAATCATATGGTATTTCTATTTCTAGCTTTCTAAGGAAGCACCATATCATTTTCCAAAGTGGTTGTACCATTTTACATTCCCACCAGAAATGCGTAAGAGTTCCAATCTCCCTGTAACTCTCCAACATTTGTTATTTTGTGTTTTTTGGATTAGTCCCAGTATTACTGGGGTGAGAAGTATCTTGTAGTTTTGATTTGCTTTTCTCCAAAGGCTAATGGAAACCCTGGTGATGTAGTGTTTAAGAGCTATGGCTGCTAACCAAAAGGTCGGCAGTTCAAATCCACCAGGCACTCCTTGGAAACACTATAGGGCAGTTCTAGTCTATCCTACAGGGTTGCCATGAGTCAGAATCAACTTGATGGCAATGGTTTTTTTTTTTTTTTTTTTTTTTTTAATGGCTAATGATCGTGTGCATTTCCTCAAGTGTCTGTTGGCCTCCTGAATGTCTTCTTTGGTAAAGTGTCTTTTCTTTGCCCATTTTTTATTTGGATTCTTTGTCTTTTTGTTATTGAGGTGTTGAAGTATTCTGTTGATTGTAGAGATTAGACACTTGCCAGATATAGCATAGGCAAAAATTATTTCCCAGTCTGCAGGTTCTCTTTTTACTCTTTTGTTGAAGTCTTTTGATGAATATGTGTTTGATTTTTATGAGCTCCCAATTATCTAGCTTATCTTCTGGTGTTCGTGTATTGTTAGTTATGGTTTGTATTGTATTAATGTCATGTATTGGAGACCCTGGTGTTCTCCCTGTTTTTTCTTCCATGATCTTTATTGTTTTAGATTTTATATTTAAGTCTTTGATTCAGTTTGAGTTAATTATTGTGTATGCTGTGAGGTATGGATCTTGTTTCATTTTTTTACAGATGGATATCTAGTTATGCCAGCACTGTTTGTTAAAGAGACTGTCATTTCCCCATTTAACAGACTTTAGCCCTTTGTCAAATAGCAACTGCTCATAGATGGATGGACTTACATCTGGGTTCTCAGTTCTGTTCCACTGGTCTATGTGTCTGTTGTTGAATCAGTACCAGGCTGTTTTGACTACTGTGGCTGTATAGTAGATTCTAAAATCAGGTAGTGTGAGGCGTCCCACTTTGTTCTTCTTTTTCAGTAATGCTTTACTTATTCGGGGCTTCTTTCCATATGAAGTTGGTGATTCGTTTCTCCATCTCATTAAAAAATGCTGTTAGAATTTGGATCAGGATTGCATTCTATATGTAGATCACTTTGGGTAGAAGTGACATTTTCACAATGTTGAGTCTACCTATCGACAAGTGTGGTATGTTTTTCCACTTATGTAGTTCTCCTTTTAAATTTTCCTGTATGGATTCAGCTCAGGTGTCGAGGTAGTCGGTCACCAAGTGTGGTGCAGACTCTCACCTACAGTCTTAGAGAGGCATGGGTGTTTGGTGTAGGCACAGGTATCTGGCTGCAGTAGGGGGCATGTGCTGAACAAGGCAGGGGACTGACAGCTGCCCCTGAGCATCTGAAAGGAAAGCATGTTCCTGTTCCCTAGAGCAAGTATGTTGGTGAGTTTCACAGCTGGACTATGAGCACCCTACTCTGTAGGCTGTAAGGACTATGGAGAACCACTTATTCTTGGACCCCTGTAGCAGGTGGCCAGGTCATGTGGGTGGAGCCACCAGTCTTCAATCCCCTAATGATGACAGGTAAGATGCCTGCTTAAAGGGCAGAGCAGTGTCAGGCATCACAAATCTTCTACTTCATACCTGAAACAGTTGAAGTTAGACTTCAGGTGTTTACCCTGCTGTACTCTGGTAGTGAGGGATTACGTTGTTGAGATGGATCCACACAAGTCTATACAGGGGTGGAAGGCACTCAAAGTCTGTGGACCACTTATGCTTGTGCCTAGCTAAAGGAGCTGTGCCAACCCTGAGTTTGGGCTTAGGGGATCCAGTAGCTTATTTTTTCCCTGTTTGTTAATTTGTTCCCTTTCCAAGGCTAGGAGAATGGGTCAGGGCACATTATAGGATTTACTTCTGGCCCAGGGGGCTCAGAGATCTCTGGACCCAGTAAAGAGTGGGGAGAGAGGGGGTAAATGGGAGAAAGGTATTTCCCAAATGGGTTTTTTTTTTTTTTTTTTTAAATCCCTGCAAAAGGCCACTCGTATGTACTTATCTTTAGCCACATGGGTGCTGCTTTTCACTCGTTCAAAGTGTCCAAGCAGAATCTCCGCTGCCAGATGTCTCCTGATGTGGAAACTGCCTCCCTAGTGAGTGAGCGGAACTGTATGCCCACCTCACTGTGCAGCCCAAGCCAATCCAGGCCGAAGGGCTGCAGCTCCTGCTGGGTCAGGTCAGGCAACTCCTTGCTGCTTCTGAACCGTCTCTCTCTCCCCCCGCCACTCAGTCCGATTCCTCAACTTTGCCTTGTTCAGTGCTCCTCGATATTCACGTACAATCAAATCACTTATTTTTTCAGGGCTTTGTTGTAAGAGGGACATAGGAAGCCGTCTGACTACTCCACCATCTTGGCCTCGCCTCAGACAACTCCTCTTAATGTGTTTTAATTTGAATTTTTTTTTTATCTCCAGGCTAATATATATGGCTTAAGAAAGTATAAGTGGCATGAAAAATAAAGGGTTTATAATATATGGCCTTTAATTCTCCTTTCTAATCAAAATGGAATTTTTCTTCAGCGAAGTGTACTAGCAATCACACTGATACTTAATTTGCATGGTTCGTATACATCCAGCTTGTGGGTGTACCTGGTGAAATGTACAGAAGATATACAAATTTAAGTGTTCTTATGAGGAAACAATGATGGTGATGATGAGAGTACCATTTCCTGTCATTTCCAGATTAATTATTCTTTTAATCCACTCTGGAATCCATTGACTTGCTGCTAGTGGGAATATCTGACATTTCTATTATAAGGAAAAAGAAAAATCCCAATCACATTCTCAAAACAGAATTACATAATACACAGTAGCAGCTTCTAAATTGGTACCCTAAAATTGATTGAGTGGTAAATTTAATTTACCGCTGACATTCCACAACTCAATCCCCATCATGTCTGAAAGTAAATAACAACTGTAGGTGTTCTAGTCCAGTTATCTTTCCAGCAGGCTCCTCAGAAGAGCTAATCCCTGTAGAGTCCAGGCAAGGTCCTCTGGGAGGAGCACTCATTCCCTCTTCACACTGACAGTTAGTTAATCCTGATGTCATCTCTGATGTATTTCACACTCAGCAGTCTTGATTTTCAACATCATTGTGTCAAATTAGTGGCTTCCCTGGAGCTCTACTATGACTTTACTCCAGGAGAAATTCTCTATTCTGACTGACAAAAATGCCACTTTGATTTAAGTCATGGGAATTCAAAACTGATGAGTTGGTTCTGAGTCTCCACTGTACGGTGTACTGTTTACTAGGAATGCCTTTTTTCTCCCATACAACAATAGCACGATACATTTTCATTACCACCTTTAGAAATCAGGGAAATTCTTTTGTGCCAAACAGTGGTATCCCTAGAGTTCCTATGTTAGATGGCTTAGGGATGGTCTCTGGTCAGAAAGAAGACAGGAGGACTTGCCCTAAGGTTGCTGAGCAAGCTCACTGTTCCTGTTAGGTCACAGGGTTATGTAGGTGACTCTGGGGTAAGAGTCAGCAGCTACAGAACCAGCAACCCACCTTTGAGGACACCATTGTTCTCATGTATTTAGGGTGCAGAATTCAAGGTATCTAAACATTATACCAACTAAGGTATTTCAAACTCTCATTCAGTGAAGGCTTATAGCCAAGGGGAATCCCCTCTTTGGCCGTAAAGGGAAAAGCTGACCAAGCAGACCAAGCTGCCCACACCCATTCTTTGCACATCAAAAGAGTTCTCCATTCTATTGATGTGTGTGGGTTAAAAGTCTTCCTTTGCACTTCAGTTTAAAATTATTGAAGCACAGACATCACAGTATCTTTTCTTGTTTTCTAAGGTGGTATCTCTGTAGTCTTTTGGTTCTGTTTGTAAGCAATGTCTGCTGTTCTCAGCATTTTTCAGCACAGTGTGGGGCAGAGGTTCTGAGAGTGCGGGGTGTAAGATGACAACTAGAGTAACCCCACAAAGCAACCTCACAGGCATTCTGCTGCATCACTTTGGGGCGGGGGGAGGGGACATAATAAGACAGAATTTTACGGGAGTTTGAAATAGAGAACCACATTGTCTCCTCATCTTGATTTCTTTAAAGACCTTCAAGGAGAGAGAGTTTAAAGCAGCTGATCGATACTTTTTCAAATAAAAGTTGGTCTGCCACAGGGCACCATGGAACTATCTGTTAGGACCTTGTACTAGAAGTCTAACCTTTTGGATCTAACATTATGTGATGTAAGAAGGCCCAGACCGTGAGCAAGGCACTCCTTACCCTCTGTGGATTATAATGAAGGGAAGTATTGACTAGCTCTCACAGGTCCCTCCCAGCTCTAACATTCTATGATTTTATCCGTCTCAGGTTCCTCATAAAACTCATAACTTCTTACACTTTCTGAAGTACATTTGCTGGATCTGGACCCTCACTTGTTCAGCATCAGTGTAATTCTAAAGACTCAAAAGAATTTGAGAGTCTCAGGATTATTCTCCCACTTCATTTTGTAGTATCTCCAGCCTTCTCTTTGAAAGGGAAGTGCTGAATTCTACCCCACTCAACAGAGTTTGGGTTTGTTTGGGTGATGGGGACCAGTGGTGCTGAGGAAGCCATGGGGGAAAGGAATACCCTATCTGGGAATGCACAGTGACAGAGGGACCTACCACACAGCTCACAACAGTGTCTGTCCTCTGCAAGCAGCCGGGCACCTCTCACTGCTTCAAGCATTACCATTACATCTGCTACCAGCTAACCTGAACTGCCATCTCACTTTCCAATTGGGCAATGAGGGCACATTCCCTTAGGGCTGGCTATAAGTTTGTACCCAGGACAAGGGCACTAGCATTTGAGGGGGATAAGGGAGCTCAGTATTTCTTTCCAATAATTATCCTGGCCTTTAAAACATAAAATGTATGTTTTAAAATGCAGTTCAAAAGCACTTTTAGAAAAGATCATTCTACATGTGTGTGTTTCTTTTTAAACAGCTATACTATAATTTAAGAAAATGTCCATTTTGATAAATCACAGCATACAAGATGATGTTTTTATCTGGGCAACAATACATAATGTGAATCAAAATAGCCATGAGGGTCTGCCACCCCAGTCTTGACCTCTTTGCCAGAGTCTTTCATAGTGGGCAGTGTGACTGGGTTTGACCATCTGCATCACTTTGAGAGGTGGGCTACATAATAGATGGAGAAGAGAAAAGTAACCACGTGCAAGCTGATGCCTGAGCGCTCCCATAAGCTTCTGTCCTGAGTGACCTGAAATAGGCATGTTTTGGGAAAACAACCTACTAAGTTGTTGGATCAAGATCTAAATTAGGGAGATAATCATAAGTGTGGCATAATTTAGACACTGATTCTTTAAAATGTCTTGGACAGTTTCACAGTCTCCTGTGTTAAAGAGATGAGAATGGAAAGGGAAGGCGTCTATGACTCTGGAATCCTTGTGAACAGAGATATTAACACACTCATTTGAACTGGACACCTATCTAGGTCTCCTCATAGTGTCAAGTTTGACAGTCTGGAACCCCATTCTCCGAGGATGTGTTCTGCCTCAGGGAGCTCCCCTCCTCAAGTTCTCTCTGCAGGGTGACCAGACACATCCCCTCATGTATAAACCAATGGAGGCATATGCTGGGCAAGGCAGAACTGTCTCATATCCTGCATGTGTGCACACTCAAATGTGCACAGAGAGAGCAGAAACATCTCAGAACAGAGAACTCCTCCATTTTATTTGGAAATATTGGTTCTTTATTGATGGACTTATTTACCCCCTTATAATCCCATTAGATGAAGGCAACAATAGCCACTACTTCCAGTTTTAAGAAACTGTGTGATGTTTATAGAGTAAGAATTAATGGTCATATCCTTGTGGTAGACCAAAAGGCAACAGTGGCTACTGGGCTGGGAATTTAGAAGCCTTCTCCAGGGTCTCCCAGCACCACTCCCAACATCTGAAGGTCAATGGCATCGAGTTTGAAATAAAGCGAGCCTAATGGGCAGAGGACAAAAGAAAGGCACAGAGAAGCAGGGCGGTGGTTAGTGGAGTAATGGGATGGTGAGGCAGACAGAAGCCTTCCTCGCCATAGATTAGAAACTTCATATGTGAATGTTCTCTGAGGGGGAAAGAAAGTGCCAAGTCAAGTGTTCAGAGAGGGAGTATTTTACGGTTGATCATGAGTCTAAACCACTCTTAAAATAGTGTTATAGCAGTGGTGAAGCAGGTAGGATTTGAACTTAAACAGGCCCAAATTCAAATCCCACCCCTACCTGTTCCTTGCTAGCAGTATGATTTGAGCAAGATATTTAATTTCTTTGTGTTTTCATTTCTTTGTCTGTAAACAGAGCTAACAATGTCTACCTTGCAGGATTAATGACTTTGGGGGAATTAAATGAAATAATGTGTGTGAAGTGCTGAGCACAGTGGCCAGCTCTTATGAAATATTTAAGGACGGAGGCTTTTATCTCATGACCTGTAGCACCACAAACTGGCTGGTAAGGTGTCTTCCTTAGCCTGCCTGAGCAAACCATGGGGGTATAGCAGAGACAAACAACTGCGTGCAAAATCCCCAGAGGCAGATAGATATTATGAGCAGAGAACTTTGTTCTATCACTTTCTTTCTTTCTGAAAGACACTGTCTTTAAAATTTCTCCACTTTGTAGGTCATTATGGGGGCTATGGGAAATAAGTTATGTGAAGTGCTTACTAAGTTTTGAGTATAACGTTAGCTATTTTTGCCTGTTTTCTTTATTACTGCATAGATGGATGGACATTATAAATTCCCCTTACCTATCTTATAAAGCCAACATAATTTGCTATATAAATGTTACATGTATTTCTACAAACACAAAGGATTCATGTTTAGTTAAAAATAAGTTAATCTATTCAAAAATTTAAATAATGTTATTCTGAAATTAGGGCAATTATAAAATGAAATCAGAGTGATACTCTTGATGCTCTTTGAGGGATGAATCTTCCATCTCCCACCAGGTGGCAGACCTTGCTAAAAAGTTATGGAAAAGAAAGAAAAAGAAACCAATGAGTCTCCCAAAGTTGGTCAATAGGTGTCTCTTTGCAACCACATATCTCTGAGCTGTGGTATCAAACTAATGATAAATTCAACATTTTCTAAAGTCTTTCTTGCTCATGTTACGGATCAGATCTTCAAGACTTTCCACAAGGTACAAAAGAGAACCCTGAAAAGATGAATATCTTTACCCTGAATGCACCCTAACCATGTTATATCCACAGAAAAGGAAATGAGATTATAAAAACACGACTAGAAATAAGATCCTGAATACAAGTGATTTGATACAAAACCAAATCTCATTACAGGACTGCTCCCATGTTGCACAAGGTTTTCTGTTTGAAATGATCTTAAAATATTTACTGATCATATGAGTTGGTACTTATTCAGCAAAGAGCATTAGCGCTAATTCTAGACAGACACAGAAGGCTAGTGACAACTTTAGCCTGCTAAATATGGACCTGGGGAAACATGGGAAATAATGGGAATTCCTAAAAAGACATAAATGTACATAAATATGTACGTTTGCTTATAGCACATACATACAGACAGATTTTATATATATACTTATACATAACTATCTGTTCACATTTGGCTTAGTCATGTAGTTTTATCCACTGAGTTGCTTGCCTGTTGGCATCACTGGCATTGCTTGTTGGCATCATCTCAACATCGCTATGCATGTTGAGATAGTCATACGTTGACGTGTTGACTGTGTATGTAAGTTCCACCCACAAACCCAGAGAAACAAGGTTCTCCTTGTTATTAAGCTCAGAATACATAATAAGCAGCAACCTGTGCACACACTGATAATTTTCCCTTTTATGTGGTGAAATATTTGTCTATATATCATTATGAAAAGACAAAAGGAAAAGCATTTACATAATTTACAGATAGTGAAACTCAGGTACTAAAAGGAAACATTTATTTCTCCTACACTTTTAGAGGTTAATTTACTTTATCTGAGACTGAATTAAATTATGGATTAGGAATATAGCCTTCATGTCTCTCCATATAGACATACATATAGGAGATAAGGAGCCCTGGTGGCACAATGGTTAAGTGATTGGCTACTAACCTGAAGATTGAATGTTCAAACCCACCAGCTGCTTTTCATGAAAGACTGGCCCAGGAGAAACCCCAGCAGGACTGGAGAAGCCTATGCAGAGGGCTGGCCCTCCTGCTGGGCTGAAACTGTGGGGGCATGGGCGGGGTGGGGGGGATCTTTAGCTACAAAGTTTTCAGCAAGTTATCTTAGTCAACTTCTTAAGAAAACAGAGGAACTAAAACACAGTAAAATAACTCACATGAAGTCTCATCTATTAAAATTCAAGGCAATTGATGAGTTAGATTCCCTAGGCACTTCACCGCCCCCCCACCCCCCACCCCAAGCCCACAAAATGATGCCTCAGAGGACAAGGGAGTGAAGGACCCTGGGTGGGTGGTGGGGAGCCAAAGGGAAGGGCTATCTCTCAAGACCCCTCCCTCCTCTCGGTCCTGCTAGGAGCCAGGCAACCTATTTGGAAGGGCCCACAGGCAGCTGTTCCATCTTTCTCCCTTCCTCTCTGACCTTCTCACTCTAAGGCTGAGGCTAAGGCTGATGCTGGACTGGGCTTGTCCTGTGTTAGCACGTTTTCCACACAACTGCGCCCTGACTGGGCTGCAGGGGAAGTAATGTCTCAGGATAACATTGTTTGCTCGTATGATAATGTTTCCAATGTGGCTAATCATAAAACATCAATTTCTCATCAACCTAGGACTAACTCCTTGCATTAGTACAGCCTACTTGGTTTTGTTTTGCCCATTTTTATTTTTTTAAATCAGTCATTGATGGCTTTCTATTTGATTCCAAAGCGAAGCATTTAAAACCTGGGGCAGCTGACTCAGGAAAGATCTCTGTCCTCTACAGAGAGAACCTTTTAGTCAGCAACCAAGTCCTGCTTCTTCATCCTGAATCCTTTTGTTCACTGGAGGGAGAAAATCTTTTGTCTAAGAGGTATCCAGCAGTTGGCCCTTGGGTGTGGCCTTCATGTCCCTGCTCCTGCTTTCCCACTTTGTTCCGGCCCCCAGACCTCTCTGCTGTCTGAGCAGACATCTGCGCTGTCTAAATCATGCCCTCAGTGCAGACCGCACACAGGCTGTGTGTGTGACTAGCTACATACAGACATGTGTAATAACATGCCTCATCCACAGTTCTCAGCACCATTCACTCTTTCCAGTAAGTGCGCATCATTCTGAGATTGTGTGAGGTGTGACCATATATATGGGGCTCCTGAGCATGGACTCTCTGATTCCAACCATTTTCAAGTGTAGTGAATTATTGTTAAAACTTTAAAAGGCATTTTAAAGATACACATCTGAGCAGGTTACCTTGTGTTTTAACTACCAGCAAATAAACACTGAAACATTATCTAACACTCTTCACAAGTGTGAACAGACTGTACAGAGTGAAAGGAAGAATAAAAACACATGACAATCTGTGTTTTCTCTACTATATTATATCTCTAACAAAATGTTCCTTTTGCAGAAAATGGGGTGGAAAGGGCAATGAGGATTCCTTTTTCCATAAACCAGGTGCCTAAATCTGAACAAATCATTGCAGAAAGCAGCAAGCTCAAAAAATTTGCTCTGAGTTATATTCCAGTTCACAATCTGTGGAGAAACAGAGCGTGCACTCGTGGTTTTCTGTCTCTTGCAGACACAGTTCCTTCAAGGTAAAGATTCATCTAAATGTGGTTCTCTGTTTGACATTCAAATTAGTGATTGTTGGAAGGGAAAAAAAAGAATCTTTGCAATTAGCTCATGAAGCCTGTGAGCTCCGCACCCGCTCCCACAAACACACACTCCTGTTTTCTCATCCCAAGATTAAGAAGTTATGCCACCTGACAATGCTCTTTACTTTTACAAGTCTTAACACAGACTCTGTGTTTTCACTTTTCTCTTCCAGAACCTGTTAGACACAAGGTTGGGGGTGGTCTTCATGTGAATTTGCTCTTTCCTTATTCTTTGAGCAAAAAGTAGGAAGGGTAGTCTGAAACAGAGAGGCTTGGAAAAAGTGATGACACTTTTAAATTGAGCCGGTTTAGAGTATTTTAGATTTAATACCATACACAAAATTGAGATTTTTTTTTTTTAGGTTACTAGACTATCTTCTTTAAATCTTAAATAAGCAGTATTTATAACTGTATTCTTTTATGGTTTTAATAAACTGGCAGATCCTGAGAAGAATTTGGATGACTTTATGCTGCAGAAAATAGCAACAAATAAGACAAATATTAGAAATGAAATAATTGTCTCTAGGGACCCAAACACGCTTTTTTTTTTTTTTAAATGAAAACACACTGATAGATGAAAAGGTAAAACTTCTTGTCAAATGTATTTGTGAGAGAACTTCCCATCGTTGCTGATGATGGTTTACCTATCGCTTCCTCCTCTCTGGATTCCCTTCTTCATTTTCTGTGTAGTCGTCCAGTTCCTCTGATAACAGGTATTTGGTGCGGAGACAGCATTTCTCTCCAGTGCTGTAGCTAACATGGTGACACGACTACTTCATTTCCCGAGGAAGCACCGCCTCTGGCTCTCTCCTGGAGCCTGGGCCGTGTGGAATGCGTCCCCCGTCCCCCGTCCCCCGCACGAGGAGCACGAATGGCATGCAGCCCAGTCCTCACGCAGACAGAGAAGCCCACACTGTGCGAGCCTCCGCACTCACGGCGCTTTTGTCTCCTTGGGCACCTCTCTTTTTCAAAAGCCAAGAGTTAATTATTTGGTCAATCTACAAGGAAAACCTCCTCCAAATGCCACTTGCAAATACAGGCTCGGGTTAGCACCAGAGTCTGACCTGGTAGCTGGTTGGACTCCGGGCCCCTTACCCAAAAGAACATTTTGCCCCTTTGCATTCACTTTAAGCCACATCTGGAAGCCAAACCCTCTTTAGACACAAATGGCAGTTGGTACGACTTATCCAGCTCTCAGCACGAATAGCTAGCTGGCAGAGTTAAATAAGTCAAATTATCTCTCTTGAAAATACTTAAACACTTTTTTCCCCCCTCTCCACTGAAATCCCAAAGAACAGCCCATTTTGAACCAGAATAATTTACTCTGACAACAGATTCTTCCTCTGTTCACAGCTGTCCCAGAGGGAGGAGCTGAAATCTGAACCTCTCAGCTGTGATTGGATCCTTCTTGCAAAAGAAAAAAAAAATCCTCCCAGGGAAAACGGGTTCAGTTTGTAAAGGAGCCTGGGCAACTTCAGAGACGCCGGTCCTTCACCCCTGCCGCACCTGAGCAGGGCCCTCGCCTGGAGCCGGCCGCGATGCTTTAAGTGACCGGCGGCGGCTCTGTCCTAGCAGGAGGACCGTTATTCGCACCAGTGCTACTAAGGACGCCGGACCCGCCTGCAAGATGCCGCGCTCCTTCCTGGTCAAGAAGCATTTCAACGCCTCCAAAAAGCCAAATTACAGCGAACTGGACACACACACAGGTAAAAAAAAAAAAAAAAATTATGTACATTTTATTTACATCACTGCTCAAATACTACTATGAAGGAGCTAAACTATGCTGTTTTCCTTTTAGACAGTGATTTTACAGTCTTTTAGTCCTTTAGGGTAAGTTTTAATTCAAAACTTTTCAAACTCTTAGCGGACAAGAAAATCTTCATTTGACTGTTGCCAGCTCATTTCTAAAACATGTGTGTATGCGTAATGAATGTATATGGAGGATGAATAACATATTATGTAAAGTTTGAATTACTGTTATTTTCATGTAAAATGACTTTTTAATAAAGTAGCTTGGTTTACAGATATTTTTGTACTCAAAAACATAAAACATGTAACTAACCCATGCATAAAATGAAAAACTACTTTTCTACATGTTTGAAAATAAGATGCAGGCTCTTTATCAGGCATGAGAGTGTGGAGGCCCTTCCTTGGCTGCACTCCCCATAACAGAACACTGTATAGCTTAGAGCAGCTGTCAGACTACGTGGTCAGTGGACATATATGTGTACAACATGCAACAACTATATGGGTGTCTGAGTAGAAATGAAAGGTTTTATAAAAGCCCCCATAAATGGGCCTCAATCTTCATTATAAAGTCCTGTAGGTGCTGTCACACAGCTTCTTCATGTGGTGGTTTAATTATTTTCACTGTAATTTTCTTTCCTCTTCTTTACCCTAGTGATTATTTCCCCATATCTCTATGAGAGTTATCCCATTCCGGTCATTCCACAACCAGAAGTCCTCAGCTCAGGAGCATACAACCCCATTACCGTGTGGACTACAACAGCTCCATTCCACTCCCCACTGCCAAATGACCTCTCTCCTCTCTCTGGATATCCCTCAGCCTTGGGGCCAGTGAGTCCCCCTCCTCCATCTGACACCTCATCCAAGGACCACAGTGGCTCAGAAAGTCCCATTAGTGATGAAGAGGAAAGAATACAATCCAAGCTTTCAGACCCCCATGCCATTGAAGCTGAAAAGTTTCAGTGCAATTTATGCAATAAGACCTATTCAACTTTTTCTGGGCTGGCCAAACATAAGCAGCTGCACTGTGATGCCCAGTCTAGGAAATCCTTCAGCTGTAAATACTGTGACAAGGAATATGTGAGCCTGGGCGCCCTTAAGATGCACATTCGGACCCACACCTTACCTTGTGTCTGCAAGATCTGTGGCAAAGCATTTTCTAGACCCTGGCTACTTCAAGGACACATTAGAACTCACACTGGTAAGAGAAAAAAAAAAAAAACATATATAGGAATGTTGCCCTCCGCTAGAATGAAGCTCTGTGCTGGCTATTGGATTTGCATTAAGTAGTGACACAGTGCTCTTACTGATTGACGTTAATTTATAGCTACTTCCTGAATACTCTCCAAAAGTCATTAGAGCACCAAGTGCTCCAGTTCTTGTTAACAGCCTCTGTTGCAGAGACTGCAAACAACATTTAGACTTTGGAAAGTAGATGCTGGAGGTTTGGTCTCAAAGATCAGTTAGAAAATCAGGAAAGATGTATTTGAATGTGTGCTCTGTGTAATCAGCAAATACAAATGTTACTATCTTAATCAATTGATTTGGTAAATAGATGAAGGGTTTACCTATGGTTTCTTTTAATCACATTCACGCTATGATATCTAGCAGCCCAGAGCTAGTTGGGCAGATGGAACTGAATTTGTTTTGCTTTTGTTTTTCTTCCTGCTGAATTTTTTTATCTCCTAGCACAAAATCATCCTCTGGAGAGTCAAGTCATTTATACTTTCTTAGTCATAATACAGAAAGAGAGAAAAAGGAAAATATTGGGAAACGTTGGGAGGAGCTCAGCATTCGCTGCACCTGCTGAAGCAGAAAGCTTTTGTAAATGAAAGTCCTAGAACTACACGAATTATTTTTGTGTGACTGGCAGCAGTAATAATATTCTGGGTGTGATTTTTTTTAAATGCAAGATTCAATTTTGCTTTAAAGGGACAGATATTAAAATAATTGTCTGTTACAGGGAATTTTAATCAAGCTTTGCTGCTTTTCATTCTTTTGGCAAAATGTGGTGGATATCTATAAACATTGTTTGACTTTATTTTTCCTCTAAAAACACTGACTTTCTTTTTCATTCCCCCCCGCCCCCAACAGGGGAGAAGCCTTTTTCTTGCCCTCACTGCAACAGAGCATTTGCAGACAGGTCAAATCTGAGGGCCCATCTGCAGACCCATTCTGATGTAAAGAAATACCAGTGCAAAAACTGCTCCAAAACCTTCTCTCGAATGTCTCTTCTGCACAAACATGAGGAATCAGGCTGCTGCGTAGCACACTGAGTGATGCAATCAATGTTTACTGGGATAGAATTCATTTCTTCACTCCAATTCGAAACGATAGCTAACAGTCCAAAGGCATTTTCTCTTGTGCTTACCAGGCAAAAATACACACACACACACACAAGCACATGCACACAGCTGAAAATCACAAAATCCATGTGTTTAAAGTTAATCCTTTCCATGTGAAGTTTAAAATTACTGTATATTTACTGACAGCTAGATTGAGGATAAAAGACAAGGACCTAACTTTTCAAAGATGAAGCAAAAAAAAAAAAAAATTGCATTTTTTTTAACTAAGGAAGAATGCAAAGACTTATATTGCTGCCAGATCATTTCAGCTGAAGTATTGCTTTGTAATAGAGTTTGTAATAGAATTTCCTATAGGAAGAGAATATGCTAAACACTATCTCAGGTGCCTTGTAAAGTATTCCAAGTTTACTTCATTACATATTTGATGTCTGGTTGTCTTGTTAAACTAAGGCCCTTTTTGATTATCTGTAATGCTCTAAACTGTATTTTTAAGAGTGGGGAAAAAAAGAACAAAACAGAAACGAATGTATTAAAAAAATTTTTTTTTTTTGAGGGGTGGTTGTTTTTTATTTTTCATTTTTTGCCAGTAAAGAGTATGTGCCTTAGGGGAGGAGAGAAAATAAACTTTGGACATTCCTGGTGCATGCTTGATCCATGTCTTATATTTTTTAAGATTTTTAATGATTTTCTAAACTTAATTAAAAATGGGAATAAGTGCAAGAGAGGATACTTGGGAACTCATAATGTACTAAAGATATTTTCAGTGCAAACAACAAATGCAATACACCTAACAGTACCCCCTTCCAAGTGCCTTTTTCTAATTGTATAAATGATGAGTCAATGTAAATTTGTGTTTATTTTTATATGATTGAATGGGTTTTGTATGAAAGTGAGATGTCTATAGCTATGCCTATAAACGACCTGAAGATTTGTAAATCAATTCTTTCTTTTTAAAAAAAAACAAACAATTTTAAAGGTCTTTTTTTTACAATAAACCTTTTTGATTTAAAATCTATTGTTTGCATACTATTTTCAGACTTCAGTTGCTTTGTGATTAGTACCAAACTCCTACACAAAGTATCCTTTCTTTTGTTAATAAGAGAAAATGCAAATAGTGCTAGTATGCATATCCGATGTTATTTTAAAAATGTTACATTCTAATAAATTAAACTGTAGTTTTTTCTTTATTCTTAAAATAACACTGTTACATCCAAAAAGACTCCATCATCATGTAGTTTGTTAGCATGCCCCCTTGATAAAAATCACACTTCTGAGTGCTAAAAATATTCACATGATTACAAGTCAAAGATACTTTTCAAAACCTTCTATTTATATTGACTTTATTATGTTGACTTTATGAAACAAGTTACAATCACTCGTATTACCAAATAAGGCCACTGGGACAGTTTATGATTTTTTAAAGAAATTATCATTTAATGAGATGTAAGAGGAAAAAGTAGAAAACCTGCATGAAAGCATCAGGGAAAAAATGAATTTACCATAAATTACACAAGTTGGAAAATTAAGCCCTGCAAAAACAACCCACATCTAGTGAGATAAAATAAGTGATAGGTTTGATGGGGGCAGGGCTAAGTAGTGGAGAGTGAAGGTTTCCTTTTGTGCCGTTTTGAGCAGGTTTGTACAAGCACCCACCAAATCCAATATATACCTGATAAAACATAACATGACCCTCTACTCCATATAGAAGTGCACATTTACTAAATGCAGGAGTACTAACTCCTGTGCAAGAACGCTACCCACTATAGGCACTGTGACAAACAGCAAAAGCTGTTTTGAATCCAACCTTCAAACCCATGATGACGATAGTTCCTGCTACTGTGAAGCACTTCTGTCTTGTATGCTCCAAACTTGCAGAATCTCATTTTTCCTTATAATGCCCTCATGATATAAATAAAAGCCAGAACTTTGTCTCAAAACTGTTAGGACAGGTCATTAGGAGCTACAGTACCGATACTATTAATCTTCACACACATTCCACTCTATGGGACACATATATTCCTAGCCAACAAATGAAAACATTTTGCATTTGACTAAAAAAAATTCCATTTAATATTCTGCCTTTTTTTTTTTTTAATCTTATCTCAGGACGTATTTTTTAGAGGCAAATTTCTTTGGAATAGCAATTAACAAACTTAAAAAAAAATGGCTGATAGCTTGATGGGTACATCTTAGAGTTATAAAAAAGCAACTTTAGCTAATTGTGTATGGTATAGAAATGATTGCCAAACAAAAATACTGGAAGTTTCCAGACAAATAACATGTCGAAATGTCTTGCAAGGGAAGAATGTGAATGAGTCAAGCATTCTTCAAGTGCACTGCTTGGCTCTATGAGGAACCACATCTACCCGAACTCACTCCTAGGTTCATAGATCTATAAGCAAGAAGCTTCTTGGTGTCCAAAACTCAAAACAGCCAGTGTCTTAAAGCATAAATTGGTTCATTGGTTTAATACCTTAGTGAAAAATTAATGGTAATACTTTTTGCAATATATTCACCTTTGTTCTCATCATTATAACTCGTTATTAAAATGTTCTACTCTCATTAAGATATCATAGGTCCTGAATTAAGGTATATAATAAGATATTCTATATGTACAGCTCAGTAGCATAGTAAAAATTTTATAAAAACACAAAGATTAAATTCACTATTTTTGACATAGTAAAAGCTAAAAATATACAGTCTTTAATTCCATCCCAGCCCCCATGAACCTTGAGGGAAAGCAGTAAAACACAGATATTATTGCAAGCTCAGCATCTAATAACAGCAGTGCATGGGGGTTTCAAGCAGGGGGAGCAAGAGAAGGACTTAGCCAGTGATGAGGTAGAGACAGACAGGTATTTGTAAAAACAGAGCCAGCAGTGCTCCTAGGTTTGAAGATGAGGAGACAGGACAAGATGCAATTTCCAAAAGGCAATTTCATATTAATATCTATGGTTCTGATCAGAATATATATGAAACATACACACACCACACACTACACACATATACCACACATACCACACACCACACCACTCTCACACACCACACACACACCTCATACATTGCACACACTACACACACCTCATACACACATACCACAGAGACACACACACACTCATGTACACCACACATATCACACACCACACATGCCACATACACATACCACACACTCACACAATTGCACACACACACACACACCACATACACCACACATACCACACACACATGCACACACACCAAACATACTCATTCACACACATGCACACACATTCACACAACACACACTGCGTACACCACAGGTGCATCATGCACACACACCACATATAACATACACACTCACAGACACACCACACATCACACACCACACACACACTCACACATGTTACAAACCACACATACCAAACACCACACACATGCACACATTCATGTACTACACACCTGCACACACATATACCATACCACACGCACCTACACACATACCACATACACATACCATGTACAGATACTATGGGGAATAGTCCTTCATAGCAGGTGTTCAGGAGCAGGCTGAATAAACAATCATTGGTTGGGATGTCATGGAGATGGGTCAGACCTTAGATTGGATAGGGGTGGAAAAATGTAGAAGAGCCCTAACCCCCGGGATTTCCATGAAACAGAGTTTTCACCATGGTATCTGACTAGATGTCGGCTCACCTACAATACATAAGACCGAGCTCAAATGTCACTTTGAAATATCTTTCCAAATTCCCCCCTTCTGTGAACTTTATGCACCATTTATACCAGAGCACTTACCTCATTATGTTACAATCTTTTGTTGATCTCTCTCTCTCTTTTTTTATAATAGAGAACATCCTTAAATAAGAAATTCCCAGAACCCAGCACATCACCTGGAACACAGACATCAACAAATGTCTGTTGAATGAATAAATGGATAAAATGATAGAGTAGTGAAAAAAATACCTTACAGATCTAAAATAAATTCAACATATTCCACTATATTGCAAAACAATTTGTTAATTTCTAAGAGGTCTTCAAAGAGAATTTATTTTTGTCTTCTAAGCTTGCGATGACAGCCCTCCAAAACAGACTGGATGCTCAAGAAAGTGGAAAAGGGTCAAATCTTGGGCACGTGGATAAGGCTTAATAGGCATTCTGAGGTCCGGAGTTTTGAAAACAGGGGTGTAAGTATGAGTGCACATGATGCTTACATCTCAGTCTCCCTCATTTGTTTCACATAGTGTAAGACTGCATGATGTGGTGGAAGGAGCATACGCTTTTTAACCTGATATGCATGTTTATGGAATCACTGACCCATAAAATGTTGGCTGTATGTCCTTACTCAAGTTATTTAGCCCACCTGTGCCTCTGGTTCCTGAAATGTAAAACAGGGTTAACAATACCTCAGTTCCTATGAAGAGATTATCAGTGTCACAGATAAAGAAGTCAACATCCCCTGCATGAATGGGTCTCATATATCATAATAACTAGTACACATTGATTCTGTTTATTAACCCTTCCCTGGCCAAATTATTTTTGATACATGTCCCATTCAGAGACTACTGGGACATACAAGGCCCAGTTAAATTTTGTGCTTCCTGGTCTGACGGGGCCCCACTTATAGTATGTGATCCTGTCTGACTGCTGGGAAACACAAGTTCCATTTCCCTTCTTTGCATCTCAAGGTTCTTGGGCTACTAATGTCCCATCTTGTGACGCTAGTGTCATCTGAAGGGAAATATATAAAAAATAATTTGGCACAAAGGGTTTGAATTTACCTGGGCCTGGCCTGTTCCGTGGGCTATGAAAGGGGAATGCCTATCTGCTCTTTTCCAGGAAACTTACATCTATCATCTCTTTCTATGTTAACAAGTTCTCTGTGGAGCTGATACTTTACAGATAAGGACTTTAAGCTCAGAGAAGTTGAATAATTGAGTCTAGGTAACCAGGATGGTAAGCTGCCAAGCTGAAATCTCACTGCAGACCCTGCTTTCCCACTGTGCCATGGGAACTGGAGACCATGTTCTCCTCCACTCAGTACAGTGTTTTATATGTTGTAGGCATGTAATAGGTATTTGTGGAAAAGGACAATGATGCTGTGCCTTGAAATTAAATTTCTTCATTGGGTATTTGGGGACTATCAGGATTCAGAGATTATACAGTATACAGAGAACAGTCAATCTTCAGAGCCACTTTCTAGAAGTCATGTTAGCCGCCTCCCCCCACCCCCACTCCAGCATCAACCCTCAGTGCCATGAGATGGCCCTGACCCAGCCCTGAGTTCCCCCTGTTGCACCGTGGGCCCATTTCCTCTGGCCCGTCCTCAGTGGAGAGGAAAAGCAGCTGGTCTCCATCCTCTGTACATTAACACTTCATTTTCTTGAAGGCCGCTGTTACTCCCTCACACATCCACACATCTCTCTCCAGCTTTTATCTTCCTAAACTAAAAAGTCTTCCAAGCTAAACATTCATTTCTTTTACCACTAAAATATGGACACTCTTGGGTAATGAGGCAATTATAATCTTGGAAAATATAAGGCTTTCTTACTAAGACCCAAATCTAAGGAGCTGTCTCTACTTTAGATATGGGGAAACATTTTGAGCAACGATAATTTGAGAAGGAGTATTCGCTCATCTAGGGAAGCAAGGATTCTCAAATAAAATGACTTGTCTCATAGGAGGCAGAGGAAGAACAAAAGCCTTTCCTTATCTCAAGATGGATGCATAGGAGGAGGAAAAAGCTCTCATTTAGTTTTCAGTGGTCAGTTTGTACAATTTGTGAGTAAAGGAGTGCATCTACAGCTCACACTCCAGGAAGCAATGACTGCTCTGAGAAGTCAGGCATGCACACAGCACCCAGCATGACAACCCTTCCTCCCTGGCCTCTGGCCAGCCTGTAAAACAATGGGCCATCAGCAGAGGAAACTGCAGTATGTCCCTGTCCCCTGACTCCAGCAGGCTCCATAAGCTATTTATAGCCATGAGCAGAAGAGTTGCTGTGAATAAAAGTTGTGTGAGTTTATATATTTTGTATACAGGTTCACTTAAATGTTTAATTAAGCTCCTCTGCTTATATCAGTCATCCTTTTAATCCATTCAGTCTGTCCTTTTGGAAATTCCTATAGCTAGATGTGAGGCCCTGTTAATCAGGCTTAAGGAGTATTAACATACAATAGCCAGCAGAGCCCAGACAGTCAAGGGGGCTCTCCGGCCTGTCATGGCACCCCTTTCAGTAGTCAGGATGTGAGGAGATAATTTTGGGGCTAGAATCTATGTCTCCCAGGCAAGGAGTCACAGTGGATGGATTAATTCTAAGGCGTGGAAGGAAAGATACGGATTGAATAAAATAGTGATACATTCTTGCGCCAAAGAAAATGAATGGTGATTATGCCTTACAAGGGCTAACTCCTGCCTATATATCCATCAGATGTGTAGAAGTTTAACACTTCCCCTACACTGTGAGTTAATATCTTTTTTTTTTTTTAAATTTGTCAGAGGACAGTAAAGGAGGGCATCAGGTCCAGTGTCTCTCAAAGTTCGCTGTGCACAGGAATCTGAGGTTTGTCACCAAGCAGATCCCAGGCCTGGGGTTTGGGGGGTTGCAAGAGTCTGCATTTCCAACCAGCTCCATTATCTTTAAAATTTTTTGACATTTTCTCATGTAGAAGCTAGTGGATGTATTTTGTCTCTAATTCTCAAGTTACTACATTATTTATGTAAAGTTGCAAATAAGCATTCATTGGTAAAAACTGTTTTCTCTGAACTGGTGACATGTGTGTGTGTTTGTTATTAGTGCTGTCCAGTCACTTTCGACCCATATCGACCCTATAGGATTTTCATAGGATTTCCTAGGCAAGATTTCATCTCACATACTTTGGGCATGTTTTCAGGAGGGGCCAGTCCCTGGAGAAGGACATCATGCTTGGTAAAGTAGAGGGTCAGTGAAAAAGAGGAAGACCCTCAACGAGATGGATTGACACAGTGGCTGTAACAATGGGCTCGAACATAGCAACGATTACGAGGATGGGACAGGAACGAGCAGTGTTTCGTTCTGTTCTATATACGGTCAGTATGGGTCAGAACAGACTTGACAGCACCTAGCAACAATCTTTACAAAAGCAGACTGCCACATCTGTCTCCCACAGAGCCACGGTGTGGGTTCCTACTGCCAACCATTCGTTAGCAACCTAACATTTAATGGTTGCGCTACCAGGGACGTATGTATAACTATAACTCTATATAACTCTCTATATATACACACACCCATTGCCGCCAAGTTGATTTCAACTCATGGTGACCCTATAGGACAGAGTAGAACTGCCCGGTAGGGTTTCCAAGGAGCAAGGAGCGGCTGGTAGATTTGAACTGCCGCTGCCTTTTGGTTAGCAGTCAAGCTCTTAACCTCTGTGCCACCAGGGCCCCTCTTCTTTTATAGAGTGAGCTTATTTTAAAACCAGGCTCTTTAAGGAAAATACAGTGGAGATCTTCACACCTTAGGCCTACAAAGTCTAAACTGAGTGAAGACTTGAATTATAATGGAAATAATTCATTTGGAGTTAACTAGAGAATTGGAAGGAAAAGTGTAAGGTTCTTGAGGGACATTGGAATGCAAACATGGGTAAATCATCACTAACATTTGACTAATGTGGACTTCCTTATCAGATGTGGGAGGGCATCAGGTCCTGGTAGCCCATCCCTGCCCAGGCTGACCATTACTTGGGCCAGGTGAGCATGGCCTGGGGTGGGGATGGGTCTAGAAGGTCTACCAGCAGCCCACTCTGGAAAGATGGAGGAGGAGAGCTTTGCTCTTTTGTTCAAGTTCATCACCCCTACCCACACATGCACAAGGGTGCTTCCGGGGAGCTCTGTTGCCTCCCTGACAGTGCGGTCCAGCTGTGCTTCTGGTTTTGTTCCCGAACACTGGCCATACTTATAAAACACATGCACTGCTGGACAAAAATACTGTTCTGAGTAGCAGCCTAAACCAGCACCAGGCCACCATGGAGGAGCTGGTGACTGGTGTTGTAGGGGAAAAACATCGCAAAGTCTAGTAAAGCAAAAGAAAGTTTTATTCAGCATATATTCAAAAGGGCAGAAATGGGAAACGACAATCATGCTGCCAGAGCCACGTCTGCCCGAGTCCAAGGAAATATCACAGAATAGACAAAAGTGGGAAAATGGATAAGCATGCTGCTAGAGCCATGTCTGTCCAAATCCAAAGACCATTACAGACTAGGCAAGAATGGGAAAACAAACAAGCATGCAGCCACAGCCATGTCAGCCCGAGTCCAAGGAAATATCACAGAACAGACAAAAGTGGGAAAACGGACAAGCATGCTGCCACAGCCATGTCTGCCCGAGTCCAAAGAACAGTTACAGAGCTATCAGTATATATTAACATTACAAATGGGCAAAACCATTGAAAGTTTAGCCTTTTCAGATTGGCTAGAAACTGTGATCCTACATTTTGAATCGCCTTTCTTAACAGTCATTGGTACAGGTTTCAGTAAGGAGAGTCAGGAGGGTCTTCACTGGTCCAACAAATTTCTATTCACTAAATGCTAACAGAAAAAGGTAAGAGTAGAAAATCTTTTGTGTTGTTTGATTGGCTTTATGTGAAAGTTTCCCTAAAAGATATTTTCCAAGATTATCTTGGCTATTGTCTTTATACCTCAGGGCCCAGTTGATGTGTCCTTGTGAGTCCTTGTGAGCCCAGCTCCAGCTGGGTCACATTCTCTATGCTCAAGGACAGGGAATAATGACCCTAATATTATATCCTAAATCACTGGAGGGTTCCCTCCCTGCTTCCTCTGCCAGGAATGAGGATCTGCTGCAGCCTTGCAGGGACCAGAGACTCCACCAGATTCCCTCTGCCCTGAATACAGAAACAGAATCCTCCGGCACATCTCCAGCATCGGTGATTGGGGGTGAGGGGGGACAGCCTGGGGTGTGGACACCTGGGCAGTGGATGTGGGGGCAATCATTTGAGGAGGTGGCTGCACCGGCGAGTCTCAGAATCAGCAAGAGGCCTGTTAACACAGGCTTCTGGGCCTGCCCCAGAGTTCTAAATTATAAGGGTTGGGTGAGCCTGGGAGTGTGCACTTCTGTGTTTCTGAATGGGCCTGGGGCCCATGCTCTAAGAATGAGAGGGTCACAGCAATGGCAGATGAGGGTAAGGTGTGAAGGCTGAGGGTGTGGTGAAGGATATGCTGCAAATCAGATCATTTATCCAAGCAAAGAATGCCCATTTTTCTTCCTACTGCTTATTGCTTGCCTGCCATTGCCCAATCAAGCACGTTTCAACGGAAAGAGATATGAACAAGGCCCCTTAGTGAAAACATAAAAAAGAATAAAAAAGAAAACCCACAAACTTTTTGAATAATTCTAATTTCCGTATCAGTCCTTTGAAAAATTAGTTTACAGCAAACTCTTTGAAAATGCTTAGAGAACATTTGAAATTAAGGTGAAAAGATATTCTATAAAACATGGAGGAGGGGAGGTATGAGGTAGGTATTATTACATAATAATAGAGAAATAAAATTTCCCTTACGTAACTATAATGACTTTTTTATATAATTAAATTGGGTGAGACTCCAGGCAGGTTTTTTTCCCCTACATATTTGTTGTTGTTGTTGTTGTTAGGTGTTATTGAGTCGGTTCCTACTCATAGCGACCCTGTGTACAATAGAACGGAACACTGCCCAGTCTTGCACCATCCTCACAATCATTGCTATGTCTGGGCTCATTGTTGCAGCCCCTGTGTCAATCCATCTCATCTAGGCTCTTCTTTTTTGCTGACCCTCTACCTTTCAAAGCATGATGTCCTTCTCTAGGGACTGGTCTCTCCTGATAACATGTTCAAAGTACATGACACAAAGTTTTATCATCCTTGCTTCTAAGGAGCATTCTGTCTGTACTTCTTCCAAGGCAGGTTTATTCTTCTGGCAGTCCATGGTATATTCAATATTCTTCGCCAATGCCATAATTTAAATGCTTCAATTCTTCTTTGGTCTTCCTTATTCACTGGCCAACTCTCACAGGCATATGAGGTGATTGAAAATACCATGGCTTGGATCCAGCTCACCTGAGTCCTCAAAGTGACATCTTTGCTTTTGAACAATTTAAAGAGGTCTTTTGCAGCAAATTTGCCCAATGCAATACATTCTCTGATTTCTTTTAATTGTACTTTAGATGAAGGTTTACAGAGCAGCTTAGTTTCTCATTAAACAATACACATATTGTTTTGTGACATTGGTTGCCAACTCCAGGATGTGTCAATACTCTCCCCTTCTCAAACTTGGGTTCCCCATTACCAGCTTTCCTGTCCCCTCCAGCCTTCTCGTCTTTGCCCGTATGGTGGTGTGACCATTTAGTCTCGTTTTATTTTATGGGCCTGTCTAATCTTTGGCTGAAGGGTGAATCTCAGGAATGACTTCAGTACTGAATTAAAAGGGTGTCCAGGGGCCATATTCTTGGGGTTTCTCCAGTCTCTGTAAGGCCAGTAAGTGTGGTCTTTTTTTGTGAGTTAGAATTTTGTTCCACGTTTTTCTCCAGCTCTGTCCAGGACCTGCTATTGTGATCCCTGTCAGAGCAGTTGCTGGTGGTAGCTGGACACCACTAGTCGTGCTGGACTCAGTCTGGTGGAGGTTGTGGTGGTTGTGGTCCATTAGTCCTTTGCACTAATCTTTCTCATGTGTCTTTGATTCATTTTTTGTTTTCTTGACTGCTATTTCCATGGGCATTGATTGTGGATCCAACTAAAATGAAATCTTTGACAACTTCAGTATTTTCTCCTGTTTATCGGGATGTTGCTTATTGGTCCAGTTGTGAGAATTTTTGTTTGCTTTATGCAATCCATATTGAAGGTGATAGTTTTTGATCTTTGTCAGTAAGTGCTTCAAGTCCTTTTTGCTTTCAGCAAACAAGGTTATGTCATCTGCATATAGCAGATTGTTAATGAGTCTCCACTGATGCTGTGTTCTGCTTCTTATAGTCTAGATTCTCAGATTATTTGCTCAGCATATAGATTGTATAAGTATGGTGAAAGGATACAACCCTGATGCACATCTTTCCTGATTTTAAACCATGCAGTATCCCCTTGTTCTGTTTGAAAGATTGCCTCTTGGTCTATGTACAGGTTCCTCACAAGTACACTTAAGCGTTCTGAAATTTCCGTTCTTAGCAATGTTATCCATAAATTCTTATTATCCACACAGTCTAATAATGCCTTTGCATAGTCAATAATACACAGGTAAATATCTTTCTGGTATTCTTTGCTTTCAGCCATGATTCATCTGACATTAGCAATTCCATGTTCCACATTCTCTTCTGAATCAGGCTTGCATTTCTGGCAGTTCCCTGTGGATGTACTGCTGCAACCATTTTTGAATTATCTTCTGCAAAATTTTCTTGAGTGTGATAGTAATGATAATGTTCAATAATTTTCACATTCTATTGGATCATCTTTCTTTGGAATGAGCACAAATATGGATCTCTTTCAGTCACTTGGCCAGGTAGCTGACTTCCAAGTTTATTGGCATAGACAAGCGAGCACTTTCAGCATTTCAACCATTTGTTGAACCATCTCAGTTGGTATTGAGGTCAATTCCTGGAGCCTTGTTTTCCACCAATGCCTTCAGTGCAGCTTGGACTTCTTCCTTCAATACCATTGGTTCTTGATCATACGCTACCTTCTGAAACCGTTGAAAGTCGGCCAGTTCTTTTTGGTACAATAATTCTGTGTATTCCTTTCATCTTTTACATATTAGGATTTTAAAATCACTATCTTGAGTGTATAGATTAAAATGAATAAATGTGTTTGCCTTAGCTGGATTTGTCCTGGCAAGAAGACCACTGATCAGCTACAGATTTTTCTCCACTGAACACAGCCTGAAAAACTCCTCTTGGATTCTGCTTTTTAAATCAATGGATGTAAAAAGATCTTTTGTGTTGCTGCTTTCCTGAGGCAATAAAAAGGCAATTAAAAAGAACTAGAAGAAAAGATGATTCTAAAATGTAACTTTCAGATATTTTACAATTTAGGAGAATCTCGACAATTCTAGGGACAGCGTGTTGTCAGTTGCTTCTGACTGCACCTGGCACTACTGTTGGAGTATTGGAGATCCTGCTTCCTCCCTGTTCATGCCAATGGCAAAACAGCACAGATAGTTTTCCATGGTGGTGTGCTGATTGATTTTAAAGGAAGCCACTCTGGGTGTTTCAATTTAAACAGGAAAGGCTGCATTTTCAGTTGTCCCATTGCTGTTGGGCCCCTTAAAATAATAGTAGGGAATAAAAACGTTTACGATACTATACTTTAAATAGGACTACTCAATGCAGCTATATCCTCTTGGCTAATCCAGGCTGTCCTACTCTTGTTATGTCCGCACAGAGCCTGGTAGGAAGAGCAGGCTCTGTAGTCAGACCCACCGGCGTTTAAGACCCAGCTTTACCAAGTGTGACTTGGGTGAACTGTGCACAGTCTTATTGTCTCTAGAGGGGAGATGGCTCCTGAGTCCAGGTGAATGCAGGTAAAGATGCTGAATGAACATGTGACAGCACATGCTGCAGCCCATACACACTAGAGCTCAATAGTTTATTTTACTTTATTTTTCTTAAAGTTGAATCTGGTTTTCACCCTATATATACCAATCAATACTCAGAAGAAAACCAAAAATACACTTTTTATCTAATGAAAACATTATTTTAACCCTGTCTATTAGAAAGAGGTACTCCTCCTTCTCCCATTAGTTTCTCTTACTTACTCCTTGACACAGTTTAATATAAAATCACCTAACATGGATATATTCAGAGAATCAACGCAATTATCATAGTGGATTAACTTAAAGCATGTAGAGCATGCCATAAGCATTACTGTCTTATCCAAAATAATGCATAAAGCTGTGAGTGAGAATGTGTTTCCTCAGATTTATAAACGACTAAAATGTACAGATATGTCTTTATCATCCAGTGAGTTTGAAAAAGTCTTTGAAACTGTTCATGTTCTGTATAATGTATTTGTATAATGTACACACCTAAAAGCATAAATAATTTGAAATCAGAAAATAAGTAAATATTAAAAATATCGAAGTGTCCTATGTTTATGCTTCTCTCCCATTGGTTCCCAAAGCTTGACTCACAGTGTTCTGTTCTCTTCCTACGCACTTTACCTACTGCCCAAGTCTACTTTAAAGACTAGGTAAATTTAAAACCAAAGTAACTGTAATTCAGTCAGGAGGATTAAAAAAAATATTACTGAAGAGAAATATTTTGAGGCAGAGTTGAAGAGAAAGAGTTGAAGAGCAGATTTTATTAATTTTTAAATTTATTTTATTCACAAGTGCAATTACTGCTGATATCCATGAATTCTGCCCTGTCAAAATCCTCACCTGTGGCTGGACACTTTACACAAAGGCAATAAATTAGGTATTATTTATTGATCTTTTTGTTGAAACTGAAAAAAGTGCATTGCTGCCATACACCAATAACTTCAGGGGTCTTTCAAAAGGATCAGTGAGTCTTTATTTATTTAAGTACCAGAAAACTCAAGGCAAAGAAAGTATGAATGGCAGTACCAGCCTCTGCCCACTATCAAGGGACAACTTGCTTTCCTGGGAAGGGCCTGGACTCTACCTTTGGACCACATAATTTACTCCAACTTTCTCCCAAGTCAAGCATACCCTTCAAAAGTAGAACTGAGCTAAACAGTGAAAGGAAAGCCACCAGGAGCTTCACATTCAATGCCCCTCAGTTGCCCATCTTGGCTCTTTCCCAGCCGTAAAATCACTGAGTAATCCAATGAAGCATAATCTTTTCCATTTCCAAAAAGAAAGGCAAATGAGACATGTACTTACTATGTAACTTTGTTTTAATCTCTTAGCCATTGTGGGAGTGGAAGGGGGAGGACTGGGTTTTTAGATACCAAAAAGAAAGAAAAACCAAACCCATTGCCGTCGAGTCGATTCCGACTCATAGTGACTCTAAAAAACAGAGTAGAACTGCCCCATAGGGGTTCTAAGGAGCAGCTGGTGGATATGAACTGCTGGTCTTTTGATTAGCAGCTAAGCTAGTAACAACTACACCACCAGAGCTCTTAGGTTAGCCACTGGTTAACATCATCAACCATGGATCCCACCTAACAAAGACTTGGCTCCAGGCCCCAGAGTAACACAGCTAATTTATCATGGAGAGCATCAGATTAGAGACACACTCAGGAAACCATACGAAAACTTCAGCATCGGCCAAAGGAGGTTTTCATATTCAGTAGCCACAGGATTGTATTTCTTCAACTAATAAATAAACACTCAGATGACTGAAAAGAAATTTAAGAGGTTCATGTTTCTGGTGTTCTGTTTAATTCATTTGCTACTTTTCTTTTTTTTCCTAAATACATGAAAGGAGAACCCAGGAAACTGAACTTCACACCACCAAAACACCATGGGCTAATAACCACACTGACTAATTTGTTCCCCAGTGGATTGTTCATGCCCCAGCACGTGGGGAAAGGATGGGAGACTTTGGTACAAGTGGATCTTAAGAAGTTCAGAAAGTGACAACCTTAGGAATGGTGTAGAAACATTCAAGTAATTTTGATCCAAACCTGGACCTCTTTAAGTAGGAATAATCTGATGTGACCTCAGCTCAAGGCTGAGTCCTTGATGAATGAGGAAAAGCTATGGAAGAATCATAGTGGATTAACTTAAAGTGTGTAGAGTATGCCATAAGCATTATTGTCTTATCCAAAATAATTCATAAAGCTGTGAGTCAGAAAGGCCCAACTCAGAACCATATAGTTATTTGATAAGCCATCATGTGTATGCAAACATGAGATATGGAAATGTCTCATCCTACTTTTTCAACCAGGACAAGAACTGGCAGAGAAATCTCAAAGGAGAGCTTTGGCTTTCTGTCTAGTGATAGTGTATCTTTCTCTAATGGCAAAATAGCATAATTTAAGGAGAAATGTTTTCTTAACACATGACACCAATGGCAGCTTCTGTACATGTTAAGATATTATTTCAATTCATAAGCATTTGTTGATTCCCCAATAAATAAATGCTTTGTTTTACTTTATATTTTTGTACACTCCAAAAATGCTGTAATATTAATAGTTTCCTAAACAAACAAAGGAGCCCTGGTGGTGCAGTGGTTAAGAGCTTTGTTGCTAATTAAAAGGTCAGTAGTTCAAATCCACTAGCTGCTCCTTGGAAACCCTACGGGGCAGTTCTTCTCTGTCCTATAGGGTTGCTATGAGTCAGAATCAACTCAACGGCAAAGGTTTTGGTTTGGTTTTTGATAAACAAATGAAACTCTTGTTCATTCTGTACCCACTGCCTTTAATGACCATCTTACTCTTATCTACCTGGCTAATTCCAGCATATTCTTGAAATCTCAGTTCAACCACTGCTTCCTCTAAGAAGCCTCCCCTGACTTTCTTAGACCGACATAAGTGTTCCTTATAGATATTCTTAGTGCACTTTGTAAGTAATAGACATGACAATTGTCTATGTGGCTATCTCCTCACTAGATGATAAATTTTTGAAGGGTAGAGACTGATATTAGAATTTTATTTCTCAGTGTCTTGCATATTCCTAGATCCTAATAGGTGAGCAGAAATTTTTTATTGACGTTACCACTGATCTATTATTTATTTAGTGTTTTTTCATCCCCACCCCTCCCTTCCCTCATAATCATCAAAGATTGTTTCTTTTTGTGTGTAAAGCTTTTCATGAGTTTTTATGTAGTGGTCTCATACAGTATTTGTCCTTTTTTGATTGACTTATTTCACTCAGCACAATGCCCTCCAGATTCATCCATGTTGTGAGATATTTTGCAGATTCATCATTGTTCTTTATCATTGTGTAATACTCCATTATGTGTATGTACCATAGTCTGTTTATCCATTTATCTGTTGATGGGCATCTAGGTTGTTTCCATCTTTTTGCTATTGTGAACAATGCTGTAATGAACATGGGTATGTGTATGTCTATCAGCGTGACGGCTCTTATTTCTCTAGGATATATTCCTATGAGTGAGATTGCTGGATCATACAGACAGAGCTGGAGAAAAATGTAGAGCAAAATTCTAACTCACAAAAAAAGACCAGAACTTACTGGCCTGAAAGAGACTAGAGAAACCCCGAGAGTATGGCCGCTGGACATGCTTTTATCTCAGTAATGAAGTCACTCCTGAGGTTCACCCTTCAGCCAAAGATTAGACAGGCCCATAAAACAAAATGAGACTAAACGGGCACACCAGTCCAGGGGCAAGGATGAGAGGCAGGAGGGGACAGGAAGGCTGGTAATAGGGGACCCAAGGTCCATAAGGGAGAGTGTTGGCATGTTGTGGAGTTGATAACCAATGTTTCAAAACAGTATGTATTCTAATTGTTTAATGAGAAGTTGGTTTGTTCTGTAAATCTTCATTTCATCTAAAGCACAATAATATAAATATAATATTTACTGATACATAGATTCCAGTCACTATGTTTCTGGTGTGTGTGTATGTGTGTGTGTATGTGTGTGTTAAACAGAAGCACCACCATTGTGTAGAGTCTTTTAGGCTGATGGCCTAGATGCATTGTTCAGTCTTTGAAAATCCCTATTTGGAACATTAGAAACATCTGGAGAAACCACATTTCCATGCTGCAATAAAGATATGTTGTCATTTCTGTTACTTATTTTAGATTTATCCCACAGCCTAATGAGAGAATTTTGCCCAAAGCAAGTTTATAGAGTACATAGCTAAAAGCACACATGCACATACAAAAACAACAAAATATCCCCAAGGGTTTAGAAAACTGACTTTGTAGTATTCTACCTGAGGTTTCCTTAACTGTCCCTCAAAATATGTCTGCTTCATCCCAAGGTGTGGACTCTTGGTAGAATACTTAATGCAGACTTTAGGTTCTAATATAACCATGTCACCCCAGACAGGTACAAAATTTATTGATTTTCCTTCTACAAAATTGAAACATAATAATGGTTATGTCTATGCATAATAATGCATGTATTTTGCCTGAAAGTTTAGATCTCAGTCAAGGTCCCTGGGAGGTGCAGTTTGCTCTTGGCTGCTACCTGAAGGATTAGTGCTTGGTGATTCAGATCCATCCCGAGGCCCTTGGAAGAAAGGCCTGGTGATTTACTTCTGTAAGATTACAGCCATTGAAAAACTTATGGGGCAGTTCTACTCTGAAATGTGGAGTCGCGTGAGTTGGACTCGACCATAATAGGTTTGGTTTTCGTGTTTTTGGTTTTTAAGGCCTGTGCCTTTCAGTATATTTTCCCAAATTTTCTAATCCCTTTCTCTCATTAAGGGGTTGTGAGGAAGTTTTACAGAAGTGCATCTCATTGGAGCAGCCTCTGGTGTAAGCTCCCTCACCAAGTGGGCAGCCATCACAACCACTAACGTCACTGAATTCCGTGACTCTAGGTGCTTTGCCCAGGACAACCTGGTGCTTCAGCTGAGAATGCCCAGCTAATGAACTACTCAGGGAGTTTCTAAATAAACCCACAGGACTGCCCTCATTTCTCTTACTTTCTGTCCAGATGCTCCAGTGATCTCCCCACAAGAGGGAGGCCTTTAGATTGGTCATTTTTCCATTGTACTTGTGTGAAAAAAAATCAGACAGTTTGCTCCTTGGATTTCATACTCAAGTTTGAATATGTGGTTTCATTCCCAAAATATTATAAGAAACCCAGAAGCAGCAAAGCCAGGGGGGAAAAAAAAGCTAACACTGAGATTCAGTCTTGAACATCCACAAATATTTCTAGAATCTCCCCACCTCCCCCTTTTTTTTTAATGTCAAGGAAACCCTTCTTCAAAGGAAAGCTTAGTCACCAAAGAGCCAGATATGTAAAAGAAATGAAAAAGAAGGACTCTCTCTGCTTGAAACAGGTATGAATCCTGCCTCTTTGCTTCTTTTCAAGGCTCCTCCAACAGGCTCATTGAGCAAGTCTGAAAACTAGTGCCTAGTTCCAAACTGTGTTCCAGAAAATAGAAAATATGAGTCTTTCAGATGTTTTCCCCAAGACTCCCCTAGTCAAGTCTGTTACATCTTCTTGCAGTTTCAAAGTTTACTTTAACCTATTAAAGACTCCAGGAAGATCTTACACTGAAGAATTCATTTTACTTGCCTTTGAATATATATAACCATCCTATGGGATCAGTTAGGTCACAGGAACTGCCATACATTCTGTAGAATACCGACCCCTCTCATTTCTCCATGTACTCTTACAACACAATTACTAGGGGAAACAGCATTTATCTCTGTGGGGAGAGGGTGTTGAATAGGGTCCTCAAAGACGGGAAAGGATGTGAGCAGGCCAGAGGAACTTAGTAGGGCCAGAGTGAGGGTAGAAAAAAAAAAGAATACAAAGAAAAGTAGGGGTTAGAATTCATGGTGATTTGAGTTTCCAACAAAAATGTTACTCCGCGCAAACATTACTCCCTTTTTTCTCTACGTAGACAAAGAATTTAACTGAGAAACTCTTTGGCACTCTTCCAGTCCTCTAAACTCCCTCATGAACCACTTTGAAAACTCTAAGTTATATTGAGAAAGTATATCAGCCAAAGGATATATGTCTCTGTCTGTCCTGAAAGGAAAAGATTTCTCAAATAAAATATATACCAGTCTATTTCTGGTTCTAAAATGTCATCAAATTCCTTACAGATATATAACTTAAATAATTTCTACAAAATGACAGAAAGGACAAAGAGTAAAAAATTCTCTAGAGAGTTTCGTTATATAACTCATAGAGACCATGCTAAATGTATAAATATAAATTAAACAAAATGATACTCTTTTCCCTGCCTGTCAAAGTAGATTAACAATTCTCTTTTTTTCCTTCTTCTTTTGAGATTTCTATTTTTTAGTAGGAATACATCAAATACTTTGGAGAAAGAGTTAAACCTAAACCTGACTTTGTGCCATGACCAGAGCCATCAGCTGTCCCCGTACTCTCCACCATGCTGAAAATTTCCACTCACTGTGGGTGGCTGATTGCACTTTCCTTTGACCTCTGAACATGGAGCTTGGGACACTCACAAAGGCAGGGGCTGACTGGCCACCTGTCTGTGGTCTCCACACTCCTGCCCCAGGAGGACCGTGAGCCTGAGGGTGTTTGCTTCCTGCAGGGCCTGGGGAGGACAGAAGACCTCTTCCAGTGAAAGATTTAAAGAAAATATAAATAAATAAGTAAATTAAAAAAAAAAAAAAAAAAAAACTTCATATACCAAAGCTTGTCCTCAGAAGCAAATGGAAAAGATTTAATTTGTCTTTTTCCCATCAGGCTTTTATCTTTTAGAAGGTAGAAGATAAATTATTTAAGTGCATATATTTTTAAGGGATTTGATGACATTTTAGAACTACAAATAGACTATTTGGTAAATATTTAGATTCATTCAAGAAATTCTTTTTTTATTGTCTAAAAAAACAAAAAAATGTGGGCCAGAGAGAAACACACTAAAATCCAATTGTAAAAGCAAGTGCTTCAGTGGTGGTTTCACCATCATATTTTCAAAATGAAGTGTAAGGGAGTTCCCAGGAAATACTCAGGATCCATCTTACCCGGAGGTTCTTTTCTAAACCTAAATTTTTTTGAGAAAAATAATCAGAAGTGAATGATGTGCATAAATCACCTCTACTTATTACTTTGAAACAAACCACTAAAATTTGTTTCCTGAAGATTCTTGTTGTTAACTCTGACTAATCAGTTTTTAAAGGACTATTGTTCTTACATACTTAGTGGCTCTTTTAGGAGACTGTTATTTATGAATAAATCTTAGTATCTTGCCAGAGATGAACAGAGTGGGCACATTTCCTTTGTAACCCTTTGCTTTGAAAGGTATCCTCCAAGTCCTGCTGTGAACATATTGCTTTCAAAACATACAAGCTGGCTCCAGACAGCATCTTTAACCATTTTATGTTAAGAGGAGCAAAACTCAACTTCACAGATAAATCTACCATTATTATCATTTTTCTCATCTACACTCTAATTCTGAGAAAATCTTTGAGAAATTTCCTAAAACTTTCAAATAGAATAATTTTCATTAGGGCATTAGAAGTTTTGAGGTTGACCTCTATTTCGTTTATCATTTTAAGCATGAGCTCTCTGTGAAACACTGATAATAAGAAACTGCACATTAGATTGTATATTAATCTCTACAAAGTAAGAATATTGTAAAAGTTCACTATAATAATATAACAACTGAATTTCTGTCTCACAAATCTTTAAAAAGGAAGTTGACTTGTACCTTTGTTTTCTATAGAAACAGACCACTGTGTCCATGCTGACAATTTTCATCCTAAGTTAACAATTTATGGTTTACCTAATGGGAAGAATTATATAACTCATGGCTGCTTTTATTATTTACAATGTGCATTTTTTCAGTATAAATTATTTTCCTTTGTACACAGATACTTCAAGATAGTAGACTTCTGCATATACTTTATATTTTCATTTAATTTTGAATTATACATCTATATGAACAAGTAGCTTAAAAACTTGTCCTTGACAAAAATAAAGAAAAAAAGTGATGGAATCCTGAAAGGTCAATACCTTTGCAAACATTAACTGAACACTGACATGATTCATATTTGTAAAAGAATTTCTCTGATAATGACTCCAAGTCTACAGAGACTCCCTGGCCTTGCTTCTGCAATCTAGTCTGGATCTGTATGTTTGTATTAAGCAGGCCTTGCTTTCTTCCCAATACCTCTGACATCTAAAGGTGAGTAGAAGGGACTTCCTAAGCTGAGCATAGAGGAACTTCTGAGACAGGAAGTCCTCGACTCTGAGATGGCCCCACCATTAGGCATGCAGTTGTTGCCTGCAGAGCTTTAGAACACAAGAAGCTCTTAACCCCAGAGACCTGCCAACCAAGAGTAATGGACCAGCATGTGCCACGGTGACCAGAAAGTGGAACAAATAAAATTATCCATCCTCTGAGTCAGTGATTGTCCTCGCCCACCTCGTGATCCCATGAGTCCTGGAGGGCTTTTGATGCTTACAATGAACACGTTGTTTTTTCAACTCCCTGTAGGAGAGATACCACAGATGGAATAAAGCCATGTTATTGATTACATTCACGCATTTCCACTCAGAGATTCTAATAGAGGATCTTTTAACAATTCTCTAGAAAAAAGCAAAAAAAAAAAAAAAAACGTAAACGTGATTAGAAATGTTGGTTTCAAGCTAGGGTCTTTGTCCCATGTCAACTGGCCCCAGTGAGGACTGGGAGACAAGACACATGTCAAACTGTGATGGGTGAGCCAGGGCCTCCTGCACAGGTGTTATGGTGGTTTGCCTGCACGCAGTACACTGCGGTTCTCCAGTCCTACATTTTGCATTGCCAAATACAGTCGTATGCCTCATCTAGAAGTAACTTAGTAACCCACCTCAAAGGGAAATATCTGCTTTACCCCCTGCTCTCATGCAGTGGCAGTGGCTGTCCCTCTTCTTGAATTCCACTGGAAGCTTGATTTTTTTTTTTTTTTTTGAGTTTATAAACCAAATGTCTGTTTTTCCAGGTGCTTACCTGCACATGGGCCCATAAGCATTGCAGATGCAGGGAATATACCCTGGAAGCACTTCATACCAGCACCCAGCACCAAAAGGGCATTGATGAATACAGGTGGATTGCGATTTATGAACCTGCAGAGTTTAAGAATAATAAAATCTCACCCATCTATCCTCCCAAATAGCCACACTCCTGACTCATATGAATGAGTTCAATTTATGACATACTAGGCACTCTCTACACTGATCTCACATGAACACCTGATGTGGCCCCATTTCCCCACCATGGACTTAGCTTAAAAATAAATGTACAACAAAGCACATAACAATATCAGCACAAGACAGAATTTCCTTTTATCCACTAATGTAGGTTACTGGATTCTTCCAGCAGTGTGTGTGTGTTTGTGTGTGTGTGCATGTGTGTGTCTATGTCATGTATTGATAAGGCGTGCAGTTGCAGACCATAAAGTCTTCAACGACATTTTCTCTATTTATTTACTCATTTATTCATCTACTCAACATATATGCATCGAATGCCTACGTCACAATAAAAGAAACACTGTCCACAGTGCTTTAACATCATTTATTTAATTCTTATGAGAATTCTGTGGGGTGGAGGTTGTTTTGTTTTACAGAAGAGAAAATTTCCCAGGGTCACAGAGTGAGAAACTGGAGGAAGCGGTGGAGCTAGAGCCCAGCTCTCAGCATGATCGATTCCCGCTGCCTCTTCCTGCCATAGGTACTTGAGAAGCCACAGCACCCAAATCAGGCAAACTCCCCGCCCCTGGAGACCATAGCCACTGAGTCAGTCTCAGGCTTTGATCTCCTTTCCTCAAGAAGGGACTCAAACACAGGGGACACTTCCAGGGGTCTCCCTCCCTTTGCAACAGTTCACATGTTTAATGTGAATACTATAATTGTGTATATAGATATTAAAAATATTTGCTTTTACCATGAAAACTACCAAAAGTACAGCTCTTGGGGTGGGTAGCACACAGAGGAGGCAGGCTCCTGGAGGCACGGCCAGCACCTGGCAGGGTGGAAAGTGGCCATCTTACAGAAAGGGAGCACATGTTTAGGGAAAGAGCCAGGCCGCACTGCTCTAAGACTTCTAGAGCAAATCTGTCCTCCTGGAGTAACCTGGGGATGTGCTAATGAAGGAAGCCTGCAGGAATATCTGCTGCCTGCCCTTCCCATACACCTACCCACAAGCGGCTTCCGCAGGGGAAGTTGTACACATCTAGTTATGTAGGCTTAAACAAAGAACATCTGGAAGCAGCCCTAGGATTTGTTGTCTAAAGGAATCAACAAGTCAAGTCAGGGTCAGAGGAGAAACAGAGTCCCGTATCAGAGGCTGCAAGGAGAGCTCATTCAGTTCCAGGAAAAGCTTTCCAGTGACTGCTACACAGAGACAGCTCGACTTCCGTGCGGCCATGAAACTCTTCCAAACACAACTTAGAGTTCCCCCGCTGCCTGGAAAATAGCCGCACACCTTCACCTGCATGATGGACCTCTGTGGTTGGGTCTACTCATCTCTTGGGTCTTACCATGCTCCTCCAGCCTTCCTACCAGCAAACCAGACTGCACATCCACGCACTGTCTTCCCAGCTCCCGGCCCCTGTGCAGTCTCCTATTTGGCTTTCTTCACCTCCTTGTCATTTTCCTGGTCCTCCTCAGGGCAAGGCAAGTTTCCCTGGGAGCTCACACGCCCCTGTGCCTTGGGCTGTGTGTCCACCCCCACTGTGGCTGCAGGGCCACCTCCTCCTTGAAAAACAGATGGTGTCTCACTTTTATTTTTTCCTCTGTAGTAGCACAGATCGTGGTACATAATAGGCACAAATGTTTGTTGAATGGATGAGATATGAATTTTAAAATGTAAGACAAATTTTTAATCTTAGTCTTACAGCACTAATTTGAGGACATTTTTGGGTTTATCGAAATTAATACCATATATTGTCTCTACTTTCATACAGAATTATGTAACTAAACATGGTAGGAATTTCCATTGAGCACATCACCCATTTATAGAATGTTGCCTAGCTTTTATTCACATATTTAAGGGGATGCACGCAGAATTAATCATGTGACCTTTGTGGACTATGTAAGGTGCTGTTGCCCCAGTAGGCACAGTTGCAAAGTGAGAATCATATTTCAACTAAATCCTGTCTACAGGAATACAGAAAAATAACCCAAAATCTTGGAATTCATCTGACCCTTTGTATTATGATACTAAATAATGGAAAGAAGTTAGCTTTCAGAATTACAGCAATTTTATTTATAGTAAATATTACAATAATAATAGTCCTTAATATTTCATGGAGATGGGATTAGAATAGAATATGATTTTTACAAGAAAATAATGTGATGATGCAGATCACAAGCCCATCTGTGATATGGAGCTGCTTTGGAGGTGCTCACTTTCGTAACTATTAAGCAATCTACTGGGAAAAATCTTGAAAATTGCAGAGTAACATGTATTAGATGATCTTAATTAAAAAAATAGAAAAGAACAAATATGCATGTCTCTGTGTACACATGCACACACATACACACACGTGTGTTTGAAAGAGCCCTATGGAAGGCTACTTACCAAATGCTTCAGGATATGGAGTGGGATTGGAGAAAGGGGGAGATTAGTAATTTATTCCTTATAAACACTTTGTATTGTTTAATTTATTACTGCAAGCATGTGTTACTTTTGTTATTTAAATTATTCAATAAAATGAATTCAAACACTATTAATCTTATGGGATAGAACACATTAGAAACAAGCACAACAGGTTGGGGCAGAGTTAAAGTTTGAGATGAGAATTAGTATCCTTGAAATCCTAAAAGAAAAATGTTTTGTGTCTGTATGTGTAAATGCATGTGTGATACAGATCCACCAGGCCCATAGACTATTCTTTTATACCATTTCACAGTGTACAGCCTAGAGCATGCAAACATGTTCCTGAAGGACCTCTGTCCAGAATCAGAAGCTGCAGTCTGCTGCTTGTCAGGACCATCATCTCTGAACATCAGACCCTGGAAAACAGAGTACAGCTCACGATGTTATGGAAAATCCTGATTGCCTGGACTTAGCCATGAAACTGCCACTCGGTCTAAAGGAAACCAAACTGGACTGCTACCTATGCAACAATTCCAAACCAAAGAAGAGCATATTATATTCAGGCTATTCCATTTGCTGTATGTTATCCTTCAGAGTAAGAATTTGCTTGAGGAGAAGCTCAAAACCAAGGCTAAAATGAAGTTTAATTATCTGTGGTTATAAATTATCAGTTGAGTAGTCCACTAGTAGTTGTGGATCCTCAAGGACTGTGGTTCTAGAATATTTTTATGTAAACTTTTCTTATCATTATAATCTAAAAATATATTTTATCAGTTATAAAATTTTCTCTGACAGTGAAAACTTTGGATTGAGAGATATATTCCCAGGAAAAAATATTAGTTTCTTAAAGTGAATTATTCTCAAATCAGTTACTTAAGTAATTATTCTCAAATTAGGTTCCTGGCCCTTGGGGGGTCGACAAACCAAGGGTTACTCAATGTTTTTCCTTTAAAAGGAAAAACTTGGCCAATATCCAAGTTTTGAAAAATATTGGAACACTAAGTATCACCTTAATTATGTATTCAGCAAGAAGCCCCCTAAAGCTGAAAAGAAATATAATAAATAATTAACAGTGACTATTTCCAAAGGACATCATAGTTGATTTGTTTTATTCTATATACTTTTCATATTTTAATTCTGTAAAGTATGTATGATTTACTTTTATTCCAAGAAAACAAAAACAATCAAACAAAAAAACTTCTTTTTAAAGATCAACTACCTATGGACAACATTGCAAATCACAATCTGAATTTAGCAATAAAGCAAAATCTAGACTGATTTTCCACTAATGTGAAAAACTTTTGAGAAATCAATATTTTTGGATAAGGTTTCTAAATTTCTATGATTTATATTTTCCTATAAATAGATATAGACCTAAAATTATTTTCAGAGGAGAGTTTTCAAAGAAAATATGTTGGGTTATTTAGAGAAAACACAACAAATACAAAATCTCCAGCACTTCATAGCCTACCATAGCTAAAGGGTAGTAGTCCTGATGTCTGGGTTATGCCTCACAATAACCAGGGCAGAGGAAGAGATGGACGGGCAAGTAGGTAAGAACATAAATGAAAGAAAATGGCCAAAGCATTGAAAATTGTTAAAGTTGCATAATGGGAAAACCAGGTTTATTTTACTATTCTTTCTACTTTTGCATATATTTGAAATTTTTCATAATAAAGATTTAAAAAAAAAAACCCACAAAACCAAACAAAAATAACCACACAATGAGACATTATTATCCATCTATCAGATGGCTAACATTAAGAAGGACTGCCATACCCTGAGAATTCCCAAACAAGTAAAGTTCACCTAGGAGTCAATCAAACACTCTTTATAGTTTGCAAAGGAAAATAAAAACTCTTTATAATTCTTGTCTTTTTTTTTTCTTCCAGATATCTCTGTCAAAGAGAAAGCAGATGTGGAAGACAGAGGGATAGGGAGTGGAGCACGAAGCATGTATTTTTCCCAAACATGAATTGGATAAAAACTTCATGGGTTTATTCTAAATTCCACAACTGAGATCTTTGACAAACATTCATGTTTAAGTAATATGTGCAGTTTTATTTAGAGATCACATTTGTGTGTGTGTGTTTAGCCATGTGAAACACATATCCTATGATCTTTTCTAGATATCATTGACTTCCTTAGACCACAAACTAAATAAGACTAGGCCAAAACTTGCGTATAAACATGCACCACTGATGTAACTATTACTTTAACAGCGCAAACTTCTGATATTATTATCAGAGAATTTACACCATGGATCTCTAAGATTAGCATGTCATTTAGGACTTTTATACTTCTAAACAATGCAGTATGACTCACTGTTGAGCAATGAAAATTTTTATATATTTTTTAGTCCACTTACCTAAACTGTAATAAAGTTACCAAAGTTCACTGTATTTGTTTTCTATTTAAAGACTATTGCCCAAGAAATAAAAGAGATGACAGTCTAATGCTATGTCATTACAATTCTGAAGTTCTAGTGTAATTACAGTATGTTATGATCATTCTGGGGTCCTGTGGGACAGTTCTACTCTGTCCTCTAGGGTCACTATGATTTGGAATCCACTTGATGGCAATGGGTTTAGTTTTGGTTTGGGGTTCTGTTGGCACAGTGGTCAAGAGCTAAGGCTGCTGATCAACAGGTTGGTAGTTTGAATCCACCAGTGGCTCTTGGAATCCCTATGGGGCAGTTCTAATCTGTCCTATAGGGTCCCTATGAGTTAGAACTGACTTGACGGCAATGGGTTTGTTTGTTTATGATCATTCTGAAGAGCCCTGATGGTGCAGTGGTTAAGAGCTCAGCTGCTAAAGGAAAGGTTAGTGTTTCAAACCCACAAGCTGCTCCACAGGGGAAAGATGTTGCAGTCTGCTTCAGTAAAGATTTACAGCCTTGGAAACCCTATGGGGAAGTTCTACTCTGTCCTGCAGGATTGCTATGAGTCGGAGTCGATCTGATGGCAATGGGTTTGATTTGGATGGATGATCATTCTGGAACTGGAAATTTGTATTGCATTATAATGATAAAATATTCTTTGAGTCAATAATCATGACCAGTACTCTCCAGTCCTCTAAGTTTAAAATTTTATATACAGGCTTTATTTTCACAATCTTAAAAAATATACATAAAAACACAGAGATACTTTTGAATAAACTTGTACTGAAATAAAACACTGAAGAGTGCAAAAACATATAGAGATGTAGATGTAAATAATGATATTATAGGTATAGATTATAAAGATAGAGATAGGATCACAGAGTATCAACGTCTGTAACCATCACTAGATCAAGGACCACAGCAGTGCTAAAAGCCCAGAATGTGTCACTGTGCTTTGCGCAATCATTTTGCACGGACTTAGCACCCTTGTCGAAAATGTTGATCAGCCTGTGGTATGCAGACCCACAAGAGCCAGGAACCTAATCTGACAGTAATTTCTTAAGAAATCAAACTTTTATGCTGTGAATACTTTTTCAATTGTAATTTATCACTGCAAAAAAGAAGTTCTTATAACTGAATTTTCCAGTTTCTCAGTGTGGATGCAATTAAATTCTCTTGCTCCTGAAGGTTACAAAAGGGGGAAAGAGTCAATTAAATAACTATACTTACAGTCTTCTATAGTGAGCACTGGAAAAACCTGCCCACCTGACCTCACTCCCACATCACCTCCTTCCAAGCACCTTCCACATTCTTTCTATAAAAGGTAAATCTAATCCCATTGCTCCCCTGGGAACATCTTTCAATGGTTTCCCTCTCCTGCAGGCTCAGGTCAGAGTACATTTGCCTGACCATAGTGCCTCTTTTGCATGCATCACCAAGACAGTTTTTCATTCAAAGCTCACTGCATAAAATATTTACTAAATGTTTGACCTTGTTGTAAGCTGATTACAAATTTTAACTCATTTGATCTTCATAACAACCTTGTGAGATAGGAATCGTTACTCATATTCACCAGCTTACAGATGATGAAATTGAAGTGCAGAGAAAAGCTCCTTGCCCACAACCAAAGCTAGCCGGCTCATACAGCACATGGTGGGTGGGTGGGTGGGGAAACTCTGGGGTCCACCTTGTAGGTGTCTTGTAGGTGGACCACTGCCATCTGCTCGGCCCTCATGTGTCTACCTCTGCTGCGGAACTGGGCTGTTGGTCCTGCCCTGCAGGTTGCTGTCTTTCCTCCATTGGCATCTCATACTAGTTCTCTCCTGGCATTATGACCTTCACCCTCCTGGGGTGATCTTTTGTTTGCCTTTGTTTCCCTTTGTGCCTCCATTGTACTTTGTACTTATTGTTGATAGGTGCTGTCGAGTCAGTTCTTACTCATAGCAACCCTATGTATAACAGAAAGAAACACTGCCGGGTCCTGCACCATCCTCACAACTGTTGTTATGCTTAAGCCCATTCTTGCAGCCACTGGGTCAATCCATCTCTTTGAAGGCCTTTCTCTTTTTCACTGACCCTCTACTTTACCAAGCATGATGTCCTTCTCCAGGGACTGGTCCTTCATGATAACATGTCCAAAGTACACAAGACAAAGTCTCGTCATCCTTGCTTCTAAGGAGCATTCTGACTCTACTTCTTCCGAGACAGATTTGTTTATTATTCTGGCAATCCATTGTATCTTTAATACTCTTCATCAACACCACAATTCAAAAGTGTCAGTTCTTCTTTGGTTTTCCTTACTCATTGTCCAGCTTTTGCATGAATATTAGGAGATTGAAAATACCATGGCTTGGTTCAGGGGCACCTTAGTCCTCAAAGTGACATCTTTGCTTTTTAACATTTTAAAGAGCTCTTTTGCAGCAGATTTGCCCACTGCAACATGTTGTTTGATTTCCTGACCACTTCTTCAGTGGGTGTTGATTGTAGATCCAAGTAAAATGAAATACTTGACAACTTCAATATTTTCTCTGTTTATCATGATGCTGCTTATTGGTCCAGTTGTGAGGATTTTTGTTTTCTTCATGTCGAGGTGCAATCCATACTTACTTCTTTTTTTAACTCACATTTTTATAAAATCATCATTTTCCATATGTCTGTCTTCCTAGAATGGGGATTTCTTGAGGGATAAAGTGAAATCTTATTTATCTTTTTATCTCAGAGTCTAGCATGGTGTTTGGATAGTATTAGATATTCAATAAATATTTGTTGAAAAATTTGAAGAAAATTAGGGAGAGAGAGAAGAAGTTAGTGAAAAATGAAGGAACAAATTTGGATGTTGACTAGTGGAGAGTCTAGGGGGTAGTGAGTCAGAAATGTTGAGTGTGAATCCCAGCTTTAACATTCATTAGTTAGGAAACAAGCAACTAAATTCCCTGAAACTTGGTTTCCTAATTTGTTTAATAAGAATAAAAGTGCTTATTTTGCACAATTATGAAAATTAGAGATAAGTATAAGGTGAATTGCACACAATAAAAAGTACTTATTGTTATATTACATATATTGCGTAGTAATATTTTATTTATCTCCCTGGCTATCTGTATCTTGGGTGATGCAAAACCAATTGTCTGCACCTTCAGGAATGTCTATGGAATCTTTTGTACACCAACAATAAACATTACATATGTGTTGAATGCTTTTCTATCATCACAAAATATTTCAATTATTCAAGTACATGAAATTGGGGATGGGGAAAACTAGGGTGACAACATACAAACAAAATGTCAAATAAGAGCGTTTAAATAAATAAACATTTCTCAGAAAGACACTTCCAGGGCTTGGAAGCTGAAAACTTGTAGAAGTCACTCTCCATCATTTGAGATACTAGACTATTACACCAGTCACTCTATAAAGCAGCAGTTGTCTAGTAGAACCGTTTTAACCAACAAGTCAAAACTCTCTCTGTACAAACAGATCATATTTCATAGAACCTGAAACAGGAGACTGCCTGTGATAAGAGAACTATCACCTGGAGCATTCCCTCTTCAGTGAGACCTTAAGCAATGCCTGGGCCACCAGAAGGATCTGGAACCCTGCAGGCCTAGATATCTAACATCTTAGAGCATTGGCTAATCTTCCTGCTTTTCCTCCTAGGTAGCATCTCACGATACATTTGCCATGTTACCACTCATGATACATTTGTCATGTTATATGAATCCATGAGCCTCGTTAGCATCATTTCTTTAAGAACTGAAGTCTGTATTTGGCAATAAGCATGTAGGCATTAGATTGTCTTAAGGAAAGTAACGAACTTGAAGTATTTGCTATACCAGTAATTATACATTTGGTGCAAACATGGGTCAAACTATTTCCACAAGCTTGAATTATTGTTCTTACATTCACCTGGGAAAGAAAAGTGATTATAGGAAAAGCTCTGACATATTTTACTCACTCATGTACTGCACCAATTGATGGAAAATTTACATGCTTAATAGGTGCAATGTTGAATCTATTATGTGGTGTCTCCTTGCCCAGTTTTAAAACAAAATGATTACAGCTAGTGCACATCATAAATGCTAAGATACTATTCATTAAAGTTGCTGCAGGAATTGTGTGATTTCCAAGTACTGACCATGGATACAACATGGCAATTTTTCAGCATACACAGGCCCATTATTTTATGACATAAATACTTTGGCGATAATGATAAACCAAATGAAATACCATTTACTAGGGACTTTCAAATTGACAACTTTGTACCAGTGACAACTATTATGTACATAAATTACAGATTATTATGTTTTGCTCAATGAACTATGCTTGAATTGAAGAAATAGTCACTATTTTTCATGGGGATTTCATCAAGTTACATTTTTTGTTCAGCCTCAAAGGGAACATGACTTTCTGAATTGGTCTTAAATTGATGAGCAAATCCACATTAAGCTTAGCTAGAGCTGGAAGTAGATGAAGAGGCAGGGAAAAAAGAAAGAAGAAGAGGTAAGGCTGGTGGATGAGGTCAGGGAGGAATGAAGGGCAGAGTCTGGTAAGACCCAGTTCCTTCCCTTGACCTCTGGGTACAGAGGTTTATCCCAAGAGAAGAGTGGGGCATGTGAGGGTGGGATTATTAATCCAGAGCAAAAGATGCCAACAGTATCACAACATCAAAAGAACCAGTACACAAGTGAAGAGGCTGTTGTTAGACAGGAACAGGATCTAGCAAACAAGTGGATAGGTTGTTGTTAGGTAGGAATGGAATCTAGTACACAAGTAGAGGGGTTGTTATTAGATAGTTATTAGACAGTAACAAGAGGGAAGGGAGAGAATGTGAATATGTGTGTAGATTGATAAGAGATGGTGGTGGGAGCAGATGGAAGTTCTCTTCTCTCAATGAAATAGAAAACAATGTCATCAGCTGATAACAACATATTGACAATTTGGAGAAAGAGGAAAATTTGTAAAGTATCTAGAGAAATGTAATATGATAGCTAGGGAATTCAGTGCTATGAATTACTTTTATATGGCTTTTCTATACATGGTCTCCTAACGCCCACAAAATGATTGACTGGGCCACAGTCTTGCAAGGGATTGGCTGATTTACTATGCAAACAGTGGCTTGAAAATTGACCCAGTAGGACTGAACCCCTTATAGTTCAGCTAGGGGATTGGTTGGTATTGCCATCCTGCTAGGCTTGTACAAGGGCCCAATCCCACAGAAGTTCAAGGGGCCCTCACTGCCATCAAGAAGAGTCTGGAGTGAAGCATTTCCTTTGGACCCAGGGTCCCTGTGTTGAGAACCTCCTAGACCCAGAAGAAAGAGCTGTAACACTGAAGACAGAAAGATTGTGGGTTGGTCAGCCCATGGAGAGAGGCTGGGTGACTCCATGCAGGAGGTTTGCCTGCTACTAAAGAGCTGTAACACTTGTCCATGCAGGGAAGAGGCCTGAGAATGCCCCTCTTAGGTACTACCAAAAGGGAATATAATAAAGTTGACCACCTTTCATATGTGCATACAATAATATGGAAAAGTCAAACTTCATGCAAAGGTGGTGTTGTACCTAAGGTCAGTGATGAAAGCTTGAGTTTGGCTTAAATTACTGTGTCTAGACTAGTCAAGCCTAATCTCTCTCTTTTATAGTAGCAGGCTGTATTAAAATATCCTTTATGTTCATGGACTGTGCTGAATTTAACCTAAAACAATTAAGAACATTTCTGAAGACCTTACTAGGAAAGGCTCTGAAAAGTGGAAGCAGGGTAAGAAATCTCTCAACATATCTGTGATTCACCTGACATGCACCATCCTGCCCCCCACCCCCTTTGTTTCCCTCTTGAGTAGAGAAATTTGTGGGCTGACACTGCCTAGTTTCCATGCTCAGGGAAATGCCTGTGAGATTTTCAGACTATTGACTAGTGACTAGCAAACAGAGGTAGTAGTTAACCCATTGAAAACTCATTGCCATCCAGTTGATTCCAACTCAAAGCGACCCTATAAGACAAGTAGAACTGTCCCATAGTGTTTCCAAGGAGCAACTGGTGGACTTGAACTGCCAACCTTTTGGTTGGCAGCCACGCTCTTAACCACTGCACCACCAGGACTCTGAGGTGGTAGTTAGGATTCAGAATATTAGCTCTACATGATCAGTTATTTTATCTTTTTTCCATTTATGTCAAAGCACTACAATATGTAATTATAAGATGGATCATATGTAAATGTATCTTTGCACTTATTGAGTCCTAAATTGCTTGGAGGTGCTTTATAGAACAGTTTGACAGAACTAAAACCAAAGGGCAGAATTAGAATTTTTCCTTTTACTCAAATTAACCAACCTTACTTATCATCAATCATTGCCTAGTGTCCAAGTCTAAAGTTCCTGTTTTCTGTTTATCTTCATCCTAACTAACATTTTACCAGCTGCAAATTTTACATAAAACTATTGCAATCATGGTGTGCATTACAGTATTTTATCTTGTGGTTGGGACTCTGTTTACCTTGGCTTATGAAATCTAAGCTTCAACTGCCACTTTGCAAAGAGATAGCATGTTCCTTACCCACATAAAGAAAGTTGGACAAATGACTTCCCTATCCCATTCCCTTACACAACTATAGATTTGACACAAATGCAAAACCTTCCAGAGTTGAATACTATCACTTGGTGTTACCTGATTGGATGGAATCATAATAGTATATTAGAATAGCCATTTAGCTAAACAAACACAGGACTCATCAAACAAGGAAGAATCTCAGGTCTGCCAAGATGGAGTAGCCCCATTCCTACTATACTCCCTCTTATAACTAAAAAACCTTGGACATAAAACAACAAACAAGAATATGAAGTCTATGAAAGGTGAAAAAGAGGGAGAACATCCTGGGACCCTCAGGATTTGAGGAATGACATGGTGATGAATCCCTCAGGTTACCTTACTGCCTCCCATATATCCTGGACAGACTGCTGCAGAACCTCCATCCCAGAACTGCCAGCAAGCACAGACAAAAATAAGGATAAGAAATGCCTTTTCCCCTAGCCAAAGGACCAGGGAAAGGGTTGCCTAACAACAGAAAAATTTTTGGCAAAACCCTCCTTATTCCAGCCAAACACCAATGCAAAAACTGCACTCCCATCCTTGTTTACACTCCTGCCTCCACATTTTCACCAAGCGAAGAGGATGTTGAACATCTGCTTTCCCGTCCTGGCTGGGGTACTCTGACTCCTTTGCTGGAGTAGTGACAGTGGGGCTAATGAAGGAGCTGAGCTTCCACTCTCCACCCCACCAGGGTAGTGCCAGCAGGGTCCAGAGGTAAGCCTAGCTTCTACTCCCTTCAGGCACCAAGCAGACTTAACAGGCAGTATAAGCCAGAGTGACTGACATTCTGTGCCCATTCTTCTGTGGTGTCAGACTGAGGCCCTGAGACTTTCTCTCCTCAACTTTCCTGGAGAGGCTCCTTCTGCACCCTTAGCCAGTACCTGTAGGGATAGGTGGTAGCTCATGGCATCAGACCGACAAACCAAGCAGACCAAAATGATACTGCAAAGACTTTAAATTTAAATTTTTATTGGAGCCACAGCCCACAGAAGTACCTGTATGGTAACCTTAAACCCTGTCTGCTAAAATGAAGGATTTAAATAGGACCCAGAGATTCCTAATATGATAGACAAAATGTCCATGGTACAATAACAAATTACCTGTAATATAAAGAATCAAGAAAAATCACAAACTGAGTAAGAAAAACAATCAATGGGTACAAACATCAAATTGAATCAGATGTTTGAATTATCTGACAATAGTTGTAAAGTGACCATCATAAAAATGCTTCATCATGAAATTTAAAGTCTTTTGTGACAAATGAAAAGTAGAAATCTAAGCAAAGAAGTAGAATTTATTAAAAAGAATCAAATAGAAATTATAAAACTGAAAGATATAACCCCCAAACTAAACAAACAAACACTGAATGGGTTCAATGCAGCAGAGTGAAGATGACAGAATCAGTGAACCTAATGAAATATCAACACTACTTACCCACTCTGAGCAAAGGACAGAAAATAGAAACATGACTAAGAGACTCTCAGGGAACCAAGGGAAAAGAGCAAAAGGTCCAACATTTTTATTATCAGAGCCTCAGGAGGTGAGAATGAGGGTGGGTGTGAAAGAATATCAAAGAAATAATGGCTGAAAACTTTCCAACTTTTGTGAAAGACAATTAGGCAAAGAAAAAATCTAAAAGGCATACAGAAATGACTCATTATCTATAGGAGAAGACCAATTTGAATAATAGCATTCCAACAGCTGAGAAAAAAAAAACAAACCACAAAACTATAGACCATGAATTCAATGTCTGGTGAAGACATCCTTCAGGAATGAAAGAGAAAATAAAGAAAATCTCAGACAAAGGAAAACTAAAAGAATTTTTTGCTAGCAAACCAGCTCTTAAAAAGAGCTAAAGGAAGGCTCATAACTTCAGAAACAAAAGAAGAATATCATAATGGTAAAAATAAACATAAATATAATAGACTGTCCTTTTTCATAAAATCCTAAATCATATTTGATAATTAAAGCAAAAGTTATAACACCATCTGTGGTGCTCAATATATATTGAAGAATTAAGTGATTGTATCTTAAAAGTTGAGAGGGTAATGGGACCTAAGTGGAAGCATGGTTTCTACACTTCACAAGAAGTAGTAATAGACCAATATCAGTAGATACTGTAATATCTAGAGCAAGCACTAATTTAAAAATACAATATGATACACTAAAAAAAGTATAAATAAAGACAGAATCCTAAATATGTTCTTGTAACCATAAGAAGGCAAGAAAAGAGAAATTAGGTAATGAGAAAAAGGAGAAACAAAGAATAAAATGTTACTCTTGAGCCCCAACACATCAATAATAACCTTAAATGTAAATGGTCTAAATACACCAATCAAATGACAATGATTAGCAAGAAATGAAAAAAAAAAGGATCAAACAATATGCTGTCTACAAGATATTCACTTTAAATACAATGACTTATGTAGACTGAAAGCAAAAAGATGAGAAAAGATATGCAGCATTAATTTTTAAAAAGCAGGAGTGGCTATATTAATATCTGATAAAAATATTTTTCAGAGTAAAGAAAATTACTAGAGGCAAAGAGGGACATTACATACTGGTAAAAGACTCAATCTACCCAGTACACATAATGATCCTAAATGTATATGCACCAAACAATAGAGTTTCAAATAAATGAAACAAAACTTATACAGCAGAAAGCCGTACTACAGAAACCCACAATTACAGCTGGGGAATGTAACATCCCACTCTCAGCAACTGATAGTACGAAACACAATCAATCACCAGAATTGACTTGACATAGAGCACTCTAAAAAACAACAGCAGAATACACAGTTTTTTTTCAAGTACCCATGCATCATTGATCAAGCTAAACCACATCCCATGCCATAAAAGAAATCTCAGCACATTTAAAAGAACTGAAATCATATTCAGAATGTTCTGTGATGATATGGAATCAAATTAGAAATCAATACAGAAAGAACACAAGAAAGTCTCCAAACACATGGAGGCTAAACAAAACACTTCTAAAGCATCAGGGGATCTAAGAGAAAGTCTCAAGCAAGCTAAGAAAAAAAAAAGAAACCTGAAAAAAAAAGAAAATATAATGTATCTAAATATGTGGTATGCAGGTAGGCAGTGATTAGAGGAAAATTTGTATCAATATGCTTACATTAGAAACAAGGAACTGTCTCAAATCAATAATCTAAGTTCCTAGTTCAAGAAACTAGGTGAGGAGGAGCAAAATAACCCCAAAGACAGCTAAGGAAAGCAACAATGAAGAGAAGAGCAGAAATAAATAGGATTGAAAAGACGAAAACATAGCAAAAATCAGAGAAAGAAAAAGCTGATTCTTTGAAAAGATCAATAAAATTGATAAACTCCAAGCAAGACTGACAAAAATAAAGAGAGAATGTAAATCACAGTATCAGGGAAGAACAGAGGATATCACTACCGATCCTGTGGCCATTAAAAAGGAATAATATGAACAACATAAAAAACCAGAATCAAACCTGTTCTGACTCATAGCAACCCTATAGGACAGAGTAGAGCTGCCCCATAGGGTTTCCAAGGAGTAGAGTAGATGGTGGATTTTGGTTAGCAGTTGTAGCTCTTAACCACTAGGTCACCAGGGCTCCATGAACAACATAACACTCATAAATTCAATGTCCTGGATGAAATGGACCGATTCGTTGAAAACCAGAAGCTACCAAAATTCAACAAGATGAACAACATAATCAGAATAGTCCTATGACCAAAAAAGAAACTGACCTCCTAATCATAAGGTTCCCAGATGAGAAATCTCCCATCTAGGATGCTTCCGTTAAAGAATTCTACCAAAATCAAAACTATATTTTACTGTGTTCTAGGTGAAAGTTTACACAGCAAATTAGGTTCCCATTTAAGGATTTCTATACAAATTGGTCTGTGATATTGGTTACATTTTTCACAATGTGTCAGCATTCTCATTTTCATTCTGTTTGTTCTATTTCCATTGATCTAACTTCCCTGTCCCTCCTTGCCTTCTCGTCTTTGTTTTTGGGTAAATGTTGACCGTTTGGCGTCATATAGTTGATTGTTTAAGGAAGCACATTACTCATGGGTGATATTGTTTATTTTATAATCCAGTCTATTATTTGGCTGAAAGTTGACCTCCAGGAGTGGCCTCATTTCCAAATTTAAAGGGTATCTTAAGGGGATAGTCTCGGAGGTTCCTCTAGTCTCTATCAGCCCAGTTAAGTATTACCTTTTTTAGGAATTTGAATTTTGTTCTACATTTTTCTCCCAATCTATTTGGGAACTTCTACTGTATCCCTGGTCAGAACGATTGGTAGTGGTAGCCAGGCACCATCTAGTTCTTCTGGGCTCAAGCTAGATAAAACCATGGTTCGTGTGGGCTATTAATCCTGTGGACTAGTTTCTTCTTTGAGTCTTCACTTACATTCATTCTTTTTTCCTCCACATGAGTAGAGATCAATAGTTGTCTCTTAGATGGCCACTCACAAGCTTTTAAGACCCAGAAGTTACTCACAAAACTAGGATGTAGAACTTTATCTTTATGAATAATGGTATGCCAGTCGACTGAGTTGTCCCATGAGACTATGGTTCTAAGCCTTTTAACCCAGTAAACCAATGCTGTAAGATGTTTGGATATGTCTAGTACGTCTCTGTAGATGTGCCACCTATGTGCTTTAATATAAATATGAATATATATGCAGCACACATAAATGTGCATATACATAAGCCTACCACTACACCTATACATGCACGTGCATGTGCTCACATGCCTTCCTATACACATATATGCATACATATCTACCAATGCAACTACACTCATATTTTTAGGTTGTTATTACTGTTATTGCAAAATTTTAAGTTATTGATTTTACTGAACTTGTACCTTATTCTTGTGTACTTAGTGTCTTCATTTACCTTGGTCAAGTTCTGCAGACTTCACTCATAGTAGGTGTTGTCTTTCCCATCACCAAAAATAATAAGACAGTGGAGCCCTGGTGGAGCAGTGGTTAAGAGCTCAGGCTACAAACCAAAAGGTCAGCAGTTCGAGTCCACCAGCTGTTCCTTGGAAACCCTATGGGGCAGTTCTACTCTGTCTTATAGGGTTGCTATGAGTCAGAATCGACTCAACAGCAACAGGTTTGGTTTTATCAAGAAAGTGATTCTTCCTCCCTCCCCCTCCCATCCCTGGTAACCATTCAAAGAACTTTGCTATCTGTGTTTATAACTATTCTTGACTTTTTATAGAAGTGAGATCATACAATATTTGTCCTTTTGTGTTGACATTTCACTCAGCATAATGTCCTCCAGATTCATCCATGTTATATTTATGGGCTCCTCATTATTCTTTATAGTTGTGTAGTATTCCATTGTATGCATGTACCACAATTTGATGGGCACTTAGGTTGTTTCCATCTTTCTGCTATAGTGAATAATGTTGTAATGAATATAGATGTGCATATGTCTATTTGTGTCACTGCTCTTATATCTCTAGGATATGTGACTGGAGTGGGAATAGTGGATCGTAACTTATTTCCCTTTCTAGCTTTCTGAGGAAGAGCCCTACCTTTTTCCATAGTGTTTTTACCATTTTACAATCCCGCCAGAAAAGCATCAACGTTAAAATCTCCCCACCAGCTCACCAGCATTTGCTGTTTTCTATTATTTATTTATTTAGATCAGTGCCGTTTTAGCAGGGGTGAGATGGTGTCTCATTGTAGTTTTGATGTGCATCTCTTTAGTGGCTAATGATGGTGAGCATCTTTTCATGTGTTTGTTAGCTGCCTAAATGTCCTCTTTGGTGTAGTGTCTGTTCATGTCCTTGGACTGTTTTTTAATCGGGTTATTTGTCTTTTTGTTGTTGAGTTGTAGAAGTTTTCTATGCATTTTAGAGGTTAGACCCTTATCAGATATGTCCTTGCCGAAGATTTTATCCCGGTCTGTAGGTTCTCTTTCTACTCTTTTGGTAAAGTCTTTTGATGAGCCTAAGTATTTAATTTTTAGGAGGTCTCAGTTACCTAATTTATTTCCTGTTGTTCATGCATTTATGCCAAAAATTTGGTCCCCTAGTTTTATCCCTATGTTGTCTTCCAGGAACTTTTTTAGTTTTAGCTTTGACATTTTGGTCTTGGATCCATTTTGAGTTTGTTTTCGTGAATGGTGTGAGGTACAGATCCTGTTTCATTTCCTGCAAGTGTGTATTTAGTTTTGCCAGCACCATACGTTAAAGAGACTATTTCTTCTCCCATTGAATGGACTTTGACCATTTGTCAAAAATTGGCTCCCCATAGATAGATGGATTTACTTCTGGGTTCTCAATTGTATTCCATTAGTCTTTGTGCCTGTCTCTGAGCTAATACCAGGCTGTTTTTATTACTGTGGCTGTATAGTAAGTTTTGAGACTGGGAAGTGTAAGCCTGCTTTGTTCTTCTTCAATATTGCTTAGTAATTCGGGGCCTCTTTGCTTTCCATATAAAGCTGGAGATAAGTTTTTCCATTTCATCGAAGAAAGTTGTTGAGATTTGGATTGGGATTACATTATATTTATAGATCACTTTGGGTGGTATTGACATTTCTACAGTATTAAGTCTTCCAATAAATGAGAAAGGAATGCTTTACATTTATGTAGTTCTCTTTTAGTTTCTTGCAGTATTACTATTTTTTTACTTAGCAAAACTACATAACTTTTTTTTATTGTACTTCAGATGAAGGTTAACAGAACAAATAGTTTCTAATTAAACAGTTATTACACATATTGTTTTATGACAATGGTTAACAGCCCCCCGACACGTCAACACTCTCCCTTCTCAACCTTGAGTTCCCTGTTACCAGCTTTCAAGTTCCCTCTTGTCTTCTAGTCCTTGTCCCTGAACTGTTGCGCCCCATTAGTCTCATTTTGTTTTATGAGGCTGTCTAATAATTGGCTGAATGGTGAACCTTGGGAGTGACTTCATTCCTGAGCTAAAAGGGTGCCCAGGGGCCATACTCTGAGGGTTTCTCCAGTCTCTGTCAGGCCAGTAAATCTGGTCTTTTTTTGTGAATTAGAATTTTGTTCTACTTTTTTCTCCAGCTCTGTCCAGGACACTCTGTTGTGATCCCTGTCAGAGCAATCAGTGGTAACCAGGCACCATCTAGTTGACTGGACTCAGTCTGGTGGAGGCCGTGGTAGTTGTGGTCCATTAGTCCTTTGAACTTATCTTTCCCTTGTATCTTGTTTTCTTCATTCTCCCTTGTTCCCGAAGGGGTGAGACCAGTGGAATATCTTAGATGGCTGCTCACAGGCTTTTAAGAACTCAGACGCTAGTCATCAAGGTAGAATGCAGAACATTTTCTTTATAAAGTATGTTATGCCAATTGAGCTAGATGTTCCCCGAGACCACAGTCCCCACAGCCCTCTGCCCAGTAATTCAATCGCTCAGGGGGTTTGGATGTGTCTATGGAGCTTCCATGACCTTTCTGTGTACAAGTTGTGCTGGCTTCTCCAGTATTGGCATATTGTCTTCCCTTCACCAAAGTTACCACTTATCTATTATCTATTTAGTATTCCTCCCCCACCCATCCCATCCCTCATAACCAACAAAAATTGTTTCTTTTTATGTGTAAACTTTTTCATGAGTTTTTACAGTATTGGTCTCATACAATATTTGTCCTTTTGTGATTGACTTATTTCACTCAGCATAATGTCCTCCAGTTTCATCCGTGTTATGAGATGCTTCACAGATTCATCATTGTTCTTTATTGTTGCATGATATTCCATTGTGTGAATGTACCACAGTTTGTTTATCCATTCATCTGTTCATAGACATCTAGGTTATTTCCATCTGTTTACTGTTGTGAATGATGCTGCCATGAACATGGGTGTGCATATATCTATTCGTGTGATGGCTCTTATTTCTCTAGGATATAGTCCTAGGAGTGGGATTGCTGGATAGTATGGTATTTCTATTTCTAGCCTTCTAAGGAAGTGCCATATCATTTTCCAAAATGGTTTTATCATTTTGCATTCCCACCAGCAGTGCATAAGAGTTCCAGTCTCCCTGCAGACTCAATATTTGTTATTTCCAGTGTTTTTGATTTGTGCCAGTAATGCTGGGGTGAGATGGTATCTCATTGTGGTTTTTTATTTGCATTTCTCTAATGGCTAGGGATCTAAAATATTTCCTCATGTGTCTATTGGCCGCTTGAATGTCTTCTTTGGTGAAGTGTTTGTTCATTTCCTTTGCCCATTTTTTTTTTTATTGTACTTTAGGTGAAGGTTTACAGAACAAATAGTTTCTCATTAAACAGTCAGTACACGTATTGTTTTATGACATTGGATAACAACCCCAAGACATGTCAACACTCTCCCTTCTCGGCTTTTTTGTTTTTGTGTGTGAGAAAATATACATAACCAAAGATACACCATTATAAAAATTTCTACATGCACAATTCAGTGACATCGATTACTTTCTTCCAGTTGTTCTGCTATTCTCACTTTAGATGAAGGTTTACAGAACAAAGTAGTTTCTCATTAAAGAGTTAGTACACATGTTGCCCTATGACAATGGTTAACAACCCCACTACATGTCAACACTGCCCTTACTCAACCTTGGGTTCCCTATCACCAGCCTTCCTGGCCCCTTCTGCCTTCTAGTCCTTGTCCCTGGACTGCTGAGTCTCATTAGTCTCGTTTTGTCTTATGGGGCTGTCCATTCCCCGGTTGAACGGTGAACCTCGGAAGTGACTTCACCACTGAGCTAAAGGGGTGTCTGGGGGCCATACTCTTGGGGTTTCTCCAGTGTCTTTCAGGCCAATCTGGTCTTCTGTTTGTGTGTTAGAATTTTCTTCTACATCTTTCTACAGCTGTGTCTAGAACCCTCTGCTGTGATCCCGTTCAGAGCAGTCAGTGGTGGTAGCCGGGCACCATCTAACTGTACCAGACTCAGTCTGGTGGTGGTCTTGGTAGCTGTGGTCCATTAGTCCTCTGGACTAATCTTTTCCTTGTATCCTGTTCTCATCATTCTCCTTTGTTCCCGAAGGGGTGAGACCAGTGGAGTATCTTAGATGGCTGCTCACAGGCTTTTAAGACCCCAGACACTACTCACCAAAGTACAATGTAGAACATTGTCTTTGTAAAAGGTGTTATGCCATTTGAGCTAGACGTTCCACGATACAATGGTCCCCACAACCCTCTGCCCAGCAATTTAGTCCCTCAGGGAGTTTGGATGTATCTATGGAGCTTCCATGACCTTTCCTTGTACAAGTTATGCTGACTTCCCCAGTATTGTGTACTGTCTCACCTTTCACTAAAGATACCACTTACTATTGTCTGTTTAGTATTCCCCGCACTCCTCCCATCCCTCATAACCGATAAAGATTGTTACTTTTTGTATGTAAATTTTTCATGGGTTTTTACAATAGAGGTCTCATACAATATTAGTCCTTCTGTGAATGACTTATTTCACTCAGCATAAGGTCCTCCAGTTTCATCCATGTTATGAGATGCTTCACAGATTCATCACTGATCTTTATCGTTGCATAGTATTCCATTGTGTGTATGTACCATAGTTTGTTTATCCATACATCGGTTGATGGGCATCTAGGTTATTTCCACCTGTTTGCTATTGTGAACAATGCTGCAATGAACATGGGTGTGCATATGTCTATTCGTGTGATGGCACTTATTTCTCTAGGATATAGTCTTAGGAGTGGGATTGCTGGGTTGTATGGTATTTCTATTTCAGCTTTCTAAGGAAGTGCCATATCATTTTCCAAAATGGTTTTATCATTTTGCATTCCCACCAGCAGTGCATAAGAGTTCCGATCTCTCCGCAGCCTCTCCAACGTTCGTTATTTCCAGTGTCCTTGCTTTGTGCCAGTAATGCTGGGGTGAAATGGTATCTCACAGCGGTTTTAATTTGCATTTCTCTAGTCGCTAGTGAATGCGAGCATTTCTTCATGTGTCTGCTGGCTGCTTGAATGTCTTCTTTGGTGAAGTATCTTTTCATTTCCTTTGCCCATTTGTTAGTAGGATTATTTGTCTTTTTGTTGTAGAGGTGTTGGATTTTCTTCCAGATTATGGAGATTAGACCTTTGTCTGACTTATACTGTCCCCTAATTTTTTTGCCAGTCTGTAGGTTCTCTTTTTACTCTTTTGGTGAAATCTTTTGAAGGGCATATGTGTTTGATTTTTAGAAGATCCCAGTTATCTAGCTTATCTTCTGGGGTTTGTGTGTTGATGGTTTTGGTTGGTATCTTGTTAATGCCGTGTATTAGGGCCTGTAGTGTTGGCCCTATTTTTTCTTCTATGAACTTTATACTTTTTGGCTTTATATTTCGGTCTTTGATCCATTTTGAATTAGTTTTTGTATATGGTGTGAGGTATGGGTCCTGTTTCATTTTTTTGCAGATGGACATCCAGTTTTGCCAGCAGCATTTGTTAAAAAGACTGTCCCCATTTGATGGACTCTGGGCCCTTGTTGAAGATCAGGTGACCATAGGTGGATGGATTTACATCTGGGTTCTCAATTCTGTTCCATTGGTCAATGTATCTGTCGTTGTACCAGTAGCAGGCTGTTTTGACTACCGTAGCCGAATAGTAGCTTCTGAGGTCAGGTAGTGCGAGTCCTTCTACTTTATTCTTCTTCTTCAATAGTGTTTTTACTTATCTGGGGCTTCTTCCTTTCCATATAAAGTTAATGATTAGTTTTTCCATTTCTATAAAGAATGTTGTTGGTATTTGGATAGGGATTGCATTGTATTTGTAAATTGGTTTAGGTAGAATTGTCATTTTCACAATGTTGAGTCTACTATCCATGAGCATGGTACATTTTTCCATTTATGTAGATCACTTTGGGTTTCTTGAAGTAAGGTTTGTAGTCTTTTTTTTTTTTTTTTTGTACAGGTCTTTTACATTCCTGGTTAGATTTATTCCTAAGTATTTTATTTTTTTTAGGGGCTATTATAGATGGTATTGTTTTCCTGATTTCCTTTTCATCATTCTCTTTATTGGTGTATAGGAATCCTACTGATTTTTGTATGTTTATCTTGTATCCCGCTACTCACTTGCAGTATTATTTTATTGTTGTTGTTAGGTGACGTCAAGTTGGTTCTGACTCATAGTGACCCTATGTACAACAAAAGAAAACCCTGCATGGTTTTGCACCATCCTCACGATGATTGCTATGTTTAAGGCCATTGTTGAAGCCGCTGTGTCAATCTATCTCATTGAAGGTCTTCCTCTTTTTCACTGACCCTCTGCTTTACCAAGCATTATGCTCTTGTCCCGGGACAGAGTCCTCCTGATAACTTGTCCAAAGTACGTAAGACAAAGTCTTGCCATTCTTGCTTCTATTGAGCATTCTGGCTGTAGTTTTTCCAAGACAAATTTGTTTGTTTTTCTAGCAGTCCATGGTGTATTCAATGTTCTTTGCCAACACCATAATTCACCTATATTAATTCTTCTTTGGTCTTCCATATTCATTGTCCAGTTTTCACAAGTATAGGAGGTGATGGGAAATACCATGGCTTGAGGCTACCTTAGTCCTTAAGGTGATATTTTATTGTTTTAACACTTCAAAGAGGTCTTTTGCAGCAGATTTGGCCAATGCAATAAGTAGTTTGATTTCTTGAGTGCTTCTACTATGGGTGTTGATTGCGGATCCAAGTAAAATGAAATCCTTGACAACTTCAGTATTTTCCCCGTTTATCTTGACACTGCTTATTGGTCAAGTTGTGAGAATTTTTGTTTCATATTGAGGTGTAATCCATACTGAAGGCTGTAATCTTTGATCTTCATCAGTAGGTCCTTCAAGTCCTCTTCGATTTGTTAATGTGTCTTCCTCTAATCCTGATGCCATTTTCTTCTTCATACATTCTACCTTCTCAGATTATTTGCTCAACTTACAGATTGAATAAGTAAGATGAATGGATACAACCCTGACACGCACCTTTTCTGATTTTAAACTGTACAGTATTCCCTAGTTCTGTTCAAATGACTGCCTCTTGGTCTATGTACAGATTCTGCATGAGCATAATCGAGTGTTCTGGAATTCCATTTGTGATAGTTAAGGTTGCGTATCAACTTGGCTGGGCCATGACTCTCAGCTGTTTGCAGTTATGATATAGTTTGGCAGCTCTGTAATGATGTCATCACCTCCATGATGAGATCTGATATAATTGTTATTGCATCCATAATGAGATCTGCTATGAGCAGCCAATCAATTTAAAGAGTTTCCTTTGGGTTATGGCCTGCATCCAATATATATGGACTTGCTGGTAAAGCTAGCTGGCTTTTGCTCTGCTCTGGATCCTGCATCTGGCTTGTCATCAACTGAATTCTGGTTTTTGGGACTTGAGCCAGCAGCCTGTCATCTTACCCGCTGATTTTGTATTCATCAGCCTCTGAAGCTAGGTGAGTCAGGAGAAGTCTCCATCTTGATGCCTGATTCACAGATTTGGGACTTTCCAGCCTCTACAACAGCGTTTTTCTCTACAACCTTTTTTCAAAAACATAAAAGGTGAGTATACACATGGACCTCACTGAATGGAATACACAGGAATCAAATTGACTATAGTTGTGGAAAGAGATGATAGAAAAGCTGAGTATCATCAGTCAAAATAAGCCAGGGGCCGACTGCGGAACAGACCATTGGTTACTAATATGAAGTTCAAGCTGAAGCTCAAGAAAATTAGAACGAGCCCAAGTACAACCTTGAGTATATTTCACAGTTGACCATCTCAAGAATAGAATAGATTTGATGAATTTAACACTAATGACTGAAGACCAGATGAGTTGTGGAATGACATCAAGGACATCATCCATGAAGAAAGCAAAAGATCATTAAAAAGACAGGAAAGAAAGAAAAGACCAAAATAAATGTCAGAAGAGACTCTGAAACTTGCTCTTGAATGTTGAGTAGTTAAAGTGAATGGAAGAAATGATGAAGTAAAGGAACTGAATAGAAAATTCCAAAGGGCAGCTTGAGAAGACAAAGTATAATGACATGTGCAAAGACCTGGAATTAGAAAACCAAAAGAGAAGAACACACTTGGCATTTCTCAAGCTGAAAGGACTGAAGAAAAATTCAAGCCTCAATTTCCAATAGTGAAGGATTCTATAGGCAAAATACTGAACAAGTCAAGAAGCATCAAAAAAAATTGGTTGATGTTCAGTCATTTCAGGAGGTAGCATACGATCAAGAACTGATTGTACTGAAGGGAGAAGTCCAAGCTGCACTGAAGGCATTGGCAAAAAACAAGGCTACTGGAATTGATGGAATATCAATTGAGATGTTTCAACAAACGGATACAGAGCTGGGAGTGCTCACTCGTCTATGCCAAGATATTTGGAAGACAGCTACTTGGTCAATCAACTGGAAGAGATCCATATTTATCCCTATTCCGAAGAAAGGTGATCCAATCAAATGTGGAAATTATCGAACTGTATTATTAATATCACACACAAGGAAAATTTTTCTAAAGATCATTCAAAAGCAGTTGCAGCAGTACGTCAATAAGGAGCTGCCACAAATTCAAGCTGGGTGCAGAAGAGGACCTGGAACAAGGGATATCATTACAGATGTCAGATGGATCCTGGCTGACAGCAGAAAATACCAGAGAGATGTTTACTTGTGTTTTGTTGACTATGCAAAGACATTTGACTGTGTGGATCATGACAAATTATGGATAACATTGTGAAGGATGGGAATCCCAGAACACTTAATTGTGCTCATGAGGAACCTGTACGGAGATGAAGAGGCAGTAATTCAAACAGAACAAGGGGATACTTCGCAGTTTAAAGTCAGGAAAGGTGTGCATCAAGGTTGTATCCTTTCACCATATTTACTCAGTCTGTAGGCTGAGCAAATAACCGGAGAAACTAGACTATATGAAGAAGAATGGAGCCATCAGGATTGGAGCAAGACTCATTAACAACCTGCTTTATGCAGATGACACAACCTTGCTTGCTGAAAGTGAAGAAGACTTGAAGCACTTACTGATGAAGAACAAAGACTACAGCCTTCTGTATGGATTATACCTCAACATAAAGAAAACACAAATCCTCACAACATCATGATAAACGGAGAAAATATTGAAGTTGTCAAGGATTTCATTTTACTTGGATCCACAATCAACACCCACAGAAGTAGCAGTCAAGAAATCAAACTACTTATTGCATTGGCCAAATCTGCCGCAAAAGACCTCTTTAAAGTGTTCAAAAGTAGAAACGTCACTTTAAGGACTAAGGTGAGCCTGACCTAAGCCTTGGTGTTTTCAGTCACCTCATATGCATGTGAAAGATGAACAACGAATAAGGAAGACTGAAGAAGAATCCATGCCTTTTAGTTGTAGTGTTGACAAAGAATATAGAATATATTATGGACTGCCAAAAGAACAAAATAAGTCTGTCTTGGGAGAAGTACAGCCAGAATGCTCCTTGGAACCAAGGTTGATGAGACTTTGACTCACATACTTTGGACATGTTATCAAGAGGGACAGGAGAAGGACATCATGCTTGGTAAAGTGGAGGGTCAGCAGAAAAGAGGAAGACCCTCAAGGAGATGGATTGACACAGTGGCTGTAACAATGGGCTCAAGCATAGCAACGATCATGAGGATGGAGCAGGACAGGGCAGTGTTTCGTTTTGTTGTACGTAGGGTTGCTATTAGTCAGAACCAACTCAACAGCATCTAAAACAAGAACAACAACCATGTTAGCCATTTCCTTGGTATCAATCTCTGTAGTTCTCTCTCTCTCTCTCTCTTTCTATTTTATATATATAATATATATAAAGTGTATATAATATATATGCTTCACTGGTTTTACTTCTCTGGGGAAACCAGCCTTAGACACCATTCTCCTCAATGTTATCCATAATTTGTTATTATCCACACAGTTGAATGCCTTTGCATAGTCAACAAAACACAAGTAAGTATCTTTCTGTTATTCTCTGCTTTAAGCCAAGATCCATCTGATGTTAGCAATGATATCCCTAGTTCCAAGTCCTCTTCTGCTTCTAGCTTGAATTTCTCAAAGTTCCTTGTCAATGTACTGCTGCAACAATTTTTGAATTGTCTTCAGCAAAATTTTGCTTTGTGTGATATTAATGATCTTGGTTGAAAATTTCTGCATTCTGTTGGATCAACTTTCTTGTGTTTTACAGTTTCCTTGTATAAGTACTTTACTTTCCTGGTTAGGTTTATTCCTAGGTATTTTATACTTTTGATAGCTATTGTAAATTGTATTGTTTTCTTGATTTCCTTTTCAGAGTTCTCCTTGATAGCGTAGAGGAACGCAACTGATTTTTGTGTGTTGATCTTACACCCTGCCACTTTGTTGAATGCTTCTATTATTTCCAGTAACTTGCTTGTGGAACCTCTGGGATTTTCTATGTGTAGGATCATTTCCTCTTCAAATAAGGATAGCTTTACTTCTTCCTTTCCAATGTGGATACACTTTATTTTGGTTTCTTGCCTTGTTGCTCCGGCTAGGACTTCCAGTACAATAATGAATAAGAATGGTGAAAATGGGCGTCCTTGTTTGTTCCCATTCTTAAGGGGAATGTTGTCAATCTTTCTCTATTGAGAATAATGTTGGCTGTTGGTTTTGCATAGGTACCCTTAACTATATTGAGGAATTTCCCTTCTATTCCTATTTTGCTGAGAGTTTTTATTTGGAAACGGTGTTGGTATTTATCAGATGCCTTTTTTGCATTGATTGAGATAATCATGTGATTCTTTTCCTTATTTATATTTATGCAGTGAATTATGTTGATTGATTTCCTGATGTTGAACCATCCTTGCATCTGTGGTATTAATCCCACCTGATCTTAATTATTATTATAATTATTATTTTTGATACGATGTTGAATTCTGTTGACTAAAATTTGATTGAAAATTTTTGCATGTATATTCTTGAGGGATATTGGTTGGTAATTTTGTGTGTGTGTGATGTTGTCTTAGTTATGCTGATGTCGCTGTAACTGAGATATCACAAGTGGATGACTTTAACAAACAAAAGTTTATTCTTTCAGCTTAGGAGGCTAGAAGTCCAATTCAGGGTGCCTGTTCTAGGGGAATGCTTTCTCTCTCTGTCGGTTTTGGGGAAAGGTCCTTGTCATCTATCTTCCCCTGGTGTAGGAGCTTCTTAGCCAAGGGACCCCTGGTCCAAAGGATGTGTGCTGTCCTGGCTGTTTTTACTTGGTGGTATGAGGTTCCCCTGTCCCTCTGCTCACTTCTGTCTTTTATATCTCAAAAGAGATTGACTTAAAACACAATCTAATCTTGTAGATTGAGTCCTGCCTCATTAACATAACTGCCTCTAATCCTGCATCACTAACATCATAGAGGTAGGATTTATGACATGTAGGAAAATCACATCAGATGACAGAATGGTGGACAATCACATAATACTGGGAATCACAGCCTAGCCAATTTGATACACACTTTTGGGAGACACAATTCATTCCATAACAGATGTCTTTGCCTGGCTTTTCGTTAGGGTTATGCTGGTTTCATAGAATGAATTAGTGAGTATTCCTTCCTTTTCTATGTTCTGGAATAGTTTGAGTAGAATTGGTGTCAACTCTTTTCTGAATGTTTGGTAGACTTCTCCAGTGAAGCTGTCTGGGCCAGGGCTTTGCTTCTGTTGTTGTTGGGAGTTTTTTTTTTTTTTTTTAACAACATTTCCAATTTTTTCTTTTTTGGGGGTCTATTTATATTTTCTATCTCTATTTGTGTTAGTATAGGTAGGTGTTTCTAGAAATTTGTCCATTTAGTCTAGGTTTTCAAATTTGTTGGAGTGCAATTTTTCATAATATTTTGTTATGATCTTCTCTAGCTCAGTTGGTTCTTTTGTAATGTCACCCATTGTTATTTTGGCTATTTGCATCTTTTAATTTTTTTCCTTTGTCAATTTTCCCAATGGTTTGTCAATTTTATTAATCCCCTCAAAGAACCAACTTCTAGTCTTGTTGATTGTTTCCATTGTTTTTCTGTTTATTTCATTTATTTCCACTCTGATACTTATTATTTCCATTTTTCTGGTATCTATGGTGTGATGGTTAAGGCTGTGTGTTAACTTGGCTGGGCCATGATTCTCAGTGGTCTGGCAGTTATGTAATGATGTAATCACCTCCATGATAAGATCTGCTATGAGGAGCCATCAGTTGAAAGGGAATTTCCTTGGGGGTGTGGCCTGCATCCTATATATATGGACTTCCTGGTGAAGCTCACTGGCTTTTGCTATGTTCTGGATCCTACATCTGACCTCTAGTTCTTGTGACTTAAGCTTGCAGCCTGTCATCTTACCTGCTGATTTTGGATTCATCAGCCTCAGTAACCTGTGAGCCAGCAGCCTGCTACCTGACTTGTCAATCCTTGGTTCCTCATCCCCGCAGCTATTTGGGTCAGTAGAAGACTCCAGGCTGATGCCCGATCCACAGACTTGGCACTTTTCAGCCTATACAATCCCATCAGTCTTTTCCTTGATATAAACCTTTCTCCTTTGTCTCTCTCTCTATATGTATATACGCATCACTGGTTTTACTTATCTAGAGAACCCAGACTAAGACATATGGCCTTCTTTTGCTCTTCCTTGTCTATTTGCTTAAGTGTCTGATTAAATTATTTCTTATTTTTGGATGTATGCATTTATTAGTATAAAGTTTCCACTGAGCACTGCTTTTGCAGTGTCCCAAAGGTTTTTGTATGTTGTGTTTTAATTCTCATTTGATTCTAAGCATTTTTTTGGTTTATTTTTTAATTTTTCTTTAATTCTACATTGGATGAAGGTTTACAGAACAAACTAGCTTCTCATTAAACAGTTAGTACATATATTGTTTTAGGCATTGGATAACAACCCGATGACATGTCAGCACTGTCCTTTCTCAAACTTGGGTTCCCTATTACCAACTTTCCTGTCCCCTCTTGCCTTCTAGTCCTTACCCCTGGGATGGTGTGCTCCTTTAGTCTCGTTTTGTTTTATGGGCCTGTCTAATCTTTGACTGAAGGGCGAACCTCAGGAGTGACTTCATTACTGAACTAAAAGGGCATCCGGGAGGCTTACTCTTGGGGTTTCTCCAGTCTCTGTCAGGACAGAAAGTCTGGTCTTTTTTTGTGAGTTAGAATTTTGTTCTACATTTTTCTCCAGCTCTGTCTGGGACCCTTGTTGTGATCCCTGTCAGAGCAGTCAGTGGTAGCCGGGCACCATCTAGTTGTACTGGACTCAGTCTGGTGGAGGCTGTGGTAGTTATGGTCCATTAGTTCTTTGGACTAATCTTTCCCTTGTATCTTTAGTTTTCTTTATTCTCTCTTGCTCCTGAAGTGGTGAGACCAGTGGAGTATCTTAGATGGTCACTCAGAAGATTTTAAGAACCCAGATGCTACTCACCAAGGTAGAATATAGAGCATTTTCTTTATAAACTATGTTATGCCAGATGAGCTAGATGTTCCCTGAGGCCATGGTCCCCCCAGCCCTCCACCCAGCAATTCAGTCCCTCAGGGAGTTTGGATGTGTCTATGGAGCTTCCATGACCTTGCCTTGTAAAAGGTGTGCTGGCTTCCCCAGTATTGTATACTGTCTTACCCTTCACCAAAGTTACCACTTGCCTGTTGTCTATTTAGTGTTTTTCCATCCCTACCTCTCCCCTCCCTTGTAACCATCAAAGATTATTTCTTTTTGTGTGCAAACATTTTCATGACTTTTTATAGTAGTGATCTCATACAATATTTTTCCTTTTGTGACTGACTTATTTCACTCAGCATAATGCTGATTCTAAGCATTTTTTTAACTTTATTTTTATTTCTTCTATGACCCAGTAGTTTTAAATTAATGTGTTATTTAGGTTCCATGTATTTAATTTTTTCCCTTGATCTTCCTAGTATTGATTTCTAGTTTTATTGTCAGAGAAGATGCTTTGTTTTAGTTCAATGTTTTTGAATTTACTGAGGCTTGCTTTGTGGCCTAAGATATGGTCTATTCTGGAGACTGTTCCATGTGTGTTGGAGAAGAATGTGTATTGTGCTGCTGTTGGGTGTATAGGTCTGTGAGAAAGAGTTGGTTGCTTTTGTTATTTAGATCTTCTGGGTCTTTGTTGATTTTCTTTCCAGTTCTGTTCATCAACAAAAGTGGTGTGTTAAAGTCTCCTACTATTAGTGTAGAACTACTTTTCTTTTCAAGTCTGTTAGAGTTTGTTTTACGTATTTTGGAGCTATGTCAATGGATGCATAAATATTTGTTATTGTTATATTTTCTTGCTTAATTGACACTTTAATTTATTATAAAATACCCTTCTTTGTATCTTATAATGGATTTTCACTTAAAGTTTATTTTGTCATAAATTATTATTTCCATTTCTGCTCTGTTTTGGTTACTGTTTACTTGATATATTTTTTCCATCCTTTGATTTCTAAACTATTTATGTCTTTGTGTCTAAGGTGTGTCTCTTGTAGGCAACATATCGATAAGTAATTTTTTTTTTAATCCATTCTACCACTCTCTGCCTCTTATGCATTTAGTCCATTTACATTCAGTATAATTATCAATAGGTATGAATTCACTGTTGCCATTTTTTAAAATTTTTTCCCATACAAAAATTTATACATACACTATTATGTGACTCTAACTGCTCTCCCCATACTGTGACAGCACACTCCTCCTTTCCATCCCTGATACCCCATGTCCATTCAACCAGCTTCTAACCCTCTCTGCCTTCCCATATCACCTCCGGACAGAAGCTGCCAGTTTAGTCTCTTGTAACTACTTGAGCTAAGAGGCACACTCCTCACAAGTATCACTTTATGTCCCACAGTCCAGTCCAATGCCTGTCTGAAGAGTTGGCCTCAGAAATTGTATTAGTTCTGGGCTGATAGAGAATCCAGGAGCCATGGTTTCCAGGGTTCCTCCAGTCTGAGTCAGACCATTAAGTCTGCTCTTCTTACTAGAATTTGAGTTCTGCACCCTGCCTTTCTCCTGCTCCATCTGGGACTCTCTGTTGTGTTCCTGTCAGGACAGTCATTGGTGGTAGCCGGGTACCATCTAGTTCTTCTGGTCTCAGGCTGATGAAGTCTCTGGTTTATGTGGCCTTTTCTGTCTCTTAGGCTAATACTTTCCTTGTGTCTTTGGTGATCTTCATTCTACTTTACTCCAGATGGTTGGGACCAATTGATGCATCTTAGATGACCGCTTGGAAGCTTTTAAGACGCCAGATGTCACTCACCGAAGTAAGATGCAGAGCATTTTCTTAATAAGCTTTGTTATGCCAATTGACCTAGATGTCCTATGAAAGCATGGTTCCCAGACTCCTATGGCTGCTACTCTGTCCCTCAAAGTGTTTGATAATGTTCAGGAAACTTCTTAGCTTTGGTTTAGTCCAGTTGTGCTGACTTCCCCAGTAATGAGTGCTGTCTTTCCCTTCACCTAAGATAATACTTATCTACTATCTAGTTAGTAAATAATCCTCCCCCCCCCCACCTTCGTAACCAACAAAGAATGTTGTCTTCTGTGTTTAAACCTTTTCTTGAGTTCTTAGAATAATGGTCTTATACAATATTTCTCCTTCTGTGACTGACTAAATTCACTCAGCATAATGACCTCCAGCTTCCTCCATGTTATAAGATGTTTCATGGCTTCATCGTTCTTCTTTGTCATTGCGTAGTATACCATTGTGTGGATATACCATAATTTGTTTATCCATTCATCCGTTGAAGGGCACCTAGGTTGTTTCCATCTTTTTGCTGTTGTGAACCTTGCTGCAATGAACATGGGTGTGCATATATCTATTCATGTGATGGCTGCTATTTCTCTAGGATATATTCCAAGGAGCGGGATGGCTGGATCGCATGTTACTTCTATTTCTAGCTTTTTAAGGAAGCACCAAATCAATTTCCAAAGTGGTTGTGCCATTTTACATTCCCACCAACAGTGTTTAAGTGTTCCAGTCTCTCTACAACCTCTCCAGGATTTATTATTTTGTCTTTTTTGGATTAATGCTAGACTAGTTGTGGTGAGATGATATCTCATTGTAGTTTTCATCTGCATTTCTCTAACGGCTAACGATCTTGAGCATTTCTTCAAGTGTCTGTTAGCCGCCTGAATATCTTCTTTGGCAAAGTGCCTATTCATATCCTTTGCCCATTTTTAAATTGAGTTATTTGTCTTTTTCTTGTTGAGGTTTTGCAGTATCTTGCAGATTTTAGAGATTAGATGCCGATTAGATTTGTTGTAGCCAAAATTTGTTTCCCAGTCTGTAGGTTGTCTTTTTACTCTTTTGTTGAAGTCTTTTGATGAGCGTGTTTGATTTTTAGGTGCTCCCATTTATCTAGTCTCTCTTCTGGTGCTTGTGCATTGTTACTTATGGTTCGCATTGTGTTTATGCCATGTATTAGGGCTCCTAGCATTGTCCCTATTTTTTCTTCCATGATCTTTATAGTTTTCAATTTTATATATAAGTCTTTGATCCATTTTGAGCTAGTTTTTGTGCATGGTGTGAGGTATGGGTCTTTTTTCAGTTTTTTGCAGATGGATATCCAGTTATGCCAGCACCATTTCTTAAAGAGACTGTCTTTTCCCCAATTAATGGACTTGGGCCTTTGTCAAATATCAGCTGCTCATAGGTGGAGGAAGTTATGTCTGGATTCTCAATTCTGTTCCATTGGTCTATGCGTCTGTTGTTGTACCAGTATCAGGTTGTTTTGACTACCGTGGTGGTGTAATAGGTTCCCAAATCAGGTAGTGTGAGGCCTCCCACTTTGTTCTTCTTCTTGAGTAATGTTTTACTTATTTGGGGCCTCTTCCCTTCCCATATGAAGTTGGTGATTTGTTTCTCCATCTCATTAAAAAATGCCAGTGGAATTTGTATTGGGATTGCATTGTATCTGATCGCTTTAGGTAGAACTGACATTTTCACAATGCTGAGTCTACCTATCCATGAACAAGGTATGTTTTTCCACTTATACAGTTATCTTTTGGTTTCTTGCAGTAGAGTCTTGTAGTTTTCATTGTATAGGCTTTTATTTCTCTGTTTAGATTTATTCCTAAGTATTTTATCTTTTGGGGGATATTGTAAATGGTATTGATTTGATGAATTCCTCCTGGAGGTTCTCTTTGTTGGTGTAAAGGAATCCAGCTGATTTTTGTATGTTTATCATGTATCCTGAAACTGCTGAAATCATCTATTAGCTCCAGTAGTTTCTTTTGGATTCTTTGGGGTTTTCTGCATATAAGATCATATCAACTGCAAATAGAGATACTTTGACTACTTTCCTACCAATCTGGATGGTCTGTATTTCTTTCTCTAGCCTAATTGCTCTGGCTATAAGAGTGGTGATAAAGGGCATCCTTGTCTGGTTCCTATTCTCAAGAGGAATGCTTTCAAAGTCTCTCCATTTAGGATGATGTGGGCTGTTGGCTTCGTATAAATGCCCTTAATTATATTGAGGAATTTCCCTCCTATTCCTATTTTGTTGAGAGTTTTTATCATGAATGGTGTTGGACTTTGTCGAATGCCTTTTCTGCATCAGTTGATAAGATCATGTGGTTCTTGTCTTTTGTTTTATTAATGTGATGAATTACATTGATTTTTTTTTCTAATGTTGAACCATCCCTGCATACCTGGTATAAATCCCACTTGATCATTGTGAATTATTTTTTTGATATGTTGCTGAACTCTATAGGCTAGAATTTTGTTGAGGACTTTTGTGTCAATGTTCATGAAGGATATTGGTCTGTAATTTTCTTTTTTTGTGGTGTCTTTAACTGGTTTTGGTATAAGGGTTATGCTGGCTTTATAGAATGAGTTTGGGAGTATTCCATCGTTTTCTATGCTCTGAAATACCTTTAGTAGTAGTGGTGTTAACTCTTCTCTGAAAGTTTGGTAGAATTCTCCAGTGAAGCAATCCAGGCCATGGATTTGTGGGGGGGGGGGGGGGGGGTGGGTGGGGGGGGGGGGGTTAAATTACCTTTTCAATCCCTTCTTTTGTTATGGGTTTATTTAGTTGTTCTACCTCTGCTTTTGTTATTTTACATAGGTAGTGTGTTTCTAGAAATTTGTCCATTTCTCTAGGTTTTCAAATTTGTTAGAGTACAATTTTTCATAGTATTCTGTTATTATTCTTTTAATTTCAGTTGGGTCTGTTGTGATATCACCCATCTCATTTCTTATGTGAGTTATCTGCTTCCTCTCCTGTTTTTCTTTTGTCAGTTTAGCCAATTTGTTATCAATTTTGTTGATCTTTTCAAAGAACCAGCTTTTGGTCTTGTTAACTCTTTCAATTGTTTTTCTATTCTCTATTTCATTCTATTCTGCTCTAATTCTTATTATTTCCTTTCTTCTGGCACCTGAGGGCTTCTTTTTGCTGCTCTCTTTCTACTTGTTCCAGCTGTAGTGTTCATGTTTTGATTATGGCCCTTTCTTCTTTTTGGATGTGTGATTTATTGCTATAAACTGACCTTTGAGCAGTGCTTTTGCTGCATCCCAAAGGTTCTGGTAGTATGTGTTTTCATTCGCATTTGATTCTATGAATTTCTTTTTCCATCCTTATTTTCTTCTATAACCCAGTAGTTTTTGAGCAAGGTGTTGTTTAGTTTCCATGTGTTTTATTATTTTTCCTTGCTTTTTCAGTTGTTGATTTCTACTTTTATGGTCAGAAAAGATACTTTGTAATATTTCAATGTTTTGGATTTTGTTAAGTCTTGCTTTATGGCTTATTATGTAGTCTATTCTGGAGAATGTTCCATGTGCGTTGGAAAAGAAAGTATACTTGGCTGCTGTTGGGTGGAGTGTTCATTATATGCCTATGAGATCAAGTTGGTTGATTGTAGCATTTAGCTTTTCTGTGCCTTTGTTGAGCTTCTTTATGGATGTTCTGTCCTTCACCAAAGTGGTGTGTTGAAGTCTCCTGCTGCTATTGTAGAGTTGTCCATCTCTCTTTTCAGTGGTGTTAGAGTTTGTTTTATGTATTTTGGAGCCCTGTCGTTGGGTGCGTAAATATTTATTATAGTTATGTCCTCCTGGTGTATTGACCCTTTAATCATTATATAGTGTCCTTCCTTATCCTTTGTGGTGAATTTTACTTTAAAGTCTATTTTATCAGACATTAATATTGCCACTCCTGCTCTTTTCTGAGTGTTGTTTGCTTGGTATATTTTTTTCCATCCTTTGAGTTTTAGTTTGTGTCTTTAAGTCTAAGGTGTGTCTCTTGTAGGCAGCATGTAGACGGATCATGTCTTCTCATCAAATCTGCAACTCTCTGTCTCTTTATTGGTGCATGTTGTCCATTTACATTCAGTGTAATTATTGATAGGTATGATAGGTATGTCATTGTGATGTCTTTTTTTGTGTCTCATTCACATTTTCTCTGTTCCGCTTAATTTTCTGTGCTGAGTCATTTTTGTTTATGTATTTTTTTTCATCTTTTTCATTGTTGTTTATTTTGTGTTTGCTGAGTCTTTATATTTTTCTAGCTTTTTAATTTGACTTGTAGGATTGTTAGTTTCCTTTGTGGTTACATTAATATTTACCTCTTTGTTTCTAAGTTTATACCAGTCTTTTATTTCCTTATATAGCCTTGACTTTCTCTTCATACGAAATATCTATGTCTACGTTTTTTAAGTCTCTCTTTTTTGTTTAATGTTGTCATCTTTTATGTAGTAACATCTGTTTCCCTATTTTCAGTGTTTTAGCTTTGATTTCCTTTTGTGACTTCCCTATCTGGGTTGATATCTGGTTGCTCTGTCTTGTGTTCTAGTCTTGGGTTGTTGTCTGATGTTACTGATTTTTTAATCAGAGGACTCTCTTCAGTATTTCTTGAAATTTTGGTTTGATTTTTGCAAATTCCCTAAACTTCTGTTTATCTGGAAATGCCCTAACTTCGCCATCATATTTAAGAAACAGTTTTGCTGGATATACAGTTCTTGGCTGACAGTTTTTTTCCTTCAAGTCTTTATACACGTTGTCCCATTGCTTTCTTGCCTGCATGGTTTCTGCTGAGTAGTCCAAGCTTATTCTTACTGACTCTCCTTTGTAGATGATTTTTCATTTATACCTAGCCACTCTTAAGATTATCTCTATATCTTTGGTTTTGGAAAGGTTGATTGTTGAAGTCTTGGTGACTTCCTTTTTGGATCTACCTTATGTGGGGTTCGATAAGCATCTTGGATAGATATCTTATCATCTTTCACAATCTCAGGGAAGTTTTCTGCCAACAAATCTTCAACAATTCTCTGTATTTTCTGTTATCCCCCCCTGTTCTGGTACTCCAATCAATAGTAGGTTATTCCTCTTGATAGTGTCCCACAAAATTCTTAGTGTTTCTTCATTTTTGTAAATCCTTTTATCTGATTTTTCCTCAAGTAAGTTGATGTTAAGTGCTTTATCTTCAATGTCACTAATTCTGACTTCCATTGCCTCAATTCTGCTCTTATGACTTTCTATTGAGTTGTCTAATTCTGAAATTTTATTGTTAATCTTCTGGATTTCTGAGCTGTTTCTGTATGGATTCTTGCAGCCTGTTAAATTTGCCATTATGCTCTTCTCTAAACTTTTTGATTTCCTCTATTGTGTGTTCTGTGTTTGCTTAATTTCCTTCCTAATTTCTTGAAGAGCTCTGTGTATTAATCTTTTGTATTCTCCCTCTGGTAATTCCAAGAAATTTTCCTCCTCTGGAAAATTTCTAGATTCTTTATTTTGGGAGGTTTCTGAAGCCATCATGGATTTCTCTTTATGTGATTTGATATCGACTGTTGTCTCTGAGCCATCAGTAAGTGATTTTATTTATTTATTTTGTGTTTGCTCACTGTGTCCTAGCTTCTTGTTTTGTTTTGATATGCCCAAATGGGCTGCTCATATAAGCTAGTTTGATTATTAGCATCTTTGAAGCTCTAATGTCCTGTCACCAGGTGGTTAGATTTGTTACTAGGTATATGAGCTCAGGAGTCCACCCACTCCTTTTGTATGGAGTCAACTCAGGTGCCCAGGTAGTTAGCCACCAAGTGTGTGGTGTAGGCTCTCACTTACAGTCCTAGACAGGCATGGGTGATTGGTGTAGGCACAGGCATCTGGCTGCAGTAGGGGGACACACTCTGAGCAAGGCAGGGGGCTGATGGCCATCCCTGAGTGTCCAGGAGGAAGGCATGTCCCTGTTCCCTAGAGCGTGTAGGTGGGTGAGTTCTGCAGCCAGACTATGTGCATCTAATGTTGTTGGCTATAAGGACTGAGGGGCACCTCTTATTCATGGGCCCCTATTACAGGTGGCTAAGTGGTGTGGGTGAAGCCACCAGTCCTCAGGCCCCTGATGTGGGTAGGTGAAGACTCTGCTTAATGGGCAGAGCAATGTCAAGTGTCAAGAACCTGCCACTACACAGGTGAAACAGTTGAAGTCAGAGTTCTGGTATATACTCAGTTGTACTGTGGTAATGAGGGCCTATGCTGTTGAGATGGGCCCGCACAAGTCTATGTAGGGGGAGAGGCATTCAAAGCCCGTGGATCCCTTATGCCTGTGCCTAGGCAAATGAGCTGTGCCTACCCTAAGTTCCTGGCTTAGGGGATCCGGCAGTTTATTTTTTCCCCTCTCTGTTAATTTGTTCTCGCTCCACGGCAGGGAGAATGGCTCTGGGCATATGATGGATCCTACTTCTGGCCCAGGGGACTTGGAAGTTGCTGAAGCCAGTCCAGGACCCATTGCAGAGCAGGGAGTGGGGAGGTAAATGGGAGACAGTTTTTTCCCTAAGGAGGGTGTTTTTTGATCCGTGCAGTAAGCAGTAACCAAGTACTTATCTTTCGTGGAGGGCTGCTTCTCACTGGTTCTGGGTGGCCATGTAGAGTCTCTGGTGCTGTGTCTCCCCCAGTGCAGAAAATGAGCCTGCAGCCCACAGCTGCTTGTCTGCATCACCACCCCACCCTGAGCTGATCAGGCCTGTAGTGCTCAGGCTCTCACTGGGTCACGTCTGTCAACTCCTCACTGCTTCTGAACCATCTCTCCCTCCACATGCCCCTCAGTCCGGTTCCTCAACTCTGCCTTTGATGTTCAGGGCTCCCAGATTGCCATATATAATCAAATCACTTGTTTTTTTGGGTCTTTGTTGTAAGAGGGTCCATGGGAAGCCTGACTACTCCACCATCTTGGCCTCACCTCCCACAGCTGCCATTTTGTTATACTCTTTTTGTGTGATGTTGATGGTTTCTTTGCTTCTCTTAATTTTTTGTGCTAAGCACTTTTTGTGTATGGACTTTCTTTTCCTATCATTTGTTGTCTTTGTTTTTGTGTTTACTGAGTCTTTATTTTCTTCTTTATTTTGGTGAGTAGATTTATTGTTTTGTGATTATCCTGAAGTTTATGTTTATCCTTCTGTGATTGAAATTTCCTTGACTTCCTTTCTGTATGTAAGTTTTATAGCTACACCATTTATTCCCCCTTTCATTTTCAAGTTGTCACCATTTACAGCTTTACATCTCTAGTTCCCTTTAATTAGTTTTGCAGCTTTATTTTACTTTTGTTCAGTTTTTATCCGGGTTGATATCTAGGTGATGCTGTTGTGTGCGTTTATCTCAGGTTTTTATCTGTTGTCATTGGTTCTCTGTCCAAAGGACTCTTTTTGATATTTCTTGTAAAGCTTGTCTGGTGTTTAGAAATTCTGTTAATTTCTGCTTATCTGGGAATGTCCTAGTTTCATCCTCATTTTTGAAAAATTTTTTTACTGGATATATGATTCTTGGTTGGCAATTATTTTCTTTTGGGATTTTGTATGCTCTACCAAAAATTGAAACATTAGCACCAATTGTATGCAATGTCGTCCAGAAAACAAAAGAAAAATGAAGAATTTCCAACTCAGTTTATAAAGCTATATTATCCTGATTCATAAACCAGACAAAAATAATACAAAAATAAAACTATAGATTTATGTTTATCATGAATTTAGATACAAAATCTTCCAAAAGTATTAGCAATTTAATAATGTGTAAAAAGAATTACACATCAGGACCAAATGAGATTTATTTCTGTGAAGGAAGGCTGGTTCAAAGTTCAAAAATCAATCAATGAAATCCACCATATCAAAGGCTAAAGAAGAAAAATAACATGATCATATCAATTGATGCAGAAAAAGCATTTGAGAATATTAAACTCTCTCTCATGATAAAAATTCTCAGAAAAATAGAAATAGAGGAGTACTCCCTCAACTTGAAAAAGAGCACTTACCAAAATAAATAAATAAATAAATAAACCTACAGCAAATATCACACTTAATAGAGAGGTCTGAATATTTTCCGCTGGTGGTGCAGCTGTTAAGAGCTCAGCTGTTAACCAAAAGGTTGGCAGTTTGAATCCACAAGCTGCTCCTTGGAAACCCTATGGGGCAGTTCTATTTTGTCCTATAAGGTCGCTATGAGTTGGAAACAACTCCATGGCAACGGTTTTTTTTTTTTTTTTTAATGGTTTGAAGCAATGCAATAATGTCCTCTCTCATCACTTCTATTTGACATAATGCTGGAAGTTCTAGCCACTGCAATAAGGCAAAGAAAGGAAATTGCCTTGACAACTCTAGAAGCTAGAAAGAAAAGAGCAAACTAAGCCCAAACTACCAGAAGAAAGAAAATAACAAAGGTCAGAGCATAAATAAAATTGAAACCAGAAAAACATTACAGAGAATCAACAAAACTAGACTTTGTTCTTTGGAAAAAAAAAAAAAATTGGCAAAGTTTTAGCTAGACTGACAAAGAAAAGAAGAAGAAAGATGCAAATAACCAAAATAAAAAATGAAAGTGGGGACATTATAGTGAACAACTGTATGACAACCAACTGGAAAATCTATATAAAATGGACAAATTCTCAGAAGCACACAACCTAGCCAAACCGACTTTAGAGGAAATAGAAAGTCTCAACAGACCTATAACAAGTGAAGAGATTGAGTCAGTGATCAAAAATCACCAACAAAAAAATGTCCTGGACCAGATGTCTTTACTAGGGAATTCTACCAAACATTCAGAGAAGACTTGACACCAATCCTGTTGAAACTCTTCCAAAAGATAGAGGAGTAAAGATACTCTTTTATTCATTCTATGAAGCAGACGTAAACCTGATACCCAAACCAGACAAAGACACCACCAGAAAAGAAAACTACAGGCCAGTATCTCTTATGAATATAAACAAAAACCCCATTGCTGTTGAGTTGATTCCAACTCATAGTGACTATATATGACAGAGTAGAACTGCCCCATAGGGTTTCCAAGGCTGTACTCTTTATGGAAGCAGACTACAACAACTTTCTCCTGTGGAACAGCTGGTGAGTTTGTACCACTGACCTTTCAGTTAGCAGCCTAGTGCTTAATCACTACACCAGAAAGCAACTCCCTTATGAATATACATGCAAAAATTCTCAACGAAATACTAGCGAACAGAATCCAACAGCATATTAAAAGAGTTATAGACTCTGACCAAGTGGGATTTATTCCAGGAATGCAGGGATGGTTCAAGCAGGATGCAGAACGTTTTCTTAATAAGGTTTGTTATGCCAATTGACGTAGATGTCCCCTGAAAGCATGGTCCCCAGACCCCGCATCCCTGCTACTCTGTCTCTCAAAGTATTTGATTGTATTAAGGAAACTTTTTAGCTTTGGTTTAGTCCAGCTGTGGTGGCTTTCCCTGTAGTGTGTCCTGTCCTTCCTTTCACCTAAAGATCATTCTTATCTACTATCTAGTTAGTGAATAACCCTCACCCTCCCTTGCCACCCCTGTAACCATCAAAAAATGTTTTCTTCTGTGTTTAAACCTTTTCTTGAGTTCTTATAATAGTGGTCTTATACCGTATTTGTCCTGTGCCTGACTAAATTCACTCAGCATGATAAGTTATAGCTTCCACCAAGTTATAGGATATTTCACAGCTTCATCATTGTTCTTTATCATTGCATAAAATTCCATTGTGTGGATATACTATAGTTTGTTTATCCATTTGTCCATCGATGGGCACTTAGGTTGCTTCCATCCTTTGGCTATTGTGAACAGTGCTGTGATGAACATGGGTGTGCATATATTCGTGTGATGGCTCTTGATTCTCTTGTATATATTCCGAGGAGCGGGAGAGCTGGATGGTATGGTACTTCTATTTCTAGCTTTCCAAAGTGGTTGTACCATTTTACATTCCCACCAACAGTGTATAAGTGTTCCAGTCTCTCCACAACCTCCCCAGCATTTGTTATTTTGTGTTTTCTGGATTAATGCTAGCCTTGTTGGGGTGAGATGATATCTTATTGATCTGCATCTCTCTGATGGCTAATGATCATGAGCATTTCTTCATGTGTCTGTTATCTGCCTGAATATCTTCTTTGGTGAAGTGCCTGTTCATATCCTTTGCCCATTTTTTAATTGGGTTATTTGTCTTTTTGCTGTTGAGGTTTTGGAGTATCCTGTAGATTTTAGAGATTAAACGCTGATCGGATTTGTCATAACCAAATTTTTTTTTCCCAATCTGTAGGTTGTCTTTTCACTCTTTTGGTGAAGTCTTTGGATGAGCATAAGTGTTTGATTTTTAGGAGCTCCCATTTATCTAGTCTCTCTTCTGGTGCTTGTGCATTGTTACTTATGGTTTGTATTGTGTTTATGCCATGTATTAGGGCTCCTAGCATTGTCCCTATTTTTTCTTCCATAATCCTTATCGTTTTTGATTTTATATTTAAGTCTTTGATCCATTTTGAGTCAGTTTTTGTACATGGTGTGAGATATGGGTCTTGTTTCAGTTTTTTGCATATAGATATCCAAGTATGCCAGCACCATTTGTTGAAGAGACTGTCTTTTCCCCAATTAATGGACTTTGGGCCTTTGTCAAATATCAGCTGCTCGTAGGTGGAGGAATTTATGTCTGGATTCTCAATTCTGTTCTATTGGTCTATGCATCTGTTGTTGTACCAGTACCAGGTTGTTTTGACTACCGTGGCGGTGTCCCAAATCAGGTAGTGTGAGGCCTCCCACTTTGTTCTTCTTCTTGAGTAACGTTTTACTTATTTGGGGCCTCTTCCCTTCCCATATGAAGTTGGTGATTTGTTTCTCCATCTCATTAAAAAAAGCTGCTGGAATTTGGATGGGGATTGCATTTTATCTTTAGATTGCTTTGGGTAGAATTGACATTTTCGCTATGTTGAGTCTACCTATCCATAAGCAAGGTGTATTTTTTCCACTTATGCAGGTTTCTTTTAGCTTCTTACAGTCGTGTCTTGTAGTTTTCTCTGTAAAGATCTTTTACATCTCTGGTTAGATTTATTCCTAAGTATTTTATCTTTTGGGCAGCTATTGTAAATGGTATCAATTTGGTGATTTCCTCTTCGAGGTTCTCTTTGTTGGTGTAAAGGAATCCCATTGAATTTTGTATGTTTATCTTGTATCCTGAAACTTTGCTGAAATCTTCTATTAGTTCCAGTAGTTTTCTTGTGGATTCCTTGGGGTTTTCTGTGTATAAGATCATATCATCTGCGAATAGAGATACTTTGACTTCTTCCCTACATATTTGGATGCGCTTTATTTCTTTTTCTAGCCTAACTGCTCTGGCTAGGACCTCGAGCACAATGTTGAATAATAGTGGTGGTAAAGGGAATACTTGTCTGGTTCCTGTTCTCAAGGGGAATGCTTTCAAAGTCTCTCCATTCAGGGTGACATTGGCTATTGGTTTTGTATAAATGACCTTAATTATACTGAGGAATTTCCCTTCTATTCCTATTTTTTTGAGAGTTTTTATCATGAATGGGTGTTGGACTTTGTCAAATACTTTTCTGCATCGATTGATAAGATCATGTAGTTCTTGTCTTTTGTTTTATTTATGTGATGGATTACTTTGATTGTTTTTCTAATGTTGAACCATCCCTGCATAGCTGGTATAAATCCCACTTGGTCGTGATGAATTATTTTTTTGATATGTTGCTGAACTCTATTGGGTAGAATTTTGTTGAGGACTTTTGTGTCAATGTTCATGAGGGATATCGGTCTGTAATTTTCTATTTTTGTGGTGTCTTTATCTGGTTTTGGTATCAGGGTTATGCTGGCTTCATAGAATGAGTTTGGGAGTATTCCATCCGTTTTTATGCTCTGAAATACCTTTATTAAAAGTGGTGTTAACTCTTCTCTGAAAGTTTGGTAAAATTCTCCAGTGAAGCCATCCGGGCCAGGGCTTTTTTTTTATTGGCAGTTTTTTAATAACCTTTTCAATCTCTCCTGTTATGGGTTTATTTAGTTGTTCTACCTCTTTATGTGTTAATTTAGGTAGGTAGTGAGTGTCTAGAAATTTGTCCATTTCCTGTAGGCTTTCAAATTTGTCAGAGTACAGTTATTCATAGTATTCTGTTACTACTCTTTTAATTTCAGTTGGGTCTGTTGTGATATCACCCATCTCATTTCTTATACAGGTTATCTGCTTCCTCTCCAGTTTTTCTTTTGTCAGTTTGGCCAGTGGTTTATCAATTTTGTTGATCTTTTCAAAGAACCAGTTTTGGACTTGTAAACTCTTTGAATTGTTTTTCTGTTCTATATTTCATTTAATTTTGCTCTAATTTTTATTATTTCCTTCCTTCTGGCACCTGTAGGCTTCTTTTGCTGCTCTCTTTCAACTTGTTCCAGTTGTAGGGTTAGTGCTTTGATTATGAGCCTTTCTAGTTTTGGGATGTGTGCATTTATTGCTATAAACTGACCTCTGAGCACTGCTTTTGCTGTGTCCCAAAGGTTCTGGTAGGATGTGTTTTCATTCTCATTTGATTCTATGAATTTCTTTTTCCATCCTTAGTTTCTTCTATAACCTAGTAGTTTTTGAGCAAGATGTTGTTCAGTTTCCATGTGTTTGATTCTTTTTCCTTGTTTTTTGTGTTGTTGATTTCCACTTTTATGGCTTTATGGTCAGAAAAGATGCTTTGTAGTATTTGGATGTTATGGATTTTGTTAAGGCTTGCTTTATCACCTAATATGTGGTCTATTCTGGAGAAAGTTCTATGTGCATTGGAAAAGAAAGCATGCTTGGCTGTTCTTGGGTAGAGTGTTCGGTATATGGCTATGAGATCAAGTTGGCTGATTGTAGCATTTAGCTCTTCTGTGTCTTTGTTGAGCTTCTTTCTGGATGTTCTGTCCTTCACCGAAAGTGGCATGTTGAAGCCTCCTACTATTATTGTGGAGCTGTCTGTCTTTCTCTTCAGAGCTGTTGGAGTTTGTTTTATGTATTTTGGAGCCCTGTTGTTGGGTGTATAAATATTTATTATAGTTATGTCCTTCTGGTGTATTGACCCTTTAATCATTCTATAGTGCCCTTCCTTATCTTTTGTGGTGGATTTTACTTTAAAGTCTAGTTTGTCAAAGATCAATATTGCCACTCCTGCTCTTTTTTGAGTGTTGTTTGCTTGACATATTTTTTTCCATCCTTTGAGTTTTAGCCTGTTTGTGTCTTTAAGTCTAAAGTGCATCTTTTGTAGGCAGCACATAGATGGATCATGCTTTTTTATCCAATCTGCCACTCTCCGTCTCTTTATTGGTGCATTAAGTCCGTTTACATTCAGTGTAATTATTCATAGGTATGAGTTTAGTGCTGTTATCCTGATGTCTCTTCTTGTGTTTTGTTCACAGTTTCTTTGTTCTCCTCAATTTTCTGTGCTGAGTGGTTTTCCTTTATGTATTTTTTTTTTTCATCTTTTTCTTTGTTGTAGATTTTGTGTTTGCTGGGTCTTTATGTTTTTCTAATTTTTATTTTGATTTGTAGGATTGTTATATTCCTTTGTGGTTACCTTAATATTTACCCCTAATTTTCTAAGTTTATACCAGTCTTTTATTACTTTATATCACCTTAACTTCCCATCCATATAGAAAATCAATGTCTCCATTTTTTAAGTCCCTCTTTTTTTTTTGTTTTAATATTATCCTTTTTTTTTTTTTTTTTACATATTGGTATCTGTTTCCCTATTTTCAATGTTTTAGCTTTGATGTAATTTCGATATCCGTATCTGAGTCAATATCTGGTTGCTCTATCCTGTGTCCTAGTCTTGCGTTGTTAACTGGTGTTATTGATTATCTAACCGTAGGACTCCCTTTAGTATTTCTTGTAATTTTGGTTTGGTTTTTGAAAATTCCCTGAACTTCTGTTTATCTGGAAATTCCCTAATTTCGCCATCATATTTGAGAGACAGTTTTGCTGGATGTATAACTCTTGACTGACAGTTATTTTCCTTCAAGGCTTTAAATATGTCATCCCATTGCCTTCTAGCCTGCATGGTTTCTGCTGATAGTCTGAGCTTATTCTAATTGACTCTCCTTTGTAGATGACTTTTCTTTTATCCCTAGCCCTCTTGAAATTCTCTCTTTATCTTTGGTTTTGGTAAGTTTGATTATAATATGTCTTGGTGACTTTCTTTTGGGATCTCCCTTATGTGGGGTTCGATGAGCATCTTGGATAGATATATTCTCATCTTTCATGATATCAGGGAATTTTCTATCAAGAAATTTTCAACAATTTTCTCTGTATTTTCTGTTATCTCTCCTTGTTCTGGTACTCCAATCACTCGTAGGTTATTTCTCTTGATAGAGTCCCACATGACTCTTAGAGTTTCTTCATTCTTTTTAATTATTTTATCTGATTTTTCCTCAAGTAAGTTGGCGTCAAGAGCTTTGTCTTCATTGTCACTAATTCTAACTTCTACTGCCTCAATTCTACTCCTCTGAATTTCTATTGAGTTGTCTAATTCTGAAATTTTATTGTTTAATCTTCTGGATTTCTGATTGCTGTCCCTCTATGGATTCTTGCAGGCTATTAAATTGGGCATTATGTTCTTGAATAACTTTTTTAAGTTCCACTACTACTGTGTCTGTATGATGCGTGGCTGTTTCTGTGCTCTGTTGAATTTCCTTTCTTATTTCTAGAAGAGTTCTGTATATTAATCGTTTGTATTCTGTCTCTGGTAATACCAAGAAGTTCTCTTCCTCTAGAGAATTTATTGATTCTTTATTTTGGGAGCTTGCTGAAGCCATCATGGACTGCCTCTTTATGTGACTTGATATTGACTGTTGTCTCCGAGCCGTCAATAATTTATAATTTTATTTTTTGTTTGCTTAGTGAGACCTAACTTCTTATTTTGTTTTGTTTTGTTATGCCCCAATAGGCTGTTCGTGTGCACTAGTTTGATTTTTGACACCTTCTGATCTCTAATGTCCTGTCACCAGGTAGTTGGTTCTGTAACTAAGTATGTGCACGCTGGAGTTTGTTAAAATTTCCTATGTGGGATCAGCTCAGGTGTGCAGGCAGTCGATCTCCAAGTGTGTCATGCAGGCTCTCACCCCCAGTCCTAGAGAGGCATGGGTGATTGGTGCAGGCACTGGACTCTGGCTGTGGTAGGGGATCACACGCTGAGCTAGGCAGGGAAGCGACGGCTGCCCCTGAGAGTCTGAAGGAAAAGCGTGTCCCTATTCTCTAGGGTGAATAGGTAGATGAGTTTTGCAGCTGGGCTAACAGCGCCCCACTATGTTGGCTGCAAAGACTCGAGGGCACCACTTTTTCTTAGACTACTGAAGCAGGTGACTAGGCACTTTAGGAACTATCACCAGTCCTCAAGACCCTGCTGCAGATCAATAAAAGTGCCTACTTGAGGGGCAGGGCTATTTTGAGGATCACAAATCTGCCCGTTCACACCTGAAGCAGTTGTAGTTAAACTTCAGATGTTTGCCCTGTTGTACTGTGGTAGTGAGGGCTAACTCTGTTGAGATGGGTCCCCACTAATCTATACGGGGTTTATGGCACTCAGAGTCTGTGGACCCCTGATTTCTACGGCCAGCAAAGGAATTGTGCCTACCCTGTGTTCCTGGCCTAGGGGAGCCAGCAGGTTATTTGTTCCCTCTCCAAGGCCAGGAGAATGGGTCAGGGCGCCTTTTGGGATCTATTTCCGGCCCAGTAGACTCCTGGTGCAGATCTGGGAGGGAAGCGGTAAAAGGAAGAGAGGTTTTTCCCAAATGGGCCTTTTTTTTAACTCGCCATGAAAGGTTGCGCGCACATACTTATCCTAACCTCTTGGGAGCTGCTCTTCACTGGTTCGGAGTGTCCAAGCAGAATCTCTGCTGCCGGGTCTCTCTTGATGTGGAAACTGCTTCTCCAGCACACGCACAACACAGCTGTTTGCCTGCTTCACCGCGGCCCAGAGTGGCTGTCTCTCTGCTGTGTTGCTGCCACAGCTCTAGCACTCCACACCTCTTCCAAATGGTCTTCCACTCCGGTATGACTCAGATGGATTTCTTAACCTTGCCTTGTTCAGGGCTGCCAGATGTTCACATAGAATCAAATCACTTGTTTTTCCAGGTCTTTGTTGTAAGAGGGATATAGGAAGTGTCTAACTAGTCTGCCATGTTGACCATGCCTCCCTGTTTTTTAACACTTTTAAAGAGATCTTTTGCAGCAGATTTGCCCAGTGTAATATAAGTTATTTGATTTCTTTTTTTTTTTTAATTGTACTTTAGGTGAAAGTTTACAGAACAAATAGTTCTCATTAAACAGTCAGTACACATATTGTTTTATGACATTGGTTGACAACCCCACGACATGTCAACACTCTCCCTTCTCGATCTTTTTTGTGTGTATGTGTGAAAATATACATAGCCAAAGATATACCATTTCAAAAATTTCTACTTTCACAATTCAGTGACATTGATTACGTCCTTCCAGTTGTGCTGGTATTCTCACTTTAGATGAAGGTTTACGGAGCAAAATAGTTTCTCATTAAACAGTTAAGTACACATGTTGCCCTATGACAGTGGTTAACAACACCATGTCAACACCATCCTTCCTCAACCTTGGCTTCCCTATCACCAGCTTTCCTGTCCCCTTCTGCCTTCTAGTCCTTCTCCCTGGACGGCTGAATCTCATTAGTCTCATTTTGTTTTACGGGGCTGTCCAATCCCCAGCTGAATGGTGAACCTCGGAAGTGACTTCACCACTGAGCTAAAAGGGTGTCTGGGGGCCATACTGTCGGGGTTTCATTTGATTTCTTGATTACTGCTTCCAGAGAATTGGCTGTGGATGCAAGTAAAATGAAATCTTTGATAATTTCAATATTTTCTCTGTTTATCATGATGTTGCTTATAGGTCCAGTTGTGAAGATTTTTGTCTTCTTTATGTTGAGATGTAATCCATACTGAAGACTGTAGTCTTTTCATCAGTAATTACATCAAGTTCTCTTTGCTTTCAGCAAGGAAGTTTGTGTCATTTTCATATCTCAGGTTAATGAGTCTTCTTGGAATCCAGATGCCATGTTCTTCTTCATATAGTCCAGGCTCTCATATTATTTTCTCAGCATACACATTGAATAAGTATGGTGACAGGATGCAATTCTGACACACAACTTTCTTGATTTTAAACCATACAGTATTCCCTTGCTCTGTTCAAGAGACTGTTTCTTGGTCTATGTATAGGTTCTGCAGGAGTACAATTAAGTGTTCTGGAATTCATATTCTTTGCAACGTAATCCATAATTTGTTATGATCCACACAGTCGAATGCCCTTGCGTAGTCAATAAAACATAGACAAACATCTTTCTTGTATTCTCTGCTTGCATTCAAGATCCATCTGACATCAGCAATGATATACCTTATTCCACATCCTCTTCAGAATTGGGCTTGAACTTCTGGCAGTTCCCTGTCAATGTTCTGCTGCAACTGCTTTTGAACGATCTTCAGCAAATTTTACTTGCATGTGATATTAATGATATTGTTCAATAATTTCTGCATTCTGTTGGATCACGTTTCTTTGGAATGTGTACAAATATGGGTCTCTTCCAGTCGATTGGTCAGGAAACTGTCTTCCAAATTTCTTGAAATAGACGAGTGAGTGCTTCCAACATTGCGTCCGTTTGTTGAAACATCTCAAATGGCATTCCATCAATTTCTGGAGCCTTGTTTTTGCCAATGCCTTCAGAGCAGCTTTGACTTCTTCCTTCAATACTATCAGTTCTTGATCATATGTTACTTCCCGAAATGGTTGAATGTCAACCAATTCTTTTTCGTACAGTAACTGTGTGTATTTTTTCCATCTTTTTCTGATGCTTCCTCTGTCGATCAATATTTTGCCCATAGAATTCTTCAGAACATGGTACAGATGTACAATAGAATAATATTTAGCCAGTAGGAGAAATGAAGTCTTGATACTTGCTACAATATGGATGGAGATCAAAGATGTTATGCTGAGTGAAATAAGTCAACTACAAAAGGATAAATACTATAAAAATAAAAAATGTTTATTAGGCTCTAGGAAATCTCAAACAATCTTGAAAAAGAGAATAAACTGGGAGGCAGTCCCTGGGTGGTGCAAACTTTTAAGCAGTCTGCTACTAACCAAAAGATTGGTAGTTTGAATCCATCCAAGTTGCCTTGGGAAAAAAGTTCTAGCAATCTAGATTTGAAAGGTAATGAGGCCACAGTCTTTGAAAACCCTATGGAGCACAGTTGTACTCTGAAACACAGAGTTGCTATAAGTCAGAATCAACTCAGCAGCAACTGGTTTGTTTTTTGCTTGTTTTTATAGTTATGGAGTCTCTAGGTGGTGCAAATGGTTAAAGCACTCACATGCTAACCAAAAAGTTGGAGGTTTGAGTTCACTCAGAGACATCACAGAAGAATGGCCTGGTGATCTACTTCTGAAAAATCGGTCACTGAAATCCCTGTGAAACACAGTTCTACTGTGACACACATGGGGTTGCAATGACATGGAATCTATTCCACTGCAGCAGGTTGTTTTTGTTTCTGTTTTTTTTTTAAATTTAATAGCTACATAAATCAAAACAGTGTGTAATGGTGGTGGGATAGATATATTGGTCAATGGAACAGAATAGAGAATCCAGAAATAGACCCACATAAATATGCCAAACTGGATTTTGACCAAGTTTAAAAAGCAGTTCAACGGAGAAAGGATAATATTTTCAATAAATGGTGCTGGAGCAACTAGACTTCTACAACTAAAAAAAAAAAAAAAAAAGAACCTCAAGTTAGGTCTCACGTATTATACAAAAATTAACTCAAAATGGATCATGGACTTAAATGTAAAATTTTAAAGTATTAAACTTCTAGAAAAAAACATAAGAGAAAATCTTCAGATTCAGGACTAGGCAAAGAGTTGACACCAAAAGAATGATCCATAAAAGGAAAATTGGTACCTCATCAACATAAAAACAAAAAATTTGCTCTGCCAAGACCCTGTTACGAGTATGAAAAGATAAGATCCTCATTTGGAGTAAATACTTGCAAATCAAATATTCAACAAAGGACTAGTCTCTAGAATAAACAGCTCTCAAAATTCAACAGTAAAAAAGCAAACAATCCAATTAAACAATGGTTAAAAGATATGAACAGACATTTCACAGAAGAGGGTATGCAGATGATGTGGTGAAATGAGTTCCTGTATGTGGCCTTTGGCCTTGGTTCTTTGGAAAAACATCTTAAGAGATTTTTCCCCTAAGCCCTGAGGAGTTATCTTTCCCCTAGTTCTTTGAAGAAGGAACTTGGCAGGGGTTGTCCCGGGTTGTTTTCTACTCCAGAGGGTTTGTCCCACTTTGACTGACACTTCCTGGATAAGCTGTAAACAATTTGATGGTTTGATACTTTTTGTCTTGCCTTGGGCTGTAGTCTGCCCTGTGATTTGTCTATTTTATATACCTTGGAGGGATTGGTTGGTTTACTATGCAAACTGAGTGATGTTCAGTCCACCAAGGGGAATGGTCAGTTTGCAGTCCTACTGGGAGGACCATTCCTTGAAATTAACAAGGAGTCTGCTTATATAGGCAGCCAGCCCATGGAGCTTTTTAGTGAAGATGAGAAGAAGCAGAGAGAAGGAGAGGAACCTCCTGAAAGAACTGTAATATGGGTCAAAGGCTGTAACACTGAAGATGGTAAGTAGCCCTGATGAAGCCAGGTGGCAGAGCTAGAGGTGAGAAGCTCTGTGGCAGAGTAGGCAGTGATGGCAGAAACCTGCTGCTAGGAAAGCAGCTAAGAGAGCTGAGCATGCCACTTCACTGTCTATGAGCTGGGCCAGTTAGCAGTAGAGAGGCTGAAGGCAGTGTGGGGGCTGAGCTAGCCTGCCTTTGGCAGTGGCAGATGCTCCGGCTGTGCTGACAGCTGTAACCCTAAGGCTGAGATGGTGGCCAGGTCTGAGGGTCAAGAAGAGACTGAGAGGAGGCCTGTCTTGAGGGGGCCGAGAGGAGGCTTGCATAGTCGAGAGGGGATGTGCACAGCTGAGAGAGGGAGTGCATGTCTGAGAGGAAGCTTGCACAGCTGAGAGAAGGGCTGACCTCCTTACACTGCCAAGAGACCCACTAGCATGGCAGAGAGCAGCTGAGAGAGCTGTTCTGGTTGGAAGCTCTCCTGCACTGAAGAAGGGATGATGTGCTGTCTCTTCAGGGGAGTCTTCCAGACCTTGCCTATGTGCTTCCTGATCCTGATCCCAAGTTGCAGACTGTTACTTCCCTAATAAACCACATAACCCTGAGTATGCTCATTGAGTTCTCTATGACCATTGCAATGAATTATCAAATCCAGCGGAGAAGTATAGATTGCTGTGGTGGGGACAGCTGGTATCAGAAATGGTGCAGGAGTTGGAGAATGGACGTATGTCTGACCTCCACCTCATAGGAACCAGCTTTGTGCTAATCCTGATTCTAATCCTGCAGGAATTTAAATGATTCCTTATGTTAGAACTCAGATGGCAAATGAGAAGATGTTCAGCATCATTAACCACTAGGAAAATTAAAACCACTATTGGATGTTACTATACACCTACCAGAATGGCTAGAAAAACGTTAGTGATAACATCAAATGCTGGTGAGGATGCAGAGAAACTGGATCACTCATACGTTGCTGGTGGAATGTGAAATGGTACAGCCACTCTGGAAAATGGTTAGATTCTTACAAAACTATACATGCTACTACCACAAAAACCAGCAAATTTACTTGGTCATTTATCCCAGAGAAGAGAAAGCTTATATTCACTCAAAAACCTGTACAAAGATGTTCTTAGTAGGTTTATTCATAATAGCCCTACCTGGAAAGCTGTCCTTCAATGGGTGCATGGTTAAACATACAGTCATATATACATAATATGGAGACTACTCAGCAGTAAAAGGGGGTGAATTATCAATACACCCCAAAACTTGGATGAATCTCCAGAGAATTATGCTCGGTGAAAATAGTCAATCCCTATAGGTTACATACTTTAATTTTCCATTTATATGACTTTCTTGAAATGACAAAATTGTAGAGATGGAGAACAGTTAAGTGATTGTTAAGGGGTCAGGGAAGAGGATGTGAGTATGAGGTAGGGGTGTCGAAATCCATGTGGTGATGGAACTGTTCTTTCTTCACAATGGTGGTACATACACAAAATTACACTTGTAGTGAAACTGCATAGAATTAAATACACATAGAACTAAGTACATGCAAACATAGTTAAATCTGAATAAGATCAGTGGAGGGTATCAGTATTACTTCTGAGTATACCTTTGGGTTCACTGGTTAAAAGGATATACAGGGGTCTCTGTATTGCTTTTTATAACTGCATTTGAATCTTGAATTATGTCAAAATAAAAATTTTTAATTAGAAAAAAGAAACAACTGAGTCCCTCCTTTTCTCTCAAAGCACCTTCTCAGATACTTTGTCCCTGTCAGTCACCCATGTGCCAACGTTTGGGTTCAATCTGACTTTAAATGAAATTGTATAGTCTATGTACATGTGGTTGCATATTACAAAGCTATTTTTCAAGAGTTATTACTGATTTTTTACTGTCCATTATTCTTTAATCCAAGATAAACTCACAAATGATTGATTTTTCTTTTAAATACTATCTTCTCTATTTCATCTGCCCCTGACCTAGTTCATGTCCGCATTTCTTCAGACCTTGAGTAATATTTCTGGCTCTAGACTCTTATTTCTCCAACTCATTCTGCCTGTACTGTCACCAGAATAATCCCTCCTAAAATATCCTTCTTTAGGTCCCTCCTCTTGGAGCCCTCCTTACATCATAGTATATCTGAATCTCTTTTTGAGAATTCAATGGCCATATCTGACAATACTCACCACTACCTCCTACAACCCTCTGCTCAAGTCATGTGCTCTACATGCATCCTTTCTTACCCCACATCTTAGCTCCTAGTGATTGCCCCATCTAATACCTACCCAAGCCCCTTAGTTCTTCCAGGACTAGCTCAGACTCAGCCTCTTAGAAACCATTCTTCCAGCCCTGATCTTTCTGTTGTCTATACTTTCTATTTATACCAGAACTTAAGCATATATTATTTGCTGTTAGCTTAGCTATATCAGTTGTATTACTTTCTTCTTCCTTACCACTTCTTGCTCCGAAGGCCCCACCCCTCCTTCATCCAGGCAGCTGTTACCTCCACTGGATAACAAAACTGACTAGCTAGGCCTCATCCTTCTGGTGGTGGCCTCCACATCAATTGTCCACACTGCAAGCAGAGTCACTCTAAAATAAAATTTTATTTCTGTTCCCTTGTGCAATGAACATTATGACTCAAAGAAGAAACCGACTACATATTACTGAAGTGAGATCTCTCCCACCTACCCTGAACTCCATTTTCCATTACTATTGATCTCCTTAAAATTCTCAGTACTGCTCTTCTGGAAATGTGCCTTCCTTGTACACTCACCAGCTTACCATCAGGCTCTCTTTTGCCCAGGACCCGGCTAGGTTACATCTTGACACTGCAGCAGGGAATCCTAGCTGCCCTCCAGTACCCTTGATCCCTCTTTTTTAAGCACACAACTGATTTTATTGGGAGCTGCAAAATTCCCATTTGGGAACCCATATTTCCAAGACTCCATTGTCTTATAGGAACACACCAAATAATAATTCTGCATGTTTATCTGGAAATACAGGATATTCTAAATAAACATAAATTTTTCTGTGAATTAAAATATTCTTTGACTACTCTAACTGCAAAGCAGACTAGTATACATTTCCAAGCACTTTGTTTGAAAATACAAATCAAAAAAGCATATGTAATTATTGAAAATTTAAATTAAATCTTTAATGAGAAATTAGATGTAAGTTCCAGGAGGTATTGCTGTATGCACAGAGAACAGAATTGTGTTCGATACATAATTAGTGCTCAAATTAATATTTGCTGAATAAATAAATGAAAAAAGAATCATTTGCAGTAATTTTTATATATGATGTAATTCTTCTATGAGGTACTTAATTTGCTTTAGATTGATTTTCTTTCATTGACTAAATGGAATATGTGCAGATAGGTTTTAAATTAGACTAACATTGATCAGAATGTGCCATGAAATAAAATCAGCAGTAATAATAGCTATTATAACTAATATAGATTACAACAAATTATCATTGAGAACTTACCGTACACCTGTTTGTGTTAAGTATGTTAATGTGTTATCTCATGTCATCCTCACGACAGTCCAAGGAGGTGATCAGTACAATTACACTCATTTGATAGATGGGAACATCTATAAATGCTAGTAAATAGCAGTGTTCAGACTTGGCCCTAGGTTGGTGAGGCTCCAAAGAAAGCCAACATCTTTAGTTAGAAGAGCATAAAAAAAGAACAACTGCCATCAAGTCAATCCAACTCAGGGTGACCCCATGAGTATCAGAGTAGAACTGTGCTGCACAGTGTTTTCAGTGGCTGATTTTTCTGAAGCCAATCACCAGGCCTTTCATCCCAGACGCTCTGGGTGGACTCAAACCACCAATCTTTTGGTTAGCAACCAAGTACGTTAATCTTTGCATCATGTAGGGACGCCTAGAAGAACACAGAATAAACAACAAGAGGTAGAAATTGATAAATGCCCTGAGAAAAGTCTTCAGAACACTTTAAGGAAATCTAGTGAGGCTGCACTGAAAAGGAGACAGTCCATCTGGACTCTGACCTATGGGTAAGATCCTGGCCTTCTGGCAGCCTCACAAGAGATGGGTTTTGTGCCTTCTAGACCAGGTGAAATAGCCACAAGGACCCACATGAAAAGGTACTTCCATCTCTCCTGCTGAACCTGTCCTCTTCAGAGGAAGCAGGTCCATCCCTGTGAATGGGTCCACCTTGCCCTTCACGAATGTCCCATGTACCATCTGCATGGCATGGCATTCTCTATTGGAGGAAGGATGGCAGGTAACATGCAAGCTTAGATCAGTTACTTGTCTCTGAGCCTCAGTCTCCTCATCTGTGAAATGAGGGTTGCAATGTTTAATTCAAAAGGTTTTGTTAAGATTAAATGAAACAAAGTAAGTGATCAGCATAGGTCTACATCATTGTTAGAGCAAGTGAACTAGAGTTAGTGTTTTCTGCTCTCACTATTATTACATTAGAACAGGGATCAAAATTTGGGAGCTAGTGTGAGGGCAAATATTGTTCGTAGTCATATTTTTTGGCTTCTCTAGTGTTTTAAACATCACTGAGAGCACTTTCAGAGAGGCGTGGATTCTGCCACAGGCTCTTGCTCCCCCTGAGATCTCACCTTAGCCTTGCTCACAGGCACGTGTGGCCTGACGAGCCTTGCATGACTTTTGGGGTTTCAGATCCATTCTGGTCCTATCAGCAGCAGCCATTTCACTGTGAAAAATAGGCAGGTAGATAGAAAGGAGAAGATTATTCCTTGCAACATACAGAAGTTCTGACAATGTTCTATCCTCTTCAAGATCCAGTTGTGTGGAATAAATCCACTTTGGCTGCCTTGGCAATGATGCTGCCTGACCTGTGACATCAGGACTGGCTCCATCCTGTGCACCGTATAGTCCCAAAGCAAGGGATGGGGTGCACATCTCGTGTGTTCATGCTCAATGGAAAATAGTAAAAGTTAGTCTTTGGACCCATGTTTGTTTCCAGTGGTTGATTTATAATTTCAGAACTCGTTGCTTTCCAAATACAACAAATTATTGCTGAAAAAGCACCTTGGTCTTTGTCATTTGGTTTCTTTTTAGCAGGTATTACACTACTGAGATGGAATAACAAACACAAAGGTGCCATGGCGCCTGTTACTTTACTTACTTCACCTTGTAAAATAAAATTAAATACAGGCTTCATTGAAGTCTCAGGGATGAAAACTATGGAGTGGCCGTAAATAACTGAAAATATGCTTTACCTTAAAAAGTTAAATGCTTTTCTTTTAAACAAAACAAAACAATCAATTCCTAACAGCAAAGCTAATACGAAAATTTGGTCTAAACTTAAAAACTATTTTCTCCAGTGATCCATCTTTGTTTCAAAGTCCACGGTTTACAAATAAGTTCCATTCCTAACTGTGTCTTTAAGTCTTTAAGTTGAATTTGTAGGTAAATTGGAACAGGTGCTTATGGTTTTTATTTAGCCTTACTTTACCCTGGTGGTGGAGTGGTTAAGTGCTACAGCTGCTAACCAAAATGTCAGTGGTTCAAATCCACCAGGCACTCCTTGGAAACTCTATGGGGCAGTTCTACTCTGTCCTATAGGGTTGCTATGAGTTGGAATCAACTCAACAGCGGCGGGTTTGGTTTTTTTTTTTGTTAGTGCAGGAAAAGGCTCAAAGCCTTTTTGATTATTTAAAAGCTGCACGTGAAGCGAGTGAAGGTGATTTTGATAAAGAATTTGTTGGGAATAGGGGTTGGTTCAGAGCCCTGGTGGTGCAGTAGCTACAGCTGCTAACCAAAAGGTCTGCAATTGGAATCCACCAGCCGCCCCTTGGAAACCCTACAGAGCAGTTCTACTCTGTCCTATAGGGTCGATATAAGTTGAAATCGACTCCACGACAACAGTTTTTTTTTTAGGGATTGATTCAACCGTTTCAAAGTGAGGGCAAATTTTACGTAACATTAAAGGACAAGTAGGAGTTGTCCCTAAATTGGAAATTCGTTACCAGGGGACTGCCTGCATACTAAAAACTTAAAAAAAAAATCCTTTGATGCTTAAAATTACAGATCAATTCCTACCATGTTTAGCTTATTTATCATTTTTTAAAAGATTTGATGATTTTGTTCCAAACATAATTAGGAGTAGAGATAAAGAGAGGAAATTCCAACTTATTCAACAGTAATATGTACACTATGCTGCAAACATCTGTGCTAAGTAACTTAATTTTTACTTTCTGTTCTTTTATTTTTTTAATCTTAGCTGGTGAGTTTAGGAAACCTCCTTTGATACTCTCCTAGTTAATGTAGTAAGACTTGCCAAGTTGGATTCATATACAATTTATTAGGAATCTTCCTCCTTGTACCTTTGAGTTCTCTTGGATTTCTACCTTAAGAATGAGAGTCAACAAAATGATACAACCATTTTGGAAAATGATATGGCGTTTCCTCAGAAAGCTAGAAATAGACATACCTATCAATCCAGCAATCCCACTCCTAGGAATATATCCTAGAGAAGTAAGAGTCGTCACTCGAATAGACATATGCACACCTATGTTGATGGCAGCATTGTTCACAATAGCAAAATGATGGAAACAACGTAGGTGCCCATCAACAGATGAATGGATAAACAAACTATGGTACATACACACAATGGAGTACTATGCAACGAGAAAGAACAACAATGAATCTGTGAAGCATCTCATAACATGGATGAAACTGGAGGACATTATGCTGAGTGAAATAAGTCAATCATAAAAGGACAAATATTGTATGAGACCTCTATTGTAAAAACCCATGAAAAAATTCACATGCAAAATGGAACAATCCTTGTTGGTTACCAGGGATGGGGGTTGGGGAATACTAAATAGGCAATAGATAAGTGGTATCTTGGGTGAGAGGTGAGACAATACACAGTACAAGGGAAACTAACACAACCTGCAGAAGGAAAGGTCATGGAGGCCCCATGGACACATCCAAACTCCCTGAGGGACTGAGTTGTTGGACTGAGGGCTCTGGGGACCATGGTCTTGGGGAACATCTAGCTCAATTGGCATAACACTACTTATAAAGATAATGCTCTACATTCTACCTTGGTGAGTAGTGTCTGGGGTCTTAAAAGCCTGTGAGCGGCCATCTAAGATACTCCACTAGTCTCATCCCTTTGGGAGCAAGGGAGAATGAAGAGAACAGGATACAACGAAAAGATTAGTCCAAAGGACTAATTGACCACAGCTACCAAGACCTCCACCGGATTGAGTCCAGTACAGCTAGATGGTGCCCAGCTACCACCGCTGACTGCTCTGACCAGGATCACAACAGAGGGTTCTGGACAGAGCTGGAGAAGGATGTAGAGCATAATTCTAATTCCCAAAAATAAAAAATAAAAATAAAAAAGACCAGATTTACTGGCCTAAAGGAGACTGGAGAAACCTCAAGAGTGTGGCCGCCAGACACCCTTTCAGCTCAGAGGTGAAGTTACCTTCAAGGTTCACTGTTCAGCCTAGCCTGGGAGTGGACAGCCCAGTAAAACTAAATGAGACTAACGAGGTACAGGAGTCCAGTGACAAGGGCCAGAAGGCAGAGGGGGAGTAGGAAGCTGATAATAAGGAACACAAGTTGAGTAAGGATACTGGTGATGTGTTGTGAGATTGTTAACCGCTGTTATAGGGCAACATTTGTAGTAACTGTTAAATGGGAGGCTATTTTGTCCTGTAAGCCTTCATCTTGGGCGAGAATGGCAGCACAATTGGAAGAGCATAGTCAATGTCACTTAAATGTGTAAGTAAAAAGTTTTGAAATGGTGTATCTTTGGCTATGTGTATTTTCACCAAAAAAAAAAAAAAAAAAAAAAAGCTGAGAATTCAGAGGGTTAAAATGTTGTGGGGTTGTTAACCAACGTCATAAAACAGCATGTGTACTACTGTTACATGAGAAACTGTTTGTTCTGTAAGCCTTCACCTGAAGTACAATAAAATATTTAATAAAAAAAAAAAAAAGAATGAGAGTCAAGGGGGGCAACAAGAATAGTTGTCCTGTAAATTTTTACCTATAAGAAGTGTGATTAATATACTAACTATTCAGTTTACAATAAAAACCCATTTAGCTGATATATGCAGCAAGTTCTTTTAAATCAATGTAGCAGTGGGCTTTAAAAATGATTGTTGAGATGCCTGGAAAGTGAAAGTTTACTACGACAGTGTATGTTTCATATTATTTAAATGAGCTTTGAAATGTCAGGTATTAGAGTTGTAGTCTACCCCTATCTGCTAATCAGCAGGACTGAAAATCTTGTGACATCTGGTACAACTACTCTTGACCAACTCACTGTGCTAGCCAACACAGGCATTGACTTGAGGGACTTGACATCTCTCTCTCCTGACTCCATTAGCCAAAAAATGACAATGAAGTTGAAAGAATGAATATGGCTAAGCTTTAGCCTCAAATTCTAATCAAGCTCATCATTTTAACTATCATTTTAAGTGCTCTGTTTTTGTTTGTAAACAAAACAAAGTATTTTGGAAGTTATCTCGACTTATAATCAACTAGCCAAATTCTTCTCCAATATATTGTTTCAAAAAATTGCACATTCACTATGCTTGATTGCCATATATTGTTTATTGTGCTTTCAATTAAATGCCATGGAGTTTAAAAAAAAAAAATCCTTCAAATGAAATCTTACTCTTGCTCTAAATAGCATCATACCCTGTAATCCGCCCTCTCCTTAAAATACATATTTTCCAAATAAAATTAATTAGTGTTTTCTATCTTATTTTAAGTGATTCTTAAATGGAAATAAAATTCAAACTCTCAAATAGAATAGCTTGAATTTTTATTCTACCAATCACCCTCATCATAGCTTAATATATTTAGCTATATCCATTCTTATTCTAAGTACTATCTCGTAGATATAATATTCACAAGGCATATTGCCCAAGACAATCAAGTATTAATAGAAGAAAATATAAACAAAATATAGTTATCTAAACTGCAATTGGCACTTAATTTGTCACTATACACTACCATCTTGAAAATTAGCTTAAACTTCCAGATTAAACAGAAGATATAAATGTTAGCCAGATTCTTCCTGGTGTTTAATACTTTTTGATTATTTAATTAAACTGGGGTTAACTTTGGGTTTAGCTTTTTTTTTCATTAAACTTGTTGTTTTTACATAATCATAGATTCACATACAGTTATAAAAATAATACAGAAAGATTTCATGTACACTTTATCAGTTTCACCCAAAGGTATCATCTTGCAAAACTACAGCACAATTTCACAACCAAGATATTGACATTTATAAAGTCAAGACACAGAACATTTCCATCATCACACTGGGACCTCTGTCTGTCCTTTTATAGCCACACTTATTTCCCTCCACCCGATGCTCTCCTTAAATCCTGGAAACTACTGATCTGTTCTCCATCTCTATCAATCTGTCATTTCAAGAATTTATACACATGAAATCATATAGTACATAACCTGCTGAGATTGGATATTTCACTTGGTGTAATTCTCTGGAGAGTCATCCAATTTGTTGTGTGTGTCAACAATTTGTTCTCTTACTGCTGAATAGAATTCCATGGGATGGATGTACCACAGTGTGTTTAACTACTCACCTACTGAAGGACATTTGTATTGTTTTCAGTTTGGGGCTATTAAGAACAAAGCTACTATGAACATTCAGGAACTGATTTTGTATGAACACAAGTGTTTATTTCTCTGGAATAAATGCCCAAGTGCAATTGCTTGGTCATATGGTAGCTGCATTACTTTTATAAGAAACTGCCAGACTATTTTTCAGAGTGGCTGTATCATTTTACATTCCCACCAGCAATGCATGATTGATCCAGTTTCACCATTGCTAGCATTTGGCATTGTCACTATTTTTTTATCCTGGCAATTCGGATAGGTGTGTGTAGTGATACTGTTTGTGGTTTATTTGCCATCTGTATATCCTCTTTCCACCACTTGTCTGTCAGTTTGTCTTATTGTGGTGGCTTGTGTGTTGCTGTGATGCTGGAAACTATGCCACCTGTATTTCAAGTACCAGCAGGGTCACTCATAGAGGACAGACTTCAGTGGTGCTTCCAGACTAAGACAGAGTAGGAAGATGGACCTGGTAATCTACTTCCAAAAACATTAGCCAGTGAAAACCTTTTGGATAGCAGTAGAATATTGTCTGATACAGTGCTGGAAGATGAGCTTCTCAGGTTGGAAGGCACTCAAAATATGACTGAGCAAGAGCTGCCTCCTCATAGTAGAATTGACCTTTAAGACATAGATCTAATAAAGCTTTTGTGACCTTCATTTGCTGATGTAGCACAATTCAGACTGAGAATAAACAGATGCAAACATCCATTAGTAATGAGAACATGGAATGCACGAAGTATGAATCCAAGATAATTGGTATTTGTCTAAAATGAAATAGAACACTTGAAGATTGATATCCTAGGCATTAGTGAGCTGAAATGAACTAGTATTGACCATTTTGAACCACACATTCATATGGTTAACTGTGCTGGGAATGACAAATTGAACAGGAACGGTGTCACATTAATTGTCAAAAAGAACATTTAAAGATCTATCCTGTAGCACAATGCTGACAGTGATAGGACAATATCCGTATGCCTACAAGGAAGACCAGTTAATACGTATATTATTCAAATGTACCCACCAACCGCTAATACCAAAGCTGAAGAAATTTGAGATTTTTTACCCGCTTCTGCAGTTTGAAATTGATCAAACATGAAATCAAGATGGATTGATAATTACTGACAATTGGAATGCAAAAGTTGGGAACAAAGAAGATTTGGTAGTTGGAAAATAAGGCCTTGGTGATAAAAACGACACTGGAGGTCACATGATAGAACTTTTCAAGACCAACGACTTCTTCCTTGCAAATACCTTTTTTCACCAACATAAATGGCGACTATACACATGGACCTCACCAGATGGAATACACAGGAATCAAATCAACTACGTCTATGGAAAGAGACAATGGAAAAGCTCAATATCATCAGTCAGAACAAGGTCACGGGATGACTGTAAAACAGACCATCAATTACTCGTATGCAAGTTTAAGTTGAAGCTGAAGAAAATTAGAACAAGTCCATGAGAGCCAAAGTATGACCTTGAGTATATCCCACCTGAATTTAGAGATCATCTCAAGAATAGATTTGATGCATTGAACACTAACAACTGAAGACCAGATGAGTTGTGGAAGGACATCATACAAGAAGAAAGCAAGAGGTCGTTACAAAGACAGACAGAAAGAAAAGACAAAAATGATGTCAGTACAGATTCTGAAAACTGCCCTTGAACAAAGAGTAGCTAAAGCAAAAGAAAGAAATGATGAAGTAAAAGAACTGACTAGAAGATTTCAAAGGGCAGCTCCAGAAGACAACCAATAAAAACCAAACCAGTTGCCCTTGAGTCAATTCCGATTCATAGCAACCCCATAAGACAGAATAGAATTGCTCCACAGGGTTTCCACGGAGCAGCTGGTGGATTCGAACTGCCAACCTTTTGGTTAGCAGCTGTTAACCACTGTACCACCAGGGCTCCTTTGAGAAGACAAAGTAATGTATTATAATGAAATGTGCAAAACCTGGAGATAGAAAACCAAAAGGGAAGACATACTTGGCATTTCTCAAGCTGAAAGAACTGAAAAAAAAAAAAAAAATTCAAGCCTCAAGTTGCAATACTGAAGGATTCTACAGCAAAAGAAGATGGAAGGAGTACTCAATGTACCAAAAAGAATTGGTTAATATTCAACCACTTCAGGAGGTAGCATACGATCAAGAACTGATGGTACTGAAGGAAGAAGTCCAAGCTACACTGAAGGCATTGATGGAAAACAAAGCTCCAGGAATGGACGAAACACCAATTGAGATGTTTCAATAAATAGATTCAATGCTAGAAGCGGTCACTCCTCTATGCCAAGAAATTTGGAAGAGAGTTACCTGGCCAACCGACTGGAAGAGATCCATATTTGTACCCATTCCTAAGAAAGGTGATCCAAAAGAATGCAGAAATTATTGAACAATATCATTAATATCCCACGCAAGTAAAAGTTTGCTGAAGATCATTCAAAAGCTGTTGCAGCAGTACATTGATAAGGAGCTGCCACAAATTCAAGCTGGATTCAGAAGAGGACGTGGAATGAGGGATATCATTGCTGATGGCAGATAGATCCTGGCTGAAAGCAAAGAATACCAGAAAGATGTTTACCTGTGTTTTATTGACTATGCAAAGGCAATCGACTGTGAGGATCATAACAAATCATAGATAACATTGCAAAGAATGGGAATTCCGTAACACTTAATAGTGCTCATGAAGAACCTGTACTTAGATCAAAAGGCAGTTGTTCTAACAGAACCATGGGATACTGCATTGTTTAAAGTCAAGAAAGGTGTGCATCAGGGTTGTATTGTTCACCATACTTATTCAACCTGTATGCTGAATAAATAATCCAAGAAGCTGGACTATATGAAGAAGAACAGGGCATCAGGATTGGAGGAAGACTTATTAACAACCTGTGATATACAAATGACACAACCTTGTTAGCTGAAAGTGAAGAGGACTTGAAGCACTTACTGATGAAAATCAAAGACCACAGCCTTCAGTATGGATTACACCTCAACATAAAGAAAACAGAAATTCTCACAACTGGATAATAAGCAACATCATGATAAACAGAGAAAAGATTGAAGTTGTAAAGGATTTCATTTTACTTGGATCCATAATCAACACCCACAGAAACAGCAGTCAAGAAGTCAAAGGATGCATTGCATTGGGCTAATCTGCTGCAAAAGATCTCTTTAAAGTGTTAAAAAGCAAACATGTCACTTTAAGGTCTAAGATTTGCCTGACACAAGCCATGATGTTTTCAATAACCTCAAATGCGTGTGAAAACTGGCCAATGAATAAGGAAGATTGAAGAAGAGTTGATGCCTTTGACTGCCAGAGGAACAACAAACCTGTCTTGGAAGAAGTACAGCTAGAATGCTCATTAGAAGGAAGGATGGCCAGACTTTATCTCACATACTTTGGACATGTTATCAGAAGGAACCAGTCCCTGGAGAAGGACATCATGCTTGGTTAAGTACAGGGTCAAAGAAAAAAGGAAGACCTGTAATGAGATGGATTGACACAGTGGCTGCAACAATGGGCTCAAACGTAAGGATTGTGAGGATGGCACAGGATCAGGCAGCGTTTCCTTCTGCTGTACACAGGTTCACTATGAGTCGGAATGGACTCAAGCGCACCTAACAATAACAACAACATTGGACAAAATAGGAGTTCTCTTGGTGCAGTGGTTAAAATACTAGGCTGCTAACCAAAAAGTCAGCAGTTGTAACCCACCAGCCACTTCATGGGAGAGAGATGTGGAAGTATGCTTCTGTAAAGATTTACAGCCTTGGAAACCCTGTAGAGCAGTTCTACCCTGTCCTATAGGGTCGTTATGAGTTGGGATCAACTGGATTGGTGGATTGGATAGACAAAATATTGAAGGACACAGGAAGCATCCAAAGAAGATAGAAGGAATACACAGAGTCACTGTACCGAAAAGAATTGGTGGACGTTAAATCATTTCAGGAGGTAGCATATGATCAAGAACAAATGGTACTGAAGGAAGAAATGCAAGATGCACTGAAGGTACTGAAAAAAAAAACAAGGATCCAGGAATTGCTGGAACACCAATTGAAATGTTTCGACAAATGGATGCAATGCTGGAAGTGCTCACTCCTCTATGCCAAGAAATTTAGAAGACCAACCAACTGGAAGAGATCCATAGTTGTGTCTATTTCAAGGAAAGGTGATTGATTGAATGTGGAAATTATCAACCAATATCACTAATATCACAGTCAAATAAAATTTTGCTTAAGATAATTTTAAAATGGTTGCAGCAGTACATTGACAGGGAACAGCCAGAAATTCAAACTTGATTCAGAAGAGGATGTGGAATGAGGGATATCATTGTTTATATCAGATTCTCAAAGCAGAGAATACCAGAAAGATTTTTGCGTGTGTTTTATTGAGTAAGCTAAGGCATTAGACTGTGTGGATCATGAAAAATTATGAATAACATTGCAAAGAAAGGAAATTCCAGAACACTTAATTTTTCTCCTGCAGAACCTGTACATAGTCCCAGAGGCAGTCATTAGAACAGACCTAGGGGGTACCGAGCGATTTAAAACCGGAAAAGGTGCGTGTCAGGGCTGTATCCTTTCACCATACTTACTCAGTTTGTATGCTAAGCAAATAATCCAGGAAACTGGACTATGTGAAGAAGTACACAGCATCAGGATTGGAGGAAGACTCATTAACAATCTGTGATATGCAGATGACACAACCTTGTTTGCTAAAAATGAAGTGGACTTGAAGCACTAACCGATAAAGATCAAAGACTACAGCCTTCAGAATGGATTACACCTTGACGTAAAGAAAACAAAATTTCTCACAACTGGACCAATAAGCAACATCATGATAATTGGAGAAAAAATTGAAGTTGCCAAGGATTTTATTTTACTTGGATCCACAATCAACATCCATGGAAGCAGCAGTCAAGAAATCAAATGATGTATTACACTGGGCAAATCTGCTGCAAAAAATCTCTTTAAAGTGTTAAAAAGCAAAGATCTCACTTTGAGAACTAAGGTGAGCCTGACCCAAGCCATGGTATTTTCAATCATATCATATGCATGTGAAAGTTGGACACTAAATGGGGAAAAACAAAGAACTGATGCATTTGAATCATGGTTTTGATGAAGAATATTGAATATGATATGGATTGCCAGAAGTACAAACAAATTTGTCTGAGAAGTATAGCCAGAATGTTCCTTTAGAAGTGAGGATATTGAGACTTTGAATCATTTACTTTGGACATGTTATCAGGAGTGACCAGTCCCTGAGAAGTACTCAAACTTGGTAAAGTAAAGGGTCAGTGAAAAGGAGGAAGACCCTCAATGAGATGGACCAACACAGCAGCTGCAACAATGGGCTCAAACATAGCAATGATTGTGAGGATGGCATAGGACTGGGTACTGTTTCCTTCTGTTGTTTGTAGGGTTGCTATGCGTCAGAGCTGAATGGACGGCACCAAACAAAAACAACATATACCTTCTTCTGCGAAATGTCTGTTAATGTCTCTTACCCATAGTCTAATTGGATTGTTTGGTTTTTAGTGTTGAAATAATATATATTCTAGAGATTAGTACTTTATTGGGTGTATGATTTGCAAATATTTACTCCAAATTTGTAGCTTATGTTTTTATACTGTCCACAGGGTTTTTCACAGAGTGAATTTTTTAAATTTTGATAAAGTCTAATTTATCAATTCTATCTTGATTTATTTCTAGTATTTTTAAGAATATTTCTTTGTATAATTTTCTTAGAGGTTGCAATAGGTTTTACAATATGCATGCATAACATTACAGTACTGGTATCAACATTTTACCAGTTTGAGGGAAGTATAGAAATCTTACTTTCATTTAGATCCCCTTACTCCCCAACTTTTTAAATGAATTTTAAGTATTTCTTTTATATACATTGAGCAACACATCAAATGATTTTATAAATCTTGTCTCAACCATCAAGTATGATTTGGGTAAGTTGTGAGAAAAAGAGTCTATTATATTTATCCCTATTTTTACCCATTCCTTTCTGAAGTTCTTAGCCTTCTAAAGACTGCTTCCTGCTCTGCACACCTGTTGTGGCAGGAGGACCTTCCCTGTTGGTGCTACCTGGCCCCATCCTGCATGTAAATGGAAAGGGATCCTCTGCCCTACGGGAACAAAAAGTGTTTCCAGCCTGCGCTTATGGATCTGGTGACCCCTCTAGTGTGGGAGGGTTCTCAGGCCAGTGGGAAGGACAGCTTACCCAGTATTGTCAGGGAAACACCCCTTTGACCAGGGGAGAGATAAGCCCAGGGGCTTGACTGCCCTCTGTTGCCTGGTTGGGGATCTCAGATGCCAGGCCTGCGTGGCCTTCTGCTGTTGGGTGGGGCCGAATGACGCGTGCTGCTGTGCTGTTCCCCAGTCCTGGGGTCTTCTTTCTATTTCCAGAGTCCTCCTTTGTTGTCTCTGTGTCATTTCCAGTGTTTATAGTTGTACTTGTGGTGAGGAACAGAGATAGACCAGTCTATGCCTTCTTGCCCAGACTGAAAACTCCAGATCTCAGTTTTGAACATGCAGTACACCAGAATAAAGGCAAAGCAAACTATTTCTGAAAAAAATCAGCCATTGAAAACCCTAGGGAGCCATTGAAAAACCCTCTGACACATCTGGTCACAACATGATTTGGAGTCAATTCCACAGCAACTTTTTTTTTTTTTCATAAGTGTACACTATTATCATTTTAAAACACTTTCATTATACACAATAAGTATGTAACAATTCCTATAATCAGAAAATAAAGAGAAAGCAATTTCACGAAGTGCTTGTGAGACACAAGGGAAGTGGGCTGTTTTTCCTACGCATATCCTCCTTTTTGCACATTTACCATGGAGGAAGAGAGGCTGCTCCCCACAACTGCATAGTGACCTCTGATTAAGCACAGACTATGAGCTGCAAGAGAACAGAAGGAAGTCAGGTGTACCGGACGAAGCAAATTCAAATTGCAGTCAAGGCTGTGGGTGTTTGCTGAGAAGCAGTAATTCCTTTGCCTGTCTCTCTCCAGTGCAGGAGGATTTTATCCAGAAAGCAGCAGTTATAAAAGTAAGCACATTTCTAAACTCACATAGCCCTGCATCTCCTGTCCATTGATTGATTTACACTCACTGCATGCCACAAGACAGACTAAGAGTTGTGGTCACCATGTCGGCTGATATTTGTAAAACACTGTCTTCTCATCTGCCCCTACAAGAAACTAATAACATTTATGAGCTAAGACAGAGTCCTGGTCCCTAACTAGATCCCTGCTATATCATAAAAATCTAAAGCTTGAGATCCCCATATCTGACCCAACTCCACTTCCCAGTCCTTCAGTCCAAGTCAGCAGTGGGGGATGTGACACAATATCAGAGCCCCTTGCTTTCAGAACCGAGAGGACATTTCCAGACAGGGCCTCTTGATCTCTGCTACCTAGAAAAGCCAAAGGTGTCCCTTGTAAAGGAAGTGATTAAAAAAAAAAAAATCAAAAGTGGAGTGTTTTCTCTGCTGTGTCCAATCAGGTACCCTCTGGTTAACATATCAGCGCCTAATAAATTTGAGTACGGTCAGCAAAAAATCATCATCACAGAACTCTGCTAACAACGTTATAATATTCTTGATCATTTTGCATTTGTCAAGGAGTTTGCTTTTATTTTCTAACAAATATGCTAATTTCCCCCTTTTCTTTCTAACCATTTCATAATTTTTCTAACGGGGGGGGATGATGTGTAGTTATCACCATCCACCACACTGTCCCCTCTCCCCACTGCAACAGGGATGCTTTTTGGGAGGAAAGGAGGGAGTGGTAATTAGGAGAAAATGGTTTAGACAAAGTATTCTCTTTCACTGATGACTGTGACTCAGTTACGTGGAGCATAGGTCTAGCAGCCGCCACGTCTCAGCATTTGGCTTCAAGTGCTCACTAGATGCAGGACGCAGGGAAAATCATTAATGGAAGACCTGCCTGATTATTTGTTTTGGAAATAGAATGACACAGCTCACCACTCTGAGTAAAGCCCCTTTAGACAGTGGAGTCCTTTATTTACCTGCTGCTCTAAATAACCCAGAGGCAGGTGCTGCCCACTTGATAGATGACTAACGTGTCCTGCCCGGACTTGAAGGCTCATACCTGTCTGCACCTCCCTGCATACCTCGGGCCCACCCCCGCGACACACTGGGCCTTCTGGCCTGTCTGTGAAGCAGGATGCCCATTGGAGGAGCATGAAACAAAGCCTGCTCAGAGAAGCTCCCGCTCAGGGCGAGCTAATTACAAGTTCCTGCACCATTTGAGGTTCCTCAGCTGACTTGCCTGAACTGTGCAAGTCCTCAGAGTGAACCGCTCCGCAGAGCACGCGTCACACGCTACGGGGCTCACTGCGGACCAGGCCAGGGGAAAAGTCCCATGCCCTCACCCATGGCTGGGAACAAAAGCCTCTATAGATGCTTGCACCAGAGGCTGGGATAACACTCTGGAGGTGAAAATTGGGGAAGCAGGGAATGTAAGAAGAGAATTTTAACTTAAGATGTTCAAGCTTATTTGTGCGCTTGTTTAACTATGGTAGAATGCTTGGCAAAGTATTCAGCGCGTACTTTTAAATTCTTCTTAATTAATAGGCAAGTGGAAATCAAAACACTCCTAGGTGTTCTTTTCTCCAGCGGTGTACCCTTGCTTCTTTGTTCTCTCTGGATGCATGTCTGTACACACAGCAGATACTCCTGCACTTTGGAATTAACCATTAAAGCAAATTCCCTGTTAAAATATCTGCACTGGCTAAATCATATTTGAAAAGCCCAGGTGGCTCAGTTGTTGAGAACTCTGCTGCTAACCCAAAGGTTGCTGGTTAGGACCCATTAGTAACTCCACCCTTTGAGAGAAAGATGTGTCAGTCTGCTTTCATAAAGATTACAGCCTTGGAAACTCTATGAGGCAGTTCTACTCTGTCCTATAGGGTGACTATGAGTAGGAGTCAACTTGTGGGCAATGGAATTTTACCCAACTTTTGGTAATTTGGAGCAATCATGAAGTCTAGCAGATATAGACATCAGAGTAGTTATTGAATTGGGTCTCTTCCCATGTTTATTAATTAAACAACAACAACAACAACAAATAAACAACCCCACAGTTACCATCGAGTTTATTGAGACTCATGATATGATAATGTTGCCTTAAATAAATTGGCTTTAGCATAAGCTACATATTTTTTAGCTATTTTTTTAAGATCTTCACAGGATTCCCGTGAGTTGTGCAGACAAAGAACAAGTATTACCCCAATTTATGGATGAAAAAACCAAAGCTCAAGGAGATTAAAGTGATTTATTCAATAATATTGTACATATGCCTAGTCAAGGTGAGAATACAACATCCTCATTATTCGAGTACCCCAGAATCTGTATGTAACATAGGAATTGTTGACCCACATACCGAGCTTCAGTGGTTGTTATGTGTTAGGTACTGTCAAGTTGATTCCCTATGTACAACAGAATGAAACACTGCCAGGTCCTGCACCATCCTCATAGTTGTTGTTATGCTTGACACTTGAGCCTATTCTTGCTTCCACTGTGTCAATCCATCTTGTTGAGGATTGTTTTCAGTGGAGAAAGCCAATATTGATATGAAAGGATTTGATCGCAGGGCATTTGACCTAGAAATGACACGTAACATTCAAAAATCACTGTTGTTCTACCATGCAAACTTTCTCCCCATCCCACCCCAGCCTGTAACCAAAGTCTCACATGGCTTTCTGGTCAAGGCCACCATCCACCACCCCTGTCATCCAGGGCCTCCTCACTTGGAGTAGAAGGAAGCTCTAGAGCTGGGCTTCCCACCCCTAAAGTGACTACTCCCAACATATCCCCATCATGGGGTCCTACTCCTTCTCACCTTCCCATATTGTTGCTGCCAGGATCCTCTGAAGCAGCTGGATACTGGAACTTCTATCTAGTCCCCGCCTCTACTCCCACTCCCCTGCCCACTGTTGGTTCAGGGTTCAGAGAACTGTGGGCTCACTAGAATCTGGGGAACTCTGGGCTGCTATTAGAAATATTGTGCCTCTGTGCTATGGATTGAAGAGGGTTAAAGGGGCTGACCTGGAATACAGCCACAGTTACTGATATCATTTCTATGAGAAAATGAATTCTGACTTCCAAACAACCAACTTCTAAATTTACTTTCGAACCCAATGTGTTCAAGAACTGTGATAAAAACTGAATAAATAACTTTTTCCTCTCAACAATGTTGACTGCTTGTTAAGCATTACTTGTTGAAAAGAATACCCTGCCCTAAAGAAGAGAGTTGGTATGGGTATATTTTCTTTGCTAATTCTTATTTATTTTGGCTATTTTAACATGAAAACACACCTCTGTAACTCTGCATTCCCCTTGCTACCTGGACTAAAAAATCAGTTGCTTGAGTGTTGATTTGAAAACCCTATGATGAGCCAACTTCCATATCATACTGGTTGAACAAATTTTTTGTATGCTTATTGGGCAGGAACAGAGAAGACAGGGTTAAATATGTCTGGAAATACAAAGTTCCTGTGCTGGTAATTAAAATAAAATGAGGTAGACTTGAATATTCATGTGAAGGCCTTTCTCTGCAAACACTACACATTAAAGTCCATTAAGTAACCACACATGTGACATAATGTCAAGGCAGCTGGACCTCATGAAGCTTCTGCCTGAGTATAAACCAAAAAACCAACCAACCAACCCAAACTCATTGCCATCGAGTCAATTACGACTCACTGTGACCCTCCAGCACAGAGTTGAACTGTCCTAGAGGGTTTCCAAGGAGTGGCTGGTGGATTTCAACTGCCAATCTTTTGGTTAGCAGCTGAGCTCTTAACCACTGCACCACCAGGGCTCAGTGCCTAACTATAGAAGATAAAAATGGCTGTAGGAGCCACTGGTGTTAAAAATAATGTGTAAAATGACAGAATAGTGTGTACGTTCTGCTGGTAAGCCAAAAGCTGATAAACTAAAAGCTGGTTTTTTATATCAGACCTTGCAAAAATATATTTTGGGGACTTGAACTGAGGAAGATCCTTTCTTTGAAATAGCATTACCAGACTTTACTAAAATGAGCTGATTCTTACAGACAATAAATTGTTACAGCTATTAAAATTTAGTACAAAGCCTGAGAAACTTAGCTTTGATTCTATTCAAGAAAAAAGTACAAAAGATTTTTCTAAAGTCATAAGATGTCAAATATAAAGAGAATGCAAGCTAGCTTTTAGAAATTTACTGAGGGCTTTGATTTTCCACTATAATAAGTGAACTTATGTAAGGCTGATATTAACAACAGTAAGAGCATCAGTTAGCACTGGCACATTGCTGTGTACCAACTGTAATCTACCATACATTAATTTCATTACCTTTGGCCTTAATAGTATGCCAACCACTTTTTATGCTTCTGGACCTCAGGGATAAGGCATTATTCTGGTCCTAATACATTTAGCATCAATTTTGGTCCTTTTTTGAAATTCGTGAAGCTCACTAGACCTGAGTTGGAGCCTCATGGTTGCATAGATTGAGCATTCTATGAGGTGATGCTTCCTAGATGTGTTAGGTTTCAAAACTTTTGTAAACTTCTGCCTTTTCTTCCTTTACTTCTGTGAGATAAGGCTTGCAAGCATAATTATGGCTTTCCTGGGTGATACTTAGGAGAGCCCCGACACGTTTGTTTTGGTTACTCTGTCATATTTGGAAAACCAGAGGTTCCCCATGTAACCTAATAGGAAGGCACCAGCAAAAAATTATCTACCTAGTTCTCATAGCATACTGTCATGCTACAGATCGGTGGCACCAAAGTGTCATTCGCCTCATTGACAGATTGTATTTCCAGATTATATTTCTAAAAATCCATATTACCAACCAAAAATTAAAGCACAGTTAGTAAGCATGCATCCCAATACTGAAAACACATGCCATCAAAAAAAAATTTTTTTAATAAAAATTTGGTAATGAAAGAGTTAAAAAAATTCAATGGCATCTTGACCAATATGCCTCCAATTCCCACCTCAGCAGGCTCTTGCACACTCAAACTAAAAACATTTCTCCCAGGAGGAAGCCCACAGTGTCCTTAATCATCTGTGGCTTTCTTTTTAACATAAAGTTTAATCTTAGTGTTACTATTTTAAAAATAGTTTTTAGCAACATATGGACACAGCTGTTTGCATTTGGTACAGTTTTGAACTTGAAGTGAATTACATATTCCTTTAAAAGGGGGCAACTTTCTACTCTTCTCTTAAGGCAAAAGTCAAATAATTACAAATTGATAATAAACATGTCCAGAACTTTCTCTCCAACTTAAATACCAAGATATACTGTCCATGACCTCTGCTTTTATTTGGTCTTTCATTTTTTAGGAGAGAACATTCATCTGTTCTAAAGTATGAACTTAATGCATAAATACCCTTTAGGTTTTAACCCTTTTCCTTTGTCTTGAAAACCAAGAAAAGGGGGGGGGAGGTAGTTCAAAAAATTCAATAGCTCTCTCTATGACTAGAAAAATTTGCTATAAGGCAATATATTAACTGGTTAACATTAAAAAGGAAAGTAAATATATAAAAATGCATTGTCTAAGGCAATGAATGTGGAAGCTTTGACCTGTTCTCTACTTTTGAAGACCATAACATATCTTGGCTTTTAAATCTATGCTAATACTGATGATGGAAATGTTTTAGAATCTGTACTGTCCAATATGGTAGCCATTGGTAACATGTGGTTGTTGAACACTTAAAATATGGCTGGTACACTGAGAAACTAAATGTTTGACTTAATTTAAATTAATTTAAAATGAAATAGCCACATGTAGTTAGTAACAAACATATTGAACAATATAGATATGTGGTATAATGGGACAAGAAAAGAGATTAAAATTTCAATGACTCAAACGTAACAAAATCTTGGATTGAAGAAACAAAATATGGGAGGTGAGTGGAGGGGGCAGAGGTGTGTGAATAGGGTAAAATAAAATTAAAAAACACTTCTTGAATACATGTTTGAGAATTGAAGTTAGCCTTGAGAAGGACAAACTCTGTCCTGAAACACAATATATGACATTTTAATAATGCATGGCTTAATTAATAAGTCAAATGAAATGGAAAAAAGATCACAAGATAATGTCTTATAATTTTCCAGATAAAATAAATAGAATGTAAGGACCACTTCTGGTTAAAAAATCCCAAAAGATGACTTATGATTTCTGGTTCAACAAGTAAAGAGCTTAGAAGTTGTCACTTTCTTCCTCACAACAAGATAAAAGCTGAACAAACTAAAAACCAACAACTCTTCTTAGATCCATCAGATAATTGAGGTAATAGGCCAAACCACAGCCCTGAAAACTGGAGAGTCAGGGAGATACAGTGGATCAAAGCTTCCCAAGAACAAAAGCCCAGGAGAAGAAGACCCCCAGCTGGAGCCAGTACTGGTAGGAAGAATGAAACTGTAATTGAAAACTTTCTAGAGACTTAGTATGGACTAGCTTAAGAGTTAAAAACTTTGGGTGGGAGCAGCCTTAGGGATCACCACACTTTTGTAAGTTTTACCTCCAGGAGCCACACCAAGCTCTCTGAGTGAACACTGGAGAAAAACTCCTTCTTGCTCCTGGCAAGTGGAGGAAAAATGCAACCATTTTGAAACAATCCATTCTGTTTCTTCTTAACGGAGCATTCTGTTCTTGTTAACAAAAAACTTCCATCAAGGGAAACTATTTTACCAGAGCCTAACTGACTTGGGTTTTAACTAGTACCTAACCAAACTGGAAAGGAAAAGAAAAACACCCAATCTCAGTCCCTTCAAGCCTTCTGTGTGGAGAAGGTAAATACCCAACTTCAGCCCCCTCTAGCCTTCATGTCTCACCTAAGGGAGTATTCCGGGGGGAGGGGGAATGAGGGGCTGAGAAGCACTTGTGAAGGTCACAGACCGAGGGCACAGGTTCACTAATGGACTGAGACCTAATAATAGGGTCATAAAACACTTCCCTTCCCTCTACATCTTACCACCATATCAACAGGGCTCCTGTATAATAAGATTGGATTACAGTTGAAAAAAATGCGTGGTTCAGATTCTAATTCAGGAGTCTCTAGAGAAATACAAAGACAACTGGGGAGACAAAAAGAACATTAGAGGAAACTTTAGCCTATGACATTTACAGCTACAGGAAATAGTTGACACAGCCTAATTTACAGCCAGATAAACATAAAATCTCACACTAAAGCCCTAGTTCTTTCAGTTCCTTTAACCCAATACCTCGTATGTCCAGGTTTCAACAAAAAATAACAAAGCATGCTAAAAGGCATAAAACACAGACTGAAGAGACAGGGCAAACATCAGAACCAGAGGCAGGTATGGCAAAGATTTTGGAATTATAAGGCTGGAAATTAAAATATCTGTGACTAATATGCTAAGCTATCTAAAGAAAAAAATCGACAAATGCAACAATAGATGGGTAAAGTAAGCAAAGATATGAAAACACTAAGAAAAAAATCAAAAGGAAATGCTAGAAATCAAAAACACTGCAATAAAGACTGTTTTTGATGGACTGGCTCATCAGTAGACATTAGATCACTGGAAATACCTAAAGAAAGAATCAGTGAGCTTGAAGATATGTCAGTAGAGACTTCCCAAACTGAAAAAGCAAAGGAAAATGAAAACAAAAACAAAATATCCAAGAACTGTGGAACAATCACAAAAGGTGTGACACGTGTTTAATGTGAATACTGGAAGGAGAATAAAAATAAAAATAAACAGAAAAAATACTGAAATAAAAATGGCTTACAATTTTCCAAAATTAATGACAGACACCAAACCACAGATAGAGGAAGCTCAGAAAACATAAAGTCAGATTAAAAAACAAAACAAAACAAAACTATACATAGGTATATCATTTTAAAGCTGAAAAAAAAAATCAAAGACTAAGAGAAAATCTTGAAAGAGACTAGCGGGGGAAAAACTTACGTACAGAAGAACAAGGCTAAGAAGTACTTTAGACTTTTCATCAGAAACTATGTAGGCAAGAAGCAAATGGAGAGAAATATTTAGTGACAAAAGTAAAAAGCAAACAAACAAAAAAACCAAAAAACACCAACCTAGAATTCTGTATCTAGTGAAATTGTCCTTCAGAAGTGAAGGAAGTACAAAACACTTTCTCAGACAAACAAAAATTAAGATAATGTGTGTAAATAGACCTGCCTTGCAAGAAGTGAAGAAGTTATTCAGAAAGAGGAAAATTATATAGTTCAGAAACTCAGATATACATAAAGAAAGGAAGAGACTCAGAGAAGAAATCAATGAAAGTAAAATAAAATATTTTATTTTTCTTCTTCTTAATCTAACAGATAACAGTTAGTTCAAAACAATAATAGCAACAATGCATTGTGGGATTATAGGTTAGGGATAAGTGAAATGGATGACAGCAATATTCCAAGAGACAGCAGGGATGAATTAAGAATATTCTAAGTTATATACACTATATGAGATGATGCATAGTGTTATTTGAAAGTGAACTTATATTAGTTGTAAATGTATGTTGCACACTGTAGGACAACCACTAAAAATTTAAAAGAGGAAATATAATTGATATGCTAAAAGAAGAAATGGAATGTTCCACTAAAACCAGAGAAGGCAGAGAAAAAATGGAAAACAAAAACAAGGAACAAAGGGAAACACAGAAAGTACTTACAGATATGGTTGCATTAATCCAACCAATCATTTTAAATGTGAATGGTGTAAATACACCAATTAAAAGACAGAGACTGTCAGAGTGGATAAAAAGACAAGAACCAACATATGTTGTTGACAAGAAACCCACTTTAAATATAAAGACACAAATAGATTAAAAGCAAAGGAATGGGGAAAGATATACCGTACTAACACTAAATAAAAGAAAGATAGAGTAGTTATATTAATTATAGACAATGCAGATTCTGCAGCAAGGAAAATGGTCAGGGATAAGGAGGAAAATTACGTAATGAAAAAGATGCCAATTCTCTAAGAAGACATAACAATTCTCACTGTGTAAGCATTTAACAACATGGTATCAAATAACTGAGGCAAACACTGTTAGAACTGCACAGAGAAATAGATAAATCCATTAATACAGTTTGAGACTTCAATACCACTCTATAAGTAATTAACAGATCCAGCAGCCAAAAAAATCAGTAAGGGTATAGTTAAACTGAACAGCATCATCAAGTTTTTAATATAATAGTCATTTATTGTACACTTAATCTAATAACTGCAGAATAAACATTTTTCTCAAGTTCATATGGAACATTTTGCCAAATAGACCACCTCCTGGGTCATAAAATCAACTTTAACAAATGTGAAAAAATAGAAATAATGCAAAGTGTGCTCTCAGAACACAATGGAATTAAACTAAAAATAAATAACAGAAAAATATCTGGAAAATCCCAAAATATATGGAGATTGAACAATACACAACTAAATAACACATGGATCATAGAAGAAATTTCAAGAGAAATTAAAATAATATTTTAATCTAAATGAAAATTAAAATGTAACATCAAAAATTGTAGGATGCGGTAAAAGCAGTGCTTAGAGGGAAATTTGTAGCATTGAGTGTATATACTAGAAAAGAAGAAAATCTAAATTCAATAATCTAAGATTTCACCTTTGTTATTGCTGTTAGTTGCAGCTGAGTCAGCTCTGACTGTTAGGGGTTCAAACTCATGCAAAAGCACCTTGGAAGAAAGGACTGGTGATCTGCTTCTGAAAGGTCACCGTCTTAGGCTGGGTTCTCTAGAGAAGAAAAACCAGTGAAGTGTATATATATACATATATATAGAAAGAGAGAGAGAGAGCTTTATCCCAAGGAAATAGCTCATGTGGTTGTAGAGGTTGGCAAGTTCCAAGTCCGTGGGTCAGGCATCATGCTGGAGGCTTCTCTTGACTCATGTAGCTGCAGGGGCTGACAAACCCAAGACTGACAGGTCAGATGGCAGGCCACTGGCTCATGGGCTGCAGAAGCTGATGAATCCATGATTGACAGGTAAGAAGGCAGGCTGCTGACTCCAAGGCTGTGGAGGCAGACGAATTCCAAGACCGGCAGGCAATATGGCAAGCTGCTGGCTCAAGTCCCAAGAACCGGGGGTCAGATGATGACGAGCCAGATGCAGAATCCAGAGTAAGTGAGCAAGCTTTGCCAGAACATCTGTATATATACTGGATGCAGGCCACACCTCTTAGGTAACTCCCATTACAACTGATTGGTTGATCACATCAATCACATAATGGAGGATGATCACATTGTTACATAACTGCCAAACTACATCATTACATAACTGCCAAATACATCGTTATATAACTGCCAAACCACTGAGAACCATGGCCTGGCTAAGTTGACACACAACCTTAACCATCAGTCACAGCCTTGAAAATATTTTATGAAGTGCAGTTCTACTCTGTATACATGGGGTCACCATGAACTTCCACATTAAGAAACTCAAAAAAGAAGAGAAAATTATATCCAAGGTAAGCAGAAGAAAAGAAATTAGAGCAGAAATAAATTGAAAACAGGAAATCAATAGAGAAAAACACTATTAAACAACCAATGGGTCAAAGAAGAAATCAAGAGAAAAATACAAAATATACTTGTAGTTGAATGAAAATGAAAGCACAACAAATCAAAATATATGGAATGCAGTGAAAGCAGTGCTCAGAGGGAAATTTATACCAATAAATTCCTACGTTAAAAAAAAAAGAAAGATGTCAAGTCAATAACTTTAAAATTTCAGGAACTAGAGAAAAATAGGGAAGTGTTAACTTTGGTGAAAGGAAAGACAGCACACAATATAGGGGAAGTCAGCACAACATGACCAAGGCAAAGCTATAGAAGCTTCCTAGACACATCCAAACACCTTGAGGGACTGAGTTACTGGGACTGAGGGCTGGGGACTATGGTCTCGAGGGACATCTAGGTCAACTGGAATAACATAGTTCATAAAGAAAATGTTCTATATCCTACTTTGGTGAGTAGCGTCTGGGGTATTAAAAGCTTGTGAGCAGCCATCTAAAATATATCTATTGGTCCCATTATGTCCGCAGCAAAGGAGAATGAAGAAAGCCAAAGACACAAGGAAAATATTAGTCCAAAAGACTAATGGACCACATGAACCACAGCCTCCACCAGCCTGAGCCTAGAAGACCTAGACGGTGCCCAGCTAACATCACTGACCACTCTGACAGAGACCATAATAGACGGTTCCATACAGAGTGGGAGACAAATACAGAACAAAATTCAAATTCACAAAAAATGACCAGATTTACTGGTCTGACAGAGACTGGAGGAACCCCTGAGACTATGACCCTTGTACACCCTGCTAACTCAGAACTGAAGCCACTCCCAAAGTCCACCTTTCAGCCAAAGATTAGGTAGGCCTATGAAACAAACAATAACACACATGCGGAATGTGCTCCTCAGTTCAATTAAGCATATGAGACCAAATGGGCAACCACCTGCCCAAAAGCAAAGATGAGAAGGCAGGAAGGGACAGGAAACCTGTATGAACTGACACAGGAAACCCGGGGTATAAGGGGAAAGGGGGGTAGTTCTGACACAATGCAGGGGTTGCAACCAATGTCACAAAACAATTTGTGTATATATTTTTGAATGAGAAACTAATATGTGCTGTAAGCTTTCAGCTAAAGCACAATTAAAAAAAAAAAAAAGAAGAGGAAGAGCAAACTAAACATAAAACTACCAGAAGATAGGAAATAACAAAATTCAGAACAGAAATAAATGAAATAGAGGATAGAAAAACAATAGAGAGAATCAACGAATCCAAAAGTTGGTTCTTTGAAAAGTTAAATAAAATTTATAAAACTTTAGGTAGGCTGACAAAGGAAAAAAAAGAGAGAAGATTCAAATAAACAGAATAGTAAATAAAAGTGGAAACATTACAACTGACACAATAGAAGAATAAAAACTCAGAATACTATGTGCTACTGTACTCCAACAAACTTGATAGTTTAGAGGAAATGGACAAATTCTTAGAAGCACACAACCTACCTAAACATCTACAAAAAATTCCAGCTAACATTGTACTTAATTGTGAAAAACTAAGACTGAGAAGAAAGCAAGGAAGTACACTCCTATTCAACATTGTATTGAAAGTCCTAGCTAAGGCAATAACACAAGAAAAGGATATAAAAGCTATACAGATTGGGAAGGAAGAAATAAAAATCTCTTTGTTTGCAGATGACATGATTGTCTAAGGAATCAACAAAAAAAAAATTATTGGAACTAAGAAGTGATTATAGCAAGGCTGCAGGATATAAGATTAATATATTAAAATTGTTTTCCTATATATCAGCAATGAACAATTGGAATTTATAATTAAAAATGCAATTCCATTTACATTAACATCCTCCAAAATGAAATACTTAGGTATAAATGTAACAAAATATGTACAGGATCTACATGAGGAAACTATAAAACTCAAATGAAAGAAATCAAAAAAGATCTAAAGAAATGGAGATACAGTCCATGTTCATGGATAGTGTCTTAGTTATCTAGTGCTGCTGTAACAGAAACACAAGTGGATGGATTTAACAAACAGAATTTTATTGTCTCACAGTTTAGGAGGCTAGAAGTTCAAATTCAGAGCACCAGCTCCCGGAGAAGATTTTCTTTCTCAGTCAGCTGTGGGGGAAAGTCCTTGTCATCAATCCTCCCCTGATCTAGGAGCTTCTCAGCACAGGGACCCCAGGTCCAAAGGATGAACTCTGCTCCTGGTTCTGCATTCTTGGTGGTAGGAGATCCCCCTATCTTTCTGCTCACTTCTCTCTTTTATATCCCAGAGGAGATTGACTCAAGATAGAACTAATCTTGTAGATTGAGTCCTGCCTCATTAACACAGCTGCCTCTAATCCTGCCTCATTAATATCATAGAGGTAAGATTTACAACACACAGGAAAATCACATCAGATGACAAAAGGATGGCCAATCACACAATACTGGGAATCATGGCCTAGCCGAGTTGACACACATTTTGGGGGGACACAATTCAATCCATAACAGATAGGAAGATTCAATATTGTTAAGATGTCAATTCTCTGTAACTTAGTCTATAGTTTCAACGCAAACTCACTAAAAATTGCAGCAAGTTATTTTGTGGATACTGACAAAGTTTATATGACTTCAAGGTTTATAAAGTTTATACCAGGTCATAGAAAGCTAAAATTTGTAAGACCCTGTAGAGCCAATCCAGTAAAGAAGAAGAACAAAGTTGAATGACTGACACTACCTGACTTCCAGTCTTACTATAGAGCTACAATAATCAAGACAGTATGGTATTGGTGGAAAAATAGACAAATAGATGAATGGAACAGGATACAAAGTCCAGAAATAGACCCATACAAATATAATCAACTGATTTTTGACAAAGGAGCAAAGGAAATTCAATGGAGAAAGGATAGTCATTTTAACAAATAGTACTGGAATAATTGAATTTCTACATGCAAAAAAAAGATGACTCTAGACACATATCTTACCTATTTCATAGAATTTAACTCAAAATGGATTATATGCCTAAATGTAAAATCATAAAACTTCCACACGATAACACGGGAGAAAATCTGGTTGATCTTGGGTTTGATGATAAGTTTTTAGATACAACATCAAAAGCAAAATACATGAAAGAAAAAATAAAAAAGTTGGACTTTATAAGAATTTTAAAAATTCTGTTCTGTGAAAGACTGTTAAGAGAATGAAAAGATAAGCCACAAACTTGGAGAAAATCTTTGCAAAACACATATCTGATAAAGGACTTGTACCCAAAATATACAAAGAACCCTTAAAACTCAACAATAAGAAAACAAACAACACAATTAATAAATGGGCAAAAGATCAGAACAGACACCTCACTGAAGAAGATATATAGATGGCAAATAAGCACATGAAAAGATGCTGAACATCATATGTCGTCACGGAATTTCAGATTAAAACAACGAGATACCACTACACACCCATTAGAATGGCTACAATCCTAAACACTAACAACATTAAATGCTGACAAGCATGTGGAGCAACAGGAATTCTTACTCACTGTTGGTGGGAATGCTAGATGGCACAGCCACTTTGGGAGACATTTTGGCAGTTTCTTACAAAGCTAAACATAGGCTTACCATACAATCCTGCAATTACCCTTCTAGATATTTACCCAGATGAGTTAAAGACTTGAATTCACAAAAGCACACAAATGTTTACCTCAGCTTTATTCATAATTGCCAAAAATTGGAAGCAATCAAGATATCCCCTAATAGATAAATGGATCAAAAAAAGAAAAAACCTGCAGTACATCCACACAGTGGAATGTTATTCTGCAATGAACAGGCATGAAGTATTAAGCCAAGAAAAGACATGGAGAAACTGTAAACGCATATTGCTAAGTAAAATAAGCCAGTCTGAAAAGGCTGTATACTATATGATTCCAATTACATGACATTCTGAGAAACGCAAAACTGTAAAGACGGTAAAAAGATCAGTGATCTTCAGGGATTTAGGTGCAGGGGATGAGGGAGGGAATAGGTGTAGCACGAGGCCTTTTTAGGGTGATGTAACTATTCTGTATGCTATAGTAATGGTGGACACCTAATATTATGCATTTGTCAAAACCTATAGGACTGTACAACAGATAAAAGTAAACCTTAATGTAAACTATGAACCTTAGTCAATAATAATGTATCCATATTGGTTCATCAATTGTAACAAATGTATCACAATAATGCAAGATGTTAATAATAGGAAAAACCATGTTCAGGGGAAAGGGAGGTATATGGGAACTCTCTGCACCTTCCTTGCAGTTTTTCTTTGAAGTACTGCTCTAAAAAAAAAAAAAAAAGTCTTTAAAAAAAAAAACCAAGAAGTGTTAAGAAGGAGGTGGGACTTTTAAAACCATCCTGGACACTACAATAAAGTTGCATTGTCATAATCGAGTAATGTGGACAAATCTTATAGACAGAAATGTTCCAAGTGAAAAGAAGTGGGGCGAGGTTTTTCAGGTAATGGATGTTGTGCCTGACATCAGTAAATGTGAATATGGAACCACAAATGTAAGGAGCATGAAGAGCATTTCTGGACCAAGTGATTCTTTTTTTTTTTTTTTATATATTTTATTGTACTTCAGGTGAAGGCTTACAGAACAAATATTTTCTCATGAAACAGTAGTACACATGTTGTTTTATGACATTGGTTAACAACCCCACAACATATTAACCCTCTAAATTCTCAACGTTTTTTTTTTTTTTTGGTGAAAATACACATAGCCAAAGATACACCATTTCAAAAATTCCTACACACACTGTTCAGTGACATTGACTACGCTCTTCCAATTGTGCTGTTATTCTCACTTAAGATGAAGGCTTACAGAACAAAATAGTTTCTCATTTAACAGTTACTACAAATGTTGCCCTATGACAATGGTTAACAATCTCACAACACATCAACAATATCTTTACTCAGCTTGTGTTCCCTATCACCAGCTTCCTTGTCCCCTTCTGCCTTCTGGCCCTTGTCACTGGACTCCTGTACCTCGTTAGTCTCATTTGGTTTTACGGGGCTGTCTGCTCCCAGGCTGAACAGTGAACCTCGGAGGTAACTTCACCACTGAGCTAAAAGGGTGTCTGGGGGCCATACTCTTGAGATTTCTCCAGTCTCCGTTAGGCCAGTAAATCTGGTCTTTTTTTTTTTTTTTTTTTTTTTGAGTTAGAATTATGTTCTACATCCTTCTCCAGCTCTGTCCAGAACCCTCTGTTGTGATCCTGGTCAGAGCAGTCAGTGGTGGTAGCTGGGCACCATCTAGCTGTACTGGACTCAGTCTGGTGGAGGTCTTGGTAGATGTGGTCCATTAGTCTTTTGGACTAATCTTTTCCTTGTATCCTGTTCTCTTCATTCTCCCTTGCCCCCAAAGGGATGAGACCAGTGGAGTATCTTAGATGGCCACTGACAGGCTTTTAAGACCCCAGACACCACTCACCAAGGTAGAATGTAGAGCATTGTCTTTATAAGCTGTGTCATGCCAATTGAGCTAGATGTTCTCCGAGACCAGGGTCCCCAGAGCCCTCCGACCAGCAACTCAGTCCCTCAGGGAGTTTGGATGTGTCAATGGGGCTTCCATAACCTTTCCTTGTACAGGTTGTGCTAGTTTCCCCTGTATTGTGTACTGTCTCACCCTTCACCCAAGATACCACTTATCTATTGCCTATTTAGTATTCCCCCCCACCCCACCCCTCCCACCCCTGGTAACCAACAAAGATTGTTCCATTTTGTGTGTGAACTTTTTCATGGGTTTTTACAATAGAGGTCTCATACAATATTTGTCCTTTTGTGATTGACTTATTTCACTCAGCATAATGTCCTCCAGTTTCATACATGTTATGAGATGCTTCACAGATTCATTGTTGTTCTTTCTCGTTGCATAGTACTCCATTGTGTGTATGTACCATAGTTTGTTTATCCATTCATCTGTTGATGGGCACCTACGTTGTTTCCATCATTTTACTATTGTGAACAATGCTGCCATGAACATAGGTGTGCATACATCTATTCGAGTGACAACTCTTATTTCTCTAGGATATATTCCTAGGAGTGGGATTGCTGGATCGATTGGTATGTCTATTTCTAGCTTTCTGAGGAATCACCATATCATTTTTCAAAATGGTTGTATCATTTTGCATTCCCACCAACAGTGCATAAGAGTTCCCATCTCCCTGCAGCCCCTCCAACATTTGTTATTTCCAGTGTTTTTGATTCGTGCCAGTAATGCCGGGGTGAGATCTATCTCATTGTGGTTTTAATTTGCATTTCTCTAATGGCTAGTGATCGGGAGCATTTCCTTGTGTGTCTGTTAGCCATTTGAATGTCTTCTTTGGTGAAGTGTCTAATCATTTCCTTTGCCCATTTTTTAATAGGATTATTTATCTTTTTGTTGTAGAGGTGTTGGATTTTCTTGTAGATTATGGAGATTAGACCTTTGCCTGACTTGTACTGTCCGAAAATTTTTTCCCAGTCTGTAGGTTCTCTTTTGACTCTTTTGGTGAAGTCTTTTGAAGAGCATAGGTGTTTGATTTTTAGAAGATCCCAATTATCTAGCTTATCTGTTGGGTTTTGTGCATTGATGGTTATGGTTTGTATCTTGTTAATGCCATGTATTAAGGCCTGAAGTGTTGGTCCTAGTTTTTCTTCTATGAACTTTATAGTTTTAGGCTTTATATTCAGGTCTTTGATCCATTTTGAAGTAGTTTTTGTATAGGATGTGAGGTATGGGTCCTGTTTCATTTTTTTGGAGATGGATATCCAGTTTTGCCAGCACCATTTGTTAAAAAGACTGTCTTTTCCCCATTTGATGGACTTTGGGCCCTTGTCGAAGATCAGGTAACGGTAGTGGATGGATTTACATCTGGGTTCTCAATTCTGTTCCATTGGTCAATGTATCTGCTGTTGTACCAGTACCAGGCTGTTTTGAATACTATAGCTGTATAGAAGGTTCTGAAGTCAAGTAGTATGAGTCCTCCAGCTTTATTCTTCTTCTTCAGTAGTGCTTTACTTATTCAGGGCTTCTTCCCTTTCCATATAAAGTTAATGATTAGTTTTTCCATCTCTTTGAAGAATGTTGTTGGTATCTGGATAGGGATTGTGTTGTATTTGTAAATTGCTTTGGGTAGAATTGCCATTTTCACAATGTTGAGTGTGCCTATCCGTGAGCATGGTATGTTTTTCCATTTATGTAGATCCCTTTGGGGTTCATGCAGTAATGTTTTATACTTTTCCTTGTATATGTCTTTTACATCCCTGGTCATATTTATTCCTAAGCATTTTAACTTTTTCGGGGCTATTGAAAATGGCATTGATTTCCTGATTTCCTTTTCATCCTTCTCCTTACTGGTGCATAGGAATCCAACTGATTTTTGAATGTTTATCTTGTATCCTGCTACTCTGCTGAATCTATTATTTCCAGTAGATTTCTCGTGGAGTCTTTAGGGTTTTCTATGTACAGTATCATATCATCTGCAAACAGGGAAAGTTTAAGTTCTTCATTACCAATTTGGATGCCCTTTATTTCTTTTTCTTGCCTTATTGCTCTAGCCAGAACTTCCAGCACAATGTTAAATAGGAGGGGTGATAAAGGGCATCCTTGTCTTGTTCCTGTTTTCAAGGGGAATGTTTTCAGCCTCTCTCCATTAAGAATGATGTTGGCCATCGGTTTTGCATAGATGCCCTTTATTATGTTGAGAAATTCCCCTTCTATACCTATTTGATTGAGAGCTTTTATGAGGAATGGGTGTTGGACTTTGTCAAATGACTTTTCTGTGTCAATTGAGATGATCATGTGATTTTTTTCTTGCCTTTTATTTATGTGGTGAATTACGTTGATGGATTTTTTTAATGTTAAACCATCCTTGCATACCTGGTATGAATCCTACTTGGTCGTGGTGTATTATTTTTTTGATATGATGCTGAATTCTATTGGCTAGAATTTTGTTCAGAATTTTTGCATCTATATTCATGAGAGATATTGGTGTGTAATTTTCTTTTTTTGTGATGTCTTTGCCTGTGTTTGGTATCAGGGTTATGCTGGCTTCATAGAATGAATTTGGAAGTGTTGCTTCCTCTTCTATGCTCTGAAATAGCTTGAGTAGAACTGGTACAAGCTCTTCTGTAAATGTTTTGTAGAATTGTCCAGTGAAGCCATCTGGGCCAGGGCTTTTTTTGGTTGGGAGTATTTTTATTACCTTTTCAATCTCTTCTCTTGTTATGGGTCTTTTCAGATTTTCAACATCACTTTGTTGTAGTTTGGGTAGGCCGTGTGTTTCTAGAAATTTATCCATTTCCTCTAGGTTTTCAAATTGTTGGAGTATAGTTTTTCATAATATTCTGTTATAATCCTTTTTATTTCAGTTGGGTCTGTTGTAATGTCCCCCATTTCATTTCTTATTTGGGTTATTTGTGTCCTCTCCTGTTTTTCTTTTGTCAGTCTGGCCAGTGGTTTGTCGATTTTGTTGATTCTTTCAAAGAATCAACTTTTGGTTTTGTTGATTCTTTCTATTGGTTTTCTGTTCTCTATTTCATTTATTTCTGCTCTGATCTTTACTATTTCCTTTATTCCGGTGGCTGTGGGCTTTTTTTGCTCTTCTCTTTCTATTTGTTTGAGTACTGTCGTTAATGTTTTGATTTTGTCCCTTTCTTCTTTTTTGATATGTGCATCTATTGCTATAAATTGTCTTCTGAGGATTGCCTTTGCTGTGTCCCAAAGGTTTTGGTATGATGTGTTTTCATTCTCATTTGATTCCAGGAATTTTTTGATTCCATCTCTGATTTCTGCTATTACCCAGTGATGTGTAAGCAGGGTATTATTCAGTTTCCATGTAGTTGATTTTTTTTCCTTGCTCTTTCTATTGTTAATTTCTACCTTGATGGCATTGTGGTCAGAGAAGATACTTTGAATTATCTCAACGTTTTGAATCTTGTTGAGGATTTCTCTGTGGCCTAAGATGTGGTCTATTCTGGAGAATGTTCCATGTGCATTGGCAAAGAAAGTGTACTTTGCAGCGGTTGGATGGAGTGTTCTATATATGTCTATGAGGTCAAGTTGGCTGATTGTGCCCTTTAGGTCTTCTGTATATTTGCTGAGTTTCTTCTTAGTTGTTCTGTCCTTTACTGAGAGTGGTGTGTTGAAGTCTCCTACTATTATCGTGGAACTGTCAATTTCTCTTTTCAGTGTTGTTAGAGTTTGTTTTATGTATTTTGGAGCCCTGTCGTCGTGTGTGTAGATGTTTATTATGGTTATGTCTTCATGATGTATCATCCCCTTAATCATTATATATGTCTTTCTTTGTCTTTTATGGTAGATTTCGTTTTAAAGTCTATTTTATCTGAGATTAGAATTGCCACTCCTGTTCTTTTTTGGTAGTTGTTAGCTTGATATATTTTTTTCCAACCTTTGACTTTTAATAAATTCACATCTTTGTTTCTAAGGCGTGTCTCTTGTAGACAGCATATTGATGGATCCTGTTTTCTTATCCATTCTGTGACTCTCAGTCTCTTTATGGGTGCATTGAGTGCATTTACATTCAGTGTAATTATTGATATATGTGAGTTTGTTGCTGTCATTTTGTAGTGCTTTTTTTTGTGGTGCTGAAGTTTTCTTTGTTCTTCTTACTCTCTTGTGCTGAGTTATGTTTGTTTGTGGATTTTGTGTTCATTTCTTTTGTATTTCTAGGTTTTGTTTTTGCTGAGACTTTATGTTTTTCATCTTTATTTTTATGAGTTGGTTTGTTAACTTTCTTTGTGGTTACCATGAATTTTACCCTTATCTTTCTAAGTTTGAAGCAGTCTACCATTACTTGGTATCGCCTTGCCTTCCTCTCCATTAGAAGGTTCTATACCTATGCTGTGTATTCCCTCTTTCAATGTTTTGATGTTGTTGTCATCCATCGATTGACTGCTCTGATTCCCTGTTGTATTTCTTTTGGTTTTGGATAGTCCTCGAGAGTTCATTTCCTAGATTGGTATCTGGCTTGTACGATCTTGTGTCCTAGGTTCTGCCTTTAATAATTTTTGTAAGTTTGGTTTGACTTTTACATATTTCCTTAGTTTCTGTTTAACTGGAAATGACCTAATTTCACCATCAAATTTGAACGAGAGTTTTGCAGGATATATTATTCTTGGCTGACAATTTTTTTTCTTTCAAGATTTTCTATATGTCATCCCATTGCCTGCATGGTTTCTGCCGAATAATCTGAGCTTAGTCGTATTGTTTCTCCTCTGTATGTGACTTCTTGTTTTTCATGAGCTGCTCTCAGTATTCTTTGTTTGTCTTTGGTTTTGGCGAGTGTGAATATGATATGCCTTGGTGATTTTCTTTTGGGGTCTCTTCTATATGGGGTTGTCGAGCTTCTTGGATGGCCAGCTTTTCATCTTTCATGATATTGGGGAAGTTTTCTGTCAGCAGTTCCTCAATGATCTTCTCTGTGTTTTCTGTTTTCTCCCCCTGTTCTGGAATGCCAATCACTCGTAAATTTTTGCTTTTAATTGTGTCCCACATAACTCTCAGGATCTCTTCATTTTTCTTTGTTCTTTTTTCTGAGTTTTCCTCAGACAGAGTTGTATCCAGTGTTTGTCTTCAGTTCCACTGATCCTGTCTTCCACAGTTTCAAATCTGCTTCTCAGCCCTTCTATGACATCATCCATTTCTGAAATCTTGTTGTTTATCTTTTGGATTTCTAATTGTTGTCTTTGTATAATTTCTAGTTGTGAATTTATTTTGGGATTTTGTTCCTGCATCATCTTCCTGAATTCTTCCAATTTTTTGTCTGTATTTTCCATGAATTTGTCTATTTTTTCCTCATGTTTGTCGGCTTTTTGCCTCAGTTCTTGGAAAATTCCGAGTATTAGAGATTTGAGTTCCCTATCAGGTACTTCTAGAGCATTTTTTTCCACAGGAGAGTCATCTGGTGTTTTAATTTGGATGCCTACTGGAACCATCCTGTCCTGTTTTTCTAAATGTTTTGATATTGTTTGCTGTTTTCGGGGCATTCAGTAGTTCTTTCTCTTGTTTATTGATTATAGATTTTTTTGTTTGGTCCCTTTTTAAAAAAAAAAATTGAGTATGTCTGAGCAGGCGGACTGCGTGCTCTTTGTTGTTTGCTCTTCTGTGCGCTCAATACTTTTCTCCTCCTTCTCCAACTGGCAGGTTCAGTCACTCAGATATGGTACAGCAGGGCAGGTCTAGGTGAAGAGGAGCCACTGGGATGGGTTGTTTGTGGCACTCACTACAGCAACCAGGGCAGGTCAGTAATCAGAGCTGGGCAGGTTCCAGTAGGCCCTGCCTGCACTGCTTGGTGGTGTGATGTCAAGCGCACGGTGCAGGTAGCCAGGATGCAGCAGGGAGATGGTTATATGTGGAGCTAAGCTGGATATGGGAGGGAGGAGAGAGGAACAGGAGCCAAAAAACATACAAAGAAACAAAAAGAATGCTAGGGAAGCTTGCCATTGGAATGGAGAGATGAGAGCATTCTGGAGCCCCTCAGGAAGAAGAAAAGATGGCACACGGAGCCAGGCACTTGAGTGAAAGGAGGGGGAGGTGGTGAGTGGCAAGTGAGAAATCAAAAGAAGCAGAAAAAAAAGCAACACTAGCAGCCAACAAATGGCACCCAGAGAGCCGCCCGCTTGGGTGTGTGGAATCCAAGCAGCCGGCGCCTCCCGGTCAAGAGACCGTGGCTGCGGGAAGCAGAGGAACAAATGAACAAAAGCCCCAGGATCCCACCAGCACAGCAGCCCAGACTGGGAAGTGGCTGCACACTCGAATGGAGCCCTGCAGCCCCTCAGGAAGAAGCAAAGATGGCACTTGGAGCCAGGCACTTGAGCAAAAGGAGGGAGAGGTGGCGAGAGGCAAGTGAGAAATCAAAAGAAGCAGAAAAAGAAAAGCAACACTAGCAGCCAACAAATGGCACCCAGAGAGCTGCCCGCTTGGGTGTGTGGAATCCAAGCAGCCGGTGCTTCCGAGTCAAGAGACTGTGGCCAATGGAAGCAGAGGAGGCCGAGCTGGGGCGAAGAGGGGTGGGGGGTGGGAAAGCGCACACCGCAAATTACCAGCTGTTTTGTCTCCCACTGGACGCTCTTTGAGGCTGCTTTCTCATACCCCCATTAGCTGGTCTTGATAGGAGTCCAAGATGTTGGATCTGTGCTGTGTTATCTGGTAGGGGACCTCTGCATGAATCTCTCCTCACTCTCCATTCTCTGTTAGTATTCTCACTCCATTTGGTGCTCGGCTGAGTTCTTTATCTCCTCATTTGATGTTCTAGGTTTTCAGGATTGTTGCATTCTCTGTTTGGCTTAGTTTTTCGGATCTTTGCTGTGGAGGGACGGCGTGGTGCTTCTGCCTAGAGTACCATCTTGCCGGGACTCTCTGGACCAAGTGATTCTTTTAACAAATGAAGAAAATATCCACCCCCCCCCCAGATTAAAAAAAGGATGACGAGCTTGCCCAAGGACACAGATCTAATTAGAAGCAAAGCTGAAACTAGAAGTCAAATTAATTGTTGGACGGAATTATTATGTAAGCTTCAGCAGAAAATTTAGCCTCTAAGAATGTGTACATCAAGGATGAGTGTAATACAAATAGAAAAACATTAGTATTAGCACACTTACCACTCACATACCACAAAAGAATGTTACAGGGATTACTGTACTAAGCAACTGGCCTCTTTGAAGGTCTCTGCACTTGCCACATAAAAGGCCCTGCGCAACATGAGAGCCCTTTTGTGACTTCTTAGGAGATATATGTGTGTGACCTCTTACTTAGGAGATATGTGTGATATAAGACAAGCACACAGTTGACTGAACTTTAAAATATTTTCATGAAGTGTAATTTATTTTATTTTAATATCATTTGAAAACACACACACAACTGTTGTCTCACTACAAAAGGGAAGAAATCTCAGTCCTTCTCAAAGTCTCTGTCTTTTGTAATCCTAAATCTGCCTCCTCCATAAACACTATGCAGACTGAACAAACCCCTCAGGGACTGCCCCTGCCCTCGGGGGCCAGAGCAGCAGGGTGACTTCAAGCTCTAATTCAGACCTTGGAAGACATTTTCAGAAGAAGAACACATTTTCAGGAGGAGAGCATGGGCTGACTAGTACTTCAGGAAACCACATCCCCCAGCACAGGCCGTGGCGCCGTCTGCCCTTGTGATGAGACAGTGACACCGTGCTCAGGAATGCAGACACCTGTAAGAGCAGGAACAGAAAATAACAGTCACCTGTCTAACCTGATCCACCCAGGTGGAAAGCGTATGTTTGGTCATAACTGGGAGCTTGGCTTTGGCCTGTGGAACAAAAAGGAAGGGAAAGCCGGCACTCTGCCTGGAATGCGGCGCTGCATCTGTCACCAGCCAAGGGCAGTTACAGAGAGATCGCCTCTTCAAGGACCCACTCTGCTCCTTTCCATGACTTCATTATGTTTAGAGGATGATCGTCTCTTGCTGTTCTTCTGACATCAATGCCATTTTGCACAGTTACAAAACCCTTCTCTGTTGCTCCCTAGCAGAACTGGAACAAGAAGGAGGAATGTGCAGTTACTGTTCTATCATTCACCTCTCTTTTTCTCTCTCCTCGAGGACAGGGTGCATCTACTGCAGAGTCCTCCTATGAGAACAGTGTCTAGGCTACACACACACACACACACACACACACACACACACACACTCACTGTACATATATGCACATATATAACTTGCATAGCCCCAGGTGAATTTTCCAAATGTGCCATGACTTGTAAGGAGGAGGAAGAGAGAAGGATGCACTGGGTGGAAGATTGGATGAAGATGGGCCCAGGGCAGCCTGGGGATGAGGCGACCAGGGGAGATGAGCCAGGGTCTTGTGTCTGGACCAGGGGAGACCCAGCCTGTCCTTGTGGGCCCCCACTCTATTTCTGGTCAAGCAAACAGGGCTGGTGTTCCTCGGCATTCACATGGCTGGGGACACTGCATCGTTCCCAATACTTTACATTTCAACAAGCAAGCTCTCTGAACAAAGCAGTCCAGGAGGATACCCATACTACCTGCTGTCAATATGACTTCTGCATGAACTTGAGTGTTGCCTTCAGTTCTCATCTTTGATCCATATTTTCTTGAGTGAATCACTCTGCTGGTAAAACATCAAGTGCTGTTTTCCTTGGCAGATAGGGGACCTGTGCGAGGGAGGAGGAGAAGGTAACATTTCTACCATGCTTTTTAAACACCGAGGGGAAAACCGGAAAATTCAACACAACCTTCACGAAGCCGTTTCTAAGAGTCCCTTGGCAGCACAGGGCCAGCAGCCAGCAGGGACCCTTCTCTGACACTCAGAGACAGCCAGGGCTTTGTCTCCTTCCCTTCTGAACACTGTTACATGGCTCCCCAAGGAAGCATCAACTCAATGCACAGCAGCCAGTCTTTCCCTTGGCCCTTTGTACTTAAAAGAAAAAAAAAAAAAAAAACTTATATCACTGAGAGCCAACTCTGAAACTAGGTTTGGAAGTCACTGATGAAGGCAGGACTCCATCTATACAGCTCCAAACTAGCAGCCCTGGGGAGGCCTGTGTGCAAGTCCTGGCTGGTGGCATGGGGCTCCAGGAGTCTGCACTTGAGAGAGAGAACCCGGCTTGGGCAAAGGCTCACTGCCCGTGTGCCCTGCTCACCATGCACTGTGTCATCTGTCTCAAGAACTGTTAGTGATTTCTTGGCCTTTTCTGCACTTTTGAGGGAATACTTCCCATGGGAACTTACACTTGCTCTGTATTCCTCAAACATCTCAAAGGAAAAAGCCTTTCATTCCACCTTTAACACATTCAGGTACAAACTTAACCACTGAAGTATTGCTACAAGTTCTCCAAGAGACTGTTTTGGGTTAGCCAGCACACTCTCTACGCCCACGAAAAGAGAAGTTGTTTTCCACAGTCCCTCGTGCTCCTGGGTGTGGGTGTTGCAAACTCCAGACCAGAGGACCACGGTTTCTTGAACTGGATGCCGTATTCCCTCATTCCACTGAAACAGCCCAAAGTATCTGCCAAAAAAACTGTTATCAAACCCCTGTTTTCTATCCACAACTGCAGGCTGCGTAGATGGCAAGTGTTGCATTTCCATATGTGAAGCCTTACTGCGGAGGCAGAAATTAAAGCTGCCTGGCCTGCAGCCACCTGCATGGGAGGCAAAACGAAAAGCATCATCTTAGGAAACAGAGTTCACGAGGAACAATCATAATGCCTCCAAAGTATGACAATTCCCTTCTCAAAGGTTCACAAACAAGTGTGATGCTAACACGAAGACACTATGACAAATATGTGCTTATGAGTGGAGCCACTCTCTAGGAGTGAGAGTCTCCTTCAGGATGTTTGCTCTGGAAACAGATGCCCTTTCTTTTGTTTCCTACAAGGAGTAGAAAAGGCCCTTGGATAAAAAGAGAGAGACCCCTAGGGCCCTTCCTTTTTTTTAATATTTTATTGTACTTCAGGTGAAGGCTTACAGAACAAATAGTTTCTCATGAAACAGTAGTACACATGTTGTTTTATGACATTGGTTAACAACCCCACAACATATTAACCCTCTAAATTCTCAACCTTTTTTTTTTTTTTTTGGTGAAAATACACATAGCCAAAGATACACCATTTCAAAAATTCCTACACACACTGTTCAGTGACATTGACTACGCTCTTCCAATTGTGCTGTTATTCTCACATAAGATGAAGGCTTACAGAACAAAATAGTTTCTCATTTAACAGTTACTACAAATGTTGCCCTATGACAATGGTTAACAATCTCACAACACATCAACAATATCTTTACTCAACCTTGCGTTCCCTATCACCAGCTTCCTTGTCCCCTTCTGCCTTCTGGCCCTTGTCACTGGACTCCTGTACCTCATTAGTCTCATTTGGTTTTACAGGGCTGTCCACTCCCAGGCTGAACAGTGAACCTCGGAGGTAACTTCATCACTGAGCTAAAAGGGTGTCTGGGGGCCATACTCTTGAGGTTTCTCCAGTCTCATTTAGGCCAGTAAATCTGGTCTTTTTTTTTTTTTCTTTTTTGAGTTAGAATTATGTTCTACATCCTTCTCCAGCTCTGTCCAGAACCCTCTGTTGTGATCCTGGTCAGAGCAGTCAGTGGTGGTAGCCGTGCACCGTCTAGCTGTACTGGACTCAGTCCGGTGGAGGCCTTGGTAGCTGTGGACAATTAGTCCTTTGGACTAATCTTTTCCTTGTATCCTGTTCTCTTCATTCTCCCTTGCTCCCGAAGGGATGAGACCAGTGGAGTATCTTAGATGAGGGCCCTTCCTCTTGGACATGGGCTCCATAGTTCACCAGGAGGGTACAGAACACTAATACTGATACAAAATTTACTAATTCAACATTTACTAATACAACTAATAGTAATACAACATTTGTGTAGTTCTTCAGAACATATAACTCCTGTTAGTTCTTCAGGACTCTATCTCCACCCCATTTTCTCCAGCCTGTGAAGGAAAGGTGGTGTGGAGAGGGGCTCCCAAAGCAGCTTGAACATTCTAAGTTCTTCCAAGAAGGGAAATGACAGTGATTAAAAAAAAAAAAAAAAAAGAGGCCCCTTGCCTCTGCCCTAGTTTATCTTGCTAGCCCCAGGAAGAAGAATGACACTCTAGTTCACCTCTTTTTCACCTGGGCTGGTGTGGTCAGGGTGGGAGGATCCAGCACTTCAGTCCAGACTCTGGCAATGACCATGCAATCTCCTTTAAGGACACCCAGTGCTGCTCTCTGTACCCTTGCTGATGACATGTGGCTATGGGGCATTAGCACTGGGGTCAGCTGGGTCACCCAACACGGGAGTCCTCACAGAAAAATGGGGATCAAATTGTGGAGACTCTACTCTTCAGTCTACTGTTATCCATGGCGTAAACCCATTAAAAAAAGCCAATTGCCCTCAAATCAATTTCAAGTCAAAGTGACCCTATAGGACAGAGTAGAACTGCCCCATAGGGCTTCCAAGGCTGTAAAGATTTATGGAAGCAGTCTGCCACATTTTTCTCCTGAGAAGTGGCTGTCGAACTGGTGACCTTCTGGTTAGCAGTCGAGGCTTAAGCACTGTGCCATCAGGCCTCCTTTCCATGGCATAACAACATGGGATTTTAAAGAGTTGAAAGTCTCATTACATATACTTTTGAAATCCTGTCTTGTATCTTGTGATAAAGCAAATTGTTCAATTAGGCTGAAAACAATCTAGGGTCTTTTCATCTGGAGTCTGAAAACATGTTGTAAGTACTTCTTGGTCATGAAATACCACTGAACTTTGCTAGTAAAGTTTTCCATTGCTGCAGTCAACTTCTCTCCCAACATTTTCCCCTCCACAGACAAGGGCACACTACCTGTCCACAGCTAAATTTTGTTACGGAGCCTCATGTGTACTGGTGTGAGTTGCCAGATCATGCACTCTGTCTTGGATCCTCCTAGGGTCCCTACATTTCACAGAAGAAGAAACCAGAACACAGAAAGGTTAAGGTGGCCAAAGAACACAGAAAGGCCAAAGGTGGCTCTGGTTCCAATCCTTCTGTCATTGGGGATACTATTTTGGAAAATATTAATGTGCTTTTGTCTCTTGCATTACATTCTTCATAGCCTTTGCACCATCAACCCATTTGCATCATCCGTCTCCATAAGGACAGGGATCATGAGGGTAGGGGGAAGGCAGCTCAAGACAGGTCAGCAGGAAGGTAAACAGAAAGAGTTGAATATAGTTCATAATGTGCTTCTGCCCAACACAAAAGGATTTAGCAGCAAGATACTAGATTTGAAAGTCAGCCTTTGTCCAAAGTGAACCTTTTCTAAACTCCTAGAGCATTTCAAGAACTCAGGCTGAGCGGCTGGCTGCTATAAAGAGAACCTGATCTGAAAGGCACAAAGACAATAAGTATTCCTGTCCTTGTGTTTGGCCACAGGCTTGCTGGCTGAGGTGGAGAAGGAAGTTGGGCCTCTCATGTCCTCTTGACCTGGGGGGTACAGGGGAAGGGGGGTTTCCACCTCTGTTATCTAGACCTTGGCTTTCAGATAATTGAGGGGAATTCTGAGATCAAGCAGGATGCTTTTCTGCCCTATGTTTGGGGCTCAGGAAGGAGGCTGCCTATCATTCCGCCCACCACCCCTTCCACAAAACAAAAACACACTCAGAGTGTGATGGAAGATGTATGGTTGGGCAAGGGCAGTGGGAAGTGGCTGGCTTTTCCCTCTGTCCATTCTCATGTGTCATGGGCAGGAGCCAGAAGCCTCGCAGACTGGCCGTGGACATAAGCCGGTTGGAATGTCAGGAGGTGCATCATGGGTGGGTGATATGACCAGGTTGCATACTTTTTTATGATATTAACTCACTTTGGCCAGTGTACATGAGTACATAGCTCTGTCTCCAAGACTTGATAGGTCTCCACAGGATTCCTAGCTCAAAATACACACTCGGCATAAGTAGATGTTCAATAATTTTTTTTCAGTTATTTGTATTTTTATTGATTAGTAAAAATTCATTTTCTCCCTATCTCCACTAGATAAACGATGAAGTTATGTTTAGAGAATATCAGTTTGAAGGGTCATCAAAATATTAGCCTTCCTAGACCACCCACAGGGAGCTCTGGTAGTGTAGTGGTTAAGGGCTTGGCTGCAAACCAAATGTCAGCAGTTCAAATCCACCAGCTGCTCCTTGGAAACCTTTTGGGACAGTTCTACTCTGTCTTACAGGGTTGCTGTGAGTAGTAATCAACTTGATGGCACACAGCAACAGGCCGCCCACAAGACCTGGTTCTGTGATTAAAGGTAGTTGTTATCAATAGCACCTTTTAAAGTATACCAGTAACTATAGAATGGTATTTAAAGACTTCTTCAACATAGTAAATAGTAACCCTACCCAATATATCTCACCTTTATCCATATGTTCAGGTATTAGTTTTAATTGGGTATGATACAATGTATTTTAATTTGTGTATAGTTCCTTATACAATGATGGTGGTGCTATATCTCAGTCCTAGTCTAGATCTAAAGTGCACCACCTCCTGTCTGATTCCACTCCTCACCCTTCATCCCCTGCCTGTCCCGGAACCAGTCCTCTCAGCTCTCACACTCCGTGGGCACTGGGCCAGGCTGGATCACCAGGCTTTCAGTCAGAGAGTCCCCTCAGGCAGTGTGCCACAGAGCTGAGAGGAACTGGGTGTGGTAGGTCGGAGGATGGCAGCAGCCCCTCCTCCCCCCAGGTTCTGTCTGGTATGGGCTTCACTCTGACCACAGACTCACAGGCCACATCTTGCAGCCAGTCTCACTGCCCACCGACTACTACATTCGCTTCTGTCATTGATGTAACAAATCACCACAGAGTTAGAGACTTAAAACAACACAACTTTATTATCTTGAAGTTCCATAGGTTAGAATTCCAAAGCAGGTCTCACTGTACTGAAATCAAAGTATTGGTAGGGATGTGCTCCTTGTGGACACTCTAAGGAGAATTCGCTTCCTTGCAGTTCCCACCTTCTAGAGACTCCTGCATTCCTGGCCTCACAAGTGTTTCCTCCACCTTCAAAGCCAGTAATAGTGATGTGAGTCCCTGCCATCTTTCAGTTTCTCCTACATCTTTGTCTGTCTTCCTGACTTTCTTTCTGACTACAGCTGGTAAAGTTTCTCTGCTGTTAAATGTGATTAAATTGGGCCCTCCAGGCCCATCCAGGATCATCTCCACATCTCAAGGTCTGTTACTTTAATTGCAACTGCAGCATCCCTTTTTGCTATGGAGGTTAATATATTCACAGGTACCAGGGGTGACAGCATGGACATCTTAGGGAGCCATGATTCTGTCAGCCACAATGACTAGTAACTCTGTATTTCATCTTCTTGTTCTCTGGAAGGCCTTCCCAGATGTCCTCAGTCTCCAGTTTGTGGCAGGGATAATGCAAAAGGCACAGGTGCTGACTAGGGGCTGCAGCCTTCCTCCCTCTTCCTTGATATTTCTGAAATAGTACAGAGAAGGAGTTAATGAATCCATGGGTAGGTGAATGAATGGACAGATGAAGGCAACTTTTCTTAAAAACCCATTGTGTTTCAATTATTATGTTCACTGCTTTTAAGCATATTATTTTGTTTATTTGGAAAGATAGGCCTTATCCTCCCTTTTTGCAGATGAGGAAATTCAAGCTCAGGGAAATTTTAAGCTAATGGGGTCATGTAGCTTATTCCTGGTGGGGAAGATCACTATACACATGGCCCTAAATACACACTGCTACCGCTTTTCGTAAATGCACGGTGCACTCTTCCTTTTTTACCCTAAACTATCGCAAACCAATGGAAAGCATCTGATTTTCCATGCTGGAGTTTGGCACAGTGAGAGATGAAAGGGAAAGGTGAGTGCAATGTTGACTCGCTCTGCTCTAGAGACAAAGGAATAGAAAGCTCATCATCAAGCATTGACATGAAGACATAGGTTATTATTGAGTTGGCAGGAAAATACAGTCAAATATGTTTTACTGCCATTACCTCACATTCACTGAGGCTTAGGATGTGTCAGGATTTGTGATTAACAATTTATAGGTATTATCTCATTTAATTTCCTAAAACCCTGCAAGGTAGAATCTGTTACTATCCCATTAGGAGCGAGGAAACTGAGGTCTGAAGAGGGTAAGTCACCTGCCGAGGCTTGCACAGGAAGTGGCAGATCCAGGGACTGCTCCCCAATCTACCCAGCTCTATAGCATGTGCTTTCCCCTACTCTGCTATACTCCCTCCCTCTTCCTGAGACATTCAAAACTCCTAGCCCACATCTTATCTCTAATGAAACTACCCCATGATATAAGGAACTTAATGAATTCCCTTAATACAGTAAACTGATGCTCTATATTAGATTATCAAAATGGTGTTAAGAAAGAAAAAACAATCTTTATAAAATTGTTTCCAGGTACCTTGTACTGTTACATCATAAGGAATGTAAATCTTTGATTTAGTTTTCCCTTTCAACGGCTTTGACAAATATGAATGTTCTCTGCTGGTGATTCTTCTTTTGACTCAACTATAAAAAATAATCAATACTTCTATAATGTCAAACTATAGAAGACAAAAGCAAAACCCTGGCATGAGTGTTAGCAGAAAAAAGTACTGAAGAGGAAGAGCATGGGGAGAGAGTGCAGCATGGCAGGTGGCTCTAATGCAAGAATTTTGGATCAAGCAGCCATTCAAGGATTGAAAAAAAAGGGACTCAGAGCACATTAATTAGCAAGAAATATTTTATATTTAAAGTTTTTGAAGCAACAAGTCAACTGGGTAACAGAGGGACCAGTTGGGAGACAGAATACAAGAAGATAGTGTCCCAGCCAGACAGGCAGACTCTTACCACACTGCACGTTGCTTGGCTCTAGATCATGAGCTGGAAATCCCTATCAGCAGTTACACACTGTGCTGCAAATACTCACAGGCCCTCTCATTTCCCTGCAGTGTACTTCTTTGAAATGTCTCCACATTGCCATTTAGATATACTGTTAGTTCTGGCTATTTCCCATCATAAAATATCCCCTATGGTCTGCTCAGTGTCTCCACGGCAGAGAAGAGTTAGAGAAAGTAAAAGAGCAAGAAGAAATATGACTTATTAACCTAATGTCTGTTCTATGAAGTAAAGGATTCCACTCTCTCCTTGGGGGCTATCAAAATAGGGGCACCTCTTCAAAATACATTTTCACATACTAGATTCAAATATGTATTTAAAGATAGAGGAATTGGGTCTCCTGAAATATTCTTTATATCATGTTCCATTCTGATTTTACCCTGACAGTAGACTTTTTTCCTGGCCAGAATGGTGTGTAAGAGTCAGAACACAAACTCCTCACTCAGGCCTTCTATGCAGTCTTGGCCCAACCTAGAGCACAACAGAAATTAGCCCACACTCTGTAATCACATTCTCCTGGGCATCCTGTTGTTTCACCTCATGTGGACCATCCAGAAAACCCCTAGATGTGCCAAGACAGTTGAGATTTATGGCACCAACAGAAAAGCTCTCACAAAGCTCAATTAAAAACCTTCTCTGATCTCTACTGATAGCTAAAATGTTTGGGTAACTGGTATTTGGAAACTTGAATTTGAACTAAGATCAATCCATTTACTGTAGCAAACTGTATTCTTCAAAAAGAAAATGTTGTGGCATAGATAGATCCCTTCCAGGGTGTGCCTGCTCAATCCCACTACTTACATTTCCCTTCTAATAACTAATCATACCACCACCATCTGTCAGTTTGTTGTACTATTGTGGCTTGTGTGTTGCTATCATTCTGGAAGCTTTGTCACGGGTAATTCAAATACCAGTAGGGTCACCCATGGTAGACAGATTTCAGAGGAGCTTCCAGACTAAGACAGACTAGGTAAAAACGTACCTGGCAATCTACTTCCAAAAATTAGCCAATGAAAACCCTATAGATCACAACAGAATAGTTTTGAATGTAGTCCTAGAAGATGAGTCCCGTACATTGGAAGGCACTCAAATACACAGTGGCTGCAACAATGGATTGGCACATGCCAGTGATCGTGAAGATGGCACAGGCAAGACTGGGCAATGTTTCATTCTGTTGCACATGGGGTAGTCATGAATCAGAACTGACATGACGGCAACTAACAACTAACAACTCTACAAACTGCTAGGCATAGTGAGAACTACCAGGATCTCTTTAGAAGGAAGAGAATCATGTGGAAAATCCAAGAAATGGCACTCAAACCTGATGATTCTAAGTGCACCTGTGCACCCACTGTGGATTTTTACCCAACAGAGTGCTCCAACAGAGATTTGAACCTGTACACTCCTGATGCCCAGCCTGGGGTAGGCACAGAGCCTGGGACAGCAGAGCCACCAGCCAGCTTTGTCCTGAGCAGCTTTGTCCACTTACCCCAGGAGACACACAAAATTCTTTCACTTGTGCCAGGGTAACAAGTAAATAAGTAAATGAAGCCCGGAAAGTGTGCTGTCTGTCATTCTATCTCTAGAACAGTTGGCTGTCAGAAGATGGTGCATCAAATATTCACTAGCATGTAGGAAACCAGCATCAAGAGCTTCATCCTGCCGTAGCCTCATCTGCTTGGTCCATGCTGGCTCCTGGCTCCTGACTTATTTCAATGTTATCACTGCCTCTGACTCTTATTTAAGTTAACGTAAAAACATTCCTTCCATCATAAGTTTTCATGTCTTTCAGTAGATATAGCAGACACACCCTACATTTGTCTCCTTCTGCCTTGCCTTCAGGACATGATTGTTGTATCAATGTCAACCCCATAAAATAGACCTCAGGGAAGTTACTCTGCTCCCAACTTCAATGGGTGGGCCCAAACCTGACCACTCTTAAAACAGAGTCATCGTTCCTCCACTTCTTTAGGATACAGCTGTGACACAATATGACAGGCAACCACTGTAGCCGCTTTCCTTATAGCCTGGGAATAAAGAACACTAAAGCTAGGAGGGCAGAAAGATGTCATTCTTGATTTCCTTTTATGTGAAAACTTGGCACAAATGAATCAATTTCTTTCTCATTTAATTCAGCATGTGTCAGGATTCCTGAAAGCATCGTAGCTACTAAAATGCAGTATTTTCCTACTAGCTCACTTGCTCACATCAAGATGACACTGGTGATAACAATAATAGCAGCTAACATTTATTGCCACCACCCATTGATCAGTTTGTCATACTGAGGAGGATTGTATGTTTCCATGATGCTGGAAGCTGTGCCACTGAAAGTTCTAATACTAGCAGGGTCACCCATGGAGGACAGGTTTCAGAACAGACTAAAACAGAATTAGGAAGAAAAGCCTGGTGATCTACTTCTAAAAATTAACCAATAAAAACCTTATGGATAATAACAGAATATTGTCGATATAGTGCTGGAAGATGAGCCCCTTAGGTTGGAAGACACTCAAATTATGACTGGGAAAGAGCTACTTCCTCAAAGCAGAGTAGACCTTAATGGCATAAATGGAGTAAAGCCATCTGGGCCTTCATTTGTTGATGAGACACGACTCAAAATGAGAAGTAACAGCTGCAAACATCATTAGTAATTGGAACATGGAATGTAGGAGGTGTCAACAAGTAAGAACATGTACTCTGTTAAAAAGAAAAGAAAAGAGGACAAATAAAGCACTACTGAAGAAGTAGAATAAAGTAGGAGGACTCGCACTACCTGACCTCAGAACCTACTATACAGCTACAGTAGCCAAAACAGCCTAATACTGTACAACGACAGATACAATGATCAGTGGAACAGAATTGAGAACCCAGATGTAAAATCATACACCTACGGTCACCTGGTCTTCAACAAAGGCCCAAAGTCAATTAAATGAGGAAAAGACAGTCTTTTTTAACAAATGGTGCTGGCAAAACTAGATGACCATCTGCAAAAAAATGAAACAGCACCCATGCCTCACATCATACACAAAAACTAATTCAAAATGGATCAAAGAACTAAATATAAAACTAAAAACTATAACAATCATAAAAGAAAAAATAGGACGAATGCTAGAGGTCCTAATACACAGCATTAATGGGATAAAAACCATAACTAATGATACACAAACACCAGAAGATAAGCTAGATAACTGGGATCTTCTAAAAGTTAAATACTTATGCTCATCAAAAGATTTCATCAAAAGAATAGAGAACCTACAGACTGAAAAAAAGTTTTTGACTATAACAAATCCAGCAATGTTCTAATCTTTCAAAACTACAGGAAAATTCAACACCTCACAACAAGAAGAAAAAAATTCAATTAAAAATTGGGCAAAGGATATGAACACACGCTTCACCAAAGAAGACATACAAGCAGCTAATAGACACACGAGGAAATGCTTGCGATCACTAGCCATTAGAAAAATGCAAATCAAAACTACAACGAGATACCATGTCACCGTGGCATCACTGGCATGAATCAAGAAAATAGAAAATAACAAATGTTGGAGAGGTTGTGGGGAGATTGGAACCCTTATGCACTGATGGTGGGAATGGAAAATGGTACAACAATTTTGGAAAATGATACGGTGCTTCCTTAAAAAGCTAGAAATAGAAATACCGTATGATCCAGCAATCTCACTCCTTTGAATATATCCTAGAGAAATAAGAGCCATCACACGAATAGACATATGCACACTCATGTTCACTGCAGCATTATTCACAAAACAAAAAGATGGAAACAACCTAAGTGCCGATCGACAGATGAATGGATAAACAAACTATGGTACATATACACACAATGAAATACTACAGAATGATAAAGAACAACAATGAATCTGTGAAACATCTCACAATATGGATGAATCTAGAGAGCATTATGCTGAGTGCAATAAATGAATCACAAAAGAGTAAATACTATATGATACAACTATTATAAAAACTCATGAAAAGGTTTACACACAAAAAGAAACAATCCTTGATGGTTATAAGGGGCAGGGTGGGGAGGGAAAAACACTAAATAGATAAGTGGTAACTTTGGTGAAGGGTGAGATAGTACACAGTACTGGGGAAGCCAGCACAACTTGGCCAAAGCAAGGTCATAGAAGCTCCATATACACATCCAAACTTCCTGAGGGACCAAATTACTGGGCTGAGGGCCGTGGGGATCATGGTCTCTGGAAACATCTAGATCAATTGGCGTAACACAGTTTAAAAAGAAAATGTTCTACTTTCTACTTTGATGAGTAGCGTCTGAGGTCTTAAAAGTTTGTGAGCAGCCATCCAAGATACTCTACTGGTCTCACCCCGTCTAGAGCAAGGGAGAATGAAGAAAACCAAAGACAAAAGGAAAAGATAGTCCAAAGGACTAATGGACCACGACTACTACAGCCTCCACCAGACTGAGATAAGCACAACTAAATGGTGCCCGACTGCTCTGACAGGGATCACAGTAGAGGGTGCCAGACAGAGATGAAGAAAAATGTAGAACAAAATTCTAACTTATAAAAAAGACAAGACTTACTGGCCTGACAGAGACTGGAGAAATTCCGAGACCTTGAGCATGGCCCCCAGACACACTTTTAACTCAGTACTGAAGTCACTCCTGAGATTCACACTTCAGCCAAAGATTAGACACGTCCATAAAACAAAATGAGACTAAATGGACATACCAGCTCAGGGGCAAGGAAAAGAAGGCAGGAGGGGACAGGAAAGCTGGTAATGGGGAACCCAGGGTCAAGAAGGGGAGAATGTTGACATGTCCTGGGCTTGGCAAGCAATGTGACAAAACAATATGTGTATTAATTGTTTAACGAGAAACTAATTTGCTCTGTAAACCTTCATCTAAAGTACAATACAAAAGATAAAATAAAAGAGATTTTTCTGTTCAAGACATTTCATACCAGGGACACATCTGATGAATCACAAAGTGAAACCAAATGCTCCAACATGGTGGAGTTACAGAGACATTTTTACAAGGTTAATAAAATACATCATTCTAATTGAAAGTTTCAATATTAGGTAAGCAGAAGGTGGGACAATTAGAAGCAGGGGCTTTACAAGTGATTGGTTGGAAATAGGAATGTGGGCTATTTAGATTGGTTAGTTTAAACACATGACCAAGGAGGGAGTTTACAGAATGGCCATAAGATACTTATCTTAAAACATTTCCTGAGGACTACTCAGGGGATTCCTGATAAGGGTCTTGAGAAAAACTTTTCTTTTGTTAGGTACTTAAGTCTGACCAAGGATTTGACGGTTGCACAGGAAATAAGCAAAAGCTAGGATGGAGTTAGGGCTCAGACCTGGGCAGATCATTCTGATATGAGTCAGGCGCCTCAATTTTGGAACTGTCACACAGAGGTATGAATCAAGGAATATTTGAAGTCATAACTGAAACAGAATGTTTGAAGATTGACATCATGGGCATTAGTGAGTGAAGTGGACCGGTATCAGCCATTCTGAATCTGATAATCATATGATGTCCTATGCTGGGAACAACAAGTTAACGAAGACTTGCACTGAATTCATCATTAAACAGAACATTTCCAGATCTACTCTGAAGTAAAGTGTGGTCAGTGATAGGTTAAGAAGGCCTAGAAGGCAGAGCAGTTAATAGGACTATTATTGAAATTTACCCATCAACCACGAATCCCAAAGATGAAGAAATTGAAGATTTTAGGAAATGTTGCAGTCTGAAATTGATGGAACATGCAATCATGATGCATTAGTAATTACTAGTAATTGGAATGTGAAACAAAAAGAAGGATTAGTAGTTAAGAAACACGGACTTGGCCATAGGAACAATGCTTGGAAATCTCATGATAGAATTCTGCAAGACCAATGACTTACTCTTCCATAATACTTTTTTCCAAATTACAAAATCATCTATACATGTGGACCTAGTCTGATGGATTACACAGGAATCAAACTGACTACATCTGTGGAAAGACATGATGTAGAAGCTCAATATTATCAGTCAAGACAACTGTAGAACAACTCATCAATTGCTTATATGCAAGTTCAAGTTGAAGCTGAAGAAAATCAAAACAAGTTCACAAGAGACAAAGTATGACCTTGAATATACACCACTTGAATTTAGAGGCCATCTCAAAAATAGATGTGAATATATTTGAAGCACAGAACGCTAGTAACCTAAGACTAGATGAATTGTGGAATGACATAAAGGACATTGTGATGGCTAATGTTATACGTCAACTTGGCTAGGCTATGATTCTCAGTGGTTCTCAGACATTGAACGGAGTTCTCTTCCATAACTTAATATATCCTAATCACCTCCGTGATGTGATCTGATGTGATCAGCCAACCAGCTGAAAGGCGAGTTTCCTTGGGGGTGTGGCTTGATTCCCATATGAAAATGAATGTTCCAGCAAGGCTCTCTCTCTCTCAATCCTGTACTCTTCTTGTTGCCTGAGTTCTGGTTTTTGAGATGTAAGCCTGCAGAAGTCTTCAGCCGGACCTGCAGATTTTGGATTCACCAGCCCCTGCAACCCCATGAACCAGCAGAGGCCTCCATCTTGCCAAATGACCTGCAGATTTTGGGTTCGTCGGCCCCTGCAACCACGTGAACCAGCAGAAGTCTTCTGCCTGCTGACTGACCCATAGATATGGGACTTGCCAGCCCCCACAATTGTGTGAGTCATTTCCTTAAAGTAAATCTCTCTATGTATATTTATACATACACTTCACTGATTTTGCTCTTCCTGAGAACTCAGACTAAGACCTTTGGTATCAAGAAAGGTTCTAGAGGAATGAAATCTTAAGGGTGAGTTTTCTGAATTGAATGTCAAGTCTGGCTACATTTAAAGGCACTAATGACTATTTCCAGTAGTAAAGAGGGCACTGTTAATCAATGACGTGATATGGCAAAAGAGATATGCAAAATATCACCACCACTGGATCAAATATTTGTAAGGAAAAAGGTTCTAGGTGATATTGTATTTTATGCCTTTCAATATTTTTGTCAAATTGAAGATGATCAGTTGGCCCTACTTTTGCTAGACAAAGTGGAGAAAGAAAAGGATGACCTCAGGGCTTAAGGGTCCCAGCTCAAGTACCACGTAAAGAACCTGAAAGTTGCTATTTGTGCCCTGAATGCATGCCTTATTTCTTGTAGTATCATACCTGATATTGCCGAAAACAAAATCCAGAGTCTTATCCTAAGGATGGCCAAATTACAATGCCAATTGACTTCCCAACCTCAAAACGTGTCTGAAGTTAAAGTGAGAGCATTGATTGGGAAGATATGAGATCCTGAAAATTAGGATGGGGACCTATGGGCAGATGTGAATGAAGCAGGGGACATTGAACCACTAAGTTATATTGAATCAGCCATGGCAGTAGAACCAGCCCTTCCATCCCCATCTGAAGAGATTAACCCAACTTTGTCAGCTAAATCATCTTTTCAGGTAAAATCAGCACTCCAACCCCCATCTGATGAGATTAACCCAGCTGTACTTGAGGAGTCCTTGCATGAGACATTGCCTGGGGCATTGCCAAAGGCAGCATTTGGGGTGTATTCTGAGGCAGATGCCTTGCAAGACACATTTCTGAATGTCCACAGGACTCACCTACACCACTCATTTTTAATTCTAGATCGATAACTAGACCTCAAGTCTCAGAGAGCCCCAACAGGTGAGGTAAAAGGTGACCCATGAGAAGGCACACCCTAAAAGAACATCTTGATTTTTCCTAATATATACAAACAGAAACCTGGGGAATATGTGTGAAAATGGCTACTAAGGATGTGGGTTAACGGCACAAGGAATATAAAGTTGGGTCAGTCTGAGTTCATTGATATGCACCCACTAATCGGAGATTTTTTTATTCAATGTTTCCGTTTGAGGGGTTAGAAAAAAAACTAATCACTTATTTGATTGGTTGACTGAAACATGAACTAAAAGGTGGCCTATATTAAATGAAGTTGAAATTTCAGAAGTGCCTCGGCATACTATAAAAGAAGGTATCCAACGGCTTGGGGAAATTGGCATGTTAGTGTGGACTTATCATGTCAGGCCTACTGATCCTCCCAGGAAATCCCCAGAGGACACACCTTTCACCACAACTATATGGAATGAATCTGTGAAGGGACCCCCAGCATTCTTGAAGACTGCTGTGATTGGTCTTCTTTGTAGGACAGATTTTGCAGTGGAAAATGTGCCCTCACTGAATTGAAGAGCTTAACTACAATGGGGGTGATTAGATCTCAGAGTAGCGGGGACCAAGTGGTGGCATTAATCACTAAAACAAGATGGGCATTGTTACCTTAATGGACAACAGAGTCAAAACAGTAATCAGAACAGTCTGACTTGCATGGACCTGTGGTGTTGGCTACTTAGTCATGGTGTCTCTAGGAATGAAATAGATGGGAAACCTAAATATTTACTTGATCTGTACAAGCAGAGAATTTTAGATCAATTGAACAGCAGTCTAACTTGAATCACCAAAATAGAGGGTCATGGCCCCTTAATCAATTCCCAGAGTTGAGCCAGTTTGCAGACCCCTTGAATGAAGGGAAGGCCAGGTCCCCATGAAGAAGGACCTCACTACGCTGCCAAACATTTATACTGTTAATATTTCTTCCAGCCTTCCCCAAAGGTATCTATGGGCTTTAAGGAGAGTGACTATTTATTGGGGAAAAAGAAATAACCAGACTATTTGGGGATTAGTAAACACTAGCTCTAAGCTGACACTGATTCCAGGAGACCCAAAACACCAGTGTGGTCCAGCAGTCAGAGTAGGGGCATATGGAGGTCAAGTTATTAGTGGAGTCTTAGCACAGGTCTATTTCACTGTGGTCCAGTGGGTCCGTGAATCCATCTTGCAGTGATTTCCCCAGTTCCAGAATGCATAATTGGAATAGACATTCTCAGTAGCTGGCAGAACTCCCACATTAGATGCCTGACATGTGGAGTAAGGATTATTATGGTAGGAACGGTCAAGTGGAAGCCATTAGAACTGGCCTTACCTAGGAAAATAGTAAACCAAAAGCAACACTGCATCCCTAGAAGGATTGCAGAGATTACTGCCACCACCAAGGACTTGAAGGATGCAGAGATGGTGATTCCTGCCACAACTTCATTTAACTTGCCTATTTGGATGGTGCAGAAAACAGATCTAGGAGAATGGCAGTGGATTATCATAAACTTTACCAGGTGGTGATTCCGATTGTAGTTGCTGTTTCAGATGTGGATTCATTGCTTAGGCAAATTAATATATCTCCTGGTATGTGGTATGCAGCTATTGATCTGGCCAACGACTTTTTCTCGATAATTGCTTTTAAAGACCATCAGAAGCAGTTTGCCTTCAGCTGGCAAAGCCAGCAATACATCTTCACTGTCCTATCTCAGGGATATATCAACTTTCCAGTCGTGTGTCATAATTTATTCCACAGGGAACTTGATTGCCTTTGCCTTCCACAAGACATCACAGTGGTGTATTACGTTGATGACATTATGCTGATTAGACCTAGTAAGGAAGAAGTACCAACAACTTTAAAATTATTGGTAAGAAATTTGCAGGCCAGAGGGTGGGAAACTAACTCGACAAAAATTCAGGCACCTTCCACCTCAGTGAAATTTCCAAGGATCCAGTGGTGTGGGGCATGTTGAGATATTCCTTCTAAAGGGAAGGATAAGTTGTTACAACTGACCCCTCCTACAACTAAAAAGGAGACACAGCACCAGGTCGGCTTCTTTGGATTTTGGAGGCAACATATCCCTCATTTGGGTGTGCTAAACTAGTTGCCGTTGAGTCAATTCCAACTCATAATAAAACTATAGGACAGAGTAGAAATACTCTGTATGGTTTCTAAGGCTGTAACCTTTATGGAAGCACACTCTCACATCTTTCTTCAGGGAAGCGACTGATGGGTTCAAACCACCACCTTTCGGTTAGCAGCTGAGCACTTAACCACTACACCACCAAGGTTCCTTTGGGTGTGCTTCTCTGGGCTATTTGCCAAGTGACTTGAAAACCTACTAATTTTGAGTGGGGCCCAGAACAAGAGAAGGCTCTGCAACAGGTCCTGGTTGCTGTGCAGCATGCTCTGCCACTTGGACCATATGCTCCAACTGATCCAATAATGCTGAAATCATCAGTGGCCAATTGAGATGCTGTTCAAAGTCTTTGGCAGATCCCTATTAGTGAATCACAGCTCAGATCCTTAGTATGTTGGTGCAAATCCCTGCCATTCTTTGCAGGTAACTACTTTCCTTTTGAGAAACAGCTTTGAGCTTGTTATTGGGCCTTAGTAGAGACTGAACATTTTACCATGAGCCACCAAGTTACCATGCAACCTGAGATGCCAGTAATGAAATGGATATTATCTAACCCACAAAATCATAAAGTTGGATGTGCACAGAAGACTCTATCATTAAATGGAAGTGGTATATACAAGATTGGGCCTGAGCATGCTCTTGATGGTCCAAGAAAGTTAGAGGAGGTAGTGACCCAAATGCTTATGGTCCCCGCTCCTGTTACATTATCTTCTCTCTCACATCTTTCATCAATGGCCTCATGAGGAATTCCTTAAAATCAATTGCCTGAGGAAGAGAAAACTCTTGCCTGGTCTGCATGATATGTAGGCATCACTCATAAATGGACAACTGCCGCACTGTAGGTCCTTTCTGGGACCTCCCTGAAGGACAGTGGTGAAAGGAAATCATTCCAGTGGGCAGAACTTTGAGCAGTGCACCTAATTGTTCATTTTCCTTGGAAGGAGAAATGGCTAGGTGTATGATTGTATACCAACTCATGGGCTGTAGCCAATGGTTTGCCTGGATGTTCAGAAACTTGGAAGGAACATGATTGAAACGTTGGTGACAAGGAGGTATGGGGAAGAGGTATGTGGATAGACCTCTTTGAATGGGCCAAAGAAGTGAAGTTATTTGTGTCTCATGTGAATGCTCACCAAAGGGTGACATTGGAAGAGGAGGATTTTAAACAATCAAGTGGATAGGATGACGTGTTCTGTGGATACCAGTCAACTTATTTCCCCAGACACTCCTATCATTGCCCAATGAGCTCATGAACAAAGTGGTCATGGTGGCAGGGAATGAGGTTATGCATGGGCTCAGCAATATGGACTTCCACTCACAGAGGCTGACTTGCCTACGGCCACAGCTGAGTGCCTCATCTGCCAGCCACAGAGACCAACATGAGTCCCCAGTATGGCACCACTTGTCATAACAATCAGCCACCAACCTGGTGGCAGGTTGATTTACATTGGGCTACTCCATCATTAAAAGGGCAGCTTTTTGTTCTCACTGGGATAGACACTTACTTTGAATACGGATTTGCTTTCCCTGCACACAATGTTTCTGCCAAAACTACCATCAGTGGACTTACAGGATGCCTCATCCACCATCATGGTATCCCACACAGCATTGCCTAAGTTCAAGAAACTCACTTCACGGAAAATGAAGTGTGACAATAGGTCCATTCTCATGGAATTCACTGTTCATACCATGTTACCCATCATCCTAAACAGACTGGCTTGATAGAATGATGAAAGGTTAGAATAATGTTCTCTAGGAGGCTGTATATGCTTTAAATCAGTGTCCAGTATATGGTGTTGTTTCTCCCATAGCAGGATCCATGGTTCCAGGAATCAAAGGGTAGAAATGAGAGTGGCTATTACTATTACCCCTAGTGACCCACTTGCAAAATTTTTACTTCCTCTTCTTGTGACCCTATGCTTTGCTGGTCTAGAGGTCTTAGTCCCAAATGGAGGAACGCTCCTGAAAGGAGACACAACACTGATTCCATTGAACTGTAAGTTAAAGATGACACCCAGCCACTTTGGGCTCTTCATGTCTGTGAATCAATGGGCAAAAAAGGAAGTTAACATATTGACTGGTGTGATCGACCTGCTTACCAAGGGGAAATTGGACTGTTATTACATAATGGAGGTAAAGAAGACTATGTCTAAAATACAAAAGATCCCTTAGGGCATCACTTACTACTACCATGACCAGTGATTAAAGTCAATGGAAAACAACAGCAACCCAATTCAGACAGGACTACTAACAGCACAGAGCTTTCAGAAATAAAAGTTTGGGTTACCCCTACCAGGCAAAGAACCATGACCAGCTGAGGTACTTGCTAAGGGCAAAGGGAATATGGAATGGGTAATAGAAGAAGTTAGTTCTAAATACAAGCTATGACCACGTGACCAGTTGCAGAAATAAAGACTGTAATTGTTATGAGTATTTCTTCCTTGTTTTGCTATATTATTGTGTGTGTGCGTGTGTGTGTGTGTAGATATACAGCCAATATCTTTGTTTTCTTCCCCTCCTTAATCTCATTACTTATAAAATATAAGATGTAATAGGGGTTAGTGCATTTTAGGTTTTACACATGTTAGTTATATCGTGTTGGGCACAAGTAAGACTTTATAATTGTCTCTATGTGGAGATTATGTATGGTTTATGGAGATGTGTATAGGTGCCAAGTTGACAAGGGATGGACTATGATGGTTAATGTTGTGTGTCAACTTGACTGGGCTATGGTTCTCAGGGGTTTGGCAGACATTGGATTGATTGCACTTCCATAATGTAATATAATGCCATCACCTCTATGATGTGATCTGATGTTATCAGCCAATCCATTGAACAGGGAGTTTCCTTGGGAGTGTGGCCTGCCTTCAGTATATAAATGGATATTCTAGCAAGGCTCACTCTCTCTGGACCCTGCACTCTTGTTGTTGCCTGATTTCTGGTTTTGGGATGTAAGCCTGCAGAAGACTTCAGTCTACTTCCTGACCCATGGATTTGGGACTTGCCGGTCCCCACAATTGTGTAGCCATTTCCTTGAAGCAAACCTTTCTGTATGTATTTATATATATTCTTCAGTCACTTTGCTTCTCTAGAGAACCCACAAGAAGACAGACATCATGCATCAAGAAAGGGAATGGTCATTAGAAACACAGGAAAGAAGGAAAAGACCAAAATGGATGTCAAAAGAGGCTCTTAAACTTGATCTTAAGTGCAGAGTAGCTAAAGAAAATGAAAGAAATGATGAAGTAAAAGAAAACGATGGCTCAAGAAGACAAGGTAAAGGATCATGATGAAATATGTAAGGACCTGGAGTTAGAAAACCAAAAGGAAAGAACACGCTTAGCATTTCTCAAGCTAAGAGAAATGAAGAGAAAATATAAGTCTCAAATTTCACTACCGAAGTATTCTATGATCAAAAATTTAATGACACATGAAGCATACAAAGAAGATGGAAGGAATACACAGAATCACTGTACCAGAAAGAATTGGTTGAGGTTCAACCATTTCAGGAGCCAGCATATGATCAAGATTAATGGTACTGAAGGAAGAAGTTCAAGCTTCACTGAAGGCATTGGCGAAAAACAAGCTTCAGGAATTGACAGAATATCAGTTGAGATGCTTCAACAAATGGATACAACACTGGATGTGCTTACTTATCTATGTTAAGAAATTTGGAAGACAGCTTGCTGGCTAATTGTCTAAAAGAGATGCATATTTGTGTTCATCCCAAAGAAAGGCAATCAAAAAAATGCAGAAATTATAGAACAATATCATTAATATCACATGCTGGCAAAATTTTACTGAAGATAATTAAAAAAATGAACACAGCTATATACAGAGAGGGAACTGCCAGAAGGTCAAGCCAGATTCAGAATGATATGAGGAAAGAGAAATATCATTGTCGATGTCAGATGGATCTTGACCAAAAGCATAGAATACAAGGAAGATAATTGCCTCTGCTTTTATCAACTACACAAAGGCTACATGGATCATAACAAATTATGGATAACATTATAAAAAAATGGGAATTACATAACACTTAATTGCACTATGGGAACCTATACTTGTATTAAGAGGCAGTTGTTTGAACAGAGCAAAGGGATATTTTGTGGTTTAAAATTAGAAAGGTGTGCAGCAGGGATGTATCCTTTTACCTTACATAGTCAATTTACATGCTGAATAATTAATCTGAGAAACTGGACTATATGGAGAAGAACACAACGTCAGGAATGGAGGACTATCAACATCCTGTGATATGCAAATAACACAACCTTTTTGCCAAAAAAGATGACTTGAAGCACTTACTGATGAAGGTCAAAGACTACAGCCTTCAGTATGAATTATGCCTGACTGTGAAGAATACAAAAATCTTCACAACTGTACCAATAAACAACATCATGATAGATGGAGGAGAAACAGAAGTTATCAAGGATTTCAATCTACTTTGAACAACAATCGATCATGAAAGCAGCAGTTAAGAAATCACATGATGTATTGCATTGGGAAAATCTGGTGCAAAAGACCTCTTTAAAGTTTTAAAAGGCAGAAGTGTCACACTGACCACTAAGGTACGCCTGACCCAAGTCATAGTCTTTTCAGTCACCTCATAAGCATGCAGAAGATGGACAATGAAAAAGGAAGACAAAAGAATTGATTGATGCATTCGAATTGTAGTATTGAAGAAGAATATTGAACTTAAACTGTAGACTGCCAGAAGACTAAACAAACCAGTGTCAAAAGAAATTCAACCAGAATGCTCCTTAGAAGTGAGGATGGCGAGACTTTGGCTTGCTTCATTTTGACATCATCAGTAAAAGCCTATCCTAGAAAAAGACATCATGTTTGGTAAAAGTAGAGAGTCGGAGAAAACAAGGGAAACACTCAATGAGATGGACTGATACAATAGCCACAACAATGGGCTCAGACATACCAATTACCATGAAGATGGTGCAGAACCATGAAACATTTCATTCCGTTGTAAATAAGGTTGCCATGAGTAAGAACTGACTCGATGCCAGCTAACAACAGCAATGTTTATTGAGTCATTCTGTACCAAGCGCTATTCTGTTGTCTCAGATTACAGGTGGGAAAACTGAGACACGGGAAGGATAAGTAACTTCCCCATGGTCACATGTATTAAGTGACAGAGCACAGAATTTAATTTAACTTATAACTATTGAAAAAGTAATGCATGCTCACGTAACAATTCATATTGTACACATAAGACCAGAAAGAGAAGTAACAGACTCCTGTCCTACCCTCCTTTCTCACCATAGCCTCATTCTTGAAGCAAATGATTCTAAATGTTTCCTTTTTATTGTTTATTCTGATGCTTACCTCCATAAATCTAGATGATATACTTTTTTCTCTATTTCTCAATTTGTCACTTCAGATGATATTCATGGACTGTCCTGTAAGACATATGAGAATAGGGCTCATTTACACTCCCAACTCCTCAATTCTGAAATGCATATTTCAGTTCTTCTACTGACTACCTCTATTTAAATGTGCATTTTCTTTTGTTGTATGCCACAGACAGTATTTCCTTACTCCCTCGACTCCTTACAAGAGAGTAAATGTGAATGCTCAATCATGTCCCTGCCCTTTCACCCCTACTCATGCCACTTATACACCTTTTATACCAACAGAGTTATGAACATTCATTTTTAGTTCTGTGCCACAATCAAGTCTTATTGCTTTGTCCAGAGGTTGACTCAAAAGATGCAAAATCAATAAACATATCTACATTTTTATAATTGTATAAATACTGCTCACTGAGCCCAGTAATAGGATAGAATTCTTTTTCTTCTCTGAATACAGTGTCTCAACATCTGAACCACTCAAATTATACTGTTCCAAAAATCAAATGGATCCTCTCTTACAAGATGGCATTACATTCTTAAGCATTCCATATTTCCTTTTGCTTCATATTTGAGCAATAGCTTTCTTATATAGGTTTTTCTTTATCCACATTTTCATTTGCCTGGTTTTTCCTTGCATTATCTGCCTTTATTACAGCTGCACACTTTTCTAAGCTCCAATCATACTTTCCAACTCATCAAGTTCCTTTCTTTCCTGGGGATGTCTTCTGAAGCCACCTTTCTCCTACTCTAGTCTTGACGGATGCTTCCAAGCTTGCAGCTCAGTCTCTTCCAGACACTTTGCTTTACTGTACTCCTGGGTTGGACCTACTATTTCCTGGGTGTCATGTCTTCCTCTTCCTTCATTTGACTTCCTCTGTTTGCTGAAATTGAACCTCAACTGACTTTTAAGAAAAGATTCATAAACACTCCCTAGTTCATTCTATGAGGCAAACATAACCTTAATACTAAAAACAAAACACCACCACAAAAAACCAAAAAAACAAACAAACGAAAAAAGACATTGCAAGAAAACTACAGTTCAATATTTCTTATGAATATAGATGCAAAAATCCTCAACAGAATACTAGAGAAGAATCCAACAGCATATTAAAAGAGTCATACACCATGACCAAGTGGGATTTATTCTAGGAATTCAGGGATGGTTCAACATTAGAAAATCAATCAACATAATACACCACAACAATAGAACAAAGGAAAAGAATGACACGATTATCCCTGTGGAGGCAGAAAAAGCATTTGGTAAAATCCAACATACTTTCTTTATGAAAACCCTAAAGAAGTTTGGAATAGAAAGGACATTCTTCAACATGATTAATGGCATCCATGACATAACGATAGCCAACATAATACTCAATGGAGAAAGACTGAGAATTTTCCCCTTGAACTTGGGAATAAAACAAGGATGCCCAGTCTTACCACTTCTATTCAATATTGTATTGGAAGCTGTAGCCAGAGGAATAAGACAAGAAAAAGAAATAAAACGTACCCAGATTGGAAAAGAAAAAGTAAAATTATCCCTGTTTGCCAATGACAAGATCCTAGATGTAGAAAATTGCAAAGAATCCATAAGAAAGCTTCTAGAGCAAATAGAGGAATTTAGCAAAGTTGCAGGATACAAGGTAAACAAACAAAAATTAGTTGGGTTTCTACATACCAGCAACAGGAAATCTGAAATTGAAATTAGGGGAATGATTCCACTTACAATAGCATCTAGGTGAATAAAATACCTAGGAATAAATTTAACCGGGATGTAAAAGACTTTTAAAATAAAAATTATAAAACACCACTGAAAGAGTTTAAAGTGGACTTAAATAAATAGAAAGATGTTCCATGTTTATGGATTGGAAGACCTAAAATTGTTAAGATGTCAATACCACCCATAGCAATCTATAAATTCAATGCAATCCCAATCAAAATTCCAACAGCTTTCTATATAGAAATGGAAAAACTAACACTCATCTTTATATGGAATGGCAAGAAGCCCTGAACAGCTAAAGCAATGTTAAATGAGAAGAACATAGTAGGAGGACTCACACATTCTGATTTAAAATATATTATAGAGATAGAGCAATCAAAACAGACTGGTACTGGTATAATAATAAACACATAGATCAATGGAATAGAATTGAGAGTCCAGAAATAAGCCCACACATCTATACTTAACTGATTTTGATAAGGGGTGTTAAGTGCATTCAAAGGAGAAAGAAGAGTCTCTTTAATAAAGGATGTTGGGAAACTTGGATTTCCACATGCTGAAAGAAGGAATAGAATCCATGCCTCACACCATACACAAAAACAAATACAAAATGGATCAAAGACCTAAATGTGAAAACTGAAACCATAAAATTCTTCGAAGAAAAGGAAGGGGCAACTCTGTTTGGCCTAGCTTTTAACAATAGATTATTTAATATAGTAACAAAAGCACAAACATCAAAAGACAAAATAAATAAATGCAACATCATAAAAATGAAAAACTTTTGTTCATCAAAAGAGTTTACAAAAAAAGTGAAAATACAAGCTGCTGACAAGAATATCTTCAGAAATGATATATCTGATAAGAAGGTGCCATATTTTTACCCAAATAATGCACGCCTTCTATGTTTTCTTTTTTTTTTTTTTTTTTTGCTAACTGCGCCCTCCCCCTGCAAGATATTTTTGTAAGCACCACAAACAAGGCCTGTGTTATTTCTGTAAAAATATGGTATTAACCAAAATACATATAAAACATTGACAACTAAAAACAGAAAGACAAATAAGCCAATCTAAAAATGAGCAAAGGGCTTGAATAGACATTTCACCTAGGAGGAAATTCAAATGGCTAGCAAACACGTGAAAAGATGCTCAGCATTATTAGCCATCAGAGAAATGAAAATCAAAACCATGAAATACCATTTCGCTTCCACCAGGATGGCTAAGATTAAAAAAAAAATACTGAATGTAACAAATGTTGGCAAGGATGTGGGGAAATTGGAACATTTGTCCATTGCTGGTGGGAATGCAAAATGGTACAGCTATTGTGGAAAACAATGTGACGGTTCCTCAAAACCTAAAAATAGGAACTACCATATGACCCAGCTATTCCACTGCGAGGAATATAGCCAAAGGACTTGAAAGGAGCAAAACAGACAAATGTATACCATGTTTGTTGCAGCACTATTCACAATAGCCGAAAGGTGGAAACAACCTATATATGCATCAATGGATGAATGGACAAAATATGGTACATACATACAATGAAATACTACTCAGCCAGAAAAAGTAATGAAATCTTGATACATGTACATGCTACATCATAGGTAGAGCTTGAAGACATTATGCTGAGTGAAATAAGTCAATCACAAAAGGACAAATATTGTATGACCTCATTTATGTAAAAAGACAAGAACATGTGAATGTATAGAGATCAAAGTTTATTAGTGGTTGCCAGGAGTGGGAAGCAGGGGGAGAGGGAAGTTGTTGCTTATGGAGCACTGGGTTTTGGTTTACGGTGATGGAAAAATTGCGTTGATTAAGGGTAGGGTTGTACAGCTGATTAATGTAATAGCTGTTAATAAGTTGTACACCTGTAAAAAGTAGAATTCACAAAAGTTGTGTGGTAGATATATTTACAACAACAAAAAGAGAAGCTACTGAGTCTTTTTATGTACAACCAAACACCTCATGGGATTTTGTTCCTTGCTTTGAAGTTTTAGGGTCATGGTTTCATGGGACACCCCTTGATTGGCCTAATAATGTGTTCAGTGCTTCTGTTCTGTCTCCTAGATTGTTGCATAGTTCCAGGGGTTCTTAAAAGCTTCCAAGCAGCCATTCAAGGTATAAGAATTAGTCTCCATTTACTTGGAGCAATAGAGGAAGAAGGAGAGTCAGGAATAGGAGGAGGAAATGGAATATGCAACTAATTGCCTTCATGAACAACTGCCTTCTCTGCCATGAGATCAGAAGAAATAATGGTGCCCAGCTACCATTACTGAACTTTTTGATCCAAGATTCTATACAGGAATCCTGATTAAAAGGGAGAAAATGCAGAACAGAATTTCAAATTCTCATGGAATCTGGATTTCTGGAGCCATGGCAGCAGGAAGAAACCCCAAAACTATCACCCTGAGATGATCTCTAAACCTTAAACCAGAAATACCACCTGAAGTCTTCTTAAAAGCAAGCGATAGTTTAGCTAAACTAGTAAAGAATGACTGCCTTGAGCATTGTGCTCTTCTAAGAACTATCTATAAGGGATCAAACTGACAAGAGAAACTTGAAAGATTAGATAGGAAACTTAGTGGACAGTGAGTTTATGTTAAAGGAGGAGTGTCATGGATTGAATTGTGTCCCTCCAAACTATCCATCAACCTGGCTAGGTCATGATTCCCAGTGTTGTGTGATAGTCCACCATTTTGTCATCTAATGTGATTTTCCCATGTTGTAAATCCTATCTCTATGATGTTAATCAAATGGAATTAGCAGCAGTTGTGTAGACTCAATCTACAAGATTAATCTACAACTTAAACCAATCTCTTTTGAGATATAAAAGAGAAAAGTGAGCAGACAGACAGGGGAACCTCATACCACCATCAAAGAAGCAATAGGAGCAGAGTGTGCTGTTTGGACCCAGGGTCTCTGCCCTGAGAGGCTCCTTCACTGGGGAAGATTGATGACAAAGACCTTCCCCTAGAGGCAACAGACAGAGCTGGCACCCTGAATTTGGACTTCCAGCCTCCTAGACTGTGAGAGAATAAATTTCTGTTTGTTAAAGCCATCCACTTGTGGTATTTCTGTTATAGCAGTACTAGATGACTAAGACAGGCAGGAACAATTTAGAAAAGGAAAATGAGTATGGTTGTACAACTTGAAGAATGTAATCAATGTCACTGAATTGTACATGTAAAAATTGTTGAATTGGTGTATGTTCTGCTGTGTATATTCTCAACAACAAAAAATAAAATAAATTAAATATTTTTTTAAAAAAGAAAGGATTCATACAAGGTAAATTGTTTAAGCATTTGTATATCAAAAATATCTATTCTGCCCTCATACTAGAGTATTACTCTAATGAGCAAACATTTTTAAACATCAATCCATGTATTTTTCCCTCTCAGTAATTCATTTGTTCCCTGAAGCCTTTCTCGCATTAAAACTCTATCTTGTGGCTGAGGTTTACTGTCCCCATGAAGGAAGGATATTTTTGAAAAGCAAGAAAAAAGTCAGATTCTCGGCTGTGATTTTCTAATAGATGATTTTGTAAACAAATGGCCATGACAGTAGTCTTGAAATCAATGTTTTCTATTACAAGAGCCAGGAGGTGCCAACCAGAGAGTTGTCTCGTGTAGATGCTCAGTTTCCTTTTCCAGTCATCTCATCCTGATCCTGTGTTCTTGCAGACTTGGATCCCGGGTCCTTCAGGAAGATCACTCTCCAGCCCCTCACAGGATGTTCTCAGGCAGTCTGCCTTCGCACCCCACCGACTTCCCATCATGGAAATTTGCTGGAATCTCATGTTCATAGGTGAGCTGATCTGCATAGAGCCCCATGCCCTTCCCTGCTTCTGTAACCTGAGCTACGATGAGCTCATTCATTTGTTCACTACTCTGCTATTATTTGGGTGGGGTCTTGGGAGGAATTGGAAGTAAAGGCCCATTCCTAGCCTGCCCTGTTAAACCGTATGCCTTTTTTTTTTTTTTTCTCACTTGGTCTGCAGTTTCCATCTACCTCAGGAAGTTAACATTGCTTATATATGAGAAACCACTCTGGGTCTCTGAACATCCCAGAGGGAGAAAGGACATAAAAAATAATTTCTAATGCCAAAGTATTCACATTAATTTTTATCAGTTCCTACTAATTTATCTCATCTTTTAATTCTGCAATTAAACTTCACATTAACACAGTTAAATCAGTAACTAACTATTCATGTGCAGTTAGTATCAGTTCCAAGTAGTTTATCTTATCTCTAATTCAATTAAATTTTAGATTGGTTAATGTGAAAATCTCTCTGAATTTAGATTTGATGAGCCATTTATGTTTCAGAGTGAGAGAATATAAGATTTATATATGTAATTTCGAAACCTGGTTCTTAAATCAAAGAAAATAAACTAATAACATACAAGTCATTGTTTATGGTCACGTCAATATAAATATTTTTGAAAATATAAATGCAAGTTTGAACTTCAATAATAATCTATTACAGGATCTAAAGATCAGCAGCACAGAACTGGACTTGGAAAAGGCCATAATTAATTGTATCAATGTGAATTTATTGAATGCATTTGCAATCCAGTATCAGTTATCACATACGCAATATTTCTCTCTAGGATAATAATAGAAATTACATTAAATTGCTACTATTATTTTACCCATTTTGTAGACATTAATGTAAGGATGATTGCTGCAGCGTGCAAAGGTTCAACGTGAGACACTTCCTGGGTCAGTTTCAACTCCCCCATTACATCGCTGAGCCAATAACAACTGCACGCCAAATATTAAAACACATTTTGGAAAGGAATTGTTAGTAGCAAGGCACTATTTCCTGAAACAAATGCTTTTGAATCAGTTGTGGCAAAGAATGTGGGTTCTACTCAAAACCTTCTATCATGCTATGATTGCCTCGTGCCAGAGCCAGGCATGGCCTACTCTACCAAAATCAGGATGCTGTATTTCTAGCACTGTCTTTGTGCAAAGTAGACTCTGTGTTCTTTCAGTCCTGTGTTAAGTAAGTCAGTCCTACATAAGAAATATTCAATATAGTCTGCACATTAAAAAAAGGAATATGTAGATTTATTTTTTGCAAAACTAAATTTATTCACTCTAACTATTTTAGGGCCTATCTGGAAGTTTGAAAAAATGTGGGTTAGTTAGTGCAGTTGGATTATTTAGTGAAATATGTGGGTCAGTTAATGCAATTAATATAAAAGTATTATTTTGAGAAAATATATACTTTCATGGAACAAGCAGCCTAAGTGCAGTATGATGAATTGCTTAGTATGGCCTTTCTCGCCATGGTCTTGTAACTCCTATTCAGGTGATTGGGCGGGGCTGTGCAAATAAGATAATTGTGGCCTGCCAAGGGGATTGGTCAGTTTTGCCTTAAAAGACAGCCAGCTTCAGAGCAGAGAGAAGAGCCCACCACCACCAAGGAAGGAAAGACCAGCAGGAGAGATGGGCAGCAGAGACCTGGCAGCCAGAGACAGCGAGGTGGGCTCCTGGGCCCACAGAGAGAGAAAGCTGAGTGCCTTTGGGCAGAGATTAAGGGCTAGGGAGAAGCATGCCTGTGAGCACGGCTGGGAAGAGGCTATCCTGAGTGTTCTTGAGCCTGAATTGTAACTGTTACTTCCCTAATAAACTTCATAATTGTGAGTGTGGTCTGTAAGTTCTGTGCGGCCATCGCAATGAATTATCAAATCCAGCAGAGAAGTAGAGAGTGCTGTGTGAGGGATGGTTGGTGTCAGAATTAGTAAAGATGGTGGAGAGAGGAGGTTTGTCTGGCTTCAGCCTCATGGGAGTCAGCCTTGTGCTGTTGATCTTTGCTCTCCTTCCCCCTTGTGGGGTTGGAGGAGGTCAGACACCACCTCCACTCGGTTTTTACACCAAAGAATATGCTGAAAGTGAAATTCAAATAACAAATCAACTGAGTAGCCTAAGACTGACTGTCATGAAAGCTCAGATCCTGTTTGGAAGGCTGGTATAACGACACATACCAAGGCTACATTACAACTGCTCTGTTCGTCCCAATTGTCCAGCACATCGCTTGGATGCAAGCTGCTACTGATGCTCAAAGACCACCTAACACATGAATGTACTGCTCTGCTGCTAGTCCAGCTGACTCAGCCTCCTCTCAAATTGCATGCTTTACTTGTGAAGAGTCAGAAAGGCTACATATTTTAATAAAAACCAAAACTAAACCCATCGCCGTCGAGTCAATTCCAACTCACCGCGACAGAGTAGAACTGCTTCATAGGGTTTCCAAAGAGTAGCTGGTGGATTTGAACTGCCGACCTTTCGGTTAGCAGCTAAGCTCTTAACCACTACGCCAGCAGGGCTCCAACACATTTGAATATTAAGTTAAATAATCTCCAGGCTTTCCTTAATAGTTACACATAAATTTTGTCTCCCTTAAGATGTACTAAAGTCTCTATGGAAAAGCACTATAATTTTTCCTCTCCTTAACAGTGAATATAGGGCCTAGAGATAATGTCCAAAAATGCTTATTTAACTGAATTAAATAAAGGTGTCCATGTTCCCACTATGAATCTGAACCAGAGAGGGAAAACTATACTGAATACTGGACATGTTTGCTTTGTGATTTGTGGCAGTAGTTCCTTGAGAAATGTTAATTAAGCCTCTCGCATATTCTCAGTTGAATGAACCCAGGTGTACACCAGTCACTTTAATGACCAAATGATGAGACCTCATTTTCAGAAAGCAGGAAACTGAAGTCTAGTCTTCTCCAGCCATTCTCAAGAAAGAGGGTCCCACTAAGGAAAACAGAGCAAACACACATACCCACACTGACTTACAACACCAAATAAACACAAAACAACATATTTGAAACTTAGTAACTTGTACTTATGTGATTAGGGTTTATTTTCTATACCAAGTTTAACAATACTGCTGCTAGACACACAGCCAGAGAATTCCATCTTTAACATGCTTCTAGTTTTGCGGAACACGGATGCCACAACATTCTCTAGTTCAAAATAGGACTTGTTTCTTGTACCAAACTCAACAAGACACATCATGCCTGACTGATGGACATCGGGCCGTTTGGATTTGCGTAACACTTCATTGAAACAAATGTCTTTTCTTTACTTTTATAGCTCGTGGTTCAGTTAATTATCACTGCTTGGCATGCTGTCTAGCTTAGCACTAAAAAGGAATCAAATGGTTTTATTAAGTCAGTGAATGCCGAATGGTTCTTTCCCTTAGAACTGTAAGGCTTTCTTCTTGATCTTCAAAAGAAAAATGTAAAAAATCTACATTTTAACATTCTTAAATACATTACTCATCTCCAGCTGATATTGTAAACCATAACTTGTTCCTCAAATAAACGACTCTCCGTTATCATCCAATACTTACTATCTTTCCTGAAGTCAGTGAAGCGGACATATATTCTGCAATGTCTACAGGATATATATTCTGTAATGAGTGTCTATTCCTTCATCAGAAAAATGGTAACAGGTGTTCAACAATCTTGACCAATTTTACAGTCCACAGTGAGAGAGAGCAAGAGAGGGAAGGAGGGAGATCTATATTTGGTAATCACTAGTGCTGTTCATTAATTATTTCTCGTTGTCTCCCCTTACAGCCATGTACTTCTGACCCTTGGTTGGGTGGATGAGGCCAGATAATCATTCTACCCTATGAGTTGTGAGTGGAATTGATATGTGTCACTTCCCAACCAAACATGAATTGCTAATGCATGACTTTCCCACTTTCTCTTTCCCTGTGATCCACAGTTGGCCACTTTCAAGTAGGTGTTTGCTCCATTAGCCTGGTTCCTGGGTGAAAAGAACAAGCAGAGCCACTGCTGAACTACAAGGTTATAGAGAGTGTCTGAGAAACAAACCAATGTTTCCCAGCTCTGAGGTGGGCCAGCAATTAGTCACTGGGGCAGAGCAGGGCTTGTCCATACTAATGTGTCACAGGGAACTGACACTGCGGGGTTGTGTCCTGAGTCAGGACCCTTGCAGGGTGGGGACAGTGGTCCAGGGTCTGCAGATGAGTTGGGTGTGGCTATGCTCAGCCCCACCTGCCCATCCAAAGCGAAGAGACTGAATGTGACTATATGAGTGGGAGGGCTTGTTTTTAATTATCTAAATAAATGTCTTCATGCTTTTTCCCAGTGTAGCCATAAGTTATGCAAAGGAATCTCCTACTTTGGGATAATTTAATTTTATGAATTAGAAAGAAGTAGACTTTCTCTCTGAAGCTAAGACGGTTGGTAGCTGTTAACCCTCTCAATCACAAAAGAAGGAAATTCAGTCATTTGAGTTTCTATTCCTTCATCAGAAAAATGGAACATATCTCCCTCTACAAACAGGACTCCTACTAAACAGCTTCTGAGAGGTAACTGGCATAAAACATCCAGAAAAAGATATTCCACAACACTCCTTTGCAAGCAATTTAACAGTCTTGATAACCAGTAAATTATCTCAATGTCTAACAGATCTCTGCTATAATTTAAAGTCATTTACTAATATATTCAATTTCATAGAATTTAATGCTGCCCTAAATGTCAGATTAATCTATTAATTCTATTCTATTCTAGAAAAGCTAGAAAGTCATATGTAATTATCTAATTTTTGTATATATATAATATTTTGTATATATACAAAATGAAATATTTTTGAAATAAATAATATAGAAAAATGGCAATTTACAATAGGAAAAGTAGGAAAAATGAGCTAAAAGACCCCATAAAACTAGTGCCACTAGGGTCTGTATTCTTGTTAGAGGTGAAGCAGAAACTCATATCTGAGATTTTAAGAAGCCAGTGCCTCAGTGAAAACCTGCCCAGGCCGTACTCCATGCCCAAGGGTCCTAGAGGCTAGGGTAAGTCTACTCATGTGATGAAATCATGGGTCCAGACATAAAATCAGGTGAGGAATTGACTGGTCTTAGACTTAGTTGGCTTCAGATCACATCTTCCATGCACATGAAGACTTCCCTGATGTGGCCCTCAGCATATTCACCACCCCCAGATGCACACAATAAGGAAACTTTTAGAAGGAAGAGGAAAAATCTGGAATGGCACTTAGATTACTACCCAGTCTCAGCTGTAATGCTTCAAAGCATATGACAACAGTGCTTTTGGAGAAAGAGAAACACAGTGGGGGCTCACAGCCAAGCCAAAGCCCAGAAGCTCAACACCTTCAGGACTAAACCCTAAACTTCCCAGAGCTTTCACTCTCTCACTTTAACATTTTGAAGTCTGAACTTCATCTCCTCATTTCCAGTCCCAAGTGCAAAGAAAAACACAGAGACTACACAACAGTTAAAGGGGATGTCCTCATTGCAGAGTTTTCCCCAGGGGCCAAAATTTCACTGCTTCACACCCATCTACCAGCCTCTGGGCTAAAGAGTCCTTCCTCCTTTCCACAATCCAGACTGGGTCATTGCTCTTCCAACTTGATTTGTTAATCTATCCAAAAACCAGACAAAGCCAAACAAAACATAATTATGCATAATTATGTAGGTATGAAACAAATCTGGAAGCCCTAAGAAAGGATTGATAAATTTGATTACACAAAAACAAAAAACATCTAATGCCAAAAAACTATCATAAGTGGGAAAAAAAAGTCAAATGATAATCTTGACAAATATGTTTGAGAAATTCATACCATAAACATAAGACTAATTTTCCTAAAATGTAAAGCACTCCTACAAAGTAACTGGGAGAAGTAAAGGATAAATGGTTGACAAAAGATGAAAAATACAAATAATTCTTAAACATATGAAACAAAAAAATCCAAACCAAATCCGTTGCCCTCAAGTTGATTCCAACACATTAGTAACCCTATAACATATGAAGAAGCACTCGATTTCACTCACAATGAGAGAAATGCAAATGAAGCTACATGGAAACACCATGACTCCCCAACCAAAATCACACAAATTAAAATGTTTGTGAGCACACAGTTTTGGCAAGGGAGTCCAGGCACAGACAAGCTCACACCTTGCTGATTAGAGTGTGAACTGGCCGAATAGTATGGAGGGCGATTTGGCAAATTGGTCCTAATTACAACTACATGTAACCATTGGCCTAGAAATTCCACTTTTAGAAGTTTATCTTACATGCATGGTTGGCATATGGGAACACTGGCATATGGAAACACTGATTATACTAGCAAAAGATTGGAAATAACCTAAATGTCCATCAAAAGGGGAATGTTTAAATAAATTGGGTTTACCTCCAGAAAATGGAATACTTCTAGCCTTTGGGGAGGGGAGGAAGAATGAACTCTTTTATTTATATTTCTTATATGGAAGAAGCTACAAAATATATTGGAATATATAGTGGAAAAAAAGACAAAAAACCAAGGTGCATAATCAAGGTGCGTAAAATGCTTTCATCTGCGTTTAAAAAGTGAAGGTGGAGCATTGTGTGCGTGTGGGTGCATGTATGCGTGTGTGTGTATGTGTGTGTGTGTGTCTTCTAAATGCACAAAATACTTCTTCAGAGACACCCAAGAAGCTGGTCCATAGCATCAACTTCCAGTGTTGGCCCCCTGCCAGCTAAGTTGCTGGGCGAGCTTCCCTGTGAGTTTACCTGCACAGCGTCTACACTGTTTGAACGTTTGAACATGTGCGTGCACGTTCACCCAACAAACACCTGCTCTTTAGGTGCATTAGTTTTCAGGAATCTGTGAATGGCCAGCTATATTGTGATAAATCCTAAACACTTGCCTTTCAAACCAATACTTAAACGTTATACTGTTACATAAAACAGGGCTAGTAACAAAATAACAGAGTAGTTGCCTCCTTTTTTTCAATTTTTAAAAAAAAATTTTTCCCATACAAAAATTATACATACATTGTTATGTGACTCTAATTGCTCTCCCTATACTCTGACAGCACACTCCTCCTTTCCATCCCTGATTCCCCATGTCCATTCAGCTAGCTCCTAACCCTCTCTGCCTTCCCATCTCACCTCCAGACAGAAGCTGCCCGTTTGGTCTCTTGTATCTACTTGAGCTAAGAGGCACACTCCTCACAAGTATCACTTTATGTCCCACAGTCTAGTCCAATCCCTGTCTGAAGAGTTGGCCTTGAAAATTGTTTTAGTTCTGGGCTGATAGAGAATCCAGGAGCTGTGCTTTCAAGGGTTCCTCCAGTCTCAGTCAGGCCATTAAGTCTGGTCTTCTTACTAGAATTTGAGTTCTGCACCCCATCTTTTTCCTGCTCCATCTGGGACTCTCTGTTGTGTTCCCTGTCAGGGCAGTCATTGGTGGTAGCAGGGCACCATCTAGTTCTTCTGGTCTCAGGCTGATGAAGTCTCTGGTTTATGTGGCCCTTTCTGTCTCTTGGGCTAATACTTTCCTTGTGTCTCTGGTGTTCTTCATTCTCATTTACTCCAGGTGGTTGGGACCAGTGGAGGCATCTTAGATGACCACTTGCAAGCTTTTAAGACCCCAGATGCCACTCACCAAAGCAGGATGCAGAACATTTTCTTAATTAGCTTTGTTATGCCAATTGATCTAGATGCCCCCTGAAAGCATGGTTCCCAGAATCCCGCCCCTGCTACTCTATCCCTCAAATTGTTTGATTGTATTCAGGAAACTTCTTAGCTTTGGTTTAGTCCAGTTGTGCTGACTTCCCCTGTAGTGAGTGCTGTCCTTCCCTTCATCTAAGATAATTCTTATCAACTATCTAGTTAGTAAATAACCCACCCCCCAACCTCATAACCATCAAAGAATGCTGTCTTCTGTGTTTAAACCTTTCCTTGAGTACTTATAATAGTGGTCTTATACAATATTTGTACTTCTGTGACTGACTAAATTCACTCAGCATAATGACCTCCAGCTTCCTCCACGTAACAAGATGTTTCACAGCTTCATCGTTGTTCTTTATCGTTGCATAGTATTCCATTGTGTGGATATACCATAATTTGTTTATGCATTCGTCTGTTGATGGGCACCTAGGTTGTTTCCATCTTTTTGCTACTGTGAACAGTGCTGCAATGAACATGGGTATGCATATATCTATTCGTGTGATGGCTCTTATTTCTCTAGGATATATTTCTAGTAGTGGGATAGCTATATTGTATGGTACTTCTATTTCTAGATTTTAAAGGAAAAAGCAAATTGATTTACAAAATGGTTGTACCATTTTACATTCCCACCAACAGTGTATAAGTGTTCCAGTCTCTCCACAACCTCTCCAGCATTTATTATTTTGTGGTTTTTGGATTAATGCTAGCCTTGTTCAGTTGAGATGATATCTCACTGTAGTTTTGATCTGCATTTCTCTAATGGCTAATTTCTTCATGTGTCTGTTAGCTGCCTGAATATCTTCTTTGGCGAAGTGCTTGTTCATATTTTTTGCCCATTTTTTAATTGAGTGATTTGTCTTTTTGTTGTTGTGGTTTTGCAGTATCTTGTAGATTTTAGACATTAGACTCTGATCAGATTTGTTGTAGCCAAAATTTTTTTCCAAGTCTGTAGGCTGTCTTTTGACTGTTTTGGTGAAGTGTTTTGATGAGCATAAGTGTTTGATTTTTAGGAGCTCCCATTTATCTAGTCTCTCTTCTGGTGTTTGTGCATTGTTACTTATGGTTCGTATTGTGTTTATGCCTTGTATTAGGGTTCCTAGTGTTGTGTCTATTTTTCTTCCATGATCTTTATCGTTTTTGATTTTATATTTAAGTCTTTGATCAATTTTGAGTTAGTTTTTGTGCTTGGTGTGCGATATGGGTCTTGTTTCAGTTTTTTGCAGATGGATATCCAGTTATGCCAGCACCATTTGTTAAAGAGACTGTCTTTTCCCTAATTAATGGACTTTGGGCCTTTGTCAAATATCAGCTGCTCATAGGTGGAGGAATTTATGTCTGGATTCTCAATTCTGTTCCATTGGTCTATGTGTCTTTTGTTGTACCAATACCAGACTGTTTTGACTACCATGGTGGTACAATAGTTCTCAATTCAGGTAGTGTGAGGCCTCCCACCTTGTTCTTCTTGAGTAATGCTTTACTTATTTGGGGCTTCTTCCCTTTCCATATGAAGGTGGTGATTTGTTTCTCCATCTCATTAGAAAATGCAGATGGAATTTGGGTTGGGATTGCGTTGTATCTGTAGATCGCTTTGGTAGAATTGACATTTTCACAATGTTGAGTCTACCTATCCATGAGGAAGGTATGTTTTTCCTCTTACGCAGGTCTCTTTTGGTTTCTTGCAGTAGTGTCTTGTAGTTTTCATTGTATAGGTCTTTTACATCTCTGGTTAGATTTATTCGTAAGTATTTAATCTTCTTGGGGGCTCTTGTAAATGGTATTGTTTTGGTGATTTCCTCTTCCAGGTTCTCTTTGTTGGTGTAAAGGAATCCAACTGAGTTTTGTATGTTTATCTTGTATCCTGAAACTTTGCTGAAATCTTCTGTTAGTTCCAGTAGTTTTCTTGTGGATTCTTTGGGGTTTTCTGTGTCTAAGATCATATCATCTGAAAATAGAGATACTTTGACTTCTTTCCTACCAATCTGGATGAACTTTATTTCTTTCTGTAGCCTAACTGCTCTGGCTAGGACCTCCAGCACAATGTTGAATAAGAGTGGTGATAAAGGGCATCCTTGTCTGGTTCCTGTTCTCAAGGGGAATGCTTTCAAAGTCTCTCCATTTAGGGTGTCTGGGGGCCATACTCTCGAGGTTTCTCCAGTTTCATTTAGGCCAGTAAATCTGGTCTTTTTTTTTTTTCTTTTTTGAGTTAGAATTATGTTCTACATCCTTCTCCAGCTCTGTCCAGAACCCTCTGTTGTGATCCTGGTCAGAGCAGTCAGTGGTGGTAGCCAAGCACGATCTAGTTGTACTGGACTCAGTCTGATGGAGGCCTTGGTAGCTCTGGTCCGTTAGTCCTATGGACTAATCTTTTCCTTGTATCCTGATCTCTTCATTCTCCCTTGCTCCCAAAGGGGTGAGACCAGTGGAGTATCTTAGATGGCTGCTTACAGACTTTTAAGACCCCCAGATGCTACTCACCAAGGTAATGTAGAACATTGTCTTTATAAACTGGGTTATGCCAATTGAGCTAGATGTTCCCCGAGACCATGGTCCCCACAGCCCTCTGCCCAGCAGTTCAGTCCCTCAGGGAGTTTGGATGTGTTTGCGGAGCTTCCATGACCTTTCCTTGTATAAGCTGTGCTGGTTTCCCCAGTATTGTGTACTGTCTAACCCTTCACCAAAGATACCACTTATCTATTGTCTATTTAGTATTTCCCCCCAACCCCTTCCATCCCTCATAACCAACAAAGACTGTTACTTTTTATGTGTAAACTTTTTCATGAGTTTTTACAACAGAAGTCTCATACAATATTTATCCTGTTGTGATTGACTTATTTCATTCAGTATAACGTCCTCCAGTTTCATCCATGTTATGAGATGCTTCACCGATTCATCATTGTTCTTTCTCGTTGCATAGTACTCCATTGTGTTTATGTACCATAGTTTGTTTATCCATTCATCTGCTGATGGTCATCTAGGTTGTTTCCATCTTTTTGCTATTGTGAACAATCCTGCCATGAACATGGGTGTGCATTTGTCTATGCGAGTGACGACTCTTATGCCTCTAGGATATATTCGTAGGAGTGGGATTGCTGGATCATATGGTATTTCTATTTCTAGCTTTCTAAGGAAGTGCCATATCATTTTCCAAAATGGTTGTATCATTTTGCATTCCCACCAGCAGTGCATAAGAATTCCTGCAGCCTATGTCTACATTTTTTAAGTCCCTCTTTTCTGTTTTAATGTTGTCATCTTCTACATATTGACATCTGTTTTTCCTATTTTCAGTGTTTTAGCTTTGATGTACTTTTGTAACTTCCCTATCTGGTTTGATATCTGGTTGCTCTGTCCTGTGTTCTAGTCTTGGGTTGTTATCTGATGTTACTGATTTTCTAACCAGAGGACCCCCTTTAGTATTTCTTGTAATTTTGGTTTTGTTTTTGCAAATTACCTAAACTTCTGTTTATCTGGAAATGCCCTAATTTTGCCATCATGTTTGTGAGACAGTTTTGCTGGATATATGATTCTTGGCTGGCAGTTTTTTTTCCTTCAAGGCTTTATATATGTCATATCATTGCTTTCTTGCCTGCGTGGTTTCTGCTGAGTAATCCAGGCTTATTCTTATTGACTCGCCTTTGTAGATGACTTTTCGTTTATCCCTAGCCACTCTTAAAATTCTCTCTTTGTCTTTGGTTTTGGAAGTTTGATTATAATATGTCTTGGTGACTTTCTTTTGGGATCTACCTTACATGGGGTTCAATGAGCAGCTTGGATGGATATCTTGTCATCTTTCACGATATCAGAGAAATTTTCTGCCAACAAATCTTTAACAACTCTCTCTGTATTTCTGTCCCCTACCCCCATTCTGGTACTCCAATTGCTCATAGATTACTCTTCTTGATATAGTCCCATATAATTCTTTGGGTTTCTTCAGTTTTTTAAATCCTTTTATCTGATTTTTCCTCAAATTTCCTTCAGTCTCACTAATTCTGACTTCCATTGCCTCAATTCTGCTCCTGTGCCTTTCTATTGAGTTGTCTAATTCTGAAATTTTATTGTTAATCTTCTGGATTTCTGATTGCTCTGTCTATGGAGTCTTGCAGCCTGTTAAATTTGTCATTATGCTCTTCTCTAATCTTTTTGATTTCCTCTATTGCGTGTTCTGCCTTTTGCTTAATTTCCTTCCTAATTTCTTGAAGAGTCCTGTATATTAGTCTTTTGTATTCTTCCTCCAGTAATTCCAAGAAATTTTCCTCCTCTGGAAAATTTCTAGATTATTTATTTTGGGAGCTTGCTGAAGCCATCATGGATTGCCTCTTTATGTGATTTGATATTGGCTGTTGTCTCTGAACCATCAATAAGTTATTATATTTATTTTATATATGCTTACTGTGTGTTAGGTTCTGTTTTGTTTTGATATGCCCAAATAGGCTGTTCATATGAGCTATTTATTGGCACCTTTGTAGCTCTAATGTCCTGCCACCAGGTGGTTAGATCTGTTACTAGTTAGGTGAGCTCAGAGTCTTCCCACTCCTCCTGTATAGATTCAGCTCAGGTGCCCAGGTAGATAGCCACCAAGTGTGTGGTGTAAATTGTTACCCACAGTCCTAGACAGGCATGGGTGATTTGTGTAGGCACAGGCATCTAGCTGCAGCAGGGAGACACACCCTGAGCAAGGCAGGGGGCTGATGGCTGCCCCCGAGTGTCCAGGAGGAAGGCGTGTCCCTGTTCCCTAGAGTGCATAGGTGGATGGGTTTTGCAGCCAGACTATGAGCACCTAATGTTGTTGGCTGTAAGGACTGGGGGCACTTGTTATTCATGAGCCCCTATCGCAGGTGGCTAGGTGGCATGGATGGAGCCACCAGTCCCCAGGCCCCTGAGGTGGGTAGGTGAAGACCCTGCTTAATGGGAGGAGCAGTGTCAAATGTCAAAAACCTGCCACTTCATAGCTGAAACAGTTGAAGTTAGAGTTCCGGTATATACCCTGTTGTACTGCGGTAATGAGGACCTATGCTGTTGAAAAGGGGCCACACGTGTCTATGCAGGGGGAAAGCCACTCAAAGCCCGTGGATCCCTTATGCCTCTGCCTAGGTAAAGGAGGTGTGCCTACCCTGGGTTCTTGCTTACGGGAGGCAGCAGTTTATTTCTTCCCCTCTTTGTTAATTTGTTCACTCTCCAAGGCAGGGAGAATGGCTCCGGGCATGTGACAGATCCTACTTCCAGCCCTGGGACTCAGAAACTGCTGCAGCCAGTCTGGGACCCAGTGCAGAGCAGGGAGTGGGGAGGTAAATGGGAGAGCTGTTTTTCCCTAATGGGGGTGTTTTTGATCTGAGTGGTAAGCCGTACACAATCACTTTTCTTTCACCGACGAAGGCTGCTTCTCACTGGTTCTGGGTGGCCGTGTAGACTGTCTGGCTCTGGGTCTCTCCCAGTGTGGAAAACGCGCCTCCTGAGGACCACCGGTTTCCTGCCTCACAGCTCACCCACGAGCTGCTCATGCCTGAAGGGCTCAGGCTCTTGCTGGGTCAGGTCTGGTAAGTTCTCAGTGCTCCAAACCATCTTCCCTCCCCTTGCCACTCAGTACGGTTTCTCAACTCTGTTTTTGATGTTCGGGGCTCCCAGATTGCCATATATAATCAAATCACTTGTTTTTTCTGGTTTTTGTTGTAAAAGGGTCCATGGAAGTCTCTGACTACTCCGCCATCTTGGCCCCATCCCTTAGTTGCCCCTTCTAACAGTAGAGTTCACAGGATTCCACATTAATTTATTGGTTTGACAACTATTTACATGTGCACATGCATCTGGGTTCTCTGAGAGAAAGACCAGCCTGGTCCCTTGTGCTCCAGGTGCCAGTCTCCCATGACCCCTGCCCTTCTAGCCTTGGGAGTCCTGCTTTCTGGGTGCCCTTCCACCCCCTGCCAAGATCACAGTGCAGGGACTGGCACCTCATGCTTTGCTCATCTCCTGGCTGTATGTCTCCTCCCCTGACCATCTCAGAGCCTCATGGCTGTGAGTCTATGTGTTACTGAATCCCACCTTTTGCTTTCCAGTCCAGACCCTCTCCCAAGCTCCAGATGATAACTACCTGCGTGCCACATCCACTAGAACCTCTATAGGTAGTTCAAACTTCACCTGTCCAACTACCTCCCTACCCCCGCTTTCACTCCCTTGAAGTCTCCCACATCTCAACCGGGCAAATCTATTCTTTCAGCCAAAATAACCTGGAGCTATCCTCCACTCTGGTTTTAATAGATAAGAAAAGTGTGGATTGCTTAAACCGAAAACCAAACACGTTGCCGTCGAGGCGATTCCAACTCATAGCGACCGTATAGTGTGGTTTACACATCCTAAAACGTCTGACTGACCACTGAAATCATTGATTCCATTTCAATTTCATTCTTACAATGGGTTTTGACTGTTATGAAAACACTACAAGAGCTGGCTTCAAATTCCATATGAAATAGGAGGGGTATGTGGTCTTTGTGGTGAACTAACTCTATTATCTCATAAAGTAGCTTTTGTGTAAATGTTGTTCCTTTTTTATTCTCATTTTAGCATATCTATATGGCTAGCCCCTTTAGTAGGCACTGGGAACACCAAGAGGGGACACCAGATGTGGCGCTGCCACGCAGAGATCACACCACACCTCTGAGACTCCCACTGCGGCGGGAATGGCGGCAAGAGGAGGAGGGATTTCTACTCATCCTTGAAACTTCAGCTTGGTTGTTGTCCTCCATGTCTCTGTTTCTTTGGCCACCAGACTCTAAGCACAGACAAGGGGGGCGGGCAGTGAAACCAGGTGTGTCCACCATGGGGACATGGTGGGGTGCAGCATCCCCCAAAATCTGCTTCCAAGAGACACTTGGAAGCCTTCATGGGGATGCTGCATCTTGCGGGTAGAAGTGGTCAGGCAAGGACAGCGAGGTGTTTAGAGGAGAAGGCAAATTCTGAGCACAGCGTGGTAAGTTGAATCACAGGGCAGGGCCAAGCGCCTGTGCTCTGAAGTCAGTCAGGCAGCCTATTTCTGGTCTCTATTATTGCCTAGTAAGCTTCGGCTTCCACCCAAGTGAGGGTGCAGGGGGTTAAAAATTAGGATATGTGTGCCTGATATCTTCTGTTTTTCCTTGAAATCCACTGGGGACTCAGCAGGTATCACAGCAGAGGGAAAAAGGTTGCAAAGTGAGGGCAGGTGTATCCTGCAGTCAGCACCCTCCAGGGGTCTGCTCCCCTACCAGTCTTTCCTCTGCCTCCAGCCCTGGCCTGGGAAAGGACTGGCATCTGCCTCTGCCAGCCTCAGCTGTGTGCTGGGCCTGGGCCCGCCCACATCTACATTTTCAGCCCCTTGCTCATAACCACCTCCTTTGAGTACCTGGTTAGGTGCACATCTGCTTCCATAGATGGGGAGGCAAGGGTAAGAGGGGTATCACACGTGGCACAAGGGTAATCTCAGGAAACACTAGCTGTTACAGTCTTCACCATCATTGCCATCTTTAGTCTTAATATTCTTGCCATGGCTACTAACGTAAAGATTGGCTGTTTGAACCCACCCAGTAGCTCCGTGGAAGTAAGGCTTGGCAATCTGCTTCTGTAAAGATTACAGCCAAGAAAACTGATAGAGAAGTTCTACTCTGTAACACTGCTGTAACACACAGGATTGCTATGAGCTGGAATCAACTCGAGGGCAATGTGTTTTTGGTTATACCCAGCTCCACACAGACTTGGAGCTAATTTTTAAGAACAGATAACTCTGTAAGACGGTAAGGAACACTCAGGACTGTTCAAGAGTATCTGGAATTTCCCATTCCCCTCTTCTGTAGCGGTGGGAGTTTGTAGACTCCTCACTCCCCACTTTGAACCCTGCAGATCAGTCACAGTGTTGCCCAGCAGGGCAGCAGCAAGGCCCAAGTTCTGGGCAGGGTAGGGCCCTGATCAGGGAGAGAAAAATGGTATAAATCCTGAAGCTGTTGGTAAGACGTTTCCCAGAGAAAATGAAAATAAATCCTTCAGTCGCAGATGAGAACACGAAACAACAAAGCACAGGACACATACATAGCATTCCACCTTCCAGTTGCTTCTTTGCGCATCTGTCTACATTGTAGGCCTCTTGACACAGTCTATGTCTGTTTCTTCTCTGTCAGTAGCCTTATTAGCTGCTGATGAGTTGGCCCCTGTCCAATTTACTGCAACCCCACCCACAACAGATGAAACCCTGCCTGGCCCTGCACCAACCCCATGATTGTTTGCGCATTGGAATGTTGTCATCCATAACGTTTTAATTGGCTGATTTTCGGAAGTAGATTGCCAGGTCTTTCTTCTTAGTCTGTCATAGTCTAGATGCTTTGCTTAAACCTGTTCAGTATCATAGCAACATGCAATCCACCATTGACAGACAGGTGGTGACTATGCATGAGGATCTTTGGCAGAGAGTCAGATCTGGGTCTCCCTCATGAAAGGCAAGGATTCTACCACTGAACCACCACTACAATCTTATGTGTCAGTAGCAACCAGCAAATACCAAATGCAGAATTGTCATCCAGCGTACGTTAGTTGAACGAATAAGTTAGAGTATTCGTATCTTTGAATCTTCCTCAAGTAGAACATTATGTTTTAAAACACAGTAACTGCTTATGCTTAATTCCACTATAATGTTTTATAACATAATTCTAAAATACTTTAGTACAGTGAAGCAGGAAAGTAAGTTGGGTAGATGAGGATGGGGAACTTGTACTTCCCTAGAGAATGAAGCATGTTGGTGTCACAACTGCTCAAGGGTTTCAGCAAGCTTGGGGGTTTTTATTTTCTGCTGCTCAGAACCCAGCACACTTTCTCTTGGGACTCAGAGCCTTTCAAATGTTCATTAAAGAAAGGTAACAGGAGACTCTGTGTTTCAAAGGCTGATCATTTTGATCACACAGGAAGTGGAATCTCATTTGATTTTGCAACTCAGCTTGGATTATTTTCTTAATACCTCTGCCGACATTCTTCCCTTTGCAGTCAGTAATTCATGCTGCTGTGTTTAAATTACATGAATTAAGAAATACTTGGCTGCTTTCCACTTTGAAAACCTTGTGGCAGGGGATCATTTAAAGCATACATTATGACTGGTGCCAAGCTCTGCAAACATGCCTGCTGGTTCACTCAGGCTCCTTCATGTTGTGGCGTACAAGGTTAATAACCCTGAAAAGCACGGACAACAGAGGAAATGCCAGGTGCACTGTATCACCATGCACACTTCCAGAGGGGAACTGATGGGTTTGTGGGCAACAGGACAAGGGAAGATTTGAAGACTACATCACTGGATACATTAAATAACCACAATAAAGGAAAGCGACAATACTGTACAAAGGTTATACTTGCTCTCTGTTATTACAGCATTGACCACAAGCAGTGTTCCCTTAGGGATGTATTTCCTGAACATGCAAATAACCAGTTAATCAATCATTAGAACTTCCGCTAAGTACAAAATATAAAAAAATCCCACAAGTGATGCAGAATTCCTAGGTAATTAGGGGAATCCTACATTTCCTGCAGCAGCATAATTTTAGGAACACTATGAAGAGCTCACCTGTTTCTTGTAGTTTTCAATTTCATTTGCAAAATGCTTCTAGCTACAGAATAGAAGAAATAGATGAGTTCCATAAAGTTTTAATTTGTTGTCTCTAAGTAGCTATATAATATTCTGTGACTATGTTTAACACAGAATACTCAAGTAATTCATTTCAGTAAGGCATAAATGGCTAAGATGAGGTCTTAATATAAAATATTTTCAAAGATTAGCAAAATAATGCCATGCACTATATAGAACTTAGTAAAAGGTGACAATAGTCTATTTACCTCTATAACACACTCAGTGTGATGTTGAGTATCATTTTTGTGTTGGAATATTTCATTTACAAATAATGGTAGATGGATTTCTGGGACAACTGGAGGCCAACTAGAATCTTCAGTTTTCTATCTCAGCCAGACAGTCGAGGTGGGTGCAGGAAGTCCTATTACGTTTGATATCATTTCACTGACTGGCCTTGTGCCTATGGAAATAGGGTCTGTGTTTATTATGAGGGATCTATATAGACATGCATACATCTCCCACCTTTCAAATATCCAGCCATTTTCATGCCAGAGGTGTCTCGAGGGTAACAAGCACCCAGGGGAAATCTCTAAGTTTGCACCCCCACCTTGTCAAGGGGAGGGTTGATTCCCCGGCCAACCTCATTGATGGGGGAAAGCGGGATTGTGTCCCAGGGCAAATGCCCCCTCTAACCCCACTTGCTATGCCTCTGTCTCTTGCCACTTACTGACTTTTACTCCCTCCTATCTACCCATCTCTACATGGCGTTCTCCCATTCCCTTTTATTAAACTATACTTTAGCCAGAAACTTCATCATGCTGGTGTTGGCCAGCTTAGGCAGAATGGTTACAATAAATATGATAGGCAAGTTTTGTAGCTGTGCAGGGATGGCCAAAGGGCAAAGGGTAAAAACCCTCTGAGATGGTTAGGTGGGTCAGCCTACCCAGCTACAAAGCTATCAGCATACACAGACAGTAGCAGTTTGGAAGGTGGTCACTACTAGGTATTTTCAGGGGGAAAGACAAGGTTATACAACTCTTGCTTTCCATACTAATCAATGAATATCTTCAGGTTTGCCAAGGTTGTGTAGTGGTAACCCAATCAAAACCTTCACGAACATTAAAATGCTTTCTATGTAACAATATGGAGTTGTGTTTGGCTAGCATAGTGTCTGGTACATAGTAAGTGCTCAATAGATACTGAAAGAACTGCTGAATTTACACTTCAGTGTTTGATTACATAACATTTTATGTTGTGATCATCTGGGGTACAATTACCCCTAAAGATAAATGAAAGATTCCTGAAAAGGAGGACACTGTCTTTCACAGGTCCTTGGGTGGTACAAGCAGTTAAGCCCTTAGCTACTAACTGGAAGGTTGGAGTTTCAAGTGTACCCAGAGGTAACTTGGAAGAAAGGCCTGGTGATCTATTTCCAAAAACTCAGCCATTGAAAATCCTATGGAAGACAGTTCTACTCTGACATACATGGGTTTGCCATGAGTCTGAGTCTACTTTTGGATAACTTTTTTTTTTTAATGTCTATCATATCAAACCATCACACCTAAGCATGTAATACGCACTCAAACATCGTGTTAAATTGAATTAAGGCCTCTCCCACTTCAGTGAATGCCCTGCCCATGGTAAATGGTAAAGGCTATATTCTATACAATTTTACCCTCAGTGTGTTTAACTTCAGACACGGAGGGGGATAGAGGGAATACTCTAGAAAGTGCCTATCTATAAGTGAATATTTCCTCTCCACTGTGAATTTTAAACAGTTTAAATTTTGTAACTATCATGGCCTGTATATTATTGCTCATTTCTTGTCTGATAGCAAGATAATGTCAGATGTTTAATGTAACACCTTCATGCAAGGAAATAGAAAAATACAACTTTCCATTATATGTTAAGGCATAAGATTTAATGGTTTTATTTATTTGCATATCAATTACATCTAACAGAAAATCTAAGGAGAAAAAAAATCTAATAGAAAAAAGCAATTTTAAAAAATAGTATGGAGGCAAAACCAAATTTATTACTATACTAGTTTTTTAAGAACTGGGTTTGAATTAAGTCTTTTAGCAGAATTTTCAACAGTTCAAAAAGACAAAGGTGAGAAAAGTTTCCTTAACCCCTTGGTTTAATTGTTCATAGCTTTAAAAGAAAGATAATGAAGCTTCATAAGAGAAGGAAAGGAGGAAGGGGAAATTCATTAATTTATTACCACAGAAAACAGAGTAATATGATTTTACTTCATGTAAGACATTTAGCCAAGTACAACACCAGCAGTGGAAAGCGCTATGCATTTCTTGCTTGGTAAACACACTTATTGAAACCAAGAGCTTTTCTCAAATAGAAGGAAGAGGAGGAGATTCCGGTTCTACAAATCCCACTTACTCTGAGTGAAGGCATTCCTGAGGCATGTGTTGTTGTTAGGTGCCATCAAGTCAGTTCCAACTCATAGCAACCCTATGTATAAGACAATGAAATGCTGCTGGGTTCTGTACCATCTTCATAATCATTGTTATGCCTGAGCCAGTTGTTTCAGCCACTGTGTCAATCCATCTCTTTGAGGGTCTTCCTCTTTTTCACTAACCTTTACTTTACCAAGCATGATGTCTTTCTTCAGAGACTGATCCTTCCTGATAATGTGTCAAAGGACTTGAGAGGAAGTCTTGCCATCCTTGCTTCTAAGGAGCATTCTGGCTATACTTCTTCTAAGACAGATTTGTCTGGGCTTCTGACAGTCCATAGTAATTCAATATTCTTCTCCAACATCATAATTCAAAGGCATTAATTCTTCTTGGGTCTTCTTTATTCACTGTCCAGCTTTCACATGCCTATGAGGTGATCGAAATACCATGGCTTGGGTCAGGTTCACCTTAGTCCTCAAAATGACATCTTTGTTTTTTAACACGTTAAAGGGGTCTTTTGCAGCAGATTTGCACAATGCAACACACTGTTTGATTTCCTGACCACTGCTTTGGTGAGCGTTGATTGTGGGTCCAAGTATAATGAAATCGTTGGCAACATCAATCTTTTCTCCATTTATCATGATGTTGCTTATTGTTCCAGTTGTGAGGATTTTTGTTTTCTTTATGTTGAGGTATAATCCATACTGAAGGCTGTAGTCTTTGATCTTCATCAGTAAGTGCTTCAAGTCCCCTTCACTTTCTGCAAGCAACGTTGAGTCTTCCTCCAATCCTGATGCCACATTCTTCTTCATATAATCCAGCTTCTTGGATTCAGCATACAGATTGAATAAGAATGGTGAAAGGACACAACCCTGATGCACACCTTTCCTGACTGTAAACCATGTAGTATCCCTTGTTCTGTTCGAACTACTGCCTCTTGGTCTATGTACAGTTTCCTCATGAGCATAATTAAGTGTTCTGGAATTCCCGTTATTCACAATGTTATCTATAATTTGTTATGATCCACACACTCAAATGTCTTTGCATAGTCAGTAAAACACAGGTAAATATCTTTCTGGTATTCTCTGCTTTCAGCCTGGATCCATTTGACATCAGCAATGATATCCCTCATTCCACGTCCTCTTCTGAATTCGGCTTGAACATATGGCAGTTCCCTGTCAATGTACTGCTGCAACCACTGTTGAGTGATCTTCAACAAAATTACACTTGTGTGTGTTATTAATGATATTGTTTAATAATTTCTGCATTCTGTTGGATCACCTTTCTTGGGAATGGTCACAAATATGGATCTCTTCCAGCTGGTTGGCCAGGAAGCTGTCTTCCAAATTTCTTGACATAGATGAGTAAGCACTTCCAGTGTTGCATCTGTTTGTTGAAATATCTCGATTGGTATTCCGTCAATTCCTGGAGACTTGTTTTTCACCATTCCCTTCAGTGCAACTTGGACTTTTTCAATCCATCAGTTCTTGATCATGTGCTACCTCCTGAAATGGTTGAATGTCAACCAATTCATTTTGGTACAGTGACACTGTATATTCCTTCCATCTTCTTTTGATGCTTCCTGTGTCATTCAATATTTTCCCAGTAGAGTTCTTCATATTGGAATTAAAGACTTGAATTTTTTTCTTCAGTTCTTAGCTTGAGAAATGCCAAGTGTGTTCTTCTCTTTTGGTTTTCTAATTCCAGGTCTTTGCACATTTCATTATAATACTTTACTTTGTCTTCTCGAACTGCCCTTTGAAACCTTCTGTTCAGCCGTTTTACCTCATCATTTCTTTCTTTCGCTTTAGCTATTCTATATTCAAGAGCAAGTTTCAGAGTCTCTTCTGAAGTCCATTTTGGTCTTTTCTTTCTTCCTTTTCTTTTTAATTACCTTTTTCTTTCTTCATGTATGTCCTTGATGTCATTCCACAGCTTGTCTGGTCTTCAGTCATTAGTGTTCAATAAATCAAATTTATTCTTGAGATGGTCTCTAAATTCAGGTGGCATATACTCAAGGTTGTCGTTTGACTCTCTTGGACTTGTTCTAATTTTCTTCAGCTTCAGCTTGAACTTGCATATGAGCAATTGATGGTCTGTTCCGCAGTCAGCCCCTGACATGTAAGATGTATCATTCAATGCCTATTGTTTTTGTGTCTGCATATGTGAAGATAAGTAACTTCCTGAACCTACTTTTCCTAACCCTTAGGTTGCTCTACAGGAGACTGTGAGGGGAGAGGAGTGGGTACCCCCAGATGATGGCGTGAAACACATGCAGAATAAGCTATTTAGAAACATCAACATTAGAGCATTAAGACTGCAAGGGACAGTAGGGAGCATCTAGTCTAACCTGCCCGCATTTTCAAAAGAGGAAACTAAGGACCAGGAAATTTCCATGAACTAACCAAAGTAACAAAGCTGGTAAGAAGAAGAGTTGGTAAGAAGAGTTGGTTAAGAGAAGAGCCACTATGATCTTTATATCCTGAGTCCTCTCCAAAGGCACCTTCTTTCCTTGGGAACACACCAGTCAACAAAAAGCAAGCTGACAAAGATATGCTGGAGAGACAAATGTTTCATCAAAAGATCATGGTGTAGGAACAAGGAGGAGACAGACCTATTCTATGTGTTCATGCTCAATATTTATGACATTATTGAGGACTGGGTTCATTGCACCTCATTCATAGATAAGAGAATGGGGCGGAGAGCAGTTACAAATGGCTCACATCACCACTATGGCAAGCAGTGGAGTCCAGATTTGTATCCAGGTGTGTAGGATGCCAAAGCCCAAATTCTTCTTACTACCACTTTGGTGGGGCCTCCAAAACTCACTCAAACTGCCATTCCCACATGTGGCATGACATCAGAACTGGCCATAAACACAGACATCCATAAAAACTGATGATGTCTGGTTCCAGTTAAAATGGTGGCTTAGATAGATGCACTGTAGCATCCCCCTACAACAAAGACTCAATAAATCTAGTAAAACAGACACAAATAATGACCTCATATCCCTGAACGCCAAATGGAAGGCTAAAGAATCAGAGTGAGCACTGATTATAAGGAGAGATACAAAGAAACCAGTGGGAACACAGAGATCCATGGATAATTCACACTGTGCCTGCTAGCCTGGAACAGTTTGGACATTTTGGGATGGGATAAAGCAAGATTCCTGGGTGAGGAGCCCAGGAAGGCAACTCTATGGAAAACACAACCAGAGGCACAGATATTGTGTAAACAAACCTTGAAAGAAACAAGGGCTGCACTAACTACTTGTGACAACTCGGAGGGACCACACCATCCTTTAAGAGCTGCAGAGACATCCTGACAACATGACAGCTGGCACCTCACATTGGGGAAGGGACCTCCTCTCAAACCTCCACTCAATCTTTTAAGGGAAAACATACGTGCCTAATGACATAGGAACCCCATGTGCATGTAACCAACCATACCCAGCTATAAGAGGAAATCACACCCAGCCAACTGGCAGCACCAAGGTCATACATAGACCACTAACATAAACCAACAATTATAACAATACAAAGGAAGGAAAACAATTTAAAGAGAAAAGGAAGAGGCTAACCTCCTGATATATCAGAATGAAAACAAACAAACGAAACAAAGACAAATACACAATAAAAAATATATAAATAAATAAAATAAAATCTTAATTCCTCAAAGACAGCAGTCAATTACAGATAATATGATAAGAAAGGAAAAGATGGCTCAAGCAAACAAACAAAATGAAGGAGCAGAAAATGTCTCTGAGGAAGAATACCTAATGGAACGACCTGACAGAGATCTCAAAATATTAGTATTAAGTCTCCTCAAAGAAATCATGGAAAACATAGGGAAAAGGCCTAGAAGGATTCAGAAAAACAATACAAGAATAAAATTAGAAATTCAATAAAGAAATAGAATCCTTAAGAAAGCAAGAACTAGAAATTCAGAAGCTTAACAAAATAACAGAAATAAACAACTCAATGGAAGGACACAGAAGTAGAATTGAGATAATGGAAGGAAGAATCAGTGAAATAGAGGGAAAAACTTTTGATATTACTCAGGATGAGGAACAAACAGAAAAAAAGATTGAAGAAAAACAAAGAGAGCCTACAGTGTATGTGGGACACCAACAAGAGGAATAATATACGTATATTAGGAATTCCATAATGGGAAGAGAGAAAAAAAAAAGTATAGAGACAATTGTTGAAGAAATAAAGGCAGAAAACTTCCCAAATATCATGAATAATGAGAAAATTTTTATCCGAGAAGCTCAATGAATTATATATAGGATAAACTACAGGAGAAATTCACAGAGACATATCATAATAAAACTTTCCAGATCCAAAGACAAGGGAAGAATTTAGAGAGCAGCATGAGAAAAGCAAATATCATCTACAAAGGGGTCTCAGTAAGATTAAATGCTGATTTCTCATCAGAAACTGTGCAAGCAAGAAGGCAATGAAATGACATAAACAAAGTCCTTAAAGAAAAGAACTGTCAATCAATAATTATATAACCAGCAAAATTATCATTAAAAAAATGACAGTGAAATTAGGACTTTCCCAGATAAACATAAATTAAGGGAATTTGTAACCATCAGACCAGCCCTACAAGAAATACTAAAGGGAGTCCTTCAGAAAGAAAACCAATAACATCAGACAACAACCTGAGGTAAAGACATATGCTAGCCATCTCAATACATATAACAGTAAAATAAGGCTAAAAATTACAGGCAATCTGAGATACAAAGTTGTAATTGACAAAAACATCTAAACAAAAAGGGAATGAACAGAGTAGATATAAAATTTTCACATGTTGAGGACATTACGGCAATTTCATGATAAAACAGATTGTTTTAAAGGTAGGATGTTAAATGTAAACCTCAGAGTAACGACAAGGAAAATTAATAAATCTATTCACCAAAATGAAGAAGAAAAACAAAGACTCAGTAAACATAAAAACAACAATAATAAACGAAAGGAAAATAAAATCCATATATAGAAAGAGCTCAGCATAAATAGTAAAGAAGAACAAAGAAAACATTAAAGTTACAAAAAAAGTACAAAAAATGACTGAATTAAATCCTTCCATGTTGATTATCACACCGAATATAAATGGATTAAATGCTCCAGCCAAGAGACAGAGGGTGACAGAATGGATTTAAAAAACATGATTCATCCATATGATGCCTACAAGAGACAGACCTTAGGCACAAAGACATAAATAAGTTAAAAGTCAAAGGATGGAAACATAAATTCCAAGCAAACAATAAGCAAAAGAGAGCAGAGGTGGTACTATTAATATCTGAAAAAAAAAATAGACTTTATGTCAAAATCCACTACAGGAGAAGTAGGACTTTATATTATGACAAAAAGGTCAATTCACCAAGAAGACAAAATCAATTATAAATATTTATGCATCCAATGACAGAGCCCCAAAATTTATAAAGCAAACCTACTGTCATCAAGTCAATTCTGACTCATAGTAGCCCTGTAGGACAGAGTAGAACTGCCCCATATCCAAGGCTGTAAATCTTTACTGAAGCAAACTGCCACATTTTTCTCCCATGGAGCAGTTGGTAGGCTCAAACATTAACTTTCTGGTTAACAGCCAAGGGCTTAACTGCTACACCACCAAGGCTCCTTATAAAGCAAACTCAAACAGAATTAAAGAGAGAAATAGACAGATTTGCAATAATAGTAGGAGATTTTAATACGCCACTTTTGAAGATGGCTAGAACAGTTAGAAAGAAAATCAATAAAGAAATAGAAAACTTGACTAACATTATTAACCAACTGGACCTAATAGACATATATAGAATACACCACCAAACAGCAGCACAACACATGTTCTTCTCCAATACACGTGGAATATTCTCCAGAACAGACTATATTTAAGGCCACAAAGCAGACCAAATAAATTTAAAAAGACTGAAATTGGACAAAGAGCCTTCTGTGACTATAATGGTATAAAGCCAGAAATCAATAACGGGAAGAATAAGGACAAAAAAATAAATATGTGGAAACTAAATAACACACTACTAAAACACTATTGGGTCATAAAAGAAATAAAGAGTGAAATTAAAATATACATAGACTCAAACAAAAAAGAATATACAATGTACCAAAACCTTTGGAACGCAGAAAAAATAGTGTTCAGAGGGAAATTCATAGCAATAAATGCCTACATTAAAAAGAAGAAAAATCCCAAATCAATACCTTAACCCAACAACTTGAACAAATAGAAAAGGAACAGAAAAAGAAGCCTGAAGCTACCAGAAGAAAGAAAATAATAAAGACCAGAGAAGAAATAAATGAAATAGAAAACAGGAAAACACTGGACAGTATCAACCTGATCAGAAGTTTGTTCTTTGAAAGGATCAATAAAACAGACAAACCACTGGCTAGACTGACAAAGGAAAAAAATAAGAAGATGCAAACAACCAATGAAACTGAAGACATTACAACAGATCCAACTGAGATAAAGAGGACAATAACAGAATATTATGAAAAATTGTACTCCAACAAATTTGAAAACCTAGGAGAAATGAATAAATTCCTAGAAACTCACTACCTAAACTAACACAAATAGAAGCAGACAATCTAACAGACCCATAACGAAAGAGATTAAAGATATTTAAAAAAAATTAAAAACAAAACTCTCAACAACAACAAAAAATCCCTGACCCAGATGGCTTCATTAAGGAATTTTACCAAACATTCAGAGAAGAGTTGACACCAATCTTACTCAAACTCTTTCAAATCATAGGCGAGAAAAGAATACTCCCTAACTCATTCTATGAAGCCAGCATTAACCTGATATGAAAGCTAGGTAAAGACATCACAGGAAAAGTAAATTAGATATCAATATCCTTCAAGAATACAGATGCAAAAATTCTCAACACAAGAGAATTCAACAACATATTAACCAAATTATACACCATGACCAAGTGTGATTCATACCAGCAATGCAAGGGTGGTTCAGCATTAGAAAATCAACCAATGTAATTCATCACATAAAGGAAAAGATCCACATGATCTTCTCAAGTGATGCAGAAAAGACATTTGATAAAATCTAACACCTTCTTTTGGTAAAAACCCTCAGCAAAATAGGAATAGAAGGGAATTTCCTCAGCATAATTAAGGACATACATGTAAAACAAACAGCCAACATTATACTCAGTGGAGAAAAGCTGAGAGCCTTCCTCTTTCTTTTTTTAATCGTACTTTAGATGAAGGTTTACAGAACAAACTAGCTTCCCAGTAAACAATTAGTACACATATTGTTTTGTAACATTGATTGCCAACCCCATAATATGTCAACATTCTAACTTCTCGACCCTGGGTTCCCTATTACCAGCTTTCCTGTCCCCTCCTGCCTTCTCATCCTTGACCCTAGGCTGTTGTGCCCTTTTAGTCTCACTTTGTTTTATGGGACTGTCTAATCTTTGGCTGATGGGTGAACCTCAGGAGTGACTTCATTACTGAGCTAAAACAGTGTCTGGAGGCCATACTGTCAGAGTTTCTCCAGTCTCTGTCAAACCAGTAAGTCTGGTTCAAAAGACCTCTTTAAAATATTAAAAATGAAAGATGTCCCCTTGAGGACTATAGTGCACCTGACCCAAGCCATGGTACTTTCAATCGCCCCACATGCACTCCAAAGCTGGAAAATGAATAAGGGAGACCAAAGAAGAATTGATGCCTTTGAATCATGGTGTTGGCAAAGAATAATGAATATACCATGGACTGCCAGACGAATGAAAAAATCTGTCTTAGAAGAAGTACAGCCAGAATGCTGAGAGCCTTCCTCTTGAGAATGGAAATGAGACAAGGATGCCCACTGTCACCATTCTTATTCAATAGTGTACTGGAAGTTCTAGTCAAACAAATAAAGAAAGAAAGAGAAATAAAGCGTATCCAAATTGGAAAGGATGAAGTAAAACTATCTCTATTCACAGATGCCATGATCCTATACATAGAAAATCCCAAAGATGCCACAAGAAAGCTGCTGGATCTAATAGAATTCAACAAAGTTGCAGGGTGCAAGATCAACACAAAAATCATTTGAGTTCCTTTACACTAACAAGGGAAAATCTGAAAAGTAAATAAAGGATCTAATACAATTTACAATAACACCAAAAATGATAAATACCTAGGAATAAGCCCAACCAGGGATATGAAAGACTTATACAATGAAAACTATAAAAAACTACTAAAATAGACTAAAAGAGACATACGTAAATGAAAAGACTTTCAGTGCTCATGGATAGGAACAATTAATACTGTGAAAATGTCAATACTACCCAAAGCAATCTATAGATGCAATGCAATCCTGATCAAAACTCCAACAGCACTCTTTACTGAAATGCAAAAACTAACCACCAACTTTATATGGAAAGTAAAGAAGCCACAAATAGCCAAAGCAATACTGAAGAACACAGTAGAAGGTCTCACACTTCCCAATCTCAAAACACACTACACAGCTACAGTAATCAAAATGGCCTGGTACTGGTTCAGTGATAGATACACAGGCCAATGGAATAGAATTGAGAACCCCGAAATCATCCATCAATCTATGGACAGTTGATTTTCAACAAGGGGTCAAAGTCTATTCCATGGGGAAGAAATAGTCTCTTCAACAAACCATGCTGGAAAAAATTGGGTATCTACTTACTGAAAAATGAAACAGGACCCATACCTCACATCATACACAAAAACTAACTAAAAATGGATCAAAGACATAAATGTTAAAGGTAAAAGTATAAAGTACTTGGAAGAATACATAGACACAAAAGTATGGGACCTAAGTTTTGATAAATATAGATTATCAAACACAACCACAAACGTATGAACAGCAGAAGACAAATTAGGTAACTGGGACCTCATAAAAATTAAATACTTATGCTCATCAAAAAACTTTATCAAAAGAATAAAAAGACAACCTGCAGACTGGGAAAACATCTTCAGCAACAACATATATTACTAGGGTCTAATTTCCAAAATGTATATAAAATTTCAACAACTTAGCAACAAAAAGACAACCCAATTATAAAATAGGCAAAAGACATGAACAGACACTTCACCAAAGAGGACATTCAAGCAGCCAACAAACACATGAAAAGATGCTCTGTCATTAGCCATTAAAACCAAAAAAGCCAAACTCATTGCTGGTCAAGTCAATTCAGGCTCACAGTAACCCTATATGACAGAGTAGAACTGCTCCAAAGGGCTTACAAGGAGTGGCTGGTGGATTCGAACTACTGACCTTTTGGTTAGCAGCTGAGCTCTTAACCACTACACCACCAGGGCTCCTCATTAGCCCTTAGAGAGATGCAAATCAAAACTACAATGAGATACCATCTCCACTTGCTAAAACAGCAATGATTAAACAAAAAAAAAAAATTAGCAAACAAACAGAAAACAACAAATATTGGCAAGGATGTGGGGTGATGGGAACCCTCATCCACTGCTGATGGGAATGTAATGTACAACCGCTATGGAAAGCAGTATAACAATTCTTCAAAATTTTAGAAATAGAGCTACCTTATGATCCAGTAATTCCACTGCTTGGAATATATTCTAGAGATCTAACAAAATATATCTAAACAATATATTCTAGAGACACAAGTGGACATACGCACACTTATGTTCATTGCAGCACTATTAACAATCTGCAAAAGATGGAAACAACCTACGTGCCCACCAGGGGTTGAATAGATAAAGAAAATGTGGTACTACTCAGTCATAAAGAGTAAAGAGTTCCCCAAAACACCTTGGATATGAATGAAACCTAGAGGACATTATGCTAAACAAAGTAAGTCAATCACAAAAGGACAAATATTATATAATCTCACTTTTATAAAATGACAAGAACAACTATATATACAGAGACCAATATTCATTGGTGGTTACTAGGGGTAGGAGGCAGGGGGATACATTCTATAGAGAAGTAGTTACTTTTTAATTACCATGATGGAAAAGGTAGCACTGAATATGGGAGAAGTGTGCACAGCTTAATCAAGATAACTGATACTACTAGGTTGTATTCACACACACAAAGGATGTTTAGGAAAATGCTATATTATATACAATTTTGCAACAACAACAACAACCAAAATAACTGTGTGTGTTTATTTGTATATGTGTGTGTCTGTGTGTCTTTGAATACATATATCCTCACGTGTCTGTTAGTTTGTTGTACTGTGGTGGTTTGCATGTTGCTGTGATGCTGGAAAGTATGCCACCTGTATTTCAAGTACCAGCAGGGTCACCCATGTTTGACGGTTCTCAGCAGAGCTTCTAGACTAAGATAGACTAGGAAGAAGGACCTGGAGACCTACTTCTGAAGAAATTAGCCAGTGAAAACCTTATGAATAGCAGCAGAACATTGTCTCATATAGTGCCGGAAGATGAGCCCCTCAGGTTGGAAGGCGCTAAAAATGAAACTGGGGAAGAGCTGCCTCCTCAAAGCAGAGTCAATCTTAATGACATGGATAGAGTCAAGCTTCTGGCACCTTCATTTGCTGATGTAGCAAGACTCAAAATGAATAAACATCGGAATCCTAGGCATTACTGAGCTGAAATGGACTGATATTGGCAGTTTCTAATCAGACAATCATACGGTCTACTATGCCAGGAATGACAAATTGAAGATGAATGGCATTGCATTCATTGTCAAAAAGAACACTGCAATATCTATCCTGAAGTACAACCCCATCCATGAAAGGATATCAATATACCTACAAGGAAGACCAGTTAATATGACTATTATACAAATTTAATCACCAACCACTAAGGCCAAAGATGAAGAAATTGAAGATTTGATCCCATGATAGAATTTTGCAAGACCAACAAACTTCTTCATTGCAAATACTTTTTTTCAACAATGTAAACAATGACTATACACGTGAACCTTTCCAGATGGAATACACAAAAATCAAATAGACTACATCTGTGGAAACAGAGAATGAAAAAGCTCAATATCATCAGTCAGAACAAGGCCTGGGGTGGACTGTGGATTGGACCATCAATTGGTCATAAGCAAGTTTAAGTTGAAATTGAAGAAAATTAGAACAAGTCCAAGAGAGTCAAAATACAACCTTGAATATATCCCACCTGAATTTAGAGACCATCTCAAAAGTAGATTTGACTCATTGAACACTAATGACTGAAGACCAGATGAGTTTTGGAATGACACAAGAAGAAAGCAAGAGGTCGTTAAAAAGACAAGAAAGAAAAGACCAAAATGGATGTCAGAAAAGACTCTGAAACTTGCCCTTGAACGTAGAATAGCTAAAGTGAAAAGAGGAAATGATGAAGTAAAAAAGCTGAACAGAACATTTCAAAGGGCAGCTTGAGAAGACAAAGTAAAGTATTATAATAACACTTGCAAAGACCTGGAGTTAGCAAACCAAAATGGAAGAACACACTCGGCATTTCTTAAGCTGAAAGAACTGAAGAAAAAATTCAAACCTGGAGTTCCAATATTGAAGGATACTAAGGGGAAAACATTAAACGATGCAGAAAGCATCAAAGGAAGATGGAAGGAATACAGAGTCACAGTACCAAAAGAATTGGTCAACGTTCAGCCATTTCAGGAGGTAGCATATTATCAAGAACCGACGGTACTGAAGAAAGAAGTCCTTCAATCACCTCATATACATGCTAAAGCTGGACAATAATAAGGAAGACTGTAGAAGAATTGATGCTTTTGAATCATGGTGTTGGTGAAGAAAATTCAATATACCATGGACTGCCAGAAGAACAAACAAATCTGTCTCAGAAGAAGTACAGCCAGAATGCTCCTTAAAAGCAGGGATGATGAGACTTCATCTCACGTACTTCGGTCATGTTTTCAGGAGGATTCAGTCCCTGGAGGAGGACATCATGCTTCGTAAAGTAGAGGGTCATCAAAAGAGAGGAAGATCCTCAATGAGATGGATTGACACAGTGGCTGCAACAATAGGCTGAAACATAACAACTGTTGTAAGAATGGCACAGGACCAGGCAGTGTTTCGTTCTGTTGTACATAGGGTCGCTATGAGTCAGAACAACTTGACGGCACCTAACAACACTACATACGTGTGTGTGTGTGTGTGTGTATAAATATATATGTATATATACATCTACACATATGTATACGTGTGTGCACATGAATATACATATATGTATACATACATGTGTATATATGTGTATATGTATTTACATACATATACATATACATGTATACATACATGTGTGTGTACATATATAATTTTAAAAAAGGTCACAGAAACTGATACATCTTAGACATAATCAATCACCTTGTGGGATTAGTTTTCTTGGTTTGAAGACTTAGGTTCATAGTCTCATGGGACAACTTAGTCAATTGGCATAATATTGTTCATAAAGTCTATGTTCTATTTCCCAGTCTGGTAAGTAGCATCTGGGGTCTCAAAAGCTTGCAAGTGGCCATCTAAGATACAACTGGAGCAAAAGAGAAAGAAGGAAACCCAAGACTCAGAGAAGGAACCAGTCTACAGGACTAACTGTATACATGAACCATGGCCTTCTCTACTCTGAGATCAGAAGAACCAGATGGTTTCTGGCTACAAGCAGCAAACCATCTGATCTCCACCACAATAGATAGATCCTGACAGAAAGGCAGAAAAATGTGGAACTTCAAATTTTCAAAAAATTGAGACTTACTGGACCCACTGAGACAGGAGGAATCCCTGAGACTATTACCCTGAGATATTCTTTAAGCTTTGAACTAAAATGATCCCCTCAAGTCACTTTTTAGCTAAATAGCAGGTTAGCCCATAAAGTAATAAATATCACCCTTGAGTACTATGCTGTTTTAAATAACCACCTACATGAGACCAAATGGTCAACAAATTCTCAACAAAGCATAGATGAGAAGGATGGGGGAGGGGGCTATAAGACTAGGTTAATGGCAACAGAAAAACTAAAACAGAAATAACGAGAAGGTTGATATAATGTGAAGAATGTAACCAATATCACTGAACACTATGCATAGAAATTGATGAATAGAATGTGTTTTCCTGTGTACATGTCTACTTAAAATACAATAAAATATTATTAAAAAAACAAACAAATTAATGATGGCTAACTTCCAAAAGGACCCCTGGTGGTTCAGTGGTTAAGAGCTACAGTAAGCTACAGCTGCTAACCAAAAGGTCGGCAGTTCGAATCCACCAGCCACTCCTTGGAAACCCTATGAGGCAGTTCTACTCTATCCAATAGGGTCTCTATGAGTCAGACTCAACGGCAATGGGTTTTTGGGTAACTACCAAAAGGAGATGGGTTTGACCTCAAGTGTTTCCCCAGTGCCCAATTCCAATGTTTACCAATCAAGTTTTTTATTATATCTGACACAAATCACTCAGGAGTGCCTTGAATGATTGGCTCTAATGATTTTACAGGATATTTTCATAGTACATGGAATGTTTAGTGAAACAACATAGGAAATCCAAACAGCTACTCCTTTGCTTGTCTGAGAAAAAAGATGGTCTATCTTAACTTAATCATTTACATTTACTATTGAGTGAGAGGAATTTATTTTCTTTTCTGCTTTTCTTAGCTATTTCTCTAATTAGAACTAGCCTGTCAGATCAATGAGTATAATTTACATAAAGTGGTGAAAAATAAACCAGACTTCATGTATATTTAAACTATATGATTGTAAAACTTGCTTAAAGTTAGCACGATTATTAAAAAGCCATTAGACAAAGGGTATGTCTTTTCTTTTTAAACTTCATTGTGCCAAGGTGCACAGTAAGTATTGTTCAAGATTGACCTGAAATGGCCAGGTATTGACTGTGCTGCTTATACTTGCCTCTCCACGATTCTATTTCTACCTGAAATGCATTGTTGCAGGGAACTCCCTCTGTCAAATCTAGCTTTTCTATCTGAACTATGTAAACACTGGTCCACGTGTGTAAATTAAAGCATAAATTTAGGAAAGATATTCACTGAATTAAGTTTCTGAAGGAAAAATGGTTTTGTAAAATAGAATTAAATCCTCAGCCTTGTATTACATTCCTAATTTGCTAATAAGGAAATAAAAGTGGTAACTTTCAAATATAAACATAAGTGAGAAAAAAGGCATAAAAGATCTGAAAAGGAAGAAAAAATAATCATAAGAGGTGATATTGATTCAGTTAGTTATTTAATGAACATTTTCGAAATTTTAAAAGGCTGTGAATATAAGAATAAATAAGTCATAGTTTCTGCCATCAGGAAGTTTCCAATCTAACTGAAGAGATAAGCAAGTAAACAGGAAATTCTAAGAGAGTGTAGCAGTCTCAAAGATGAGGTACAACTAATGAACCCTGAGAACTCACAGAAGTGAAGTCATTCCCATGGGATACTGCTGCATAAACAAAGTGCAGAAAGAGAAAAATGCACACGGCATAATAGAAGCCCTGAAAAATGTCATCTAACATAGTCTGGAGGGATGAGGGAAGGCTTTTGTGGAGAGGTCACACCTAACTCAGTTTTTATGGAAGAACAGGTAAACAACGGGCTAACCCAGGAGAGAGAGACAGGATAAACAAGGCATTAAACAGCATACAGGTGGCATATGGGGAAATCCAAGCAGCGTGGTGTTATCATAGCTTCAGGGACAAGTTAAGAAGAGGGTAGAGGGCACACCACAGAGGTAGACACAGGGCCTCATCTGATCCTCTAAGCAGAAACTCTATTTTCCTTGAGGTAGGTCAGTCCATAAGCAATGAGGAAGACAGATGGAAGACGAATGGAGGGGATAAAATCGGAATAAAGGTACTCAGTTTCACAGCTGTCACTAGAGTGACAGCTGATAAAACCTGGACTGGGCAGGGAACTAGAAATGGAAATGAAGAGGCAAATTGGAATGCTATGGAAGGAAGTACAATTTCCAGGACATGGTGATTTTTTGGATGTACATGGGGATCAAAATAGTTTAGTGCACTTCACTGGTTCTCCCTGCAAACACTCCCACCCATATACAATGATGTCCCCAACTGGGGGGGGGGGCGGTGACAGGGGAACCCACATGGGACTCCAGGAGGCCAAGAGAGGAGATGGACAGTTTGAAATCTGGGATTGGGAGAGCAGAGCCATGGCGACTGATCCCCACCAAAACGGTGCCCATGCGCTCATCCTCCCCCAGACAAGGTCCCTCTGACAACAGCAGGCAAGCCTGGGACCATCACTGGACACCTGTCAGGAGCCCAATGACAGTAAAAGGGTAGGGTGGCTTCTCCTTCCAGCGGGGCCTGAGAATCTCCTTTTCCGCCAAGAGAAAACTGGTCTGGCAGGTGGAACTGGCAAGAAGGACCCACCACCACAAAGTCTGTCCAGGAAGATTCTGTTCCAGCAGACCACGTTTCCCTTTCCCTGCCAAGAGACCCCAAAGCAGCCATGGGGCACCAGTAGAGAGATCTAACCATACCCAACCCCCAACATATCCCTATACCACCAAGCAACACTCTATAGCCCAACTGGGGAAACCCCTTCTGCCTCCTCAGGCAGCACCAGCAGGGACCAGTGGGAGGACTAGGAGCACCAGATAAACCAAGAAGATAAGAATAAAACTACAAATTAAATGGCCTTTTGAAGCACAGCCCATAAAGTAGGTCAAGAACCATACACTAAATCTAGAGAAGACCACTCACTAAAATAAAAGGTTTAAATAGGACCCAGAGACTCCTAACATAATAGACAAAATGTCCAGGATACAACTGAAAGTCATCAGTCATACCAAGAATCAGGAAAATCACACTTGGATGAAGAAAAATAATAATAATAAACTAACACTAATACTGAAATGAGTCAGATGTTGAAATTCTCTGATGAGGATTTTTAAAGCAGCAATCATAAAATGGCTTCAATAGTCAACTACAAGTCCTCTTGAAACAAATGCAAATATAGAAAAATCTCAGCAAAGAAATAAAAGTTACAAAAAGAATGAAATGGAAATTATGAAGTGAAAGATCAAAAACCAAAACCAAATCTATTACCCTTGAATTGATTCTGACTCATGGTGACCCATGTGTATGTCAGAGTAGAATGGCAATGCATAGGGTTCAATGCTGCAATCATACAGAATTAGATTGCCAGGCCTCTCTTCCACAGTGACATGTAGCACTGTTGGATGGATTTGAACCACCAATCTGTCAGTTAGTAGGCTAGTAGCTGAGCTCAAACCATTGTGTCACTCAGGGGCCATAAAGTGAAAGATACAATAACAGAAATTTAAAAAAAGAAGAAGGAAAAAAAAGCTGGATAGATTCAATAGCAGAGTAGACATGGTGTATGTAATAAGTGAACTTTGGGGCATAACAGTAGAATTCACTCAATCTGGACAGAGAGAAAATAGACTGAGAAAAAAAAAAAAAAAAAAACAGATCCTCAGAGACCTCGGGAACAATAATGAAAATCTGACATTCATATCGTCAGAGTCCTAGAAGGCAAGGAAAAAGAGAGTGGGGCTGAAAGAGTATTTGAATAAATAATAGCAGAAAATATCCCAAATTGGTGAAAGACACAAACCCTGATTCAATGAGCTGAAGAAATCCTAAACACAATAAACTCAAGGAAATCCATGCTAAAACATATCATAATTAAACTTTTGAAAACTAAACAAATCTTGAAAGTAACTACAGAGAAATGACCATCACCTATAAGGAAACACCAATTTTAATAACAGTGGATTTCTCATCTGGAACTAAGGAGGTCAGAAAGACATGCCACAATATTTATAAAGTGCTGAAAGAAAAGGATTGTAAACCAAAAATTCTATATACAGCAAAACTAGCCTTCATTAATGAAGCAGAAATAAACACATTCTCAGATGAAGTAAAACTAAAAGAATTTGTCCCTACTAGAGATGACCTTAAAGATTTGCTAAAGGAAGTTCTTCAAGTATAGAGGAAACGATAAAAGAAACAATGATGGAGAATGTGGAAGTGTTAGAGAATAAGAAAGGAAGAAGGAAAAACGGAAGATTAGAAATATGGATACATATAATAGAAGATCATTTTTATCATGAGGTTTAGAATCCATATTTGATAACTGGAACAAAAATAGCACCATCTGATATTCAAACACCATGATATTTACAAGCAGTTACAGTAAAAGAGACATGATGGAAAATGGCAGAGTAGGGAGTTCTAAGAATCAGTTCCTCCACTGAAGCAATCATTAAGCTGGGTAAAAAATGACAGAATCAATACCTTCAAAATTCTGGACTGTAATCAAAATTTTATAGTAACTACAGGAGTGTTTAATGAAGAAAGAAGCTGCTAAATTTCAGTAATAAAACACTGTAGCAGTTTTGCTTACCCTTTACAATTCTCTTTTCTCCAGCTTAGCAGTGGCAGCAGCCGTGGACACAGTGACACGTGTTCCTGGTGCAGCTTGCTGGTTCCAGGGAGTACAATATGGACTTTGCTTTCCAAAAAATGTGTCTGTGCATTTTGGTATGTCTGGTCATTTCCTGAGGGACTGACAAAGAGGCTTACCTTTGTTTCATCCTATTCGGGCTAAAGGAGTTTTCCGGAGAGTATCTGATGAAAGCATTAAAGACATATACTACTCGTAGCCACCTGGGGCAAAGCAGCAAATAGACCCAACAGCCTGAGAAGGAGGCAGCTGAGGGGGAATAATTTCAGAAAATAAAGGGTATTGAAGGGCTACTGCATTTACTGGGGATTCTAGAGTGCAATGTGCATGCCCAGGGGCCAGACACATGCTCACAAAAGACTTGAGAAGATCCTAGGCTTACATTTCTGGCTGAGAGCTATAGATTTCATGCAAGCAAGAGATTAAGGCTAGTGCCTCAACTCAGAGTCAATCTGGAAATACCAGGAGAATTTTTTTTTGTCCGTTATTTTTTTTGTTTGTTTTTGATTGCAGGCTTTTAAAGAAATCTGTCAGGGTACTGGGTGACCATTTAGATAACAGAACAGAAACTTTAAAATTGACCACACAACAAGGATTACCATATTTGCAAATTAGTTACTCCATATTGGTAATCACTTTAATGTAAATGAGTATAACTCACCAATCAAAAGACAGAAACTGGCAGAATGTATAAAAAATGATCTCACTATATGCTGTCTATGAAATCCAAAGACAAAATAAGTTGAGAGTGAAAAGACAGACAAAGATATTCCAGGCAAATGAACACTAAAGAGAGCATAGGTGGCTACTCTAATATCAGACAAAATGGACTTTAAATCAATAGTTGTTACAGGATTCAAAGAAGATCATTTTATCATATTGATAAAAGGGTCAACTCATCAAGAAGATACAGTAATTAGAAACATAAATGCACCAAACAAGAGAACCCCCAAAATATGAAATAAAATAAGTAGAATTGAAGGGAGAAATAGACAATTTAGCAGTAACAGTTGGAGACTTCAAAACGTCACTTTCAGTAATATATAGAATATCTATATAGATATCAATATCAATAAGGAAATAGAGGACTTGAACAAAATCATAAACCAACTATACCTAACAGACATACACTATAACATTTCACCCATCAACAGCAGAATACATCTTCCCAAGCACACATATAACATTCTCTAGGACAGAAAAATTCTCAATAAATTTAATTAGATTTAAATCAGGCAATGCATCTTCTTCAACCACAATGGAATGAAGCTATAAATCAATAATAGAAGAAAAACTGGAAAACTCACAAATACGTGCAAACTGAACAACACAACCATGAACAACCAATAGGTCAGAAAAGAAATCAGAGGGGAAATGGGAAAACACTTTGACACTAATAAAAACAAAACCACAACATACCAAAATTTATGGGATGTAGGAAAAGCAGTGCCTGGAGAGAAATTTATAGCTGTAAGTTATCGCCTTAAAAAAGAAGATTTCAAATCAATAATCTGACTTTACACCTTGCAGAACTAGAAAAATAAGAACAAACAAAACCCAAAGCTAGTAGAAAGAAGAAAATAGTAAATGTGAAAGTGAAGATAAAGGAAATAGAGAATTAAAAAAAGAGAGAGTCAGTGGAGCCAAAAGTTGGTTCTTTGAAAAGATCAGTGAAATTGACAAACTTTTAGCTAGACTAAGAAAAGAAGAGACTCAAAGTAAGAAAATAAAAAATGATATTGAAAACATTACTACTGACCTTACAGGAATAAAAAAGGATTTTATGAGAATACAATGAAACAATGGCAACCAACAAATTAGATAACCTAGATGAAATGGGAAAACTTCTAGAAACACACAAATTACCAAAACTGACCCAGAAAGAAAGAGAATATCTGTACTTATCTTAACAAGTAAAGAGATTGAATCAGTAATTAAAAGCCTTCCAACAAATAAAAGTCCAGGATCATACGGCTTCGCTGGTGAATTCTACCAAACATTGAAAAAGAGTTAACATCAATCCTTCTCAAATGCTTTCTAAAACAGAAGAGGGGGAATATTTCCTAACTCATTCTAAGAGGCCAGCATTACTCTGATACCAAAGCCAGAAAATGACACCCTCCAAAAAAAACAGAAAAATATCCCTATGAAGGCAGATGCAAAAACCTTCAGAGCGAACCAAATCTAACACCATATTAAAAGGATTATATACCATGACTAAATGTGATTTATCCTAGGAATGCATGGGTGGTTCAACATAAGAAAAAGCAGTCAATACAGGTAGTCTGCAATTTACAATGTATTTGAGTTAAAGTGAACCACACTTAGAATCGTCCTTTTTTTTTCTTTACATCTTATTATCGTTAGTAATAGGTACTATATACAGTGTTGCAGCATGTAATTTGCTGATGTTATCACTCTCAGATGTTCACTCACAGATGTTCAATTTTATGATTAACTGTTTAAAATACTGCTGTATAGTAGGCTATGCCCTGACCTACAGTGAAGTCAATGTTAGTGTTAGGAGTCATAATGGATAGAAAGTTGGGGAATGTTCAACTTTAATCACATCTGAACTGTGCAAGCACCTGACAGCTGTTAGGTCTCTGATTTCATTGACACTACACTGACGCTGACTTCATTTTAGATCAAGCCTGTTGCCATCGAGTTGATTCTGACTCATAGTGAACCTATAAGACAGAGTAGAACTGCCTCATAGGGTTTCCAAGGAGCAGCTGGTGGACTTGAACTGCTGACTTTTTTGTCTACCAGCCGAGCTCTTACCCACTGTGACACCATGGCTCCTATAACCAAAACCCACTGCCATCAAGTGGATTCCGACTCATAACAACCCTATAGGGCTCCTATAGAATGATCTTATTCAGTGTTTTGTACCCAAAGAAGCATCAGTTGTTAATTTGAAGCTGTTAAAAGTTTATCTAATTGTGACACCTGCACTGTTTACAGTCCCAACAATAAGTCTAGTAAAAGAAGTCACGCCACTGAAAGTTCTAATTCAAAAAAGAAAGTCAGGAAGGCTCTAGACATGGATATAAAGATTAAGATCATTAAGGCCTATTATAATGGAAAGCAGCTAGTTGACAAAATAGCATGTGAGGAAGGACTGTCTCATTTGACCATTTTGACAATCACTAAGGATGAAATAGGATTTTGGAGGCAGTTAAAGGAATGAATGACATAAAATAGACAATTCTGACAAAGAAGAGGCAAAGGCCAATCCACAGGATGGAGAAGCTGTTGATGATTTGGATAGAAGATCAAATCTGGAAGACGATTCCTGAGAGTTAATTGACAAATCAAACAAAAGCATGCATCCCTTTTGAAAACCTAAAGAAACAGCGAGGAGAGGAGTACTAGGAGTACTTTAATTCCAGCAAGGGCAGATTTCATCACTTTAAACACAGATTTGGCTTACATAAGTGCATATAACTGGAGAAATAGGAAGTGCCAGTGTTGAAGCTGTCTAAAAATTTAAAGATGAGCTGGACGAGATAATATAAGATGAAGACTAGCTCCCAGAGTAGATTTTCAATGTGGTTTTTTTTTTTTTGGTAAAAGATGCAAGAAGAGACCTATATTCACAAAGAGGCAATGCCTTGTTTCAAGGCATTTAAAGACAGAATCACACTGCTACTTGGAGGAAATGCTGCTGGATTTAAATTAAAACCTTTTGTTGTTTACAGTTCTGAAAACCTCTGAGCATTCAAAAACATTGACAAAAATAAGCTGCCAGTCTGCTACCAGAGTAACTCCAAGGCCTAGATGATCATGTTATTAGAAGACTGGTTTTTAAATTGTTTCATTCCAGAAGTGTGCCCCTACTGCCTTGAAAAGGACATTCAAGATTCTGCTGCTACTTGATAATGCCCCAGGACATCCTCTTCACATAGATGATCTAAATCAGTATGTGACAGTAATGTATCTACCTCTCAACGCAACAGCTGTGATTCAGCATGTGGATCAAAGTACGATTGCCACCTTCAAGACATACTACCTACAGACTACGTTTTCTCAGGCAATAGCTGCAACAAATGGAAGTACAGTAACATTACACGATTTCTGGAATAAATATAATATTCATCAGTGTATCTGGAACATTGCATCTTCCTGGGAGAAGTTATGGGTAAATGCATGCAGGGGATGTGGAAAAAATTGTGGAGTTATGAGAACAGGCTACAAGCGTCTGATCAAGATAATATGATGGAATAGATCAGTGGAAAAATCATCCATATTGCAAGAACACTGAATTTAGAACCTGGTATTGCTGATGTGGAACAGATTATAGATCACGAAGAAGGAGAATTGACAGATCAGGACTTAATGGATTTTGAACAGGAAAGAAATGCTGAAGAAGAAAGAAATAATGAGAAAGAGGAAGGAGAGAAGTTGTCAAAAATTTTACAGTGAAAGGATTAGTTGGAGTTTTTTCTAAACTGAATCAGGGGTTTCAGTTGTTTGAAAACATGGACCCAAACACTAATTGTTTTGCTAAAGTTGATATGCAGATTCAGGAAGCAGTAAGGTGTTACTGAGAAATATATGAAGAAAAAAGAAAAGGACCATACAGACAACTGTCACTAATTTTCTGATTAGAAATGCTGTTTCTGTTCTCAGGGATAATCCAAATGATCCAGAATCTTCCACAAGTGGCATTATTGCAGCAACTGACAAAATGCCAGTGTTGTCCAACTCTTCTTCATTGTCGGAGTAAATTTTTATGATTTGTGTATTTAGTATGCTTATACGTATGTATTAAAATATATCTGCAAGTTTATATGTAATGTTTCCAACTCCCAAAGACAAATAAAAATTGGATTTATAAAGATATTGACAATTAAATGCAATAAGAATGAAAACTAAAAAAAAAAAGATAAGATATTCAACTTACCTCAGAATTGACTTACGACAGAGTCATCAGAACAGAACCTTGCTGGGGACTACCTGTATAATGCACCACATTAATAAAACAAAACAAACAATAAAACCAACATATGATCATCTCAGTTGACACAGAAAAAGCGTTTGACAACAGCCAACATCCTTTTATGATAAAAACATTCAGAAAACTAGGAATCTAGATAGAAGACATTTTTGAAAAACCCACAGCTAACTCTCAATGGTAAAAGACTGACAGCTTACCCCTAAGACTGGAAAAAAAAAAAAAGCATGCCCAATTTTACAACTGCTATTTAACCCTGGAGACATAGTGGTTAAGAGTTTGGCTACTGACCAAAATGTCGGCAGTTCGAATCCACCAGGCACTCCTTGGAAACCCTATGGTGGCAGTTCTACTCTGTCCTATAGGGTCACTATGAGTCGGAATCAACTCAACGGCAGTGGATTTTTTTTTCTTATTTTTTTTTATTTAACATTGTATTGGAAGTTCTAGCCAGAGCAATTAGGCAAGAAAAAGAAATAAAATACATTCAAACAGGAAATGAAGAATTAAAACTATCACTCTTCACTAATGACATAATCTCTGCAAAGATCAACACACTAAAATCAGTTGTGTTTCACCAGCAATGAATTATTTGAAAATGAAATAAGAAAAAAATTTTATTTACAATATCATCCAAAATAATAAAATATCTAGGAGACGATTAAACCGAGGAGGTGAAAGATATGTACAATAAAAACCACAAATTATTGCTAACAGAAATTAAAGAAGACCTAAATAAATGGAAACTTACCAATGTTCATAGATTGAAACACTTAATATTATTAAGAAAGCAATTTTTTGAAAGTAATTTACAGATTCAATATAATCTCTATCAGAATTCCATTGACTTTTTTCAGAAATAATAAAGCCATCATCACATTTATATGGAATTTCAAAGGATCTCAAAACAATATTGTAAAAGAACAAAGTAGACAGACTCATGCTTCCCAATTTCAAAACTTACTACAAAGCCTTGGTAATCAAAATAGTGTAGTACCTGCTTAAGGATAGACATGTAGAATTTATGAATTTAAGAGTTCATAAATAAACTCTTGTATCTATTGCCAATTGATTTTTGACAAGGATGCTATGATCATTCAATGAAGGAAAAGTCTCTTCGACTCATGATACTAGGACAACTGAATAGCCACATGCAAAAGAATAAAGCTGGATCCTTACCTCACACTATGTATAAACACTAACTCAAAAATGGATCAGCAAACTAAATTTGACAGCTAAAACTATAAAACTCTTAGAAGAAAACATAGGGGTAAATCTTCATTACCTTGGATTTGTCAATGGATTCTTAAATATTTCATCAAAAGCAAATGATAAAACTACTAGATAGAAATTTGACAAGGATATATAGAATATTTGACAAACACAAGCAAACACCAGAATCCAATTGACCCAACAGCAAAAGTATACACTTTTGTTTTTTAATCGCCCGTGGAACATTACCAAAATAGACCATACCTGGGCCATAAAAAACTTCAGCAAATGAAGATTTGAAATGATACAGAGTATGTTCTCTGACCAGGTCAGAATCGATCTAGAATCAGTAACTGGAAGATAACAGGAAAACCTCTAAACATTTGGAAATTAAACAGCACATTTCTACAATACCCATGGTCAAAGAAGAATTCTCAAATGAAATAAAATTTACATAGAACTCAATGAAAACAAAAATAAAGCACATCAAAATACGTGGATACAACTAAAAGTAGTTTTCAGAGAGGGAAATTTATAGCACAGTTAGAGATGAGGAAAGGTCTTAATTAATAGCCTAAATTTCTACCTCAAAAATGAGAAAAATAATAGCACAATAAACCCATAGCAATTATGAGGAAGAAATTAATGATGATAACAGTAGAAAGTAATGATATTGAAAATAAGGAAACAATGGAGAAAAATCAGTGAAACAAAAGGTGTTTCAATGAAAAAAACAGTAAAATTGATAAACCTACACCAAGACTGACAAAAATAAAGAGCGAAGACATAATTCACAAATGTAAGATAGAAGGTATCATAAAGATTTTGTCTCCACTAAAAAGATAATAAGGAAATATCTCAAAAACTTTATGCTAACAAATTCTACAACTTAGAAGAAATGACCCAATTTCTGGAAAACACAAAATACTAAGACTCAACTTATATTAAATGGACAATCTGAATTATCATTAAAGAAACTAATTCATTGAAAAAATAAAAATAAAAACTCCCCCAAAGCAAATCTTCGGGCCCAGATGGTTTCCCTGGAGAATTCTATCAAACACTTAAAGAAGAATTAACACCAATTTTACACAATCTCTTCCAGAAAATAGAAAAGGAAGAAACACTATCCAACTCATTTTATAAGACAAATATTATTCTGATTTCAGACAAAAAAAAATAGGTAAAAAAAAAGAAAAGAAAAGAAAAGGAGTTGTGGTGACACAACGGTTAAGCATTCAGCTGCTAACTGAAAGGTTGACAGTTTGAACCCACCCAGCGGATGTGTGGGAGAAAGACCTGGTGATCTGATCCCATAAAGACTACTGTATTTTTATGCAAATAATATGTGCCTTCTACGTTTGTAGAAGTTCCTTCCCACCCCGCCACGAGGTATTTTCACAAGCTCCTCTAAGCCAATTTTTTTTACATGTTGCTGTAAAAAATTTTATCATAGAGAGCTGACAAAAAATATCTCAGGGGGAGAGAGCAGTTGGCAAACAAACATAGAAGGCACACATCATTTGTATAAAAATATGGTACAGCCTAGAAAATCCTATGGGGTTGTTCTACTCTGTCACATGGGGTTGCTGTGAGTCAAAATTGACTTGACAGCACCTAGCAACAGCAATGACTAATATTTCTCTTAAACTTAGATGTGAAAATTCTCAACAAAATATTAGCAAGGTGAATCCAGAAATGTATAAAAAGAATTATACACCCTGACCCTTCAAGACTAAGGTGCACGTGACCCAAGCCATGGTGTTTTCAATCACCTCATATGCATGGAAAAGCTGGATGATGAATAAGGAAGACTGAAGAAGAATTTACGCCTTTGAATTGCAGTGTTGGCAAAGAATACTGAATATACCATGGACTGCCAAAAGAACAAATATGTCTTGGAAAAAGTACAACCAGAATGCTTCTTAGAAGCAAGGTTGGCCAGACTACGTTTCACATACTTTGGACATGTTATCAGGAGGGACCAGTCCCTGGAGAAGGACATCATGCTTGGTAAAGTAGAGGGTCAGCAAAAAAGAGGAAGACCCTCAAAGAGATGGATTGAAAAAGTGGCTGCAGCAATGGGCTCAAGCACAACAATTGTGAGGATGGTGCAGGACCGGGCAGTGTTTCGTTCTGTTGTTCATAGGGTCGCTATGAGTCAGAACTGACTCAACAGCACCCAACAGCAACAACAAGGCTGGTCCAACATTTGAGAATCAATTTATGTAATCCACCCTATCAACAACCTAGAGAAGAAAAGTCAAATGATCATATAAATTAATGAAGAAAACCTCTTTAACAAATTCGAATCTTATTTGTGTTAAAAAATGCCAACAAGTTAGGAATAGAAGGTGGTGTTGTTGTTGCTAGGTGCCGTAAAGTCAGTTCTGACTCATAGAGATACTATGTATAACAGAATGAAACACTGCATGGTCCTGTGCCATCCTCAACAATGTTTGAGCCCATTGTTGCAGCCACTATGCCAATCCATCTTGAAAAGAGTCCTCCTCTTTTTTGCTGACCCTTTACTTTGCCAAACATGATGTCTTTCTCCAAGGACTGGTTCCTCTTGATAACATGTCCAAAGTACATGAGATGAAGTCTCACCATCCTTGCTTCTAGGAAGTATCCTGGCTGTACTTCTTCCAAGATTTGTTCATTCTTCTGGCAGTCCACGGTATATTCAATATTCTTTGCCAACATCAAATGCATCAGTTCTTCTTTCGTCTTCCTTATTCTTCCTTATTCATTGTTCAGCTCTTGCATGCATGTGAGACTATTGAAAATACCATAGCTTGTGTCAGAATCACCTTAGTCCTCAAAGTAACACCTTTGCTTTTTAACACTTTAAAGAGGTTTTCTATTTTCACTATTAGGTTTGATACTAATTATAGATTTTATCCTAGATGCTCTCTATCAATTTGAGGTAATTACCTTCTAGGCCAATCACAATTCAAAAATGGTTGGAATTGACGATAGTTACCTCAAATTGATGAGAGTAAGATAAACCTTATAGTTAATATCAAACTTAATAGTGAAAAACTGAATACTTTCCACCTAAGATCATGAACAAGGCAAGGATGTCCACTTTCACCACTCTTAATAAAACAGATTACTGAAAGTTCTAGCCATTGCAATAAGGCAAGAAAAAGAAATAAAATTCATATGGATTGGAAAGGAAGAAATAACACTGTACCTATCTGCAGATAATATGACTGTAGAAAACCTCAAAGATTTTACAAAAAACTTCTAGAAATAATAAGGCCACAGAATACAAGATCCACACCCAAACATCAATTGCATTTTTAAATAATACCAATGAACATGTGGAAACTAAAATGAAAAACAATACCATTTCAATCCCTCCAAAGAAAATGAAATACCTATGTATACAAAATAAAACATGTATAAGATCTGTATGCTGAAAACTACAAAATTCTGATGAAACAAATAAAATAAGATCTAAATAAATGGAAAGGCATACAGTATTCATGGATTAGAAGACTCAAGATACTAAATGTATCAATTATCCCCAAACTGATCAACTGGTTTAATGTAATTCTAATCAAAACCCTAAAATGATTTTTTGTAGACATAGACAAGTCTATTCTAAAATTTATATGGAAAAGTACAGGCCCTAAAGTAGGTAAAAACAATCTCGACAATGAAGAATAAAGTGAGAGAACCAGTTTACCCAATATTAAGACTTAATTTAGTTACAGTGATCAAGACAATGTGGTATTGGCAGAGAGATGAAGACAGACTGATAGAACCGAATAGCAAACACAGAAGTAGACCCACACAAATACGCTGAACTGACTTTTGACAAAGGTATGAAAGCAGTTCAACAGCAGAAAGATAGCTTTTTCAACAAACATTTTCTAGAGCAATTGGTCATCTATGGGAGGAGGGGCAGAGAACCTTGACCTGAATCTCAAACTTTATAACAAATTAACTCAAAATGGATAATGAACTTAAGTATTAAAAGTAAAAATATAAAATCTTAAGGAAAAAAAAGACTTTTAGGAGAAAAACTTCAGAATGTAGGCTTGTCAGTGTGTTCTTAGACTTGACACAAAAGCATATTCCAATGAAGGAAAAATTGATAAATTTGACCACATCAAAATTAAAAGATTTGCTTTCTGAAAGCCCATGTGAAGAGGATGAAAAGACAAGCTACAGACTGGGGGAAAATATTTACAAACCCTGTGTCCAACAAATAATTAGTCTATAGAATATATAAAGAACTCTTAAAACTCAACAGTAACAACAAGAAAAAGAATCCAGTTATAAAGTGGCAAAATAAATGAACAGGTGAATGCCTAATAAATAAATGTATTTATATACTCCATTTTTATAACATTTTGAAATGACAAAATTTTAGAAATGGAAGACAGATTAGTCTATTCCAGTAGTTAGGGTGGTTGTGGGGGATGGGGGTGGAAGAGGGAGGTAGGTGTGATTATACAAGGGCAACAGAAGGGATTGTGTTGGAACTGTTCAGTTCTTGACTGTGGTGGTGGACACAGGAAACTCCACAGGTGATAAGGTTGTATAGAACTAAACACACACACACCCACACACCCACACCCACACACAAATGAATACAAGTAAAGCCAGAGAAATATGAATAAAATTGTTGGGTTAAATCAATATCCACATCCTGTTCATGAAAATACACTACAGTTTTCTAAACTGGTGGAAACCTTAGCAAAGTGTACAAAGGATCTATCTTATTTCTTACAGCTGCATATGAATCTAAAATTATCTCAATAAAAACTTCAATTAAGATAAAAAGCAGCTTAGTTTCTGTAACTGGCAAAATGAGATTTATAGGTAAAATAGTGGAAAACCTTGTAAGGAGTCTTTCCAGAGTGAGGAACCATGGATAGCAAAGTATGCAATACCTTAGAGGAAGTGGTTGAAGGAATGAAGAGTTATATTGACTTCTTGTGGATGGCCCTGGATTTCAGGGATTTAGCGCTTGGTTGGAAGGAACCATCCTCAAGTATCTCACTTTTTCGTGTCAGAACTGACTGGGTCCCTGACAGCATATTGCTGGTCAAGAGGTAGAGTTCTCCCTATTTGAGCTAAGTTTTGTCCCAGGTCATTAAGGGCCTCTATCTGGAAGGGTGCTGAGTATTACTTTCCAGAGAAACACCCAACTCAAGCATTCTCAGGCTTTTAGAGTATTGGCAAGGGTCCTAATTTGGACAACGTGATGCTCTAAGCACCAGATAGGGACACTGATTGGGAGAGAGGCAGCAAAGGCCTCATTCGAGGAAGAGCCTGAAATGCAATCTCCTTTGGGATTCTTTGGCTCTCTTGTTTACAAACAAGTATTCTTGATTCATGCTTGGTCACTCCCTCATCTTCAATCTTACGGTTAATAAAAACAGGCTGGGAAATAGATAACATGGAGATGGCAAACTCACCTGCATTTACATGCTTGCCCTTTTTAGAATGCATCTCTCTACAAACACACATGCCCATGAAAACTGAGAAATACATGAAGACATGTAAATTAAATTGGACATGGTGTTTTCCAACATTTTATAAATAACATTAATCAAATGTTCCAAGCCAAAAAAAAAAAAAATCACCAGTAAATGAGAGTATTTCCTTTCAACCATTATCTTCCTTTTCCTATTATTATTCATAGCTCACAAAGAAACTTTGTTTTTATAATGTGGTTGGTTTACACAGATTTGAAGGTGTCCCATTCAGCGTATTTTATCAACTAATATATGCAAAAGTCTACAGTGTTTGCATAGGACAGAACCACAGTCTATTGGTTGGAAGTATCTCCTTTGGGGCCTGGCTGTTAAATTTCCTGCTCAATATTTCCTCATCAATTGATTGTTTATTGTACCAATCTCTACCCATTAATTTCTCGCACATGTATGCCATGGAAAAACACTTACTACCTTCATTATTGAGGAAAATGGAAACAAATAGATTTCTCACTAAACTTAATGGTATGTCTTAATTTACAGTGATTTTGTTTGCTTTATTCCCCTGGGCCAAAGAGGACAAGTTGAATGGAAATTTAATAATGCCCCCTGAGTACAGCTTGTGTCCAGACCAAGTAGAGGGCCACCCCACCTTAGGAGCTGAGTTTATTATAAGTGGTCTTTACACATGATGACCCCTGTATCCTAGCCTAGGACATTTTTTCAGATGACTGAACTAGAAAGAAAGCCTCCTGTCTATAGAACACCACAGATCTTATCTGCACACTAAGCCTGCCTACATGCCTTGTCCAACCACACTCCACACCTTCTTCTCCTGCCCTGTGTACCATCACTACCCCATGGATGCCTGCCTCCTTTAGTTGGAACCCAACAGTCTTTAATTATACCAATCTTATTTAAAAAATTATATATAAAAAATTATACCAATTTTTCTTTGTATCTGCCATCACTATCACCCGAAAATTCCTTCAGCACTGGAATTTTGCATAAAAATTTACACTCAAAATCTTAATTTTATGCAACTAAATTTAGTACACATTTAACTGAGTTTCTTAGAAAAATATTCCAGGATTAATGCATTTTAAGTTGTAATTATAGTCACTGAATTAAAGTCTCTTTTCAAGGATTTCTATGATTCATTAAGCTTGTGAGTCTGATTATTTAAGTGTAAGGGATCCCTTCCCACTGACTCTGATGCCTCATCATCTTCATTGGTATCTATTAAATCCTAGTAATGTGTCAGAGTTCTTAACAGCTAAAGGAAGCAGAAAAACGAAATTTCAGTATCTTAGGGTACAGAGTTATAAGTCCTGCTTCATTTCTCTACACTCAGAAACACTGGATATTTTCAACATTGAACAAAAATAAAGTGAAGGAAACAGAAAAGAGTGACAGGTGAATATTTTTGTATAACTAAGCTAATGAAAATACTTGTTCTGAATACCCTGAGATACGCATGTTTATTTATTTGCTTGGCATTTAAACAATTCCTCCTTGTTCTTTTCCCTGAGGGGCTCCATGCTGCTGCCTGCTCTCAAGTTGCTTTCGCACATTCCCTCTTTCTTTTCGGTCACTTCCACCTGTTACAATTTGCCATCCAGTGTTGGTTTAGTCAGCACTTCTTTTTCAAATCCCAGCTAAGAAAATGATTTAAAGAAATGTCATTGTAAGTCCTTTTCAAATCTGAAGAAGAGAAGGAGAAGAAGAAGGGGAAAAAGGAAGAGGAGGAGGTGATGGGAACAGAAGGGGAAAGAGAGGGAGGAGAGAAAAAGGACGGGGAGGAAAAGGAACAGGGAAAAGACGATGAAGAAGAAGAAAATAGAGATAGAGATGAAGAGATGGGTGGGGGGAGACTGGGTAAAATAATGTAAGTTCTACCTGAAGCCTCCAAAAGGTTCTTTTGCATTTTTGCCCTCTGTCTTTGAGATGTAACCTTGTGCCTTCTAACTATCTTCTTGCATCAACACAATTTGCACTGTATCTGCATTTACAACTGGTTTGGGAGATTTAACTGAACTTAACAGTTCTAAGTTTCTAAGAGAAATGCTGTTATTGTTACATGATAGTGAGCAGTGTGGTAAGCATTCTTGAGATATGAAAAGGGAAAGAATGATAAAATTCTGAAAAAAGAAATCAATGTTCAGATCTCTAACACTTCCAGACTGGTATTTGTCATTTGTGGTGAAGTGAATTCCTTCATGTGGCCTTTTGCCTTGATTCTTTGGAAAAACAGCTTGAAAGATTTTCCCCTAAGCCCCGAGGAGTTACCTTTGCCCTAGTTTTCTACCCTGAAGGATTTGTTACTTTTGTCCAGGTTGATTGACATTTCCTGGGCAAGCTGTAAACAATTTGAGTTTTTGTCTGGCCCTGGGCTGCAGCCTAGCCTATGATTGGTATGCACGTTGCAGGGATTGGTCAATATACCCATGCAAATGAAGCGACTATGGGCTATGCAAATGAGGTGACTATAGCTTATTATGCAAATGAAGTGCCTGTAGCCTACTGAGAGGGGATTCATCAATTTGTGGCCCCTGCTGGGAGGGGACATATCTTGAAATTGACAAGGAGTTGTATGTATATATGTGTATATATATGCAGCCAGTCCCACAGAGGTTTTTGAGACAGAATCAGGCAAAGAAGAAGCAGAAGGAAGAAAGGAGAAGACAGAAGAAGTAGAGAGAGAGGAGGTAAGGATCCTCCTAAAAGAACTGTAACACGGGTCAAGGGCTGTAACACTGAAGACAGTGAGAGGCCCAGAAGGCACCCATTGGTAAATTCTGTGATGACAGATGGCAGCACCAAGAGAAGCTTGTCTTGAGGGGGCCAAGAGGAGCCTGTCCTGAGGGGTCAAGACGAAACTGTCCTCAAGGGGCCGAGAGGAGGCCGGCCCTGAGGAGACTGAAAGAAGGCCTGCCCTGAAGAGGCTGAGAGGAGGCCTACACAACCAAGAGGAGCTGAGAGAGCTGTCCTGCACTAAAGTAACTTTGTTTACATTCTTCCTGATCCTGATCCTGAGTATTAGCCTATTGATCCTCCCTAATGGTACCCTGTTACTTCCTTAATAAACCACTTAAGTATGGTATTTATGTGGCCATTGTAATGGATTATTGAACCCAACAAAGAGGTAGAGAGTAGTGTAGGAGGGGTGGCTGGTGTCAGGACTGGTAAAAACGTTGGAGAGTGTAAGTGTGTCTGACCTCCACCTCATAGGGATCAGCCTTGGGCTGATCTTGACTCATATTATCCCCGATGGAGTTAGATGGATTTTGACACTACTACTACTAGTAGTCCCATTTTACATCACTGTATTATTCATACAAACTCATATTCTCCAAAGTCAAGTTAAATTTCCATCACTTTATTTTTCTTGATGCTTGGATAGGAATCATCCAATGTTTATGGACATGGAATAGTGAGCAGGTGGGGTGTCTAGAGCCCAGAGGGACATGGAGTGTTGGATTTCTCTTTTTAAGTTAACAAGAAAGTGATATCAATGGAAATGATTTCAGTGAAAGCCAAGATTAGAGCATAGAGATCCAATTAGTTTTTTGAGGTACCAAGGAAAAGGAATTAACTGAATAGGTTGCTTCCCTTTGAATGGGTGTAGGACTGATGTTTGATGTGAAGCAAAAAATAAAATTAATAATGAGAAGGTAAAACCAAAGCAAAACACGGCCCCAAATGCATATGTTCCTGTATGTGCCTTAATCTTTGCAGAAGAAGCACACTTGGGTAGCTGTTCAGGTAACTCGGGCTGAATATGTGATCTCATCAGAGGCAGCATTTGACCTTCAGTTATCAGCCACTTACTAAGTCCCTACTATGCATCAATCAGCATGCCAGCCTTTGGATTAAAATCTCATTCCGAAATTGAACCACCACAGGCAAAATATAAAGAAACGTCTTGCTACGTAAACATTTTTAATGAGACTGAGCAAGTGAAAAAGTCAGTTCAACAACCTGATGGCCCACTCTATGCCAAACACTTTTCTAGGCACTTGAGACATCAATAAACAACACTCATCTCTATTTTCAGAGAACTTACACTCAATGAGGGCTGGATCAAGAGTAACCCCTCAAGAACTATCACTGGGTCCACCAGATGGGTCACTAGGGAAGAATCAAATTGGAAACATCCACAGAAACCCTTAAATCTGAAGTTCATGTTCTTTCTCTTGTATTTGCCAGAATAGAAACAAAAATGAGCTTTAAAAAGACATGCAAATTCCTCAAATGAATCCCAGCATTTCCCCACTGACTCATGAAAGGGCATGTAACTTGTACAGGGGCCAGTCAAAGGGTAGAAATGGGGATCAGCTTAGTTAAGTCACCCAGGGTGCTGGGAGAGAATGGCACCACCATGCTCAGCGATATCAGGACTCAATTTTTGCCACTTCCTTCTCTTCAGTGTAATTCAGTCTGCTCAGGGGCAACATTTTCTCCAAGAGACTCAGAAGATGGAGACCCTATCTCAGTTAAGTCTTGATTGGTCTGAACTAGTTTCTCTACCTCAGCACTACTGACATTTTTTTCTTTCGTTTTTTTAATTGTACTTCAGATGAAGGTATATAGAACAAACTAGCTTCTCATTAAACAGTTAGTACATATATTGTTTTATGACATTGGTTAACAATCCCACAACATGTCAGTACTCTCCCTTCTCGACCTTGGGTTCCCTATTACCAGCTTTCCTGTTCCCGCCTGCCTTCTAGTCCTTGCCCCTGGGCTGGTGTACACTTTTAGTCTCAATTTGTCCTATGGGCCTGTCTAATCTTTGTCTAAAAGGTGAACCTCCGGAGTCCTAAAAGGGCATCTGGGCACCATACTTTCAGGGTTTCTCTAGTCGCTGTCAGGCCAGTAAGTCTGGTCTTTTTTTAAGTTAGAATTTTGTTCTACATTTTTCTCCAGCTCTGCCCGGGACCCTCTATTGTGATCCTAGTCAGAACTCTCAGTGGACACCATCTAGTTGTATTGGACTCAGGCTCGTGGAGGTTGTGGTAGTTGTGGTCCATTAGTCCTTTGGACTAATCTTTCCCTTGTGTCTTTAGTTTTCCTCACTTTCCCTTGCTCCTGAAGGGGTGAGACCAGTGGATGGCTGCTCACAGACTTTTAAGACCCCAGACGCTACTCACCAAAGTGGAATGTAGAACATTTTCTTTATAAACTATGCTATGCCAATTGATCTAGATGTTCCCTGAGATCATGGTCCCCACACCCTCGGCCCAGTAATTCGGTCCCTTAGGGAGTTTGGATTTGTCCATGCAGCTTCCATGACCTTACCCTGAACAAGTTGTGCTGGCTTCCCCAGTATTGTGTACTGTCTTACTCTTCACCAAAGTTACCACTTATCTATCTTCTATTTAGTGTTTTTCTACCCCTATCCCTCCGCTCCCTCGTAACCATCATAGACTGTTTCTTTTTGTGTGTAAGCATATTCATGAGTTTTTATAGTAGTGGTCTCATGCAATAATTGTCCTATTTATGATTATTCCACTCAGCACAATGCCCTCCAGATTCATCCATGTCGTCAGATGCTTTGCGGATTCATCATTGTTCTTTATCCTTGCATAATACTCCATTGTATGTATGTATCATAGTTTTTTTATCCATTCATCTTCTGATGGCCATCTAGGTTGTTTCCATCTTTTTGCTATTGTGAACAATGCTGTAGTGAACATGGGTGTGCATATGTCTATTTGTGTGACGGCTCTTATTTCTCTAGGATATATTTGTAGGAGTGGGATTGCTGGATCATATTGTATTTCTGCTTCTAGCTTTCTAAGGAAGTGTCATATCGTTTTCCAAAATGGTTATACCATTTTGCATTCCCGCCAGCAGTGCATAAGAGTTCCAATCTCCCCACAACCTCTCCAACATTTGTTATTTTCTGATTTTTTGATTCATGCCAGTAATGCTGGGATGAGCGAGTATCTCACTGTGGTTTTAATTTGCATTTCTCTAAAGGCTAGTGATCGGGAGCATTTCCTCATGTGTCTGTTGGCCATTTGAATGTCTTCTTTGGTGAAGTGTCTGTTCATTTCCTTTGCCCATTTTTTAATAGGATTATTTGTCTTTTTGTTGTAGAGGTGTTGGATTTTCTTGTAGATTATGGAGATTAGACCTTTGTCTGACTTGTACTGTCCAAAAATTTTTTTCCCAGTCTGTAGGTTCTGTTTTTACTCTTTTGGTGAAGTCTTTTGGTGAGCATGTTTGATTTTTCAAAGATCCCAGTTATCTAGCTTATCTTCTGGGGTTTGTATACTGTTAGTTATGCTTTTTATCGTGTTAATGCTGTGTATTAGGGTCTTTAGCATTCATCCTATTTTTTATTCTATGATCTTTATAGTTTTTGATTTTATATTTAGGCCTTTGATCCATTTTTTTTCACATAATTTTATTTTATTTTTTTAATTTTACTTCAGTTAAAGGCTTACAGAACAAAGAGTTTCTCATGAAACAGTAGTACACATATTGTTTTATAACACTGGTTAACAACCCCACAACATGTCAACCCTCTAACTTTTCAACCTTTATTTTTGGTGAAAATACATATAGCCAAAGATACACCATTTCAAAAATTTCTACATGCACAGTTCAGTGACACTGACTACGCTCTTCCAATTGTGCTGCTATTCTCTCTTAAAATGAAGGTTTACAGAACAAAATAGTTTCTCATTTAACAGTTACTACACATTGCCCTATGACAATGGTTAACAATAACACAGCACATCAACAATATCCTTACTCAACCTTGGGTTCCCTATCACCAGCTTCCTTGTCCCCTCCTGCCTTCTGGCCCTTGTCACTGGACTACTGTACCTCATTAGTCCCATTTGGTTTTATGGGGCTGTCTACTCCCAGGCTGAATGGTGAACCTCGGAGATAACTTCACCACTGAGCTAAAAGGGTGTCTGGGGGCCATACTCTTAAGGTTTCTCCAGTCTCCTTTAGGCCAGTAAATCTGGTCTTTTTCTTGTGAGTTAGAATTATGTTCTACATCCTTCTCCAGCTCTGTCCAGAACCCTCTGTTGTGATCCTGGTCAGAGCAGTCAGTGGTGGTAGCCAGGCACCATCTAGCTGTACTGGACTCAGTCCGGTGGAGGCCTTGGTAGCTGTGGACCGTTAGTCCTTCTGACTAATCTTTTCGTTGTATCCTGTTCTCCTCATTCTCCCTTGCTCCCGAAGGGATGAGAACATTGGAGTATCTTAGATGGCTGCTCACAGGCTTTTAAGACCCCAGACACTACTCACCAACACAGAATGTAGAGCATTGTCTTTATAAGCTGTGTGATACCAATTGAGCTAGATGCTCGCCGAGACGATGGTCCCCACAGCCCTCCGCCCAGCGATTCAGTCCCTCAGGGAGTTTGGATGTGTCTATGGGGCTTCCATGACCTTTCCTTGTACAAGTTGTGCTGGTTTCCCCTGTATTGTGTACTGTCTCACCCTTCACCCAAGATACCACTTATCTATTGCCTATTTAGTATTTTCCCCCCACCCCTCCCATCCCTGGTAACCGACAAAGATTATTACATTTTGTGTGTGAACTTTTTCATGGGTCTCATACAATATTTGTCCTTTTGTGATTGACTTATTTCACTCAGCATAATGTCCTCCAGTTTCATCCATGTTATGAGATGCTTCACAGATTCATTGTTGTTCTTTCTCATTGCATAGCACTCCACTGTGTGCATGTACCATAGTTTGTTTATCCATTCATCTGTTGATGGGCATCTAGGTTGTTTCAATAGTTTTGCTATTGTGAACAATGCTGCCATGAACATGGGTGTGCATATGTCTACTCGAGTGACGACTCTTATTTCTCTAGGATATATTCCTAGGAGTAGGATTGCTGGATCGAATGGTATGTCTATTTCTAGCTTTCTGAGGAAGCGCCATATCATTTTCAAAATGGTTGTATCAGTTTGCATTCCCACCAGTGGTGCATAAGAATTCCAATCTTCCCGCAGCCTCTCCAAGATTTGTTATTTCCAGTGTTTTTGATTTATGCCAGGAATGCCGGGGTGAGATGGTATCTCATTGTGGTTTTAATTTGCATTTCTCTAATGGCTAGTGATCGACAGCATTTCCTCGTGTGTCTCTTGGCCATCTGAATGTCTTCTTTGGTGAAGTGTCTGTTCATTTCCTTTGCCCATTTTTTAATAGGTTTATTTGTCTTTATGCTGTAGAGGTGTTGGATTTTCTTGTAGATTATGGAGATTAGACCTTTGTCTGACTTTTACTGTCCAAAAATTTTTTCCCAGTCTGTAGGTTCTCTTTTTACTCTTTTGGTGAAGTCTTTTGAAGAGCATAGGTGTTTGATTTTTAGAAGATCCCAGTTATCTAGCTTATCTATTGCGGTTTGTGTGTTGATGGTTATGGTTTGTATCCTGTTAATGCCGTGTATTAAGGCCTGAAGTGTTGGTCCTATTTTTTCTTCTGTGAACTTTATAGTTTTAGGCTTTATATTCAGGTCTTTGATCCATTTTGAAGTAGTTTTTGTATATGGTGTAAGGTGTGCGTCCTGTTTCATTTTTTTGGAGATGGATATCCAGTTTTGGCAGCACAATTTGTTAAAAAGACTGTCTTTTCCCCATTTGATGGACTTTGGGCCCTTGTCGAAGATCAGGTGACCGTAGGTGGATGGATTTGCATCTGGGTTCTCAATTCTGTTCCATTGGTCAATGTATCTGTCGTTGTACCAGTACCAGGCTGTTTTGACTACTGTAGCTGTATAGTAGGTTCTGGAGTCAGGTAGTGTGAGTCCTCCAACTTTATTCTTCTTCTTCAGTAGTGCTTTACTTATTTGGGGCTTCTTCCCTTTCCATATAAAGTTAATGATTAGTTTTTCCATCTCTTTGAAGAATGTTGTTGGTATTTAGATCGGTATTGCATTGTATTTGTAAATTGCTTTGGGTAGAATTGTCATTTTCACAATTAAGTCTGCCTATCCATGAGCATGGTATGTTTTTCCATTTAGGTAGATCCCTTTGAGTTTCATGCAGTAGTGTTTTGTATTTTTCTTTGTATAGGTCTTTTACAGGCCTTTGATCCATTTTGAATTAGTTTTTTTGTGTGGTGTGAGTTATGGGTCGTGTTTCATTATTTTGCAGGTGAACATCCAGTTTTGCCAGCACCATTTGTTAACAAACTGTCTTTTCCTTATTTGATGGACTTTGGGCCCTTGTCGAAGATCAGGTGACCGTAGGTGGATGGATTTACATCTGGGTTCTCAATTCTGTTCCATTGGTCAATGTATCTGCCATTGTACCAGTACAAGGATGTTTTGACTACTGTAGATGTATAGTAGGTTCGGAGGTCAGGTAGTGTGAGTACTCCTACTTTATTCTTCTTCCTCAATAATGCTTTACTTATCCGGAGCCTCTTCCTTCCAAAGTTAACAATTGTTTTTTCCATCTCTTTAAAATATGTTGTTGATGTTTGGATCAGGATTGCGTTGTATTTGTAGACTGCTTTGGTAGAATTGTCATTTTCACAATGTTGAGTCTACCTATCCATGAGCATGGTATGTTTTTCCATTTATGTAGATCTCTTTTAATTTCTTCTTGTAGTTTTCTTTGTATAGGTCTTTTACATCCCTGGTTAGAATAATTACTAAGTATTTTATTTCTTTAGGGGCTGTTATAAATGGTATTGTTTTCCTGATTTCCTTTTCATCATTCTCTTTGTTGCTGTATAGGCATCCAACTGATTTTTGTATGTTTATCTCGTATCCTGCTACTTTCCTTAATCTTTCTATTAGTTCCTGTAGTTTTCTTGTTGAGTCTTTTTGGTTTTCTATATATAGCATCATATCATCTGCAAATAGGGACAATTTTACTTCTTTACTTTACTTCTAGCAATTTTGATGCCCTTTATTTTTTTTTCTTGCCTTATTGCTCTTGCTAGGACTTCCAGCATGATGTTAAATAGGAGTGGTGATAAAGGACATCCTTGTCTTGTTTCTGTTCTCAAGGAGAATATTTTCAGCCTCTCTCCATTCAGAATGATGTTGGCTGTTGGTTTTGTATAGATGCCCTTTATTATGTTGAGGAATTTCCCTTCTATACCTATTTTATTGAGAGTTTTTATCAGGAATGGGTGTTGAACTTTGTCAAATGTCTTGTCTGAGGCGATTGGGATGATCATGTGATTCTTTTCTTTACCTTTAATTTACGTTGTGGATTACATTGATTGATTTTCTAATGTTGAAACGTTCTTGCATACCTGGAATGAATCCTACTTGGCCATGGTGGATTATTTTTTTGATATGAAGCTGAATTCTATTGGCTAGAATTACGTTGAAAATTTTTGTGTCTATATTCATGAGAGATATTGGTCTGTAATTTTCTTTTTTTGTGACATCTTTGCCTGGTTTTGGTATGAGGGTTATGTTGGCTTCATACAAGAATTTGGAAATATCCTTTCCTTTTCTATGTTCTGAAATAATTTGAGTAGTACCAGTGTAAGCTATTCTCTGAATGTTTTGTAGAATTCTCCAGTGAAGCCATCTGGGCCAGGGCTTTTGTTGTTCTTTTGGGGAGTTTTTTTAATTACCTTTTCAATCTCTTCTCTTGTTATAGGTCTGCTCAGATTTTCAACATCAATTTGTGACAGTTTGGGTAGATAGTGAGTTTCTAGAAATTTATCCATTTCCTCTAGATTTTCAAATTCTTTGGAGTACAGTTTTTCATAATACTCTGTTATGATCTTTTTTATTTCTGTTGGGTATATTGTGATGTCCCCCATTTGATTTCTTATATGGGTTATTTGCATCCTCTCCTATTTTTCTTTTGTCAATTTGGCTAGTGGTTTGTTGATTTTCTTCATCCTTTCAAAGAACCAACTTTTGGTTTTGTTGATTTCTTTCTATTGTTTTTCTATTCTCTATCCCTTCATTTATTTCTGCTCTGATCTTTATTATTTCCTTTCTTCTGGTGGCTGTAGGCTTCTTTTGCTGTTCTCTTCCTATTTGTTCCAGTGTGTAGCTAATGTTTTGATGTTTTTCTGTTCTTCTTTTTTGATGTGTGCATCTATTGCTATAAATTTACCTCTGAGCACTGCCTTTGCTGTGTCCCAAAAGTTTTGGTATGATGTGCTTTTCTTTCTTGTTTGATTGTACGAATTTTTTTATTCCATCTTTTATTTATTTATTTTAATTTTTTTATTGTACTTTAGATGAAAGTTTACAGAACAAATAGTTTCTCATTAAGCAGTCAGTACACATATTGTTTTATGACATTGGTTAACAATCCCATGACATGGCAACACCCTCCCTTCTCAATCTTGGAGGTCCTATTATTTTTGGTGAAAAGATACATAGATACACCATTGCAAAAATTTCTATATGTACAATTAATGACATCGATTACATTCTTACAGTTGTGATGCTATTCTCACTATCCTTTTCCAAATTATTCCATCACCATTATCTTCAACTCAATGCCCCCTACACTTCCCATCAATCTTTTTGAGTTGCTGTTGTCAATTTTATCTCACATAAATAATTCTTTTTTTTTTTTGTACTTTATATGAAGGTTGAAAAAACAAATAGTGTCTCATTAAACAGTAAACAGATTGCCCTATGACAATGGTTAACAACCTCATGGCATGTCAACACTCTCCCTTCTCAACCTTGGGTTCCCTATCTACAGCTTTCCTGTCCCCTCCTGCCCTCTAGTCCTTGTCCCTGGACTGCTATGCCTCATGAGTCCCATTTAGTTTTATGTGGCTGTCCAATCCCCAGATGAACAGTGAACATCGGGAGTGACTTCACCACTGAGCTTAAAAGGTGTCTTAAGGCCATACTCTCAGGGTTTCTCCAGTCTCTGTCAGGCCAGTAAACCTGGTCTTTTTTTGTGAGTTAGAATTTTGTTCCACATCCTTCCCCAGCTCTGTCCAGGAACCTCTGTTGTGATCCCAGTCAGAGAAGTCAGTAGTGGTCACAAGACACCATCTAACTGTAATGGACTCAGTCCGGTGGAGGATGTGGTAGCTGTGGTCCATTAGTCCTTTGGATTAATCTTTTCCTTGTATACTGTTCTCTTCATTGTCCCTTGCTCCCGAAGGGGTGAGACCAGTGGAGAATCTTAGATGGCTGTGCACGGACGTTTAAGACCCCAGACACTACTCACCAAGGTAGAATGTAGAACATTGTCTTTATAAACTGTGTTACGGCAACTGAGCTAGATGTTCCCTAAGACCATGGTCCCCACAGCTGTCCGCCCAGCAATTCAGTTCCTCAGGAAGTTTGGATGTGTCGATGGAGCTTCTATGACCTTTCCTTGTACAAGTTCTGCTGGCTTCCCCAGTATTGTGTACTGTCTTACCGTTCTCCAAAGTTACCATGTATCTATTGTCTATGTAGTTCCCCCTCACCCCTCCCATCCCTCGTAACCTGTGATCCTATTTTTTCTTCTATGAACTTTATAGTTTTTGGCTTTATATTTAGGTCTATGATCCATTTGAATTTGTTGTTGAGTATGGTCTGATGTAGGGTTTCTGTTTCATTTTTTTGCAGGTTGACTTCCAGTTTTACCAGCACCATTTGTTACAAAGACGTCTTTTCCCCGTTTGATGGACTTTGGGACCTTGTTGAAGATCAGGTGACTGTAGGTGGATACATTTACATCTGGGTTCTCAATTCTGTTTTATTGGTCAATGTATCTGTCGCTGTACCAGTACCAGGCTGTTCTGACTATCATAGATGCATAGTAGGTTCTGAGGTCAGGTAGTGCACATCCTTCTATTTTATTCTTCTTCTTCAATAGAGCTTTACTTATCTGGGGCTTCTTCCCTTTCCATATAAAGTTAATTATTAGTTTTTCCATCTCTTTGAAGCATGTTGTTGGTATTTGGATCGGGATTGCATTGTATTTGTAAACTGCTTTGGGTATAATTATCATTTACAGAGTGTTGAGTCTACCTAACCATGAACATGGTATGTTGTTGCGTGTATGTAGATCCTTTTGGGTTTCTTGCGGTAGTGTTTTGTAGTTTTCTTTGTATAGGTCTTTTACATCCCTGGTGAGGTTTATTCCTAAAGTAGTTTACTTTTTTAGGGGCTATCATAAATGGTATTATTTTCCTGATTTCCTTTTCTTCATTCTCTTTATTGGTGTATAGGAATCTAACCGATTTTTGTATGTTTATCTTGTATCCTGTTACTTTCCTGAATCTTTCTATTAGTTCCAATAGTTTTCTTGTGGAGTCTTTAGGGTTTTCTATGTATAGTATAATATCATCTGCAAACAGGGACAGTTAAACTTCTTCATTACCAGTTTTGATTCCTTTTATTTCTTTTTCTTGCCTGATTACTCTAGCTAGGACTTCCAGCACAATGTTAAGAGTGGAGATAAAAGGAGTCCTTTACTTCTTCCTGTTCTCAAGGGGAATGTTTTCAGCCTCTCTACATTAAGAATGATGTTGGCTCTTGGTTTTGCATGGATGCCCTTTATTATGATGAGAAATTTCCCCTCTATACCTATTTTATTGAGAGTTTTTGTCAGGAATGGATGTTGGACTCTGTCAAATGCCTTTTCTGGGTGATTTGAGATGATCATGTGATTCTTTCCTTTTATTTATGTGGTAGATTACACTGATTTATTTTCTAATGTTGAAACATCCTTGTGTACCTGGTATGACTCCTAGTTGATCATGGAGTATTATTTTTTTTGATATGATGCTGAATTCTATTGGCCAGAATTTTGTTGAGAATTTTTGTATCTATATTCATGAGAGATATTGGTCTGTAATTTTCCTTTTTTTGTGGTGTCTTTGCCTAGTTTTGGCATCAGGATTATGCTGGTTTCATAAAATGAATTTGGAAGTATCCTTTCCTTTTCTGTGTTCTGAAATAGTATGAGTAGTACTGGTTCTCTGAATGTTCTGTAGAATTTTCCAGTGAAGCCATCTGGGCCAGGGCTTTTTTTATGTTGGGAGGTTTTTTTTTTTTTTTTTTTTTTTTAATTTTATTTTCAATTTGTTCTCTTGTTAAGGGTCTGTTCAGATTTTCAACTTCACTTTGTGGTAGTTTGGGTAGGTAGTGTGTTTCCAGAAATTTATCCATTTCCTCTAGGTTTTCAAATTTGATGGAGTACAGTTTTTCATAATACTCCATTACGATCCTTTTTATTTCAGTTGGGTCTGTTCTAATGTACCCATTTCATTTCTTATTTTGGTTATTTGCTTCCTCTCCTGTTTTTCTTTTTTCACTCTTGCCAGTGGTTGGTCGATTTTGTTGATCCTTTCAAAGAACCAACTTATGGTTTTGTTGATTCTTTCTATTTTTTTTTTTACTCTCTATTTCATTTTTTTTCTGCTCTGATCTTTATTTTTTCCTTTCTTCTAGTTGCTGTGGGCTTTTTTTGCTGTTTTTTTTCTGTTCGTTAGAGTTCTGTAGTTAATGTTTTGATGTTCTCCCTTTCTTCCCCTTTTTTAAAAATATTTTATTGGACTTCAGGTGAAGGCTTACAGAACAAACAGTTTCTCATGTAACAGTAGTACACATGCTGTTTTATGACTTTGGTTAACAACCCCACAACATTTTAACCCTCTGAATTCTCAGCTTTTTTTTTTTTTTTGGTGAAAATACACATAGCCAAAGATACACCATTTCAAAACTTTTTACTTACACATTTAAGTGATATTGACTATGCTCTTCCAATTGTGCTGCCATTCTCACCCAAGATGAAGGCTTACAGGACAAAATAGCCTCCCATTTAACAGTTACTACAAATGTTGCCCTATAACAGTGGTTAACAATCTCACAACACATCAACAGTATCCTTACTCAACTTGTGTTCCTTATCATCAGCTTCCTACTCCCCCTCTGCCTTCTGGCCCTTGTCACTAGACTCCTGTACCTCGTTAGTCTCATTTAGTTTTACTGGGCTGTCCACTCCCAGGCTGAACAGTGAACCTCGAAGGTAACTTCACCTCTGAGCTGAAAGGGTGTCTGGGGGCCACACTCTTGAGGTTTCTACAGTCTCCTTTAGGCCAGTAAATCTGGTCTTTTTTTTTTTTGGAGTTAAAATTATGCTCTACATCCTTCTCCAGCTCTGTCCAGAACCCTCTGTTGTGATCCTGGTCAGAGCAGTCAGTGGTGGTAGCCAGGCACCATCTAGCTGTAGCTGTACTGGACTCAGTCTGGTGGAGGCCTTGGTAGCTGTGGACAATTAGTCCTTTGGACTAATCTTTTCCTTCTATCCTGTTCTCTTCATTCTCCCTTGCTCCCGAAGGGATGAGACCAGTGGAGTATCTTAGATGGCTGCTCACAGGCTTTTAAGGCCCCAGACACTACTCATCAAGGTAGAATGTAGAGCATTGTCTTTATAAGCTGTGTCATGCCAATTGAGCTAGATGTTCCCTGAGACCATGGTCCCCAGAGCCCTCTGTCCAACAACTCAGTCACTTGGAGAGTTTGTTTGTGTCCATGGGGCCTCCATGACCTTTCCTTCTGCAGGTTGTGTTAGTTTCCCTTGTACTGTGTATTGTCTCACCTCTCACCCAAGATACCACTTATCTATTGCCTATTTAGGATTCCCCCTCCCCCCATCCCTGGTAACCAACAAGGATTGCTCCATTTTACATGTGAATTGTTTCATGGGTTTTTACAATAGAGGTCTCATACAATATTTGTCCTTTTGGGGTTGACTTATTTCACTCAGCATAATGTCCTCCAGTTTCATCCATGTTATGAGATGCTTCACAGATTCACTGTTGTCCTTTCTCGTTGCATAGTACCATAGTTTGTTTATCCATTCATCTGTTGATGGGCACTTACGTTGTTTCCATCTTTTTGCTATTGTGAACAATGCTGCCATGAACATAGGTGTGCATATGTCTATTCGAGTGACGACTCTTATTTCTCTAGGATATATTCTTAGGAGTGGGATTGCTGGATCGAATGGTATGTCTGTTTCTAGCTTTCTGAGGAAGCACCATATCATTTTCCAAAATGGTTTTGCATTCCCACCAGCAGTGTATAAGAGTTCCCTTCTCGCCGCAGCCCCTCCAACATTTGTTATTTCCAGTATTTTTGATTGGTGCCAGGAATGCCGGGGTGAGATGGTATCTCATTGTGGTTTTAATTTGCATTTCTCTAATGGCTAGTGAACGCAAGCATTTCCTCATGTGTCTGTTGGCCATTTGAATGTCTTCTTTGGTGAAGTGTCTGTTCATTTCCTTTGCCCATTTTTTGATAGGATTGTTTGTCTTTTTGTTGTAGAGGTGTTGGATTTTCTTGTAGATTATGGAGATTAGACCTTTGTCTGACTTGTACTGTCCAAAAATTTTTTCCCAGTCTGTAGGTTCTCTTTTGACTCTTTTGGTGAAGTCTTTTGAAGAGCATAGGTTTTTGAATTTTAGAAGATCCCAGTTATCTAGTTTATCTGTTGGGTTTTGTGTGTTGATAGTTATGGTTTGTATCCTGTTAATGCCATGTATTAAGGCCTGAAGTGTTGGTCCTATTTTTTCTTCTATGAACTTTATAGTTTTAGGATTTATATTCAGGTCTTTGATCCATTTTGAAGTAGTTTTTGTATATGGTGTGAGGTATGGGTCCTGTTTCATTTTTCTGCAAATGGATATCCAGTTTTTCCAGCACCATTTGTTAAAAAGACTGTCTTTTCCCCATTTGATGGACTTTGGGCCCTTGTCGATAATCAGGTGACTGTAGGTGGATGGATTTACATCTGTGTTCTCAATTCTGTTCCATTGGTCAATGTCTCTGTTCTTGTAACAGTACCAGGCTGTTTTGACTACTGTAGCTGTATAGTAGGTTCTCAAGTCAGGTAGTGTGAGTCCTCCAACTTTATTCTTCTTCTTCAGTAGTGCTTTACTTATTCAGGGCTTCTTCCCTTTCCATATAAAGTTAATAATTAGTTTTTTCATCTCTTTGAAGAATGTTGTTGGTATTTGGATCGGGATTGCATTGTATTTGTTAATTGCTTTGGGTAGAATTATCATTTTCATAGTGTTGAGTCTGCTTATCCATGAGCATGGTATGTTTTTCCATTTATGTAGATCCCTTTGGGTTTCATGCAGCAGTGTTTTATAGTTTTCTTTGTATAGGTCTTTTACATTCCTGGTCAGATTTATTCCTAAGTATTTTATCTTTTTAGGGGCTACTGAAAATGGTATTGATTTCCTGATCTCCTTTTCATCGTTCTCTTTACTGGTGTGTAGGAATCCAACTGATTTTTGAATGTTTATCTTGTATCCTGCTACTCTGCTGAATCTTTCTATTAGTTCCAGTAGATTTCTCGTGGAGTCTTTAGGGTATTCTATGTATAGTATCATATCATCTGCAAACAGGGAGAGTTTAAGTTCTTCATTACCAATTTGGATGGCCTTTATTTCTTTCTCTTGCCTTATTGCTCTAGCTAGAAGTTCCAGCACAATGTTAAATAAGAGTGGTGATAAAGGATATCCTTGTCTTGTTCTTGTTTTCAAGGGGAATGTTTTCAGCCTCTCTCCATTAAGAATGATGCTGGCTGTTGGTTTTGCATAGATGCCCTTTATTATGTTGAGAAATTCGCCTTCCATACCTATTTTATTGAGAGCTTTTATGAGGAATGGGTGTTGGACTTTGTCAAATGACTTTTCTGTGTCAATTGAGATGATCATGTGATTTTTTTCTTGCCTTTTATTTATGTGGTGAATTACGTTGATGGATTTTTTAATGTTAAACCATCCTTGCATACCTGGTATGAATCCTACTTGGTCGTGGTGTAGTATTTTTTTGAAATGATGCTGAATTCTATTGGCTAGAATTTTGTTCAGAATTTTTGCATCTATATTCATGAGAGATATTGGTGTGTAATTTTCTTTTTTTGTGATGTCTTTGCCTGTGTTTGGTATCAGGGTTATGCTGGCTTCATAGAATGAATTTGGAAGTGTTGCTTCCTCTTCTATGCTCTGAAATAGCTTGAGTAGAACTGGTACAAGCTCTTCTGTAAATGTTTTGTAGAATTGTCCAGTGAAGCCATCTGGGCCAGGGCTTTTTTTGGTTGGGAGTTTTTTTTATTACCTTTTCAATCTCTTCTCCTGTTATGGGTCTGTTAAGATTTTCAAAATCACTTTGTTGTAGTTTGGGTAGGCCGTGTGTTTCTATAAATTTCTCCATTTCCTCTAGGTTTTCAAATTTGTTGGAGTATAGTTTTTCATAATATTCTGTTATAATACTTTTTATTTCCATTGGGTCTGTTGTAATGTCCCCCATTTCATTTCTTATTTGGGTTATTTGTGCCCTCTGCTGTTTTTCTTTTGTCAGTCTGGCCAGTGGTTTGTCAATTTTGTTGATTCTTTCAAAGAATCAACTTTTGGTTTTGTTGATTCTTTCTATTGTTTTTCTGTTCTCTATTTCATTTATTTCTGCTCTGATCTTTACTATTTCCTTTCCTCCGGTGGTTGTAGGCTTTTTTTTGCTGTTCTCTTTCTATTTGTTTGTGTTGTGTAGTTAATGTTTTGATTTTGTCCCTTTCTTCTTTTTTGATATGTGCATCTATTGCTATAAATTGTCCTCTGAGGACTGCCTTTGCTGTGTCCCAAAAGTTTTGGTATGATGTGTTTTCATTTTCATTTGATTCTAGGAATTTTTTGATTCCATCTCTGATTTTTTCTATTACCCAGTGATGTGTAAGCAGGGTATTATTCAATTTCCATGTAGTTGATTCTTTTTCCTTGCTCTTTCTATTGTTAATTTCTACCTTGATGGCATTGTGGTCAGAGAAGATACTTTGAATTATCTCAACATTTTGGATCTTATTGAGGATTTCTCTGTGGCCTAAGATGTGGTCTATTCTGAAGAACGTTCCATGTGCATTGGAACAGAATATGTACTTTGCAGCGGTTGGATGGATTGTTCTATATATGTCTATGAGGTCCAGTTGGTTGACTGTGTCCTTTAGGTCTTCTGTATCTTTGCTGAGTTTCTTTTTAGTTGTTCTGTCCTTTACTGAGAGTGGTGTGTTGAAGTTTCCTACTATTATAGTGGAACTGTCAATTTCTTTTTTCAGTGCTTTTAGAGTTTTTTTTATGTATTTTGGAGCGCTGTCATTGGGTGCATAGATATTTATTATGGTTATGTCTTCATGATGGATCGTCCCCTTAATCATTATATAGTGTCCTTCTTTGTCTTTTATGGTAGATTTCGTTTTAAAGTCTATTTTATCTGAGATTACAATTGACACTCCTGCTCTTTTTTGGTAGTTGTTAGCTTGTTTTTTTTTTTCCAACCTTTGATTTTTAATAAATTCACATCTTTGTTTCTAAGGTGTGTCTCTTGTAGACAGCATATTGATGGATCCTGTTTTCTTATCCATTCCGCCACTCTCCATCTCTTTATGGGTGCATTGAGTCCATTTACATTCAGTGTAATTATTGATAGATGGAAGTTTGTTGCTGTCATTTTGTAGTGCTTTTTTTTGTGGTGCTGAAGTTTTCTTTGTTCTTACTCTCTTGTGCTGAGTTCCTTTTGTTTGTGGATTTTGTGTTCATTTCTTTTGTATTTGTAGGTTTTGTTTTTGCCGAGACTTTATGTTTTTCGTCTTTCTTTTTATTAGTTGATTTGTTAACTTTCTTTGTGGTTACCATGAATTTTACCCTTATCTTTATAAGTTTGAAGCAGTCTACCCTTACTTGGTATCGCCTTGCCTTCCTCTCCTTTAGAAGGTTCTATACCTATGCCGTTTGTTCCCTCTTTCATTGTTTTGATGTTGTTGTCATCCTTTGATTGATTGCTCTGATTCCCTGTTGTATTTCTTTTGTTTTTGGATAGTCCTCAATAGTTCATTTCCTAGAATGGTATCTGGTTCGTATGAACCTGCGTCCTAGGTCTTATGTCCTGCCTGAGGGCTGAAGCTGTTTGTCCTCAGATCGAAGAACTCCCTTTAATAATTCTTGTAAGTTTGGTTTGACTTTTTCATATTCCCTTAGTTTCTGTTTATCTGGAAATGACCTAATTTCACCATCAAATTTGAATGAGAGTTTTGCAGGATATATTATTCTTGGCTGACAATTTTTTTCTTTCAAGATTTTATATATGTCATACCACTGCCTTCTTGCCTGTGTGGTTTCTGCCGAGTAATCTGAGCTTAGTCTTATTGTTTCTCCTCTGTATGTTACTTCTTGTTTTTCACGAGCTGCTCTCAGGATTCTTTGTTTGTCTTTAGTTGTGGCGAGTGTGAATATGATATCTCTTGGTGATTTTCTTTTGGGGTCTCTTCTATATGGTGTTCGTTGAGCTTCTTGGATGGCCAGCTTTTCATCTTTCATGATATTGGGAAAGTTTTTGGTCAGCAGTTCCTCAGTGATCCTCTCTGTGTTTTCTGTTTTCTCCCCCTGTTCTGGGATGCCAATCACTCGTAAGTTTTTGCTTTTAATTGTGTCCCACATAACTCTCAGGGTCTCTTCATTTTTCTTTGTTCTTTTTTCTGAGTTTTCCTGAAACAGAGTTGTATCCAAGTGTTTGTCTTCAGTTCCACTGATCCTGTCTTCCATGGTTTCAAATCTACTACTCAGCCCTTCTATGACACCGTCCATTTCTGAAATCTTGTTGTTTATCTTTTGGATTTCTAATTGTTGTTTTTGTATAATTTTGAGTTGTGTATTTATTTTGGCATTTTGTTCCTGCATCATCTTCCTGAATTCTTCCAATTTTTTGTCTGTATTTTCCATAAATTTGTCTATTTTTTCCTCATGTTTGTCAGCTTTTTGCCTCAGTTCTTGGAAAATTCCAAGTATTAGTGATTTGAGTTCCCTATCAGGTACTTCTAGTGCATTTTCTTCCACAGGAAAGTTATCTGGTGTTTTAATTTGGACGCCTATTGGAGCCATCTTGTCTTGTTTTTGTAAATGTTTTGATATTGTTTGCTGTTTTCGGGGCATTCAGTAGATATTTCTCTTGTTTATTGATTGTAGATTTTTTTTTGTTTCGTCCTTGTGGTACAGCTGGGCAGATCTATCTGAAGAGGAGCCACTGGGATGGGTTGTTTGTGGCACTCACCACAGTCACCAGGACGGTCGGTTGTCAGTTCTGGGCAGGTTCCAATAGGGCTTGCCTGCACAGCTTGGTGGTGTGATGTCAAGTGCACAGTGCAGGTAGGCAGGATGCAGCAGGGAGATGGTTATGTGTGAAGCTAAGCTGGATATGGGAGAGAGGAGAGAGGAGCAGGAGCTAAAAGCATACAAACATAAAAGAATGCTAGGGGAGCTTGTCGTTGGAATGGATAGATGAGAGAATATGGGATGGAGAAAACCAGAAGGGGGAAAAGAAAGAAAAGGAAAGAATGAAGAAATAAAAATCAGAAAAGTTAAAGAACTGCAAAGTTCCCAGGGATCCCACCGATGCAGCTATGAGGTCTGGGGGAGTCGGTCTCAGGTTTCACAGCACAGCCTGGTCAGAAGGTGCAGAGGCATACATCGCTGGTCGTTCCATCTCCCACTGGATGCTCCGTGAGGCTGCTCTCCCATTCTCCCATTTGCTGGTCTCTGATAGGAGTCCAAGACGGTGGATCCGCGCCGCGTTAGCTGGTAGGGAATCTCTGCATGAGTCACTCCTCGCTCTCCGTTCTCTTTCAGTATTCTCACTCCGTTTGGTGTTTGGCTGAGCTCTTTATCTCTTCATCTGATGTTCTAGGGTTTCAGGATTGTTGATTCTCTGTTAGGCTTAGTTTTTCGGATCTTTGCTGTGGAGGGACAGCATGGTGCTTCTGCCTAGAGCACCATCTTGCCCCGCCTCCCCTTTCTTCTTTTTTGATGCGTGCATCTACTGCTATAAATTGTCCTCTAAGGATTGCCTTTGCTGTATCCCAAAGGTTTTGGTATGTTGTGTTTTCATTCTTGTTGGATTCTAGGTATTTTTTTTATTCCATCTTGATTTCTTCTATTACCCAGTCATGTGTAAACAGGGTGGTATTCAGTTGCCATGTAATTGATTTTTTTTCCCTTGCTCTTCCTGTTGTTAATTTCTACTTTTATGGCGTTGTGATCAGAGAAGGTACGTTATATTATCTCAATGTTTTGAATTTTGTTGAGGGTTGCTTTGTGGCCTAAGATGTGGTCTATTCTGGAGAGTGTTCCATGTGCGTTGAAAAAGAATGAGTACTTTGCAGCTGTTGAGTGGATTGTTCTGTATATGTCTATGAGTTCAAGTTGGCTGATTGTGGCCTCTACATCTTCTGTATTTTTGCTGAGTTTCTTTCTAGATGTTCTTTCTGTCCTTTATTGAGAATGGTGTACTGAAGTCTCCTTCTATTGTAGTGGAAATGTCAATTTCTCTTTTCAGTGCTGTTAAAGTTTGTTGCATGTTTTGTGAAGCCCTGTCATTGAGTGCGTAGATATTTATTGTGGCCATGTCTTCATGGTGGATCATCCATTTAATCATGATATAGTACCCTTCTTTGTCTTTTATGGTGGATTTTTTTTAAAGTCTATTTTATCTGAGATTAGTGTTGTCACTCCTGCTCTTTTTTGATGGCTGTTTGCTTGATATTTTTTTCTAGACTTTGAATTTTAATAAGTTTATGTCTTTGTTTCTAAGGTGTGTCTCTTGTAGACAGCATATTGATGGATCCTGCTTTTTTTGTTTTTATCCATCTTTTCACTCTTTGTCTCTTTATGGGTGCTTTTAAGCCATTTACATTCATTGTAATTATTCATAGGTGTGACTTTATTGTTGTCATTTTGTAGTGCCAACATTTTCTTTGTTCCTCTTACTCGTCTGTGCCAAATTCTTTCTGTTTGTAGATTTTTTCCATTTCTTTTGTTTTTGTAGATTATGTTTTTACTGAGATTTAATGTTTGTTATCTTTATTTTGATGAGTAGGTTTGTTAACTTTCTGTGTGGTTACCTTGAAATTTACCCATATCTTCCTACGTTTGAATCAGTGTATTATTACTTGGTATCGCCTTGCCTTCCTCTACATTAAGAAGTTCTGTACCTACACCGTTTATTCCCTCTTTTATTGTTCTGATTTTGTTGTCATTTGCAGATTAACCTCTCTAGTTCCCTCTTGTAAATCTTTTCATTTTGAATAGTCCTTGAGAGTTCATTTCCTAGATTGGTATCTGGCTGATTTGATCTTGTGTCCTCAATTCAAGCCATTGTCTGATGTTGTTTGTTTTCAAACTGAAAGACTGCTTTTAATAAGTCTTGTAAGTTTGCTTTGGTTTTTACATAGTCCCTTAATTTCTATTTATCTGGAAATGTCCTAATTTCACCATAATATCTGAACCAGAGTTTTGCACGATACGTTAACCTTGGTTGGCAATTTTTTTCTTTCAAGGTTTTGTATATGTCATCCCGTTGCCTTCTTGTCTGCATGGTTTCTGCCGAATAATCAGAAGCTGGTCTTATTGTTTCCCCTGTATATGTGACCTTTTGTTTTTCTTGAACTGTTCTCAGGATTCTTTGTTTGTCTTTGGTTTTAGCAAGTGATTATGATATGTCTTGGTGATTTTCCTTTAGGGTCTATCCTACATGGGACTTGTTTAGTTTCTTGGATGGTCAGCTTTTCATCTTTCATGATATTAGGAAAGTTTTCTGTTTTCTTCCATGATCCTCTGTATGTTTTCTGTTTTCTCCACGTGTTCTGGAACTCCAATCACTTGCAAATTTTTGCTTTTGATTGTATCCCACATAATTCTCAGGGTTTCTTCATTTTTCTTCATTCTTTTTTCTGATTTTTTTCCTCAGGGTCGTAGTCAAGTGTTTGTCTTCAATTTCACTGAAGCTGTTCTTCCATTCTTTGAAACCTGCTCCTAAGCCCTTCTATGACACTGTCCATTTCTGAAGTCTTGTTGTTTATCTTTTGGATTTCTAATTGTTGTTTTAGTATGATTTCTAGCTTTTTGTGTTGCTGATTTCCACTTTTATGGCTTTATCGTCAGAAAAGATGCTTTGTAATATTTTGATGTTTTGGATTTTGTTAAGGCTTGCTTTATGCCCTAATATGTGGTCTATTCTGGAGAATATTCCATGTGCATTGGAAATGAAAGTATACTTGGATGCTGTTGGGTGGGGTGTTTTGTATATGTCTATGAGATCAAGCTGGTTGATTGTAGCATTTAGCTCTGCCGTGTCTTTGTTGAGCTTTTTTCTGGATGTTCTGTCCTTCATTGAAAGTAACGTGCTGAAGTCTCCTACTACCACCTTGGAGCTGTCTATCTCTCTCTTCAGAGCTGTTAGAGTTTGTTTTATGTATTTTGGAGCCCTGTTGTTGGTTACATAAATATTTGTTATAGTTATGTCTTCCTGATGTATTGACCATTTAATCATTATATAGTGCCCTTCCTTACCCTTTGTGGTAGATTTTACTTTAAAGTCTATTTTGTCAGAGATTAGTATTGCCACTCCTGCTCTTTTTTGAGTGTTGTTTGCTTGATATATTTTTTTCCATCCGTTGGGTTTTAGCCTGTTTTTGTCTTTAAGTTTAAGGTGTGTCTCTTGTAGGCAGCATATAGATGGATCATGCTTTTTTACCCAATCTCCAACTCCCCCACCCTTTATTGGTGCATTAAGTCCATTTACATTCAGTGTGATTATTGATAGTATGAGTTTAGTGCTGTCATCTTGATATCTCTTTTTGTGTGTTGTTCACAGTTTCTTTGTTCTCAATTTTCTGTGCTGAGTCATTTTTCTTTATGTATTTTTTGTCACCTTTTTCTTTGCTGTAGAGTTTGTGTTTGCTGGGTCTTTATGTTTTTCTACTTTTTTATTTTGATTTGTAGGATTGTTAGATTCCTTTGTGGTTACCTTACAATTTATGCCTTTTTTTCTAAGTTTATACCAGCGTTTTATTACCTTATATCACCTTAACTTCCCCTCCATATGAAAAAATCAGTGTCTCCATTTTTTAAGTCCCTCTTTTTTGTTTTAGTGTTGTCCTTTTTTACATATTGATATCTGACTCCTTATTTTCAATGTTTTAGCTTTGATGTATTTTTGATATTGGTATCTGAGTCAATATCTGGTTGCTCCATCCTGTGTTCTAGTCTTGTGCTGTTATCTGGTGTTATTTATTATCCAACCATAGGACTCCCTTTAGTATTTCTTGTAATTTTGATTTGGTTTTTGCAAATTCCCTGAACTTATATTTATCTGGAAGTGCCCTAATTTCACATCATATTTGAGAGACAGCTTTGCTGGATATATAATTCTTGGCTGGTAGTTATTTTTCTTCAAATCTTTATATTTGTCATCCCATTGCCTTTTAGCCTGCATGGTTACTGCTGAGTAGTCCGAGCTTATTCTAATTGACTCTCCTTTGTAGATGACTTTTCTTTCATCCCTACCTGGTCTTAAAATTCTCTCTTTATCTTTGGTTTTTGTAAGTTTGATTATAATATATCTTGGTGACTTTCTTTCGGGATGTACCTTATGTGGGGTTCCATGAGCATCTTGGATGGATATCTTGTCATCTTTCACGATATCAGGGAAGTTTTCTGTCAAGAAATCTTCAATAATTTTCTCTGTGTTTTCTGTTGCCCCCACCACCACCACCACCGTTCTGGTACTCCAATCACTCGTAGGTTTTTTTCTCTTGATAGAGTCCCACATGACTCTTAGAGTTTATTCATTCTTTTTAATTCTTTTATCTGATTTTTCCTCAAATAAGTTGGCATCAAGAGCTTTATCTTCAATGTCACTAATTCTAACTTCTACTGCCTCAATTCTGCTCCTATGACTTTCTATTGAGTTGTCTAATTCTAAAATTTTGTTGTTAATCTGGATTTCTGATTGCTGTCTCCCTGTGGATTCTTGCAGCCTATTAAATTTGGTATTGTGTTATTGAATAACTTTTTTAATATCCGCTACTACTTTGTGTGTGTGTTCCCTGGATATTTCTGCATTATGTAGAATTTTCTTTCTAATTTCTAGAAGAGTTCTGTATATTCTTTTGTATTCTGCCTCTGGTAATTCCAAGAAGTTCTCTTCCTCCAGAGAATTTATTGATTCTTTATTTTGGGAGCTTGCTGAAGCCATCGTGGACTGACTCTTTATGTGATTTGATATTGATTATTGTCTCCGAGCCATCAATAATTTATTATAATTCTATTTTAGACTTGTTTAGTGAGACCTAGCTTCTTGTTTTGTTTTGTTTTGATATGCCCAAATAGGCTGTTCATGTGCACTAGTTTGATTTTTGACACCTTTGAATCTCTAACATCCTGTCACCAGGTAGTTCTGTAACTAAGTATGTGCACACAGGATTCTGTTACATTTTCCTATATGGGTTCAACCCAGGTGTCCAGGAAGTCAGTCACCAAGTGTGTGATGAAGGCTCTCAACCCCAGTCCTAGAGAGGCATGGGTGACTGGTGCAGGCAGTGGACTCTGGCTGTGGTAGGGGATCATGTGCTGAGCCAGGCAGGGGGCTGACAGCTGCCCCTGAGAGTCTGAAAGAAAAGCATGTTCTTATTCTCTAGGTTGAGTAGGTAGGTGAGTTTTGCAGCCGGACTATAAGCACCCCACTCTGTTGACTATAAAAGATTCGAAGGCTCCACTTTTGCTTGGACTCTTGTAGCCAGTGACTCGGAGCTTTAGGTGATACTACCAGTCCTCAAGCCCCTGTTGCTGATCAATAGAAGTGCCTACTTAAGGGGCAGGGCTGTTTCGAGGGTCACAAATCTGACAGTTCACAGCTGAAGAAGTTGAAGTTAAACTTCAGATGTTTGCCCTGTAGTACTGTGGTAGTGAGGGCTAACACTGTTTAAATGGGTCCCTGCAAGTCTATACAGGGGTGTAAGGCACTCAGAGTCTGTGGACCCCTTATACCTGTGTCTAGCAAAGGAGCTGTGCCGACCCTGTGTTCCTGGCTTAGGGGAGCCAGTAGCTTATTTATTCCCTCTCTAAGGCCAGGAGAATGGGTCAGGTTGCCTTTTGAGATCTACTTCTGGCCCAGCAGACTCCCAGTGCAGAGTGCAAAGGGAGGAGGTAAAAGGGAGAGAGGTTTTTCTCAAATGGGCTTTTTTTTTTTTTTTAATCCCCACAAAAGGCCACACGCATATACTTAGCCACTTGGGAGCTGCTTTGCACTGGTTCGGATTGTCCATGCAGTCTCTGCTGCCAGGTCTCTCACGATGTAGAAACTGCTTCCCGAGCACACGCACAGCACAGCTGTTTGCCTGCTTCACTGTAGACCGGCATGGCTGCAGCACTGCAGTTTCGCTGCCATGGCTCTGGTGCTCCTCGCTTCTTCCAAACTGTCTCCCTCTTCCCCACCCCACCCCATCACTCGGTCCGATTCCTCAACTTTGCCTTGTTCAGGGCTCCTAGATATTCATATAGAATCAAATCACTTGTTTTTCCAGGTCTTTGTTGTAAGAGGGATATAGGAAGTGTTTAACTACTCCACCATCTTGGCCATGTCTCCCCTTAGTATGATTTCTAGTTGTGAATTTATTTTGGCATTCTGTTCCTGTATTATTTTCCTGAATTCTTCCATTATTTTGTCTGCATTTTTCATGAGTTTTTCTGCCTTTTCTATGAATTTGTCTACTTTTTCCTCATTTTTGTCTGCTTTTTGCTTCAACTCTTGGATTGCTCTAAATATTAAAGATTTGCATTCCCTATCAGGTAGTTCTAGTACCTTTTTTTCCAGTGGAAAGTCATCTGGTGTTTTATTTTGGTCACATACTGGAGCCATCCTGTCCTATTTTTTCTATATGTTTTGATATTGTCTGCTGTCTTCAGGACATTCCATAGTTATTTTCTTCATTTATTGATTATAGATTTGTTTGTTTCATCCTGCTTTTTTGTTTTATTTGGTTATATTTGAGCAGACAGGCTGTGTGCATTCTTTGTTGTTTGCTCTTCTGTGGACATGATAATTTCCACCTCCTTGTCCAATGAGCAGGGCCAGTCTCTCAGCTATGTTGCAGCATGGCAGGTCCTGCTGAAGGGGAGGGGCTGGAATGGGTCGTTTGTGGTGCATACTTGGGCTGACAAGATGAGCTGGTAGTCAGTGCAGGGCAGGTTCCAGTAGGTCTTGCCTGTGCTGCTCAGAAGCGCAATGTTCAGCATACGGTGCAGATAGGCAGGGGAGAGGAGAAAAGGGAGGTTGTTATGTGTGGAGCTAGGTTGGGTACGGAAAGGAAGCAAGAGATGAGCAAGAAACAGGAGCAAAATAAAAGTGCTGAGGGAGCTGGCCGTTGGCTTGGAGAGACAAGAAACTGAGAAATGAAGAAAAATAAAAATGAAAAATAAATAAATAAAATAAATACCATCCGGGATCCAACTGGCGTGGCTGCACAGACCTGGGAAGTGGCTCCCAAGCCACACAGTACACCCTGGCTAGAAGGGATGGAGTTGATACACAGTGCCAGGTATTCAGGAGACAGGAAAAGAAGGTAAGTAGAAAAAGATGAGAAACTGAGAAATGCAGAAAAATAAAGAGGAAAAATGATAGAGAAAACAAAGAAAGAAAAAGTAAAAACAGAAAAGAAAAAAAGAAAGCCCCCAGTGATCCCATCAGCGTGGTTGTGCGGACTGGGGAAGCAGTTCCCCAGCTAAGCAGCACTTCACAGCCTGTCAAGAAGAAGCAAAGATGGCATATGGTGTCAGGTGTTTGAGAGAAAGGAGAGGAAGGAGGTGAGACACAGGGAAGAACCAAAAAAGCCTCAGAAAAGCAATATCAGCAACAAAGAAATGGCGGCAAAGAAACCAGTCGGTGTGGGCAGGGAGAATTTTTGTGACAGGGAACCAGTGCCTCCCATGCTGTGGTTGCAGACTGCTGGGAAGTGACGGATTGACCTGCTGGGAAGCAGTGAATAGGCCTGCTGGGAAGCCGGGAAGCTGCCTACTGGGAAACTCAGAACTGGCCTACCAGGAAGCAGTAAATTGACCCACTGGGAAGCCGAGGATCAGCCAGCCAGGAAGGGGGGATGATTGAACAGGGGGACGCAGGGTAGGGGGTGGGAAAGGGTGTTTCATTGGTTACCGGATGCTCTGTCTCCTGCTGGGACCTCCATGAATCTGCTTTCCTGTACTCCTTGTCCATTGATTTCTGACAGGAATCCAAGATGGTAGATCCATGGTGTGTTAGCTAATAGGGGACATCCACTCATAACTCTCCTCACTCTCTGTTCTGTAGTAAGTTTCTTATTCCATTTGGTGCTTGGTTGAGTTCTTTATCTCTTCATCTGATGCTTACTTAGGGTTCCAGGATTGATGTTTGTCTCTGTTTTACTTAGTTTTTTGGGTCTTTGCTGTAGAGGGACAGTGTGGTGCTGCTGTCTATAGCACCATGTTGGCTCCACCCATCGGCACTACTGTTATTTGGGGCCACACAATTCTCTGTTGTGGGGTACTCTCCTGCATTTCAGGATGTTTGGCTACATCCCTGACCTTTACCCCCACCCAAGCTGTGACAACCAAAAACTTTGAAACATTGCTAGATGTCTCCTGGGACAGCATCACCAGTTAGGAACCACTTGTCTAAGCCAGTGATCAAGTGTCCATCCCCTGCAGTCACTGCCCATGGGTGGACACTGAGGCTGGCCTTGGAGACCAGGCTGTGGGGACTGACATCCTTCTCTCTACCCCTACTCTAAAGCAAATAAGAAGGCTGAAACCCTCATGGCCACTGGCAGCCATTTGTCTACTCCAAACAAAACCAGCCAACTCCAGTTCTTGGGTGGAGATGCTGAGAGCAGCAGAATGGGCTCAGCAAAAAGACCTGGGTTCTTATTGGCTTTGTTTAGCCTCTGAAGTCCCAGTTACATGAAATCATAACATTTCTCAGTCTAAGCCAGTTTGAGTAAGGATATGGTGTTGCTTACTGATAAACTCATCTTAAATGATATAGTATGCAAATCCAAGGAAGGGACATTATATTAATTGATCAGTATAAACTGAATGCATATTTAAAGGCTGAATTCACCCAAAGTTCTGTATCTGTATGCAACCTACTCGAGACTGGATGCCTAACATTCAAGACAGAATGCCTGATATACCTTGTAAACCTGCCCCCCTCAGAATTTTCCCCTCATCTCAGTAAACAGCAACTCCATTCTTAGGGTTGCTCAGGTCAAAAACTGTGGTGTCACACTTGACTCCTTTCTGTCTCTTAGATCCCAGAATCCTTCCACTTCTTATCGTCTTCACTGCTTCCACTTTGGTCCAAGCCAATATCATGTGTGGTTGACATGATTTCTTAAAAAAACAGTTGCAATGGACTCAATTTCAACTCATGATGACCCCGTGTGTATCGGAGTAGAGTTGTGTCCCATAGGATTTTCAATAGCTGATTTTTTGGAAGTAGATCACCAAGCATTTCTTCTGAGGACCCTCAGGGTATATTCAAACCACCAACCTTTTTGTTATTAGCTGAACTTTCAAACATTTGCACCACCTAGGGACTCTATATTATTCTTGATGTTGTTCTCTTGGGCCATTGAGTTAATTCCGACATATACATGATCCTGTAAGACAGAGTAGAACTGCCCATAGAGTTTCCTAGGCTGTAATCTTTACAGGAGCAGATCACCTATAGATAGTCCCCCTCTATCCACACTTGCCTCCCTTCAACCTATTCTCAACGCAGCAGCTTATGTGATCAAGTTAAAAGCACATGTCACCAAATGCACAGTGCTATCCTGGGTAGGATGCTGGAACAGAAAAAGTGACAGTGGAATAACTGGTAGAATCAAAATAAAGTCTATAGTTTAGCTAATCATATCATGCCAATGTGAATTTCTTAGTTTTAACATGGTTACATAAAATGTTAACATTAAGGGAAGCTGAGTGAAAAGTTTATGGGAATGCTCTATACTTGTCTTTGCAACTTTTCTGTAAATCTAAAATTAAAATACAAAATGAAGTTTAAAAAAATGCAATTAATGACATTTCTCTGCTCAGAATTCTCCAATTGCATCTCATTTTGCTTAGAGTAAATGTCCAAGGACTTACCATCACTTCCAGAGCCTTTTGAGACCTGTCCTTGTGTCCTTTTTGAACTCCTCTCCTCATAACTGCCTCTCATTTGCACTGCTCTGGATATGCTGGCTCCCTCCTGTACTTCAACACACCAGACATGCTCCTGACTAAGGGCCTTTGCATTTGACATCCTACTTTCTGGAAAGCTCCACTCCCAAATACTCACGTAGCTCCCTCTGTCACTTTTTTTAGATTTTCACTTAAATGTCACCTTCTCCATGAGTCTTTGTCTGGCTAGCCTACCCAAAATAGTAGCCCTCCTCACCACATTTCCCTTCTCCCTTCTGGGCTTTATGTTTCTTCTTAACACACATCATTATCTGATATACTAGATATTTTCTTATTTACTCTGATTATTGTCTGTCTCACCACTAGGATGAAAACACTTAGAGGACAGTATTCTTTGTTTTGTTCACTGCTTTCCACAGAACGTATAATGGTGCTGACACTTCGACCATTCAATAAATGTTTGTTGGATAAAGGAATATGTGCATGTAGTATTCTGTTAGCTAAACTTGTTATCACGACTCTGTGATAAAAAAGTAACAGTCCTATACTCAACATATATCTGGAAAGCTTGAGAAAGAGAAATATGAGCTGAGTATAGTTCAGATAATTAATTACCTGGAGGAATTCATGCAAAAATCTCTCCAGGGAGTCCCTCCAAAGATATATTCCAAGCCCTTATGAAGGAAGCTCAGTCAGTTAATCTTTCCTCCCTTTTTTAAAAATTTCTAATCTCATTGTGGAGTCCTGGTGGCACAGTGGTTAAGAGCTTGGCTGCTAACCAGAAAGTCAGTGGTTCAAATCCACGAGCTGCTCCTTGGAAACCGTATGGGGCAGTTCTACTCTGTCCTATAGGGTCGCTATGAGTCGGAATCAACTTGACGGCAATGGATTTGGTTTTTGGTTTTTAATCTTAATGTACTTATTTCTAAAATAAGATGGCCACTTCTAAAGTGCAAAGGTAAATGATTTCTTGGGCACTCAGCAAGTACTTGTGAATAAATTATTCCTACGTAGACTCTGGGGTACAGATAGAAATCTGGACTGATTCCTTTAAATGAAGAAAATGCTAAAACCACTCCAAATGTCCAGAAATTACACACAGAGCCTTGATTCTCCTAGACCTCACAAATGAAGTGCAATTAAGTGCACACGTGTATTCAAGATAAAGGAGGCTGCTTCCAGCTCTTCTCTGCTTCTCTCTGCTCTTCCTGCTGTGTCCTCCACCCTATTCCCATCTGCAGCCTCCTCTCTTACAGCCCCCCAGACACCACTTCCTACTCCCCCCACTTCTTTTCCCACCACTGAAGAGCACAGGGCTTGAATTTCTAAGTCATATATTCAGACTCAGTTCAGCCATATGGTCACTGTGTGTCCTTTAGCAAACCACGGAAATTCACTTTAAGTATATAATATCTCACAAACTGGTTGAGCAAGTGTTGCAAATTGTAAAGTGATGCAAAGAATGATGTTTCTATTATTTCTGTTTGTTGTTTTTTATCTTCCCTACCATGATTTTTTTTCTTTTCAATTCCTTCTATCCTGCATATATTTAAACTAAGCAGCATTTCTCATTCTAACTATGCTTTGCTATTCCCAGATATTAGCATAAGCAAAAAAAACAAAAACAAACAAATAAATAACAATAACAAAAACCAAGAAGATGAAGAAATGGAAGAAACAGATTTAAATCCTGGGGAGTTGGGGAGAAGGAACACATTTTAACAAGTTTAGATTAACAGGTCATCGCATTAGAGATAAAAAGCAATGGGTAGGGTAGTGGAGCATGATACAAGATTTGCACAAAATAAAATTCCTGCTCTACCATATGACTGGGATTCTGATGTACTTCACAGCTTTACCTTAAAGAGGTTCACAGTGATCTTCCTCTTTTAAACATAAAGGAAGTTAAGAGACAAGCTAAAGCTGTGTCTTAGGGCCTTAAGGAACAGAATCCTAAGTCAGAGATGGATTATCCAATCAGCACCTCGCTTACCTTGCTTACCAGATCATCATAGATTCTGCTTCTATGTGTGGCTGGCATCTGTCTCTCTCCCAACCCCACAGCACCTTTCTATAGAATCAAAGCCTTTTCTCAAATTTACTATCCCTGACAGGGGTAGGTGATCCAGTAAGCAAAGGGAGCACTAATTAGTAAGCAAACATAAGGAAGTCCATGCTTCTTGCGCTTATTGGATAATCCTCCCCTATTTTCAGTTTACAAATCTGAGTGTCACTATGCATATCATTTCTAATTTGTGTTGTGGGAAGGCAGGAACACGGAAGCTAAAGAGAATTGTGAAATCTGGGCTCATAGGGCCTGAGTCTCCCCTTAGTGCTCTCTTTTCCCAAGAAATCCCAAGAGTTTTGCCCTCTTCATTTTGTTTATTTAAATCATACTCTGCTCCTATTTTCAGATGGAGAATCAAAATAATGATTTTTCAAAGGGCTCAGATAATTAATCCAAGATCCAAGTCCAAATGTTTCTGGATATCCAGAAAATCCAGTTTCCTTGTGGTCAGTCTAGTGGGTCAGTCTCCTGTTTAGAACACCCTAGATTCACTCCCCAAGCCTTGCAAAAGTCACATTCTGGTTGGAGGTAAGTGGAAACTGGACCTTGTTAATAGAATCACAAATGCATTTTGCATGTTTCAATTGCAAGTTAGCTGACAGTATTCTCCAATGCTGTGTAACTTTAAGAAGGCAGTGATTGGACCATATGATACAAAGTACTGGCTAAAGCCCAGCCTTGGTAAGGTTCTAGTGAAGATGCACCCCCCATTGCAGCCAGAAGATGCTTGTCTGGTCACACATTGCATGTGCTTGCTACAGCTCCACTCTGAGCCCCAACTGCTATATCTATGATTAGGAAGGGGGGCAATAATATTTTCCCAGAATAAGCTTTACCTAGGTCTGTTCTCCCAGCCTTCCCATTCCTCCCTCTCGTCTCCACAGAGGATGTAAGGCCCAAATCCTGCCATCTTGTGGCATCCTCCTTTTGCTCTGTAGTTTCCATCTTCTCATTCTCCTTAAGTATTCCCCCATTGACATGCAATAAGAACAGGTTCCTGCCTGATCTATGCTACAGCAAGCAGCATTGCTCCCCTGGGGACTTAAGGTGCCCAAGAGAGTCAGCTGTACTGAAGATACCGTTCAACTGTGAAGCATCCTTCGAAGAAAGGTACCAGCTCTCTGCTATACTCCCCACCTAACCAAGACGACCAGTCCTCAACTAGCATGTCTTGAATCCCAGAAGGTGTCATTCTGCCAGGTCTCCTATGTGAATCCTTCCTAGGCTGGCAACGTCCATTCTCTAGGCAAGTGCCTTGGGTCAGCAGAGCCATGAGCAGGCAGAAGCAGGCCTTTTCTCTGGAATGCTCTACAGAGTCTGTGGTTTTCAGAAGGTGGAGGATGATTCCCCAACATGGTTTCCCCAATGGAAGGATGATGTGGATTCCAGATGTGACTTCCCACTGCTCTTCTATCTCAGGGTAAATACAGCAGCCTCACTCCTGTGCAGGAGTACCTTAGGTGGGATGACACCGTTACTTCTCATGATCAGAGACGCATGAATGACATTTCTTTTCCTTTTCTGAAAAATCAACAACAGGTGTATTGTCCTCTGCCACAGTGTTTTTCACATGAATTGCTGTACAAAATGTATTTAACATAAAATTATTTGAAAGCACTAGCACTACAAGCTTATTTAGCTTGAAGAATTCAATGTGGGTAGCAAATGAAATTCTAGGGAGCATCAAGATCTGTTCTCACTGCTCTTCATTTGTTTCAAAATTTTGTTTTCAAATTTTGGCTTGTGCAAGCCCATTTAACATTTCTGAAATCAAATCTGACCTGGAAAAGTACTTTGTCATTATGGCTGGGGAGCCAGATGGAAAGCCAGCTGTCCAACACAGGCCCATTGTGATCAGTAGTAACCAGTGGCTTCTCTCAGGACACATGTTCTTTACATAGGCACAGCCCCTGTCCCAACCGTGTGAAGAAGCTTCACTTTTGCTGTGCACTATCAGCAATTGTCAGGTATGGTGTGAATGAAGCTTGTCTACTTTTTAGGAATAGGCTGAGAATGCCTAGCTCCTAGATCCAACTTGAAGTCCAGCTATAGGGTCGATATGCAAATATATACTTGGTCTTCCCTCCAAGAGCTGCTCTGGAACAGCACTCATCATGCCAAGCTTACTGGGGATTAGGTCTCACTTCACTTTTTAGTTTTTGAAAAAAGAGTTCTACCAACTTCTCTGAGCTGCTCTTCAAGTTAATCCACATGGAGAATAATGCAGACAGCTGTCACCCTTGGAAAGTGTCCTGGAATCCCTCTACCAACATCCCACAGACCGCAGTCATCCCATTCTGGTAGCTAAAACACTGTTTTAAACCCATAATGCAGGTGATTAGGGAATCCAGGCCTACTGGGCTTAAATTTATCGATAAATACATTGGAAGCAAATTTTTTAACTTGGTCTGCCAATAATTATACACTGGTTGCTCCCAGGTGAGTAGTAATGACTGCTTTCCTATAAAACCATATTGGTAGTTGAGGTCATTGGGAAGGAACTAGGTTGGTGCTATGAGGGAACATTGGGAACCTCTTCCATCTGGGACTTTGGGGAACTAAACCATTTGATTTAAAAAATATTTTCTGAAGTTTTTTTTTCTTTCTTGGATTAGTTCTCTACTCTAGGACAGTTCAACTATCTTGGTATAACTAATAAACAACAACAACAACAAAAGAAAAAATCCTTTGCTGTCAAGTCAATTCCAACTCATAGCAACCCTGTAGGGCAGACTAGAGTTGCCCCATGGAGATTCCAAGGAGTGCCTGGTGGATTTGAACTGCCAACCTTTTGGTTAGCAACCATAACTCTTAACCACTATGCCCCCAGGCTTTCCATAACTAATACTCCTTACAGTTAAATGTCTGCAAAGTGCATAAACAAACAAAAGTAGGATTTTTACTTAAAAGAGTCATTTCTTAATATACTTTCTCTACTTTTCTTTCTTTCTTTTGTTTTGCTTTTCTTTCTTATAATTAAAGATGGAATATGAAGGTGAGGGTAGAGACAAACATCAATCAAGAACTTGTGCAAGGGTGAATAAAACAAAAAAAGAAACCAAACCCATTAGCATCGAGTCAATTTCGACTCATAGTCGCCCTATAGGACGGAGTAGAACTGCCTCATAGGGTTTCCAAGGAGCAGCTGGTGGATTCCAACTGCAGACCTTTTGGTTAGCAGCTGAGCTCTTAACGACTGTGCCACCAGGGCTCCTCGCAAGGGTGAATAGATGACTTAAAAAGAAACCTGGCAAGTCTCAGAGACCAGATACTTCCATTTGCATGGTGGAGAAGCACAAGACCTTTCCTCCACTTCTATCCTGTAATTGTCACAACTTCTCTCACAGTGCGTTTTCAGATATCCCTTCCAATGTGTTTTTCCTTTTTCCTGGTATTGTCTTTTTGAACTCTCGTTTGAGATGACAAAGTGTCATCACACTTTGTCAAGATCTAGAAAACAAAGAAGAATTGATGGAAAGTGCAGGGGTTAGAGGAGTGAAAGACAGACTGACTTTAGAAAAAGAGAACTCGTGGGGTAAAAGGTGCTCTGCCTAGAACAGGAAAAGTAACAGAAAAGGATGGAAATAGTCAAAAAACAAATTAAGATTAATTCCATCACCTTCTTTCACAGACTCACCCATGATTTATTGACAAAGAATTTGTCATGGTTTGAATTATGTCCCTCCAAAAATGAGTGTCAGTTTGGCTGGGCCATGATTCCCAGAACTGTGGTTGGCCTCCATTTGTAATTTTATGTTAAAGAGGATTAGGGTGGGATTATAACACCACCCTCACCCAGGTCACATCTCTGATCCAATGTAAAGGGAGTTTCCCTTGGGTGTGGCCTGAACCACATTTTACCTTACAAGAGATAAAAGGAAACGGAAGTAAGCAGAGAGTTGGGGACCTCATACCATCAAGAAAGCAGTGCCGGGAGCAGAGCGCATCCTTTGGACCGGGGTCCCTGCGCAGAGAAGCTCCTAGTCCGGGGAAACACTGAAGAGAAGAAGGCTGACAGAGAGAAAAAGCCTTTCCCTGGAGCTGACACCCTGAATTTGGACGTTTAGCCTACTTAAACTGTGAGGAAATAAACTTCTCTTCGTTAAAACCATCTACTTGTGGTATTTCTGGTATAGCAGCACTAGATGACTAAGACAGAATTATACATGGAAAGATGGTTTTTTCCAAAAAATAACGATAAAGTTAGAACACAGAATAAGCTACAAGGAGACAGGCCAGGAGAAACAAGGGGAAAAATAAGCTATTTTTCATAACACCTTCACAGGAGTTCAATGACAGAAATGAGATAGCAAGGTCTAAATCACAGAGCAAAAATGCATCTCAAGATTTCACATGTGTTTGGGGTACATGAATTTTTCAATGCTGAGCATTCTTCTCCCTCTCACTTCTACAATACTCCACAAAAATAATGGTTTGGAGAAAGTCATGCAATACTCCATGAGTTCAAGTATTATTTCCCGAATATAACCTCCTGCCTTACACAAGAAAAAGAATTTATACTTTCACCTTTTTCCGCTGTCATCTTCATAATAAGTTCAAATAAATACAGAACAGATTCATTATAAGAAAAATATTAAAAACAACACACTTAAAGAGAAAAATCACCTTTAAAATTTGACTTTGAAGAAGACTCTCTATGTTTTCATTAAAATGCAAACTTGAACCTGAAAGGACAGCCTAAGGTAGAGTGAAACAGCCTGAAACAAGGAAGGCACCCGGCATGTGCCTTTGAGCTGAGGCCAGCCTCACCCGGCGGCACGGCCGGTTACCACTTCAAGTGCAGGGACCTCACTCCACTGGGCCTGCACGCCTGGCTGCATTCGGGGCCCACCTTGCTGCTCTGATTTGTCACTGCTGTTCCCCACTTCCTGACTCTAGACCCTGCTATTTGCATAGGTGTGTGACGCCTACCCTCTGGCTTAGAGTGCAGGTAGGTGCTTTGCTCCATGTGGATGGCAGGAGATCCCTGGCCTCACCAAAGCCCGCTGTGAGGGTCCCAGATCTGAGCCACACAATGTAACTGGTGCCTGTGCACTTTTGGAATTGGAGTAAAACAGGAGCCCTAGGATTAAATTCGTTAAATTCACTGTATGTAAAGCCAGAGGGCACAGACTTCTGGCAAATGTCCTCCTCTTCTTCTTCCTGACACCCCATCTCAAAGTCCTCGGTTCCTGCTGCAGTGGCTTCACTAGGGGGGTGGGATGGTGCAGACCACACCAGGTGACACTGTCAGAGGGAGTGACACCAAAATGACTGTCTATAAATTTTTTGTGCAATGTTTCAGCAGAAATTTATTATTTTTTATAAAAATATCCCTACAGTAATTTTCGATATATGCTTTTCCACCCCCCACCCTTCTTCACCCCCACTCGGCCTCCTCTGCTTCCTGCCGCCACAGTCTCTTGTCCGGGAAGCACTGGCTGCTTGGATTCCACCCACCCACACTAGCCGGCTCCCTGAGTGCCATTTGTTGGCTGCTGGTGTTCCTTTTTTCCGCTTCTTTTGATTTCTTCTTTAACTCTCACCACCTCCACCTCCTTTCGTTCAAATACCTGGCTCCATGCGCAATCTTTGCTTCTTCCTGAGGGGCTGCGGAGCTCCATTTGAGTGTGGAATTGCTTCCTGGTCTGGGCTGCCATGCTGGTGGGATCCTGGGGCTTTTGTTTGTTTGTTTGTTTTCTTTTCCTTTTCTCAAGAGGGGAGCCCATTTTGGCTGGATGATGCTGCAAGGCTTGGGACCTACCCCTTCGGCTTGTGCAGATGCACAGAGGGATCCCTGAGAACAATTTCTTTTTTTCTGGATTTTTTTTTCTGTTTTTTGGGGAGGCTTTTCTTGTTCTTTTTTTTTAAAAATTGTTTTCCTTTTTTGTCTTTCTTCATTACTCATTTCTCATCTCTCTATACCTTCCTTCTCTTCCTGTTCCTTGAATACCTGGTGCTGAATACCTCTATGCCTCGTAGACAGGCTGTACAGCAACACCTGAGAACAACTTCCCAAGAACTCATAGCTGCACCAGTGGGATCCCTGGGAGCTTTGCTATTCTTTTTCCTTTCTAATTTTTATTTATTCATTCTTTTCTTTTTTTCCTTCTTCTTCTTCCCCTTTTTGTTTTTTGCCGTTTCATAGTCTCTCATCTCTCCACTCCAATGACAAGCTCCCCTAGCACTCTTTTTTCTTTCCTTGTATGATTTTGGCCCCTGTTCCTCTATCCTCTCTCCCATATCCATCTTAGTTACACACAACAATCTCACCCCTCCATCCTGCCTACCTGCACCGTGTGCTTAATATCACACCACCAAGCAGCACAGGCACGGTCTACTGGAACCTGCCCTGCACCGATTACTCACCCACCATGGTGGCTGTAGTAAGTGCCACTAACAACCCATCCCAGTAAATCCTCTTCAGCTAGACCTGCCCTGCTGTACCATATCTGAGAGAAAGACCCTGCCAATTGGAGAAGGAGGCGAAAAGTATTATGCCTAAAGATGAGCAAACAATAAAGAACACAGCCCGCCTGCTCAGACATAGTCAAATTTAAAAAAAAACAACAAAACTAACAAATCTACAATCAATAAGTGAGAAAAATAACTACAGAATGCCCTGAAGACAGCAGACAATATCAAAACATTTATAAAAACAGGACAGGATGGTTCCAGTAGGCATCCAACATAAAACACCAGATGACTTTCCAGTAGAAGAAAAAGCACTAGAACTACCTGATAGGGAATTCAAATCTCTAATGCTCAGAATTCTCCAAGAGCTGAGGCAAAAAGCAGACAAACATGAGGAAAAAATAGACTAATTCACAGAAAATACAGACAAAAACTTGGAAGAATTCAGGAAAATAATGCAGGAACAAAATGCCAAAATAAATTCACAACTAGAAATTATATAAAGACAACAATTAGAAATCCAAAAGATAAACAACAAGATTTCAGAAGTGGACTGTGTCATGGAAGGGCTGATAAGCAGATTTGAAACAGTGGAAGACAGGATCAGTGGAATTGAAGACAAACACTTGGATACAACTCTGTTTCAGGAAAACTCAGAAAAAAGAACAAAGAAAAATGAAGAGACCCTGAGAGTTACGTGGGATACAATCAAAAGCAAAAATTTTCGAGTGATTGGAATTCCAGAAAAGGGGGAGAAAACAGAAAATACAGAGAGGATCTTTGTGGAACTGCTGACAGAAAACTTCCCCAGTATCATGAAAGATGAAAAGCTGGCCATCCAAGAAGCTCACCGAACACCATATAGGAGAGACCCCAAAAGAAAATCACCAAGGCATATCATATTCACACTCACCAAAACCAAAGACAAACCACAAATCTGGACAGCAGCTCGTATAAAACAAGAAGTCACATACAGAGGAGAAACAATAAGACTAAGCTCAGATTATTCAGCAGAAACCATGCAGGCAAGAAGGCAATGGGATGACATATATAAAATCTTGAAAGAAAAAGAATTGCCAGCCAAAAATAGTATATCCTGCAAAACTCTCGTTCAAATTTGATGGTGAAATTAGGTCATTTCCAGATAAACAGAAATTAAGGGAATATGTAAAAGTCAAACCAAACTTAAAAGAATTATTAAAGGGAGTTCTTCAATCTGAGGACAAACAACTTCAGCTCACAGGCAGAATCTAGGATGCAGGATCATACCAGCCATATACCAATCTAGGAAATGAACTCTCGAGGACTATCCAAAACCAAAAGAAATACAACAGGGAATCAGAGCAGTTAATCAGTAAATGATAACAACATCAAAACAATAACAGAGGGAATAAATGGCATAGGTATAGAACCTTCTAATGGAGAGGAAGGCAAGGTGATACCAAGTAGTGATAGACTGCTTGAAACTTAGAAAGATAAGGGTAAAATTCATGGTAACCAAAAAGAAACTTAACAAACAGACTCATAAAAAAAAGAGGAAAAACATAGTCTCAGCAAAAACAAAACCTGCAGAAACAAAAGAAATGAAAAAAAAAAAAATCCACAGAAGTAACTCAGCACAAGAGAGTAAGAAGAACAAAGAAAACTTCAGCACCACAAAAAAAAGCACTATAAATTTCCAGCAACAAACTCACATCTATCAATAATTACACTAAATGTAAATGGACTCAATTCACCCATAAAGAGATGGAGAGTGACAGAATGGATAAGAAAACAGGATCCATCAGTGTGCTGTCTACAAGAGACACACCTTAGAAACAAAGATGCAAATTTATTAAAAGTCAAAGGTTGGAAAAAAATATAACAAGCTAACAACTACCAAAAAAGAACAGGAGTGGCAATTCTAATCTCAGATAAAATAGATTTTAAAATGAAATCTACCATAAAAGACAAAGAAGGACACAATATAACGATTAAGAGGATGATTCATCATGAAGACATAAACATAATAAACATCTATGCACCCAATGACGGGGCTCCAAAATACATAAAACAAACTCTAACAACACTGAAAAGAGAAAGTGACAGTTCCACAATAACAGTAAGAGACTCTCAGTAAAGGACAGAACAACTAAGAAGAAACTCAGCAAAGATACAGAAGACCTAAAGGGCACAGTCAGCCAACTTGACCTCATAAACATATATAGAACACTGTGTCCAACAGCTTCAAAGTACATTCTTTTCCAATGCACATGGAACGTTCTCCAGAATAGACCACATCTTAGGCCATAGAGCAATCCTCAACAAGATCCAAAGAGATAATGCAAAGTATCTTCTTTGACGACAGTGCCACCAAGTTAGAATTTAACAACAGAAAAAGGAAGGGAAAAAAAATCAATTACATGGAAATTGAACAGTACCCTGCTTACACATCACTGGGTAATAGAAGAAATCAGAGATGGAATCAAAAATAATTCCTGGAATCAAATGAGAATGAAAATACATAATACCAAAACCTTTAGGACACAGCAAAGGCAGTCCTCAGAGGACAATATATACCAATAGATGCACACATCAAAAAAGAAGGGACAAAATTAAAACATTAACTATACAACTCAAATCAATAGAAAGAGAACAGCAAAAAAAAGCCTGCAGCCACCAGAAGAAAAGAAATAATAAAGATCAGAGAGGAAATAAATGAAATAGAGAACAGAAAACAATAGAAAGAAGCAACAAAACTAGAGTGACAAAAGAAAAACAAGAGAGGATGCATATAACTGAAATAAGAAATGAAATGGGTGACATAACAACAGTCCCAACTGAAATAAAAAGAATCATAACAGAATATTATGAAAAACTATACTCCAACAAATTTGAAAACCTAGAGGAAATGGATAAATTTCTAGAAAGATAGTACCTAGCCAAACTACAACCAAGTGATGCTGAAAATCTGAACAGACCCAGAACAAAAGAAGTGATTGAAAAGGCAATAAAAAAAAATCCCAACAAAAAAAAAGCCCTAGCCCAGATGGCTTCACTGGAGAATTCTACAAAACATTCACAGAAGAGCTTGTACCAGTACTGCTCAAGCAATTTCAGAGCATAGAAAAGGAAGCAACACTTCCAAATTCATTCTATGAAGTCAGCAAAACACTGATACCAAAACCAGGCAAAGACTCCACAAAAAAGAAAATTACAGACCAATATCTCTTATGAATATAGATGCAAAAATTCTCAGCAAAATTCTAGCCAATAGAATTCAGCATCATATCAAAAAAATAATACACCACGACCAAGTAGGATTCATACCCGCTGTGCAAGGGTGGTTCTACATGAGAAAATCAATCAGCATAACCCACCACATAAATAAAAAGAAAGACAAGAATCACATGATCATCTCAATTGATGCAGAGAAGGCATTCGACAAAGTCCAACACACATTCCTGATAAAAACTCTCAGTAAAATAGGTATAGAAGGGAAATTTCTCAACATAGTAAAGGGCATCTATGCAAAACCAATGGCGAACATCATTTTTAATGGAGAGAGGCTGAAAACATTCCCCTTGAGAACAGGAACAAGACAGGGATGCTCTTTATCACCACTCCTATTCAACATTGTGCTGGAAGTTCTAGCTAGAGCAATAAGGCAAGAAAAAGAAATAAAGGGCATCCAAATTGGTAATGTAGAAGTTAAACTCTACCTGTTTGGGTAGATATGATACTATACATAGAAAACCCTAATGACTCCAAAAGACATCTACTAGAACTATTAGAAAGATCCAGCAGAGTCGCAAGATACAAGATAAACATACAAAAATCAGTTGGATTAGTATAGACCAATAAAGACAACGATGAAAAGGAAATCAGGAAAACAATATCATTTATAATGACGTCTAAAAAAATAAAATACTTAAGAATAAATCTGACCAGGGATGTAAAAGACCTATACAAAGAAAACTACAAGAAGAAATCAAAAGAGAGCTACATAAATGGAAAAATATACCATGCTCATGGATAGGTAGACTCAACATTGTGAAAATGACAATTCTACCAAAGCAATTTACAGATACAATGCAATCCCTATCCAAATACCAACAACATTCTTCAAAGAGGTGGAAAAACTAATCATTAACTTTATATGGAAAGGGAAGAAGCCCCGAATAACTAAAGCACTACTGAAGAAGAAGAAGAAAGTTGGAGGACTCACACTACCTGACCTCAGAACCTACTATACAGCTACTCTAGTCAGAACATCCTGGTACTAGTACAACGACAGATACATTGACCAATGGAACAGAATTGAGAACCCAGATGTAAATCCATCCACCTACAGTCACCTGATCTTTGACAATGGCCCAAAGTCCATCGAATGCGTAAAAGACAGTCTTTTTAACAAATGGTGCTGGAAAAACTGGATATCCATCTGCAAAAAAATGAAACTGGACCCATACCTCACACCATATACAAAAACTAATTCCAAATGGATCAAAAACCTAAATATTAAGCCAAAAAATATAAAGTTCATAGATGAAAAAATACTACCAAAGCTACAGGCCCTAATACACGGCATTAACAGGATACAAACCATAACCATCAACACACAAACCCCAGAAGATAAGCTAGATAACTTGGATCTTCTAAAAATCACACACCTATGCTCTTCAAAAGACTTCACCAAAAGAGTCAAAAGAGAACCTACACAGTGGGAAAGAATTTTTGGACAGTACAAGTCAGACAAAGGTCTAATCTCCATAATCTACAAGAAAATCCAACACCTCTACAACAAAAAGACAAATAAACCTATTAAAAAATGGACAAAGGAAATGAACAGACACTTCACCAAAGAAGACATTCAAGAGGTAACGGGCACCTGAGGAAATGCTCGCGATCACTAGCCATTAGAGAAATGCAAATTAAAACCACAGTGAGATACCATCTCACCCCGGCATTACTGGCACGAATCAAAAACACTGGAAATAACAAATGTTGGAGGGGCTGCGGGGAGATCGGAACTCTTATGCACTGCTGGTGGGAATGCAAAATGATACAACCATTTTGGAAAATGATACAGTGCTTCCTCAGAAAGCTGGAAATAGACATACCAAGTGATCCAGCAATCCCACTCCTAAGAATATACCCTAGAGAAATAAAAGTCGTCAGTCAAATAGACATATGCCCACCTATGTTCATGGCAGCATTGTTCACAATAGCAAAATGATGGAAACAACCTATATGCCCATCAACAGATGAATGGATAAACAAACTATAGTACATACACACAATGGAGTACTATGCAATGAGAAAGAACAACAATGAATCTGTGAAGCATCTCATAACATGGATGAAACTGGAGGACATTATGCTGAGTGAAATAAGTCAATCCCAAAAGGACAAATATTGTATGAGACCTCTATTGTAAAAACCCATGAAAAAGTTAACACAGAAAATGTAATAATCTTTGTTGGTTACCAGGGATGGGAAGGTCATGGAAGCTCCACAGACACATCCAAACTCCCTGAGGGACTGAACTCCTGGGCAGAGGGCTGTGGGGACCTTGGTCTCAGGGAACATCTAGTTCAATTAGCATAACACAGTTTATAAAGACAATGTTCTACATTCTACGTTGTTGAGTAGTGTCTGGGGTCTTAAAAGTCTGTGAGCAGCCATCTAAGATACTCCACTGGTCTCATCCCTTCGAGAGCAAGGGAGAATGAAGAGAACAGGATACAACGAAAAGATTAGTCCATAGGACTAATGGACCACAGCTACCAAGGACTCCACCAGACTGAGTCTAGTACAGCTAGATGGTGCCTGGCTACCATCACTGACTGCTCTGACCGAGATCACAACAGAGGGTTCTGGACAGAGCTGGAGAAGGATGTAGAACAAAATTCTATCACACACAAAAAACACAAATTTACTGGCCTAAAGGAGACTGGAGAAACCCTGAGAGTATGGCCCCTAGACCCCCTTTTAGCTCAGTGGTGAAGTCACTCCTGAGGTTCACCATTCAGCCTGGGATTAGACAGCCCCATAGAACAAAACGTGACTAATAAGGCACAGCAGTCCAGGGACAAGGGCTAGACGGCAGAAGGGGACAGGAAAGCTGGTGACAGGGAACCGAAGGTTGAGTAAGGATATTGTTGATGTGTTGTGAGGTTGTTAACCATTGTCATAGGGCAACATGTGTACTAACTCTTTACTGAGAAACTATTTTGGTCTGTAAATTACCTTCATCTAACGTGATAATAGCAGCATCATTGTAAGAGCATAGTCGATGTCAGTGAACTGTGCATGTAGAAATTTTTGAATTGGTGTATCTTTGGCTATGTATATTTTCACACAAAAAAAAATGTCGAGAAGGGAGAGGGTTGAAATGTCGTGGGGTTGTTAACCAATGTCATAGAACAATATGTGTACTACTGTTTAATGAGAAAATATTTGTTCTGTAAACCTTCACCTGAAGTACAATTAAAAAAAAAAATCCCTGTAGTTAGTTAAAACCAAAAAACATTTTTTGGAAGCCCAGCTTACCTGTATTGATATACCTACAAAGGCAGAACTCTATGCTAATTTACTTTCTGAACCTTCTATCTTATCGTGCTATGGTGAGAGCTGTCATTACTCATCTACAATGACACTTCACATGGTTTTGTCAACTCAAACTATAAGCATATAAGCATGCGCTGTTGTTTGTGTTGCTGTGGTGTTTTTAGTCACTGATTTTGTCAAATTTTCTGGTGTTTTAGCTACGATATTGTGGTAATTAGCATGAGGGGTGACATTGTGAGTTACTGTACTGGGTGGCACAATCCTAGTTTGGCCACTATACTGCTGGGCACTTTCTCCTTCTGGACCCAGTATCAGCTCTTATCATCTTCATCCCACTGCTTCACCCTCCTAGTGTACTCTTGGGTGGTAGTATTACAACAACGCAGGAGGCGGCTGCAAAAGCATCCATGACTTCTGTGCTAGATGCCATGGATTGTGGCTGTGACCCAGAGGAAGAAACCCCAACTCAGACACGAGATTCAGATGGGAATCACGTCCCCTGTCATCCATAAAGTGTCTTTATGTCCTGAAGTTACTATAAAGAGTGAATAAGAGCAAAAACTAGAAAGCATATTGTACATGAATAAACCTGTCTATTGAGTGGATTCTGACTCATGGAGACCCCATGTGTGCAGAATAGAACTGCTCCATAGGGTTTTCAATGGCTATGACCTTTTGGAAGCAGATTGCCAGGCCTTTTTTCTGCAGTGTGGCTGACTGTGATCCAACTGCCAACCTTTAGAGGAGTAGAGGAGCACAGACCACTGGCACAGAAGAGGAAGCTTTTTGTAAGTGAATAGCACTGTTTAAGTGCGGACAACTGTCTTTCAGACTGACTCTGCCCCTAACAGTAAGGTGTGAACTTGGCTGTGGCAAACAGCTGTGAGTGGTGAGGCAGAGAGACCATGCACCCCTACCTACCCTCATAAGGATTTGTTTTACACCCACGGGGAACAGGGCTGGATGAATGAATCTGCCTCAAACAGCATGTCCAGCAGGGCAGGAATGGCCTGTGATCTTCTGTTCTCTCCACCTCAGTTTAGAGTATTGATCTCTACCACCGTCATCTCACTAAGTGCTAGACGAAGCATTTTGTCCCATTCAAAAACCCTTCAGTCATGAGCCAAGTTTTATTTTATCCTTTAAAATAATGTCCTGCTATAATTCTTCGGAGTCATTTAGCCCTCTTTGGTTTCCTTTGGCAGAGTGAAAATCATGCAAAGGGAAAGAAGTCCTAAAGTGTTCATTTAAAAGTGAGTATGCCCCATCACCCCAGCATTTCCTTCAAAAACAGATCAATAACCTGAAAGGACAAGTTGCACTTTGGCCCTTCCTGGTTTTCACACACACAGTCCAAACAGGATTGGTGGACTTGCAGCTGGCCTGGGCCCTCTGTGCTGAGGTCGGGCCCAGCCCACCTGTTGCACATTCAGTATCCCCTCCATCTGCTCCAGCACCTGCTATGAGTCTGTGCCCCTTCCCTACTGATCTGCCCACCTGTCACTCTGTCACTCGATGACTGCCCCTTCTGTTTTGTCTTCTCCCTTGAGTTCATGGCCAGGGAGCATTACAGGCTGACTCATCTGCCACTCTCTGGCAGCTACCCACTGCTAGCCAAGCTCTACTAGGAAGCATGTTGCATCCATTTCTCTGTAGACTTCCAGGCATATCCCTCCAACCCTTGGCTTCTGGGCTGCTTGCTGCACTGCCTGCCATGGAGCTGGGGACTGCTGGGAGAGTCCTGCCACCTGCTCTGGGTTTGGCTTCCAGTCAGCTGTTTGTACCATCTGCTTAGAAATGCCAAGTCAATTCCTGATGGAATTTTCTCCCCTTGTCAAAGTGCATAATCTCTAACGTCAGGGCTGTGTGTCAGACCCACATTCAAACTGCTTGGTATTGATGGTCTGCGGTAGTAAGATAGGATATGGGGCATTTAGAGTTTTAGGACATAAGCCTGCCAGTGCCAGCCACAGTCCTCGTAGTTTCCAAGGTACAATCTGGGCATTCCCATGCCCATTCAGAAGGCACCCAAAAAAATCCCAGTTCATGAGGCTAGAAAGGAAGGAGATCTGGCTTGATGTTCTTCAGAAAAAGGAAAGAGAAGAGGTAAAAGAAGAAAGAAGTTATGGAGTATGTGAAAAAAGATGCCTGGGTGGCACAGAGGGTTTGCAGCTCAGCTACTAACAAAAAAGCTGGAGGTTTGGCACAAAGAAGGAAAGGCAAAAGCCTGGTGATTTACTTCCATAATATTTGTTGTTGTTGTTAGGTGCCATCGAGTCGATTTTGACTCATAGAACCCCATGTGACAAAGTAGAACTGCCCCATAGGATTTTCTAGGCTGGAATCTTTACAGAAGCAGACCACCAGGTCTTTTAGCCATAGAGTTGTTAGGTGGATTTGAATCACCAACCTTTCAGTTAGCAGCCAAGCACTTTACCATTGCACCTCCAGGGCTCCTTATTCCTTAAGACTACAGCCATTGAAAATCCTATGGAGTGCAGCTCTACTCTGACATACATGGGGTCACCATGAGTCAGAATCTACTGTACCGCGTTTTGGGAGGGGTCAAAGAGGAATGGTGAGTGGGAAGAGATGTAGGTGAACAAAAGGGGTGAAATATAGAGCCTGTGATTATTTCAAGGTAAAATACATAAATCTCAGGAGATTACCCCATTTCTTGTGACATTTATAGCAGAAAATGTAGGAAAACATTGAATTAGCTGACATAATGCTCAATGATATTTCTACATTGTCATGAAAAAGCATGCAATCACTAGGTACACTCTCTGATATCTTTTAATAAAGATTAAACACACAACTTTGTCTTCATTCTGTGCTTTCCCCATTGCCTATACATGGTTTGCCAGAAGGAGAGTTTCTCCATTATTTCCTCCACCTCCATGTCTGATGCACCCATTTGTTTCCCCAGCAATAGTGACACAGATCAGAAGAATCAGAGCAACAGGCATTGTACTTGCCAAAAGACACAGCTTTGGAGAAATAATAAAGATGCCCCTTTCTATGTTACATGAACAATGTATTCCATAGGTGCCGGAGCATCTGCCAACAAGGCCAGTCACCTGAGCACTGAGCCCATCACCGCATCGGGACCACACACCGAAACAACCTAGTGCTGAATGCACCAGTACTCTGTGCTTATGCAGGAGGCCTTCTGCTGAATGAATGAAGGCTCCAGAATGTAGGCAACCAAGCAGCAGCTGGGAAAGCATTAAAATGTAATACCAATCTCAAAATAGTCATATTTTTTGTTTGTTTGTTTGTTTTGAGACTTATAAATGGTTAAAGAAACAGAATTCATCTTTGAGCAATAATGTTTCTTTATGTCTCATCATATCCCATTTTTCCCCAAAGATTAAAACAAATGGGGCTGTGGTGGTAAATCTTGTCATCAGCCTGACGAGTCGTGGAACTCTACTCTCTAGGCTGTGTGAGTAGACAGTCATCCCTACATGTGAAATGGCAGTCACACATCTCTAGCAAGGAAGCTGGAGGCAATGGTAGTGCCTAAGAACTAAGACAGGAGGCCTCAGAAGTGGCAGTTCTGTGTTATGGCTTCTGAACATTTCTCCACCCCATGGATTTCACTGACTAGCCCATTCTCTTTCAATGCTCATTCCACCTGCTGGTCAGAGCCCACTGTCTGGACACACCTGCCTGCATGAGCCTGCCCAGGCTGACCTGGGGGAGGTTACCTACTCCTTGTCAGGGGACAGACTCAGAATGCTGTAGCCTCAGAAAATCATTGTGTTCTCCTTGCTTGTAGACAGACCTAATTTACAAAATATATGACTGAGTTCATTAAAATGAATTAATTCATCCCTTCTTCTATTTATTCACTCAACAAATATGTAATGAGTTCCTGTCATGCACCTTGCACTTTGCCAGGTGCCGGCACTAACACAATGGACAAAAAACATGGATCCAAGTCTCTTGCAATCAAGAGAAAAAGCATGTCGTAAAAGGACCCAAATAATTATTTGCTTACAACTGTGCTGAGTGTTTTGAAGAAAATAAAGGGTGTTATGAAAGTGTAAACCAGCGGGGCCTCACTTGACATGGTATGGGTTTGTGAGTGGGACAACAATATTTAAACAGGGATTGAGAGAATGAGGAGAAGTCAGCCAGGCCAGGAAATGGTGGCTGGGGTTAGGATGAGGTGGGGGATAAGAAATATTTCTGGTAGGAGAGGAGGCTTTGCACAGACCCAGAGACTGGCCCAGAGGCAGGAATGGAACAAAGGCCAGCAACATGGCTGGTGGTATCAGCAGTTGAGTAGGTTCCCTGTACAACTCACATTGTCTACACTGGTAAGGGTGTCCCTGCACAGCCACATGCTGCAGGATGGTGTACAGTAAGAATGGAATGAACAGAAAGGAGATGGCCAGATTATGCAGGTCTTGTGTGTCCAGTTAGGAATGCATTTAACTGCAAGGAAGAGAAAACCAAGGAAAAGCAGCTTAAACAAACATGAGCTTATTTTTCACATAACTGTCTGGGGCTACTTTATCTAGGCTGGTGCAGTTGTTCAGTAAAGTCACCAGGAAATCAATCTCTCTCAGTTTTCTCTGCTCTGCCATCTTTTGCACATTGACTTTCTTCCTATAGTATCAAGATGGTTTCTTCATCTCCAAGCACCATTTCAACATTCCAGGCAATTAAAAGGGCTAAGAGAGATGGGGAGAGGGGTAAGGGTTATGCCAGCCAAGAATTCCCTATTTTCTAAGGAAAGCAAAGCTTGTCTTGGAAGCACTACTTCAGAAAGCCAACCTTATAGGCCATGCTAAGGATTTGGGGTCTTAAAATTTGAAGAATTTCAAACCATTTTCCAGTAATTAAAACTCTCAAACAAATCATATTACTACCAAATTTCTAATAAATGTATAGGGTTCTTAAAGATTATTAGCAAGTCATTGAACCCTTAATTCCATAGTGCTTCCACACTGATTAGTTTTATATTCTTTGAGAGTATACAAGAAGGAAGCACGTCTTCTTCATCTTCGCACCCCCTAGTATCCAGTGCAATATTTTGCATTTAACATTAAATGCATGTGTATTCATTCATGGAACAACTATATGCTGGCTGTCTGTTATGTACCAGGCATGGCTGTAGGCATAAGATGTTTACTGTGATACATTCCTTTAGGAACAATTTGGGAGAGACATATCTCCGTCCATAGTCAGTTCAAACTTACTTAACTCTTAAACTGGCAGCTGGCTGGTTAGAGTTTCTCCTAGTACCATCCCTATGGAATTGGTACTAGACAGAAGGAGAATGCTTTTACAATCTCAAATGATTGAGTGTGAATGAAGAATACACTACCATTCTTTACTATTCCTTTAGAATGGAGTTAAAGGGAAAAATAAACCACATTCCTGCCATAGCTGACAATCTCATTTTTGTCAGTCTGATGAACAGGGAAACATTATGGACTTTTCACAATTTATTTTCCTCTTTTCCATTAACAGCATATTTTAAATTTGATCCAGGATGGGAATGTATTTTTATGCATAGTGAGAAATTATATTCCCTTAAAAAATAGGGGATAGCAGAGCCTCACCTTCCCCACTGGCTTCTAATTCCTTGATGGATCTGATGAATTTTCTCCCAAATGCAGAGAAATCTTCATTTCCACCTGTGAACATTCTCAGGAAAATGATGGACTGCTCTATATGGCCATAAACCATAAGTCTACTGAATAAATGGAACTGGTTAAGAGGGAAGCACATTTTTTTATTTTTAATAGTCTATAAAATAGAAGTATTATGTGTCTTGAGAAAATTTGAAATTATACTAGAGTAATGCAATAGTGAGTCTCTAAATTGTTTGACCAATAAACTTTACCACTCCCTAGCTGATTTTTCTGTTTCCAATAAGATAGCAATTAAATGCATGATTTAACCTGAGTGGGTCAAGAATATGCAAGCTATACTTAAGATTAAAATTATAAATCTGCTAAAAGCTAGAATAAGATAGGGTCAAATAACCCCAGGCTTACATGAAAATGTTGAAATATCAGCATCAGCAATATCAACTAAGGAAAAACATGAAGTAAGAGTCTGTGCTGACATTAGTTACTTTGGTACAAACAATTGAAAGACAAATTAGTGCTTACACACTTCACAGTAATAATAGTAGTAATGATAATAATGGCTACTATGTATCTCTTTTAGTCTCATAGAAATCCTATCATGCATTCTAATCACCATTTTTGGAAACTTTGAGTCAGGTAAGTTGTACAAACTACACAGTTAGTAAACGCATAAAGCAGATCTTGACCATAGTTCTTTCAAATTCAACACTAGTGCTATACCATAATTTAATACTACTTTTTTCTTCAAAATAGAAAAGAAGAAATAATTCCTTCCAGCGCCGTTTTTTTTCAAATTTCAATAATAATAACAAAAACGGTAATATGATAGAAACTCTATAATAAAGAAGTTGGATTGTTTTTAGTGAGGATAAGAAGCTCATTATTGTCTTTGAGCACACCATACTTCCATTGCCATCAAGTCGATTCCAACACATAGTGACCCTATAGTTAAGAAATTAAACAGCATTTTTGGAAAAATGTTACCAAAAATTACAATGACACCATGCATCAACATTCTCCTTGATGCCCTGTTCCTTTATTAATTAAAATACACAACATGGAGTTCTGGCAAAATGGCGCTCTAGGCAGAAGCACCATGCCATCCCTCCACAGCAGAGATCCGAAAAACTAAGCTGAACAGAGAATACAACAATCCTGAAATCCTAAGACATCAAATGAAGAGATAAAGAACTCAGCCAAGCACCAAATGGAGTGAGATAACTGACAGAGAATGGAGACTGAGGAGAGATTCATGCAGAGATCCCCTACCAGCTAACACAGCGCGGATCCGCCATCTTGGACTCCTATCGGAGACCAGCAAACAGGGGGTACGAGAAAGCAGCCTCACGGAGCTTCCAGCGGGAGACAAAACAACCAGTAATTGGTGATATACGCTTTCCCACACCCCACACTTCTTCACCCCGACTCGGCCTCCTCTGCTTCCCTTGGCCACACTATCTTGACAGGGAAACAGTGGGTGCTTGGATTCCACACACCCGAAAGGGTGGCTGTCTGAGTGCCATTTGTTGGCTGCTGGTGTGGCTTTTTTTTTCGGCTTCTTTTGACTTCTTACTTGCCTCTCGCCACATCCCCCTCCCTTCGCTCAACTACCTGGCTCCGTGCAACATCTTTGCTTCTTCCTGAGGGGCTGAGGAGCTCTGTTCGAGTGTGGAGCTGCTTCCGGGTTTGGGCTGCTGCGCTGGTGGGATCCTGGGGCTTTTGTTCATTTGTTCATTTTGAATTGTTTGTTTGTTTTCTTTTCCTTTTCTTGAGTTGGGAGCGCTTTCTGGCCAGGCAGAGCTGCATGGCAAGGAACTCCCCTTCAGCTTCCACAGACGTGCAGAGGGATCCCTGAGAGCATTTCTTTTTTGTTGCTTTTTTTCCCCTGTTTTTTGGAAGGCTTTTCTTGTTCTTTTCTTTTTTCTTTTTAATTTGTTTTGTTTTCTTTTCCCTCTTTTTCCCTTTTTGTCTTTCTTCCTTGCTCAGTTTCTCGTCCCTTTATGTCTTCCTTCTCTTTCTGATCCCTGAATACCAGGTGTTGTATACCTCTATGCCTTCTAGCCAGGCTGTATTGCAACACCTCAGAGTGACTTCCCCAGACCTCAGAGCTGCATCTGTGGGATCCCTGGGAACTCTGCAGTTCTTTAACCTTTCTGATTTTTATTTATTCATTCTTTTCTTTTCTTCCCCTTCCCCTTTCTGTTTTTCTCCATTTCATAGTCTCTCATCTCTTCATTCCAATGACAAGCACCTCTAGCATTCTTTTTTGTTTGTTTGTATGTTATTGGCTCCTGCTCCTCTCTCCTCTCCGTCTCTTTATGGGTGCATTGAGTCCATTTACATTCAGTGCCAGTTAAGAAGGAGGAGAAAAGTATTGTGCCTAAAGATGAGCAAACAATAAAGAACACAGCACGCCTGCTCAGACATAGTCAAATTTTAAAAAAAGGACAAAACTAACAAATCTACAATCAATAAGTGAGAAAAATAACTACGGAATGCCCTGAAGACAGCAGACAATATCAAAACGTTTATAAAAACAGGACAGGATGGTTCCAGTAGGCATCCAACATAAAACACCAGATGACCTTCCAGTAGAAGAAAAAGCACTAGAACTACCTGATAGGGAATTCAAATCTCTAATGCTCAGAATTCTCCAAGAGCTGAGGCAAAAAGCTGACAAACATGAGGAAAAAAATAGACAAATTCACAGAAAATACAAACAAAAAATTGGAAGAATTCAGGAAAATAATGCAGGAACAAAATGCCAAAATAAATTCACAACTAGAAATTATACAAAGACAACAATTAGAAATCCAAAAGATAAACAACAAGATTTCAGAAGTGGACTGTGTCATAGAAGGGCTGAGAAGCAGGTTTGAAACAGTGGAAGACAGGATCAGTGGAATTGAAGACAAACACTTGGATACAACTCTGTTTCAGGAAAACTCAGAAAAAAGAACAAAGAAAAATGAAGAGACCCTGAGAGTTACGTGGGATACAATCAAAAGCAAAAATTTTCGAGTGATTGGAATTCCAGAAAAGGGGGAGAAAACAGAAAATACAGAGAGGATCTTTGTGGAACTGCTGACAGAAAACTTCCCCAGTATCATGAAAGATGAAAAGCTGGCCATCCAAGAAGCTCACCGAACACCATATAGGAGAGACCCCAAAAGAAAATCACCAAGGCATATCATATTCACACTCACCAAAACCAAAGACAAACCACGAATCTGGACAGCAGCTCGTGTAAAACAAGAAGTCACATACAGAGGAGAAACAATAAGACTAAGCTCAGATTATTCAGCAGAAACCATGCAGGCAAGAAGGCAATGGGATGACATATATAAAATCTTGAAAGAAGAAAAATTGCCAGCCGAAAATAGTATATCCTGCAAAACTCTCGTTCAAATTTGATGGTGAAATTAGGTCATTTCCAGATAAACAGAAATTAAGGGAATATGTAAAAGTCAAACCAAACTTACAAGAATTATTAAAGCGAGTCTTTCGATCTGAGGACAAACAACTTCAGCTTAGAGGCAGAACCTAGGATGCAGGATTGTACCAGCCAGATACCAGTCTAGGAAATGAACTCTCAAAGACATCCAAAACCAAAAGAAATACAACAGGGCATCAGAGCAGTTATTCAGTAAATGACAACAAGATCAAAAAGATAAAAGAGGGAATAAATGGCATAGGTATAGAACCTTCTAATGGAGAGGAAGGGAAGGTGATACCAAGTAGTGGTAGACTGCTTCAAACTTAGAAAGATAAGGGTAAAATTTATGGTAACCACAAAGAAAGTTAACAAACATACTCATTAAAAAAAAGAGGAAAAACATAAAGTTTCAGCAAAAACAAAAGAAAAGAAAAAAAAATCTACAAACAAAAGTAACTCAGCACAAGAGAGTAAGAAGAACAAAGAAAACTTCAGCACCACCCAAAAAAGCACTACAAAATGACAACAACAAACCCACAACTATCAATAATTACACTGAATGTAAATGGACTCAAAGCACCCATAAAGAGATGGAGAGTGATAGAATGGATAAGAAAACAGGATCCATCAATATGCTGTCTACAAGAGACACACCTTAGAAACAAAGATATGAATTTATTAAAAGTCAAGGGTTGTAAAAAAATATATCAAGCTAACAACTACCAAAAAAGAGCAGGAGTGGCAATTTTAATCTCAGATAAAATAGACTTTAAAACAAAATCTACCATAAAAGACAAAGAAAGACATATATAATGATTAAGGGGATGATACATCATGAAGACATAACCATAATAAACATCTACACACCCGATGACAGGGCTCCAAAATACATAAAACAAACTCTAACAACACTGAAAAGAGAAATTGACAGTTCCACAATAATAGTAGGAGACTTCAACACACCACTCTCAGTAAAGGACAGAACAACTAAGAAGAAACTCAGCAAAGATACAGAAGACCTAAAGGGCACAATCAGCCAACTTGACCTCATAGACATACAGAACACTCCGTCCAACTGCTGCAAAGTACACATTCTTTTCCAATGCACATGGAACATTCTCCAGAATAGACCACATCTTAGGCCACAAAGCAATCCTCATCAAGATCCAAAAAGTTGAGATAATTCAAAGTATCTTCTCTGACCACAATGCCATCAAGGTAGAAATTAACAATTGACAGAGCAAGGGAAAAAAATCAACTACATGGAAACTGAATAATACCCTGCTTACACATCACTGGGTAATAGAAGAAATCAGAGATGGAATCAAAAATTTTCTAGACTCCAATGAGAATGAAAACACATCATACCAAAACCTTTGGGACACAGAAAAGGCAGTCCTCATGGGACAATTTATAGCAATAGATGCATATATCAAAAAAGAAGAAAGGGACAAATTCAAAATATTAACTACAGAACTCAAACAAATAGAAAGAGAAGAGCAAAAAAAGCCCACCACCACCGGACGAAAGGAAATAGTAAAGATCAGAGCAGAAATAAATGAAATAGAGAACAGAAAACAATAGAAAGAATCAACAAAACCAAAAGTTGCTTCATTGAAAGAATAAATAAAATCTACAAACTGCTGGCCAGACTGACAAAATAAAAACAGGAGAGGACACAGATAACCTAAATAAGAAATGAAATGGGGGACATTACAACAGACCCAACTGAAATAAAAAGGATTATAACAGAATATTATGAAAAACTATACTCCAATAAATTTGAAAACCTAGAGGAAATGGATAAATTTCTAGAAACACAGACTACCCAAACTACAACCAAGTGATGTTGAAAATCTGAACAGACCCATAACAAGAGAAGAGATTGAAAAGGCAATAAAAAAAACTCCCAGCCAAAAAAGCCCTGGCCCAGATGGCTTCACTGGAGAATTCTACAAAACATTTACAGAAGAGCTTGTATCAGTACTATTCAAGCTATTTCAGAGCACAGAAGAGGAAGCAACACTTCCAAATTCATTCTATGAAGTCAGCACTGATACCAAAACCAGGCAAACATGTCACAAAAAAAGAAAATTACAGATCAACATCTCTCATGAATATAGATGCAAAAATTCTCAACAAAATTCTAGCCAGTAGAATTCAGCATCATATCAAAAATATAATACACCACAACCAAGTAGGATTCATACCAGTTATGCAAGGATGGTTTACCATTAGAAAATCTATCAACGTAATCCACCATATAAATTAAAGGAAAGAAAAGACCTACATGATAACCTCAACTGACACAGAAAAGACATTTGACAAAGTCCAACACCCATTCCTGATAAAAACTCTCAATAAAATAGGTATAGAAGGGGAATTTCTCAACATAATAAAGGGCATCTATGCAAAACCAATGGCAAACATCATTCTTAATGGACAGAAGCTGAAAACATTCCCCTTGAAAACAGAAACAAGACAAGGATGCCCCTTATCACCACTCCTATTTAACATTGTGCTGGAAGTTCTAGCTAGAGCAATGAGGCAAAAAAAAAAAAGAAATAAAGGGCATCCAAATTGGTAATGAACAAGTGAAACTGTCCCTGTTTGCAGATGATATGATACTATACACAGAAAACCCTAAAGACTCCACAAGAAATCTACTGGAACTAATAGAAAGATTCAGCAGAGAAGCAGGATACAAGATAAACATTTAAAAATCAGTTGGATTCCTATACACCAGTAAGGAAAACGATGAAAAGGAAATCAGGATAACAATACCATTTTCAATAGCTCCTAAAAAGATAAAATACTTAGGAATAAATCTGACCAGGGATGAAAAAGACCTATACAAAGAAAACTACAAAGCACTACTGCATGAAACCCAAAGGGATCTACATAAACGGAAAAACATACCATGCTCATGGATAGGTAGACTCAACATTGTGAAAATGACAATTCTACCCAAAGCAATTTACAAGTACCATGCAATCCCAATCCAAATGCCAACAACATTCTTCAAAGAGATGGAAAAACTAATTATTAACTTTATATGGAAAGGGAAGAAGCCCCGAATAACTAAAGCACCACTGAAGAAGAAGAATAAAGTTGGAGGACTCACAATACCTGACTTCAGAACCTGTTATACAGGTACAGTAGTCAAAACATCCTGGTACTGGTACAATGACAGATACATTGACCAATGGAACAGAATTGATAACCAAGATGTAAATCCATCCACCTACAGTCACCCGACAAAGGCCCAAAGTCCATCAAATGGGGGAAAAGACAGTCTTTTTAACAAATGGTGCTGGCAAAACTGGATATCCATCTCAAAAAAAATGAAACAGGACCCATACCTCACACCATATACAAAAACTACTTCAAAGTGGATCAAAGACCTGAATATAAAGCCTAAAAGTATAAAGTTTATAGAAGAAAAAATAAGACCAACACTTCAGGCCTTAATACACAGAATCAACGGGATACAAACTATAACCATCAATGCACAAACCCCAATAGATAAGCTAGATAACTGGGATCTTCAAAAAATCAAATACCTATGCTCTTCAAAAGACTTCACCAAAAGAATAAAAAGAGAACCTACACAGTGGGAAAAAAATTTTGGACAGTACAAGTCAGACAAAGGTCTAATCTCCATAATCTACAAGAAAATCCAACACCTCTACAACAAAAAGACAAACAATCCTATCAAAAAATGGGCAAAGGAAATGAACAGACACTTCAACAAAGAAGACATTCAGATGGCCAAGAGACACGTGAGGAAATGCTCGCGGTCACTAGCCATTAGAGAAATGCAAATTAAAACCAGTGAGGTACCATCTCACCCCGGCATTACTGGCATGAATCAAAACCACTGGAAATAACAAATGTTGTAAGGGGCTGCGGGGAGATCGGAACTCTTATGCACTGCTGGTGGGAATGCAAAATGATACAACCATTTTGGAAAATGATATGGTGCTTCCTCAGAAAGCTAGAAATAGACATACCATTCGATCCAGCAATCCCACTCCTAGGAATATATCCTAGAGAAATAAGAGTCGTCACTCAAATAGACATAGGCACACCTATGTTCATGGCAGCATTGTTCACAATAGCAAAATGATGGAAACAACCTAGATGCCCATCAACAGATGAATGGATAAACAAACTATGGTACATACACACAATGGAGTACTATGCAGCAAGAAAGAACAACAATGAATCTGTGAAGCATCTCAGAATATGGATGAAACTGGAGGACATTATGCTGAGTAAACTAAGTCAATCACAAAAGGATAAATATTGTATGAGACCTTTATTGTAAAAACCCATGAAAAAGTTCACACACAAAATCTTTGTTGGTTACCAGGGATGGGGAGTGGGGTGGAAATACCAAATAGGCAATAGATAAGTGGTACCTTGGGTGAAGGGTGAGACAGTACACAATACAGGGGAAACTAGCACAACTTGTACAAGGAAAGGTCATGGAAGCCCCATAGACACATCCAAACTCCCTGAGGGACCGAATTTCTGGGCAGAGGGCTGCGGGGACCATCGTCTCAGGGAACATCTAGCTCAATTGGCATCACACAGCTTATAAAGACAGTGATGTACATTCTAGCTTGGTGAGTAGTGTCTGGGGTCTTAAAAGCCTGTGAGCAGCCATCTAAGACACGCCACTTGTCTCATCCCTTCGGGAGAAAGGGAGAATAAAGAGAACAGGATACAAGGAGAAGATTAGTCCAAAGGACTAATTGTCCACAGCTACTCAGGCCTCCACCGGACTGAGTCCAGTACAGCTAGATGGTGCCCGGCTACCAGCACTGACTGCTCTGACCAGGATCACAACAGAGGGTTCTGGACAGAGCTGGAGAAGGATGTAGAACATAATTCTAACTCACAAAAAGAAGACCAGATTTACTGGCCTAAAGGAGACTGGAGAAACCCCAAGAGTATGGCCCCCAGACACCCTTTTAGCTCAGTGTCAAAGTTATCTCCGAGGTTCACCGTTCAGCCTGGGAGTCGACAGCCCCATAAAACCAAATGTGACTAACAAGGTACAGTAGTCCAGTGACAAGGGCCAGAAAGCAGAAGGTGACAAGGAAGCTGGTGATAGGGAACCTAAGGTTGAGTAAGGATATTGTTGATATGTTGTGAGATTGTTAACCATTGTCATAGGGCAACATTTGTAGTAACTGTTAAATGAGAAGCTATTTTGTTCTGTAAGCCTTCATCTTAAGTGAGAATAACAGCACAATTGGAAGAGCTTAGTCGATGTTACTGAACCGTGCATGTAGAAATTTTTCAAATGGTTTATCTTTGGCTCTGTGTATTTTCACCAAAAAAAGGTTGAGAAGTTAGAGGGTTGATATGTTTTGGGATTATTAACCAATGTCATAAAACAATATGTGTACTACTGTTTCATGAGAAACTATTTGTTCTGTAAGCCTTCACCTGAAGTACAATTAAAAAAAAAAATTGACAATAGCAACTCAAAAGATTAGATCGGAACCTTAAGGGGCAGTGACTTTATGTTAATGAGGGACAACTCAGAAAAGGAGGGTGAAAATGGTTGCACAACTCAAAGAATGTAATCAATGTCACTGAATTGTACATGTAGAAACTGTTGAATTGGTGTATGTTTTGCTGTATTTGCAACAACAAAAAAATAAATAAAATGAAAAAACAAAAAAAATTATTTAATACTAATTTAAATGTATAAAATGTGTTAATATGGGAATAATGAGAATTAGAACATTCTTGTTAAGTTTTATTAGACTTTACTGTTATTTTAAACTATGAAGACTATTACATTTGTTTCAAAAAAATAGTATTCTTGTCTTGCCCTGCAGGAGCCTATATCATCAGAGTTCCATGGCTTCTTTTGTTACTTTAGTCCCCATGCTCTCAATTCCAGTCTGATTTTAAATGAATGTATGACCCAGTGTCAGATGCAGGGCAGGTTCCTGTGAGGTTCTGTACACACTGTGGCTGGGAAAATCCCCAAACCTCCCATCATTGTCCTACTTCCCTTCTCCATTCCACTCTCAAACATCCCATGCCCCTCACACAAAAAGCAGTCTTTCAGTCTAAGAAAGGAATGCAGTATCAGATACAGTTTTAGACAAGATAAATATCCAATTCACTTCATTCAACCCAGGACATTTCTTCTTCATTCCTCTCATTTTTATATCTTTATCTCATAGACGAATAATGTACTGTTGAGCTCAACACACGTCTGGAATAATGAAGAAAGTTATTGTGTACATTTTTCTAATAGAGCATTTGAACATATGTTGGCACATGCAAATGATATATCAGCAATCAAGCAAAGCAAACATCTTTAGCATCTGCATTATACTGACATGCTCACAACCTAGAGAAATAAACTTGTTGTCTGTATAAGGTGGTACAGACCCAGTTCTCTCAGCTCTCACTACTGAGTACAACTACAAACCTTGAAAATAATGGAAGGAGAACAATGAGAAGTAGTAAGAGAAATGCAAAATGGTTTGGAAAGCCAAGATTAGAAGAAAAACACGGTGGCAAGATGCCTTAAACCTTCCCCCACCCAACAGAAAAAGGCGATCCAGACCCAGGGTTCCCATAAGTTGGAACTGACTCCACAACAAGTAATGACAATATGCAGAAAATTACAAAACTTTGATGAAAGAAATATAAAATCTAAATAAATGGAGAGATATTTCATGTTTATGGGTTGGAAGACTCTATAGCATTAAGATTTTAATTGCTTCCACTTTTATAAATAGATTTGACTCAATCCCAGTCAAAATCACAGCAAACTATTTTGTGGATATTGACAAACTTATACTAAAGTTTATCTGAAAAGGCAAAAGATCCAGAATATCCAAAAAAAGTACTGAAAAATAAGAACAAAGTTGGAGGGAAGACACCACTTTACTTCAAGACTTACTATAAAGCTACAGCAATCACATGGGGGTGTGGTGGAAAATACACAAAATAGATCAATGGAAAAGAATAGAAAGGTAAGGAATAGACCCACACAAATATGGTTAAATGATGGTTGACAAAGGAGCAAAGGCAATTTAATGAAGAAAAGATAATCTTTTCAACAAATAATGCTGGAACAATTCAATGGTCACATGCAAAAAAAAAAAAATGAATCTGAGGCAGGGCAAAGACGGTGGAGCAGTCAGACACTTCTGGTGGACCTTCTTACAACAAAGACCCGAAAAAACAAGTGGATTGGTTATATATGGCAATCTAGGAGCCATGAACATCAAGGGCAGACTTGAGGAACCAGGCTGAGTGTCAGTGGGAGGGAGAGACGGTTTGGAAGCAGTGAGGAGTTGCCAGACTTGACCTGGAGAGAGCCTGAGTCCTTCAGGCCTGATCAGCTCGGGGGTGAGAGGTGACACAGGCAAGCGGTGGTGCTTGGGAGGCATGTTTTCCATACCGGGAGAGACTCGGCACCAGAAAGTCCACACCACCACCCAGAACTAGTGAGAAGCAGCCCTGGATGGGCAAAAGATAAGTACTTGTGTATGGCCTACCTTGCAGATCAAAAACACCCCCGCTTAGGGAAAAACCTCTCTACCATTCACTTCCTCAATCCCTGCTCTGCACTGGGTCCCAAACTGGCTTCAGAAATTGCCCAGTCCACTGGGCCGGAAGTAGTATCCATCACATTCCCGGAACCATTCTCCCTCCCTTGGAGAGTGAACAAATTAACAAACGGGAAAAAATTAACTGCCGGCTCCCCTAAGCCAGGAACCAATGGTAGGCACAGTTCCTTTGCCTAGGCAGAGGCATAAGGGGTCCACAGACTTTGAGTGCCTTTCCCCCTGCATAGACATGTGTGGGCCCATTTCAACAGCATCGGCCTTCATTACCACAGTATAACAGGGTATATACTGAAAGTCTAACTACAACTGTTTCAGCTGCGAAGTGGCAGGTTCCTGACATTTGACATTGCTCTGCCCGTTAAGCAGGGTCTTCACCTACCCACATCAGGGGCTGGAGGACTGTAGGTTCCAACCCCACCTAGGCACCTGTGATAGGAGCCCTTGAATAGATGTGCCCCCCACTCCTTATAGGCAACAGCGTTGGGTGCTCATAGTCCAGCTGCAGAACCCATCCACCTATGCACTCTAGGGAACAGGGACATGCCTTCCTCCTGGACACTCGGGGGCAGCCGTCAGCCCGCTGCCTTGCTCAGAGTGTGTCCCCCTGCTGTAGCCAGATGCCTGTGCCTACACCAATCACCAGTGCCTGTCTAGGACTGTAAGTGGTAGCCTACACCACACACTTGTTGGCTATCTACCTGGGCACCTAAGCTGAAATCATACAGGAGGAGTGGGCAGACTCTTGAGCTCACATACCTAGTAATAGATCTAACCACCTGGTGACAGGACATTAGAGCTTCAAAGATGTCAATAATCAAACTAACTCATACAAGCAGCCTATCTGTGCATATCAAAACAGAACAAGAAGCTAGGACACAGTAAGCAAACATAAAATGAATAAATGTAATAACTTATTGATGGCTCAGAGACAATAGTCAATATCAAATTACATAAAGAGGCAATCCATGATGGCTTCAGCAATCTCCTAAAATAAAGAATCTAGGATTTTCCAGAGGAGGAAAATTTCATGGAATTACTGTAGGCAGAATACAAAAGATTAATATACAGAACTCTTCAAGAAATTAGGAAGGAAATTAAACAAAACACGGAACAAGCAATAGAGGAAATTAAAAAGATTAGAGAAGAGCATAATGCCAAATTTAACAGGCTGCCAGAATCCATAGAGAGATAACAATCAGAAATCCAGAAAATTAACAATAAAATTTCAGAAGTAGACAACTCAATAGAAAGTCATAGGAGAAGAATGGAGGCAATGGAAGTCAGAATTAGTGAAATTGAGGATAAAGCACTTGACACCAATTTGTTTAAGGAAAAATCAGGTAAAAGATTTTAAAAAATGAAGAAACCTTAAGAATTATGTGGGAATCACCTATGAGTGATTGGGGTACCAGAATGGGGGGATAACAGAAAAAACAGAGAGAATTATTGAAGATATGTTGGCAGAAAACGTCCCTGATATCATGAAAGATGACAAGATATCTATGCTCATCGAACCCCACATAAGGTAGATCCCAAAAGAAAGTCACCAAGACATATTATTCAAACTTGCCAAAACCAAAGATAAAAATAGATAGGGATAAAAGAAAAGTCATCTGCAAAGGAGAGTCAATAAAAATAAGCTCGGACTACTCAGCAGAAACCATGCAGGCAAGAAGGCAATGGGATGACATATATAAAGCATTGAAGGAAAAAACTGCCAACCAAGAATTATATATCCAGCAAAACTGTCTCTCAAATATGATGGTGAAACTAGAGCATTTCTAGATAAATGGAAGTTTAGAGAATTTGCAAAAACCAAAGCATAATTACAAGAAATACTAACGGGAGTCCTCTGATTAGAAAATCAGTAACATCAGATAACAACCCAAGACTAGAACACAGGACAGAACAACAAGATATCAACCCAGATAGGGAGGTCACAAAAGTAAATCAAAGCTAAAACACTGAAAATAGGGAAACAGATGTCAATATGTAAAAGATGACAACATTAAAAAAAAAAGAGGGACTTAAAAAATGTAGACAGAGGTTTTTCATATGGAGAGGAAGTCATGGCAATATAAAGAAATAAAAGACTAGTATAAACTTAGAAAAATAGGGGTAAATATTAAGGTAACCACAAAGGAAACTAGCAATCCTACAAGTCAAAAGAACAAACAAGAAAAATATAAAGACTCAGCAAATACTAAATCAACAACAATGAAAAAGATGAAAATAAAATACATAAACAAAAACAACTCAGCACAGAAAATTAAGTGGAAGAAAGACTGTGAACAACACACAAAAAAAGACATCAAAATTACAGCACTAAACTCATACCTATCAAAAATTATGCTGAATGTAAATGGACTAAATGCACCAATAAAGAGACAGAGAGTGGCAGATTGGATAAAAAAAACACAATTTGTCTATATGCTGCCTACAAGAGACACACCTTAGGCTTAAAGACACAAACAAACTAAAACTCAAATGATGGAAAAAATATATCAAGCAAACAACACTCAAAAAAGAGTAGGAGTGGCAATATTAGTCTCTGACAAATAGTCTTTAAAGGAAAATCCACCACAAAGGATAAGGAAGGACACAATATAATGACTAAAGGGTCAATACCAGGAGGACATAACTATAATAAATATTTACACACCCAACGACAGGGCTCTAAAATACATAAAACAAACTCTAACAGTGAAAAAAGAGATAGACAGCTCCACAATAGTAGTAGGAGACTTCAACACACCACTTTTGGTGAAGGACAGGACATCCAGAAAGACATGGAAGAGCTAAATGCTACAATCAACTAACTTGATCTCATAGACATATATCAAACACTCCAACCAACAGCAGCCACGTTGACTTTCTTTTTCAACGCACATGGAACATTGTCCATAATAGACCACATATTAGGCCATAAAGCAAGTCTTAACAAAATCCAAAGCATTGAAAGATTACCAAACATCTTGTCTGACCATAAAGCCATAAAAGTAGAAATCAACAACAGAAAAAACAAGGAAAAAAAATCAAACACATGGAAACTGAACAACATCTTGCTCAAAAACTACTGCGTTATAGAAGAAATTAAGGATCGAATAAAGAAATTCATAGAATCAAACGAGAATGAAAGCACACCTACCAGAATGTTCAGGACACAGCAAAAGCAGTGTTCAGAGGTCAGTCTATTGTAAAACATGCACACATCCAAAAAGAAGAAAGGGCCATAATCAAAACATTAACCCTGCTGGAACAAGTAGAAACAGAGTAGCAAAAGAAGCCCTCAGGTTACAGAGGAAAGGAAATAATAAGAATTAGACCAGAATTAAATGAAATAGAGAATAGAAAAACAATTGAATGAGTTAACAAGACTAAAAGCTTGTTCTTTGAAAAGATCAACAAAATTGATAAACCTTTGGCCAAACTGACAAAAGAAAAACAGGAGAGGAAGCAGATAACCCATATAAGAAATGAGATGGGTGATATCAAAACAGACCCAAATGAATTTAAAAGAATCATAAAATAATACTATGAAACTTGTACTCTAACAAATTTGAAAACCTAGAGGAAATGGACAAATTTCCAGAAACTCACTACCTACTAAACTAACACAAACAGAGGTATAACAACTAAATAAACCCATAACAAAAGAAGAGATTGAAAAGGTAATTCAAAAACGCCCAACAAAAAAAAAACCCTGGCCTGGATGGCTTCACTGGAGAATTTCTACCAAACTTTCAGAGAAGAGTTAACACCACTACCACTAAAGGTATTTCAGGGCATAGACAAGGATGGAATACTCCCAGACTCATTCTATGAAGTCAGCATAACCCTGATACCAAAACCAGGTAAAGACACTACAAAAAAAAAGAAAATTACAGACCAATATCCCTCATGAACATTGACGCAAAAATCCTCAACAAAATTTTAGCCAATAGAATTCAGTGACATATCAAAAAATTCACCACGACCAAGTGGGATTTATACCAGGAATGCAGGGATGGTTCAACATCAGAAAAACAATCAATGTAATCCACCACACGCATCATAAAACAAAAGACAAGAACCACATTATCTTATCCATCAATGCAGAAAAGGCATTTGACAAAGTCCAACACCCATTCATGATAAAAACTCTCAACAAAATAGGAATAGAAGGGAAATTCCTTAATATAATTAAGGGCATTTATACAAAGCCAAGAGCCAACATCATCCTAAATAGAGAGACTTTGAAAGCATTCCCTTTGGGAATGGGAAGAAGACAAGAATGCCCTTTATCACCACTGTTATTCAACATTGTGCTGGAAGTCGTAGCCAGAGTAATTGGCAAGAAAAAGAAATAAAGGTCATCCAAATTGGTAGGAAAGAAGTCAAAGTATCTCTATTTGCAGATCTTATACACAGAAAACCTCAAAGAATCCACAAGAAAACTACTGGAACTAATAGAAGATTTCAGCAAAGTTTCAGGTACAAGATAAACATATAAAAATCAGTTGGATTACTTTACACCAACAAAGAGAACTTCGAAGAGGAAATCACCAAATCAATACCATTTACAATAACCCCCAGGAAGATAAAATACTTAGGAATAAATCTAACCAGGAATGTAAAAGACCTATACAATGAAAACTACAAGACACTACTACAAGAAACCAAAAGAGATCTGCATAAGCGGAAAACCATACCTTGCTCATGGATAGGTAGACTCAACATTGTGAAAATGTCAATTCTACAGATACAATGCAATTCTGATCCAAATTCCACTGGCATTTTTTAATAAGATGGAGAAACAAATCACCAACTTCATATGGAAAGGGAAGAGGCCCCGGATAAGTAAAGCATTACTCAAGAAGAAGAACAAAGTAGGAGACCTCACACTACCTGATTTGAGAACCTATTATACCACCACAGTAGTCAAAACAGCCTGCTACTGGTACAACAGATATATAGACCAATGGAACAGAGTTGAGAATCCAGACATAAATTCCTCCACCTATAAGCAGCTGATATTTGACTAAGGCCCAAAACCCGTTAATTGGGGAAAAGACAGTCTCTTTAACAAATGGTTCTGGCATAACTGGATATCCATCTGCAAAAAACTGAAACAAGACCCATACCTCACACTATGCACAAAAACAAACTCAAAATGGAGCAAAGACCTAAATATAAAATTGAAAACGGTAAAGATCATGGAAGAAAAAACAGAGACAATGCTAGGAGCCCTAATACATAGCATAAACACAATACAAACTATAAGTTACAATGCACAAGCACCAGAAGAGAGACTAGAAAATGGGAGCTCCTAAAAATCAAACACTTATGCTCATCAAAACACTTCACCAAAAGAGTAAAAAGAGAACCTACAGATTGGGAAAAGATTTTTCGCTATGACAAATCGGATCAGCGTCTAATCTGTAAAATCTACAAGATACTGCAAAACCTCAACAACAAAAAGACAAATAATCCAATTAAAAAATGGGCAAAGGATACAAAAGTCACTTCGCCAAAGAAGATAGTCTGGTGGCTAACAGACACATGAAGAAATGCTCATGATCATTAGCCATTAGAGAAATTCAGATCAAAACTACAATGAGATTCATCTCACCCCAACAAAGCTAGTATTAGTCCAAAAACCACAAAATAATAAATGCTGAAGAGGTTGCAGAGAGACTGGAACACTTATACACTTCTAGTGGGAATGCAAAATGGTACAACCACTTTGGAAATCGATATGGCGCTTCCTTTAAAAAGCTAGAAATAGAAGTACCGTACGATCCAGCTATCCTGCTCCTTGGAGTATATCCTAGAGAAATAAGAGCCATCACAGGAATAGATATATGCACACCCATGTTCATTGCAGCACTGTTCACAATAGCAAAAAGATGGAAACAACCTAGGTGCCCATCAATGGACAAAGGGATAAACAAATTATGGTATATCCACACAATGTAATACTACGCAACGATAAAGAACAACGATGAAGCCGTGAAACATCTTGTAACATGGAGGAATCTGGAGGGCATTATTCTGACTGAATTTAGTCAGTCACAGAAGGACAAATATTGTATAATACCACTATTATAAGAACTCAAGAAAAGGTTTAAACACAGAAGAAAACATTCTTTGACGGTTACAAGGGTGGGGAGGGAGGGTGAGGGTTGCTTACTAGCTAGATAGTTGATAAGAATTATCTTAGGTGAAGGGAAGGGCAGCACTCACTACTGGGGAAGTCAGCACAGCTGGACTAAACCAAAGCTAAGAAGTTTCCTGAATACAATCAAACACTTTGAGGGACAGAGTAACAGGGCTAGGGATCTGGGGACCATGCTTTCAGGAGACATCTAGGTCAATTGGCATAACAAACTTATTAAGAAAGTGTTCTGCATCCTACTTTGGCAAGTGGCCATCTAAGATGCATCAATTGGTCCCAACCACCTGAAGTAAGGGAGAATGAAGAACACCAAAGACACAAGGAAAGGCCCACACCAAGAGACAGAAAGGGCCACATAAACCAGAGACTTCATCAGCCTGAGACTAGAAGAACTAGATGGTGCCTGGCTACTACCAATGACTGCCCTGACAGGGTACACAACAGAGAGTCCTGGATGGAGCAGGAGAAAGGTGGGGTACAGAACTCAAATTCTAGTAAGAAGACCTGATTTAATGGTCTGACTGAGACTGGAGGAACCCTGGAAAGCATGGCCCCTGGATTCTCTATCAGCCCGGAACTAAAACAATTTCTGAGGCCAACTCTTCAGACAGGGATTGGACTGGACTGTGGGATATAAAGTGATACTCATGAGGAGTGGGCCTCTTAGCTCAAGTAGATACAAAAGACTAAACGGGCAGCTTCTGTCTGGTGTTGAGACGGGAAGGCAGAGAGGGTTAGGAGCTGGTTGAATGGACACGAGGAATCAGGGGTGGAAAGGAGGAGTGTGCTGTTACAGTATGGGGAGAGCAATTAGGGTCACATAACAATGTATGTATAAATTTTTGTATGGGAAAAAAATTTTAAAAAATGAATCTAGACACAGACCTTACACCTCCACAAAGATTAACTAAAAATGGACCATAGACTTAAATGTAAAATGCAAAATTTTAAAAGTTGCAGAAGACATCATAGGAGAATTTATGATGAGTTCTAGAAAGAACACCAAAAGCACAGTCCATGGAAGAAAGAATGTATAAGTTGGGCTTTTTTCAAATTAAAACTTCTGCTCTGTGAAGAGAATGAAAAGACAAGTCACAGACTGGGAAAAAATACTTGTAAAACACATGTCTGATAAAGGATTTGTATCCAACATACACGAAGAACTCTTGAAAGTCAACAACAAGAAATCAAACAACCCATTTTAAAAATGGGTAAACAATGAGAAAAAACCTCACCAGGGAAGATATACAGATGGAAAATAAACACATGAAAAGATTCTCAACGTTTTGTCACTGGAGAATTGCAAATTAAAACAATGAGATACCACTACACATGTATTGGAATAGTTAAAATCCAGAAAAATGACAATACCAATGCTGGCAAGGATGTGGAGCACCATAAATGCTCGTTGTTGAATGGAATACAACATGGTACAGCTATATTAAAAGACAGTTTGGCAGTTTCTCATAGTCTCTCCATTTGATCCAGCAGTTGCACTCCTAGGTATTTACCCAATTGACTTCAAAACTTATGTTCACACAAAGACCTGCATTTGAATATTTATGGCGGCTTTATTGATAATCACCAATCTGGAAGCATCTTCAATAGATGAATGGATAAATAAACTATGGTACACCCATACAATGTAGTATTAGTCAGTGGTAAGAAGAAATGAACTGGCAAGCCACAAAAAACATGGAGGCAAAGTAAATGCTTACTGCTTTATGAAAGAAGCCAGTCTGAAAAAAGTATGTATGTACGATTCCAGTTACATGACATTCTAGAAAAGGCAAAACTATAGAGACAATAGAATGATTAGTGGTTACTAGGAATTTGGGGAAAGCAAGGAAGGGATGAATTGGTGGAGCACGGAGGGGCTTTAGGGCAGTGAAACTATTCTGGATGATACTGTAATTGTGGATACACGACATTATGCGTTTGTCTAAATCCAAACAACTTTACAACAGGAAGAGTGAACCTTAATGTACGCAAATGTTAAAAACATTTGGGATGCCGAGGGTCCCAGGAAAAAATGCAGACTGTGACAAGAGAATCTAAATGTATTACAAATGAATCAAACAAGTTCATTGAAGGGGATGGAGGAAAAGATGCTGATCTAAGTTACTTTAGAAATTGGGTCTGAAAGACTAAAGGCAAAAGAAGTTAGACATAAGACTGTACTCTAGTTGATAAAGTTATTACTCACAGGAATATGGGTTAATGATTCTAATACTACTATAGAACAATTAAGGAAATGGATGGTAGATGATAGGAGCCAAGTTTATCACTGTTGGAGTGGGAGGTTATACATAAGAAAGGGTTATAGGTTAGAATGATCCATATGGTTATGGACTAGAGCTTCAGACATCAATAAGAGCTTGTGTTTAACTTAGTATGTATGTTGTTGTTGTTAGTTGCCATTGAATCAGTTCTGACTCATGATGATCCTGTGTGTGCAGAGTAGAACTGCTCCAGAGGGTTTTCAAGGCTGTGATCTTTTGGAAGCAGATTGCCAGGCCTGTCTTCCAAGGTGCCTTTGCATGGGTTCAAAATGCCAAACTTTTTGCTAGTAATCTGTTTGCTGTGCCCAGGGACTCTAATATATATACAGAATGTTATATGATAGACATATTTGTAGATATGTATGTATACACAGGTTAGTATACATTGTTGTTGTTATTAGGTGCCGTCAAGTTGGTTCTGACTCATAGCAACAGAACGAAACACTGCGCAGTCCTGTGCCATCCTCACAATTGTTGCTATGTTTGAGGTCATTGTTGCACTCATTGTGTCAATCCACCTTGTTGAGGGTCCTCCTCTCTTTTGCTGACCCTCTACTTTATCAAGCATGATGTCCTTCTCCGGGGACTGGTCCCTCTTATACACATATATATTTTCTGCTTTGTCAACTGAGAAGGTCTAAAATAAAGGACACCGCAATAGGAATGAGCACACTGAGGTCTCAGGTCTTAGATTCTAAAACCATGTTCAATAAAAGTAACCAGAACTCCTTGGAGAAATGGCTGGTTCTAGGACTGGTACAGGAAATATACAAGGTGAGACTATAACATATTATAGTTTCAGAAAACAAGGAAATGCTAAAACAAAATAAAACAGCAAAAAGCAAGCTGAAAACAAAAAAAGCAACTTGATAGTGGCATGTCAAAGGGGCACAGGAGCCAACTGAAAAACTTCCCAAGGCCAAAATTGTAACAATCAGAGTGACAAAATAAAGTAGTATTGGGTTATAACCCAAACTATAAACATATCCATGAGTCCATACTAATATAAATTAAAATAAAAAATAAACTTTACAGTGGAGAAACCTGACAAACACTACTTCAGTCAGGTGATTAGGGTTAACGTCAACACGTAACTCATGTTGGTAGTATGTATCCTTGATATGATGTGTGAAAATGGCACTTTAGCTCTGTGATCTTCTTCCCCAAAGCCCATAACCTCAGTTTAATCATGAGAAAAACATTAGACAAATTTCAATACAGGACAACTTACAATAAGCCTGGCCAGTTCCCCCTAAAATTGAAAGTCATCAAAAATAAGGGAGCCTTGGTGGTGCAGTGGTTAAAGTGTTTGGCTGCTAACCAAAAAGTCAGCAGTTCAAATTCACCAGCCACTCCTTAGAAACCCTACGGAGCAGTTCACTCCATCCTATAGGGTCTCTATGAGTCAGAATCGACTCAATGGCAATGGGTTTGGTTTTTTGGTTTGGGTCACAGCTCAGAGGAGCCTAAGGAAACAAGATGACTAAATGTAATGTGGCATCCTGGATGGGATCCTGAAACAGAAAAAGGATCCTAGGTAAATCTAAGGAAATATGAATATATTATGGACTTCAGTTAGTAATTATATATCAATGTTCATTCATTAATTGTAACAAATATACTATACTATAGCAATATAACATTCTAGAAATAGGAGAAACAGTGGAAGGACTAATATGGGAATTCTCTATAGTATCTGCTAATTTCTCTGTAAATCTAAAATTGTTCTAAAAATAAAGTCTACGTACAACTATAAACCTTGACTATAAGTCTATTGTTAAGGGAGGGGGGGGGGCAACAGGAAGAATTCTTGTGATGATAGACCAGTTCAGTATCTTGACCATGGTGGTGAATACAAAAACCTATACGTGTGATAAAATCATACAGTTGCAAAAAAAAAAAAAAAAAAACACAAATAAGTACAACAGAATATCCCTTTTATAATAATCCCTTTATATATCCCTTTATATAATCCCTTTTATAATATTTTACTATAGTTTGGCAAAACGTTAACATTGGGGAAAACGGTAAAGTCTACGGATTTCTCTCTGTGTTATTTCTTAAAACTGTATGTGTATCTACTATCATGTTAATACGAATTCCAACTTAAAAAATTAAACAGTGCCTAAAAGAATGTTTTTGGAAGCAGCAAAGAAGGAAGAACTGAGGGATTTCATACCACTGAACTGTTTTTATGTGAACCAAGGAAGCTTAAAAATAGAAAGAACAGGGAAGTCCAAGAGAAAGTAATAGTAACAACAATAAGAACAGTAACAAGAAGAAGGAGAAAGGAAAGAAAGAAAAGAAGAAAAAATAATACTGCTCCCACTGGTAATCAGATGTTAACTTTTTTTTAGAAATATTCCTTTGGAGGACACCAGCAGTTTTCATCTTCCAGGATTGAGGCTGGTATTCACCTTGGGGGCAAACAATTCCTTTATTTTCCATAACTGGATTAATATTTCCATCATTAAGCAGAAATAAGGCATTCCATCTAAGCATGTGGCACACTGACTAGCAGACGGAAGGTTCTCAACAAATAAATTTTAATAATTAATAAAAATAATTAATGAAAAATACTAAGAAATTACAGACCTAAGATCTCAAGGAGCAATCAACGTAGTTGGCATTGGGCACTCTCTAACCCTTTCAAGACCCAGTTATTTTCTGCTTTGAATTCTTTACTGATACCACGTGTTTTCATTAATGGAAGCATGCTGAATAATTGTTACTGAATTTTTGGTAGGTAGCATGGATTTTTTTTCTTGCCCCCCTCAAAAGCCTACCCATAGAGTCCAGAGGGACATACCATGTCCCACTATTTCTACCCCCAGAGTGCCCCCCACCGCCGAGTCCACTGGGACAGATGTGTCTCAAAAATAAATTTTTGAAATTTCTATTTTCTTACCAAAAATGCACACACCTCTACAACACCATGTAGAAACAGTAATTGGTGGCACACAACCATTTTTTTTTTTGTTTCAAACAGCCATAAAAGCACCAGGCAGCATGCACTGTCAGTGGAAAAGCAGCTGCCCAGTGAACCTGAGAGGCAGCAAATGTTGGTGGGCAACTGTATATCCTGCTGGTCATAAAAAGGCTAGGATAAGGGTATAGCACTTAGTGCTCTTGTGCAGCACAGGCTTGGACTGCATTAACAAGCCATGTCCTGTTTCCCATGTGAGTAAGATGGACCAGGAGTAACAAGCACACCAGCCTTCCCTGCTATTGCTTTATGGAGGCATTCTCCCTCCATGGCCCTTCCTAGCAGACCGAGCAGCACAACAATAGTCCTGGCATGGAGGGTGACAGTGGCAGCCATCGATGAAGAGAGAAGTCTCAGGCCCCTGACAGGAAGAGGGGACTCAAAGGACTGGTGCTACTACAGGGCCTTTAGTGCCTTGTGCCACATCCCTCAGGCTCTGCCAGAGAGCCTCAGCAGATAACACATGACAACCGTTTACACCACATAAAAGTTTGGATAAATAACATGGAAATGTAAGCCTCCCCTGAGGCCCAGAACTCTGTATGCTGTCTTTCAGCATTGGAGATTTTGTCCCTTTTCCTGCACCTGCATCCACACTGGGGCAGCATCTGCCACATCACATAATACAGGTATAGACATACGAAGCCAAGTGATTGCAACTCCTCATCTGGCCTGCAGTTTGTCTGTCATGCTGTGGCCAGGAATGTGATCCTTGCTGACAAAAAGCAGCCCCTCACATTTGTTGGAGAGCTTTGTTCCTCTAGGGCCCCTGCTGTTTAGGGTTCTCTAATGAATCAGAGGTTCAGGCCTCTATCTCTTTGGCCCTTTCAGCCAAATGGTCAGATCACAAGACAGCAGGTGCTGCTTAGCTCAGCATTTGTGCCTCCAACACAAACATACCTCTGCCTGCCACATTCCAGAATCAATCAAGGAGGCTTAGCAGTCTTTGTGCACCAGTGTGTGTGTGTGTGTGTGTGTGTGTGTGTGCATGAGTGTGTGCATACACTCACATGCCCTTTGGTCTTGAGTGTGCGAGTGTATGTTTAACTTTGATGCTTTCTTTTTTATCTTGAGCCTTCTACTGAGAGTACTTGATATCCCGGGAAGGATGGAAATTAGTGTCCAGGAGGAATGGCTACAGCTAAGGAATCTGCAAGAGGGAAGATGCGAAGTGTCTGTGCTGACTTTGAGTCCCCAGGATGGAGGAGACAAATCAAGGATCCCATAGACCACAAATCAATCACAGTAACCTTCCGGTAAGGAATTACAAACAGTATTCAGGAGTATATTATTCCACAATAACACAAAAAGTGCCTCATTTAATTTCCCTGAAAACTCCATCCATAGAATATACCCAATGTATATATTTACCTCCAAATAGTCTCATTGCTCTTTGAAAAGGACAGAATATCATTATTTCCTCATGAGTTGGATATATGATAGATATATCAGTTTTCTAAGACCAACATACAAAGAGTTCTGAGGTGACTACACCTCCCAGTGTGAGATCTTTCTTCATCAAATCTTCTCTGTTTGAGAAACACCTAGGTCAGTCATGAAATCCTCATGAATTAATTCTTTACATTCTAAATACCTCTTTCATCTTCTTTAACCACTACAGGTACTCAGCAGTGCATCCTAACTCCAGTCTACTGGAAACTAAGAGGACAGCACTGAATTGGTACTCAAGAAAAGTTCATGTTAGGATGACATGCTGGCCCAGGGCCCTTGTGAGCAGGCTGCAAGATCAAAAGTGTGGATGTGTTTTAGTTTTTTTGTTTTCTTTTGTTTTTATGAACAACTACAGAAATTTTTCATCAAGATAGTTTTGTCTCCCAGTCACCTTTAAGTCTGAATGGACAGTCCCCAGTCATTCCTGAAGAACAGATGTGCTGGTTGTGCAGGGGTGAGGTTAGAGGGTCTCTACTCAGTTCTGGGACCCCTGACATACCTCTCCTAGGCTCGCACTGCAAAGCCATGGTTTATGAGGGCTGGAATGAGGGACTGCAGTCCTCACGTGGCCCCCGATGTTTACAGGCCATGTCTCATGAAAGGCATGAGTCATGCAGCATGACCCAAAGACCACATAGCAGACTGCTAAGGGGTGCATTTCTATTCAGGCTGGCTGGGAATGACAAAGCCTTGCATTAGTTGGGAGCATGAACACAATCATCTCTACAGTAACTTCCAGCTCTAAGACTCTATTTCTCTAAAAGGAAGTAAACGCTGGATTAGATGAGTGGTATCCCACACCACACTAAGGTCCCTGAGCAGGTTTACTCAAAGTCTGGTGCTCTTAATACAGTCTGGATGGTGGCTGTAGCCTCTTCATTTCTGCCAACCAGTTCAGGACAGTTGAGAATGAACTCCACCTCTGAGTCCTTTTCATTTCCTGATGCCAATGCTCACCCTCCAGACCAGAGGAAGACATTGGTGTATAGGACATGCCCCTTCTGACCCTCACCATTAGGTCCCTTTTGCTTCTGAGTTGTTTGTTCAACAATTAAAATTTAGCCTTTTTCTGTCCCTGGGAATGCTAGAATCTGAACTGACAACACAACCCTCATTTGATGAGTCCCTTCTACGTTCCAGGCACTGTGTTCAGTGTGACGGAGTTTACAGAACAGAGTACATCAGGGCCCCAGCCCTCAAATAGCTGATAGCAGGGCAAGCATGAACTGTGACAGTCATGGCAATACCAGGGACCACTGGAGAGAAATAAGAATTGGCTAAGGGAGGAAACAGTTTGGTGGAGTAGACGGTCTCTGAAAAATTGGAAAAAGGGGAAGGGAGATGAAAAGAGCTGGAAAGAAAAGTCATCAGCTAAGGGGGAATGGAAAGTCATAGGCTAAAATCATAGGCAAGGAAATACAGCAAGGAAGACAGCTTTGTCCTGGGCATGGCACATAGCAGGCTGGAGTCTCGGACACACACGAGGGGTCCACCAGGCACGAGGAGCACAGTGAGCTACGAAGTCTGCAGGAGTAGTGAAGGCAGATGGGGTGTACCTTGGCCCCCCAGCTCATGAGTCTGGACTTTGTTCTTGCAGCAATGGTGAGTCACTGAAGGACTTGAGCAACAAAGTATGTGCTCAAGATAATTTCGGAAGCTGTGTGGAAGATAAATTTGGTGGGCGGGGGTGGCTAGTGGGTAGAAAGGAATCGCTGAGATCAGGAATATTTTTCCACTGGGATTTTCCACTTCAATTTCAGCACACTTACTCCCTTACTCTTCCATTTGCTTCAGCCCAGCCCACTTCAACCCTAACTGACTTAAGATATTAATCCCTTTCAAAGATTCTTGCTTTAAAGCAAAGATTCCTAAGGACTGATAAATCTTTGAGATCCAAAAGAGTGAAGAATGACAAGAGCCAGTGCTGAAGGTTGAGACCCTCCAGCCCCCATGACTCCGCCATGACCCCTGCCCCTCTAAAATCCAGACGAGGAGATCTTGCAGAGGAGGGTGGCCTCCATCCAGGCCTGGCACTGATTCAAAATGGCCTGGATGGGAAGCAAAAGAAAAGGAGAGCAGAAGAGGATTCCTTTTGGGCCCTGGCTGCTGCCCGGGAAGCCTCTTGGTGGAAGCCTGGCCCAGAATGCAGTTTCAGATCTCACGTTAGTCACATCCTCTGCACAGGCTTGAGGTCTCAACTCTCTGCCCTCAAAAACGCTTCGCTGCTGGAAGCCTCACAGCAGGAGCAGTCCTGGAAGGCCCATTCCAATCTCCTGAGCTTAGAGGGCTCTGAGCTCAGTGCGGAGTGAGTAAGGAGGAGCCCGCCTAGCTGGGCCACACCCACCTCACATCTCCTGTCTGAGAACCAGGATCACACAAAAGTGGCTGTGTTCCAGAGTCCACTGCTCAGATCTTGTCTTAAGTTACATTGCATCAAATTTAATCATTGATCAGTTTCTAGAGGTTAAAAAATGAAAGAGAGAGAGAATGAGCTAAAAACAACAACAAAAACCCAAAGCCAATTCTTGGTAGGTATATACTTTTTCAAACCATGAGAAAATGGCAGATGCTTTCAGAAATTCCTGTGGTCAAGTCCAGGGACCAGTGATTTTAGATGCATCTTACTTTTCTGATGACAAAGCACAAAGAGATCAGCCACGGGCCCAGGGGCACAGTGAAACGAAAATCTCTCACAAAACCTCAAGGAACAAGTTTCTGTTTTTTTAAGTCAATAGAAAACCAAAAATGGACAAGGAAAGCACGCTCTTCTGCTACCCGGACCCAGTGGGCCTCCATTTCCAGGCACAGCATCTCAGGACTTCTAACCAGTTTGTTGTAGTTCAAACCCCTACTGAGAATTTGCATTTATAACAAATTCCCTGGCAATGCTAATGCTGCTGGTTAGGGACCAATTCTGAGAATCACTAGTATAGCAGTGGTTCTCAAGATTTATTATACGTAAGAATCACCTGGGGAGCTTGTTAAAATGTAGATTCTGATTCAGTATATCTGGGGTGGAAATGCAAATTCTCAGCAGGGATTTGAATGGGAATTAGCCCTATTCAAAGCCCTGCATCTCCAGGCTGGTAGGGAGCTTGGCTGATCCCTCTTCTCCTGAGAGGAGTTCCTTACATAGGATCAGTGCCCTGGATGGGACCGCTGCTTTCTGAGGAGGCTCGTTGCTGAAGGGTCTGCTCAGACAGAAAAGCTCTCCCACCCACCTCGGCTGCAGAGCCAGTAAGCAGCCGAACGAGGAGGGTGGAGATGATTCATGCGTAGCTGAAAAGTGACTCAAAATGCAAACGGCCCTCGTGCCAGTATGACACAGTTGGCTGTAACCTGCTAGGACCAGGTCTGTCTGAGGCACAGCTGTCTTCTGGCCTTGGAAGTCAGTCAAGTGAATACTCTGCACACTTCAGGCCCAACATCCACAGTGACGGAGACTTTTCCTCACCCAGCCTCTCACTTCTGACATCTCCCGACAGGCACACCACGGTGTCCATGTGGCTGGCACTGAGACTCAAGGCAAATAGGAACAACATGGATGCAGAGATTGACCTGACCTGTGGAGCCAGGAGGAGAAGAAAAGAGGAAGAAGGGCAAAAGCGCAGAGTTCTGAGGGCCTGAGCTTTAACTCCTTCCTCGAAAGTGTTTCTGCATCATACTCACAACTCCTCCTAAGCCACATGCAAAAACAACAACAAAACCTGACCTCTGTTTACATAATTTCTTCTTTTTTTTAAGGAAGAAAGAACTTATGCACGTTAATGTAAAAGTACTCCTTGATCTGTTTTAACTTGAAAAATAAAGATTAAATTAAAGTATATGAAATTGCCATTTTGGTAAGTCAAAAATGGTCAGAGGTCAGCATATTTACATGATGCAGTCTAACAGACTACATGAGAGGGTAGTTAAAGCTCTTCACATATTGCTTTTTTTTTTTTTTTTTTTCTCAGATAGGTTTCATGGCTTCTCATCTCCCCACCAAGTGATGCCACTCTGATCCCAAGGCAGCATACCCATGTGGCATTGGCTTCTGGACAAAGTCACACTAAACCAGGCTTGCTGGGTCCTGTACAGCCGCCATGGTCTGCATGCGCCATTTGAAGCAGACCTCCCTCCTGCTGCCATCTAAATCCTCCAGCGCCCACTTCCCCAACAGAGCTTCATCTGTGAGTGAGCCAGCTCCACGTGAAGGGGTGAGAGCCCTTCCTTCAGGCAAAAGTACCTGTATACTGGTGAGTCCCCATCTTCCAAAGGAATTAAAGTGCTGTCTCAAAAGGATGCACATGCACGTGCAGAAGCACACACACATGTGTACACACACACACACATATACACATACACACATGTACACAGGCACTCATGCATACCTCTTCTTGTACCCAAGACTAGAGATTTTCTTTTTTTTGGCTTCTGGAGAGTACAGTCTTCCCTCCCTTCCTGCCTTCCTTCAATGAGAATTTGTTGAGTGTTTACACTATGCTGGGCACTGTGCTTTTCCAACCCAAATAATCAAGTCCCAGACTACCCTTTGAAAGCTTATATTCTAGCAAAAGGGAGAATGCACACATATAAGTAGCTCAGATTAAACTCTGTGCTAAGTGAGCATAAAAGGGGGGATGGACAATCAACTCTGCTTGGAAGTCAAGTCCACATGGACATGGATGGTTGTATTTATATTATCCAACTTGCACATAGCATGAAAAAATATTTGAAATTGAAAGAATGAATGATGTAAAGAGCCTATCAGCTTCTATGTGCCAGGTACTAGGGACAAAGTAGTGAATAAAAACAGAAACAAATCTATGCCTTCAGGTTAAGCTGGTTTGACAAACTATGAATTAATACTAGTATAGTATTGATAGTGCTGCGGGTGCTGAGCCAAGCCATCGGCCTTTGGACCTGGCCTGCACTCCATCGGGCTGGTTTATAGAGCAGGCATGGGCCAGCTTGGCCCTGGGGGTCAGCTACCCGAGGTGACAGAAATGTGGGGTTTACTTTTAAAGTTGAAGGAAGGCGTTTTTTACTGTTATTACTTTGGGGGCAGAACAAAGGGGAATGGGGCCAGCTGAGGGATGGACAGACTCTAACCAGCTTGTGTTGGAAGCTAAGTGAAGCCACTGTTTGCAGAAAAGGCCTTGACTGGCTCCCCAAACAGGTGGCACCCTGGGCACGTGTGGAGAGGCTGGTCGTAGCGGTGCAGCTCAGGGCCATCAACACCACCATGCTAGCCAGGCGAAGACAGGACATCAGTTGTGGCGGTGCGGCCCAGGTCCTCGCTGACTGATGGGCTCAGTAGCCACAGGAGGCGGTCAGAAAGGAGGGGGTGCCCACGAGGAGCTAAGCATCTGCTGAGGAGGTCAGAGCCAGGAATCACTGTCATCTTACTCATCATCCACTTACTTGTTCATTCCTTTTGAAGTGTTTATCTAGCACAGTCTATCACCTTGGTCTTGTGCTACATCCTGAGCAACTCAGCCTGACCTCAGGGGGCTCACAGTCTAGTACAAGGACACACTCAAAGAATACTAAAATACGTATTCAGTTACACAATATGGTTACTACTATGAAAGAAAAGCAAAGTGTCCTGAATTAGACTAGGGGAGAAGAAAAGCGGAGATCCTCAGGAAGTAAATGGTGCTGTGAGGAATCAGGGCATGAGGGAGAGGAAGGTGCAGGTGACTGTAACGGGAGACACCAGGTGTCTGAAGGCCCTCCCAGGTGGGTGGCATGCCATGCACCACAATGCAGCAATAGCTGGTCAGTGGTGGAGTTTACAAATGGAATGAAAGCAGAGAAATGTAAGTATTCATTCATTTACTTAGGAAATATTTAATTCATGCTTGGAAAGCTCAAAGCAGTTTGCCAGGCACGTCCTCAACTTCAACAAATCTTTCTTACTCACATTTTGGATTTCCTTTTATGCAGAATCATTAGATTGCAATAAAGTATCACATTTGTAAAAATACCCTAGGAAGACAGTACATTTCCTCTTTCTAACTTTCAGTTATAAGCAGCTGGCCCTCTGAGAGTGAGGTAACACAGGTTCACAGAAGGGTTTCTTAAGTGAAAGGTCAGTTTTTTGATTGCTCATCTGTTTGATTTCTGGTTTTCTTTTGTTGGAAATCTTTTTTTGTTTTGTTTTAACATCAAAAAGAAGCTGTTAGGCAAAGATGTAACTCAGAGACTGTTGCGCATATTTCTTTAGGACCTCTGTGTTCTTTATACGTGAAATACTGTGAAATTCCAGACTCTTGAAAATCACTTTGATAAGTAAAATATTTTTCCTGTCTTCAAATATGCCCCTTAAATATTTATTCTAACATAAAAGCTTTCCTGTGTTATCAAATAAACACCACAGAATAATTTCAGTTGAGAAAACGTGTGCATATGCTTCATCGCGTGCCCACCAACGATGGCATTTGTTAATTCAGTAAATACTTCTTGTTGCTTGTTGTAGTGTGCTATTGAGTCAGTTCCAACTCACAGCGACACCACATAATGGAAGTATTTCTTAAGGGGCCCCTGTATTGTGATCCAGGCACTCTTTGGCAACACAATAAAATGATTTTCTTTCACTGCCTTCAATTTGCCAATGTCGTTATAAAGTTTTTTTAAATTGTAATTGTATATGCATATAGCCAAAAAGACCAAACCCATTGCCATCGAGTTGATTCCGACTCATAGGGACCGTATAGCAACACTATAGGACAGAGAAGAACTGCCCCATAGGGTTTTTCCAAGGAGTGGATTCGAACTGCTGACCTTTTGGTTAGCAGCCAAGCTCTTAACCATTGCGCCACCATACACATACATATTTACACATATAACCATATATTTGTAGATAATTAGTTGTGCATGTTTTTCTTCTGTCTTCCTTTTTCATTTTCCAACTTTTGCAGGCATGAGATGCCTCATATGCATGTGAAAGTTGGAAAATTGAAAAGACCATGGCTTGGGTCTGATGCACCTTAGTTATCAAAGTGACATCTTTGCCTTTTTTTTAATTATTGTGGTAAATATATACGTAACAAAACATTTGCTATTCAACAGTCCCTTCATATGTATAGTTCATTGACATTAACCCTTTGGTGACCAATTATGTTCTTTTTTGAATGTTTTGTTGATACCATGTGTTTTCATGAACGGAAGCATGCTGAATCATTGGGTGTGTCTGAATTTTTGGTGGGTAGCATGGATTTTTTTTCTTACCCCCTACCACAAGCCTACCATAAGTGTTTAGTGGTACATATGAAGTACTACTAATTATATCTGAGAGTCCTATCAGGGTCTATTTGTATATATGTGTAACAAATAAAAATTTTCAAAATTTCTGTTTTTCCTACCAAAAATTTAGACACCTCATATAATACCCTGTAAAAAGAGTAATTTGTGGCACACTCCATTTCTTTGGTTTCAAACAGTCATAAAGGTTCCTGCCTTTTGGCATCACACATTATCAGTAGTACAGAAGCTTCCCAATACACCCCAGAGGCTGAAAAAGTTCATGGCCGCTATATGTACTGCTGTGCATGAAAGGGTTAATTAGCTTTCTCATGTTGTTGTTCAACCATTACTATTATCCATTCCCAAATTATACCATCATCCTTAAGCATCCTCCTTTCCCTCTCCCTTCCACACACACTGGTAACTACTAATAAACTTTGGTCTCTATGCACTTACGTATTCTAGATACTTCATATAAGTGAGATCATACAATGTGTCCTTTTATGATTGACTTATTTCGCTCAGCATAATGTTTTTAAGGTTCATCCATGTTGTGGTATGTATCAGGACTTCATTTTTCTTTATGGCTGAGAAATAGTGAACATGTCATCAGAAAAGACAGTCTTCTAGGAAAGGACATCATGTTTGGTAAAGTAGGGGGTCAGTGAAAATGAGGGAAATCCTCAGTAAGATGGATTGATACAATAGCTGTAACAATGGACCCAAACATACCAACAATCATGAAGATGAAGCAGGACCAGGCAACATTTCATTCTGTTATATTTAAGGTACCCAGGAGTCAGAGCTGTCTCAACAGCAACTAACAACAACAGTGGTAAATGTTAAAGTAGTAATTAATTATTATACTGTGCATCATTTTTAATGAAAGTCTAGATAAGAGATGCAAAAATTTTAGCAAGAAAAAGAAAATATTACCCAATAGGTATGTTGTATAATAAATTACCTCCTGAAACTTTTAAATATGCTTCCCATGCATTAAATCTGCAATGGTAAAACAGAAGAAGAATAAACAGAGGAAAGAAGAAAAATACATTTGTGATCATACTTCTCTCCTAGCTTGTATCCAATGTTTCTGTGGATGACAACAGAGTAGGCAGGCCTAAAAGTAAACACCAAGTGTCTTCTCTACTGTGGAGGCTGGCAAGTGGTCTAGATTCATCAGGTTTCATAACTGGCTTCATTACTTTTGTGTCCTCTGTGGCTTCAGCCAATAGTCAAAGCCTCCAAGATCTAAGAAGCACCATTTTTGTAATGGGACACAAAGAACCACCTTTATTAGGATCCTCTGTAGCTGCTCTGAATGGTGGTTTTTGTTGTTAGCTGCCATTGAGTTGAGCTGGCTCTTACTGATAGCGACCTTACATATAACACAATAATACGTTGCCTGATCCTGTGCCATCTTCATGATCATTGTCATGGATTAGACTGTGTCCCCCCAAAATATGTGTCAACTTGGTTAGGCCATGATTCCCAGTATTGTGTGGTTGTCCTCCATGTTGTGATTGTAATTTTCCTATGTGTTGTAAATCCTAATCTCTGCCTGTGGTTAATGAGGCAAGATTAGATTATGTTAAAGAGGATTAGGGTGGGATTATAACACCCTTACTAAGGTCACATCCCTGACCCAATGTAAAGGGAGTTTCCCTGGGATATGGACTGCACCACCTTTTATCCTCCAAGAGATAAAAGGAAAGGGAAGCGAGCAGAGAGTAGGGGACTTCATTCCACCAAGAAAGCAGTGCCTGGAGCAGAGCACGTCCTTCGGATCTGAGGTTCCTGTGTTGAGATGCTCCCAGACCAAGGGAAGACTGATGACAAGGTCCTTCCTCCAGTGCTACAGAGAAAGCCTTACCCTGGAGCTGACACCTTGAATTTAGACTTCTCGCTACTAGACTGTGAGAAAATAAATTTCTCTTTGTTAAAAATCCACTTGTGATATTTCTGTTATGGCAGCACTAGATGACAAAGACAATCATCGATATATTTGAGTTCTTTTTTTTTTTTAATTACTTCACATAGTTCCAGCAAGTATTAAAAAAAAAAAAAATTGTTGAGTTGACTGCAACTCATGGTGACCCTATATGCTTCCCAGGGTTTTCAATGGCTGATTTTTCATAAGTGCAACACCAAGGCATCTCTGGGTAGACTCAGACCTTCCTGTTAACAGCCAAGCACTTAACGATTTGTGCCACTCAAGGACACTAAACCAAAAAAAACCAAATCTGTTGCTGTCGAGTGGATTCTGATTCATAGCAACCCTATAGGACAGAGTAGAACTGCTCCATAGGTTTTCCAAAGAGCTTCTGGTGGATTCGAACTGCTGACCTTTTGGTTAGCAGCTGAGCTGTTAACCACTGTGCCACCAGGGCTCCTCCCAAGGACACTAGGGGTACTTAAGTCCTTGTAAATACTTGTTGAAACCATGTGAAGTAATGAAAAAAAAAAAAAAAGGCCAAACAAACAAAATAGTGCAAATGCATAAATAGATGATAGGTAGATAAACACAGGGGCCACGTGTGGATGAATCAGGGATCAATCCTGCTGGATCCACCATATAACTGGAGCCCTAGATCCGTGCAAGTAAATCCTTCCTAGAGAGCTTTCCAATCAGAGTCCTTTACCTGAGTTTCCCTCCCTGCCTGCTACAGTGATCTTCTTGCGTAGGAAAGGCACTGAACGAAGTCCCCTTAGTAACTTAAAGAAACGGTTCCCACAGCAGGGTAAAAAGCACATGGAAGATGCTCATTAAAGTGTTTTCACTGAGGACTCTTCCTTCAACTTCTAGCCCTATGTTTCCCAGCCTATTTTACACAGATATACACATTTTCAGACTTTCTGTCCAGAGGAGAAACAAGATATTCCAAAGGACAACAGCTCCATTAGGAGTAGGAACATAACACAGTGACATTAAATGAAATGTTTGCATGCAAATCTTTTTTCTTCCCCCCAAGAGCATTCACATGTAAAATGCTAAAAATATCAAAGGAACAACAGGTTTTCACAAGTATTTAAATGGATAAGACTGCAAAAAGTACATGAAACTTAAATAAGGGGAAAATTTACAAAAATATTGCATCATAATGTACTGTAACTCACTTTCAAACACCACAGAGCTGAGACAGACTGAACAGTACACAAGAGTACAAAACATTATTGTATGAGTCACTCTGAAATCACCTATCAAAGGGAAAAAAAATGACCAAGGAAATGAGCTAATACCCAGAAAGGGATATGATGCATTTGTTTCTCTTACAACAAAACACCACAAACCCTATGAGTGGTTGACGTTCTGTGTAGTGGACTATTGTTAACAATTTTAATGGAAAAAAAATTGACTGCAATAGCTTTGGTAGTAAAAAGACCAGAATAATTTTCCAGTTCCATATGTCTACTAATTCTCCTAGGCAAGTTCCAAAAAGTCACATGTTACAGTATCTCTCCGTGACAAGGAGTGAAACTTTCCTGTGCTTTTAATCTTCATCAAAAAGAAAACTCATTTGAGAAGTAGGAAGAAGGCACATGCACTTGTCTCTTGAAATACAAGATAGTACATTGGCAGTACTGAATTTAGACATGGAGTCATTGGCCCATTGGCTGATATTCTAAATGAAAATTAAGGTTTTTTAACTATCAGGCTCAGAATATACAGCTTACTTTTTTTTTTACTGTACTTCAGGTGAAGGCTTACAGAACAAATAGTTTCTCAGGAAACAGTGGTACACATATTGTTTTATGACATTGGTTAACAACCCCACAACATGTCAACCCTCTAACTTCTCACACTTTTTTTTTTTTGGTGAAAATACACATAGCCAAAGATACACCATTTCAAAAATTTCTACATACACAGTTCAGTGACATTGACTATGCTCTTCCAATTGTGCTGTTATTCTCACTTAAGATGAAGGCTTACAGAACAATATAGCTTCTCATTTAACAGTGGCTACAAATGTTGCCTTATGACAATGGTTAACAATCTCACAACACATCAACAATATCCTTACTCAACCTTGGGTTCCCTATCACCAGCTTCCTTATCCCCTTCTGCCTTCTGGCCCTTGTCACTGGACTACTGTACCTCATTAGTCCCATTTGGTTTTACGGGGCTGTCCACTCCCAAGCTGAATGGTGAACCTCGGAGATAACTTCACCACTGAGCTAAAAGTGTGTCTGGGGGCCATACTCTTGGGGTTTCTCCAGTCTCCTTTAGGCCAGTAAATCTGGTCTTTTTTTTGTGAGTTAGAATTATGTTCTACATCCTTCTCCAGCTCTGTCCAGAACCCTCTGTAGTGATCCTGGTCAGAGCAGTCAGTGGTGGTAGCCAGGCACCATCTAGCTGTAGCTGTACTGGACTCAGTCCAGTGGAGGCCTTGGTAGCTGTGGACAATTAGTCCTTTGGACTAATCTTTTCGTTCTATCCTGTTCTCTTCATTCTCCCTTGCTCCCAAAGGGATGAGACCAGTGGAGTATCTTAGATGGCCACTCATAGGCTTTTAAGACCCCCGACACTACTCACCAAGGTAGAATGTAGAGCATTATCTTTATAAGTAGTGTCATGACAGTTGAGCCAAATGTTCCCCAAGACCATGGTCCACACAGCCCTCCACCCAGCAGTTCAGTCCCTCAGGGAGTTTGGATGTGTCTATGGGGCTTCCATGACCTTTCCTTGTACAAGTTGTACTGTGTACTGTCTCACCCTTCACCCAAGATACTACTTATCTATTGCCTATTTAGTATTTCCCCCCCACCCCTCCCATCCCTGGTAACCAACAGAGATTGTTACATTTTGTGTGTGAACTTTTTCATGGGTTTTTACAATAGAGGTCTCATACAATGTTTCTCCTTTTGTGATTGACTTATTTCACTCAGCATAATGTCCTCCAGTTTCATCCATGTTATGAGATGCTTCACAGATTCATTGTTGTTCTTTCTCATTGCATAGTACTCCATTGTGTGTATGTACCATAGTTTGTTTATCCATTCATCTGTTGATGGGCATCTAGGTTGTTTCCATCATTTTGCTATTGTGAACAATGCTGCCATGAACATAGGTGTGCATATGTCTATTTGAGTGACGACTCTTATTTCTCTAGGATACATTCCTAGGAGTGGAATTGCTGGATCGAATGGTATGTCTATTTCTAGCTTTCTGAGAAAGCGCCATATCATTTTCAAAATGGTTGTATCATTTTGCATTCCCACCAGCAGTGCATAAGAGTTCCCATCTCCCCGCAGCCCCTGCAACATTTGTTATTTCCAGTATTTTTGATTCGTGCCAGTAATGCCGGGGTGAGATGGTATCTCATTGTGGTTTTAATTTGCATTTCTCTAATGGCTAATGATCGCGAGCATTTCCTCATGTGTCTGTTGATCATTTGAATGTCTTCCTCGGTGAAGTGTCTGTTCATTTCCTTTGCCCATTTTTTGATAGGATTGTTTGTCTTTTTGTTGTAGAGGTGTTGGATTTTCTTGTAGATTATGGAGATTAGACCTTTGTCTGACTTGTACTGTCCAAAAATTTTTTCCCAGTCTGTAGGTTCTCTTTTTATTCTTTTGGTGAAGTCTTTTGAAGAGCATAGGTGTTTGATTTTTCAAAGATCCCAGTTATCTAGCTTATCTATTGGGGTTTGTGCGTTGGTGGTTATGGTTTGTATCCTGCTAAGGCTGTGTATTGAGGCCTGAAGTGTTGGTCCTATTTTTTCTTCTGTGAAATTTATACTTTTAGGCTTTATATTCAGGTCTTTGATCCATTTTGAAGTAGTTTTTGTATACGGTGTGAGGCATGGGTCCTGTTTCATTTTTCTGCAAATGGATATCCAGTTTTACCAGCACCATTTGTTAAAAAGACTGTCTTTTCCCCATTTGATGGACGTTGGGCCCTTGTCGAAGATCAGGTGACCATAGGTGGATGGATTTACATCTGGGTTCTCAATTCTGTTCCATTGGTCAATGTATCTGTCATTGTACCAGTACCAGGCTGTTTTGACTGCTGTAGCTATACAGTAGGTTCTGAAGTCAGGTAGTGTGAGTCCTCCAACTTTCTTCTTCTTCTTCAGTAGTGCTTTAGTTATTTGGGGCTTCTTCCCTTTCCATATAAAGTTAATTATTAGTTTTTCCATCCCTTTAAAGAATGTTGTTGGTATTTGGATTGGGATTGCGTTGTATCTGTAAATTGCTTTGGGTAGAATTATCATTTTCATAGTGTTGAGTCTGCTTATCCATGAGCATGGTGTGTTTTTCCATTTATGTAGATCCCTTTGGGTTTCTTGCAGAAGTGTTTTGTAGTTTTCTTTGTATAGGTCTTTTACATCCCTGGTCAGATTTATTCTTAAGTATTTGATCTTTTTGAGGGCTATTATAAATGGTATTGTTTTCCTGATTTCGTTTTCATCATTCTCCTTATTGGTGTATAGGAATACAACTGATTTTTTTTTTTTTAATATTTTATTGTACTTCAGGTGACGGCTTACAGAACAAATAGTTTCTCATGAAACAGTAGTACACATGTTGTTTTATGACATTGGTTAACTACCCCACAACATATTAAGCCTGTAAATTCTCAACCTTTTTTTTTTTTTGATGAAAATACAGATAGCCAAAGATACACTGTTTCAAAAATTTCTACATACACAGTTCAGTGACATTGACTACGCTCTTCCAACTGTGCTGTTATTCTCACTTAAGATGAAGGCTTACAGAACAAAATAGTTTCTCATTTAACAGTTACTACAAATGTTGCCCTATGACAATGGTTAACAATCTCACAACACATCAAGAATATCCTTACTCCACCTTGTACTCCCTATCACCAGGGGACTTCCTTGTCCCCTTCTGTCTGGCCCTTGTCACTGGACTACTGTACCTCATTAGTCTCATTTGGTTTTTTTTTTTTTTTTTAACACCATTTCAGAACTTTTTACTTACACATTTAAGTGATATTGACTATGCTTTTCCAATTGTGCTGCCATTCTTGCCCAAGATGAAGGTTTACAGGACAAAACAGCCTCCCATTTAATAGTTACTACAAATGTTGCCCTATAACAGTGATCATCAATCTCACAACACATCGACAGTGTCCTTACTCAATTTGTGTTCCTTATCATCAGTTTCCAACTCCCCCTCTGCTTTCTGGCCTTTGTCACCGGACTCCTGTACCTTGTTAGTCCCATTTAGTTTTACTGGGCTGTCCACTCCCAGGCTTAACATTGAACCTCGAAAGTAACTTCACCTCTGAGCTGAAAGGGTGTCTAGGGTCCACACTCTTGAGGTTTCTCCAGTATTCTTTAGGCCAGTAAATCTGGTCTTTTTTTTTTTTTTTTTTTGGGAGTTAAAATTATGCTCTACATCCTTCTCCAGCTCTGTCCAGAACCCTCTGTTGTGATCCTGGTCAGAGCAGTCAGTGGTGGTAGCCAGGCACCATCTAGCTGTAGCTGTACTGGACTCAGTCCGGTGGAGGCCTTGGTAGCTGTGGACAATTAGTCCTTTGGACTAATCTTTTCGTTGTATCCTGTTCTCTTCATTCTCCCTTGCTCCCAAAGGGATGAGACCAGTGGAGTATCTTAGATGGCCGCTCGTAGGCTTTTAAGACCCCAGAGACTATTTACCAAGGTAGAATGTAGAGCATTATCTTTATAAGTAGTGTCATGCCAATTGAGCTAGATGTTCCCCGAGACCATGGTCCCGAGAGCCCTCCGTCCAACAACTCAGTCCCTCGGGGGGTTTGGATGTGTCTATAGGGCCTCCATGACCTTTCCTTGTGCAGGTTGTGTTAGTTTCCCCTGCACTGTGTACTATCTCACCTCTAACCCAAGGTACCACTTATCTATTGCCTATTTAGTATTCCCCCCCCCTCCCCTCCCATCCCTGATAACCAACAAGGATTGTTATATTTTGCATGTGAATTTTTTTCATGGGTTTTTACAATAGAGGTCTCATACAATATTTGTCCTTTTGTGATTGACTTATTTCACTCAGCATAATGTCCTCCAGTTTCATCCATGTTATGAAATGGTTCACAGATTCACTGTTGTTCTTTCTCGTTGCATAGTATTCCATTGTGTGTATGTACCATAGTTTGTGTATCCATTCATCTGTTGATGGACATCGAGGTTGTTTCCATCGTTTTGCTATTGTGAACAATGCTGCCATGAACATAGGTGTGCATATGTCTATTCGAGTGATGACTCTTATTTCTCTAGGATATATTCTTAGGAGTGGGATTGCTGGATCGAATGGTATGTCTATTTCTAGCTTTCTGAGGAAACGCCATATCATTTTCCAAAATGGTTGTATCATTTTGCATTCCCACCAGCAGTGTATAAGAGTTCCCATCTCCCCGCAGCCCCTGCAACATTTGTTATTTCCAGTATTTTTGATTCGTGCCAGTAATGCCGGGGTGAGATGGTATCTCATTGTGGTTTTAATTTGCATTTCTCTAATGGCTAATGATCGCGAGCATTTCCTCATGTGTCTGTTGACCATTTGAATGTCTTCCTTGGTGAAGTGTCTGTTCATTTCCTTTGCCCATTTTTTGATAGGATTGTTTGTCTTTTTGTTGTAGAGGTGTTGGATTTTCTTGTAGATTATGGAGATTAGACCTTTGTCTGACTTGTACTGTCCAACAATTTTTTCCCAGTCTGTAGGTTCTCTTTTGACTCTTTTGGTGAAGTCTTTTGAAAAGCATAGATGTTTGATTTTTAGAAGATCCCAGTTATCTAGTTTATCTGTTGGGTTTTTTGTGTTGATGTTTATGGTTTGTATCCTGTTAATGCCATGTATTAAGGCCTGAAGTGTTGGTCCTATTTTTTCTTCTATGAATTTAATAGTTTGAGGCTTTATATTTAGGTCTTTGATCCATTTTGAAGTAGTTTTTGTATATGGTGTGAAGTATGTGTCCGGTTTCATTTTTCTACAAATGGATATCCAGTTTTGCCAGCACCATTTGTTAAAAAGACTGTCTTTTCCCCATTTGATGTATTTTGGGCCCTTGTCGAAGATCAGGTGACCGTAGGTGGATGGATTTACATCTGGATTCTCAATTCTGTTCCATTGGTCAATGTCTCTGTTGTTGTACCAGTACCAGGCTGTTTTGACTACTGTAGCTGTATAGTAGGTTCTCAAGTCAGGTAGTGTGAGTCCTCCAACTTTCTTCTTCTTCTTCAGTAGTGCTTTAGTTATTTGGGGCTTCTTCCTTTTCCATATAAAGTTAATAATTAGTTTTTCCATCTCTTTGAAGAATGTTGTTGGTATTTGTATCGGGATTGCATTCTATTTGTAAATTGGTTTAGGTAGAATTGCCATTTTCACAATGTTGAGTCTGCCTATCCATGAGCATGGTATGTTTTTCCATTTATGTAGATCCCTTTGGGTTTCATGCAGCAGTGTTTTGTAGTTTTCTTTGTATAGGTCTTTTACATTCCTGGTCAGATTTATTCCTAAGTATTTTATCTTTTTAGGGGCTATTGAAAATTGTATTGATTTCCTGATCTCCTTTTCATCGTTCTCTTTACTGGTGTGTAGGAATCCAACTGATTTTTGAATGTTTATCTTGTATCCTGCTACTCTGCTGAATCTTTCTATTAGTTCCAGTAGATTTCTCGTGGAGTCTTTAGGGTTTTCTATGTATAGTATCATATCATCTGCAAACAGGGACAGTTTAACTTCTTCATTACAAATTTGGATGCCCTTTATTTCTTTTTCTTGCCTTATCGCTCTAGCTAGAACTTCCAGCACAATGTTAAATAGGAGGGGTGATAAAGGGCATCCTTGACTTGTTCCTGTTTTCAAGGGGAATGTTTTCAGCTTCCCTCCATTGAGAATAATGTTGGCCATGGGTTTTGCATAGATGCCCTTTATTATGTCGAGAAATTTCTCTTCTATACCTATTTCATTGAGAGTTTTTATCAGGAATGGGTGTTGGACTTTGTCAAGTGCCTTTTCTGCATCAATTGAGATGATCATGTGATTCTTTTCTTTCCTTTTATTTATGTGGTGGATTACATTGATTGATTTTCTAATGTTGAACCATCCTTGCATACCTGGTATGACTCCTACTTGGTCGTGGTGTATTATTTTTTTGATATGATGCTGAATTCTATTGGCTAGAATTTTGTTCAGAATTTTTGCATCTATATTCATGAGAGATATTGGTCTGTAATTTTTTTTTTTTTTTTTTGTAACATCTTTGCCTAGTATTTGTATCAGCATTATGCTGGCTTCATAGAATGAATTTTGAAGTGTTGCTTCCTCTTCTATGTTCTGAAATAGCTTGAGTACTACTGGTGCAAGGTCTTCTGTAAATGTTTTGTAGAATTCTCCAGTGAAACCATGTGGCCCAGGGCTTTTTTTGGTTGGGAGTTTTTTTTATTACCTTTTCAATCTCATCTCTTGTTATGGGTCTTTTCAGATTTTCAACATCACTTTGTTGTAGTTTGATTAGGCCATGTGTTTCTAGAAATTTATCCATTTCCTCTAGGTTTTCAAATTTGTTGGAGTATAGTTTTTCATAATATTCTGTTATAATCCTTTTTATTTTTGTTGGGTCTGTTGTAATGTCTCCCATTTCATTTCCTAGTTGGGTTATTTGTGTCCTCTCCTGTTTTTCTTTTGTCAGTCTGGCCAGTGGTTTGTCTATTTTGTTGATTCTTTCAAAGAACTATCTTTTGGTTTTGTGAGTCTTTCTATTGTTTTTCTGTTCTCTATTTCATTTATTTCTGCTCTGATCTTTACTGTTTCCTTTCTTCCGGTGGTTGTGGGCTTTTTTTGCTGTTCTCTTTCTATTTGTTTGAGTTCTGTAGTTAATGTTTTGATTTTTTTTTTTTTTTTTGGTCCCTTGCTTCTTTTTTTGATATGTGTATCTATTGCTATAAATTGTCCCCTGAGGACTGCCTTTGCTGTGTCCCAAATGTTTTGGTATGATGTGTTTGCATTCTCATTTGATTCTAGGAATTTTTTGATTCCATCTCTGATTTCTTCTATTACCCAGTGATGTGTAAGCAGGGTATTATTCAGTTTCCATGTAATTGATTTTTTTTCCTTGATCTTTCTATTGTTAATTTCTACCTTGATGGCATTGTGGTCAGAGAAGATACTTTTTATTATCTCAACGTTTTGGATCTTCTTGAGGACTGCTCTGTGGCTAAGATGTGGTCTATTCTGAAGAACGTTCCTTTTGCATTGGAAAAGAATGTGTACTTTGCAGGTGTTGGATGGAGTATTCTATATATGTCCATGAGGTCAAGTGGGCCAATTTTGCCCTTTAGGTCTTCTGTATCTTTGCTGAGTTTCTTCTTAGTTGTTCTGTCCTTTACTAACAGTGGTGTGTTGAAGTCTCCTACTGTTATAGTGGAACTGTCAATTTCTCTTTTCAGTGTTGTTAGAGTTTGTTTTATGTTTTTTGGAGCCCTCTTATTGGGTGCATAGATGTTTATTATCGTTATGTCTTCATGAAGGATCTTCCCCTTAATCAGTATATAGTGTCCTTGTTTGTCTTTTATGGTAGATTTCTTTTTAAAGTCTATTTTATCTGAGATTAGAATTGCCACTCCTGCTCTTTTTTGGTAGTTGTTAGCTTGATATATTTTTTTGCAGCTTACTTTTTAATATAGGGCTCACAATCTTCATCTATGTCATGGTTATAATACTGGACACTGTCATCCAAGAAGGATGTTGTTTGACTCAGGACAATCCAAATCTCTACTCTTTCCTTTGCACATGTACTTTGACTTTTACATTTGCAAGTGCATATTTCCAAAGAGGATGTTGCCTTAAAACTAACAGAGCAATTGTAAAACAGAATGGGTGGTCAAAGGCAACAGTGACTTAGAAAAGAGCTATGGCATGAAAAGTAATGTGAGGCTTTTGCAGGGTTAAGATACCAACCGAGCTGCCAAGACATTAAGACCTTGAACACTATTAAACTCTAAATATATTGTCTATATGTAGTAAATAAGTAAAAACTTCATTAATTTCTCTGCATCTTCCAGAAGACAAATTACCTCAGATTAAGATAGAGAATGTGGTATTTCAGAGATATCTGGCTTCCTTGGCAAGAGACGTTTTATAAGTGGACGTTTGTCAAATGAGGGATCTGGGTCTCAGTACATAAGTCAATGTGTAACACAATGTGCAATGCCACTCCATGCTCCGATAGACTGAGCAAATACTACTACTATCAAATCATATCATTGTGAAAAAAATCCATGCACAGTAAAAGGAGAAATCATGAATGTGAAATAAATTTATTTCCATACTGCAACAGAACACAATAGGTAAGTATTTAGCTATACATTTCCTATTTAGCTCAAATGTTTTGCCCCTTATGTTGGCAAATTCATCAGAATTCCCCAGTACCAGTGGAGCAGTGTCTCATTCTGCGTAACACATTCTCGTGTGCTGTTTAGTTTTGAAGGCCAACACCGTGGCTCAGAAGAGGCTAACTGTCAATCCATTCAGAGCAGCACACAATATTGAATTCCTGTACATCATGTGGGAGTCCCTGAGTGTGCACATGGGTAACACGATTGGCTACTAACCAAGAGGCTGGAGTTTAAAGCCCACTCAAAGGCACCTCAGAAAAAAGGCCTGGTTATCTAATTCTATAAAATCAGCCATTAGACACCCTATGTAGCACAGTTCTACTTTGATACACATGGAGTCAACTTAGTGGCAACTTTGATATATCACAGGAACTCTACCTGGTAAGCAGGAGCTAGGGGGAGCATAAGGGGGTGGGAAGATGGGGATGGATTACTTTGGGGGTTGTTATGGATTGAATTGTGTCCCCAAAAAATGTGTGTCAACTTGACTAGGGTATGATTCCCAGTATTGTGTGGTTGTCCACCATTTTATGATCTGATGTGATTATCCTGTGTTGTAAATCCTAACCTCTATGATGTTCATGAAGTCCTGGTGGTGCAGTGGTTATGAGCTCAGCTGCTAACCAAAAGGTTGCAACAGCTGCTCCTTGGAAACCCTCTGGGGCAGTTCTACCCTGTCCCATAGGGTCACTATGAGTCCAGTCAACTCTACCGAAAAGGGTTTGGTTTTGGTTTTTATGATGTTAATAAGGCAGGATTAGAGGCAGTTATGTTAATGAAGAAGGACTCAATCTACAGGATTCAGTTGTATCTTGAGTCAACCTCTTCTGAGATATAAAAAAGACTATCTAGCAGAGAGGAGAGGGACTTTCTACCACCAAGAAAGAAGCACTGGGAGCAGAGCACATCCTTTGGACCAGGGGTCCCTGCACTGAGAAACCCTAGACCCAGGGGAAGATTGATGACAAGGACTTTCCCCCAGAGCTGGCAAAAAGAGAAAACCTTCCCCTGGAGCTGGTACCCTGAATTCAGATTTCTAGTCTCCTAGACTGTGAGATGATAAATTTCTCTTTGTTAAAGCCATCCACTTGTGGTATTTCTGTTAGAGCGGCACTAGATAACTAAGACACAATCAAAGCACAAGACACTGAGAACCAGCACCACCAAGACCTTTGTGATCTCTCTGCTGGATTCTCTCTTTTATATCTCAGAAGAGACTGACTCAAGATACAACTGAATCCTGTAGATTGAGTCCTTCTTCATTAACATAACTGCCTCTAATCCTGCCTATTAACATCATAAAAACCAAAACCAAATCCTTTTCGGTAGAGTTGACTGGACTCATAGTGACCCTATGGGACAGGGTAGAACTGCCCCAGAGGGTTTCCAAGGAGCGGCTGTTGCAACCTTTTGGTTAGCAGCTGAGCTCATAACCACTGCACCACCAGGACTTCATTAACATCATAGAGGTTAGGATTTACAACATCCCACTCGACTTGCTGCCCTCTGGTCCCACCGCTCAGGAAACCTGAATATTCTGCACACTCCCAGATGTTTAGATTTCAGCACTTCTAGTCCCCCAGCGCCTGGCCCTCCCCTTACCTCAACTGCTCACAGCTCCACAGGTATTATATGTCCTCATCCAACCCACCTTTGAAAATTAGAACTCTAATACACTAGTGTAGTGTTCTCAGCCCTAACTGCAGACCAGACTCCCTAGGACAGCCCGTAAAAAATGTGGGTGCCTGCATCTGACCTCAGACCAACTGATTCAGAATCTCTAGGGTAGAGATTATTTAAAGTATTTGCTGCTCCACAAATACAGAGAGCCATCACCTTACTGGATCTGGTCTCAGCCAAAAGCATATCAATTATTCCAAATGGGTGTTTGCATTTTAAAGAAAGGGATGAATAAACCAAATGACTAGTAACACTCTGCTCTCTCAGATAGCGATGCTTCCCACTTCTCTGGGGTGCTGGGAGATCATGTCTGTAGCACATCTGGGAGACTACATCTTTGACAAAGCCTTGGCTGCAGGAGGCATGTCCATGCAGTGATGGGACTGGTCCAGCTGCCTTAAGGAGTGCAGCCACCAGGGAGGCCAGCAGAGTATAAGAATGGTGAGTACCAATATTAGTTGCCATTGTGTGGACTCTGACTCATAGTGACCCCATGTGTGTCAGAGTAGAACTGTGCTCCAGAAGGTTTTCAATGGTTGATTTTTCAGAAGTAGATCACCAGACCTTTCTTCCAAGGTGTGTCTGGGTGGATTTGAACTTCCAACCTTTCAGTTAGCAGCAGAAGCATTAGCTGTTAGCACCACCCAGGGACTCCAGAATAGTGAGTATCAGGGTTAAATGCCAAGGCTTCAGAATGCAGTGTCCATGGATGATCAGGTTCCAGTGTGGCCTAGGGAAGGGGTTACTGTGATGATGGTACACTCACAAGGCCCTGAATTCATCATGGACTGAGAAATTCCAGAGCACAGCAGGGATGGAGTCACTCCTTGTATGTAAGGGAAACTCTGTTCTTCGAGCTCTAATGGAATTGCAGACATGTGTGCCACCTTAACCTGATGCCCTTGTGAGCCTGTGCTGCACCACCAACAAAGAGTGCATAAACTAACTGCTGAGCCACATAAGACAGCATTCCAAAGAAACATGCAACAGTGGCCAACGTCTTTCAGTGTGTAGAGCTTTGTGCTGACTTAGAAACATAGCCCTTAAACTGAAGACCCAAAAATGGCTCAACATTCTTGGTGAGCTCTTGCCTCCCAACAAGTAACCATTTCAGCACCATGGTTCTGCCCCATGGCTATCACTGCAGGTTTCCCTTACAGAAGGCTGATTCTAGGCCCAACAAATGGGCCATTATGAAATCCTGATCCACACCCTTTGTGGCTGGATGAGAGGAACAGTTATACACAATTTCCACTTCATGGTCCCCTAATTTGCCAATATTTCTTCTGCTTCAGAGTAGAAAATGTATATATGAGTGCACAGGCATTTGAACACACCAAAGGATTCCAGTCCTGTGGCAAGCAATTACTTAGAGGGTACCAAAAGAACAGTACCTAGTATTTTAAAGATAAATGATGACTATTTCCTGAGGCAATCTCCCATAACCACAAGTACCTTCAAGAGGGACTTAATTTGAAAAACCAATGTATTAATTAACTAAAATTATATCAGTTTAATTATACTAACTGACTGAATCATAAGGAAAGCTTTTAAGGTAATAATATGAATAGAATATGTTTTGAGGTTTTGAATTTTTCAAAGTAAAAGATAGCAAAAGAACCTACCTGTGCTGTTTTTGCTATTTTCTTTGTCCTTGTTAATTTAACTCTAGGAGTTCAAGAGACAAAAGTCAGAAGGGAAAGAAGTGCATAAATAGAGGGAACTTATTGAATTGGAGATGAAAGGACATAGGATTAAAAGTATTTTGACATAGAGTCTGAAAGAAAAAGAGAGAAAATAGAAAAAGTGGAAAAGTAACAAAAATTTTCCGCTAATGCTAGGATTGGTGTCTTGATCCAAGAAAGGCTCCCACGGCCAGTGCTGATCTGTTCCCTTCGTTAGTTACTTTGGCTCTGTCCACAGTGGACAAACAGCCAAAAAAAGAGAAAATACAATAAAGAAAACACGTTTTAGGATAATCAAAGAAATGCCTCATATTTTAGCTCATGTTTATAAGCTATTCTATAAAGTGCTGATTCTGCATAGAATATCCATTCTCTGACATCTCAATACTGCTTGTCTCCTTTCCATATTTAAACTCAAGTCTTAAAATGGAAGGAAAACAGCCCTCAAAATCTAAACAGTGTAAATGCTGGTTTTCAGACAAATACTGCAAATACTGTATTTACAAACAGCAGTTATGTTTAGAGAATTTATATCATCAATAAAATAGAAAGCTCCATCTACTAATAGTCAGCCACTCCAATTCCATGAGTTTTTTAAAATTTATTTTTATTCCAAAACTTGTAAATTTGGAATGGGCTAGTAAATTCAATCCACCAACTAAACTGCATTATAATAGTATGAAAAGTCCATCCCCTTTAGAAGTGACAGAAACAGGATTTGAACTTAGACCCAGCTGCCTTTCTCAGGTGGCATGTTACAACAGACTGATCTATTCCAGCCAAGTACCATTTTCACAGTGTGCATTTTTTCTCAGGTAGATTTGCAAGAGGCCCTGTTCGGCCCTCCTGTCCTGCCCCTCAGCCCACCTCAGGCCCACACTCCCCTACCACGCACACCGGGGCACTAAGAGCCCATGGCCTGCACTGCCACTACTGGGCTCACTTGGCCATGGTTTCATTATGACTGCCAGCTCTCTGAGCAGTAAGGAGTCAGCATACCACATTCTAAATTAAAATTTGATTAGATTACAGAGAACTGTAGTCCTTAATGTAAGCTTTTTTGTCTATATTACATTTTTTTGGTCTACATTACATTCTTGTAATTTATTGTAAATGCTTCTTGTCTATTACAATTATTTTTAGGGCACTGTTTTCATTTGATACCAATAATTAATTCATTTTAAAAACAGACATAAATTGCTGGTTAAAAGCAAGATATGTAAAGAGAAATTGCAATAATAGCTCTGATGATACTGATTGACTTGGTATGAAATGAGGTGCATTGCTTGAACTGGTTCCTCAGCTACTGTGGACCATAGTGGCAGCATGTGAAACAGCGCAGTGTGGTGTAGCCTTCAGACTGAGCCAGCAGCTTGAGAGGATGGAACAAAATATCCAAAAGGAAAAGCTCCTCAGTCTTCAAAGCAATTTGTACAGTGTAATTTTGCATAATGGTTGTAGGGTCCCTGCTGAGGGCATTCTGAAGTTAAATATGTTGGGAATAAAAAAAATTTTATTCTATTTTTTCCTTGCATACAATGAATGGCTTAGCATTACTGAAAATGCATGCAAAATTCAAACCTTATTGACACGAGTTTGTAGAGTTGTTCAAAGTAAGTTGCTGCATAGCCTGGGAAGAAGAAACAACTCAGATTAAAAAGAACTTATTAAAGCCTCTACTACGGGTCTTGTAACAAAAATAGGAATTCATCAGGATGCTATGGACATACAGTTAGAACCATTTTCTGATAATATAACGAATAATCCAAAGATTATAATACCTTTGCGTAAACTCAAAGTTTAAGATTATGTGACATATTTACAGTTCAAAAGAACACAAATATACAGACTTTTCTTTCTTACATTTTTATACATGTTCACTTAAATACAAATATGAATATTTATTATTTTACAAAACTTCTGACATGTTCACAACAGAAGAAATAAATGTAAAGATTTACACTAATTTTTAAAATGTCATCAATAAATTGGCGATAATGTTATGTGGCGTGGTGTGAAAACTACAGCAGGAAGAAACACAGTAATTGCGAAGTCAATGAAAATCTTCAGGGTACATTGTCTTTTCTGCATATAGAAAGATATTTAAAACACCAGCTTTTAGAATGAAATCATCTTTGAAAACACTATTGAATAATGACATTAAAATTGTCATTTTTTATTGGCTATGGTCTTCGCATTTGATATTTTTGTAGATTTCTGTAATGACAATAAATTACATTGATTTTGTTTGGCAATAAAGGGGATCCTACTGCTAAGAAGTTTGAAAACATTTAGAACTTGATGTTCTCTTCAATTCTAGTGTTTTATGATCTCTATGATTAAAATCTCACTTACTGAAGGCATTTCTTTGGGAAGGTAGACCAGTAAGACCCAAGTAATAGTATAATAAGTTATAGCAATGATTTCCTGTGGGCCCAACACTGCACTGATTGTCCTGTTGAAAGATCACAAGAGCCTGGAGTCTTAGTTTTCCCACTTTACAGATGGGGAAACTGAGGCAGGGGCAGTTTCAGCAGCTTCCCAAGGCTCCTCAGCAGGCACCCAGTGTGCTCCACCCACTCCTACAGACACCCTAATCCACCAGGGTGCTAACTAGTAGTGAATTAGCTCCTATGATCTGGCGTTCTTTCCTGAGCAGGAATGGAGAGATAGGTTACAGCTGGCTGAATGATACCAGCTACCCACAGCACCAGCTTAGACATACAAATCATGCATGCACTGTGTCACAACAGATAAGCAAGCCACACAAACAGGTGGCTGTTTTTGTTGTTGTTAGGTGCGATCGAGTTGGTTCCAACTCATAGCCACCCTATGTACAACTGAAAGAAACACTGCCCAGTCCTGCGCCATCCTCACAATCCTTGTGCTTGAAGCCCTTGTTGCAACCACTGTGTCAATCTATCTCATTGAGGGTCTTCCTCTTTTTTGCTGACCCTCTACTTTACTAAGCATGATGTCCTTCTCCAGGAACTGATCCCTCTGATAACATGTCCAAAATATGTGACATGTAGTCTCACCATCTTTGCTTCTAAGGAGCATTCTGTTTGTACTTCTTCCAAAACAGATTTGTTCATTCTTTTGGCAGTACATGGTATAGTCAATATTCTTCACCAACACCATAAGTCAAAGGCATCAGTTCTTCAGTCTTCTTTATTCATCGTCCATCTTTTGTATGCATGGGAGGCAACTGAAAACACCATGGCTTGGGTCAGGCGCACCTTAGTCTTCAAGGTGACATCTTTGCTTTTTAACACTTTAAAGAGGACTTTTGCAGCAGGTTTACCCAATGCGCAATGCGTCATTTGATTTCTTGACTGCTGCTTTCATGGGTGTTGATTGTGAATCCAAGTAAAATGACATTCTTGATGTCAATCTTTTCTCCGTTTATCATGATGTTGCTTATTGGTCCACTTGTAGGTTTTTTGTTTTCTTTATGTTGAGGTATAATCCATACTGAAGGCTGTGGTCTTTGATCTTCATTAGCAAGTGCTTCAAGTCCTCTTCACTTTCAGCAAGCAAGGTTGTGTCATCTGCATATTGCAAGTTGTTAATGAATCTTCCTCCAATCCTGATGCCCCATTCTTCTTCATATAGTCCAGCTTCTTGGATTATTTCCTCTGCATACAGATGGAATAGATATGGTGAAACGATACAACCCTGACGCACACCTTTCCTGACTTTAAACCATGCAGTATCCCCTTGTTCTGTTCGAACAACTACCTCTTGATCTATGTACACTTTCCTCATGAGCACAATTAAGTGTTCTGGAATTCCCATTCTTTGAAATGTTATCCATAATTTGTTATGATCCACACAGTCGAATGAATTTGCATAGTCAATAAAACACGGGCAAACGTCTTTCTGGTATTCTTTGCTTTCAGCCAGAATCCATCTGATATCAGCAATGATATCCCTGATTCCATGTCCTCTTCTGAATCCAGTTTGAATTTCTGGCAGTTCCCTGTCTATATACTGCTGCAGCCCTGCTGAATGATCTTCTGCAAAATTTTATTTGTGTGTGATATTAATGATATTGTTTGACAATTTTCACATTTGGTTGGATCACCTTTCTTGGGAATAGGCATAAATATGGATGTTTTCCAGTCAGTTAGCCAGGTAGCTTCTTCCAAATTTCTTGGCATAGACAAGGGAACACTTCTAGCACTGCATTCTGTTTGTTGAAACGCGTCAATTGGTATTTTGTCAACTCCTGGAGCCTTGTGTTTGTCAGTTTGTCGTACTGTGGGGGCTTGTGTGTTGCTCTGATGCTGGCAACTATGCCACTGGTATTCAAATACCAGCAGGGTCACCCATGGTGGACACATTTCAGTTGAGCTTCCAGACTAAAACAGACTAGGAAGAAGGACCTGGTGGTCTACTTCTGAAAAGAATTAGCTAGTGAAAACAGGTGGCTAGGAAAGGCTAATCCAGCCAGGTACAAGAGTCTGCAGGTATGTGCTGCTTGAACCAGCAGGGGGCTGCTGAGGGGCACCTCTGGCAATGTCTGTCAACTGGCTTTAATGGTACCTGGAGCAAAGTTGACTCCGGTTTAGTTTGTGTCAGCAGTTCAGATCCACCAGCCACTCCTTGGAAACCCTATGGGGCAGTTCTCTTCTGTCCTATAGGGTCGCTATGACTCCGAATTGGCTGCAAAGGTGCAATGGGTTTCTTTATATAGCCTTTCTGGCCCTGTGTTTGTAATTCTCCCAAAATGATTGGCCCTACTTCAATCTTGCAACCGATTTGTCTGTTTACTATAGGAATAAGCTGCTTGTAAGTGATTGGTTGGTTTACTATTCACCTAAGTAGTTTGTAAGTGATTGGTCATTTACAACTCACTCTATAATTGATCTTTACAAGGATTGGCTAGGGGGGCAGGCTCCACCCAGTCTGACCTTTACCAGGATTGGTTAGGGAGCCTGCCTTCTAATCAGCAAGGTGTCCATGGGTTAGCCTATAAAACGCTAGAAAATAGAGCCTCAGATGGGGCTTCCTGGTAGCAGAGATCCAGTACTTCCTTTGGACTGGGGGCCCTGCAGCTAGAACCCTCCCAGACCAAGTAACCTGTAACAGCGACTGCTGCCATGGTACCAGAAGAAGCTGAGACATGGAAGAGACCCAGACGGTGGCAGCAGAGTGGAAAGACCAAACCCTAGCCAAGAGCTGAGGTTTCCATGAGTTCTCTGTGATGTTCCAATGGATTCTCGAATCCAGTAGAGAAAGAGTGTCGTAGGGGAAGTGGCTGGTGTAAGAAATGGTGAAGTTGAAGAAGAGGGGTATATTTGACTGTTTCCTCTTAGGAAATAGCTTCCTGCTGATTCTTATTGTCAGAGTTATGGTCACAGTTATTATTACACTGGTACAGTAGGAATGATAGTTCTTTCAGGTCAAAATAAAGGAAGTACTACTTTACACAGCAGGTAGTCAACATGAGGAACTCCTTACCCTAAGACATGGAATCTATAAAGGCTCAGTAAGGATTCTTGTTGTTGTTAGTTGCTGTCAAGTCAGCTCTGGCTCATGGTGACCCCATGTACACAAAATGAAATGCTGCCCAGTCCTGTACCATCTTTATGATTGTTGATGTGCTCAAGTCTTTTGCTATAGCCACAAGTGTATTTTGAGTGCCTTCTATCCTACTGGCCTCATCTTCCAGCACTATATAGGACAATATTATGTTGTGATCTTTAGGGTTTTCATTGTATAATTTTTGGAGGTAGATCACCACACCTTTCTTCCTAGTCTGGTAGCTCCACTGAAACCTGTCCACCATAGGTGGCCCTGCTTGTATTGGAAATACAGGTGGCACAGATTCCAACATACAATACAAACACAAGCCACCACAATAGGACAAAGTGACAGATTGGTGGTGGTCAGTCAGGGTAGCTGCTTAGATCTCCAACATAGTAAAACATGAATATGCAAATCTGACCCCACATAAATTATATAATCTCACACAGACCATATTTTCTTATTTGTAAAGTGGAGTTACTGGCATTTTCTACACTAAGTAAAAACTATTTTCTCAAATATTAAAAACATTCACTCATGTAATAACATAGATTCTACAAGCATCTTTGAAAATTGAAAGAAACAAAAATATATAATCAATATATTATAAATTATTATATATTATATTATATTATTATAAATTATAAATATATATAATCAATATATAGTATCTTTTCAATTTCCCTGTTATTTGAAGAGGAAAGTTTCTTAGTGTAAAATAATTGCAGGCTATCATTCTGAAATGTTTATTCTTTCTATTCTTTTGTGTGTCTTAAGAATTACTCTCTTACCTTCCTGACAACACTTTGCTAATTCTTATTTAAATAATCAGGGTGTTGATAAGAACTAACAGAGCAAAGAATAAATGGGAACCATTTGTTCCTTATGGAGGAGGAGGACAACAGTGAGGAAGATGATGGTATTAATAATACTGCCTGATCAGGTTTTGAAATGAGAAAACAAGTTTTGATGTGAGAACTACCCAATGATAGTGAAAATACTATTCAATGTCTATAAACAGCATATATATTTCACAGAGTCCATAATTTATTGAAAATACAATCCTGCTGTAAAATAAACTTCAGAGAAACACAGCAAAGCCTTTTTATAAATTAGCCCTAATCCTAAGTTCCCATGAGCTATGAAATTAAGAAAAATAATAATTAAATAAAATAAACTCATAATTTTACTGAGCAACCTGGCTTAGCCACTTTTCCTTGGATAAAACTTCTCAGAGAGGGACTACTGTGAAATTTATGTAAGTATTCACCCTATGGGTAGTGTTAGAATATTTTAACTAACAGATACACAGAATGTTGACTAAGTCCAATTATAAAGAGTCTCCAGGGTTATCCTTTTCCCCTACTTCCTTACACAGGCATCCAAGCACATAAACACACAAGCACACACATGCATACACACATACGCACACGCACGTATGTAACTTAGCTGCAGTGGCTCCTCAACACACACTGTATTTATTAAAAAGGTAAACTACAATACTTTTGAACATTGATTAGAATTTAAAAGATTCTCTCCTGCTTCTCTTGTTTTTAAACTCAGATATACATGTTTAGGCATACGGTCGGCACTAGTTGGTGTAGTTCACTAGTTGGTATAGGGCACCAGTTGGAGTGGTGCACTAGTTGAAGTAGTGCACTAGTTAGTCTAGGCTGGCAGAGGTACCCCTGAGGATAAGAGGCACTGCCTAAAAACCTAAGACTGGGGAGCATTACAGATAAATATGACTCGATCCAACCCCTTTTCCATAACAGATGCTGAAGCCAAACCAAAACTGCTTTGAAGAGCGTAGAAGAAAAAAACTGGGCTAACTTTGGGTTTCGCTGCTTTTAAATGATCATTAATCTGCAGTGTCTATACTTTTGAATCCTCATAATAACTAGGTGCTGTAACAGAAAGGTAGATCCCCCAAAGCTGATCAGCAAATACCTGTTGAGTGCCTACTATCTGCCACGTACAATTTCTTGGAATCTCTGTAACTGGTAATGTGTGGAATCCTGGTTGCAATAAAATGGAATCTTCTGCTTAAGTCAGAAATGCTAATATCAAAGAATGAGCTTTCAATGTCTCCTAGAACTTCAAGTTTTTGTCCTCTCTTACAGGCAGGTCCTTACTTGAGAAATCTCTGAGTACGGTTGTGACTTACTATGGGTGAGGTGACCTCATGATAGCGGGTGGGGTACAAGTCTAGGCTCCCCAGTCCACCCCCAATGACACCTGAGGGGGTTCCTTGTTACTGGTGGGGGTGGGAGCTCTGGCTTCTCGGTTGTCTCCGAAGACACCAAGAGATGGTAACCTCGGTACTGCTGGGAGGCAGTGAAGTCCAGCGGGGATGGAGAGGGGGCTCATCACTGCCAAATAGGGGTGAAGTCCTGGCTCCCTATCCTGCCTTTCTGACACCATTCTGGAGTCGGAAGTTGGGGAGCCTAACAAGGGTGGGGGTCCAGCCTCCATTTGGCCTTACTGGCGTGGGTGGAGGGGGTCACAGTTTTCTTTGTGGTGTTTGGCTGCAGTAGAGCAGTCATTGTCTAATCGTTTCTGGCTCGTTGGGCTCCCCTCTCCTGACTCTTTGTTTGGAGGCAGCAAGCCTTTCTGGGGCTTTGTTGTTTTTACCCATTGACGTTTGCATGTCACTGAGTTCTCCAGCTACTTAGGTCCCAAGGTCCCTAGATGGACTATCTGCCCTCTTCTCTCTACCTTTAAGAATCTTAAGTTTATTTTAAAGATGATGTCCAGGATTTTCAGTTGTGCATTTAATTCCTCTTACTGGAAGAGGAAGTGCCTTTTATTGTCTATAGCCACACCAGGTCTGAATAAAAGCAAGAATTCTGTCCTAAGTCTGAAGTCAAAGGACTCTGAGCCACCCCCATGGCCCATAGCTGCTCTACTCTCTGCCCAGGCCCACCCTTGTTTTTGTTTTGTGACTGATAGATTGTTGGTTTTGGTTTGTTGTTTTTTAGTCAAGGATCATGGCACTTCTAAAAAGTAGGTACCTAATGTTTTCCCAATTTTGGAATTTTCTGAATGAAGTAGACTGTCATTAAATAAATAATTTACTAAGTCAACTAAAAAAAAAAAAAAAAAACCCACTGCCTTCCAGTTGATTCTGACTCACAGCAATCCTATAGGACAGAGTAGAACTGCCCCATAGGGTTTCCAAGGCTGTAAATCTTTACAGAGGCAGACTACAACATGTTTCTCCCTAGGAGTGGCTGGTGGATTCAAACCACTGACCTTTTGGTTAGCAGCCAAGAGCTTTAACCACTGTGTACCAGGGCTCCCCAATGTTTCACCTAAGCTACCTAAATAAAAGCTACTCTAAAATAAAATAAAAGGAGCCTGCCTAAATATAAGGGAGATAGTAGGCACTGTGGTAGTACTATGGTTAAGTGCTCAGCTGCTATTTCAAAGGTGAGTGATTCAAACCCGCTCATTGGCCTCCTCGGGAGAAACAAAAGAGCCCTGGTGGTGCAGTGGTTAAATCTCTTGGCTGCTAACCAAAAGGTCGGTGGTTTGAACCCACCAGCAGTCTTCAGGACAAAGATATGGCAGTCTTTTACGGTAAAGATTACAGCTTGGAAGCCCTATGGGGCAGTTCTACTCCTTCTATAGGGTCTCTATGAGTCAAGATCAACTCGATGGCAATGGATTTGGGTTTGGTTACCCTAACTCTCATGGATTGAATCGTGTCTCCCCAAAAAATTTGTGTTAACTTGGCTAGTCCAAGATTCCCAGTATTGTGTGAATTTCCACCATTTTTTCATCTGATGTGATTTTCCTGTATGTTATAAATCCTACCTCTATGATGTTAATGAGGTGGGATTAGTGGCAGCTATGTTAATGAGGCAGGACTCAATCTACAAGATTAGACTGTATCTTAAGTCAGTCTCTTTTGAGAGATAAAGAGAGAAGAAGCAGAGAGACATGGACACCTCATAACACCAAGAAACAAGAGCCAGGAGAATAGTGAGCCCTTTGGACCCGGGGATTCCTGCACTGAGAAGCTCCTAGACCAGAGGAAGATTGATGACAAGGACTTTTCCCTGTAGCCAACAGAAAGAAAGCCTTCCCCTGGAGCTGGCACCCTGAATTTGGACTTCTAGCCTCCTAGACTGTGTGAGAATAAATTTCTGTTTGTTAAAGCCATCCACTTGTGGTATTTCTGTTATAGCAGCACTAGATAACTATGACACTAACCAAAAAAGTTAATCAGATAAATAAAGTTAGACACTTCAATCAAGCTGTGCTGAACAAATTAATTAATTAATTAATTAACCAAGCTACCCTAGATAGACAGATAGAGTTAAATAATTCAACTAAGCTATGCTAAACCTAGGGCCATCCAGTTCATTCAATCAATAGTTACTAGTAGGCATTAAAGTTAATATGCCCTGCATTGTGCTTTGTTGCCTCATTTATTTTGGTCTGGACATTTGGGTACTTGTATAAAAGTATTTTATTCTTTATCAAAATATGATCAACAAACAGCTTATGTAATTATTCAGAGGGAAAAGTCGTTTTTGAAATGGAGTTTATGTGGCCCTTTAATACACGTGCCGCCCTCCTGGACACAGTCCTGCCCCTCATGTGCAGGTAGGAGGGACTTTTCCCAGACGGTCAGCAACCCTGTCTCCAAAATGCACTTGAATAAGATTAGAGAAATATAAGTGATTTTTGTATTTCGAATTGAAAATAATTCAAATGGACAAAGATATGCAAGGTGTTGGGTTCTGAGAGAATTTTAGAAATATGAGAATCAATCTGTGCTTCATGTTTCCAGGATAAAGTCTCCGAAATGGGTCAGTATTTATTGAGTGATTGTAAATACCCTAGCAGTCCCTTGGCTGAGGGCTCCCCTGGAAGCAGGAGCTCATCCTGACTCCAGGTTTTACACTTGGTAACACTGCAGTGGCTCATCAAAAATAGGAAATGGCATGGGGACTTGGACTGGACTCAGAAGGTTACCTCTTCTGGATCTTTCTTTCCTAGCTAACTGTTTCTGAAAGCTATAACATCAGAGTCCATCACAATAAGTGGGTCACAAATCTCGCTGAGATCAGAATCACATTTGGAACATTTACGATATGCAAGTCCCAGGATGATTTCCAAACATGTTTGTGAATTAGACTCTCCTCAGTCAGGGCTTGGGAGTCTTTATTTTTCAGAAGATCCCAGGGTGGTTCTCATGAGCTGGAAGCTTTGAAAAACACTGACATAGCCCGGTTCCTTGTCTTCAAAGAGTTCCCAGCAAAACCTACACCTACGACAGAAATCAGGACTCCATACCACCGGGGAGCGTTCTCAGCACTAGTCACATTTGCCTGCCTCTCACACAGCTCCTGTCTCCCTGAGGCCTCCCATCTTAAGAGGGGATGGGGGCTTCACTTATTAAGCCACAGGTTGTTAGCTAGGTCATCGTGCAGCTGTGTTTAGGGTACATAACTTTGTTTAGCATTGTACATTTTTATGACACCAGTACATGGCTGTGGAAAATAGAGTGAGTTTCCCCAGTTAGAGCAGGGGAGCAGAGACTGTGGGAGAGATGGTGGGCAAACAGCCTCAGACCTGTTGGCATGGATTATGAAGTATGATTTTCATAATGAGTAAACTCCGACTCATGGGGACCTCATGTGTGTCAGAGTAGAACTATGCTCCATACGGTTTTCAATGGCTGAGTTTTTAAAAGTAGATAGATCACCAGGCCTTTCTTTCAAGGTGCCACTGGGTGGACTAGAACCTCTAAACTTTGGGTTAGCAGCCGAGCGTGTGACCCACTTGCACCAACCAGGAACCCCCCCTCTCCGCCCCCGGTTTCCACATCTAACTCATACTCAAGGAAGGAAGCAGGGATGTTAGTGACTGTAGGGTAGTTTTTTTATTTGTGTCTGCTGCTGAGTGGAAAGATCAGGGAGAAGTTTGTTTTAAAAAGGCCAAGCTGAGTTTCCCAGTCAAGAATGTAGGTGCACGCTTTTTTTTTTTTTTTTTTTTTTTTTGGCGGCGGAAGGGTTTCCATGTTCAGCTAACAGTTCTCCAGTGCACAGATTTCCTTATCCAAGGAGAGAGGGAGAGTGTGTGAGATGGCACCCTGTGCTCCCCCGCCGCGCAGCGGCCTGTGGGTTTGGGCACAGGAACTCCCTGCACAGACAGGGAGTCTGCTTCAGAGACAGGAGCAGCGGGCCCACAAAGGAGCAGTTTGTTCCCTGCCACCAAGGAAAACTCACACAACAGACACACACAGCCATAGAAAAAGAAACATTTGAGAGGGGTGTTTTTTTTCCCTAGAATACACAGTGATCTTATTTCCTTGGGGGTGCAGTAAAAATCAGCCATGAATATATTGCCAAATGCAGCTAAGAGTGAGCAAGGATATTTATCTCCGCAGGCAGGGGTTGGTGGGACTGGTCACTGAGACAGACTTTGAACACTTCAATAAATCATAATGAAAGATTAAAATGAAAGAGCATTCACTAAACATGTCTGCAAGGAGGCTTTTATGCTGCTATTTTTTCCTTACCAACTGCTGCTCAGAGACTTCACTAGGCTATTTGAATCTCATAGAAAATGTGGAAGTTTGAGGTAAGAAGCAAAAAAAAAAAAAAAACTCATTTATGGAGGCTTAATTTACATAGATTTTTTTAGGTCAAAGACCATTCAGTTGCTAAACTAAGTGTATATGTTATATTAAGTATGAACGAAGAAGAATAAAAATCAAGAACATATCCCCAAACACATGAATTCTTGTTAGAAGTTTCTATTAAAAATTACCTTTTCTTTCTATTTCATTTAAGAATTAGTTTCCTTAAAAATATGTGAAAAGGTGGCGTCAGTCATTTAAAAAATTATGAAATACTCTTGTGAGCTGTTTGCCAAGGACCCCAACCGAGCCGCGTGCACAGGGAGAGGTCTCCCAGGACCTCGGGTCACTTTTTGGTAAAGTAAGAATGCCGCGTGTGCTCAAAGCAAGAAGCTGAACAAGGTGAGATAAAGAGGTCCTCTTTGGCTCCAAACCACCGCATCATGACTCCCGTCCTTTCCTGAAGTCAGGCCTGTCTTCTTTGAGCCTAGCCCAAGTTCGGTGTCTGCTAACAGAGGTCGGTGCAGCCCAGGCTCAGCACGCTCAACCACGCCAGCAGGGCGGCCCCTCCGCGGATCTTCAGTTTCTGTGCAGTCCAGTCCATGCGGAACGTGGAGCCCACCAAGCGCCAGGACGCATGGCCACAAGCCCGGAGCAAAGAAGGGTTCAAATTGTCAGCGGGGCTCTTTGAAGAAGCCCATGGACCGCCTTGGGTAGCCCGGGGTCTCGAGCACCCCAGTGCTCTGGGGCATCAGGAGACACCAGCGCGGCTCACCTGTGACCTCGCGGGAGAGTGGACTCTCGGCTGCTCGTTGGTGGAAAACCCACTCATTGGTACCGTATGGCTAGCGTTCACATGCTTCATGCAGTCATCCTGTGTTCTTCAGTGTGTAAGGGCAGTGTCCTCTGTGACCTATGCCATCATAGCGTGGGCAACACACCTCTTCAGTCTCACTCTGCCTCAGGAAAGCCACCTTCTGTTCCTCCAGCTCTGGTGTCATCTATGTGGGGACACCCTACCCACAGGGATCCTTAATGATGGTGCTTCCCAGACCCCCTAACCCCAAGAAGAGTTCCCTCGCCTTTTCTGTTGGACCTCCCGCCCCCACCCCTCACCCCCATCCTCAACAAGATGCCCTGCGCCTTTGGAGGATGCAGCTGTGCTTCCTCGAGTTCAGGCAACTGAGCAGGGTAGGGGAAACTGCAGTAGGACGGCCCCACTGACGACACCTCTGCAGAAACATGCAGTCATCGTTCTTAGCAGACTCTTCCCATCAATTTAGCGCCAAATCCAAGTACACAGGTCACACTGAGTATGCACAAAAGACAATAAAAAACAACAGGGGATGGCAACTTTGCAACCCTGGCTTCCCCTGAGTGCTTGAGGGCTTTCCTCCTCTCACTGCCATGGGCTGCATGAGGGGGGTGGGGCCTGTTGCTTCTATCCTGGGATTCACCTGAGGACAGATTAGGTGTGAATTTTGTCCCCAGGATAGGGTTTGGGGAGCAGAAATAAATGATGGAAGGCTAAGCTGCAGTAGATTTCTCTTCACCACTACAGGACTGGCTTCCTGTGGAAGCCCACCAATGCTTAAGAAACCTAACCAGAATGGCATGGGTGTTGTCTTCAAATGGATTTTTACAGAAGCAAAAATTAGTGAAGTCTGTGTGTGTGTGTGTGTGTGTGTGTGTGTGTGTGTGTGTGTGTGTGTGTGTGCGTATAGAGAGAGAGAGAGGAAGAGATTTATCTCAAGGAAGGAAATGGCTTATGAGGCTGTAGAAGCTGGCAATCCCAAGTCAGCAGGTCAGACATCGGGCTGGAGGCTTCTCCTGACTCTCATAGCTGAACGGGCTGATGAACCCAAGGTTGGCAGGTCAGACAGCAGGCCACTGGCTCACAGCGTTCAGAGGCTGATGAATCCTAAGATCAGCAGGTAAGCTGCTAGTTTAAGTCCCAAGAACTGAAGGTCAGATGATGACAAGCTGGATGCAGGATACAGAGTGAAAGTGTTGCTGGGGTATCCACTTATATACTGGAGGCAGGCAGTTTCCCAAGGAAACTCCCTTTCAACTGATTGGCTGCTCATAGCAGATCTCATCATGGAGTTGACTATATCATTATATAACTGCCAGATTACATCATTTCATAACTGCCAAACCACTGAGAACCATGGCCCAGCCAAGTTGACATACAACCTTAACCATGACAATTGTCTTGCAGACTTACAACCTTGGCCTTAGGGAGAAGGTGTGTCCTCCCATTAACTGACAATCCATTGTCTCAACCCAATTGCCCACTTCCTAAAATTAAGTATAAAGAAGGCTTTGATTGCCTAATTGAGAGTATGAGAAATAGACAATTAGTTCTACCACACCTCATTCACTTCTCAATCAATGATATTCCAGCCTTAGGACATTGCTTAGATTTAAAATACTTCTTCAGGTAATTGTGTCTTGTCTCCTCAATTTACAGTATAGTATAAAACAGTCTCATAGTTTGTTTTTTTAAATAGATTAGCAAACTAGAAATTATGAGATTTATTTAATTCCAATTCTGTCCATAATGTCACAATCCTAAATTAGTAAGTAACAAACTTACTTCATCAGTTTCCACATGAAAATGAGGGGATGGGAATCACAATTTCTGACATCCCGTCTGGCCGGAATCTTCCCAACTGCTGGATCACGAACTACCTTCTGCCAAGATTACACAGCATGACAGCTGCTCATTGATTAAGAATAGTGAGGTGATCAAATCAAATTTCTTAATTATACTATGTAGTGCAAATGGTTAATGCTCTTGGCTACTAACCCAAAGGTTGGAGGTCCAAGTCTACCCAGAGGAGCCTCAGAAGAAAACCCTGGCAATCTACTTCTGAAGAATCAGCCATTGAAAACCCTATGGACCCCTGAACTATTGTCCTGAGATAATCTTGAAACTTTCAACCAAAAATATCCCCTGAAGCCTTAAAAGCAAGCAGTAGTTTAACTTAACAAGTAAAGAATATCTGCCTTGAGCATTGGGCTCTTTTAAGATATGTCTATATGGAATCAAACTGACAACAGCAACTCAAAAGATTAGTAGGATATTTAGGAGGCAGTAAGTTTGTTAATGGGAAGGAACATCTTAGAAAAGGAGCGTGAGAATGGTTGCACAACTCAAAGAATGTGCTCAATGTCCCTGAATTGTACATACAGAAACTGTTGAATTAGCATATATTTTGCTATGTATATTCTCAACAACAATTAAAAAAATTGAAAAAAGAAGAGAAAACCCTATGGAGCATAGTTCTACTCTGACACACATGCGGTCACCGTTAGTTGAAGTTAACTCGACAGCAGCTAGTTACTGATTATAACAAAGAACTATTTCAGGAGATATGAAGCAGCCTGGAGCATTGGAAGAGCATTACCCCTGGAGTAGAACACGAGGTTGGTCTGTGTCCCCACTTTCGTGCCCTGACACCAACCTCAGAGGTCTAAGGAGTGCCCCTGGGAAGCAGGAGAGTGCTTGGTTACTACACGGGAGTGATACAAATTCCTTGTTACTGAAATCAAATGTGGCAAAGGAAAATCAGTATCTAGGTGCTAGAGACAACATAGTTTAAAGCATACTCTCAGTGTTAAAACTTATTTGAGAACTACTTCTTTTAGTTGAAGGAGGTGCTTGATTAGTATAAAGCACATGAGGTCAGTACAGAATGGATGTGGCCTCACCATTTACTACCTGTGTGATTGCAGGTAAGGTACTTAGCCTCTTTCAGCCACAGTGGTTTCTTTCTTTCTTCATCTTTTTTTGGTAAATTAATTGGGATTAATTAATCAATTAGTTAAGCTCTGGGTTTCAGGAAGAATTAAACCTGCAGAAGCATAGGTCATTTCCTTGACACCTTCATTGGCCCCTTTGTAGCATCTTTGGCCCATTGTTGATGTAAAAAAAAAAAAAAAAGGAAAAGAAAATTTAAGAATAAATTTGTAAGTCATGAAGTGAAAATAAAGGCAGTTAAGCTGCTATTATTTTTTTAATTTTTTTTTTAATTGTACTTCAGATGAAGGCTTACAGAACAAATAGTTTCTCAGGAAACAGTAGTACACATATTGTTTTATGACATTGGTTAACAACCCCACAACATGTCAACCCTCTAACTTCTCACACTTTTTTTTGGTGAAAATACACATAGCCAAAGAGACACCTTTTCAAAAATTTCTACATGCACAGTTCAGTGACATTGACTACGCTCTTCCAATTGTGCTGTTATTCTCACATAAGATGAAGGCTTACAGAACAAAATAGTTTCTCATTTAACAGTTACTACAAATGTTGCCCTATGACAATGGTTAACAATCTCACAACACATCAACAATATCCTTACTCAACCTTGGGTTCCCTATCACCAGCTTCCTTGTCCCCTTCTGCCTTCTAGCCCTTGTCACTGAACTACTGTACCTCGTTAGTCTCATTTGGGTTTACGAGGCTGTCCACTCCCAAGCTGAATGGTGAACCTTGGAGATAACTTTGCCACTGAGCTAAAAGGGTGTCTGAGGGCCACACTCTCGGGGTTTCTCCAGTCTCTGTCATGCCAGTAAATCTGCTCTTTTTTTTTTTTTTTTTTTGTGAGTTAGAATTATGTTCTACATCCTTCTCCAGCTCTGTCCAGAACCCTCTGTTGTGATCCTGGTCAGAGCAGTTGGTGGTGGTAGCCGGGCACCATCTAGCTGTACTGGCCTTAGTCCGGTGGAGGACTTGGTAGCTGTGGACAATTAGTCCTTTGGACTAATATTTTCCTTGTAACCTGTTCTCTTCATTCTCCCTTGCTCCTGAAGGGATGAGACCAGTGGAGTATCTTAGATGGCTGGTTTTTAAGACCCCAGACACTACTCACCAAGGTATAATGTAGAGCATTGTTTTTATAAGCTGTGTCATGCCAATTCTAAGCTGTTATTATTTTAATATCTGTCCTTTCAACTCTTCATTGCTTCTTTTTCTTTTTGTTCTCTTCTTCTTCTCATGTTCTGTCTTTTAAAAATCACACAAACTGGATTAGGGCTACTCTTCCATTTTCCCTTAGTCTCCCAACCTGAGGCACTTGTGTTTTAATTTGCACAATTCCCGGAGTCCTATGATCTAGGAGGTGGATTTGCCCATAAAGTTTTTGTGCTATCACAAAGCCAGATATCACTTATGTTCTCATCCAAACAAGAAACATTCTTTTTTCTCATGCAATCAAATTGCCTAATACCCATGTGATCCCTTGTATACCGTGAGTAATCATAGCTTTACTTAATTATTTGTAGATTGGAAAATTTAATTGTAGATCTGAATCAGAACCAAAAGTCAACGGTTAAAGCACTAGAGGAGGCCACTCTCTCTGACTTTAACAATGAAATCACCCTTTGGATTTTATGTGAACCCAGCCTTGACCAGCCCCAACATCCAACTCTGTGATGAAATCAAATGTGAGAATTGGAGTAAATTATGGCCCACTGGACTCATTTAAGAATTCTGTCCTACCTGGACAAAGATATTCACTATCTAAACTATGACCAGTTCCAGAGGATGATTAGCAAATACCATTATGACATGATTAATGGAAAACTTGCCCTTGGTGGTCTTGTTTGGTTTCCCCCAGGCTGACACGTCCCATCCCTTCAAAGGATACTTCATTGCACTTACCGGAAAAAACTCCTCTTCTATGCACAAGCAAGGAGGCAAGTCAACCCCTTCAACCCCTGCACGGACTGCTCAGCTTTCTCTCTGGAACTGAATTGCACACTCCCAGATTTTATGCGATACTTTCTAAAACCATGAATCACTTTATAGCTGTTTTCTGCACTGTTCCACTGTTGGGGCTGACAATTCTTTCCCTCACCCCCTCCCCAGGAAAGTTCCCTACAGCCTTCCAGAGCACAATGCAGCTGCTTGGGAACAAGCTTCATCTCCTCATGAGGCTGTGGTGGCTTCTCTCCACATTTCCTTGGGAAAACAAATGAAAAATCATCCTCAGCATTTTGTGGCTCTCTTCAAGGATTTACTAAAAGAAAGAGGAGGTGTGTGGTAGAACTTTTGGTCTGTGTGAAAGATGGCTCTTCCTTAGCAGCGGCACTAGGGGTAGAAGACACTAGGAGGTGCAGTTTGGAGCGGAGGGTGACTTCTGTGCAGGAAGTGCCTTTGCCTTAAAGGCTCTAGGGCTGAGTGAGGCAAGACTGTCTGCTTGACTTTGAGTTTTAAGTGTCAGGACTGAAGGAGACCTGAAAGTTATCTTCTAGGAGGTCTTCCAGATCAGTTTAATCAGGCAGAAAATGGCATAGGAACTTGTCCAATTTGGGACAAAAACTTTGTGAGAAATAAAAAGTTAGCATTTGATTAGGGGCCATGTCTCACAGGAACCTACATATGAAAGCTCATTAGGGTAGAACCAGTTGTCATCTAGTTGACTCCAACTCATAACAACCTCGTAACTGTGCTCGTAAGTTTCTCTAGAAGTAGACTGCCAGGCTTTTCTTCTGAGGCAGCTTTGGGTGGACTCAAACCTCCAAACTTAAGGCTAGCAGCTGAGTGTGTTAACAGTTTGCACCACCCAGGGCCTCCTGACTGGAATATACTGATCCAGTACCCCACAGAGGGACCCTACCCCACTTCCATTCCAGAAGTTAAAGCAAGAGTCCAGTGATTGCCTTAAGATTAGGCAGGCCTTTGCCCAGACAACATTGTGGAGACAATCTAGAACCCTCTTGCTTGAGGATCAGTGAGAGGGATGAAACGCCACCTCTACCCATCCCTCCCCCACCTTCCCAGCCCCTTACTAAGTTTCATCATTCTGTCTCAGACATGACTTAAGCCCTCATAATTCTCCATAGGACATTCCTAGTGCTTTGCTGGGTCTTCTGGAATTCAGTCTTTAGGAGGTAATCAGAGCTTAATTGTTAATGCACAAGCTTTAGGAATAGGGTGTCTGGGTTCAAACCTAGTCTCAGATTGTGGACAGGTGACCTACCCTTTCTGTTCCTCAGTGCCCTGTTGTGCAAACTTATGTACACAATCTCATAGTTGAGGTGCATTTAACTTAGCAGACGAATCAGCATGCCACGTTGCTGAAGCCACAACAGGAGGAATCCTTGCCACTGCTGGGCTGCTCCCTGTAGACTGCCCATATCTAGTTTGTGTGTGACTACCAAGATCCAGCCAGTTCATGTCAACTGTACCTCTTTTTGAAATTAAGTATCTTAATTAAATATTATACACACAGAAGAAACTGTGAAAAAGAGAATTACTGTTCTATGAAAACTATGATCTTTGGTGAGTTGTTAAATCTTGCTGTAAGTAAGCTGCTTGGAAAGTATTTTAAATAAAAACTATAAAATCTAGTAGCCTCCTGGTAGACTCACACTTCTGTGAAAATGGAGCAGGCAAGCATTTTCCCTATTTCTATGCTAAGAAAAAATAAAAACTGTAGACATTATATATAACACAAACATAAGAAGACTTGAAAGGTAGAGAGAAGAAGGCAGAAGACTAGGAAAGGGCAGCCTAGCAAGGCAGAAAACCCTCAGACAATAATTGCTCTATTCTAGTCAAACACCACAGAAAAACTGTGACCTCACCCTCACCAACATCAAATGAGGAGCCCAGACTTCCACTCTGAGCAGGCTGTGATCAGGTACCCTAAATGCACTGCCACTGTAATGTCAGAGAAGGCCAAGTAGTGAGCTGAGAACTCCATCCCCAACAGGAGGTATTGAGACTCCTCCTCCAGTGTCAGTGGAGACACTGTGAAGAGCATGGGCTTCCACCTCCATTCAGTGGTAATGAGGAGCTTCTGCCCCTCTTCTCTGGCGAGGTATCAGAGGAGGCATCGTGGAGAGCCCCAGTGTCAGTGGAGGCCACATGGAGAAAAATAACAAGGTACTCTTCACTATCCCAGCCAGAGTGGCATTAATGGAGGCCTAACGGGGAGCTATGTCTACACCCACTCCAACCAGCAATAATGAGACCTTCAGGTGTGTGAACGGAGGCCAAGTAGGGAGCCTGCACTTCTACCCCCACCTGGCAGGAATGAACTGGAGGCCTCTTCCCCTGCTGGAACAATATCAGAGAAAGCCAGCTAAAAGAGCAGGTCTCATAAGATCCAGAGTCTCATAACATAATACCAAAATGTTCAGGTTTAGGTCGAAAATCACTCATTATGCCAAGTACCAGGGAAATCTCAACCTGAATGAAAAACAAACAAACAAAAAACCCTCACAGACACCAATACTGACATGACAGAGATGTTGGAATTATCTGACACAAAGCAGCCTTCTTAAAAATGCTTCAACAAGCAATTACAAACATGCATGAAAGAATAGAAAGTCTCAGCAAATACACATAAGATATACAGAGAAAAAAAATGGAAATTTTACAACTGAAAAACACAATCACTGAAGAAAAAAATTCAGTGAATGGACTCAATCACAGAATGGAAAGAACAGAGGAAAATCACTGGGTGATAGGACAATAGAAGTTACCCAGTCTGAACACAGACGGAAAGACAGAAAAAAAGGTTGAATAAAGTCTCAGGGACCTATTTAAAAAAAAAAAAAAAACCAAATCCATTGCCATCAAGTCAATTCTGACTCATAGCAACCCTATAGAACAGAGTAGAACTGCCCCATAGGGTTTCCAAGAAGCAGCTTGTGGATTCGAACTGCCGACCTTTTGGTTAGCAGCCAAGCTCTAAACCACTGTGCAACTAGGGTCCCTATAGGCCAATAAAAAAAGGTTTAAAGTTTGTATTATTGGAGTCCCTGAAAGAAAGGGGAAGGAGAGTGAGTCTGAAAAACCACTCCAAGAAATCACAGTTGAAATTTTCCCAAATTTGGCAAAAAACATAGACCTACTGACTCAAGAAGTTGAGCAAGCCCCAAACAGGATAATCCTGAAGAAATCCACGCCAAGAAACAGCATAGTCACACTATTGAAAAGTAGGGACAAAAAAAAATCTTGAAAACAGCAAGAAAGAAACAACATCTTACCTACAGGGGAAAACAAATTTGAACGAGAAAGAATTTTTCATGAGAAACCGTGGAGTCCAGAGGGAAATGGCATAACCTTTTTTAAGTGGTTAAAAAAAAGAAAAGGAACTGTGAAACAAGAATTTTATACCCATGAACTATCCTTCAAGAATAAAAGAGTTCAGGACGGTCTCAGATAAAGGAAAACAGAAAGAATTTGCCACCAGCAGAGCTACCTAAAAGAATGGCTAGAGGATGTTTTCTAAACACAAAGGAAATGCTAAAACAAGGAAATTTGGAACCACAAAAAATATAAAAGAATTGAAAGCATATAAAGTATGTTCTCTGCTCACAGTAGAATCAAACCAGAAATCAAGAGCAAAAAGACATCTCCAAACACTTGGAAATTTAGGAACACACTTTTAAATAATTCATGGGTCAAAAAAGAAGTCTTAGAGGAAATAAAAATACTTTGAACTATATGAGAATGAAAATACATCCTATCAAAATTGGTGGAACACAGCTAAAGCAGTCCTCAGAGGGAAGTTTATAACACTAAATGCTTATATTGGAAAAAAGTAAAAGTTTTAAATCAATAATCTAAGAGTCTACTCAAGAAACTACAAAAATAGTCACAAAGCAAGCAGAGGGAAGAAAATAATAGAAAAGATAAGAAATCAACAAAATTAAAAAGAAAAACAATAGAGAAAATCAATGAGACAAAAAGTTTTTCCTTTGGAAAGATCAATATAATTGACAAACCTCTAGCAAGAGTTACAAAGAAGCAAAGAGAGACGACGCAAACCACCAGTATTAGGAATGAAAGGAGTGATATTAGTATAGACATTGCAGACAATAAAATTATAATAAGGAAATAAAATGATCAACAGTGCCCACATACATCTGACAACTTAGATGAAATGGACCGATTCCTTGAAAAACACCAACTACCACAACTCACCCATTATGAAATATGTAATTTGAATAGCACTGTAACTATTAAAAAGAGCCCTGGTAGTGCAATGGTTAAGCACTTGGCTGCTAATCTGAAGGTCTGTGGTTTGAACCCACCCAGCAGCTCTGCAGAAGAAAAGACCTGGCAATCTGTTCCCATAAAGATCACAGCCTAGGAAACACTATTGGGCAGTTCTACTCTGTCTTATAGGGTTGCTATGAGTAGGAATAAACTTGATAAGCATAACTATTACGGAAATTCAATTTGTAATGTAAAATATCCCAAAAAAGTAATCTCCAGATGCAGATATATTCTCTGGAGAATGCTTTCAAACTTTCAGAAAAAAGAACTAACACCAATTGTAAATAATCTTTTCTATAATATAGAAGATGTGAAAACCCTTCCAATTCATTTTATGAAATTAGCATTACACTGGAACCAAAACCAGACAAAGATGGTACAACAAAAGAAAACTACAGACAAATGTCCTTCATAAATACAGACATAAAAATCATTCACAAAATATTAGCAAAAATTGCTTCACAATCATCTTTGGAGGTAGTATGTGCAAGAAAGATGCAGAACTCCAGGCAGAATAAATATGCTCAAAGAACGCCATAGGCCAAATATCAAGTGATTGGCCAATGTATATGCATATTTATGTTGTACCTCAAAATAAAATGTTTTCAATAAGTATGTGCCAGTAATTATGTCCCCATACTTTAACCAACTTTTCAATTAATCAACCAATTCCAAAGTACATTAAATTAGAAGGTTTTCACAATTACACCTATTTACATGATAGGGCTAAGTGCACAGTATAAACATTCAATAAACATTAGATAATGTTGTTATTGGTTTTGGTTGTTATTAAATCAATCTGACTGCATCACTCCTCTGCTTAAAACCATTTATATCAGTTTTCTACTGCTGCGTAATAAGCCACCTGGGGTCGCCATCAGTTAGAATTGGCTTAGAACTGTTCTGAGGGTCAAATGTTGGGATGAGCTCAGCTGGCAGGTTCTTCTGCTGGTCTCATTTGCCTCACTCATGAGACTGCAGGCATCTGGCATCCCTAATAAGGCTGTTGATCTAGGGCAGCCTCATCTGGTGGGAGGTGCTGACTGTTGTTTGGACTCCATGTCTCCAGCAGGCTATCCGGGTGTCTTCATATAGTGGCAAGCCCCAATTCTAATGCACCTTTTAAGTCTCTACTTGTGCCATTTGCTGATGGCTGAAGCAATCAAATAGTCAAGCTCCAGTCACTAGGAAGGGATTACACAAGGGCATAGACACTCAGAAATATGATTCATTGGGGCTATTACTGTAACAATCTGCTACACGGTTTTGTGGCTACCATTATCTACAAGATCAGTACAGTTTCCTTGGTTAGATATTTAAGTCCCCTCATGATCTGAACACTGAGTTCCTTTTATGGCAAAGAAATCATAAACGTAGACATCATAGAAATCATGCTATCTCAGGCCTGCTAAGGCTACTGCCAATACCTGAACCTTGTTTTGCTTTTATCTACCTGGTTAAGTTCTGCTCATCTTAAAGTAGCTTAAATCACACCTCCTCTACCAAAACTTCATTATTCTACATTAAGTAGCATTAGTTGTTTCTCTGTACTTGGTTTTTAGCATATAACTTTAATGCACTGCTCATAGCATCATAATTAATTATCTATGTCTTTCATACCTAAAAGACAGTGAGCTCTTTGAAAATAAGATTCATCTTTGTACTCACATATATTTGTTCAATAACATTTACTAAGTGTCTAAAATGTACTTATGACTGGGTCTGGAACCTAGTTTATATTTTATAAATGTTGACTAAATAAACAAATCTATGTAATTGACAAGGTGCATACACTACTCAGTGGAAACTGTGGGCAGATGATTTGGGAGGGTCTTTTCATTGTCACCACTGGATTTGTCTTCACAGTAATTATATCTCTTTCTCTATTAACTATTAAAATATTATATAATATGAAGTGACTACATTAGGTTACAAGTTCATATATTGTAGCAAAGAGACTCAAAATAATAGTGGCTTAAACAAAGCTGACTTATTTTTCTACACATATGTCAGATCTGGTAGGGCAGTTGCCCTCTACAAAGTTGCCAAGGGTCCAGATGCCCTGTCTGGTAAGAGACCTTGAGGGTGTTGCCTTCACACATTTAGTCCCATATGACCACCAACACATCTGTGTTTCAACCAGTGGAAAAAGGAAAAAGGGAGGAAAAGTTAAGGCCTCACTCTTGCACATATCACCTTTGCCAGAACTCTGTCACGTGGCCACTGATTCCTACACAACAAACCATCCCAAACCATAGCTGCCTAAAACAACTGCCATCATACTTGCTCATTTTTCTGCATTCTGGGCTGTACTCTGCTGAGTGGCTCTTCTGCTGCTCCTGCTTATGGTCATTCATATGGCTGCATCTGGGTGGTGAGCAGGCTGGGCTGGTCTCAGGTGGATGTGGAAACAGCGGGACTCTTCTCTTTCCACACTGTCTCAGCACCTCTGCCTCTCCATGTGGTCTCTCCATCAAACAGCTGGATGCTTACATTGCAGTTCAGGGCTCCTAAGAACATAAAGGTGGAAGCTCTTGGGCCCTCTAAGAAGGCTGAAAGATAAAACTGGCACATTCTATTGGTTAAAGCAACTACAATTCCTGCCCAGATTCAGGGGGGCGGGGTGGGGGGACACTTAGCAACATGAATCCAGAGAGGCCACCATCATGACAGACTACCACACACCTCCACTTGCAAGGGAGTCTGGGAAAGGAGACTGTGGTGGGTAACCAAAAGCCACAGAAGAAGAAAGTGTCTGTTAGAGGACAATTGGCACTCTCTGTCAAGTAATCGTCAGTGGATGTAATAATGATGCCATCATACTGACAAACTATTTTAGAGATAGTCGTATTTCTGTAAAGTAGGCTTATAAAGAGGCCACCAGTATTTCTGCCTGGGAGAAGCTTTGTGGTCTTAGAAGGGAGTGATTCCTTAGATCTAAGGAAGAAAGCAGGCAGCCTTAGGCCCAATTTGGCCTAAACTAAACGTTTAGTTTAGCCTAGTGAGTGTTATAATAATTATTTTTTAAATTATTTGCCATATTTTTAGCTTTTCTTGAAAAAAAAACAGAATATCTTACAGCACTGGGCACACATTCTACCTCACAGGAATCAGCTGGGGCTCAGTAATGGAAGCATGCTTTAAATAAAGCTTTAACTTGCTGTTTGCCCCAGTCGCCACCAATCTCTATTGCTGTCACCTGAGCCACCCCATTCATCATACCTTTCTAGCCTCTTTGGAGTCCAACTTTGTGATACTTGCCTTAGATACATATAATCATATTATTTCTCACATACCCAGGAAAAGGCAAAGCAACATACTGAGAATGTAACAGCTTTTGGAAAATCACACAGTTTTTGTTTCATTTGTACAATTGATTCCCACAGTATTTTTCAGAGTGTCCTCGTTACTTTCATAATGGTGGGTGGCCACAGCCGAAGATGCCCCTGCTCTGTAGCTCCAGGCATCTTTCCTCAGGGTTTAGCTCTCTATTCTGTTCCTGGAAATCTATCAGGATACTCTGGCTCCCCTAGGATAATCTCCAAGTGGGCCACATTAGTGGGATGCTGCCTTAGAGTTGAGTTCCGGTTGCCCTCTATTCAAAACATAATTTTCTAATAATTACACTTACTGAATTCGGAAAACGGCACCTTGGCTGGCAAGCACGAAGTTTATATCTTGCCCTCATATCCCAAAATTTTTTCATGCTATAAACTATAGCCACCGTCTTTTTAACTTTTGAAAAATTTAGTTATTATTTTTACAATTAAAAATAACGTTTCTCATTTTAAAATCAATACATTTTCATCATCTAAAAACTAGAAAATACAAACAGTAGCACAAACATGATTACAAACCCATAATTCTGCTCGGGCCATTGGAACACCCATAAAGGGGTCTGCCCCAGGTATTGCAGCTAGCAGAGCCATTGACTTGGCAGAGACAGAAATTTTTCAGGTGGCCTCATATAAAGGGGACCACCATGTTTCTTTCTTCCCTCTTCCTTCCCTTGACCTGACCTGGAAGCCACACGGGGGCTATGCTGCACAGTGGTGCTCCACTGATGCTCCTCTGACCCACCCTCTCCTTACTGCCTTCACTTTCCAATGAGTGCACCCCTTCTCTTTTGTCATCCCCTCTTCACAGAAATAGAAGGAAAATAGGAATGTGCCTGTTATTGCAGTGCTATGCATGATCATTTCTTGCCTCTCTCATGGAGTGTAGATTCAAATCTATATCTATGTATCTTCGACACTGAACTTCTTTCTTGCAGGGCACCTAGTTACCTGCCAGCAAGGGAACAGGACAGCTGAGCAAAAGCTGATGGAAAGTAAGTTTTGTATTTATTGACAGAGACAGATAAAAACAAAATAATTAAAACAGGGTCTGGTAAGTGTTTCAACAATAGTATATGACCAGTACTAACGGGAATACAGAAAAGGTAGGGATAAAACTGGAAAAAAGCAAACATTTGGGACTGTAATAAATATTAAACAACCTAAGTGTTAGTGCTTTCAAGCACTTGTGTATCTAATAATTTGAGCTGTTAAAGTATTGACAAGCGGTTCATGAATAACCAGCTCTATATCGGAGTTAACAGCATTGATTTACATAGAAGGTGCAAACTGAAGGACACAACAATGATGACTGTAATATACTCTAGCTGAGCCCCAAATCCTGCTTGTATTATTAATTTTAAAAATAATTGTCAGTGTAATGTATAGTACAAATTTAAATTGTTGCCACACTAAGAGGTTATGACATAGTAAAGTCAGAATTGATACGGTTTTATTGTAAATACAGGTAATTTTTTGTCTTTTTTTTTTTTTTTTTAACTATTTCTTGCCATCAAGTGAGTTCAAATCTGGAATGTGATATAAAATGTGATAAGGGATACCAAGTCAATAATTGTGCCCATATACCCTCACAAGTACAAATATATGTTTGTTTTCAAATAGCTAGATTCTATGCTTCACCATTAACTTGTCTTTGCAGAAAGAAATCAGCTTGATAAATTATTAAACTAAATCTATACCTGAGCCAAGAAATAAAAGCAGTCCACAAGTCAGACTCAAAGAGGGGCCTACTGCTCAGGTTCCCTCAAGCCCAGGTCTGCCAGACACACCGCTGCTGGGCATGTGGGGAGATTCTCTTTACCCAAAAGTACTGTCCACATCCAACAGCTAAGGGAAATAGCTTTACAGGGAATTTAATTGGATAAGAAATGGCAGGTGATAAATGAAGCACTTTTATCATCAGCACACATGTCAAAGGACAAATGCCTCTTGAGGGTGAAATGGCCCAGTTATGTTTTGCCCCAGACACAGGGGATATGCAGCGAAATGCATGCTGCCAAACATCTCACACACACACATACACAACACACATGCACACACGTGCACAGTACACAAATGTGCACACACATGCACATGCATAAGGTGCACATACATGCATATATGCACATATGCATGCACAAGCACCTGTGTGCGTGCAGCACACATATATACATGCAGGCACACATGCACATATGCATGTACACAAGCATGAAGCACAGAAACTATCACCAATCCATTTGGAAAGGAAATGGAATTCCCTCTGAAGTTGAGCTCTACCCGTTTCTAGCTTAGCAACTTACTCAACCTCTCTGAGCTTCAGTTTTGTAAAACCTAAAATAAAGAAAATATTTCCTACTCATACGTTCTCATGAGGATTAAATGTTTTAATACATATAAAATGCTAAGAACAATGCCTGGCATAGAGTAAGTACTTAATAAATGTTAGCTTATTTTTAAACCAAAACATAGATTTTTCTCTGCCTCCTTTCTGATGTCTACCCCTCACCTCCAGCTGGTTGGTTACCTGTTAAAACAAGCACCCCCCATGCGTGCTGGTAAATTCTAAACATCTCTTTAGGCAAGCCTGTGTGTGCCTAGGATAAATCTTTACCTTTACCCAATGTGTCCAGTTGCCTCAGCCTGTTTTCAGAAGCTTAATAAACACCAACAATTACAACCTAAGGAGAGGAAGAGGGACAAGCTCTCCCTCCCCTCCTGGTCTCCTTATCCCTGCTGCCCTGGGCATGAATATCTGGGTGCTGGCTGTTATGGAAGCTCTGCGATGGGTGGGCCGGCCTCCGTCTGACCCCTACCGGGGAAAATACCATCATAAGCTTTAGGTGAGTGGCTAACAGTTCCAAGTTTCCACTTGGAAAAGCACCAGGTATTTTTGAAACAAAGTACTTCCTCAGAACCAAGAAAGTCCATATTAGTAAAAACACAGGGACAGCAGACTCTCAGGCTCTTCCTTTCAGCATCTAACTCTTAGTTATTTTTAGTAGTTCCTTTTTCCCTGACCAAACCGTGACAAGTGAGGAAATAGCTCGTATTCCCAGGGTGATACCCCTGACTTCACATCTGCTGTTAGCTCTGGGCCATTCTGGGACCTCAGTGGCCACAGAGAGAAAAGGTGGAGGCTCAGACTTGTACAGCCAGACAGATGGTGGTCACCCAGAATCTCAGGGCAGCTCTGAGTTTAAGGGGAGGTGGATAAGGGCCTTTAGTGAAAGCCCTAAATACAGGCAACATGTTTTATTATGACTGTGATTATTATTCTGCCTGGCCATTAATCAGAGAGTTCCCATTATATAATATTCACTCAGAAAACCTATGGCCAATAATTTTTGGAGTTTTCCTGCTATACAGTTGACCAAACATGGAGGAAGAGCATCATGCCATAGTCCTATTCTGATCCACAAGACCTCCTCTACCTGGCCAGGGTACTTCTTTGACCTTATCCTCTAACAGTCTTATCCTCATCTATTCTTATAGTAGAATGTCTGTAAAGACAACCCACTCCTATACACTTGTCCTTTGCAGTGTGACTCTGCCACTCCTTGAATCCAGGGTAACCTTGTGACTGGCTTTTGACAAGCGGAAGTGGTGAAAGAGAGGCTGTGGGGCTCTTTTCGCTGCATCCGTCTAAGGAAGCCTGAGGTAGCTCCCTTGAAAATGAGGCCCCCTGGGGAGGGCACTGGCCAACAGCTAGAGAAGTTCCAGGGAAGCCTTCTGAGACTACCGCCCCTGTGAGCCACCAGGTTACATGGGGCCAGTGGAAGGGCCCCCAGGCCAGACTGCCCGCCCACAGGATCAGGGTGAATAGTTGGCTTTAGTTTTAAGCCATGCCATTTTGGGGAGGTTTGCCCATGAAATAGATAACTGCTATGACTCCCTTCAGCCACAAGGCCCTCACATTCTCACAGATGCGCCAGGCCAGGCCTGGAGCTGCTGCTCTGCCTGCCTTGCTTCCCCCTGCCCCCACCCCCAGCTTCTGCAAGGCCAACTCTCTTGCGTTCTTTAGGTCTGACATTGCATCCCTCCCCTGCCACCTCTCTCTTCCTTCCCTCTGGTGGCCAGTGGCCAACCACGATCTGGCATGGTCCATGTGGAATAATGTGTGCTGTTTGCTGTGTCTCAGTGCAGACTGAGCGTGCAGAGCACCAGGCAGATCTCATCGCCATCTATATTTCTTGGGTGAGCATGTCTGCTACTGTGACACCAAAGACATCCACCAATAATTCTGTGGCTTAAAACGGACTATAGGCTACTTCCCTTAGATCCATACTTCCCTTAGATCCAAGGAGAGCTTTCCAGAGGCAGGTGACTCTGGACCATAATACCACCCAGCAACCTTGGTCTCCTCCCATGGCAAGGCAGGTGGCAGGAAGCTTGTCTCAGCTCAGGAGAAGGGGAACATGAGCATGCTTGGATAGCTGCACCCAGAACTGCTCAGGTCGCTCCTGCCCACACGGCATACTTCCACACATGTGCCACATGCTGGCTACAAGTCCATTATTAGGGAGAGGTGAGCAGATTTGGAGAACCAGTCCAGCCCCAATTCCCTCAGAAATGACCAGCATTCCCAGGATTTGTTCCTGTGAAACTTGGGGATTAATAATAAAGGAGGAAAGATAATTTGCATGCATCCTTTATTCTAGGCTCTTTGGGACTAGCCAGGAGACAGGATGGATCAGGAGGCGGATCCATCACCACACACACCACTAAGGTCTAGTAAGATCTAGCCCAAAGTCAGCATACAGAAGGCAAACAAGTCCGGCAGTGGACTTGCAACAGGACAAGACAGTTAAGGATGAAATTGAATAATGGAGATGAAAGCAGACTGGAGACCATACAGCTGTAGAAATATGGGTGTGGTCTGGACGGGTACCAAGCAACCAGCTCTTAGGGCGATAGCTGATCTTTGGGGAATACTTTTAAATTCTCTTCTGATATTGTAGTCATACTTCTTCGTACTTGGTGGTAGACAAAAAATCAAAGTAGGGTATTTCGTGAGCAGCTTAGAGGTAATGCTCAGATCATTTTACGGCTGGTTTGCTTTGGCTGCTGTCGTAAATGTAAAAATATACACTACATTTATTTGATGCCCACAAGCAGGTCAGGCACACTTAGAAATCTGTGAGCCTCAAAGGGAAAAGACGCAGGGGATACCATCCAAATGATTCTGTCCAAAAGATGGCCCAGCAAATCCCAGCCCTTGTCTACAATGAGTAAGTTCCACCGTCCTATTGTTCAAAGCAGAATGGTCACAGCACACCAGGACCACTGGATGGAGACTTCCTTCATGGAGACACAGTGGCTTAGATTCCCTGTGGGAGTTTCTCATTAAATGACAGATTTTCAGCAAATGTTAAGACAATAACCCCAAAAGTAATTCAACATGTATATCTTTATATGAAACTCACAATTTTACTGCTAAAGCTGCCAGTTTTTAATTGTGCTTTAAATGAAACTTTACAGTTCAAGTTAGTTTCTCATACACAACTTTATACACACACTGCTATGTGACCCTATTTGCACTTCCCATACTGTGACAGCACACTCCTCCTTTCCACCCCGGATTTACCTTGTCCTTTCAACCAGCTCCTGTCCCTTTCCGCCTTCTCTTCTCGCCTCTAGACAGAACTGCCAATTTAGACTCATGTATCTACTTGAGCTAAGAAGCACACTCTTCACGAGTATCATTTTATGTCTTACAGTCTAGTCCAATCTTTGTCTGAAGAACTGGCTTCGGAAATGATTTTAGTTTTGGGCTAACAGAGAGTCCAGGGGTCATGTCTTCCAGGGTCCCTCCAGCCTCACTCAGACCATTAAGTTTGGACATTTTACTAGAATTTGAGTTCTGCATTCCACTTTTCTCCTGCTCCATCAGGGACTCTCTGTTGTGTTCCCTGTCAGGGCGGTCTTGGTGGTAGCCAGGCACCATCTAGTTCTTCTGGTCTCAGGCTGATGGAGTCTCTGGTTTACATGGCCCTTTTATCTCTTGGGCTAATATTTTCCATGTGTCTTTGGGGTTCTTCATTCTCCTTTGTTCCTGGTGGGTTGGGACCAATTGATTCATCTTAGATGGATGCTTGCTAGCTTTTAAGACCGCAGATACCACTCACCAAAGTGGGATGCAGAACTTCTTCTTAATAAACTTTGTTATGCCAATTGACCTAGATGTCCCCTGAAACCAAAGTTCCCAGATCCTCACCCCTGCTACTTTGTCCCTCAAAGTGTCTGGTTGTGTTCAGGAAACTTCTTAGCTTTTGGTTTAGTCCAGTTGTGCTGACTTCCCCTGTAGTGTGTGTTGTCCTTCCCCTTCACCTAACATAATTCTTGTCTACTATCTGGTTAGTGAATACCGTCTACCTCCCTCCCCACCCTCCTAACCATCCAAGAATGTTGTCTTCTGGGTTTAAACCTTTTCTTGAGTTCTTATAATAGTGGTCTGGTACAATACTTGTCCTTTTGTGACTAATTTCACTCAGCATAATGCCTTCGAGATTCATCCATGTTATGTATGAGATGTTTCGCAGATTCTTTATCACTGCATAGTATTCCATTGTGTGAATATACCATAATTTGTTTATCCATTAGTCCGTTGATGGGCACCTAGGTTGTTTCCATCTTTTTGCTATTTTGAACAGTGCTGCGATGACCATGGGTGTGCATATATCTATTCGTGTGATGGCTCTTATTTCTCTAGGATATATTCTAAGGAGCAAGATTGCTGGATCATATGGTACTTCTATTTCTAGCTTTTTAGAGAAGCGCCAAATCAATTTCCAAAGTAGTTGTACCATTTTACATAACCACCAACAGTATATAAGTGTTCCAGTCTCTCTGCAACCTCTCCAGCATTTATTATTTTGTGTTTTTTGGATTAGTGCTAGCCTTATTGGGGTGAGATGGTATATCATTGTAGTTTTGATTTGCATTTCTCTAATGGCTAATGATTGTGAGCATTTCCTCATGTATCTGGTAGCTGCCTGAATGTCTTCTTTGGTGAAGTGCCAGTTCATATCCTTTGCCCATTTTTAAACTGGGTTATTTGTCTTTTTGTTGTTGTTGTTGAGGTGTTGCAGTATCTTGTAGATTTTAGAGATTAAATGCTGATTGGATTTGTTGTAGCTAAAAAATTTTTCCCAGTCTGTAGCTTGTCTTTGGACTCTTTTGAAGTCTTTTTTGTTTGTTTGTTTTTAATTTTTTTATTGTACTTTAGATGAAAGTTTAAAGAAAAAATAGTTTCTCATTAAACAGTCAGTACACATATTGCCCTATGACAATGGTTTTCTGTCGGCAATTCTTCAATGATCCTCTCTGCGTTTTCTGTTTTCTCCCCCTGTTCTGGAACTCTGATCACTCACAGGTTTTTGCTTTTGATTGTATCCCACATAATTCTCAGGGTTTCTTCATTTTTCTTCATTCTTTTTTCTGATTTTTCCTCAGAGTTGTATCCAAGTGTTTGTCTTCAATTTTGCTGATCCTATCTTCCATCCTTTCAAACCTGCTCCTCAGCCCTTCTACGACACTGTCCATTTCTGAAATCTTGTTGTTTATCTTTTGGATTTCTAATTGTTGTTTTTGTATGATTTCTAGTTGTGAATTTATTTTAGCATTTTGTTCCTGTATTATTTTCTTGAATTCTTCCATTTTTTGTCTGTATTTTCCATGAATTTGTCTGCCTTTTCATGAATTTGTCTATTTTTTCCTCATTTTTGTCTGTTTTTTGCTTCAACTCTTGGATAATTCTGAATATTAGAGATTTTAATTCCCTATCATTTAGGTCTAGTGCCTTTTCTTCTACTGGAAGGTCATCTTGTGTTTTATTTTGGACGCCTAGTGGAAGAATCCTGTCCTGTTTTTGTAAATGTTTTGATATTGTCTGCTGTCTTCAGGGCATTCAGCGGTTATTTTCCTTGTTTATTGACTGTAAATTCGTTTGTTTCATCCTGCTTTTTTTTTTAAATTTGTTTATGTCTGAGCAGGCAGGCTGTATGTTCTTTGTTGTTTGCTCGTCTGTGGGCATGATACTTTTCACCTCCTTCTCCAAGGGGCAGGGTCAGTCACTCAGGTATAGTACAGCAGAGCAGGTCCAGCTGGAGGGGAGTTACTGGGATAGGTTTTTTGTGGCATGTACCAGGGCTGACAGTCCAGACTGGGAATCAGGGCAGGGCAGGTTCCAATAGGCCCTGCCTGTGCTGCTTGGGAGTGTGATGATCAGTGCATGGTGCGGGTAGGCAGGAAGGAGGGGGTAGATTGTGAGGTGTGGAGCTAAGATGGGTAGGGGAAAGATGAGAGAGAGGAGAGAGAAACAGAGCCAAAAACATACACACAAACAGAAGAGTGCTAAGCGAGCTTGCTATTGGAGTGGAGAGATGAGAGACCGAGAAATGGGGAAAAACAAAAATTAAAAAAAGAAAAAATGAATAAATAGAGAAACTGGAAATGAAGAAAGACAAAAAGAGAATAAGAAAGAGATGAAAACTAAACAAAGAAATAAAAAAAAAAACAAACACAAACAAACAAAAAAAAAAAAACCAAAAAACAAGAAAAAGAAATGCCCCCAAGGATGTCCCTGTGTATCAGCACAGAGTAAGGGACTAGCTTCCAAGCTGCATGGTACTGCCCAGCTAGAAGGGGCTCCCAAGCTGAGAAAAGAAAATAAAACAAACAAACAAATCAAAACAGAACAAATCAGAGCAAACAAACAAACAAAAAGCCCCAGGGGTCCCACCAGTGTGGCAGCACAGGCCAGGAAGCAGTTTCACAGTTGATCGGTGTTTCACAGCCTTTCAGGAAGAAGCAAAGATTTCACATGAAGCCAGGTTTTTGAGAGAAAGGAGGGTGAGGTGGTGAGAGGTAAGGAAGAAATCTAAAGAAGCAGAAAAAAGCAACACCAGCAGCCAACAAATGGCACTCAGGGAGCTGGCCAGTGTAGGCAGGTGGAATCCAAGCAGCACTGGGAGGAAGCTTGTGCTTCCTGGCCAATAGACTGTGGCTGCAGGAAGCAGAGGAGGCTAAGTAGGGGTGAAGAAGGGTGGGTGTGGGAAAGCCTATATCGTGGGTTACCAGTAGTTCTGTCTCCTGCTGGAAGCTCCATGAAGCTGCTTTCTCATATCCCTTGTTCGCTGATCTCCGATAGGAGTCCAAGATGGTGGATCTGTGCTGCGATAGCTGATAGGGGACCTCTGCATGTATCTCTTCTTGTGCTCTGTTTACGGCCCATTTCTTATTCCATTTGGTGCTTGGCTGAGTTCTTTATCTCTTCTTTTGAAGCTTAGGGTTTCAGGATTTATGTGTGACTCTGTTTGACTTAGTTTTTCTGATCTTTGCTGCGGAGGGATGGCATAGTGCTTCTGACTATACTGCCATGTTGCCCAGAAGTCTTGGTGAAGTCTTTTGATGAGAACAAGTGTTTGATTTTTAGGAGCTCCCAGTTATCTAGTTTCTCATCTGGTGTTTGTGCATTGTTACTTATGGTTCATATTCTGTTCATGCCATGTGTTAGGGCTCCTAGCATTGTCCCTATTTTTTCTTCCTTGATCTTTATTGTTTCTGATTTTATACTTAGGTCTTTGATCCATTTTGAGTTAGTTTTTGTGCATGATGTGAGGTGTGGATCTTTTCTCATTTTTTTGCAGGTGGAGATCCAGTTATGCCAGCACCACTTGTTAAAGAGACTGTCTTTTCCCCAGTTGATGGACTTTGGGCCTTTTTCAAATATCAGTTGCTCAAAGGTGAATGAATTTATGTCTGGATTCTCATTTTTGTTCCATTGGTCTAGTTGTTGTAACAGTACCAGGCTGTTTTGACTACCGTGGCGGTATAATAGGTTCTAAAATCAGGTAGTCTGAGGCCTCCCACTTTGTTCTTCTTCTTCAGTAGTGCTTTACTTATCCAAGGCCTCTTTCCTTTCCATATGAAGTTGGTGATTTGTTTCTCCATCTGCTTAAAAAACGCCATTCGAATTTGGATTGGGATTGCATTGTATCTGTAGATTGTAAAGCTGCCAGTATGTTTAAAGCAAAGCCTTAAAAAAGATCATATGCAAAGCTGAGCAGGGAATGGGTGTATCTTAACTGTGCACTGTTTTTCCCGCCATCAAAAAGAGTTCCTAAGCCAGTTATCACTTGTGTTGATTTGTCCATTATCCTAAGGTTTGCTAGTAAAAAGGAAACATTGAGATGAGCCTTTTTTTAACCTCAATAAAAAATGACTTGATTAAATATGACCTGTTTATATTGATATTTATACACACACAGTGATAAGTTTTAAGACATGTACAATGGCCATCAAATTCAAGCAAAAATATTCAAAGAGATTTGAAACTTTAAAATCCAGGACAAGAAGAAACACTTCAGGATTTAATCAACATAAAAGGTACTACAACAGTGGCTCAGTTTTTGTTTTAACCTATGACTGTCACCCCTAAAGAGACAATTTTTACTTTCTGAGATCAAATGTGAAGTTGCAGGATTCCCTAATTAGTTTACTGTGGCACAGTCCAGTCACTGAGAAACTCTTCAGTTATCAGCCTTTGATTGCTTCCAAGTCATCTTTAAACACTAACACCCCCTTTCTATTGAAATCTCCAGCTCTCTTTTAATTTCCAAGGAAATCGTTGGTACCATAAGGCTTTCTAAGCTGATCAACACCCACCATTTCCCAGCCACAACAGCCAGCTTGTCAAATGCATTGTCTTCTGCAGAATGTCAATCAGTTGATGTTACAGTTACTATGAAGCAATACTCTCAGTCAGTGATTGGACCTTTCTTCCCTAAATCATCAGTAGCAGTTGTTGTGTTAACCATGTCCTCTAAAAATCAGTGCTAGTCACATTTTGTTTCATAGATCCATGGATCTGAAATGAATGGGACTCCTATCAGGTATTCCAAAAAGACACACCAATTGTGCAGTCTCATCATCACACAGTCAGTTGATAAAAGTCTTCCACATTCTGGACACTGGGAAAAAGACACAAAAATACCATCAGCCTTAGTACTCTGACCCCTTGCCTACTGTGACTCTTGGACAATCCTATGTATACAATCAGAGTTTTAATAAGAGACTCTTGGTAAAATTGTGACCCCAATTGGAAACTGATTTACCAGGGATGAATGAAGAAGGAGAAAAATGTGGTTTGATTCCTCAAAAGCCCTTGCTAAGCAAACTAAGGTCATTATATGGCCTCTGTAAAATCAATATTTTATTAAAGTAAATAATCTCTTGGCTGTAAGTCTTTTTCTTAGTTTGGGATCTCTAGAGGAGAAAAATAAGTGAAGTGTATGTAAATATATATACAGAGAAATTTACTTCAAGGAAATGGCTCATACAATTGTGTGGGTTGTGAAGTCCCAAATCCATGGGTCAGGTAACACACTGAAGACCTCTGCTGGCTTACGTGGTTGCAGGAGCTGACAAATCCAAAATCTGCAGGTTAGGCGGTAGGCTGGAGGCCTCTGCTGGCTCATGGGATTGTGGGGGTTTGCAAATCCAAAAGCTGAAGGTCAGGTGGCAGGCCAGAGACTTCTGCAGGTTTATGCCCCAAGAACTGTAGGTCAAGTGACAAGAAGAGTGCAGGATCAAGAGAGAGAGAGCTTTGCCAGAACATTCATTTATATACTGGAGGAAGGCCATGCCCCGAAAAACTCCCCTTTCAACTTAATGGCTGCTCACAAAATGGAAGGTGATTATATAGTGTCTGCCAAACCACTGAGAATCATAGCCTAGCAAAGTTGACACATAACATTAATCATCAGAGTACACTCCTTGTCAACTTGGCTACTATACACATCTCCTAAAAGCATACATAATCTCTAAATGAAGACAATAATAAAGTCATATCCATTGCCATCGAGTCCGTTCTGACTCATAGCAACATGACCATATAGGACAGAGTAGAACTGCCCCATAGGGTTTCCAAGGTTGTGATCTTTATGGAAGCGGATTGCCACATCTTTCTCCCATGAACAGCTAGTGGGTTCAAACCATTCTCCTTTTGATTAGTGGCCAAGAACTTAACCACTGTGCCACCAGGGCTCCTTATATAGTTATACTTGTACCTAATATGATCCAACTAACATGCAAACAACCAAAAAGGCACTAGCCCCTTTCCATGATGGAAGCAGTCCAGTGTAATCAGTCTGCCACCAGGTTGCTAACTTATTGGCCCAAGAAATGGTGCGGTACTGGGGACTCAGTTTTGGTGTCTGCTACTGACAGATTTGGACACTTAGCAGTGGCTGTAGCCAAGTCGAACTTGGTAAGTGGAAGTCCATGTTGCTAAACATGCATAACCTCCACCTTGCCACCATGGCCACTTTGTTCATGAGCTTATTGGGCAATAATAGGAGTGGCTGGGGAAAGAGGTTGACTGGTATCCACAGTATGTGTCATCCTATCCACTTGATTGTTAAAATCCTCCTCTACCAATTGATTTGGCACTTCCTTAAAAAGCTAGAAATACAAGTACCGTATGACCCAGCAATCCTGCTCCTTGGAATATATCCTAGAGAAATAAGAGCCATCACACGGATAGATATATGCACACCTATGTTCATTGCAGCACTGTTCACAATAGCAAAAAGATGGAAACAACCTAGGTGCCCGTAAACAGATGAATGGATAAACATATTATGGTATATTCCAACAATGGAACACTACACAATGATAAAGAACAATGATGAAGCCGTGAAACATCTTATAATGTGGAAGAATCTGGAAGGCATCATGCTGAGTGAAGTTAGTCACAGAAGGACAAATATTGTATAAGACCACTATTATAAGAACTCAAGAAAAGGTTTAAATATAGAAGAAAACACTCTTTGATGGTTACAAGGGTGGGAAGGGAGGGAGAGGGTAATTCACTAACCAGATAGTAGACAAGAATTATCTTAGGTGAAGGGAAGGACAGCACACACTACAGGGGAAGTCAGCACAACTGGACTAAATCAAAGCTAAGAAGTTTCCTGAATGCAATCAAACACTTCGAGGGACAGAGTAGCAGGGGCAGGGGTCTGGGGACCATGTTTAGGGGACATCTAGGTCAATTGGCATAACAAAGTTTATTAAGAAAATGCTCTGCATCCTACTTTGGTGAGTGTCGTCTGTGGTCTTAAAAGCTAGCGAGCGGCCATCTAAGATGCATTAATTGGTCCCAATCCACCTGGAGCAAAGAGAATGAAGAACACTAAAGACATAAGGAAAGTATTAGCCCAAGAGACAGAAAGGGCCACATAGACCAGAGACTTCATCAGCCTGAGACCAGAAGAACTGGATGGTGTCTGGCTATCACCAATGACCGCCCTGACTGGGAACACAACAGAAAGTCCCTGATGGAGCTGGGGAAGGGTGGGATGCAGAACTCAAATTCTAGTAAAAAGACCAGACTTAATGGTTTGACTGAGACTGGAGAAACCCCAGAAAGCATGCCCCACAGACTGTCTGTCAACCAAGAACTAAAACAATTCCAGAGGCCAACTCTTCAGACAAAGACTGGACTGGACTGTGGGACATAAAATGATACTTGTGAAGAGTGTGCTTCTTAGCTCAAGTAGATACATGAGACTAAACGGGCAGCTTCTGTCCGGAGGTGAGATAAGAAGGCAGAAAGGTTTAGGAGCTGGTTGAATGGACACAGGAAATCGGGGTGGAAAGGAAGAGTGTGCTGTCACAGTATAGGGAGAGCAATTAGGGTCACATAACAACGTATGTATAAATGTTTGTATGAAAGACTAACTTGAATTGTAAACTTTCACTTAAATTACAACAATTAAAAAAACAGAAAAGAAAAAAAATCCTCCTCTGCCAAGGCCTCCCTTTAGTGAGCATTTGCATGAGACACAAATAACTTCGCTTCTTTGCTCTATTCAGAAAGGTCTATCCACATACCTCTTCCCCATACTTCCTTGTAACCAATGTTCCAATCACGTTCCTTCCAAGTCCTTTACCATCCAGCCAAACCATGGTCCACAGCCCATGAATCTGTATACAATTGCACATCAGACTATTTCACCTTCCAAGCAAAATGAACAACCAGGTACTCTGCTCAAAGTGGAAGGATTTTCCTTCACCACTGTCTTTCAGGGAAGTCCCAGAAAGGGGCTGCAGCACTGCAGTTGTCCACTTTTGACTGACGCCTGCATATTGTACAGAACCATCTGTAAACCAGGCATGATTTCTCTCTTTTTCAGTTAACTGATCATAAGAAACTCCCCATGAGGTCATAGGTGTCGACTGTTAGAGGAAAGGTAAAATGACAGGTGTGGGGATCACAGGCGTTTGGGTCACTTCCTCATGTAACTTACTTGGGTCTTCAGGTTCTGCTCAAGTCCAATCTCGTATACACCACTTCCATTTAATGACAGAGTGGTGTTAAGTGCTTTCAACTTTATGACTCTGTGGGTCAGACAACACCCAGCATAGGCTACATGGTAACTTGTGTGACCCATGGTTAAGCATTCAGTCTCTAATAAGGCCCAATAAAAAGCTAACAGTTAATTTAAAAAAGGAGAGTAGTTATCTGCAGAGGACAGCAGGGCTTTGCTCCAAAATACTAAGGGTCTGAGCTGTTTCAACAACAGAGCCTACCAAAGACTCCAAACATCATCTCTATCTTCCACTGACACTTCAAGCACCATTGGATCAGCTGAATCATACGGCCAAAGGGGAAGATCAGCTTGCATAGCAGCCTGGACCTGTTTCAGAGCCTTCTCTTGCTCTGGGCCCCACTCAAAACTAGCACCTTTTGGAGTCACTTGATAAATAGGCCACAGTAGCATGCTCAAACAAGGGAGATGCTGCCTCCAAAATCCAAAGAGTCCTACTAGATGTTGTGCCACCTTTTTAGTTGTAAGAGGGGCAAAATGCAACTACTTATCCTTCCCATTAGGAGGAATATCTCAACATGCCCCACACCACTGTACCCCTAGAAATTTCACTGAGGTGGAAGAAGGCTGAATTTTTGTTGGGTCAATTTACCACCCACTAGCATGCAAATGTCTTACCAATAGGTCCAAGTCATTGACACTTCTTCCTTACTAGGTCCAATCACCCTAACATCATCAGTGTAATCAACCAGTGTGACATCTTCTGAAAGGAAAAGGTGATCAAGGTCCCTGTGGACTAAATTATGGGCTGGAGAGCTGATATACCCTTGAGATAGGACAGTGAAGGTGTAATGCTGGCCTTGCCAGCTGAAGCCTAACTGCTTCTGATGGTCCTTTGAAACTGAGATGAGAAAAAGGCATTGGCCAGATTAATAGCTGCATACCAGATACCACATCTGGAACAGCAGCTGCAATTTAAATCACCACCTAGTTAAGTTTACGATCATCCATTGCCATTCTCCTAGACCTGTTTTTCTGCACTGGTCATACAGGCAAGTTGAATGGAGATATGGTGAGAATCACCAACCTTGCATCCTTCGAGTCCTTAATGGTGCCATTAATCTCTGCAATCCCTCTAGCAATGTGATATTGCTTTTGGTTTACTATTTTACTAAATAGGAGTAGTTCTAATGGCTTCCATTTGGCCTTTCCTACCATAATAACCCTTACTCCACATGTCAGGGATCCAGTATGGGGGTATGCAAGTTACTGAGTATGTCTATTCCAATTATGCATTCTGGAACTGGGGAAGTCATTACAAGATGGGTTGGGGGTCTGGGGAGACTAACCTGTGCTAAGACTCCATTAATAACCTGACTTCCATACTCCCCTACTTTGATTGGTAGGCCACAGTGACACTTTGGGTCTCCTGGAATTACTGTCATTCAGAGCCAGTGTCCAGTAATCCCTGAAAATTATGATTATTTCCTTTTCCCCAATAAACAGTCACTCTCTTAAAAGTCTGTAGATCCCTTTAAGGAAGGCTGGGAGAAAGATGAGCAGTATAAATTTTTGGCAGTTTAGTGGGGTCTTTCTTCAAGGGCACCTGGCCACCCCTTCATTTAAGGGATTTTGGGTCTGTAAACTGTCTCAAGTAGGGGAATTAATTGAGGGACTGAGACTTTGTATTTTGGTAATTCAGGTTAGACTGCCATTCACTTGACCTAGAATTCTTCTGTTTGTACTGCTCAAGTAAATATTTAGTAGGTTTTCCATCTATTTCACTCTTAGGAACACCCTGACTAAGTAGCCAACACCATAAAGTCCATGCAAGTCAAACTATTCTGATTACTGCCTTGACTCCGTCCATTTCTGTAACCACATCCACCTTTTATTCTGGTGTCAAGTGCCGCCATTTGGCCCCTTTCACCCCAGGATCCAATCACCCCCATTGTAGTTAGGTGTATAAATTCAATTAGAGACATTCCCACTGCAATATCTGATCTACACAGAAGAGCAATCACAACAGTCTTCAAGGATATTGGGACTCCCTTCACAAATTTATTCCTCACAGATGGGGTGGAAGATGTGTCTTCTGTGCACTCCTTGGTTGAGCCTGTGGCTCCAACATGATAAATCCATTCTAACATTCCAATTTCCCTAAGCCTTTTGACACCTTTTTCTACAGTATACCAAGGCAGTTCTGGCATTTCAAGTTCATTTAGTGTAGGCCATCTCTTGGTCCATGTTCAGTCAACCAACCAAATAAATTATTAGATCCTTTTCTAACCTCTCTAGCTGAAACATTGAATGGAAAATCTCTGCTTAGTGGGCCCATATCAATAAACTCTGACTGATCCAACTGTATGTTCCTTGCACCATTATCACACATACTTAATAACCATTCCCAAAATATATTCCCCAAGTTTCTGTTTGTATATATTAGAAAAATCAAGCAGTTGTTTTGAAGGGTAGCCTACCTACACATGGGTCACACTTTGTACTTCACTTCTTGGGGCTTGCTGAGACTTAAGTCTAGTTATTGGAATTGACTTAATGGCAACAGATTTTTTATAGGCCTAGAAGAAAAATGGGTGGTGGGTATGGTCCTGGGGACATTCAGCAATGTTTTCCAATGCCTCAGGCAAGGACTCTTCAGACACAACTGGGTTAATCTCATCAGATGGGGTGGAAGGGGGTGTTTACTGAGGAAGATTGCTTAGCAGACAAAGCTGGATTAGTCTCTTTAGATGGCAGTGAAAGGGCTGGTTCTGTTGCCAGGGGTGATTCAACAGAATTTAGGAGATCAATATCCCCAGCTTCACGATTATCTGCCCATATGTCCCCATCTCATGTTTCAAGATCTCATTTCTTCCCAATCAATGCCTTCACTTTAACTTCAGACTCTGTTCGAGGTTGGGAATTCAATTGGCATTGTAATTCAGCTACTCTTAGTATTAGACTCTCGCTTTGGTTTTCAGCAACATCAGTTCTGTTATTACAAGAAATAAGGCTTTCTTTCAGGACACAAATAGTAACTTTCAGGTCTTTTATGTGGTTCTTGAGCTGGGAGTTTGAAGCCCTGAGCTCATTCTTTTCTTTCTCCACTTTGTCTAGCGAAAGTAGGACCAAACAGCCAGTTTCATTATACTTCTCAGTTTGACAAAAATATTGAAAGTTATCAAATACACAATCACCCAGAGCCTTGTCTCTCACAAATATATGATCCAATGGTGGTGATATTTTTGCATATTTCTACTGCCAAATCATGCCATGAATTAACAGTGCTCTCTTCATTACTGGAAATAGAGTCATTAGTGCCTTTAAGTCTAGCCAGACTTGAGATCCAATACAGAAAATTCATCCTTAAGATTTTGTTCCTCCAGAACCACTCTTGGTACCAAATATCTTAGTCTGAGTTCTCTAGAGGAGTAAAACCAGTGAAGCATGTATAGATATACATATACAGAAAAATTTACTTCAAGGAAATGGCTCACATGATTGTGGGGGCTGGTAAGTCCCAAATCTATGGATCAGGCAACAGGCAAAAGACCTTTGCTGGCTCACACTGTTGCAGGGGCTGGTGAACCCAAAATCTGTAGGTCGTGCAGCAGGCCGGAGGCCTCTTCTGGCTCACAGGGTTGCAGGGGTTGGTGAACCCATAACTTGCAGGTCAGGTGGCAGGTCAAAAACTTCTGCAGACCTACATCCAAATAACTTGAGGTGAGATGATGAGAAGAGCGTAGGGTCAAGAAACAGAGACAGCTTTACCAGAACATCTATTTATATATGGGAGTCAGGCCACACCCTCAAGGAAACTCCCCTTTCAACTGATTGGCTGCTCACATCAGATCACAAAATGGAAGACCAGACCACTGAGAATCATAGCCCAGCCAAGATGACATATAACATTAACTATCACAGGGACCCTTGTGATTACATTGGGCTAAATATCCAGGATAAACTCCCTATTTTAAGGTTAACAGATCAATAACCTTAATTAGATCTGCAAAGACTCTTTGCAAATGTTAAATAAGGTCACATATTCACAGTTCTGGGTATTAGGCCTTGGAATATTCTTGGTGACCTTAATGCAGCCCCCACAGGCAGGGAAGTATAAAGGAGGAAAGAAATCCACCATAAGTACCGTATCACTGACTGATAATGGTAGTGACTGACAAACAGCATTGAGCACCTGACGGTGTGCCAAGTGCTTAAGCCATTGCTTCCACAGGTCAAATATGGAAAAGGTGCACAGAAGAGACTGTGTGAGTGGCCAGGGACACTCAGCTGGTAGAGGGCAGGGCTGATATCCAGATTCAGAAACCCCTGGCTGCCATACACTAACAGATATTGGTTATATTTTGATCACAATGCTCTTCTTGTCAGTTGACCCACTTTTTTTTTTTTTTTTTTTTTTTTTACTGTGCTTTAGGTGAAAGTTTACAGCTCAAGTTAGCTTCTCATACAAAAATTTATACACACATTGTTATGTGACCCTAGTTGCTCTCCCTATAATGTGACTGCACATTCTTCCTTTCCACCCTGGATTTCCCATGTCCATTTAACCAGCTCCTGTCTCCTTCTGCCTTCTCATCTTGCCTCTGGGCAGCAGCTACCCCTTTAGTCTCGTGAATCCACTTGAACTAAGAAGCACACTCTTCATGAGTATCATTTTATGTCTTATAGTCCAGTCTATTCTTTGTCTGAAGAGTTGGCTTCAGGAATGGTTTTAGTTCTGGGTTAACAGAGAGTCCAGGGACCATGTCTTCAAGGGTTCCTCCAGTCTCAGTCAGACCATTTAGTCTGGTCTTTTTACTAGAATTTGAGCTCTGCACCCCACTTTTCTCCTGCTCCATCAGGGACTCTCTGTTGTGTTCCCTGACAGGGTGGTCATTGGTGGTATCCAGGCACCATCTAGTTCTTCTGGCCTTAGGCTGACGGAGTCTCTGGTTTATGTGGCCTTTTTTGTCTTTTAGGCTGATGAAGTCTCTGGTTTATGTGGCCCTTTTTGTCTCTTGGGCTAATATTTTCCTTGTGTCTTTTATGTTCATTTTCTTTTGCTCCAGGTGGATTAGGACCAATTGATGCATCTTAGGCAGCCGCTTGCTAGCTTTTAAGACCCCAGACACCACTCATGTGGGATGCAGAAGAGTTTCTTAATAAACTTTGTTATGCCAATGGACCTACATGTCCCCTGAAACCATGGTCCTCAGACCCCTGCCCCTGCTACACTGTCCCTCGAAGCATTTGGTTGTATTCATGAAACTTCTTAGCTTTTGGTTTATTCCAGTGCTGCTGACCTCCCCTGTATTGTGTATTGTCCTTCCCTTCACCTAAGATAATTCTTGGCTACTGTCTAGTTAGTGAATTCCCCTTTCTCTCCCTCCCCACCCTTGTAACCATCAAATAATGTTTTCTTCTGTGTTTAAACCTTTTCTTGAGTTCTTATAATAGTGGTCTCATACAATATTTGTCCTTCCAGATTCATCCATGTTATGAGACGTTTCATAGATTCATCATTGTTCTTTATCATTGTGTAGTATTCCATTGTATGAATGTACCATGGTTGTTTCCATCTTTTTGCTATTGTGAACAGTGCTGTAATGAACATGGGTGTGTATATATCTATTTGTGTGACAGCTCTTATTTTTCTAGGATATATTCCAAGGAGCAGGATTCCTGGATCATATGGTACTTTTATTTCTAGCTTTTTAAGGAAGCACCAAATCGATTTCCAAAGTGGTTGTACCATTTTACATTCCCACCAGCAGTGTATAAGTGTTCCAGTCTCTCCACAACCTCTCCAACATTTATTATTTTGTGTGTTTTGGATTAATGCTAGCCTCCAGCAATCATATTTTAATAAAAAGTTAATTGTGACCTCTAGCTAGTCCCTCATTTCTAATTACCTGCATTTTTCAGTTGTGGTATTTTGCACAGTTTGTAATATCTATATTTTCTGTTATTTAATCAGAATCTGTCCTCTTTGTTGAATAGTTTAAGTGTTATGAAGGAACAGGGCCACATCTGTCCCCACACCCCAGACAGTGCTTGGTCCATGGTGTGAAGGTTAATTTTATGTGTCAATTTGTCTAGGCTATGGTGCACAGTTGTTTGATAAAATACTAGTCTAGTTGCTGCTGTGAAGTAGTTACATGTGATTAAATCAGCTGGTGTTAAGTAAAGCCGATTACCCTCCTTAACGTGGGTGGACCTCAATCAATCAGTTTAAGGCCTTAAGAGCAAAAAGGGAGCTTCCCTAGGATGTGTTCTCCCTCCAGGCTACAAATACACATTTTGCCAGAACTCTTTCACTCTTGATTCTTCCTATTGCCTGACCTACAGAATTTAGGACACAAAACTGCAGGAGTCTTCAGCCTGTCATCTTATCTATGGATTTTAGGGCACAAGACTGCAGGAGTCTTCAGCCTATCACCTGACCTATGGATTTTGGACTTAACAGCCGCCTACAACCACATGAGTCAATTCCTTGAAGTAAACTTCTATATATCTACACCTTTATCTATGTATCTCACTGTTCCTGTTTCTCTAAAAAAACCTGACTAAGACACATACATTGACACAAGGGGAAGAGGAAGACAGATGATGGAGATAGATGGATCTATAGGCCCTAGAATGCCAAGGATCACCAGCAGCTACTGGAAGCTGAAACAGACAAGGAAGGACCTCCCCCTAGAGTCACACCCTGATTCGAACTTTCAGCCTCCTGAACTGTAAGAAAATAAACATCTGTTCTATAAAGTCACCTACTTACGGTATTTTTGTTATAGTAGCAGTAGCAGGCTAAGTCATGTGATGAGGGCTCCAGGAGTGGCTGCAAACCGGCTGCCGAGTGACTGGGTCGCACATAAGTGCACACCCCTCTTCTGTTTCCCCTTCTCTCAGAGGAGAAGACAGGACAATGAGAGGGTGGTGCAAGTCACTCTTCATTAATTGCCACATACTACCACTCTATCTTCTGGAAATCATTGTTAGGACATGGCCCTGCTCTTTTCTACCCCAAGATTCTATTCTTATAATAATAAACCATCACATCTTGTCTCATGATCATATTTGAGTGAGTGAACAAGAATTAAGGGATCCTTTCCACACTCTATACAAGTTGTTAGGACAGCATTGCCTGGACTGACCAGCCTTGTGAACCGAGTCCTTTCAGGAACCACAGTGCACAGAGCATAAGCTCCTGGACTAGCACATGTGCCCTGCTTCACATTACAACCCCGTCTCCTCTATAAGACAGCTTGTTCCCAGTGGCAGGAGCCGGGCATAATTCATAGTACCTAACACAAGACACCTGGTGCACAGTGAGGACTCAAAAAAAATACAACCAATGATTGATCAAATGAATGAATGCACAAAACAAATGAGCCTCATGGAAACAAATTATATGACTTTTTCTGGGATTTGTGTCATTAAAAAATTCTTCCGCTCTGAAACAGATTGATGACATAGCCACAATGCAAAGATAACAACAGTAGTCAAATTCTTGGTAAAGTTTTGCATTTGAAATAGCCTCTCTTGATCTGTTTTATTTCTAGCACTACAAAAAAGAGTCCCCCTTTGGAATATTCCCAAGTGTAGCCGCGTGTTAAAGATGATAGCAGAGCAGGAGAGAGTGTTTCTTAAATACAGTTATTTTTCTGAAGTACCAGAACAAAGTGTGGTCAAAGTGGCTGGTTTGGCAATGCTCATTGTCATCAAAGGCCAGAAAGTGCATCTGCAGGGTTTTTCTCTGTCAGTCATTGCCCTATGGTGTCCAGCTCCCCTGGGCAGTGACTGGCTCAGAGCTTTGCCTCCTCCACTTACACACAGTTCTGGGACAGCCATTTGGTATTCCCCACCAAAACATGAGACAAATAGAAGGAAAGAAATCCCAGACTCCTTTCTATAGCATAGCACAGACCTAGAATGGAAACCACAGGAAATTCAAAGGCTGAAGGCTAATACAGCCACCATGCATGTGCAAAGGAAATCATGGCTTTGCTTAGATAATTTGAAATATTGACCAAATATGAAAAGCGGTCATGATGCATTTGGCTGATATGAGATTGCAGTTTTTTTTGTAGGTTAAAAATTGTCGACTGTTGACATTTTCATAAGTTCCAACCTAGAGAAGAGGTAATGAGAGTAGATGAGTATCAGCTTTAGTTTTGTTTTCCAAGAATCACAGAGCCCCAAAAATCATTACAGAAAATAAAGTCCAACTTTCTCATTTTAAAGCTTGCATTATAGGATTAAGTTTACCTGTAACTGAAAAACTCCAATGGCAGTGGCATAAATGAGATTGAAGCTTACGTCACACTCCTACCCACAACATAGGAGACACCTCTCCTTCCAGCTCCATCCTAAGATTGGCTGCATGCTCAAGCTACAAGCCTTGCAGAACTGGTCAGAAAAGGGGTGTCCATGACCAGACCTGGGTCTTGGGGACCCTAACCAGTGGTTGGGGGCTTGGACTTGCCCTTGCAGGGGTTGCGACAGAACTCAAGTGTTTGAGGAGGAGGGTTTAGCTGGTCCACTCTGCAGCTGTGCGGAAGTGGTTTTGAAAAGCCCGAGACTGCAGACTGTGCAATGCGGAGGGCTGAACTGTCCCCAGGGCAATGAATCCGAGGAGAGCTGAGCGGGCCCGCACTGTCTAGATGAGCAGAAAGGGCAGAGTCAGGGCCATGGGGCAGACGGGGTGCAGGTAAACTGTGGGCGACACCCTCTGGCTCTGGGTTGAGTAGGGATTAGGGCTCTCAGCCTTTTCTGGAGAACATCTACAGCAGCAGCAGTGACCTCAGGGCGGGGGAGAGATGAAGCCAGTGAGACAAGAGCTCACAAAAGAAGGCTCTCACTCAACACAGCTGGAAGGGTTAGAGGGGGCTAGGCTGAGAAATAAAGTCTAATAAAAGGACACAGTTATTTGAGGATAGGAAAGTCTGGGAGCTTCCTTTTCACTGAGGGGGTCAAGAACTATGGGGGGTGAGAAATGGTTAACCAGGCCTTCCTGGCCTCAAAAATTTGGACTTTGGCACACATAATTTTACTGTTAGAACTGGCTAAGAGGTCAGGCCTGATCTTAGAGGCAAGTCCAGGTCCTGCTCTGCGTAGGAGGTGTGTGCCGCTGCCCACATTCCCGGTTAGTGCTAGAACCGGGCAAGGCACCCTGTGCTAGGGCAAGCACAAGGCTGTTGTGCGAAATAAGCATCCTCCATGGCCTTGGGTGCACGGCACACACATGCACGTGCACACACAAAGGTAAAAGCAAATTTGATTGAACTTATTTTGTTGTAAATGAAGCAGGGATAAATAATGAACATTTGAGTTGGAAAATACGGTTCTCAACGTCACTTTCCAAATTTTTTAAGTAAGGAGATTATAGTGGTAAGAGTTCAGAATTCTTATTACAAAAACTTACTTACAAAAAAATTATTTTATAAAAACTAGTTCAAATCTCAATGATACCAGCTTCCATATTACATAAATGCATTCCAGCATAGAATATCAGCCATACCATTTGTAGTGGGGGGGAACAAAGAATCTTTACCTGGGAAACATTTGGTTCACTATATGAATTTATGATAATTGTTTCCTTTCATGGATAAAGCAAAAATGTTGTCTTCTTTTGTTGTGAACATTTCCAAAAGCATGTTGTCTGTAATCAACAAATATTAAAATCAGAGAGTTTTTATCATGGGTTTCTTGTTTGGGGGTGCTTTTTCAGATATACTTACGTGAAAAGCAGAGAAAGCGCCAACTAATATTTCTCAAAGCCCAAACTAAACATAAGTATCCAAGATCTCAACATCGGAAGTGTGCACATCACATCCCTTTAACAGCTTCATACTTCATGTCTCTGGGCTCAGTGCTGCATTCCTGCTAGTGAGGATCAGTGAACTCCTGGAAATCTCAGGGTCAGTCCCTTCGGCCAGGCTTTACATGGCTGCTTCAGTCAGAGCTGCACAGCTGAGGAGAAAGCATACCTGATAGTCATCTCCACCCTCCAAAAATACTGCAAAAAACTGCTTGTGAGCTACAATAAAATAGCTTAAGGAACTACATTTGTCCTTGCTTCAGCGTGGCCTGGGTTAAGCAATATGGTCTTCGAACAGCTTGGGATCCCAGGCCACCGCTTACACCAGACATCTCACACCCTTCCCTACTCTGAGTCTGTGAAGTCCATATGCCTCCTGGATAAATCTTTCAGAAGAAGACTCGAAAAATGAGCACTTCCCAGAGTAAGAGAACAGGCATCAGGAGGATAAAGCATCCAAGCGCTAACATCCAGTAGGGGCTGACTCCCGGAGGCTTCCCTATAGTCTCCCTGGAGCCGAGAGCAGCTGCTGCCTTACTTAACATTATTGCCAGTTACAATGATTATGATTCAATGTCACACCTTCATTGACAACTTTATAACTTACAGTAAGATATAAGATCCTTATACTTAGTAAACCATGAGCATTTGCCTTACCAATATTCCTCACTGGGAGCTTGATTATGGTTAACAAAAAAAAAAAAGTCTGTTATTGTTAGGTGTCATAGATGATGTCCTTCTCCAGGGACTGGTTCCTCCTGATAATATGTCCAAAGTATGTGAGACAAAGTCTCTCCATGCTCATTTCTAAGGAGCAGTCTGTCTGTATTTCTTCCAAGATAGATTTGATCCTTCTTCTGGCAGTCTATTGTATATTCAATATTCTTTGTCGATATCATAATTCAAAGGCATGATTCTTCTTCCGTCTCCCTTATTCATTGTCTAGCTTTCCCATGCATATGAAGTGATTGAAAATATCACAGCTCGGGTCAGGTGCACTTTAGTCCTCAAGGTGACATCTTTGCTTTTCAACACTTTAAAGAGGTCTTTGGCAGCAAATACAGCATTTAATTTCTTGACTGCTATTTCCATAGGCACTGGTTGTGGATCCAAGTAAAATGAAATCTTTGCCAACTTCAATATTTTTCCATTTATCATTATATTGCTTATTGATCCATTTGTGAGGATTTTTGTTTTCTTTATGTTGAGGTGTAATCCATACTAAAGGCTGTAGTCTTTGATATTTATCAATTAATGCTTCAAGTCAGTCCCACTTTCAGCAAGCAAGGTTGTGTCATCTGCATATTGCAGGTTGTTAACGAATTTTCCACCAATCCTGATGCCACATGCTTCTATATACAGTCCAACTTCTTGGATTATTTGCTCAGCATACAGATTGAATAAGTATGGTGAAAGGATACAACCCTGATGCACAGTATCCCCTTGTTCTGTTCAAAGGTCTGCCTCTTGGTCTATGTACAGGGTCCACAGAACACAATTAAGTCATCTGGAATTCCCATTATTCACAATGTTATTCATAATTTGTTATCACCCACACAGTCGAATGACTTTGTATAATCAATAAAACACAGGTAAACATCTTTCTGGTATTCTCTGCTTTCAGCCAATGTCCATCTGACATCAACAGTGATATCCCTCGTTCCATGTCCTCTTCTGGCTTGCATTTCTGGCAGTTGCCTGGCTGCAACCATTTTTGAATTATCTTCAGCAAAATTTTACTTGCATGTGATATTAATGCTTTGTTCAATAATTTTTACATTCTGTTGTATCAGCTTTCTTTGGAATGGGCACAAATATGGATCTCTTCCAGTCACTTGGCCAGGTAGCTGTCTTCCAAATTCCTTGGTGTAGAGTAGTGAGGGTTTCCAGTTGTGCATCTGTTTGTTTAAACATCTCAGTTGGTGTTCTGCCAATGCCTTCAGTGCATTTTGGACTTCTTCCTTCAGTACCATCAGTTCTTGATCATATGCTACCTTCTGAAATGGTTGAACGTCGATCAGTTCTTTTTGGTACAGTGACTCAATGTATTCCCTCTATCTTCTTTTGATGCTTCCTGCATCATTCAATATTTTGCCCATAGAATCCTTCAATACTGCAACTCTAAGCTTGAGTTTTTCTTCAGTTCTTTTAGTTTGAGAAATGCCAAGCATGTTTTCCCTTCTGGTTTTCTAACACCAGGTCTTTGCACATTTCATTATAATACTTTGTCTTCTCGAGCTGCCCTTTGAAATCTTCTGTTCAATTCTTTTGCTTTATCATTTCTTCCATTCACTTTAGCTAGTCTACATTCAAGAGCAAGTTTCAGAGTCTCTTTTGACTTCCATTTTGGTCTTTTCTTTCTTTCCTGTGTTTTTAATGACCTCTTGCTTTCTTCATGTATGATTTCCTTGTTGTCATCCCACAACTCATCTGGTCTTCAGTCATTAGTGTTCAATGTGTCAAATCTATTTTCTAAGTTCAGGTAGGATATACTCAAGGTCGTACTTTGGCTCTCATGGACTTGTTTTGATTTTCTTCAATTCAGCTTGAACTTGCATGTAAGAAATTGATGGTCTTTTCCACAGTCGGCCCCTGGCCTTGTTCTGTCTGATGATACTGAGCTTCTCGATTGTATCTTTCCACAGATGTAGTCAATTTGATTCCTGTGTATTCCATCAGGCAAGGTCCACCTATATGGTCATCATTCAGGTTGTTTAAAAAATGTATTTGCAGTGAATAAATTGTTGGTCTTGCAAAACTCTATAATCTGATCTCCAACATCATTTCTATCACCAAGGTCATATTTACCAACTACTGATCATTCTTTATTTTCAACCTTTGCATTCCAATCACCATAATTATCAGTGCATCTTGCTTTCATGTTTGATCAATTTCAGACTGCAGAAGTTGGTAAAAACCTTCAGTTTCTTCATCTTTGACCCTAGTGGTTGGTGTGCAAATTTGAATAATAGTTGTATTAACTGGTCTTCCTTGTAGGTGCATGGATATTATTCTAACACTGACAGCGTTGTACTTCAGGATAGATCTTGAAATGTTCTTTATGATGATGAATGCAGTGTCATTCCTCTTCATTTTGTCATTCCTGGTATAGTAGATCATATTATTGTCCAATTCAAAATGGCCAATACCAGTCCCTTTAAGTTCACTAATGCCTACGTATCGATCTGTATGCATCCCATTTCATTTTTGATGACATCCAATTTTCCTATATTCAAGCTTCGTACGTACCATGTTTTGATTATTAATGGATGTTTGTAGCTGTTTGTTCTCATGTTGAGTCTTGCCACATCAGCAAATGAGGGTCCCGAAAGCTTGACTCCATCCATGTCATTAAGGTCGACTCTACTTTGAGGAGGCAGCTCTTCCTCGGCTGTATTTTGAGTGCCTTTCAACCTGAGGGGCTCATTTCCAGCACAGAGGACAAACTGACAGATGAGTGTGTATTTTGGTTGAAGTTCAGTTTAAAAGAAAACTCTTCTTTGTTGCCCACGCATCTTTTTGAGCACAAAGCTGAGACACTGCATATTTGGTATGGAAATACTGAATATAAAAAGACGTCTTTACACCTCCGTAAGGTAAATGAGGAGCCCTGGTGATGCAGTAGTTAAAGCTCTCAGGTGCTAACCAAGAGGTTAGTGGTTTGAACCCACCAGCCAGTTTAGGGCAGAAAGACATGGCAGAGATTTACCGCTTCAGAAACCCTATGGGGCATTTCTACTCTGTCCTATAGGGTTGCTGGGAGTTGGAATCGAATCTACGGCAGTGGGGTCTTTTTTGTTTAAGGTAAATGAGCTTTAGAAATTACTATCTCCTGAATATCTCTATAAGTGTCAGAACACACACACAATCACTCTCTCATACACTCACATACTCATACTGCCTCCAACACTCACATTCCCACACTTATACACACTCACACTCAATCACAACTGTACACTCACACTCATACACAATCACACTCACATATTCCTGCAGGAACTCACATTCTCACACATTCCCACATTCATACACTCATATACACTCAATCATAATCGTACACTCCTACACACACACACATGCTCACTCACACATTCACACATTCACACACACACTCACTCTCTCACACACACAGACCCACTCACAGCCCTGGCTCCTAGCCCCAGATTCATGTGAGGAGAGGGTGCACCAGCAAGGAGGGGGATCTCCGTCACATCCATTCCACATGCATCTCAACCCAGAGAGGGAGGAGCAGCCCCAACCCAAGTGCTGTTGCAAGGCCATCCTAACACAGTTCTTGACAATGGAGATATTGTGAGGAAACCTAGCAGTTTATTCCTCAATCTGGCAAATTTTCCCACCAGGCTCCATTAATAATAGTAACAGAACATAGACTGTGTTTTTAAACTTCAGAGCTATAGATAGATAGATGATAGATACATATAAAGATGAAAATAGACATAAATATAGAAAGAAAGAGAGAGATCATGTAGTTCACAGTCTAATGGGAAGGACAGATAAAAAGAAAAGAAAGCTTTACAACTCTGATAAGTGCAAGAAAGGAAACAGTCCTGAGGGAGATGATGGCCCAGGGAGGGATTCACTCTACATAAAACCAAAAGCCCACGACTCATGGTGGCCCTATAGGACAGAGTAGAACTGCCCCACAGGGTTTTCAAGGCTGTAAATCTTTATGGAAGCAGACTGCCACATCTTTCTCCCGTGGAAGGGCTGGTGAGTTCAAACCGGGGACCTTTTGGTTAGCAGCTGAGCAGCTTTAACCACGGTGCCACCAGGGCTCCTTTCATTCTACACAGGGTAGTCAAAACAGAGCCCTTTGAAGGGTTGTCATGGGGGTAGGGGTGGAGAATATGCAAAAGTTCTGAGATGAGAGAGCATTTGGTGGCTTTGAAGCACTGAAAGCAAGCTCATGGGACTACAGTTACGAGCAAAGGGGAAAGTGGCAAAGATAGAGGAGTATTGTTCAGTCACCAAACCAGTGGGTTAAATTACCTGTTCTCATCACTGTCTCTACAAAATAAAATTAGTAACATTAAATTTAAATTATGTAGGTGACTAGTCTTTCTACTTTACTTTTATTAAAACTATTTCATAAAAGATTTGTAACATACTTGGAGATCAATTCTATGACGTCATTTCCTAAACGGCTTCCAAATACCTTCTTCATAATAGGGTCCACATTAAGTAAAACACTTTCTTCAAATCAAGGCCCAAGCTATTTATCATGGCAAAATTCCAATTAACTGTAAGTCAAAGGGAAGATTGTTTTGCCCATAAAATTAAAGGAAACTTTTATTACATTAACAGTTACTTTAATGTATCGTTAAAAAAAAATTGTATCTACAAAAGAATCCATCTTGATGTTGCTTGAATTTTGGAAAGTTAGATGATCAATTTAGGCACAGCAAAATTTAGGCACAAAAAATTAAACAGAATGTTTTATTATTCCATTATTGATGAATTTGATATGAGGTCACTGTTCAGGTTTAATTGCCTTACTTTGAGAAATGCTTGGGGAAAAGCAATTGGAAAAAGCAATTATTTTTCACTCAGTACAAGCAACTGAAAGCTGCAAACAGAAATTTCAATTTGTCTTAAAATGTTGTTAGCTGACTGTTTCTAGCAGACATACCAAACCAAACCAAACTCATTGACATTGAGTCAATCCCAATTCATGGTTATCGCATGTGCTACAGAGCAAAACTGCTGCATAGCGTTTTCTCAGATGTAATCTTTACAGAAGAAGATTGCCAGGTCTTTCTTCCTCGGTGCCACTGGCTGGCTTCAAACTACCAACCTTTAGGTTAGTAGTCAAGTGCAAACTGTGCCACCCGGGTACTTATCATACATACAACTTGTTTCTAAAGTCTAAAAATATCAATTTCAAAAACTTCATATATATATGAATATAATATATAATAAGAATATTATAATATATAATATAATAATATTATAATAAGAATATAATAAGACTCTGCACTTTACCAATATGCTGACAAAGCATGCTACCAGTGAACCCTGGGGTTTTTCTGAGAAAGATTTGCAAGCCTTCATAATCAGCTTCATACAACAAAGCTTTTGAAAATGTGTGCTAAAAGAATACTATGAAAGAAAGAACTTTGGAGGAGGTGAAGGCTCACAAAAGTTTCTCAACAGGTTAAGTTTGTTTTTTTGGGTTTTTTTTTGCCTGGTATAACAGATTTGAACATTTTAACCTCAGCAGTCTGTGCTATTCCTCCTATATCACTTTTTCCACTTGAAAGGAAACATGGTAGGTGAGCCCTTGGCTTGCGGCTTGTAAAATAAGAACTGATTTCTCACCCAGTAGCTGCTCCCCAGCAAGTTCTCCCTGTGATGTTTGTTGAGATGCCTGTACATGCCCCATCAGCATGCTCATGGCCAGCAGAGGCCTGCTCTTCTCCACAAGACATTCTCTTATGAGCTCCAAACAACCACTCTTTCAGCTCCTGTCTTTTGAAATGAGCACTGTATCAGGCTTCATGAGTTAAATATTTGCTACAACTCTAGAATCTAACAAAAGCCACTGGAGTTTCATGGGTGAGTGGAATTAACATATGCCCAGTCCTTTCCATCTGTTCTCTACAATCTCATTAGTAATTTCACAGCTGTTAGACAAGGTTGCATAAAGGAACCCTATTTAACCAGAGTACTGTTGGAAACTCATACTCTCCATTGCTATCATTTCATATGGTTAAATTAGTTGTAGAATAATACAGTCTCTGTCTTCACCAATCACTCCTTGGAAACTCTATGGGGCAGTTCTACTCTGCCCTGCAGGGTTGCTATGAGTTGGAACCGACTGCAACGGGTTTGGCTTTTGGCTTGTTTTTGCCAAGCATCATCTGCTCTTGTTTCAAACAGCATCCCAATCCTTCACCGGACAGACACATGAAACAGGAAAGGAAAACCTGACCTCCGGACTGGAACTATTTTATTTTGGATTGTTACACATGGTTGGCAGCATTTTTCTGCTTTCAGTCTAAAGATGACAGTATGTGTACTGTAAAACAGTTTGTATTCCAAAGGCCACTTTCCCCTCTGAAGTCAAGCAAATGAGCGCTGGAGAATACTGCAGGTTTTGAGCTCCTGGCGGACCCAGCCCATTATACTGCAGTGTTAATTCAAAGAGGGTGTCCGATCTGTGGTGAAAAAGAGCAGAAAGTCCTCCCACACAAAAGATGTCCTTTGTTTGCAGTCAAAATCTTTCAGATAAGGAAGTGATCAATTCTCCTGGGCTATTTTCCAGAAAGGTAAGTCTGGCGGTACCCCACAGCCAGTTGTAGTTGTCAGCCTATCTCTACCGGGGAGGCCGCCTCTTTAGCTTAAAAATGGCCAGTGGTTTTTCCACTTGGGGTATCCTGCAACCCAGAGATGAACTGGAAAAAAATTCCAGTTTTCCTCTTGCTCCCAGTCACATGACCAAGAACTCCCTCCTGGCATCGGAGCAAAAAGGCTGACAATCCAATCGAAAGGGTGGCTCAGCCCGAGGAGCCCACTCTTCAGGTCCTGCAGGACATGCATGTTCTGTGAGCGCACTTGCCATTTCTCTAAACCCCTCCATGTTCTCCCCGGTCTCCTAGGAGATCTTAAGCCTCAGCTCAAGTTGTAACTTTCACCAACCAAAACATCCCCCATACAGCGTGCATAGTATGTTTTTAAACTTGAAAATTTACACCTGAAAATTAGAACGTCACCTTCAGCAAGCAAAACACACTTCGCAGCGCTCCTGGCTGGGCTTCTCAAGCCAGACGCGCGATCGCCCAGGCGCCCTAGCTTGGGAGCCAATCGGCTGCAGGCCGGGCTGTTGCCAGGGCTACATTGTGTGTTGGGGCCTGGCGCCGCCAGGCCGCAGCCAATAGGTGGCCCGCCTCGGCTTTGCCATCGCCATACTGTGTGTTAGGGCTGTGCACGCGCTCTGCCGCCGGGGCCAGCCAAACTGCCCCAGCCCCAGGACTGCCGAGGGTCCCAGCGGCGCCCTCCTAGACACCGACCAAGGCCAGATTCCCTGAACGCCCAGCATGAACCGCAAGAAACTGCAGAAGTTAACGGACACCTTAACTAAAAATTGCAGACATTGTAAGTAAGAAGCAAGAGCTGGACAGATAAGGCTCCTGGACCGGGTCCGACCCGGTGCTAATGCCCGCTGCTTCCCGCTTCCAGAGTCTGTGTGACCGTGTAGCCCCATCTCGCTGCTGCCTTTCTGCACCCCACCCCCAGTGAGAAGTCTGGCAGGGAATCCTGGGGTTGTAGTCCTTTGGGACAGGCACCCACGCCCAGGATCACTAAGGGCCGGTATTCAGACATCAAGCACTATCTTCCCACGCTTGCACTTCCTTTCTTCTCAAACCCAATTATTTTTACCTTCTAGAAAAGTGATTTATATGCCCAGGAGACACGTGTGGTTTTAGTCTCAGACAGAGGTGTAAAATAAGTACAAAAGACCACCAAACTTAAGAACAGTATCACAACCAACCTGCTCCGTGTGCCTCACCCTACTTTCTAGCTCTTTTTAGAGGAAATAAACCTGCAGAATCCAAGTCCTGGCAGCTTAGCAAAGGAACCATAGAGAAAGTGGCTATCAATGTCTGACCATTTTCAGGAAAGAAGAGTTAAAGTGGCACAGAAAACTACCTCATAGCAAGAAGATGTTTGGAAACCAAAGAGATCAACAAAGCTAAATGCATGGTAGTGAGTCTGTTCCCAACTCAACTTCCATTTTCCAGTTGCTGGTGGGGTTGAAAGGTAAAGGAGGCTTGCAGGTGACAAAAGTGCTAATTAAAGATATCTACCTAATCACATGTCTTAAAAGGAGGTCCTAGAACTTCATAGGATACTTCAGGATTATACTCAGACTGAAAAGTAAAACTTTTGGGGGACATGGAAGCCATTAATATGGCTCAGATGAGGAATATGTTGTCTGGTGAGCAAGCTTCTAAATTATGTGCTGATTGCAAAACTGCTAGCCACTTGGGGAAACAGGAGTAGCCACGATCCCAAGTTTTAGTGTAGTTCTAGAGATTACAGGATCCAGTGCCTTCTAATCTATCTGATGTAATGAGTGTGATTACTCTTAGTGGGGTAGTATTGTAAATAAAAGGATGTGTATAAGCATTTTAAACTTCTTAGAAAAAAGGCATCCTGTAACTTAAGACATTATTATGATTATTATAATCTGATGAAGATTTTTTTTTGTTCTATTCTGTTGTTATTTTCCTTAAAAGGCTTTCATTTCGGGGAAAAGACCAGATATTCTTAAAATGTCTAGTAAGCATTTCGAATAAATAATCATAAACAATGCAGTAACTACTGTATAAAACACTGAATCTGATTTAGCTCCTGCTCAGTAAGTTTACAATATATTGCAAACAGCCATTCTGCAGACAAGGTGAGTATATATTTTAGAAGGTAAGTGAAAACATGAGAGGAAAAACAGTCAACTTTCTCAATTTCTGTCCTTAAATAATTTTTTTAAGTGAGATTTACAAACTTTGATGATTACCAGTTAAATTCCATAGAGATAGTTAGAAATCATGGACAATATAATAATTTTAAATTTTTATTAATAGGGTACCTTCCCCCTAAGTTCAAATTTACTTTTAGTTGTCAGGTGATAATGTCACCAGATGAAGTGGATAAATTTTGTATAATCAGAGAAGAAGAAAAGATCTAAAGTGATCGTCTCGTTAGTCCACCATTCTACAAACATGGTCTGCAAGACACATTTACACTATTCCAAAAAAATGAAAATCCATTATTGAATTCCCCTCAATTCATTTAGTATTGTATTCTAGAGTTTGTATTGTATTCTAGAATATCAGCAAGAAAGAGTTTTCTTATGGATAACCTTCTGATCTTCAGGTAATAAATTAAGCTACTTTTCTTTCATTCATATTTCAGTTGAGGTGGGAAAATTCTCTGTTAGCATTTCAGAGTTAGTACATCATTCTGCATACAGGCTTTTCTTTCCTAACCATTAACAGCTCTTTTTAAATCATAATCATTCATATTTATGTTTTTCCTTTTACTTAATCAGTTTATATGCCAAATCTTTTAGGTTTTCTCCCCCCCAAAGTTTTCAATGCTTCTCTTAAATTGCAGGATCCAAAACCAGAAGTAACACTCAAGTTTGGCCCAGAGCAGTGTCTGTGTGATAAGGTGGTGCTACTCAATCCCTATATGCTAATGCTCTTTAAGGTGCACACAGGGCCCACCCTTGCTTTTTGAAAACACTCAACTGTAATTTTATCTAGTTTTGAAATAGAACCTTCCTCATCTTCTGCCTATACTTCATATTTCGACTCACTTTTATATTCTTACTGTCAGGCAATAAACTTTCCTCCTAGGGACCTCAAATGGGCATTGGAGCACCACCCTTTAAACAATTATGTGTCAGGGGAAATATGTGTGTGTTATATAGAGGCTTTAAATTAAAATTTCCTTCCTCCAATTGCATGTTAATTTTCAAATGATCTACAACAGGATTCTAGAATACATAGGCAATCCTGTAGTTTCGAACCAACCCCCCAAGTCTATTATATTAAAAATTCAAGGTACATACAATGATTCTTAATAACAAACAAATGCTAATTTGCGATGGGCATCAACATATTATTATTACTGTATTATTATTTTAAAGATGTTTCTTGAATTTTTTTTAATGCATAGAAAGGTACACTGTATACTAAGACAAACATTTGACTGACATTAGATAAAAATGGTACCTAACCGTTCATACTTACTTGCAAATCCGCCATAAAGACAGGCTTAGGAATGGAACTCCTTCTTTGGTTTTTAATCTTTCTAGAAGCAGACTGCCACATGTTTCTCCTGAGGAGCATCTGGTGGGTTCAAACCACCAACCTTTTGGTTAGCAGCAGAGCACTTTAACCACTGCACCAAAACCCTATGGAACAGTTCTGTTCTGTCCTATAGGGTTGCTACGAGTTGGAATTGATTGTACTGCAACGGGTTTTTGGTTTAAATTGAAATGAAAATTGTTACCTGGTTTTCAGGAGCCTGGTATCCATTTCCAGAGAAAAGGAGTTTAGCAAGTAGTTAAGTTGTAAATCTCATTAATGCCTATAATCAAAATGCTAAAAAGGAACACTACCATTCTTAAAAGAACTCTGTCTTATTTTGAAACATACATCTTCCCACCTTGTAAAGTTTAAGATCTGCTCCCACAATCATTTATTTAGGTAACTTGGTGTCTTAGTCATCTAGTGCTGCTGTAACAGAAATACCACAAGTGGATGGTTTTACAAAGAGAAATTTATTCTCTCAGTCCAGCAGGCTACAAGTCCAAATTCAGGGCGTCAGCTCCAAGGGAATGCTTTCTCTGTCAGCTCTGGAGGAAGGTCTGTGTCATCAATCTTCCCTTGGTCTGGAAGGTCCTTATGATGCATCAGTCTTCCCTTGGTCTGGGAGCATCTCAGCACAGGAACCTCAGGTCCAAAGGACATGCTCTGTTCCCAGCACTGCTTTCTTGGTGGTATGAGATTCCTCTGTGTCTCTGCTCGCTTCTGTCTTTTATATCTCAAAAGAGATTGGATTAAGACACTGTCCAATCTTGTAGACCTCATCAGTATAACCTCATCATAGTGACAGAGTTCAGAACACATAAGGAGATCACATATAACCTCATCATAGTGATAGAGTTTACAACACGTAAGGAAATCACATCAGATTACACAATCATACAATACTGGGAATCATGACCCAGTCAAGCCGACAGACATTTCTGGGGGACACAATTCAATCCATGACACTTGGCTAATATTATTTTCTTTTTTCCTAAACATGACTGAACTTACATCTGTTTAATATTCAGCCTTTGTTAGGAGGTAATGTTATTCCTTTTATTTTAGTGCATAATGTAGCATTGGCCATCCTGTACTAAGAGTCATAAACCTCAAAACAGGAGAGTCTTCTGATGACGACTCCATATTTGATGTGTTTGATGTTGTTTGCCTATAACCTCATTAATCCTGAATACAAGTTAGAACTTAATGAAAAGATGCATTTTTGTTGTATCTCAGTTCTGTTCTTCCACAGTTAATACATATGAAGTGAACTGCCTAGTAAGTCTCTTTTACACCTTGGTGGGAGATGTAGCAGAGCGGCCTGGTGCGGTCATTGGACTGGATCGGAATGCCTTCCGGAACATCTTGCATATGACATTTGGAATGACAGATGACATGATTATGGATAGAGGTGAGAAGACGTGAAAGAATCAAAAGATTTTGGGGTTATGACATATTCTTGGTGGGACAGTAATGCTCTACACTACCAATTTCACTTGAATATAAAAATTTAATTTTGCGTAGATCATAGGGAGTGAAAATCCACTCTAGGGTATATATTTAAGAAGAGGGCAACATCAGGTTGAATAACTAGGTTTCCCTTACTTTATTTCAGAAAATCGAAAACTTACATTTCTACTTAGTAACATAATAAGTAATTGGAATGGTTTTTAAAGGACATTCAGATTTCTTTACATCATAGAAGGCATTTCAGTATAAGTTAAAATATAGTCCATCTGTTAAGTAATATTATTTTTCTCAAGTACCAAAATAAAAAGTATATATTTTATATTAATTAATGTTACTATTAATTTATTTAGATATTTTAGTTAATTACTAATATAGTTGAACGTTCAAGATTTTCTTTATTACCACAAAATATGAAGATAAAATGTGAAAGTTTAAATAAAAGAGTTTTTTGATATCATGATGCCTTAGTTTCCTCCTTTGTCAGATGAGGACCTTGGACCATGTGATCCCAAAGTTCTGTAGATTTTTAAGAGAGAAGTACCAGTGTAGGTCCATTCCCGAGAGTGAAAAAGCATCACAAGTGTGACACCACACCTCTCTCTCATTAGTGTTCCGAGGTTTTGATAAAGATAATGACGGCTGTGTCAACGTAGCAGAGTGGATTAGTGGATTATCACTGTTTCTTCGAGGGTCTTTGGAAGAAAAAATGAAATGTAAGATTTCAGGTTATTCCACTTTAGGCGAATGATTTTGTTTGCACATCATGGGTAACATATCTCAAGATTTTTAAATCAGCCAGTGAGGTGGGCGGGTTTGTTTGTTTTAATGCCTGTTACCTCTTGTATGGAGTGAGTTCAAGTCAATGTTAAGGGATGAATAAAAAAATTAATAAAAAGGAAGATGAAGAGATTTTGAGGAGTAATTCATTCCAAGCAAGACTGCAAAGGCATATACTATACTTGCTAACTATGTAAAAATGTTTTTAAGTATTAAGCATTTTACATATTACTTTACTTGAATTGTGACCCTAAAACCAGGGAACATTGATTCAAGTGCTCACATTCTTAATTAATTATTAATTCGGATTGATTCTGTTTAAGAGTCCCATTCCAGTTGATTTCCCTAGAGTTTCAAGATGGAAATGTCCACATAATTGTTCATTGGCATGCTTTTTCATAGCGAAGTGTAAGGAATATTCCAAAGGTTGTTGAATATATTCCACTAGCATATCTGAAGCCCTTACTATGGAAGTCAGATTGCACTAAGTTCATGGGGTTGAGAAAAGCTTCAACAACATAGACCTTGGCCTTGAAAACTTTATCAGAGCAAATGTTACGTTGGTGATAGTATCAAATTTATAATTTGTTATTTTTTGAAAAGATTGCTTTGAAGTGTTTGATTTGAATGGTGATGGATTCATTTCAAAGGAGGAAATGTTTCACATGTTGAAGAATAGCCTACTCAAACAGCCATCTGAAGAAGATCCTGATGAGGGAATTAAGGATTTGGTTGAAATAACACTTAAGAAAATGGTAAATATGGATAAATTAGGGTTTATATTAAAATTGACAGGTCAGATATGGCATGGAAATAATTAAAATGTGGCAATCATCGTATTCCTGCTTGGTGAAATTAAACACTTGAATAGTGTTCTTTTATTATAATATTAAAAGTTCTTTCAATTTCACTGTTGAATCTCTTATTTTCCTATCTTCTTTCTTCTATTAACACTTTACTTTGAAAAGATAGTTTATGCTTGAGGATAAGTATTTTTTAACATGTTAACTAGCATATGGCTTGCCCCTCTCCAGGACCATGACCATGATGGGAAGCTGTCTTTTGCAGACTATGAACAAGCTGTGAGAGAAGAGACTCTTCTGCTGGAAGCTTTTGGACCATGTTTACCTGATCCAAAGGTAACAATAGTACTTTCACTGAAACATGGCCAAAACATAAACTAGGACAAACAACCCAGGACTTCTTGGCCGGTGAGTGGGGGATAAGATGAATAAAGTTCACCCACAGAGAATCGCTTCTAAATATGGAAAGCCTATTGATGAGGAACGTACCTGTTCTTTTCATAGTACTAGTGTAGCCCATTGCTTTTTTTGTTATTATTCATTAACTTATTTATACATGCAAGAAACAGTGAGGTTTAATATGTGCCAATGAATCTGTATTAGAAGAGCACTCAGTATGGGATGCAATTGGTGATAAGGCTGGACATGCATAGAAGGATCAAGTCCTGTGGAGCTTGGAACCTGGATTTTGTCTTGAAGGTGATGAGGATTCACTGAAATATTTTAAGCAGTGATGTGGTATGTAAATATTACCGCAGTGGTTAAGTGCTTGGCTGTGAGAAAGATGCAGCCTGTTTCTGTAAAGATTACAGTTCTGCTGTGTCCTATAGGGTCTCTAGGAGTCGGAATCAACTTGACAGCAGCGAATTTGGTTTTGGTTTTAGACTGTGTCCCCAGCTGCTACTCAGAATGTCCACCCAGATTTCTTGAACAAACCCTTGGTTTTCTCCAAGCCTACCCATTCTTGTGCCTTCTCTCCCTCTATAAATGGCACCCCATACACCCTGTTGTTCAGTCAGAAGCCAAGGAGTTCTACTAAATTTTTCTCTGGCAGTGCTGCTAGCTTCTCCTTTAAAACAGGTCCTGAACATGGCTCTTCTTCACACATCTGTCGGTCACTGTCACCTTTCACTAGCCTAGATCAGTAGCTTTCTTACTTCCACTGTCATCTCCGCTCCTGGCTATTCTCCACAATGTCTAGTACGTTTTGAAAACCCAAGTCCTAGCATGGCCCTCCTTTGCTTGAAGCTCTCCAGTGGGATTTTAAAGTCCGTGCATCAGCTGTTCCTCTCTTCCCAGCCTCCTCTTCTCTGCCTCCCATTCTCCCTTGCCACTGGAGCTTCACCTGCCTACCTGTGGTGTTCTCCAACCACCAAGCCCGTTGCCCCTCAGTGCCTCTGCCTTTAATGCTCTCCCCCGGCCTTCTCAAGCCTCAGTCTTTCCCTTCTTCACTGTGTCATCCTGACTTTATCCCTCATTCTCTGTTTCCTAACCCTGCTTTATTTTATTCACGGCATTTTTACTCATTTACTCATTTTGCTCATTTGCTCATTGTGTCTCACCACTCAGATGTATGTTCCCTGAGGAACTCTGTCTTTGTTCATGGTCATTTCCCCATATACTGTGCCTATCACATGGCAGGTGCCTAATAAATGTTGAATGAATTGAATGAGTGAATTTAAGAAGTAACTGGTGGAGAGTTCTGGATCTATCTCCTTCCAATTCCTCAGGAACTACTTTATCATTTGCTTTCACTTTTTACCTTCTATCTTCAACCTCTCTCCTCTCTGCTGACACCTTTCCATCAGAACTTAAGCAGATTCAAACCTGTCCCACCTTGTAAGAAAGAAAGAAGGAGGAAAGATAAGAAAGAGAGACATTAACCTTAATTCCATACCTCCTCTTATTTCCTGCCTAATGACTTCCTTTCACAGTCAAGTTTCTTAAAAGAATTGTCTAGGTTTACAGCCTACCATATCATTCAGCTTCTTCTGGTCTACCTTGTTAATGAATCTTATGGACACTCTTGAGTTTTTGTCTTTCTGGACCACTTCCTTTCTCACCCTGGCTCTCAGTTTGGCTTCTCCTCCAGGAAGCATGCTCCAGCCATTCCCCAGCTTGGCTGTGACCCCAGAGCTCACCTGATGCTCATCCAAGGGAAGTGCTCATTGCCGTGCAATGTTCTCACCAGTCTTCTGACCCATTTCCTTCATTAGACTGGAGATTCCAGAGGGCTGGGTCTTCATGGTCTTTTTCATCTTTGTGTCCCAGAACCAAACATAGTGCTCAGAAGATAGCCCTGACTATATATATTCCAAGCACTGTGTGAGTGAAAATCAGAAGCACTTGAGCTCCACTCTCCCTCAGTTATCTATGTCTCTTCACAAACATTAAGGAGACACGTAGACACTTTGTTTTGTCCTGCCTTTGTTGCAAATCTATACTAATTTGAGCACTTTTATTTTACAGAGCCAGATGGAATTTGAAGCCCAAGTATTCAAAGATCCACATGAATTCAATTATGACATGTGAACATCTAAATGTCTGTGTTGTCTCAAGAGAGTAAAAAAGGCACATCCATATTTTTTCTATGTAGCTAAGAATGATGATGTCAAATTGTATGTTTGGCTGGGGTGCAGAAATGGGACTGATACATTCCATTTAATTTTGGTGTAAGATGCAAGTAAAATAGACAGATAACGGTTGGTTTGTCAAGATGAGTTAACATTTCTAGAGTTATTTTATCACATAGACTATCTGTGGAAGCACGTGACTGTCCTAAATTGCTTGGATTAATGAATTGAGATCAGATAATCATGAATTATTAATATAAAGATTACTCATGTCAGAACAATTCTGCGTATATATTTAAAAATCATTGAAACTACTGAATTCCCTGGTGGAAGAAATAAATGGAATATATGTCTGATTGCCTCCATGAGCAACTGCCTCCTTTGCCATGAGACCTGAAGCACTGGATTGTGTCCAGCTAACATTACTGAACATCTGTATCAGAGATTCTGTAGAAGAATCCTGATCAAAAGGGGGAAAATGAGGAACACAATTTAAAATTCTCATGGAATCCAGACTTTCTGGATCCCTTGAGGCTGGATGACCCCCTGAATCTATTCCCCGAGGAAATCTTTAAACCTTGAATAAAACTATTCCCTGAAGTCATCTTTGAACCAAATAATAGTTTATCCTAATTAGAAAAGAAGTATACTCTTTTAAAGAATTATCTATATGTGATCAAATTGACAACGGTGACTATAAATGATATATAATAAGCTTAGGGGGCGGTGATTTTGTGTTAATGATGGTGAAATAGTTTGGAAAAGGCTGTCAAGAAAGGTGACACAGCTTGAAGAATGTTAACAATGTCACTGAATTGTATATGTAAAAACTGTTGAAGCAGTCTATGTTTTGTTGTGTATATTTTCACCAGAAAATAAAAATAAAAGAAAGAAACTAATGAATTCCCTTTGAAGCAATAAATAAGATGGCGCCAAAAGAATAAGGAGCACTGTCATTTGGCAAGCATTTATTAAACACCTTTGTGTCAGGCACTGAGGGAGACACAGAGAGATGAAAGATACATGGAGCCTATGTTCATATGCTTTATATTATCATTGAAGTAACCAGATTGTGAGCTTCTGAGGGCTGGGATTTTATCCTCACACATTTTTACATGTTCGTAGCATTGGTACATTTCTCTGCACATAATGGGCCTGCAATAAATACTGCAGATTGGATTAACCAGGGAAAAGTGCCACTAGGTAAATGCCAGCTCTCAGCATGCAGAGGAGGAGCAATGTTTTCTTCTGTTTTTTTAAGATTAGTGGAAGGAACCCTGGTGGTGCAATGGCTGAGCTAACTGCTAACCGAAAGGTTGGCAGTTAGAACCCACCAGCAACTCTGAGGGAGAAAAATCTGGCGATCTTCTCCTGTAAAGATTACAGCCTCCAAAACCCTGTGGGGCCAGTTCTATTCTGTTATGTAGGGTCGCCCTGAGTCAGAATCTACTCAAGGGCGCACAACAAACAGCAAAGATTAGTGGGTGATTCACAGCACAGCTTCCAGGTTAGCTCTGGAGCCATTCCAGGCTCCCCATACCCCCGCCCCAGTCGTTCCTCCTACCAGTGCTGACTCCCCACATGGCTTGGCCAGGCTTACCTGAATGACGGCACACCCCGCTCTCCACTGGGATGTCATCATATTGTAGTGTAATCACGGCCTTACTTTCCCCCACTCGCCACCTTCTCCCAAAGACAGCTTGCCTGCATCTTTTCATCTGACAGATGCCAATGCTCATCAAATGAAAGAACTAGAAACACAATCCTATGTGTTCTTTAGAAAACATGTCTTTAAGCAGCAGAGAGAAGCTTTGCACCAATAGCTGTTTTGTCCACATTTGAAGGCTACTTGGTATATTAAATTCCTTTTCTTACTATATAAGTTTAAGCAAAAGAGTAAACTGTGTGAAAGAATGGACTGCTACAAATAAACAGAAAAACAGTATCACAAAAGAAAAAATATTTTACTGTCCAAATATTATTTTTAATTATAGATTGTTATATAGATGAGCTTTGCCATAATGTTTTTAGCTGCAAGTAGGCATAAATAATGCATCACACAATGCTTTTAACTTTTTTAAATGGTCTTTTTCTGATTACAAAGTAATAGATGTTCACTTAAGAATATTTGAGAAGTTCAGGAAATTAAAAATAAATATAACAAAAGTATTGGCTAATATCAGTATTCTAGTATATATTCTTTCAATCTTTTTTAGGCATCTGTGAGTATTTTTGCAAAGATGAGCTCACACTGAAAATACTCTTGCAGACTGCTTTTTTAGTTAGCAGTATCTCATGAATGGAGCCCTGGTAGTGCAGTGGTTAGGAGCTACGGCTGCTAATCAAAAGGTCAGCAGCTCGAATCTACCAGCCACTCCTTGTAAACCTTATGGGGCAGTTCTGCTCTGTAGTAGGGTTGCTATGAGTTGGAATCGACTTGACAGCAACAGGTTTGGTTTGGTTTTGGTTTATCTCACAAACATTTTCTCAGGTCATGAAATATATGTCTATCACCCAGCTTGTAAAGGCCACCTATTTTCTCATCATGCATATTTATTAAATCATTTCTCTACCAGTGACATTTAATAACCCTTTCAAGACTCAATTATTTTCTGCTTTGAATTTTTTATGGATACTATGTGTTTTCGTTAATGGAATGCATTCTGAATCATCGAGTGTGTCTGAATTTTTGGTAGGTACTATGGATTTTGTTCTTGCCTCATGCCACCAATCCTACCCTCAGAGTCCAGAGGGACGTATGGGTCTCACTAATTCTACTCCCCCAGACGTATATGCCCAAAAAAACTTTTTATCAAAATCCATATTTTTCATACCAAAAAACATTGATTTAGAACCATACAACACCCTGTAAAAATGGTAATTTGTGGTACATGCCCGTTTTTTCCATTTCAAACTGTCATACAGGTCTCCGTCTGCCAGCAGCATGCACTGTCAGTGGGAAAGAACTTCCCAGTAAACCCCAGAGGAGGAGAATATAGGTGGGCAACCATATAGCCCAATAATCATGAAAAGGTTATGCTGTTGTCACATTTCAGCTATTGTAAATAATTCCAGAAGTGAGAATCACGTGGATAAATCTTTTCAACTGTGTTGGTGCCGACCAGTGCAGGTAGCTGTGTAAAAGTAGGAGTGTTGGCCCAGAGGCCATGTGTATTTTTGAGATTTTTGGTGCATGTTGTGAGATTACGCTCCAGAAAGGCCCTACTGCTGGACCCAAAGTGTTGGACTGCTCAGTTCTTTTCCCTAAAGTGCACATTCTTTTAACATCATCATTGAACAATATTTTAATGTGCCATTTAAAGAACTATTTTTATTAATCCATACCCATACTTTTTATCGTATGCTGATTATATATTCACCTCTTTGTGACTAACCCTGTCTTGACTTAGCATTCTTTGAACCTAAAAATTATTTAAAAAACAAACAAACTTCTGAATAATTTTAATGAAACTTGAGCTGGTATTGGTACTTTTACTATAAAAACTCATAAGCGCTATTCAAGAGCTTCCCCCATATATATAGAATGCACCCCCTCTGCTGTTACTCCTCATGATCTGCTCAAATTATTTCCTTTTCTACAATTTCTAGATTTTTGGATTCTCTTAATTTCAGTAATAACAGCAACTCATAAATGATTTTAACACGGAAAATTCACTGAAGTTAATAGCAGGGTCATCTAAGTATACTCGAGCACATTTGAGACAGAACTCTTGTACACTCGGCTACTGAACAACTGTTTGACACGTAGTAAGTCACTCTTAGCTCTAGGGACCTCTCAGGCCCCATCCTGTCATACTCCTTCTCCCTCTAAGCAGAGTCAACCTCGAGGAGCAAGGTCTTTGCTGTCTGTCTTCAGTGCTTGTCTAGGACAAGGGAGGAGGGGTTAAAATTTGGAGGACTAGAACACAGTCACCCTCTCAGGTTCCTCAAAGCTGAGGCTCCATTCCCCTCCCAGCACTCTGTGCATGAAAGTAGGAAGCCAGCCCAGGTTCACAGGGAGAGGTGTGCGTCAGCCCACAACAACACGGAGAGATTCCGCGCGGAAAACAAGTATGCACCATTTTTTTAACTATAGGATTTAAAAACTACCACTGGAAACTGGTAGTCCTGCATTCTTAACCTGCAAATGTCTTTGGGTACAAGATTGTACTTGTAAGAAACCAGGCCTGCAATTGCTTGCATCATAAAACCATCCAAAACATTTACTAAATCCTCACTTTGTGCAAAGCAAGGAGGGTTCAGAGAGTCTAAGTCAGTTGGTCCCTGCCCTCCCCTCATCATAAGGTAAAACAATTCTGTACCACACAAAGGTCACGTCCTCACTTACCACTCTTGAGATTCATGGTGACAGCCCCCCACCACACACAAAGTCATACCATTTTTATTTAAGAAGATTGTAATAGGACTTAAATATATTTGAAACATGTCTGGAAATGTTTCCTCTAAGCTTCTGAGCTTCTCTTTAGAGACTGCATCATGCCTTGTCCCACATTTTATCTAAATGCTTCCTGCTTCCCCCAGAATCACCCCAGAACTATGGTGCAGCATCAACAGCTAATGGTTAATTCTCAACAGGTATAATAACAGAGGGTTGGGAATTGCATTAGACATACAGAGGCAATAAAAAATACACAACAAAATATAAATTTAATCACACACACACACATATTAATTACAATTTAGGAAATGGTGAAGATACATTGGTAATATCAAAGTGAGGCAGAAGTAACACAATTGTATTTTTGGGTATGGTCACTGCATTCTCCACTAAAGAGTGAAGCAGATGATCTTTGGGCATGTTTTTCAGTCTAAGCTACCACTGATGGAGTACATGTCAAGTAAATCAAAGCCCCGCCATCCCCCGCCCGGCATTAGATGTATTACAAGGAAACGTTGTCTCATGTTTCAGCTCCATGTAGGAGCTAAGAGAAAGGAAACCTAACAGGGAGGCATCCTGAGTAAACCAAGCCAGTGTCTGCATTTGAGACCTCCTCAGTGTCCTGCCCCTAGCAGCAGTTAGTGGCTGATGGTTCCATTTTGGTAATCTGTGGTTTTCTTTGTATATCACAACTCCTCTCTAATCTGTCAGGAAAATATTCCTCCCGCTGAGACACACATCCTCTTGTTTATTTGTACCTCCTTCATGCCTGCTTAGCTCTACACTGCCCTATTATGTGGCTCTAGTCAGACTTACAGCAGGCCAGTTCCCAGGGGTGAGAGCTTGTCACGCAACAGCATTTGAATAAATGGGTTAAAATAGAGGCCACCCTCCCCTAACCTGAGGTACACTTCTATCTCCTGCCACATCTCCAAAATCTTCATGGGCTGAGGATTCTGAGCAAGGGTCACAATCTCTCAGAGCCAGACAACACTGAGCATACATGATGGAGAATGACATTAGAGGAATTTAAAGCCTAATGAGAAGTCCTGTCTCTGCTGTGATCTGTAGAACTGAGTCACTGCTGTGGCTTGAGACAAGCAGGCAAAGACATCAGTTCGATGGGCTTTCTTGAACCTCCCAGAGGATTAGCCCCAAATCACAGGGCAGACTAGAGATGAATTAAAACCATTCCCTCAAGTCTTTTTTAATGAATCCTTCAGAAAGAGAGTTGAGTCAGAAAGTGGAATAAAACTATCCTCATAATCTCAATCATACAAACAAGGATCTACTGAGCACTTCTGTGCCAGAGATCATGCTAATCATTCTTCATTCATAATCTGTCTAATTTCTCAAAACTATTCTAAGAGGTAAATACTATTTACTACTGAGGAAACGGGGGTTTAGGAAAATCAAGAAACTTCCTCCATGTTCCAAACTGGTAAAAAACAAAACCAAAATTCAGAACTAACACAAAAGACTTTTCTCTACAACAATATCTATTTTTCTTGCCATATGTATCCATGAGGCTTGGGGTACTTGAATGCCTCCAGAATCCTGAAGAACCTTCCAATGGAATCTTCAAGGCTCTGAATCTTATAAGCAGAAGGTGGCTGCTCTGTAATTCACATGTGCCATGAGTTCAGAGACACCTCTCTTCTATACTCTTCCAATCTGAATGCACTTTGGAATTTTCTCTATTTATTTGAAGATTCCAACTTGGAATTAAAGACTTTCCTGTTTGGCCACCAATACAAATCTGGACACTAGGCCAGGGCTTTGCCTATCAGGTGTGCAGATATGGCTAAGTACAAGCAAAGGTAGTAAGATTGTCAAATTACGGAGATGTCAAGATCAATGAAGAGAGGTGGAAAAAGTCAGATGAATGTCAAAGACCATGGGAGGAAGAAGGAGAAGCAAAGACTGCTGCTTTGTGAGGAGAAGGGGTTAGATACTTCCAATGTAAAAGGACAGTGAACGTTTCTTTGGGTCCTCTGGGAGGTGTCAGAGAAAGATGTATATCTGGAGAATACGGAGTGGATGCCAGTGATAAGAAGCCTTGTGGTCAAGAGACAAAAACAAGAAATTATGATATGGCACTTACTATGTGCCAGTAATAAGCCCAAGGATGCACAACTAGTCAGCCCATGCTATAGTATGGATCTGAGATATGTCTGAATCTGTAGCCTCTCAACCACATTCTAGCCCTGATGGACTCTTACTGTAACAAGATATCAAATGATATAGGGCAAGTCTCATGACCTCTGAAAATCTGGTATAAGTGAAAAGTGATTTATAGATGGGTAAGACACAGATTTATTATTCAAGCTGGGTTAATATTGAGATTGAAAGGCAGTGCTATTAGTTACACCAGGACAGTGTAATCTGGGGTTGTCCTAGGCCAGCCAGGACTTCTGGCCGCCCTAGTTCCTCCACATTTACTCCACAAATGCGAGATTCCCTTATCTCCTATAAACTGGGAATAACAACTGCTCTCTCTCCCTTCGACTCCCAGGGCTTTGTAAGGATTGAGTGAGGTAATGTCTATGGTACCATTCATACACTGTAAAGTGTAACACAAATGCACAGGTAAGCACGGGAGTGCAGTGGGCAGCAAGGTGCATGCCCTGTCTGGGATGGTGCTTGGACCCTCCACAGGAGTTCATGTGGAGTAACCCTCGTGGAGGGTGTGGAAATAAATAAAGGACTTGAGCAGCCTGGAAATAAACAATCCTGGCCTCTGCTTTGTGACTAAACATGTGACATTGTTTAAGTCACTTAGCAGGTCTAAGGAGGCAAAAAGATATTTCTAAAATATTTTTAATACCTGGATGAATTTAGAGGAATGACTCTCATGAAACTGTGATAGAACTTGAATATTAATTGGCCTTAGAGTTGTCATAAACATGGCACCCTTGAAGTTAGTGAATTACCACCCCTCTCACTAACATGCACATATACACACACACACATCACCGTCACAAGAAACTCAAAACACATATGCACACATGGTAGTTTATTGCATTCAGCAGGTGGTTTAGAGTTGATTGAGTTTCTCTTTCATTAAGATACCACTAATTCTAAAGCAACAGACACCATGACTACTAACGACTATGAAGAGGATAAGAAACCATTCATTCATGATTCTGATTACCACATTCAGGACTTCATGCGTGTGTGTGTGTGTGGTGCTGGCTCTAATGTGCTGAAACATCAAAAAGAAATTAATGGAATGTGTGATTTTCACGAAAGCTTAAATGTTTAAAATCCTGCTGAGTAAACATAAGCATGCATCCAAGCTACTGAGTTCTATCTAGCCAAGTTCATACTGGGGTCTATTTGCTGTGTTCTTGAATTGAGTAAAGTAAATTTGACTAAGTGCAGAACAGGCAGCTTCCCTCTTTGAATTTCTAAATATTGCTCGGTGCTATATTTTTATTTCACGTAAATGCAGAAAATAACACAGGAGTTCTAGGAATTCTGGTTGATCACTAACTAGGAATTGGGTGCATCCTCTTTTTTCTAAGGACCCCCAAAATCATCTTGTTTGGATTTATGCAGGATGCATGCTGCCATTATATCTAATAACTGCAAATTACGTATTAGGCTATGAAAGGGATATACAAAGATGAGCATCCTCCCCACTTCCTGGGAGCACATATGTGGGAAATCAGAGGGGCTGTTGTCTTAGAGATAAAGATGAAAAATATGGAGAAAGAGAAAGACAGTGTGAAGGCTAAGGAGAAGCAGGAGAAGGTAAGGTGGAGAAGGAGAGGAGGGAGAAGGAGGGAGAGGAAAAAGAAAAAAGATTAATTGAATAGGAAAAGAAAAAAGCCATTTTCATGCCATTACTTTCCTTTTTAAAGAAAACAGAAGTAGGGCGGTGGGCAGGAGAGCTAAGGGGGTGGCTTTTCTCTTTGTCTCCATGGCCACCATCATTACAGAAAGCCAGACAGTGGGTGGGGGTGGCAGCCTTGCTCCTGGAGTCTATTGAAGAGCTGGTGAAGGAGGAGACACAATCACAGGCAGAGCAGGAAGTGGAACAGGCTGAGGCCTACAGAAGCCTGAGCTCTGTGACTGAGAGGCAGACGCCTGGCCTACAGCAGGTGAAGCCAGCCAGGCCAGCCACCTTGGGAGAAGAAAACCTGCAGGGAGAGCTGAGACACGTTATGAGGTGCAGAGCCACAGGTTGTTGTGAATAGTTGTCCTGTCTTTATTGTCAGCCTGCAAGATTGCTGTTTGCAGGGGATGGGGTCGGGGGACCGGGGGACACGAGTAGTTTGGTAGAGTCCCCAGCTCTGGCTGCTTTGATAACGTGAACAGTCTGCTTCAGAGACGAGGTGCCATTGGAGGCGGCTGGGGTGGGGTAACCTAGAAGGCCGGGCTTGTGCTCCACCTAGAGTGTCCGACAGGAGTGGAGACCCCACAGCAGCCCTGCAGCAGTTCATCCCTCCTCAGTAGGTTCTCCTCTCTGGGGCCTAGGTGACATACCCCTGGTGTCTATTGGATGGAGGATAGCACTTACACCTTCTTCCAAGCAGCACTCCCCTCCCTTGGTTCACATGGGGTCTATTTCCTTTTACCTCTTAGCAGTCTTTGTGGCAGTGATCCCCTTAGAATGCCAGCTGGTGGTGTCAGGAACTTCAGAATGCTGCAGAATTAGCTTTGCATATCCAAGGAGCCACACTGTAGGCGCTGGGGAGTTCTTCCTTAAATGACCTCTCAGCCCCTCTCAGGTTGTGGAGTCGGAGCCAGTTTTGAAAATAAGCAACCACTGTACTGAGTGGAAATGGGATAAGAGTTGGGAGTGTTTGTCTTGTGTGAGCTCTGAGTACTTGGTTCTGGAACCTCCACCATATTCAGAGGGCTATTATACACTTGGGGACCAGGAAATGGGGAATATAAGGGAACTTCAACTTCATAGCTTTTTAAGTTTCACTTCAGAGTCCAGGAGTTGCTAGAGCGATGGCTGTGAGGGAAGGGGCAAGGGAAAAAGGACACGAGGTGAGAAATGCGATATGCTTGGATGCTGAATTGTGGAAAAAGACCCAGTGAGGAAAAGAGAAAATGGCAGGGACACTCACATGGACAGCGGGGTCCATTCAAATGGCCCTCTATCTTAGTCATCTAGTGCTGCTATAACAGAAATACCACAAGTAGCTGGCTTTACAAAGTTTATTCTCTCACAGTCCAGTAGGCTACAAATCCAAATTCAGGGCATCAGCTCCAAGAGAAGGCTTTCTCTCTCCGTTGGCTCTGGAGAAAGGTCCTTGTGATGCCTCAGTCTTCCCTTGGTCTGGGAGCATCTCAGCACAGGAACCTCTGGTCTAAAGGATGCACTCTGTTCCCGACACTGCTTTCTTGGTGGTGTGAGGTTCCCATGTGTCTCTGCTCACTTCTCTCATTTATATCTCAGAAGAGATTGGCTTAAGACACTATCTAATCTTGCAGACCTCATCAGTATAACCTCCTCATAGTGACCGAGTTTACAACACATAAGGAAATCACGTCAGATTACACAATCATACAATACTGGGAATCATGACCTACACATTTTTGGGGGGACATAATTCAATCCATGACACCCTCCAAGAGCAGTGCACTGGCACAGGGGACACCACATGGGCAGGGGTGGAGGGTGGAGGGACACTGTGCAGAGCTAGGTATACAGGGTTGGGGGGGCGGGGAACACATCCATGAGCCCCACACGGCATTAGGGAGACATTTGGTTGGATTTTCCCTCTGACATCCCGATGGACATGTAGAGCCTTGGTGGGGTGGGGAGCCAGGCGGAGGAGCAGGGCCCACGCAAGGGGAGTGTTCTGCTCCTGGCTGCCTCTCTGTCTTCCAGCTCTTCAGAGGCATGCAGGCAGCTGCCTGCCACTGTCTGCCTGTTGCCCACCCTGTTGGGACCTGTTCCTTCTTGAGAAGAATGCAAGAATATCAACTCTCTTAGCACTCCAAAAGGGGAGAGCCCTGTTCTGGGGGAGCAGAGATTGAATAGTTCCAACACAGACTCAGAATAGAGAGCAAATAAAGACTGGACCTCAGGACCCAGAGAGAGAGAAAGCCCTTACTCTAAGAGAATTGATTGGGACTGTGTGCTTCTCCATCCCCCCTCCTCCCATCCCTAGCTACAGGTGGGAGAGGAGCACAGCAACCCCTTCTCCCTCGCCTCCTCACAGAGGCCAGGCTGCACCCTTCCTGAGCCTGCCCTATGCTTTGATGCTCTGGGTTCACAGCCACATCCCCCACAGAGCAAACATACCTTTTGATTGGGCCACTAGGCAGGGGCTCCCGGCACCATGAGCATCCTGCCTCCTTGACAGCCCGCCTTGAAGTGCTATCAAGGTGAGCTCTAGTGCACCACGAGGACAACCAGGGCATCTGCACGCAGGTGAGTGGAAGTTTTCATAGGTGCACAGGTTTCCAGCATTTAGCACAGTTCCTGCACAAAGTGATGCTTGGTAAATGCTAGCTCGTAATTACTCCATGTAAAAGATTGATCACTTGGAGGTTTGTGCGTGTGGCTGCATTTCAGGGATCACTGGTATTCTTCCTATTCTAGAGTCACAGTCTCAAGAACAGGTCTCCTATCTTTGCTCCCATGGTTACTCAGTGTCCAGTCCCTGATGCTGGCCACCTGCCTGACTCAGCTCCCCATGGGACTGGTGCTCCTCCAGGATCTGCCACATGTGGGCAGGCTTGGACGCAGCCATAGCAGGTACAGCCTGCCATCTACAAGGAGATGATTAAGACAGTCTTCATTATGTGACACACAGATGCCTTACCTGACTGTACAAATGCTCAGATGACAATGAAATGGTCTATTTTTATAGAATGCAGAGTTGTGGTCAAATCCTGGGCTTTCTCCTCATGAAAATAGGTCCCAGAAGCACTGAGAGTTACGTTGAAGAAGCTCTTTCCAGTGAGTACCTCTTACTACCACCAAATGGCAATCACTGTATGTGAGTTTTAGAACACTTTGCTATGTGGTCTTATTTTAAGCCAAGATGTATGCATGCACATGCGTGTGTATGTGCATGTGTGAGAGTGTGTATTGTGAATGAGTGCATGTGTGCAAGTGTGTGTGGGTGCATGTGTGTGCATGTCTGTGTTAGTGAGTGTGCATGTGAGTGTGTGAATGTGTATGTGTGTGCATATGTACATCCATACATAAGTGTGTGTGTGCATGCACACATAAGTATGTACATGCACTCACACACACATGCCCAGTGGGATCTGCTCCTCCTTGCTCCCTTATCCTGTTTTGCACTCACTGGCAGTCTTACTCACGTAGCCTCCTATTTTATGCACATGGTTTTCTGCTCCTGCTTGACAGTGATGGTCTTTCCCCTCCTTTACCATTTCTAGTTACTTTACAGAGAGCGTGGGGAAACAGACCCGCGTGGAACTCAGATACTGAGAGGAACCTGGGGATTATAGGCAAAGGCTGCCTCCCTCCAGGCCTTGCTGAGACCTCCAGGCCAAATCGTTGTTGGTGTAAGTTGCCGTACAGCAAGCTCCAACTCACGGCGACCTTATGTATAACAGAATGAAACACTGCCAGGTCCTGCACCGTCATCATGATCCTCAGTATATGTTAGTCCATGGTTGTGACTAGTTGTGTCAGTCCATCTCACTGAGGGTCTCTGTCAACTTCACTGGCCCTCCACTTTACCAAATATGGTGTTCTTCTCCTAACAATGTGTTCAAAGTAAGTAAATCAAAATCTTGGACAATATTCTGTAATCCATAGGGTTTTCATTGGTTTGTTTTCAGAAGTAGATTGCCAGGCCTTTCTTCCTAGTCTGTCTTTGTCTAGAAGCTCTGCTGAAACCTCTCCACCACAGGTGACCCTGCTGGTATTTGAAATACCAGTAGCATAGCTTCCAGATCACAGCAACATGCAAACCACCAAAGGCCTTCCTGAAAACTGACTCCTGAGGGCTGACTTTGGTAGAGTAGCCCCACTCCCACCATACAGCAGGGTACAGGGGAGGGATCCTGGGCACTGATCCCAACATGGAGAAGTTGAATCCCTGTGAACTGACTCCTGAGGCCATGAGACCACACAAACTACACAGTCAGACTAAGTGGCTCCCTAAATTGCCTCTGCTTAGAAGAAAACTATAACTTTGAAAACTATCAAGTGTTATAAAAGAATGCTGGTCTAGGACCACAATAGTAATTGCTATATGAGCACATGTAGAAGCTGCAAGATGCCCTTCTGTGGGCAGCATAAAGCTGGGTGCGAGTGTTAGACCACAAGACAGGGAAAGTAGAGAGAAGAAAAGAGAAGAGCAAGCCAGAGGGGAAAATAGAACTCTCTGAAGAGAGGAAGACTAGTAGAAGCCTCACTCTGTCTCCATGTCACCAGGTGAGTGGCTTATCAAAACAAAGAGATGTGCTTTACTTTCTGATAAGAAAGATGCCATCCTATAGATAGGAGTGGAAGTGGCTTATGACAGGAGTATTTAGGAATAGTGAACAAAGAGGATTGCTCTATGTTGGGGCAGGTAAGGCCGTGGGCTTGCAGCAGATTCCACGCACAGGCAGCGCCTGGACGCCCAGGAGTATATCATGAGGTGGAGGTCTTGGGAGTGGAGACCCTGCTTTTGGGCTTGCCTTCCACATAACATGAATAACACTGGCAGATAGAGGTAAGCAGAGAGTGGCACCTCCACCTAAGAACAGGTTTCAGGAGTGCACCATGCACAGGGAAAGGGACAGCTTGTGTGCTCAGCCACGGAGTCCCTCTCCCCAGGGTGAATCTTGCACCACCCACAGGGCACCCCCACACCCCGACTCTGCTGCTCCTGGCACTGCACAGGCCAGTGCTATCGTCAGGGTTCAGAGTCTCAGGCTCCACTCAGTCCTGCAGAATTGGAGCAGCAGCTCACTGGACCCCTTGGGGACATGTGGATAAGTGCAAGCCACTCTGCTCTGGTGATCTGAGGACCATGGTGCAGGGCAAAGATGTAACCCATGCACTACACGTTGCAGAAGAAATCAGCCATTTGTGCTGAAGAAATGAAGATTGAGGTTTAATTTAATCATACTCTCTGAGCCCTAAAAGAACAACAAAAACAAAAATACGGGGAGCTGTTTACATCCAAAAGTTAACCTTATTTTATTCATATCCAAAGAAATTTTAAAAAAGAAAATTATCTTTATAACAGCTAGATAATTTGGTAAAACACAGTAAAGAAGAATGTAAACGCAGGATTTGGGAATGGCGTAGGACTTGTCATTTTCTTCACTGCCCTATGTTTAGAGCGCCTGCATGAGCAGCAACCCTGAGAGTTGAGTCAATCTGCTTGTAGGCTGGGAGGGAATTTCTGGAACTGATATGCCTTTGATGGTCTTTTGGCAAATGTAATATTTAAAACAGATTTTTATCCCAGTAAGTACATCAGATGCTGATTTTCACACACTGGTGCACCCATCTAATCCATATACGTGGATATATGCATGAACAATTCTAGAGCAACATGAGCATATCAGGCGGGCAGAAAGCCCATCCGTGGGCCATTATGTCTCCATGCAGCTGGCAAGGCTTCCTTTGGGTGCTACACAGACTGGCCCTCATCCTCACCAATCTGTGGCTTTCTGTGTACCTCAAGCCTCCTCCCTAATCTGTCAAGAAAATATTCCTTTCCCCAAGACACACATCCTCTTGTTTATTTTTACCTCCCTCAGCCTAACTCTACACTGCCCTATTATGCAGCCCTTGCCACATCACTGTGAAGCCCTGTGTGAGGGCACTGCAGGAAAAGGACACCTGAGTGAACAGGTCAAAGATAGGCTCACCTTCCTCCCCTTCCTCAGAGCGCACTTCTGCACCTCCCCCACCTCAGCTCTCCACTGCCAAACAGCCACTGAAATTGAAGCAGTCAACAGCCAGTCCCCTGTGCAGTGGGAAGAGTTTCCTCCTAGCCCTAGACTAAAAAAGCCTGGAGGAAATACAGAGACCAAAGTGAAAATTCTCCTAAAGCAGGAGACAAGATTTTTAACTCCAGTCTTTGGAGAATATATAGAGCATTTCAATCACTGTTTTTGTCGGAAAAATTAGTGGCATGTACTTACTCATTAATGGCAATATTTTCTCATTGTCCCAGCACTGACTGACCTATCACAGGAGCAATATTAATGAAAACCATGGAACCCAATCCTTGCCAGTGAGTCAGACAGAGAATTCATCAAGCTTAAAGGAATGGGTAATGGCTGAACGTTACCAGAGAGGTTCACTGCTCATTCTGTCATCCACGGAAGCTGCCCTGAATATTATTAGTATTGTTGTTGTTAAACTGCCATTGAGTTGGCCCCCACCTCATGGTGACCCCATGCACGATAGAATGAAATACTGCCCAGTGCTGTGTCATCCTCATGAATCTGTTGAACATTGGACCTTTGTGATCCATAGGGTTTTCATTGGCTGATTTTGGGAAATAGATCACAAGAACTTTCTCCCTAGTCTGTCTTAGTCTGTAAGCACCACTCAAACCTGTTCAGCATCATAGTAACATGCAATCTTCCATTGACAGACAGGTGGTGGCTGTGCATGAGGTAACTGGCCGGGAATCAAAACCAGGTCTCTGCATGGAAGGCAAGGATTCTACCAGTGAATTACTACTGCCTCTCTGAGTATTATTCTGATACTTATCTTACAGTATATCTCTCCCTGTCTTTCTCAACAAACCCATCCCAGTGGACATCTCTTCGAACTTGAAATATAATCATTAAGACTTTCAAGGTACAGTATCAAATCACTTTTAGTTCTTATGAAAAGCTTATGTGTTAGTTCTGATAGAAATGAACAACTGGTCAACTGCTAAGAAAAAACTTCTAATCTTAATAAATTACTATTTCACCGAATGATTGGCTTCATTTCTCTTCTAAGATCTTCTCTGGTATGCACACAGCTTGAACTCATATATATAAGATCAGTTTGATTCTTGAAAAACCATAATAAGGAAAGGAACTGACAATCAACAGATCGGATTAAGACAAGAAAGATTTGCCATGGATTGTGGCAAGGAAGAAGAGGCAAAAGGGTGGCTCTTCTCTTTGTCTCTATGGCCACATCATTACAGAAAGCCAGACAGTGGGTGGGGGTGGCAGCCTTGCTCCTGGAGTCTATTGAAGAGCTGGTGAAGGAGGAGACACAATCACAGGCAGAGCAGGAAGTGGAACAAGCTGAGGCCTGCAGGAGCCTGAGCTCTGTGACTGAGAGGCAGACACCTGGCCTACAGCAGGTGCAGCCAGCCCGGCCAGCCACCTCAGGAGAAGAAAACATGCAAGGAGAGCTGAGACACGTTATGAGGTGCAGAGCCACACGTTGTTGTGAATAGTTGTCCTGTCTTTATTGTCGGCCTGCAAGATTGTGGTTTGCAGGGGACATGGTTGCAGGAGGGGGGTGGAAAACACGAGTGGTTTTGTGGAGTCCCCAGCTCTGGTGGCTTTGATGACATGAGCAGTCTGCTTCAGAGACGAGGTGCCATTGGAGGAGGCTGTGGTGGAGTAACCTAGAAGGCCAGGTTTGGGCTCCACCTAGAGTGTCCGACAGGAGCGGTGACCCCACGGCAGCCCCTATCCAGGTACAACAGCTCATCCCTCCTGCGACTGTTTTCCTCCTCCCCTGTGTACATGACACCAGTGCCCCTGCTCCTGACACACATTTGAACCCAGCCCTGTTCTTTTTCTGGAAGGCATCAATCCTCAGCCAACATTCCATGTTTCTATCAGTTTCTTTTTTTAGAAAATGGAAGATATTGTACTAAGTTAAACTACCAAAACTTTAGAAGATAAATGTAAAATTCAACAGCACCATTGTTGTAGTTTACTAAATGAAACCACTTCTGCAATAATGAGGGGAAAGGTAGTGCTCATGACCTCTGTGCACAGAGAAAGGATCTGCATGGCATCCCATTGAATATGGTCACCAGTTAAACCTCTCACATCCCCCTGTTGCCATTCTCTGCATGAACTGGTCACTCACTGCTCTTTTAACTTTTTGTTTTTGTTTCATGTCTGTCTCCTTCTACCAGAATGTAAACACCAAGGTACACTGAATGAATGGATGCTGTCAGTCTTATTCACTATTGTATTTGCTAGCACTCAATGCAAATTGTTGAATGAGTGGAGGCTGAGTTTCAAGGCATGGTATCATTGGAAAGGGCTCTTTTTTACTGCATCTCAGGAGAGTTTTGTGCTCAGGATAATGTTTTTAGGAGAAAGCTGATACAATACCATTGCGTATTTAACAAATAAGGAGCCCTGGTGGCACAGTGGTTAAAGTGCTCAACTGCGAACTGAAAAGTCAGCGGTTTGAAGCCACCAGTGGTTCCACGGGAGGAAGATGTGGCAGTCTGCTTCCATAAAAATTTAGAGTCTTAGAAACCGCATAGGGTCTCTGAGTTGGAATCGACTAGATGGCAGTGGGTTTGGTTTTCGATTTTGAGGTCAACAAACATAAATTGAGGGGCTGAATTAGACCTTCAAAATCCAGTGGAATCCTAATAGCCTTTAATTTATTAGATGAAATCAACAGCATGTATCGATGTTTTTGTTCTACCCATCAAGGCATGAGCTTCATCACAGTCCTATTCATTTTGGTCATCATACAAAATTGGAAATGCCTACTTACAGAAGAGTAAGGAATCAACCATGGACATGTATACCTGGAAAGGTTACTGGGATAAGCATTGGTTTGCCTAGAGAAGAGTAAGAGCTGATTCAATGCCTTTACTTGAACTCTACTACACAAGTTATTGCATGGAACATATTCTCAAACATTTGAACAAGAATAGATAGACTCAAATTGAAGTATACAGTAAGTTTGGTTTTACGTAATAACAATTATTCTATTGATTAGGCTAGACAAGCTACAACAATTAAGAAATAAGCATCACTGTGGAACTTTAAAAATTAAATCATCAAATGTGATGTGATTTCCAAGTTGGGCCATATGCAGTCTAGGTAACTGCAGGATCTCACTGGGATGATGATCTTCAGCCCCAGGGCAAATTTATAATGTTGAGGGTTTCAAAACTCAAGAGTTTTTAGCATATGGCTAATTACAAAAATCTTAACTTTCAAAAGAGGTCAGTACTCAAGTCCACAGAATGAGCTAGTATAAGATAAAAGGTACATTGACTGAGAAATACACTCCTTTTCCTTAGCAGTATCTGTTACATTCCAAGAAATGAACAATCTCTGTGCTGGCTAGGAGGAAGTGCTGTGGCAATGTGGTGCTTCTGAAGGCTGCCCCAAGTCTTAGCACATCCTATAACAATTGTATAAGACAACATGGACTTCTAGAGGCCCTCTAAGGCAGTTCTCCCATGACAGTCACACGCCTGGCCCATGTTATTTCCGACCTCCATGCCTCTCTCAGAAATGGCCTGCATTCTTCTTCTCTCTGCCTGGCAAACTCCTCCTCTTCCTTCAAGTCAAATTTCACCACTGCTATAAAGTTTTTCCAGGCTCTGCCAAGAAGTTTGACAACTGCCTCCACTTTGTCACCCTACTCTGTTGTCCAGTCTTCTCTTACAGCATCATACAGCATTGGAACGATGTAGTAAGTTGGATCTCACTAGGGGTGCAGACTGTAGTTCATCTCATTGCCTTTGCATTTAACACAGGTCTGGCATATAATGATCCCCATTAAAGTGATGTATAAATTAAGGATGTTCTCAGACTAAGCTCAAGAACTGTAGAGGTCTCTGAGGTCTACCCAAACATCCCCGGAATTCAGATGTTCTACCATTGTGAATGACAAATGCCCACATAGACTGCATATGGCTCATCTTGGAAATCATCACATCATATTTTTTTTTTTAATATATTTTATTGTACTTCAGGTGAAAGCTTACAGAGCAAATAGTTTCTCATGAAATAGTAGTACACATGTTGTTTTTTGACATTGGTTAACAACCCCACAACGTATTAAGCCTCTAAATTCTCAACCTTTTTTTTGATGAAAATTACTGATGGCCAAAGATACACCGTTTCAAAAATTTCTACATTCACAGTTCAGTGACATTGACTATGCTCTTCCAACTGTGCTGTTATTCTCACTTAAGATGAAGGCTTACAGAACAAAATAGTTTTTCATTTAACAGTTACTACACATGTTGCCCTATGACAATGGTTAACAATCTCACAGCACATCAAGAATATCCTTACTCCACCTTGTGTTCCCTATCACCAGGGGGCTTCCTTGTCCCCTTCTGTCTTCTGGACCTTGTCAGTGGACTATTGTACCTCTTTAGTCTCATTTGTTTATTTATTTATTTATTTATTTTTATTTTATTTAAACACCATTTCAAAACTTTTTACTTACACATTTAAGTGATATAGACTATGCTCTTCCAATTGTGCTGCCATTCTCGCCCAAGATGAAGGCTTACAGGACAAAACAGCCTCCCATTTAATAGTTACTACAAATGTTGCCCTATAGCAGTGGTCAACAATCTCACAATACATCGACAGTGTCCTTATTCAATTTGTGTTCCTTATCATCAGTTTCCTACTCTCCCTCTGCCTTCTGGCCCTTGTCACCGGACTCCTGTACATCGTTAGTCCCATTTAGTTTTACTGGGGTGTCCATTCCCAGGCTTAACATCGAACCTTGAAGGTAACTTCACCTCTGAGCTGAAAGGGTGTCTGGGGGCCACACTCTCGAGGTTTCTCTAGTATTCTTTAGGCCAGTATATCTGGTCTTCTTTTTTGGGAGTTAAAATTATGCTCTACATCCTACTCCAGCTCTGCCCAGAACCCTCTGTTGTGATCCTGGTCAGAGGATTCATTGGTGGTAGCCGGGCACCATCCAGCTGTACTGGGCTCAGTCCCGTGGAGGCCTTGGTAGCTGTGGACCATTAGTCCTTCGGACTAATCTTTTCCTTGTATCCTGTTCTCTTCGTTCTCCCTTGTTCCCGAAGGGATGAGATCAGTGGAGTATCTTAGATGGCCGCTCATAGGCTTTTAAGACCCCAGACACTACTCACCAAGGTAGAATGTAGAGCATTATCTTTATAAGTAGTGTCATGCCAATTGAGCTAGACATCACATCATATTTGATAATTTAATTTTTAAAGTTCCACAATGATGCTTATTTCTTAATGAATTGTAGCTTTTCTAGCCTAATCAATAGAATAATTATTATTTACATAAAGCCAAACTTACTGTATACTTCAATTTGAGTCTATTTACTTTTGTTCAAATGTTTGAGAATATGTTCCAAACAATAACTTGTGCAACAGAGTTTAAGTAAAGGCATTGAATCAGTTCTTATTCTTCTCTAGGCAAAGCAATGCTTATCCCAATTACCTTTCCAGGTATACATGTCCATGGTTGATTCCTTACTCTTCTCTAAGTAAGCATTTCCAATTTTGTATGATGACCAAAATGAACAGGACTGTAATGAAACTCATGTATTGATGGGTAGAACAAAAATACTGTTGCTCAGTAGTCACCCATGGCCCTTGTGCATTCATGTTTCAGCATCAACTAGCACAGTGTCTTGCATGTTATAGATGTTCCACAAATATTGATCAATCGACTGATGAAAAGAACACATTGATCATTGATGTAAAGGAAACGGCTCCCAGAAAGCTGAAGGCCAGAGTTTCTAATAAGTAGGGCTGTCACTGAGGAGCCCTGGTGGTGCAGTGGTTAAGTGCTAACCAAAACGTCAGTGGTTCAAACCCACCAGATCTCCTTGGAAGAAAGATGTGAGAGTCTGCCCATAAAGATTATAACTTTGGGAGTTCTACAGGGCAGTTCTACTCTGTCTTATATGGTCACTATGAGTTGGAATTGACTCAACGGCAGTGGGGTTTACGGCCGTCATTCTTTAGAGTTATTCTGGTCACAATGAGAACAAAACATATTTTCCAAAGGGGTATTTGTTGAAAGGCCATATACTGAGTGAAAGGATTGACAGGGCTAGTTAAATAGTGTCAATGTAGTAACCAGGGTAACTGCATGCTTTTTGTTATTTGTATAGCATTTTATACTTTACAAATCATTGTTGTATCCACTATTTCATTTGATCTTTACAACCATCTGGCCAAGTAGATGGGGCAGATTTTATTATCAATGGATGAGTAAACTAAAGCAGAGAGATGATACTTTAGTCAAAAGTCTGCACAAGAGAAACAAAAGTGAAAAAGATCAAGTGCTGTCCTTAAGAGGCAGCACAATTCTGTAGGGTGAATCCAGGAGAGTAGTGTGATGATGCTGAAATAGAGGATTTGCTAAAGTGCCCTGGCAGCACAGAGGGAAAGAAAAAGATCTAGTAGTTAACTCCCACATTCTATCTAAGGAAGGCTCCATCCCCAGAGGTGGTCTGATCAGCTGGAATCTGAACAAGTGAGTCTAGCATGAAGACCTTTCAAACTCTGCAGGTTCTGAAGGGATGAAAAGACTTTAATGTGCAATATATAATAACGATGTTTATTTTAATGGAGCAACACATGCTTTTGTTGTATTATGGTGCAAAGGCCTAATTATTCAGATGCAGCCATTAGTTCCCACACAACAGAGATGGAGGCAAGTGTTGGAAAGATAGCATCTCTTGGCCATTTTCCCACCAGCGTCAGCCACAGGACACTTCAAAAGCAATGGCAGCTCCTGCCAGGAGCATCCAACCACATGTGCTAAAATATTAGAGCCCAAAATTGACCTGGAACATCTGGAATAAAGAGGGGTACAAGCAAGCAGTGACAGCCTTGGTTACACCAACCTCAGTTAACAAGGCGGCCTGGTCAGACAGAGCTTCCCCAGGCAGCTAGGCTGTCGTGTCCTGCTGGCAGCCCTGTCAGGACACAGACTGTGTCAGCCCATTTCAAACACACAAGGCTGAAAGGAAATCATTCATCTGACTTCAGAACGAACTGTACCCAGAAACCAGTCCAACTTCTTGCCGCCACTAGCAGGGGGGAAAAAAAAAAAAAAACAACGTGTAACTAGCCAATTTATATGGTATATTATTGCTCAAACTAGAGTACTCAGAGCAGGCACTAGCCTGCCTGCATTTTTCCTAACCCAGCCCTTCTATGAGTAACAGGAAAACACAAAGGGCTTTAAAAAGTTCAAAAAAAAAAAGTGGCTGGATCATTATCACCACCAACCTCTGAATATTTTAACTTCTGTAAACTATAAATTTTTCTAAAAGTTGAGAGAACAACAGTTATTTTTTGCTCTGCATCATAGAAATGCGAGTTCCTGGAATTGGAGTCCCTGGAGACTTTAGGTTTTTCTTCCCTTCACATGCATGTGCGCATGCACACACACACACACACACACACACACACACACACCTGCATACATACACATCATACACACATACACACTCATCACACTCACCCACACCAACACACATTTGTATGTTCACACTCTCACACATATCCATGAATACACACACTCATACACATCTCACATATGTGTGTACACACTTACACACATTTGTGTGTATATACTTACACTAGCATATACTCACACATATACATGCTCTCACACATACACATACTTGCATGTGTACACACACTCACACATGTCCATGAATAGACACTCACAGACTCACACATGTGTGTACACATACACTCACACACTTGCTTATATATACTTACACTAACATATACTCACACACATACACACTCACATATATACATATTTACATGTGTACACAATCACACATATGCTCACATACACACAAACTTGTGTGTACATACACACACACACATTTGTGTGCTACTCACAGATGAACACACTCATATACACACACATATGCATACTTGCATACATAGACACACGCATATAAACTCACACACATATACACACTAACACACACATATACACATACAGACACACACATCCTGTCTCTAGAATGCAACCTGCCAGGAAACTGAAGTCTTTGAGAAAAAAGAAAGAGTTAAGGGAAATACCTCTCTTGACCAAGATCTCCACCACCCTGTTCCTGAATCATTTCCCTCTGGTCTTTCTTCTCTCTTACAACACACCATAAACATAGAAGGAATATCTCCTTAAAAACTGCAGTGTAAAGAGTGCTCAGTTCAAAAACTAAAAAGAAAACCTGCTGTAATGAAGATAGAACCCACGCCAGATCCCTGCTATAGGAACTGTGTGTTAGCTGTGCTGTGGTATGCTGTCCTGGGGAGATTTCGGCAGGAGTGGAAGGAAGAGGTGAAAAATTACTAAGGCCCTACAGAATTTCCCCTCCACGCAACATGTTTTTCAAAGCTCTTATTTGGTGAGGGATCACCCAGCTGCAATGCATTGACTTTTTTTTTTTTTTTTTTTTTCCTTTTTCTACACAGAGATATAAAAGAAAACCCAGGGAAGACAGACTCAAGGAAGAGAAATGTGAGTTCCAGAAAGAACTACGGAATTCAAGAGGGCTCCAAAAGTATACCAATTATAAAAAGAAACTCTAAGAACACACATATAAAAATAAGTGAACACAGTGAGCAATGGCAGGGCTGGCCTTGCTAGGGGCAGCAGATGAAGGGCACTGGAGGCCTTGCACTCAGAGAGAGAAAGCCTCACAGAGTCAGACTTCACATAGCAGTCAATGCTGTCTTCCCATGTCAAAGTGAAAGAGCCTCACATGGTCATCCTGTCACCCAAGAGGTCATGGTGGGAGGAGATGGCAGGCCAGGGCAGAGAGTGACACAGGCTCTCCCATTCTTCATCCACTGTGCTGCCCACTGGGTCACCTGAGGGTTTGAAAATGTACCCATGCTCAGGCTTCACCCCATACCAAAGTCATCAGAATCTGTACTGGTACAGGCCTGACATGGCCAGGCCCTCCCCGGACACACCAACGACAGTGTGGTGGGAGCCCTCTACCTGAACCTCCCTGCCCACCGCCCGCCCTCGCCATGCTCAAACTGACCGCAGCCGATCTGTAGGAACCTTCAAGGAGCTCCTTTCAAAGTGTAACTGTTTGAGCTGTTAAGAACTGTTTTCATGTCCCATTTAAATTTCCACACTGCAATGTTTTAAAAAGCGCAATCCTTTATAAAAATAAAGAACTGTTTACATAAATTTAAACACTGCAAACTGATTATTCAAATTTAAACTTTTTAAAGTATTTAAACATTTGTGTTAGTGATGCTATTTTTTCAAACCTCCACTTTGCCTTAGCACTTAGTACACAGTGGGTATTTTGCAGACGTCAATGAACACTATCTGCCACTTCACAGAAGGTATGCATTTGAATAAGAAACTTCCAGACACGATCCCTCCCCAAGCCCCCACTCCTTCCTGCCCTGTTTTGTGAGCCTGTGAGCTGGGCTGCATGATCCACTCTTACAGCAGAGGCTGCAGGGTGGTGATCTGGGTGTACCCTATGGTGCAGCACTGGGCAGAGGGCACGAGGCCACTGCAGCACCACAGGCACCTGGCAGGCTAGTGCCCCTTTGGCAGGGCCTTGTTAATTGGAAACCAGATGCAGAGAACTTCAGCCTGAAGTTTCTCACGGTTGATGCTTCTTGTTATCTAAAATGGATTTATACTTTCCTATGATAACTCATTACTTTCAAAATTCTACGTCAATTTTCTTTGGAAGGAGAGACCCAGATCGTCAGTCTCCTCACCACCACCAGTCTCTGATCTCACCACTCCAAGTACCACAACACAGCAAATTGTCCTTACTGGTTTGGGGTTTCACCTTAAGGAAGCAAGGATGTCCTCTGCATGCACATTGCTCCTCTTGTCAGGATACTAGCCCTACTTCCCAGGTGCCTAGCCAGCCTGGGTGCTGGAACAGTGCCAGCTGAGACGGGCTGGCTAGGGTCTGGCAATTACTGCCACATCTGAGCTCAGACCAGGCATGAGGAATAAGAGGCACCTAGCATATTCCAGCCCAGTCAACTGCCCAGCTGAATGTGCTCTCCTGAACAACCCAGTCACCACATTTTCCAGATACTTGTGAGCAAAGAAACACTTGTGTGTGTCTGGGGTGGTTTATTACATAACACAGATGACCAAGACTTTAGCCCACCTCTGCCAGTTGGCCAAGAGCTACCTGGAGGAAACCACACCATGGTCCTCTGAGTGAGTGAGAATAAGCTGTGATTTGAGTTGCCAGGGCTAAGGGTAACTGTTATGAGAAGACAGTGCCTGCAGTGCTTAAAACGATTTCTTTAACACCTGTATACCTATGTAGGGGCTCACATGGACCTAATCAGCACTCACCACCAGGATCCAGACATGCAGGGACCCTTCAGGGGAATGGGCAGCCATCAGGAGTCTGTTTGCATGGGGTACCAAAGAGCTCCCAGGAAGGCCTCATGAGCAGGCTGTCAGTTCTCTGAGGACTGAGAGGATGCCACCCATTCAGACACCCACTACACAAGGACAGTGGCCACCCCACCAATCTCTGAACCTGCAAGGAAGGCGGGAAGGATTTGTCCATGAGCTGGTGAATATGGCTGCAAGCCCAGAGGGTGGGGACTGGGCCAGGAAGTGAAGCAATTCTTCTTTAATCCCAGGCGGAGGACTCCAGGGGAAGTAGCACAACATTACTTTATTTCTTTACCCTAAGCATAATAATATTTTCTTAGAACAAATCTTAAATATCAAGAGTTTTCTTGATCTTTCCATGCTTCAGTATAGGTCTTAGTCATCTAGTGCTGCTGTAACAGAAATATCACAAGTGGATGGCTTTAACAAACAGAAATTTATTTTCTCACAGTTTAGGAGGCTAGAAGTCCAAATTCACGGTGCTGGCTCTAGGAGAAGGCTTTCTCTCTCTGTCAGCTCTAGAGGGGTGACCTTGTCTCTTTTAGCTTTTGCTCCTGGGTGAACTTCATGTGGCTTGGCATATCTCTTCTCCCATGTCTTCTTCTTTCAATTGCTTATTTGTCTTTTATATCTCAAAAGAGATTGATTTAAGACACACCCTACACCAATCCTGTCTCATTAACATAACAAAGTCAAAATATTTTGGGGAGACAGAATTCAATCTATAACAGTATATGTAAAAGAAATTTCAGAACACACTGAGACCCAGCAGTCTGCCCGCCGTCTTGAATAGGCAAAGGGCTGTGCCTGCCATCTTCTATGATATAGGAACTAATTCCCTGTCTTTAAGCTATCTCCTTATTTAGGTATGCTTCCTGTTTCTGGCTAAGTTAAGGAAAACAAGAGACTGGGGTCACAGGACCAGTTGGAACTGGCAAGAACTAGATCTGGCCCGTCGGACGTGCATAGAACCATATACTCCATCCTCTGGGCGACCCCAGAACTCTTCTCCCACCGGACAGAACCAAACTTTAGCTGCCCAAGATTGGGAGAAGGCTTTCAGAGGCAAGGGGTCTGAACCTAATATCCGGTTTAAGAGACCCTCCCCCCCCACCCCCCTTTTTTAGAATGACCAAGCACAGAAAGGCAGGACTGCCCTGGAATGCCTTTTTGGGCCAGACCAGTCAGCAAGCTGGTCCCACCTCAAGGTGTTCCTAAAGACCCCAGAGCCGATTTACTTCACCCATAGAAACCCCTTGGGCTATTGTTCTGGGAGCCATCTTGGCGGCGCAAGTCTCAGTGTGCTCCTTTGCTTGGCCAACCAAATAAAACTTCTTCTTTTGCTTTCACCTATTTCATGTCTCTGTGGCCATGCCAAGCAGACCTGGAACAGTCTGGTTACAACACTTTCCAGTTTTGCACCAAGTTAAACAAAATTGTTAAGGGGAAGTTTAGTTTTCTCTTTCTGACTCTATTAGCTTCATTCTTGGGAAGATTCAGATAAATCAAACTGTGATTGACTCCTTCCATTTCCACCGCAATTAATAACACTTTTATGTAATTAAATTGGAATAGAATGACTATCAAGGGGACCCTTGAAGGGAATGATAATACAACAATGACAGCAACAACCCCAAGGGCAGCTGACATTTATGAACATTTACATTGATCTAGGTATTACACTTAGCTTTACATAAATTCTCTCTTCTTTTGTTGTCAGTTGCCTTAGACTTGATTCTAACTAATGGTGATCACACAAAATCCTAATAGAAAAGTGTAGGGTGAAGAATTATTTTACCCAAGAAATTTGGTCTTTGTCCCAGGTTCCAGCCGGTAACCTCTAAAGCCTTGGAATTTCCCCAATAGTTGGAGTGTCTTTGTTATTTATGAAAGCCTTGGGCCACACCTGAAATTTTGTGCTAATGAGGTAACTCAAGATGGAGGCTGGACATGCTGAAAAGATCCACCATACCCAGAAAGACCTACAGTGTGACATCAGCCCAATTTCCAGGAAGGGGGAGGGGGGCTGGAAGTTGAGTTCAACCACATGGGCCATGAGTCAATCAATCATGCCTACATAATGGAACTCCAATAAAGGCTCTGAACACAGAAGCTCAGGTGAGCTTGTTGTTTGGTGATAGACTTCAATGCATGGGAAGGTACTGGGTCCCTGAGGACGTGGGAGCTCTGCACTGCAGACCCTCCCAGACCTCACCTGTATGTCTCTTCCTTTGTATCCTTTCTGATATAATAAAACTGTGATGGTAAGTATATCACTCTCCTGAGTTCCATGAGTCTTTCTAGTGAATTATTGAACCCAAAGGGGTAGTAGAACCCCCAAATTTGTAACCAATTGGTCAGAAGTGCAGGTGTCTGAGGACCCCTAAGTTTGTGGCTGGTGTCTGAAGTCTTGGGCAGACTTTGCCTTTTAAACTGTGAGATCTGACCTAAATCTGGACCATTTGGATCAAAAGAAGAACTACATTGCAGTTAGTGTCAGAATAGAACTGATTTTAGACACAGGTTATGTTATTATCCCTACTTTACAGGTAAGGAAACTGAGTCCGAGTAACTGTCTAGTGTCCTTCACCTAATAAATGGTATAGAAGAATTCTGACTCACATCTTTCTGGCTCCAGTACCAGTGCTCTTAACTTCTGCACAGAATAGCTTCACAAAATGGTGGCCTCAGGTACAGATGTACAAATGGAAGATAGACTAATTGAGCTATATGAGTCTTAAGTCTACTTTTGTAAATGCTTCCTAGCAAAGCTGCCTCTCCTCCTCACACCAAGCACCCCAGCAACCCAGCAGATCCCCTGTATAGGGCCAGGCTCTAGACAGGGACTGTGCCCATTATCTCCAGTGGAGTTGATGCCCTGCTTGCAAAGAGAAGATAAAATCAAATCCCCAATGTCATCGTACAAAGTCAATCAGTATTTTGTGTTACTGACTCCTTTCTTCTGAACAAGTATTATATCCTATATCCTACCTCTGTCTCTTTACTTTCCATATGGAAAATATTAAAGCAAAAACAAGGCTGCTTTGTCTTCTGCACGCAACAACATAGCAGTAGCTGAGACCGAGCTACAGATCAGCAAGCTCTTGATGAAGACACTGCCTGCCCCATGCAGCCTCCACCTCTGTTTCGTGGTCCCTCCTGGGTATTCTTTAAGGCTGAGGCTCTCAAATTCTGAAAAAGATGACATCAGATTATATCATACAATTGCCTGTTGGGATCAAAGGCTTCTGTGGATGGAAACGGTTTCCCTTAACCAGAAAGAACATTTTTTTCCCTGTCATCATAGGAAGAGGCCAATCTTGAGGCAAAAGATGAACAAATGAGCCTAGCTGGCAGGAGCCGTGTCCTCCTCTCTGGGGCAGGAGGGTGCAGGGGTGTGAAGGTTGAGAGTGGAGCAGCGACACAGAGCAGGCAGGATGGCCATAAATTGTCCCCTGGGCTGTCCTATGAGCACCTGTGAGGCTTCGGGAAGCTCACATTAAAGGTGCAGCTGAGGCTCCCTGTGTCACCAGGGAGATGGTGACCTCTAGAAGGCCAGAGCAGCTGTGTGAAAGGGCTTACAGGCCCTAGGGCCACAGGAGCCCAGACACATCACAGGAGAGACTGACTGCCCTGTGGCGCTGGGGACACGGAGGGCACTTAAGTCCTCACCTTTCTTTGTGTCCTTGGTCACTTTGACCCCTGTGAAGCCCATAAATTCCTTCTCAGAACAATGTTCCCAATACACAAAATAAAATGATAGGATTAAAAGGAAAGCAAAGATATCATATCCTATAGCCTGTGGTTAAGAACTCTCTGTGGGGGCTCAAGGGAGCTAAACTTTGCACAAGAAATAAATGTAGAAAAGGTATTCAAGGTCTGATGGTGCTGTCTTGACCACCTGCTCAGGCAACGCTCGGGGTCAAAGCTCACAGAGACTCCAGCCCCAGGAGCTGATTGGAGCAGGCTTGAGCTTGTCTCAGGCTGGGATGTCAGGGCAGGCAAAAAGATGAGCTCAAGTGTCATTTCAAAATGCAAATATATTTGAATAAAATCATATTGTTTATAAATTGCATTGAATGATTTATTTTATAGGACATTAACACATTATTGTTTTGTATTCTATACTCCTTCTCTTATGAGGAGCTCAAACTGTTAATACTCCCAAAGATATTCTATCAAGACAGGTGCACACGGGCATGCAGGCATGGTTTTGATGGTGTTCTACATCCTCACACCAATTTCCAGTGGCAAATGTCTGCTGTCAACTAAATGTTCTTACATGGAGCCTGAAAGCAGTCGCGTGCATACAAGGCTGCAATCATCACTAGAAATTAAGGTGCAGAGATGTGCTAGGCAAGCCAGGGTAGAGGGCTGGCTGAGGAGCAAGGCCAGCCGCCCTTCTGGAGCGTGTTCTCCCAGGGCATCTGCACCCTGAGGTGCACCAGCAGCAGGTCTGCCGGGCCTTCAGTGATCACAGACATAGACAAGCATAGGAATCAGGGGGGCACCACTGCCCATGGCCTATGCCTTGACCTCCCTGGGACCACACCCACTGCCCACCCACTACCTCTCACAGCCTCCCACCCAGATTCTGACCCCAGCCCCAGCCTCCCCGCCACCCCTGCCAGACTCTATGGACCATAGGCTCCTCCACCTCCTCAAAAAAAAGTATGGAGATAGGAGGAAGGAGCATTAGGGACATCCGGGACCTCACGTGCAAGGCCCCTTCTGACCAAGGGGGAAGCGGAGCTCCCCTACCACAACTTTTCTCCAGCAGCTCTCCACTAGGAGCCTTCCCTTCACAGTGTATGTCTCCTTTCAGTCCATCGCCTTTCGTTGTGTTCAGTGAGTTCTTCCTGATCATAGGGTAGCTTTGGTTGCTGTGAAGACAGAGGTCTTGTTGTGGTCACAGAGTCCTGCCAGGGCATCCAGGAGAGGCCTGCAGCCACTCTGAGTGTTCTGAGGCCAGGAGAGCAGCCACCACCCTCCCCTGCTCCCTGCTGCCACCTCAGGGGCCATTCCATGTCCAGAGCTGCTGTTCAAACTCCTCCTCACAGTGTGGTGTCTTCAGGACATGCCCAAACCACCTTTTCTCCTTAGGGCAACTTCTCAAGGATGACAGTGGCTACTTGGAGGAAGTGGGGGGACAGCATGAAGACTTCTCTTCTTCTCCCTTGAGTCCCAGAGATCTCTGCACTTCTGCAAACCATTGGTCAGGACTGTTCTAGTTCTGGTCAATGCAAGTTAAATGTACTCAAATACTACAGAAGATGTGCTGGGGGAAAGATCCATCCAGAGAATAAAGTCTGAGCAATGTTTTGAATAAGGAAGACTGAAAAAGAATTGATGCCTTTGAATTATGGTGTTGGCAAAGAATATTGAATATACCATGAACTGACAGAAGAACAAACAAATCTGTCTTGGAAGAAGTACAGCCAGAATGGTCATTAGACATGAGGATGGCAAGACTTTGTCTCATATACTTTGGACATGTTATCAGCAGGGACCAGTCCCTGGAGAAGGCCATCATGCTTGGTAAAGTAGAGGGTCAGAGAAAAACAGGAAGATCCTTGATGAGATAAATTGACACAGTGACTGCAACAATGGGCTTAAGCATAACAAGGGTTGTGAGGATGGTGCAGGACCAGGCAGTGTTTCATACTGTTGTACACAGGGTCACTCTGAGTTGGAACCGACTCGACAGCACCTAACAACAACAACCACAAGCAAGGTTTAGACAGCAACTATGTCACTTCTTTTTTCTTGGAGCCCTCAAACAGGAATAATATTCCATTTGTCAGATCCAAAGGCAAGAAAATAAATTTCTCACCTCTCTGAAAATCATGTTTCCAAGGCAATTATCAATGAAGAACATCTAAGACCAGGTGAACTCAGGGGGAGACTTTGCCTTGTACCGTTTATGTATCTACAGAACACAATCATGTCATCCAGCCTTCAAGGGAATGGAGTTGTAGTTGGTTGTCATTGAGTCAATTCCGACTCATGGCAATCCCATGTGTGCAGAGTGGAACTGCTCCATTGGGTTTACAAGGCTATGACTTTTCAGAAGCAGATCACCAGGAGTTTCTTCCAAGGCACCTCTGGATGGGTTTGAAAACTTTTGGCTAGTAGTCGAGCACTTACCTGTTTGCACCACCCAGGGACTCTCAAGAATTGTGAAGTCATACTTTCTTCTAACTAGATTTGACAATTCAGGAACGCTCCATATGATAAACCAGCCCTAACTGAGAACTGCTCTGGATACTTCCCTCAGACTCCAGACGCTGCCCTGGAGAACTCATATCCTCCATGAGCCCCCAGGGAACTTCTGCAGAGCAGTGTGGCAGGAAAGCCCTCCTTAATGCCACAGGGAAAATGCCACTGGCTTTTAAATCTTCCTTTGCGTATCTGTGCAATGGCCTTAGTCTTTGAAAGGTCACACACGTGGAGCTATCTGTGTAGCTCTTACTGAGCTCTTTGCAAGATAGCTGACAGAGGGTTCCTTCCCCCACAAGTGGCACTTCTTGGCCCTCCTGCTCCTTCTGCCTGAAATGTCCTTTCTTCCCCTCATCCTTCTACACTTGGGAAGGGGCATGGTGCCTGCTCATTCCCATTACAGATGACAAGTGATTTGCCTGCCACCCTCCAAGACCTACCTCTCTACCACATCATGCTGCAGCATGCCACGCCTTCTCATCCTTCTGATGGGATACAAAGCTGGTACTTCCCTGACTTGGATTTCTAGCACGAATAATAATAGTATTGACTTACTAGGGTTGTTTTGAAGAGAAAATGAATGATAATTTATATGAGTATGTAAATACCTACAGCAGTACCTAGTGTTAGCTATTATTTTTATTATCATTAATATTATTAGTACATCATTTTTTTAAAACACTTTCTCTGATACTGTTTCGGTTCCCTTCTGGTCTTGTTTCCATATGTTTATGCTGTTTTTCACAGGAAACCAGAAAACCAGTTGCTGTCCAGTCAACTCCAATTCATAGCTGCCCCATGTGTGTCAGAGTAGAACTGTGCTCTATACGGTTTTCAATGCTGATTTTTCGGAAGCAGCTCACCAGACCTTTCTTCTGAGGTGCCTCTGGGTGGACTAGAACTGCCAACTTTTTGGTTAGCAGTTGAGTATGTTAACTATTTGCACCAACCAGGGACCCCCTTACATAGAAAGGTGAGTTAATTCTTATGTTTTTCCTGAATTTAAATAATTAACCTTTCATCAGTTAAAAACCAGTCACTGAATAAAATTTATGTTGAAAGGTGTTGACTGCTCCGTGAAACTGACACTGCAGGTTGTAAGACACCCACATGTCCCCTGTGCCCAGTTTGTCACGTGTCTATTGTGTTTGTTCTTGTAGTGTTGTTTTTTCAGGCTGCTGGGGGTGGGGTTATTTTCAAAGAGCCACTAATTCTAGAACTGGAACCTGTTCCTGCAAAACGATTACAAGCCTTCCCTCACTTCCTATTAAAATAACTGGAATATCATATATATTATAGATGCATATACATATTATATATAATATATATATTACACACACACACACACATATACACACATACACAGAGCAATTAAAGTAAACTACAGGACTCACTTGTGGCAAAGTAAATCTGGAAACCCTGCTTATGGCATGGGAACTGAGCAAGCAAGCTCTTCACAGTGATTGAAGCCACAAGTTTAACTGTGCCAAGGAGGGTTGGGTCCTGCTTGGTGAGTTCGTTTAATTATGTTTATTGTACATATTGTCTACCTGAGTCTTTGAGGTACATGATCATAAAGCACAAATGACAGCACCTTGATTACAGAGTTGTTGTTCCTGCTTCTCATAGTGACCCTATATGAGAAACAGGAACAACAACTTTATAATCAAGGTGCTGTCATTTGTACTTTATGATTGTGTACCTCAAAGACATAGGTAGACGATATGTACAATAAACATGAGTCGGAATTGACTCCATGGCAACGGGTTTGGTTTTGGTTTGGGTTCCTGTTTAGTTTGGGTTCAGAGGGAATCCTATAGTGGTACAACTACTGGAATCCCAGCCTTTCCTAACAGTCCAACCTGCCAGGAGAAAATGCATGCTCAGAACTTACCACTACCTGTGTCATCTACAGCAAAGTGCATTCCATCACACTGGTGAGTGTTTAAGCTAATTTTATGAATTTGAATAGCCCATCTAGGGAAAAGTTATCTAAGTTAGGGAGACCCCCTGCCCCAGAGAGTGGCTGATTCTCTGAGGTGGGGGCAGAACTGTTTTCACAGCAGTGCTGAGGAGTCATGATGGCCCTCTACACTCCCCTGGCCCCAGAATGAGCTCCTGAGGCAATGGATTTGAGGGAAATCTGCACTCAGAGAGAGTTCCCCATGTGTCTTTCCTTTCACAGACAGCTATTGGGTTTAATCTGCTTTGCACACCTTTATTCATAAGATAAACACCGGTTTATCTTCCGGGGAAGTTGCATGTACCTGTGCAGTCCCACCTAGGGATTTTGCACACATGACACACACAGTCATTATAATTCATCATTGAGTGGCAAAATATTTTATACATGAGAGGAACAGAAAGAAGTGGGTACTGAAAACTATTTTCTGTTAATTTCACTTGAACAATTAGAGAATCCCCTAGAAAATTTTGAAAGTAGCCTATAAAGTAAGCAGTCTACATTTAAGTAACATTTTCTATATGCTCTTAATATCCACAATTACCCATCGGCAGCTATTTATTCAATAATCACTGTATGCCAAACATTTGGCCCAAGTTCTACATTCTTTTATTAATCTCATGCTTTCCTTTAAAAATAATGATTAGTTTTATCTGTGCTAGGTGGATTTAATCCAAATCACATATTACAGTAATGATAGACGATAATAATTTTAGAAAAAATGCCTAGGATATATACCTGTCATTTTATAGGAAGTTAGAGGTGCTCAGTGGCCAAGCTTGTGGGGTTTACAATAGCTGTTTCACGTAATTCCTTGTTTACTGTCAATAACCAAAACACAATATCTACTAATAATGATTTGATCAGTTAATTGATTGACTATTGTAGTATTTACATTTATATTAATATATTTCAAGAAAAGTCATCAGTATAGTCTGAGTTTCTAAGGCAATTCCATGAAAGGAATGTGAACAACTGATCTTGTATATTCTGTAAATAAAATACTGAAACTTATTGAAAGATTTTTCTAAAATTATACTTTTGCCTAATTATAATTGTTGAAACATTTACCAGACTCAAATGGGTAATTAGCAGTATCTGTCAAAAATATATGTTTTGCCAAGAGCAAGATGTGCTGGAAGTGGCTCACGGTGGCTACAAGAAACACTTATTAAACTTTCCAGAATTGTGTGAGCTGGTTGTTAAACTCAACTATTAATAAATAGTAACTTACATAAACCTATGATTAATAAATTGTATTAAATGCAAAAGTTTTGAATACTCAAAACTCATCACATCTTAACATTTTACTCTTTTCTTATATTATCTTTATTCCTGAAGTTATCTGCATCTATCATATCTGTCTGGTGGAAGTACTACACAGTGGCATGCTAGTGAACATCTCTCCCAATTCCATGCTCAGTGATGTCATGTTGGTGGCTTGAAATTGGCCCTGGTGGGAGTATTTACACCACAGAAATCAGCAAGCACGGTAAGTCAGGGCTTGATTTATTGTTTCGTTGATTATCAGGACTTAAGAAAGTAAGGAGGAAAATGTTAATAATGCAGATTAAACTTTAAAGTGTGCTGTTTCCATGGCAGTTACATTGTGAAATGGCACAACAAATTGAGAAAATATTCTTTCAGTCTTCAAAACCTATTATCCAATTCACAAAGAAGTCTTTTCCAGGAGTTCCGGCAAAATGGCACTCTAGGCAGAAGCACCACGCCGTCCCTCCACAGCAAAGATCTAAAAAACTAAGCTGAACAAAGAATACAACAATCCTGAAATCCTAAAATATCAAATGAAGAGATAAAGAACTCAGCCAAGCACCAAATGGAATGAGAAAACTGACAGAGAATGGAGAGCGAGGAGGGATTCATGCAGAGGTCCCCTACCAGCTAACGCAGCACGGATCCACCATCTTGGACTCCTATTGGAGACCAGCAAATGGGGGAACGAGAAAGCAGCCTCACGGAGCGTCCAGCAGGAGACAAAACAACCAGTAATTTGCGGTGTGTGCTTTCTCATCCCCCACCCCTCTTCACCCCAGCTTGGCCTCCTGTGCTTCCCACGGCCATGGTCTCTTGACCGGGAAGCCCCGGCTGTTTGGATTCCACACACCCAAGTGGGCGGCTCTCTGAGTGCCATTTGTTGGCTACTGGTGTTGCTTTTTTCTGCTTCTTTTGATTTCTTCCTTGCCTCTTGCCATCTCCCGCTCTTTCGCTCGTGTGTGCCATCTTTGCTTCTTCCTGAGGGGCTGCAGAGCGCCAGCGATTTGTGATATACACTTTCCCACTGTACCCTTCTTCACCCACACTCAGCCTCCTCTGCTTCCCGCGGACACAGTCTCTTGTCTAGAAACACCAGTCCACACTAGCTGGCTCTCTGAGTGCCATTTGTTGACTGGTAGTGTTGCTTTTTTTTTTTTTTCCTGCTTCTTTTGATTTCTCACTTGCCCCTCATCACCTCCCCCTCCTTTCACTCGAGTGTCTGGCTCCATGCGCTATCTTTGCTTCTTCCTGAGGGGCCAAGGAGCTCCTTTTGAGTGTGGAGCTCCTTCCCAGTCTGGGCTACTGCACTGGTGGGGTCCCAGGGCTTTTGTTCAGTTGTTCGTTTTGAATTGTTTGTTTGTTTTCTTTTCCTTTTCTTGAGTTGGGAGACCTTTCTGGCCAGGCAGAGCTGCGTGGCAAAGAACTCCCCTTCAGCTTCCACAGACGTGCAGAGGGATCCCTGAAGGCATTTCTTTTTTTGTTGGGTTTCTTTTTTTCTGTTTTTTGGGGGGCCTTTCTTGTTCTTTTCTTTTTTCTTTTTAATTTGTTTTGTTTTCTTTTCCCTCTTTTTCCCTTTTTGTCTTTCTTCCTTGCTCAGTTTCTCGTCCCTTTATATCTTCCATCTCTTTCTGATCCCTGAACACCAGGTGTTGTATACCTCTACGCCTTCTCACCAGGCTGTATTGCAACACCTCAGAGCGACTTCCCCAGACCTCATAGCTGCATCTGTGGGATCCCTGGGAACTCTGCAGTTCTTTAACCTTTCTGATTTTTATTTATTCATTCTTTTCTTTTCTTCCTCTTCCCCTTTCTGTTTTTCTCCATTTCATAGTCTCTCATCTCTCCATTCCAATGGCAAGCTCCCCTAGCATTCTTTTTTGTTTGTTTGTATGTTATTGCCTCCTGCTCCTCTCTTCTCTCTCCCACATCCATCTTAGCTCCACACATAACAATCTCCCCCGCTGCATCCTGCCTACCTGCACCATGCGCTTGACATCACACCATCAAGCAGCACAGGCATGACATACTGGAACCTGCCCTGCACTGATTACTGACCCACTCTGGTGGTTGTAGTAAGTGCTACAAACAACCCGTCCCAGTAACTCCTCTTCAACTAGACCTGCCCTGCCATACCATATCTGAGTGACTGACCCTGCCAGTTGGAGAAGGAGGCAAAAAGTATTGAGCACATAGAGGAGCAAACAACAAAGAACACACAGTCTGCCTGCTCAGACATAGTCAAATTTTTTTTTAAAAAAAAGGTATGAAACAAACAAATCTACAATCAGTAAACAAGAAAAATAACTACTGAATGCCCTGAAAACAGCAGACAATATGAAAACATTTACAAAAACAGGACAGGATGGTTCCGGTAGGCATCCAAAATAAAACAACAGATGACTCTCTTGTGGAAGGAAATGAACTAGAACTACCTGATAGGGAATTCAAATCTCTAATACTCAGAATTCTCCATGAACTGAGGCAAAAAGCTGACAAAGGGAAAAATAGAAATTCATGGAAAATACAGAAAATTGGAAGAATTCAGGAAAATGATGCAAGAACAAAATGCCATTCACAACTAGAAATTATACAAAAACAACAATTAGAAATCCACAAGATAAACAACAAGATTTCAGAAATGGATGATGTCATAGAAGGGCTGAGAAGTAGATTTGAAACGGTGGAAGACAGGATCAGTGGAATTGAAGACAAACACTTGGATACAACTCTGAGGAAAACTCAGAAAAAAAGAACGAAGAAAAATGAAGAGACCCTGAGAGTTATGTGGGACACAATTAAAAGCAAAAATTTACAAGTGATTGGAATTCCAGAACAGGGGGAGAAAACAGAAAACACAGAGAGGATCATTGAGGAACTGCTGACAGAAAACTTCCCCAGTATCATGAAAGATGAAAAGCTGGTCATCCAAGGAGCACAACGAACCTCATATAGAAGAGACCCCAAAAGAAAATCACCAAGGCTTATCATATTCACACTCGCCAAAACCAAACACAAACAAAAACCATGAGAGCAGTTCGTGAAAAACAAGAATTCACATACAGAGGAGAAACAGTAAGCCTAAGCTCAGATTATTCGGCAGAAATCATGCAGGCAAGAAGGCAATGGGATGACATATATAAAATCTTGAAAGAAAAAAATTGTCAGCCAAGAATAGTATATCCTGCAAAACTCTCATTCAAATTTCATGCTGAAATTAGCTCATTTCCAGATAAACAGAAACTAAGGGAATATGTAAAAGTCAAACCAAACTTACAAGAATTATTGAAGGGAGTTCTTCAATCTGAGGACAAACAGCTTCAGCCCACAGGCAGAACCTAGGACGCAGGATCGTACCAGCCAGAACCAGTCTAGGAAATGAACTCTCAAGGACTATCCAAAACCAAAACAAATACAACAAGGAATCAGAGCAGTTTATCAGTAAATGACAACAACATCAAAACCATGAAAGAGGGAATAAACAGCATAGGTATAGAACCTTCTAATGGAGAGGAAGGCAAGGCAATACCAAGTAATGGTAGACTGCTTCAAACTTAGAAAGATAAGGGTAAAATTCATGGTAACCACAAAGAAAGTTAACAAACCAACTCATAAAAATAGAGACGAGAAACATAAAGTCTCAGCAAAAACAAAACCTACAAAAACAAAGAAATGCAAAAAAGATCCACAAACAAAAGTAACTCAGCACAAGACAGTAAGAAGAACAAAGAAAACTTCAGCACCACAAAAAAAGCACTACAAAATGACAGCAACAAATTCACATCTATCAATAATTACACTGAATGTAAATGGACTCAATGCACCCATAAAGAGATGGAGAGTGACAGAATGGATAAGAAAACAGAATCAATCAATACGCTGTCTACAAGAGACACACCTTAGAAACAAAGATGTGAATTTATTAAAAGTCAAAGGTTGGAAAAAAATATATCAAGCTAACAACTACCAAAAAAGAGGAGGAGTGGCAATTCTAATCTCAGATAAGATAGACTTTAAAACAAAATCTACCATAAAGGACAAAGAAGGACCCTATATAATGATTAATGGGATGATCCATCATGAAGACATAACCATAATAAACATCTACGCACCCAATGACAGGGCTCCAAAATACATAAAACAAACTCTAATGACACTGAAAAGAGAAATTGACAGTCCCACAATAATAGTAGGAGACTTCAACACACCACTCTCAGTAAAGGGCAGAACAACTAAGAAGAAACTCAGCAAAGATACAGAAGACCTAAAGGGCACAGTCAGCCAACTTGACCTCATAGACATATATAGAACACTCCATCCAACCACTGCAAAGTACACATCCTTTTCCAATGCACAAGTAATGCTCTTTAGAATGGACCACATCTTAGCCACAGAGCAATCCTCAACAAGATCCAAAACGTTGAGATAATTCAAACTATCTTCTCTGACCACAGTGCCATCAAGGTAGAAATTAACAATAGAGAGAGCAAGGAAAAAAAATTAACTACGTGGAAACTGAATAAAACCCTGCTTACACATCACTGGGTAATAGAAGAAATCAGAGATGGAATCAAAAAATTCCTAGAATCAAATGAGAATGCAAACACATCATACCAAAACCTTTTGGACACAGCAAAGGCAGTCCTCAGGGGACAATTTATAGCAATAGATGCACATATCAAAAAAGAACAAAGGGACAAAATCCAAACATTAACTACAGAACTCAAACAAATAGAGAACAGCAAAAAAAAAAAAAAAAGCCCATAACAACTGGAGGAAAGGAAATAGTAAAGATCAGAGCAGAAATCAATGAAATAGAGAACAGAAAAACAATAGAAAGAATCAACAAAACCAAAAGTTGATTCTTTGAAAGAATCAACAAAATCGACAAACCACTGGCCAGACTGACAAAAGAAAAACAGGAGAGGACACAAATAACCCAAATAAGAAATGAAATGGGGGACATTACAACAGGCCCAACTGAAATAAAAAGGATTATAACAATATTATGAAAAACTATACTCCAACAATTTGAAAACCTAGAGGAAATGGATAAATTTCTAGAAACACACAGCCTACCCAAACTACAACAAAGTGATGTTGAAAATCTGAATAGACCCATAACAAGAGAAGAGATTGAAAAGGTAATAAAAAAAACTCCCAACCAAAAAAAGCCCTGGCCCAGATGGCTTCACTGGAGAATTCTACAAAACATTAACAGAAGAGCTTGTACCAGTTCTACTCAAGCTATTTCAGAGCATAAAAGAGGAGGCAACACTTCCAAATTCATTCTATGAAGCCAGCATAACGCTGATACCAAAACCAGGCAAAGACGTCACAAAAAAAGAAAATTGCAGACCAATATCTCTCATGAATATAGATGCAAAAATTCTCAACAAAATTCTAGCCAATAGAATTCAGCATCATATCAAAAAAATAATACACCACGACCAAGTAGGATTCATACCAGGTATGCAAGGATGGTTCAACATTAGAAAATCCATCAGTGTAATCCACCACATAAATAAAAGGAAAGAAAAGAATCACATGATCATCTCAATTGATGCAGAAAAGGCATTTGACAAAGTCCAACACCCATTCCTGATAAAAGCTCTCAATCAAATAGGTATAGAAGGGGAATTTCTCAACATAATAAAGGGCATCTATGCAAAACCAATGGCCAACATCATTCTTAATGGAGAGAGGCTGAAAACATTTCCCTTGAAAACAGGAACAAGACAAGGATGCCCTTTCTCACCCCTCCTATTTAACATTGTGCTGGAAGTTCTAGCTAGAGCAATAAGGCAAGAAAAAGAAATAAAGGGCATCCAAATTGGTAATGAAGAAGTTAAACTGTCCCTGTTTGCAGATGATATGATACTATACATAGAAAACCCTAAAGACTCCACGAGAAATCTACTGGAAATAATAGATTCAGCAGAGTAGCAGGATACAAGATAAACATTCAAAAATCAGTTGGATTCCTATACACCAGTAAGGAGAATGATGAAAAGGAAATCAGGAAAACAATACCATTTTCAATAGCCCCTAAAAAGATAAAATACTTAGGAATAAATCTGATCAGGGATGTAAAAGACCTATTAAAGAAAACGACAAAACACTACTGCATGAAACCCAAAGGGATCTACATAAATGAGAAAACATACCATGCTCATGGATAGGCAGACTCAACATTGTGAATATGTCAATTCTACCCAAAGCAATTTTCAAATACAATGCAATCCCGATCCAAATACCAACAACATTCTTCAAAGAGATGGAAAAGCTAATCACTAACTTTACATGGAAAGGGAAAAAGTCCCGAATAAGTAAAGCACTACTGAAGAAGAAGAATAAAGTTGGAGGACTCAGACTACCTGACTTCAGAACCTACTATACAGCTACAGTAGTCAAAACAGCCTGGTACTAGTACAACGACAGATACATTGACCAATGGAACAGAATTGAGAACCCAGATGTAAATCCATCCACCTACGGTCACCTGATCTTTGACAAGGGCCCAAAGTCCATCAAATGGGGAAAAGACAGTCTTTTTAACACATGGCGCTGGGAAAACTGGATATCCGTCTGCAAAAAAATGAAACAGGACCCATGCCTCACACCATATACAAAAACTACTTCAAAATGGATCAAAGACCTGACTATAAAGCCTAAAACTATAAAGTTCATAGAAGAAAAAATAGGACCAACACTTCAGGCCTTAATACATGACATTAACAGGATACAAACCATAACCATCAATGCACAGACGCCAACAGATAAGCTAGATAACTGGGATCTTCTAAAAATCCAACACCTATGCTCTTCAAAAGACTTCACCAAAAGAATAAAAAGAGAACCTACAGACTGGGAAAAAATTTTTGGACAGTACAAGTCAGACAAAGGTCTAATCTCCATAATTTACAAGAAAATCCAACACCTCTACAACAAAAAGACAAATAATCCTATTAAAAAATGGGCAAAGGAAATGAACAGACACTTCACCAAAAAAGACATTCAAATGGCCAACAGACACATGAGGAAATGCTCGCGATCACTAGCCATTAGAGAGATGCAAATTAAAACCATAATGAGATACCATCTCACCCCGGCATTATTGGCACGAATCAAAAACACTGGAAATAACAAATGTTGGAGGGGCTGTGGGGAGATCAGAACTCTTGTGCACCACTGGTGGGAATGCAAAATGATACAACCATTTTGGAAAATGATATGGTGCTTCCTCAAAAAGCTAGAAATAGACATACCATTCGATCCAGCAATCCCACTCCTAGGAATATATCCTAGAGAAGTAAGAGTCGTCACTCAAATAGACATATGCACACCTATGTTCATGGCAGCATTGTTCACAATAGCAAAATGATGGAAACAACCTAGATGCCCATCAACAGATGAATGGATAAACAAACTATGGTACATACACACAAAGGAGTACTATGCAACGAGAAAGAACAACAATAATCTGTGAAGCATCTCATAACTTGGATGAAACTGGAAGACATTATGCTGAGTGAAATAAGTCAATCACAAAAGGACAAATATTGTATGAGACCTCTATTGTAAAAACCCATGAAAAAGTTCACACACCAAATGTAACAATCTTTGTTGGTTACCAGGGATGGGAGGGGTGGGGGGGGGGAATACTAAATAGATAATAGATAAGTGGTATCTTGGGTGAAGGGTGAGACAGTACACCATACAGGAGAAACTAGCACAACTTGTACAAGGAAAGGTCATGGAAGCCCCATAGATGCATCCAAACTCCCTGAGGGACTAAATTGCTGGGCAGAGGGCTCTGGGGACCATGGTCTCAGGGAACATCTAGCTCAATTGGCATGACACAGCTTATAAAGACAATGCTCTACATTCTACCTTGGTGAGTAGCGTCTGGGGCCTTAAAAGCCTGTGAGCAGCCATCTAAGATACTTCACTGGTCTCATCCCTTCGGGAGCAAGGGAGAATGAAGAGAACAGAATACAAGGAAAAGATTAGTCCAAAGGACTAATTGTCCACAGCTACCAAGGCCTCCACTGGACTGAGTCCAGTAGATGGTGCCCGGCTACCACCACTGACTGCTCTGACCAGGATCACAACAGAGGGTTCTGGACAGAGCTGGAGAAGGATGTAGAGCATAATTCTAACTCACAAAAAAAAAGACCAGATTTACTGGCCTAAAGGAGACTGGAGAAACCCTGAGAGTACAGCCCCCAGACACCCTTTTAGCTCAGTGGTGAAGTTACCTCCAAGGTTCACTGTTCAGCCTGCGAGTGGACAGCCCCGTAAAACCAAATGAGACTGATGAGGTATAGGAGTCCAGTGACAAGGGGCAGAAGGCAGAAGGGGACAAGGAAGCTGGTGATAGGGAACCCAAGGCTGAGTAAGGATATTGTTGATGTGTTGTGAGATTGTTAATCATTGTCATAGGGCAACATTTGTAGTAACTGTTAAATGAGAAACTATTTTGTTCTGTAAGCCTTCATCTTAAGTGAGAATAACAGCACAATTGGAAGAGCATAGTCAATGTCACTGAACTGTGCATGTAGAAATTTTTGAAACGGTGTATCTTTGGCTATGTGTCTTTTCACCAAAAAAAAAAAGTTGAGAAGTTAGAGGGTTAATATGTTGTGGGGTTGTTAACCAATGTCATAAAACAACATGTGTACTACTGTTTCATGAGAAACTATTTGTTCTGTAAGCCTTCACTTGAAGTAAAATAAAATATAAAAAAATTTTAAAAAAGAAGTCTTTTCCATGGAAGAGCAAGTGAGTTTCCTACATCAGTCTTCATTGTTGCACTTTCATCTTAGTCATTAACGTAAGTTAAAATACCAACAAACATTTATGTCAGAATCACATCTGTTCATTGTTTGTAGCCCTAGGCTACCTACAGATAAATGATATCAGCAAAAATCCATGGACACATTCTGTGAAAATCAAATGGAATTTACAATAAAGAGTAATGTATATTTTATCATCAATTATAAATTACATGCAATGCATCTTTATATTAGTACAATTGACAATAAATTTATGTATGTATATATATGCACCCATTGCTTTTTCTGGAGAGATGGTTATTAACTATTTACCAGCACAACACTGGTTACGAGGCACAATGTCTGTTTTGTCTGTGTATGAAAATTCATAAAGGATATCTATTTGCCTAAATCTTTTTCCTGAAGAGATGGAAAAATATATTTTCAGTTCATGGCAAGAAAAACAAACTATTTATTTATTTCCAATTAAGAAATAAAAGTCATGGATGATATTTACCAAAACATGATTTACCAAAATTCTAGTACTCATATGGTTTAGATACCCCCTCTTGAGTGTTATTACTTGTCCACATATTTATTTATCCCATGATTTAAATTGTTCTTTAAATAGGGTATTTCTCCTAAAATTTTAGTTATGTTTCAAAAATTATATGTGTATGTGTACACATGCAGTTTACTTTCTCAGAAGAGGTAGACCAAGGACATACTTGCGCACACAGCATCCAGCTTTTTCCCCTGAAGGATCTGAAGGGTCAGCCCAATGGAGCAGTTCGTGGCTGTGAGGTTCCAGTCTTGGTTCTCGCACCAATCCTAGAGGGGTGTTACCCAAGAAAGCCCATAAGTGTGTTCCAAAAATGAAGAGACAAATCCACAGTGAGATGAATCATTGAGGTCACAGCAAATTGGGAGAGGGGACATAGATGATGCCTCACCACCCATCTGTCAGTTTGTTGTACTGTAGTGGCTTGCATGTTGCTATGATGCTGGAAATTTTGCCACTGGTATTTCAAAAACCAGCAAGGTCACCCGTGGAAGAGAGGTTTCAGAAGAGCTTTCAGACTAAGACAGACTAAAAAGAAAGGCCTGGTGATCTACTTCTGAAAATTAGCTGATGAAAACGTTATGGTTCACAACAGAACATTGTCTGACTCACTTACTTTGGAGACATCATCAGGAGGGATCAATCCCTGAAGGAGGACATCGTGTTTGATGAAGTAGAGGGTCAGCAAGGAAGAAAGAGATCCTTGGTGGGATGAATTGGCACAGTAGTCACAATGTTGGACTTATACATGCCAGTGATCTTGAAAATAATGCAGAAGTGGGTAATGTTTTGTTCTTTTGTACATAAGGTCGCCATGAGTCGTAGTTGACTCAATGGCAGCTAACAACAATAGATGATGACAGGTGGGCAAGATACAGCTTAAAAGTAGTTCAGAAATATCCAGAAGCCAGAGAGAATAGAAAACAGAAGTGAAATAATGAGCCAAGAAATTCTGGGGGCAAGTATTTAGGACTAATTATGAAAATAAAGTTATATTTCCAGGAATGCTTTTTTGGTTGCACCTAGGGAAGTACTTGGCCCATAAACCAAAAAACCAAACCCATTACCGTTGAGTTGATTCCAACTCATAGTGACCCTACGTATCGTGGGGTTTATATCATTGAATGAATGATACGTTGAGTCTGTTACTAGACTAGCATAGTTTATTGAAGACTTGATGTTTGGAGCACAAGCGGCATTAAATTTAAAACATGCAAAATCTGTGCCAACCTCTTAAAGCCAGCAGTGGCAATCTGCAGCCTCTTGGCCAAGTCTGGCCCACCACCTGCTTTTGTAAGTTAAGTTTTCATGGCTCACAGCCATGTTCCTGCATTTATGTATGTCTATGGCTGCCTTCATACTGCAATGGTAGTGTGGAGTAGTTGCAACAGAGATTGTATGGCCTGCAAAGCCTACCTGGGCCTTCGGAGAAAAAGTCTGTCCACCCTGCCTTAGAGGACCAACAGGCAGAATTCTTCTGATGTTTATCTCTGTCAAAGAGTGACTAGATGATAATTCACTTGTCTAGCTAACATTTTTGAAAATAGAATAGCTAAAGTGAAGGGAAGAAATGATGAAGTAAAAGAGCTTAACAAAAGATTTCAAAGGGCAGCTCGAGAAGACAAAGTAAAGTATTATAATGGCATGTGCAAACACATGGAGATAGAAAACCAAAAGGGAAGAACACACTCAGCATTTCTCAAGCTTAAAGAACTGATAAAAAATTTCAAGCCTCGAGTTGCAATTTTGAAGGATTCTATAGGCAAAATATTGAATGACCTAGGAAGCATCAAAAGATGATGGAAGGAATACACAGTGTCACTGTACTGAAAGGAGTTGGTTGATGTTCAACCATTTCAGGAGGTAGCATATGATCAAGAACCAATGGTACCAAAGAAAAACGTCCAACTGCATTGAAGGTGTTGGTGAAAAACAAGGCTCCAGGAATTGACAGAATATCAATTGAGATATTTCAACAAACAAATGCAGTGCTTGAGGTGCTCACTCATCTATGCCAAGAAATTTGGAAGACAGCTACCTGGGCAACTGACTGGAAGAGATCCATATTTGTGCCCATTCCAAAGAAAGCTGATCCAACAGAATGCATAAAATTATCAAACAATACCACTAATATCACATGCAAGTATTATATTGCTGAAGGTCATTCAAAAGCAGCTGCAGCAGTACATCGATAGGAAACTGCCAGAAATTCAAGCCGGATTCAGAAGAGGACATGGAACCAGGGATATCATTGCTGATGTCAGATGGATCCTAGCTGAAAGCAGAGAATACCAGAGAGATGTTTATCTGTGTTTTATTGACTATGCAAAGGCATTCGACTGTGTGGATCATAACAAATTATGGATAACATTGCAAAGAATGAGGATTCCAGAACACTTAATTGTGCTTGTAAGAAACCTGTATGTACACCAAGAGGCAGTCATTAGAGCAGAACAAGGGGATACTGCGTGGTTTAAAGCCAGGAAAGGTGTGCATCAGGGTTGTATCCTTTCACCATACCTATTCAATCTGTATGCTGAGCAAATAATCCGAGTAGTTGGACTATATGAAGAAGAATGTGGCATCAGGATTGGTGGAACACTCATACAACCTGTGATATGCAGATGACACAACCTTGCTTGCTGAAAGTGAAGAAGACTTGAAGCACTCACTGATAAAGATCAAATACTACAGCCTTCTGTATGTATTACACCTCAACATAACAAAAACAAAAATCCTCACAACTGGACCTATAAGCAATATCATGATAAATTGAGAAAAGACTGACAATGTCAAAGGATCCATATCAACGTCCTTGGAAACAGTAGTCAGGAAATCAAACGACATATTGCATTGAGTAAATCTGCTGCAAAAGACCTCTTTAAAGTGTTCAAAAGCAAAGATGTCACTTTGAGCACTAAGGTGAGCCTGATCCAAGCTATGATATTTTCAGTCGCTTCATATGCATGCAAAAGCTGGACAACGAATAAGGAACACTGAAGAAGAATTGATGCCTTTGCATCATAGTGTTGGCAAAGCATATTGAATATAACATGGACTGCCAGAAGAATGAACAGGTCTGTCTGGGAAGAAATATAGCCAGAGTGCTCCTTGAAGGGGAGGATGGCAAGACTTTGTACTCATGTACTTGGGACATGTTATCAGGACGGACCAATCCCTGGAGAAGGACATCATGCTTGGTAAAATAGAGTGTCAGCAAAAGGGAGAAAGACCCTTGATGAGACGGGCTGACACAGTGGCTACAACAATGGGCTCAAACATAGCAATGATTATGAGGATGGCACAGGACTGGGCAGTGTTTCATTCTGTTGTACATAGGGTGGCTATGAGTTGGAACCAACTCAATGGCGCCTAACAACAACAACAACCATGTGTCTAACCCCTCAAAAAAACCAAACCAGTTGCCATGGAGTCGATTCCAACTCATAACAACCCCATGTGTGTCAGAGTAAAACTGAGCTTCATGGAGTTTTCAATGGCTGGTTTTTTGGAAATAGATCACCAGGGCTTTCTTCCAAGGTGCCTCTGGATGGACTTGAACTGTCAACCTTTTGGTTAGTACCCAAGCACTTAACTGTTTGTGCCACCCAGGGACTTCATCCATGTTTTGTTGGGGGTAATAAGACAATCCCCCCAGGAGTTGTAGTGAGAGAGACAGGAACTTAAATATCTATCATAAATGATGTTCGATGACAGGTCCAGGACGTAAGCATGAGCTCAGAGGAGATGCCCATCTCAAGACATCCAAGTGCAGGAGTCAGTGTCATGAGGCTGGTTGCTGTCACTCATCTCTCTGCTTCTTTGTCTGCACGTGGATCCTGCTGTCTAAAATCAGGATGAGGGGCTGAGGTGGCCTCACATGGGAAATAGTTATGGGACTAGCTACACTAACAATGTTCCTTGTTCTCTTTTGACAAGTGATGCGTATCCATATCATCCACCTGGTGCAGGGGAGTGCCAGGCTCCATGCTGAGCTCTCCTCAGGCATCCACTGCTGGAACCCCTGCAGGCAACTTCTTAGTTGGCCCATTGCTCTCTCACATTGCCGTGAGAAGACTAAGGCATGGTGAACTGACCCAATGCCCCCCAGTAACTGGGAGGTGGCGGCAGGGTAAGTTACTTCAAAGCCAAGATGTCTGTCATTCTGTTAGGGTCTCAAGATGGAGGGGGAGGGAGTTTCCAGAAGCAGTGCACAGTCAGTTCGGTCTGATACAGCGAGTGGAGCGGAGTGACGAACAGAGCCCTGGAGGCTCCCATTTGGATCCCTGATGGCCTTGAGTGTGGGTGAGACTGCCCATGCCCTGTCTGCTGTATGCACCCCCCACCTCTGCCTTCAACCAGGTGGCTTTGGAAAATAGGGCATTTCTTATTCTTCGTGTCCCAGTCAGCCCTAAGTGAAAAGGAGTCACAAATAGATAACATGCACAAATGAGGTCCAGATGGTCGGCTAATTGATGAGAAAGGGAAAGTTTGGTTTCAAAGTTATTCAAAGCAGGTTTGCAGGGCACATACATGTGTTTATTTAGAACTCCCATCCTCTAGTTAGGGAATTAGTGTCTTACCTTCTTAGAACCTGTTTCTTCATCTGTGTAGTAGGGACAGCGAGGCACCGTTTCCAGGGTGGCTGTGATAATGAAATGAGGTAATGCTAGAAAAGCAACCTAGCAGGGTGCTTAGCATATGATAGACTATTAATAATGCTGTTGTTATGATCATTAGTATTATTAGAGTTGATATGACTAGTATTACTGGGACTACTGTGGGTCAGTTGCTATGCTCAGAAATCAAGATACACAGGTGAACCAGGTACAGCCATACCCCTAGGAGTCTGGGGACGAGACAGATGTGAGCAGAGAAGTCTCTCTTCCTCCTTTGCTTTATGAACTCTCTTCTCCAGAGTAGGCTGCCAAACCCTGCCCCCATGCTGCTCCCTGTATCTCCTCATCTCATCAGCAGCCACATGGGGGACTATCTTTGCATCCCCACCTACCCCACCACCACCATCAAAAATCACCTCTCCTGAGCATTTGCGCACAAGTTCTAACGGGAACTGGCTCAGTGTTCTACATCACACGTTTTAACAAAGACCACCTGTGCCTTAACTGTGGCCTGTGCAGAAGTGTGGATTTCCAAACTGTGGAACTGACAAGTGTGTATTTCCAATACAGTGCTAAGCTGGTGGAGGACACAGAGGGCAGTTTTGGGGTTATCTGCTTTGTGTAGCCATCAATAATAGAAAAAGCATCAACTTCAATCGAGAGATTCAGACAGTGCCTTGGAGGGCTTAAATTCACCCACAGCCAAACAAGGGGCTTGGCCCATTGCCACAAGCAGTTCACTTTCTTTGCAGTTCATTGCCTATGAAGTACTAAAGGATGAACAAAGCCAATAAATTTTTGTTGCTTCAGTTTATTTTCATTTATGAGAAGGGGAGGATAATACCACCGACCACCTACCTAATTCGAAGACTAATTCCAGGGATTCCTCAGATGAAAAAAATGCTCTTTAATTGAAAATATGATTGTAATAACTTCCAATGAGGATGAATGCATAGGCACATCCCATGTGCCCACATGTGGAGATCGCAAACACAGCCTCCAAGGGAGGCAAAGCAGAAATACTAGGATCTTCATTTTCTGTACACTTACTAAGCCCACCCTGCAAAGAGTATGTATCAGTAAAGATAAAAGAATGGGTCACTTGAGTCCAATCACCTGCAAGCAGCAAATATACATGAACATAGCTTTAACCAGTGGGGTGCTGGTGAATGTGTAACCAGTGCCGTCAGTTTTGAGGGGCAGGGAAAGGTGAAGCTTGATCAATACATTTGCTAATTTCTGTAGTGTAAAACCTTCCACCACAGCTGAAGTCACTGCTGCGGAGTTGGGAGGGAACCTCAGTCAGTCTCTGTCTAAGTAGCTGCAAGCATCCCCGCAACCACGGGAACTAAAAACTCTGCACCCTCTCTGTTCAGCAGCTGGTAGAATGGAAAAAACACTGGACTAGGAGCTGAAGATGTGGCTCAACTCCCAGATCCACATAATTATGAAGCAAGGTAAGTTCTTCATTTCTTGGAACCTGAATTTCCTCATCTGTAAAATGGATATAATAACCTCTACCTTGTAATCTCCATGAGGTTGTGGTGAGGATGAAAGAGGTTTATTGGGGTACTTAAACTCTAAAGCTCTACACGATTATAAAGAAAGGTTGGCAGTTCAAATCCACCAGCTGCTCCTTGGAAACCCTATACAGCAGCTCTACTCTGTCCTATAGGGTCGTTATGAGTTGGAATCAACTTGATGGCAATGTTTTTTTTAATTTTGTTTTTTTTAATTATTGCCAAGGCATTCAGCAGTGGCTGGCAAACGTCGTATTTATCTAATTGTTTGTCGCCATCAGGTTGACTCCAAGTAACGGCGACAGCATAATGAAATGTTGTCCAGTCCTCACGACATCGGACAATATTCTGCTGTGTTCCACAGGGTTTTCATTGGCTAATTTTTGGAAGTAGACTGCCAGGACTTTCTTCCTAGGCTGTCTTAGATTAAATGTTCTGCTAAAACCTGTCCACCATAGGTGGTATTTGAAATACCAGTGGCACAGCTTCCAACAACACAGCAACACAAAAGCCACCACGGTGTGACAAACCGACAGGTGGTAGACAAGTAACTTGGTGGTGGTGGTGGTTGTTGTTAAGTTGATTCTGATGTGTAAACACCCTGTGCAGAATAGAACTGCTCCATAGGGTTTTCAAGGCTGTGACGTCTCAGAAGCAGATCACCAGGCCTGTCTCCCAAGACACCTCTGGGTGGGTTCAAAGTGCCAAACTTTTGGCTAGTAGTTGAGCACTGAACAGTTTGAAACACCCAGGGAACCTAGACAGGTAACTAGACATATGCAAATTAAATAAAACATTTTGAGTATGAAATCTCTTCCATGGTTTCAGTTTGAGGATTGATAAAACTTTAAGTCCTCTTTGAAATGTTGCTCAAAACAGTATGTGGGTGCAGCCGAGCCCTTGGTTATTTCCTGCCCATTTCTTCTCTGATGGCAGAGCTCTGATTGGGTTCAAGTTTCAGCCACTATGGGTACATTTACCATCTCCCCAGATCTAGGTGCAAACAATGATTGGTCTAAGCCAATAATAATGGTCATATCCACCTTTGCCAATAATCTAGCCAGGCAAGTGACCCATTTATGGCCAATATAGTGAAAAAGGAGGTCTGAGGGACTTCTCAAGAAGGTTTATATACTCCTAAGGAGGAGACACTGGACATACTCCTAAGGAGGAGACATTTCCTGCCTTTGGATATTCTTATGTTGGGATGTGATGCCTGGAAGAGCTGACACCATCTTGCTCTCGGCCTGATGATGAAGCCAGCCTAGAAGACAGAGGGAAGGATGAGATGAACCTGGCTCATAAGACAGCAATGAGTTACAGACTTAACCAAACTGAAACCTGCCTTATTTCTGGACTTCTTGTGAGATCATACATTTCTGTACTGTAGCATTTCTCTTACTTGCAGCTCAGTGAATCTTTGCTATTTCTTGTCCATAGGTCAAAGATATCCAAAGGGACTAAGATCAGTGTCCAAGCTCATCTGAAAGCATGGGCTGCATCTTGAATGATTAACTGTGAGGCAAATTGCTGCCCTCATACTCAGCATGAAAGTTAAGTCAGTATGATCCTTCCACACATTGGCAATGATGTCATCTACATTTCAAGGGGGACCTTAGCTGGTAATAAGTGAGCCTAAGGAAGAAGCTTCAAAGCGACTTCTGAGCCTGTTAAAGAGACAGCTACTCTCTTCTCTGTAACTCTTTAGAAATGTTTTCAGCAGAATGTGTTTCCATGTCTTTGCTTTGTTTTTAACTCCATCTGAGTATATTTCTCCTAATTAATAAAACTCTAAATAAGGAATGAGAAAATGGGGTAAAAAAATAATAATAATACCGTATATAATATGCACATCTTCTAGGTTTGTCTGCTAACTTTGCCTTCCCTCTGCAATGCATTTTCCTAAGCACATTATGCTAATTTTTTATAGCAACATGTAAAAAAAATCGGCATAGTGGTGCTTATGAAAATACCTCATAGGGGAGAGGGCATGATTAACAAACAAATGTAGAAGGTGCACATTATTTTCATAAAAATATGGTAATACTGCTTGAGATGCTTGCTTGGTACAGATGTGGCCCAGCCCTACTGAGATGACCTACCTTAACAAGAATACACCAGTAAAACAACATTGAGGGTGCACTATTAAGGTTTAATGATGTTATTTGATGAGGATGAGTTCTTGTGATGTATAAACTCAATTAATTAGTTATTCTGCCTCTAAAATATAAAGGAGTTGGGGAATGTCCCAGGAAAGCACTAGTATCATACCACAGACCAGAGGTTCAAAAGTTCAGGCAAAAATGAAAAATGTATTTTTCTTTAATAAATGAAAAATGCAATGTCAAGATGATTTCAAATAAACACACCAAGAAACACCTATTAATGTTATGAAACTTTGAGGAAAATAAAGACTGTAGTTATATAGGACTGAGGAAAAATGTTTGCAGGTGCCAGAGATCCAGAATTACTTGAAGACAGGGCATCTACGACCTTGTCCATACTGCCAAGGTCAAAGAGACCCAGAGCAAGCAGAGAAGCCAGGTTTGCTCTTTGTCGTGGATTGAATTGTGTCCCCCCAAAATATCTGTCAACTTGGCTAGGTCATGATTCCCAGTATTGTATGATTGTGTAAATTGACGTGATCTCCTTATGTGTTCTAAATTCTGTCACTATGATGAGGTTATGCTGATGATGTCTACAAGATTGGATAGTGTCTTAAGCCAATCTCTTTTGAGATATAAAAGAGAGAAGCAAGCAGAGACACATGGGACCCTCATACCACCAAGAAAGCAGTGCCGGGAGCAGAGCTCATCCTTTGGACCTGAGGTTCCTGGGATGCTTCCAGATCAAAGGAAAACTGATGTATCACAAGGACCTTCATCCAGAGCTGACAGAGAGAGAAAGCCTTCTGAAGCTGATGCCCTGATTTTGGACTTGTAGCCTACTGGACTGTGAAAGAATAAACTTCTCTTTGTTAAAGCCATCCACTCATGGTATTTCTATTAGACCAGCACTAGATGACTAAGACACTTCTGTTCCTTATCTCTGAGAGCTCCTCCCTTTCTTGTATATGTGCCACTTTCTTTTACCATTCTTCCAACCTCACCTTCTGAGCACGTATCTTATAACTGTCCCAGGAGCTTACACCTCACATACTGAAAAATGAAGAGAAGGTAGTACAGAAGTGGCCAACAGCTCCCTGTTTCTTGGGAATGGTCCTCTTCTGGACCCCTGTTCCTCAAGTTGCACCACTATCCTTGTTTCTTTGTGGTGTGGCTTTAAGTGGCAGTGTAGTAGGACAGATACACACACACTCAAACAGTCTGTGTCACAGAGGAGTCAAGCTTTCCCTCACAACTTTCCGTATTAGTATTTCTCTCAGACTCCTCTAGAAGTTATTATCTTTCCATCCTTGGCCAGGTAAGATGCTGGCACAAGAAAGTTCAATGGCAGGTTATAGAGTATTTGGTTTTGACTAAGGTTTATATAATATGTGTGGGGTTAAGGAAATAAAACCAAAATTAGCCTTTTAGTGAATTAATAGATTTAAAATCTACTGCCAAATATTAAGGTAATTTAAGGTTCAAATCACCTCTTGAAACAATGATCATAATTATGCCCTAGGTGTACAATTCAAAATACCTACAAGTTTCACAAATCTTGATCTGTATTTTTTTTACATCTTAGATAGTCATGGAAACAGGAATGGGGTAATCAAAAAGATCCTTAGGAACTTTTTCTACAGAATAGAGCAGAGGTCCCAGACAGGAACAAATTAGCACAAACTGTAGTTTCTGATGAACAAAACCATAAAAAGCAGCACTATTACAGTATTCCTCCACCACTGGTCTCTCAGTTTGTCCTACTGTAGTGGCTTGTGTGTTGCTGTTATGCTGGAAGCTATGCCACCAGTATTTCAAATACCAGCAGGGTTACACATGGTGGACATGTTTTAGCAGAGCTTATAGACAAAGACAGACTGGGAAGAAGGACCTGGTGATCTACTTCTGAAAAAACTGGCCAGTGAAAACCTTATGGATAGTAGCAGAATATTGTCTAATAAAGTGCCAAAAGATGAGCCTCTCAACTGGGGAAGAGCTGCCTCCTCAAATTAGAGTTGACCTTAATGACCTGGATGGAGTACAGCTTGCCAGACCTTCATTTGCTGATGTAGCACCACTCAAAATGGGAAGAAACAGCTGCAAACATCCATGAATAATAAGAACATGGACTGTATGAAGTATGAACATAGGAAAATTGGAAATCATCAAAAATGAAATGGAACATATAAAGATCCTAGGCATTAGTGAGCTGAAATGGACTTGTATTAGCCATTTCAACTGGACAACGATGTTTGAATCTGACAATCAAATGGTATGCTATGCTGGGAATGACAAAATGAAGAGGAATGGCATGATATTCATCGTCAAAAAGAACATTTCAATATTTATCCTGAAGTACAGCACTTTCAGTGATAGGATAATATCCACACACCTACAAGGAAGACCAGTTAATATGACTATTATTCAAATTTACTCACCAACCACTAAGACCAAAGATGAAGAAACCGAAAATGTTTACCAACTTCTGCACTCTGAAATTGATTGAACATGCAGTCAAAATGCATTGATAATTACTGGTGATTGGAATGTGCAAGTTGGAAACAAAAAAGAAGGATCAGTAGTTTAGTTGATAAATATGGCTTTGGTGATAGAGATGACACTGGAGATTGCATGATAGAATTTTGCAAGACCAACGACTCCTTCATTGCAAATACCTTTTTTCAACAACATAATTGGTGACTCTACATGTGGACCTCACCAGATGGAATACACAGGAATCAAATCGGCTGCCTCTGTAGAAAGAGAAGATGGAGAAGCTCAATATCATCAGTCAGAACAACACCAGGGACTGACTGCAGGACAGATCATCAATTGCTCATATATAAGTTCAAGTTGAAGCTGAGAAAATTAAAACAAGTCCATGAAAGCCAAAATACGGCCTTGAATATATTCCACCTGAATTTAGAGACTACCTCAAGAATAGATTTGACGCATTATACACTAATGACCAAAGACCAGACGAGTTGTGGAATGAGATCAAGGACATCATGAAGAAAGCAAAAGGTTATTAAAAAGATACAAAGACAGACAAGGAAAAAAAAAGACTAAAATAGATGTCAGAAGAGACTCTGAAGCTTGCTCTTGAACACAGACTAGCCAAAGCAAGTGGAAGAAATGATCAAGTAAAAGAGCTGAACAGAAGATTTCAAAAGGTGGCTCAGGAATACAAAGTAAAGTATTATAATGAAATGTGCAAAGACCTGGAGTTAGAAAACCAAAAGGAAGAACACATTTGGCATTTACGAATCTGAAAGAACTGAAGAAAAAATTCAAGCATCAAGTTGCAATATTGAAGGATTCTATGGGCAAAAAAATTGAACAACCCAGGAAGTATCAAAAGAAGTTGGAAGGAATACATAGAGCCACTGTACCAAAAATAATTGGTTGACATTCAATCATTTCAGAAGGTAGCATATGATCAAGAACAGATGGTACTGAAGGAAAAAGTCCAAAATGCACTGAAGACATTGGCAAAAAACAAAGCTCCAGGAATTGACACGATACCAGTTGAGATGCTTCAACAAAAGCATGCAATGCTGGAAGCACTCACTTGTCTATGCCAAGAAATTAGAAGACAGCTACCAGGCCAAGTGACTGGAAGAGATCCATATTTGTGCCCATTCTAAAGAAAGCTGATCCAATGGAATTTGGAAATTATCAAACAATATCATTAATATTACATGCAAGTAAAATTATGCTAAATATAATTCAAAAATTGTTGCAGCAGTACATTGACAGGGAACTGCCAGAAATTCAAGCCCGATTCAGAAGAGGACGTAGAATGAGGGATTGTATTGCTTATGTCAGTCAGACGGGTCTTGTTCGAAAGCAGAGAATACCAGAAAGATGTTTACCTGTGTTTTATTGAATATGCAAATGAATTAAATTATGCGGATCATAGCAAATTATGGATAACATTTCAAAGAATGGGAATTCCAGAACACTCAATTGTGCTCATGTAAACCCTGTACATAGACCAAAAGGCAGTCCTTCGAACAGAAAAAGGGTATACTACATGGTTTAAAATCAGGAAAGCTGTGTGTCAGGGTTGTATGCTGAGCAACTAATCCAAGAAGCTGGACTATATGAAGAAGAATGTGGCATCAGGATTGGAGGACGACTCGTTAACAACCCGTGATATGCAGATGACACAACCTTGCATGTGAAAACGAGGTGGACTTGGAGCATTTACTGATGAAGATCAAAGACTACAGCCTTCAGTATGGCTAACACCTCAACATAAAGAAAACAAAAATCCTCACAGCTGGACAAATAAGCAACATCATGATAAACGGAGAATATTGAAGTTGTCAAGGATTTCATTTTACTTGGATCCACACAACACCCATGGAAGCAGCAGTCAAGAAAATCAAAAAACATATTTCATTGGGCAAATTTGCTGCAAAAGACCTCTTTAAAATGTTCAAAAGCAAAGATGTCTACCTTAAGGACCCAAATCATGGTATTTTCAATTGCCTCATGTGCATGCAAAAGCTGGACTATGAGTAAGGAAGATAGAAGAATTGATGCATTTGAATTATGGTGTTGGGGAAGAATATTGAATATACCACAGACTGCCAGAAGAAGGAACAAATCTGTCTTGGTACAGGTACAGCCAGAATGCTCCTTAGAAGCAAGGATGACAAAACTTTGTCTCATGTACTTTGGATTTGGACATGTTATCAGGAGGGACCAGTCCCTGGAGAAGGACATCATGTTTGGTAGAGGATCAGCAAAAAGAGGGAGACCCTCAAAGAAATGGATTGACACTGTGGCTGCAACAATGGACTCAAACATAGCAATGATTGTGAGGGTGGCGCAGGACCTGGCAGTGTTTCATTCTTTATACATAGGATTTCTGTGAGTAGGAACTGACTTGAAGGCAACTAATAACAACATCACAGTATTCCTAGAAGAGAGTGCTATAGTTCAAGTTGCATAAACACTCTCATTATATAATTCCCATTTATCTCATTTTCATTTGTTCACAATTTTCTGAAAAACAAATTTATTTTTCTTGAAAATTTCCTAAGCTGTGGTTTTCCCTTTCTCCAGGGGACGCTTGTTTGGATTTTTGACAATTCTGAGAAACATCTGTTCAAGAACTTTGACTTTTAAGGGAGCATGGAAATGGAGGAAGCACAAAATAATACACTTGTGCCTAAAAAAAACAAAAATACTTTCATTTTAACTTCAAATCTCTAGTTAATAAAAAAATTTTAAAAAAAGAATCCATTGCCTTTGAATCAACTCTTACTCATAGTGACCCTATCGTACAGAGTAGAACTGCCCCATAGTGTTTCCAAGGAGCAGCTGGTGGATTAGAACAACCATTGTTTTCGTTAGCAGCTGAGCACTTAACCAAAACCTGGATTTATTCATGGACCTCAATGACAAAGATAATTATAGATAATAATTGAACCTAAAGAAAAAGAAATTTGTGTTACCCAATAAACTTGCCTCCAAATACATTGTGCTCTTTATAAATCATTCTCCAGAAACAGTTTTAAGACAGCATATTAATTTCCTGAGAATAAATACTGAGAAACAGCTGGATAATCTCAATTTAACACTGGGGCATGCAATTATAATGATTCCTATATTTTTTAGTGCTTTCAGACTTCTGAGAAGCTGAAAGTTCTTTCACATACATTATCGCATTGGTGGTTGAGGCATGCCAACGAGGCACCTTTGCACAGGTATGCCATGCACAGCGGGAGGGACAGTGTGCTACAAGGTTAAGAGTGTGGGCAATGGTATAATTCTCATCTCCATGTGGAAGAACTGGGTTCTATTTATGGCCAATGTGCCTTATGTGCAGCTACCAGTAGAGGATTGTATGTTGCTATGATGCCAAACAGGTTTCAGCAGAGCTTCCAGACTAAGACAGACTAGGAGGAAAGACCTAGCACACTATTTCAAAAAATCAACCAATGAATAACAAAGTGTATTAAGAAAATGTTTTGTATCCTACTTTGGTGAGTGGCGTCTAAGTTCTTAAAAGCTAGCCAGCGGCCATCTAAGATGCTTCAATTGGTCCTAACTCACCTGGAGTAAAGGAGAATGAAGAACAACAGAGACTTCTGGGCAACATGGCACTATAGAAAGAAGCACCAAGACGTCCCTCCACAGAAAAGATCAGAAAAACTAAGTCAAACAGAGACACACATCAATCCTGAAACCCTAAGCATCAAATGAAGAGATAAAGAACTCAGCCAAGCATTGAATGGAATAAGAACAGAGAGTGAGGAGAGATACGTGCAGAGGTCCCCTACCAGCTATCCGCCATCTTGGACTCCTAACAGAGATCGGCAAACAGGGGGTACGAGAAAGTAGCTTCATGGAGATTCAGCAGGAGACAGAACACCTGGTAACCAGTGATATATGCTTTCCCACCTCCCACCCTTCTTCACCCCCACTTAGCCTACTCTGCTTACTGTGGCCACTGTCTCTTGGCCGGGAAGCACTGGCTTCACCCCAGAGCCACTTGGATTCCACTTGACCGCACTGGCTGGCTCCCTGAGTGCCATTTGTTGGCTGCTGGTGTTACTTTTTTGGCTTCTTTAGATTTTTCCTTACCTCTCATCATCTTCCTCTCCTTTCTCTCAAATACCTGGCTCCGTGTGCTGTCTTTGCTTCTTCCTGAAAGGCTGTGAAACACGGCTCAACTGTGAAACTGCTTCCCAGCTGGTGCTGCCACACTGGTGGGACACTTGGGCTTTTTTGGTTTGATTGTTTGTTCTGATTTGTTCTCTTTGATTTGTTTGTTTCTTTTCTTGGCTTGGGAGCCACTTATAGCCGGACAGTACTCCCTTACTCTGTGCACATGTGCAGTGGCATCCCTGGGGGCATTTCCTTTTTCTTGTTTTGTTTTTGTTTTTGGGTTTTTTTTCTTTCTTTGTTTTGTTTTCTTCTCTCTCTTTCTCCCTTTTTGTCTTTCTTTATTTCTTAGTTTCTCATCTCTCTACACTTACCCTCTCTTCCAGTCTCCTGAATACCTGATGCTGTGTGAGACGTCTATCCCTTTTAGCCAGGCTGTACTTCATGGCGTGGGAGAAACTTCCACAGTCCTCAAAGCCGCACTGGTGGGATCCCTGGGGGCTCTATTTGCTTTTTATAACTTTTATTTATTCATTTTTTTCCCTTGACCTTTTTTTCTTTTTGTTTTTCTCCATTTCTCAGTCTCTCATCTATCCACACCAATGGCAAACTCCCATAGCACTCTTTTTTGTTTGTTTGTTTGTTTGTGTGTATGTTTTTGGCTCCTGTTCCTCTCTCCTCTCTCTTCGCTTTCCCATACCCAGCTTAGCTCCATACATCCCTATCTCCCCCCTCCTTCATGCCTACCTACACCATGCACTGAACATCACACCCCCAAGCAGCACAAGCACGGCCTACTGGAACCTTCCCTGCACTGATTCTCAGCCCACCCTGTCAGTCCTAGTATGTGACAAACAACCCATCCCAGCAACTCCCCTTCAGCTGGACCTGCCCTGCTGTACCATACCTGAGTGACTGACCCTGCCCCATTGGAGAAGGAAGTGAAAAGTATCATGCCTAAAGACAAGCAAACAACAAAGATTTCACAGCCCGTCTGCTCAGACATAACCAAATAAAACAAAAAAGCAGGACAAAACAAACATATCTACAATCAATAAACCAGGAAAATAACTACTGAATGCCCCGAAGACAGCAGACAATATCAAAAAATACACAAAAACAGGAGAGGATGGTTCAAATAGGCTTCTGTCACAGATTGAATTCTGTCCCCCCAAAAATATGTGTATCAATTTGTTTGGGCCATGATTCCTGGTATTGTGTGATTTTTCTGTATGGTGTAAATCCTGCCTCTATGATGTTAATGAAGGAGGATGGGTGGCAGTTGTGTTAGTAAGGCAGGACTCAATCTACAAAATTGGATTGTGTCCTGAGGCAATCTCTTGAGATATAAAAGAGAAAAGTGAGCAGAGAGACAGGGGGACCTTATACCACCGAGAAAGCAGTGCCAGGAACAGAGCATGTCCTTTGGACCTGGGGTCCCTGTGCAGAGAAGCTCCTAGTCCAGGGGACTATTGATGAGAAGGCCAACTGAGAGAGAAAGCTATCCCCTGGAGCAGAAACCCTGAATTTGGACTTTTAGCCTACTTTACTGTAAGGAAATAAACTTCTCTTTGTTAAAACACACCACTTGTGGTATTTCTGTTATAGCAGCACTAGATGACTAAGACAGCATCCAAAAGAAAACAGCAGATGACTTTCTAGTAGAAGAAAAGGCACTAGAACTACCTCATAGGGAATTCAAATCTCTAATATTCAGAGCAATGCAAGAGTTGAAGCAAAGAGCAGACAAAAAAATGAGGAAAAAATAGACAAATTCATGGAAAAGGTAGACAAACTCATGGAAAATACAGACAAAAAATGGAAGAATTCAGGAAAATAATACAGGAACAAAATGCCAAAATAAATTCACAACCAGAAATCATACAAAAACAACGATTAGACTTTTGTCCAAAAGACAAAAAACAATATTTCAAAAATGGACAGTGTCATAGAGGGGCTGAGGAACAGGTTTGAAACGACGGAAAACAAGATCAGTGAAATTGAAGACAAACACTTGGATACAACAATTTTTGAGGAAAAATCAGAAAAAACAATGAAAAAAATGAAGAAACCCTGAGAATTATGTGGGATACAATCAAAAGCAAAAATTTGAGAGTGATCCAAGTTCCAGAATAGGGAGAGAAAACAGAAAACACAGAGAGGACCACTGAAGAACTGCTGAGAGAAAACTTCCCCAATATCATGAAAGATGAAAAGCTGACCATCCAAGAAGCTCAACATGAAGTACAGCCCGGCTAGAAGGGGTAGAGGTCTCACACAGCACCAGGTATTTAGGAGACAGGAAGAGAGGATAAATACAGAGAGATGAGAAACTGAGAAATGAAGAAAGACAAAAAGAGAAGAAAACAAAACAAAGACCCCAAAAGAAAATCACCAAGGCATATCATAATCACACTCGTTAAAACAAAAGATGAAGAATCCTGAGAGCAGCTCAAGAAAAACAAAAAGTCATAGACAGAGGAGAAACAATAAGACTAAGCTCAGATTATTCAGCAGAAACCGTGCAGGCAAGAAGGCAATCGGATGACATATATACCTTGAAGAAAAAAATTGCCAGCCAAGAATAATATATCTGGCAAAACTCTCATTCAAATCTGATGGTGAAATTAGGACATTTCCAGATAAACAGAAATTAAGAAACTATGTAAAAACCAAAACAAACTTACAAAAATTATTAAAGGGAGTTCTTTGATCTGAGAACAAACAGCATCAGAACACAGGCTGAATCTAGGATGCAGGATCATACCAGCCAGATACTAACCTAGGAAATGAACTCTCAAGGACTATCCAAAACCAAAATAATCACAATAAGGAACCATAGAGGTTAATCTGTAGCTGACAACAACATCAGAGCAACAAAAGAGGGAATAAATGGTGTAGGTAAAGAACATTCTAATGCAGACGAAGGCAAGGCGATACCAAGTAATAATAGACTGGTTCAAACCTGGGAAGATAAGGAGAAATTTCAAGGTAACCACAAAGAAAGTTAACAAACCTACTCATCGAAATAAAGAAGAAAAACATAGTCTCAGTAAAAACAAAACCTACAAAAACAAAAGAAATGAAAAAAAAAATCCACAAACAAAAGGAATTCAGCACAGGAGAGTAAGAGGAGCAAAGAAAACATCAGCACCACAACAAAAGCACTACAAAATAACAGCAATAAACTCACACCTATTTATAATTACACTGAACATAAATGGTCTAAATGCACCTGTAAAGAGATGGAAAGTGACAGAATGGGTTAAAAGACAGGATCCAACAGTACACTGTCTACAAGAGACACATCTTAGAAACAAAGACATAAATTTATTAAAAAATCAAAGGTTGGAAAAAATATATCAAGAAAACAGCTACCAAAAAAGAGCAGGAGTGACAATACTAATCTTGGAAAAAATAGGCTTTAAAACAAAATCCACCATAAAAGACAAAGAAGGATACTATATAATGATTAAGGGGACGATCCATCATGAAGACCTAATCATAATAAACATCTACGCACCCAATGACAGGGCTCCAAAATACATAAAACAAACTCTAATAGCACTGAAAAAAGAAAATGACAGCTCCACTATAATAGTAGGAGACTTCAACATACCATTCTCAGCAAAGAACAGAACATCTAGAAAGAAACTCAACAAAGACACAGAAGACCTAAAGGCCAGAATCAGCCAACTTGAACTCATAGACATACATAGAACACTACACCCAACAGCTGCAAAGTACACATACTTTTCCAATGCATATGGAACGTTGTCCAGAATAGACTACATCTTAGGCTACAGAGCAATCCTCAACAAGATCCAAAATGTTGAGATAATTCAAAGTATCTTCTCTGACCACAATGCAATAAAGGGAGAAATTAACAACAGGAAGAGCAACAAAAAAATAATAATTCATATGGAAACTGAATAACACCCAGCTTACAAACCACTGGGTAATAGAAGAAATCAGAAATGGAATAAAAAATTCCTAGACTCAAATGAGAATGAAAACACTTCATACCAAAACCTTTGGCAGTCATCAGAGGACAATTTATAGCAATAGATACACATATCAAGAAAGAAGAAAGGGACAAAATCAAAACATTAACTACACAACTCAAACAAATAGAAAGAGAACAGCAAAAAAGCCCACAACCACCAGAAGAAAGGAAATAATAAAGATCAGAGCAGAAATAAATGAAATAGACAATAGAAAAACAATTGAAAGAATCAACAAAACCAAAAGTTGGTTCTTTGAAAGAATCAACAGTATCAACAAACCACTGGCCAGACTTACAAAAGAAAAACAGGAGATGAAGTAAATAACCCAAATAAGAAATGAAATGGGTGACATTACAACAGACCCAGCTGAAATAAAAAGGATTATAACAGAATATTGTGAAAAACTATACTCCAACAAATTTGAAAACCTAGAGGAAATGGATAAATTTCTAGAAATACACTACCTACCCAAACTACAACAAAGCGATGTTGAAACTCTGAACAGACCCATAACAAGAGAAGAGATTGAAAAGGAAATAAAAAAAACTCCCAACAAAAAAAAGCCCTGGCCCAGATTGCTTCACTGGAGAATTCTACAAAACATTCAGAGAAGAGCTTGCACCAGTACTACTCAAACTACTTCAGAACATAGAAAAGGAAGCAACACTTCTGAATTCATTCTATAAGCCAGCATAACACTGATACCAAAACCAGGCAAAGACACCACAAAAAAAGAAAATTACAGACCAATATCTCTCGTGAGTATAGATGCAAAAATTCTCAACAAAGTTCTAGCCAATAGAATTCAGCATCATATCAAAAAAATATATACCACGACCAAGTAAGATTCATACCAGGTATGCAAGAATGGTTCAACATTAGAAAATCAATCAATGTAATCCACCACGTAAATAAAAGGAAAGAAAAGAATCACATGATCATCGCAATTGACGCAGAAAAGGCATTCGACAAAGTCCAACACACATTCCTGATAAAAACTCTCAATAAAGTAGGTATAGAAGGGATATTTCTCAACATAATAAACAGCACCTATACAAAACCAACAGCCAACATCATTCTTCATGGACAGAGGCTGAAAACATTCCCTTGAGAACAGGAACAAGGCAAGGATGCCCTTCATCACCACTCCTATTTAACATTATGCTGGAAGTCCTACCTACAGCAATAAGGCAAGAAAAAGAAATAAAGGGCATCCAAATTGGTAATGAAGAAGTTAAACTGTCCCTGTTTGTAGATGATATGATACTATTTGTAGAAAACCCTAAAGACTCCACAAGAAAACTACTGGAACTAATAGAAAGATTCAGCAGAGTAGCAGGATACGATAAACACAAAAATCAGTTGGATTCCTATACACCAATATAAAGAGAACAATGAAAAGGAAATCAGGAAAACAATACTATTTATAATAGCCCCTAAAAAAATTAAATACTTAAGAATAAATCTAACCAGGGATGTAAAAAGAAAACTACAAAACACTACGGCAAGAAACACAAAGATCTACATAAATGGAAAAACATACCACTCTCATGGATAGGTAGACTCAACATTGTGAAAATGACAATTCTACCTAAGGCAGTTTACAAATACAATGCAATCTCGATCCAAATACCAACAACGTTCTTTAAAGAGATGGAAAAATGAATCATTATATGGAAAGGGAAGAAGCCCTGGATAAGTAAAGCACTATTGAAGAAGAAGAATAAAGCAGGAGGACTCGCACTACCTGACCTCAGAACCTACTATACAGCTACAGTAGTCAAAACAGCCTGGTACTGGTACAATGAGAGAAACATTGACCAATGGAACAGAATTGAGAACCCAGACACAAATCCATTCAACTACAGTCACCTGATCTTTGACATGGGCCCAAAGCCCATCAAATGGGAAAAGGGCAGTCTTTTTAACAAATGGTGCTGGCAAAACTGATTGTCCATCTGCAAAATAATGAAACAGGATCCATACCTCACACCATATACAAAAACTAATTCAAAATGGATCAAAGACCTAAATATAAAGCTGAAAAAAATAAAAATAAAAAATAAAAAAATAAAGTTCATAGAAGAAAAAACAGGATCAATGCTAGAGGTCAATGCACGGCATTAACAGGATACAAAGCATAACCAACAACACACAAACACCAGAAGATAATCTAGACAACTGGGATCTCCTAAAAATTAAACACTTATACTCATCAAAAGACTTTATCAAAGAGTAAAAAGAGAACCTACAGACTGGCAAAAAATTTTTGGACGTTACAAGTCAGACACAGGTCTAATCTCTATAATCTACAAGAAAATGCAACACTTCTACAACAAAAAGACAAATAATCCTATTAAAAATGGGCAAAGGAAATGAACAGACACTTCACCAAAGAAGACATTCTAGTGGCCAACAGATGCATGAGGAAATGCTCGCATTCACTAGCCATTAGAGAAATGCAAATTAAAACCACAATGAGATACCATCTCACCCCGGCATTACTGGCACGAATCAAAAAAACGGGAAATAACAGATGTTGAAGAGGCTGTGGGGAGATCGGAACTCTTATGCACTGCTGGTGGGAATGCATAATTACACAACCATTTTGGAAAATGACATGGCCCTTCCTTAGAAAGCTAGAATACCATACGATCCAGCAATCCCACTCCTAGGAATATATCTTAGAGAAATAAGAGGCATCACACGAATAGACTGATGCACACCAATGTTCACTGCAGCATTGTTCACAATAGCAAAAAGATGGAAACAACCTAGATGCCCATCAACAGATGAATGGATAAACAAACTATGGTACATACACACAATGGAATACTACGCAATGATAAAGATCAGTGATGAATCTGTGAAGCATCTCGTAACATGGATGAAACTGGAGGACATTATGCTGAGTGAAATAAGTCAATCACAAAAGGACAAATATTGTATGAGACCAGTACTATAAAAACTAACTAATAAGTTTACACACAAAACAAACAGTCTTTGACGGTTACCAGGGATGAGAGGGGTGGCGGGAAAATACTAAATAGCCAATAGATAAGTGGTAACTTTGGTGAAGGATAAGACAGTACACAATCCTGGGGAAGTCAGCATAACTTGTACAAGGAAAGGTCATGGAAATTCCATAGACACAACCAAACTCCCTGAGGGACCGAATTGCTGGGTGGAGGGCTATGGGGACCATGGTCTTGGAGAACACCTAGCTCAATTGACATGACACAGTTTATAAAGAAAATGTTTACATTCTATCTTGGTGAGCAGCGTCTGGGGTCTTAAAAGCCTGTGAGCAGCCATCTAAGATACTCCACTAGTCTCACCCCTTCAGGAGCAAGGGAAAATGAAGAAAACAAGATACAAGGAAAGATTAGTCTAAAGGACTAATGGACCACAACTTCCTCGGCCTCCACCAGACTGAGTCCAGTACAACTAGATGGTGCCCAGGTACCACCACTGACTGCTCTGACAGGAATCACAACAGAAGGTCCTGGACAGAGCCGGAGAAAAATTTAGAATGAAATTCTAACTCACACAAAAAGACCAGACTTACTGGCCTGAAAGTGACTGGAGAAACCCCAAGAGTATGGCCCCCGGACACCCTTTTAGCTCAGTAATGAAGTCACTCCTGAGGTTCACCATTCAGCCCAAGATTAGACAGCCCCATAAAACAAAATGAGACTAATGGGTGATAACAGTCCAGGGACAGGGACTGGAAGGCAGGAGGGGACAGGAAAGCTGGTAATAGGGAACCCAGGGTTGAGAGGGGACAGTGCTGATATGTCGTGGGTTGTTAACCATTGTCATAAAACAATATGTATACTAACTTTTTAATGATAAACTATTTGATCTGTAAAACTTCATCTAAAGTACAATAAAAAAAAGAACACCAAAGTCACAAGGAAAGTATTAGCCTAAGAGATAAATAGGTCCACATAAACCAGAAACTGCATCAGTGTGAGACCAGAATAACTGGATGGTGCCTGACTACCACCAATGACTGCCCTGACAGGGAACACAACAGAGAGTCCCTGATGGAGCATGAAAAAAGTAGGGTTCAGAATTCAAATTCTAGTAAGAAGACTAGACTTAATGGTCTGACTGAGACTGGAGGATCCCCAAAAAGTATGACCCCCAGACTCTGTCAACCCAGAGCTAAAACCATTCCTGAGGCCAACTCTTCAGACAAAGATTAGACTGGACTATGGGACATAAAATGATACTCGTGAAGAGTGTGCTTCTTAGCTCAAGTAGATACATGAGACTAAATGGGCATCTCCTGTCTGGAGGTGAGATGAGAAGGCAGAGAGGGTCAGGAGCCTGGTTGAAAGGGCATGGGAAATCAGGGGTGGAAAGGAGGACTGTGCTGTCACAGTATAGGGACAGCAATTAGGGTCACATAACAATGTATGTATAAATTTTTGTATGAGAGACTAACTTGAATTGTAAACTTTCACTTAAATTACAACATTTAAAAAAAATTAGGAGATTTCACATAAAAATCCAAACCCCCAAAAAAAAAAAAATCATCCAATGAAAATCCTATGCATCACGATGATCTGATCCACAACAAACCATGGGGATGGCACACGACCAGGCAACATTTCTTTCTGTTGTGCATGAGGTCACCATGTGTCTGGGGCGACTCAACCACAGGTAACAACAACAAGATTAAGAAACCTGGCTAAGAGCTCCATCAGTCACTGGAGCCCCAAGAATGAAGCCATGTCTCTCACTGTCCTGTCCTTCCAATCACTGGGCTCAACTCAACTCATGTCTCTTTAGAATAAGAGGCACACAAGGTCAGTGGGTATTACAGTAAAACCTGTGAAAGCCAAAACCTGAGTAATGAGGAACTCTGTCAGAAAAGGAAAACTTAAATATTTTCCACTAAAATGAGCAATAGAAAACTGGTAAGACTGCACACTGACAAAGGCAGAAAACTTGGGAGACCAGGAAACACAAGGCAGCCCTGTCAAGTTCTGGCTCTCACAGGTTTCACTGTATCTTCTGACCTTTTGTACAGGTCACCTGCACTTTGGGTTTCAGAACTGGGGAAGGAGAGAGTGGCAGAAGGCTCTCTTTCAGAAGCTCTGCCTGTAGGCTTGACCTGAGGGGTCCCTGTTAAGCCCACTAGGACAGACAGTTCAACTCTATTGATTTTCTTACAGCATCCTCCCCTGAGAACTATGAGTTGGATTTTCTCAATAATTTCCAGCCAATTCTACATATTAGTTCCAAATTCTAAGCTATGTCCACTCATGGTTGTAATCAACTATCTATTCCTATACAGAGTGCCCACCTGTTGGGGCAGATGCTTTGTAAATGGCTACAGACAAGTTTTCCCATGACCTGCTGGAGGGTGCATGATGCTGACCCTTGGGCCTAACACAGCAAAACCATGAACCCAGTGGGACAAGGCGCCTGGTCACGCCAGCTGCCTCAGCCATATTGGAGGACTCTGACACACCCATGTTGCTGCCATCAACTTGTGAGAAGTAAAGCCTGAGTGCTACAGGAGCTCCTAAAGGGGACAACTCACCCAGAACTGAAAGGGCAGGAAAGGCCTCAAGAAACTGCTTCCATATTTCGACCTGCGGACTGAGTAGAGTTGGCTAGGCAAAAACTGGAAGGAGAGCTTCCCAGAAAGGGAACAGCCAGCACATGAAAGCTCAATGGGAGACAGTGCAGGTCCAGGGACTAGAAATTTAGTATTCCAACAATGCTGAAGAGTGGAGTCTAAAAGAACGACAAAGGTGAGCCAGAAGAGTTAAACAGTGCTTGTTGAAAAATAAGTGAAGGAATGAATGACATCTCTCGGATGCTGTCAATGTGGGATCCTAAGCAAAGGCTTAGACTCTTCATATGGGGGCAGAAAATGACCAAATGTGAGAGCCATCCTATAGTACTATGTGCAAAAATATGTCCCACACATCTGTCTTCTTTTGTTTGCCACTCCAGCTGTTCTACCAGAAGCCTCACCCCCATTCTTAGTGGAATGGATTCCCTTTGCACCAAAAGGTCATCTCCTGACCCAGGGCACAGGCTTACACAGCCAGGATAAGTTCTTTTCATTGGTGATTTTTGGCCTCGGGGTTGTACTTCTTGTACTCACAGTGTTTTGAATGTGTCATTTTAAACCTGCCCTTTTCTTACAAAGCCACCTTTATATAGTAGAAGGCTTAGCAGACAATCCAGGCAGAAATGCCTGTTGAAGTTCACTAAGAGTGCCACAAAAATGCAGATTGTTTCCTCTGCGCACAGAGATTTAGTGTGGTTGCGAGGCTTCAGATTTTATGAGCACTTACAATTTTGGATCTGGTTGGGATTTGGGCTTACACTAACATAAAATTATTGAAATATAAATCTTCTAGCTTAAGTAAAAAAAAAAAAAAAAAAAAAAGTTACCAAATCAGAACTATGCAGAGGGATGCACAGAGTAAGAATAAATTTTTGGACACCTTAAGAAGTAATCATGAAGTTACTGTGGAAAACTAAGTAAGTATACACATATAAAAATATTCAGTTACTGTGGTGTCAGTTCCAACTCAGGACAACCCCATGTGTGTCAGAGTAGAACTGTGCTCCACAGGTTTTTCAATGGCTGATTTTTTTTAAGCAAGTCCTTTCTACTGAGGTACCTCTGGGTGGATTTGAACCTTCAACCTTTCAGTTAGCAGCCAAGCTGTTAACCATTTGAACCATTCAGTGATTCCTATACTATGTAAGTGGCCCAGAATAACCTGGTTGCATAAAATAATAGTAGTGAACTTACACAATTCCACTGAAAGAAGGGCATCACTTTTTATGTCACATTTATCCTATTACCTAGAAGAACCCGTGGTCTTCAAAATCACGAAGCCCATCCCTGATGTCTCAGTCCAACGATTTCACATGATCAAGACAATAGTAACTTCCTGATCTCCTGAAGTGTGTAGGCAGATGTACGTTGAAGTTTTGCAAGGAGCTTATGCCTATGTTCCCAGTAGGCCTTCTTGTTCGGGGGGCTAAAAGTAAAAGTGGCTAACGTGGTCATAAGATAGTCTCTACAGCTCTCACCTTGCCTCAGTCTCTAGAGAGTCCTCAGTTCTATAGAAATGGGTGGCCAGTTCCCTACACATTAGGACTTCTTTTTACTATCTCTAAATGTTTAAAAATATAGTTAGGTAACTTTATACTCAGATTCTACATAACATGGAAAGATACATATTCAAGAATAAGAAAATATGATCATACTTTAAAAGAAAACCAGAGAATTTTAATCTTTTTTGACATTAAGAATATCTGAAGTTATATTATTTTTACAATATAAAATTTCATCCAAATTAAATATAATTTTTGTAAGCAACTCTGGGCTTTAAAGATGTTTTTCTTTGCTTGTCTACTTCTTCCCCTTCCATTCAGGGTTTCCTTATAACACACACTCCCTAGTCCTAGTATTGGAAGCTAGGAAGAATTCTAACTCCTTCAATGAAATTATCAACACTAAGCTTGCACCCTTCATATAATAAATCTATTCCCATATTCAAATCCTCTGTTTGATCTCAAATAAAGTTCTCAATATAAATTCAAGTCTAATATGACCCTACTTCATAAACATTCAAAAAGAAAAAGAAATAGAATGGGAACAGGTGACAACTGGTGTTTTCAATCATACCCCCAGGGAACCAAGACTCCAGAACTCTGTCGAGTGAGAAAATGGGAATGAACTCATGAAGCCCTTGTGGGAGGGGAAGGGGCAGGCGGTGAGCTATTCTTTCATGGGGGGTTTTGTAGCACTTGAAAGACTTTCTAAAATTTTTGAAGGATGAAGTATATGTGAACCCAGTACTTCTGCCATTTTTAACAACTTTGATAAATAAGTATCTTTTTTATCTTCAGAACTTAATATTTGGCATTAAAGACAGTTTAAAAAGAAAATGTTATGGGATGTTGAAATTTTTTATGATTTTTAAATATTAAAAAGTTGTTTTATTGTTAATTTTGTTTTCAATTTTTAAATTGTAAGGAACAAATGAATTCACTTTTGTGGCATTCTGCTGAAAAGTTCAAACATTTTAGATCAAATTCAACAGTCTCTTGCATGTCTCCATCTTAAACCCCACCAATGGCATTGTCAGCCCAAGTAACTGGGGGGTAATAGTCACGTGGCCATGTCCTGTCTCGTTGCTAGTGGCTAAAGGTGGTCTTCGGGGCTACTAACCATTTCATGATGAGGGAGAATAAATGAATAGTCTATCATTTTTTTCTGCCCTGGAAGATTAACATTTGCAGCCCTGACAGAGAAGGGGCAGCGAGATGGGAAGCCTTATGTTCTGTTTCTATAGACAACAGCACAAGTGAAAGAAGAAAGCCTGCCACGAGATTAGCTTCCCTTTCCCACCAACAGGTACTTGGCAAGTTTCCATCTAAAGCCAAAACTTTCATCATCTTTTTCAATACATTTGTAGTTTTCCATGCTTGCTCATGTAACAATGGTTATATCTTCAAACCACCAAATAATTATGATCTTCTGTACCACCCTAATGTAAGAAAACTATGCCTGTTCTTTCTGAGGTAATATTTAATTAAAGACTATCCTAAAACCTTAGCACTGGAATGGGCCTCAGAAAGGCCCCCTATAAGAACAAAACTATTGCACATCTTTTTGTTTTTGATTTCCAAGACTGGAAAATCCACAGGATCTGTTAAACAATGTGTTTTTAAATTTTGGCCAATTCTTCTACCTTTTTTAACCTGTTCTCTGTAAAAATATAATTATTTGGTCTTTTGTGTATTTAAAAGCAACTTTACGCTTTGCGTCAATAGGTTAAAACAACACTAATTCATTCAACTTATGTCCACTTCCTATATTCAAATTACATTTATGATTTTCTTTTATAGTATTCTCCAGTTTTTACATATCACTCACAAAATGTGAAGACTAGTACTGGAATGCTATTCTAGGAAGTGCCTAAAAATTGCTGAAGATCTATAACTATGATGTTACAAAGAAGCAAACTTCACAGGAAACTGATATCAATTCTCGTAGTACGTCAGAGTCGACTAGTGATTGAAAATAGTATTCTTTATTTAATAAACATTATCAAGCACCTATTGTATGCCAAGCACCATTCTAGGCAAGAAGTTAGTAAAACACAGCTCTACCTAGAAGAAGCCTCAGTTTATGACTCTAAAAATGAGGTGATAAAAGTAAATTCTTGTCCCCCTATCCAAAAGTTCTCCATAAAAGATACCCTACCCCTACCCACTGCCATCTAGTCGATTCTGACTCATAGCGACCCTACAGGACAGAGTAGAACTGCCCCCTAGGGTTTCCAAGGCTGTGAATCTTTATGGGAGCGGACTACCACCTCTTTCTTCCGAAGAGCAGCTAGTGGGTTTGAACCACCAACCTTTCAGTTAGCAGCCAAGTGCTTAATCACTGCACCACCGGGACTCCTTCAATAAGTGATAATTACTGTTATAGATTGAATTGTATCCCCTCAAAATATGTGCTGAAATCCTCCTAATACCTATTCCTATAAATATAACCCTGTTTGGAAATAGGTTTTTCTTTTGGTATTTTAATGCAGTCATACCAAAGTAGTGTGGGTCCTAAACCTAATCACTTCTGAGTTATAAAAAGAGCAGAGTACACACAGAGACACACAAGGAATGGCAAAAACCTCATGGGGCTATAGAAAAAGAAAGACCTCCCTCTAGAGTCAAGCCTGAATTTGGACTTCTAGCCATCCTGAACTGTGAGAAAATAAATTCCTGTTCCTTAAAGCCATCCGTCTGGTATTTGTGTTACAGCAACTGCTAGGTAACTATGACAGCTACTAATAGCTATTAGTAAATATTCATGGTATAAAACAGAATATTTTAGCAATTTTCAATCCTTAACATCGTCTCTGATTCAGAAGGAAGTTTAAATTTTAAAAGTAAAGCATTTATCTATTTATTTATTTTATAATTTAACGGAGTAGAATCAGGAGAATTTCTTTCTAGAAATGTAGCTGAAGTGACCAGTCCTCTGCCTTTCTCAAGCCTGGATTCAGGAAAATCAAGGTGGTGATTAAGGTAGCATCAAAATGAAACTCAAGTCACAGTCAGCTCTCCTTACAACTTTGTCAAGCAACATGAGCCACCTCAGGCCTCACACAGGATCCCGCCCCCAACCTGTCCCCCTGCTGTCTCTCCCTGGTGCAGTCGTGTGGTCGTACTTGACACTGCAAAGGCTCTCCCTCTGTCCAGACATGATCCTAAGGGCTGGAAGATGACTCCTTATGAAAGTCATTTATACCTACTAACACTTTGTTGTTAGTTGCTGTCAAGTTGGCTCTGCCTCATGGCAACCCCATGTACAGCAGAGCAAAATGTCCTGCACTATTCTCATCATTATCGGTGTGCTCAAGTCCACTGTTGTGGCCACCATGTATTTCAATGGCTACTTTTCAGAAGTAGGTTACCAGGCCTTTCTTCCTAGTCTGTCTTAGTCTGGAAGCTCCACTGAAACCTGTCTACCATGGGTGACACTGCTGGTATTTGAAATACCAGTGGTATAGCATCCAGCATCACAGCACCATGTAAGCCACCATAGTACAACAAACTGACAGACATGTGGTGAACTAACACTTTACCCAGGGATAAAACTATAGTCAGCTTGGCTGTTGACCATGAAAAAGTTATTTCTAAAACAGCCCTAGGCAAATCTCTCCCACTTTGATGGCTGAAGCCCTGGACAGGGCACGTCAAGGTCAAAGCCTCCTTCTTTCATTCAGCTGAATGGAGGAAGAAACAGTGGCTGAAATAAAATATTTTTAAAAGCAACTTGAATAGAACAAAATTCTATTTGAGTATTATTTGAAGGCTATGTTAATGTCATGGCTCATGACAGGAAAAAGATATGTTCTGTGCTGCTCCCCACTGTTGAGAAGGCTGTGTGTGCTTCATTCAATTTGGGAGAAATTAATGGCTGCAAGGAACTTACGTATAGCTGAAAGTCTTAAATTTGAAATAATAATTTCAAATGTCCCTCCTAAAGAAAAATTAAAAACGGGAAACAAATTATTCTAGTAATTATTCATTATACAACTCAGTATCGATTTCCATTGTGCTCTGCAAATCAATGCAGTTTGTCCAGGTTTTGTACCCAATTGGGCTTTTCTTTAACTCTTTCCTTTAAAACATTGTGGGAGAAAAGAACTTATAAAGCTTAAGGACCTGAGACAAGCACAGCCTGGCAAGAAGCTGCTGTCTCCTTCTCATCTGCCTGGTTTTCTCACATGCAGGTAACAGTGTTCCTGTGTTTTGCTGCCTGCTCCAGTTCTGGAGTTCCTAGGGCCATTAACAGTGACAGTGAGAAGGAATGGAGATGAGGGTAGAGGGGAAGGGAGGCAGCCAAAGTGGGAGAGGAGAGCAGATGCGGCTGAGACTGCATGGATTTTCCACATTGACTCCAGAACAAAACAAACACGTTCACAATCTGTATCATGCAGATTCAATAAGAAGTATGTTCAATGCATTTAATTTGCTTTTAAAATATTCTAATTCATACGACTGTTCAACCCTGCCTCAGGAGGGAACTTTGAATTTTACTATTGGTGCTTTGATTGACTGCCTTGCTTATATATTCCCCCCATGACAATCTCCACCTCTCACTCCAAGTACTTCCTAGGCTTTAAACTCAAGCAAGGCACTCAAGAGTAAGCCTGGAAATCCATGCTAGACTATGCGCAACTCAAGTAGTTTTGCTTTTCGCTTCTTACTTTTTTACATGAGGGGCTTGACTAAGATTGGGGCATCAGTCTTAACAGTGAAGATCTTTCTTAGGGATTTAAGTCAGTCCACTTTACATCACTTAAGTCCTGTTTTTGACAAAAAGGAATAAACAGCAAAAGATGATTGCTAGCAATTTTCCCTGTGATAAAGAGCGATTCTACCAGTGTAGAAATGACAGTATGATTCTCAGTGACATTAGTTTAAGATCAAATACGATTCCATGACTGAGAACAGAGAAAAGGGTGTTTATCTTACATTTCAGACTTGCCCTTGACTGCTTGTTATGGCAAATTAATGGAGGGAAGGAAGTCTCAGTGCTCTACTAATGCATCTACCCAGGGCCTTCAGCTCATCATGGACCTTTTTTTCTTTAATTTAAAAAGTTCTAAGCTCTATGAACATCTTGGCACACTCTCTAGGCTTTGTTGAGCTTCCTGATGCATTTTCTTAAGAATACTGCCTTTTCTTTCTTGACTGTGTAGGACGTCTCTAGTGGCACAGCTCCTGTCAGCTTGGTAACTGAAGAAGATGCATTCGTATGTAGCTGCTGCAGGAATGTACAAAGTGAGGACCCTTAAGTGGTAAAGAATGGGAGCTGTTTTCCACAGTGGCTGCACCATTTTGCAATCCCATCAGTAATGGATGAGGGTTCCAGTTTCTCCACGTTCTCACCAACAACTGTTGGTTTCTGTTTCTTTAATCATAGCCATTCTAGTGGATGTGAAGTGATATCTCATTGTGGTTCTGATTTGCATCTCCCCAATGACTAATTAGTTATAAAGGTAAACATAGAATTACCATATGATTTAACAATTCCACTCCTGGGTATATACCCAAAAGAATTGAAAGCAAGAACACAAACAGATATTTGTACACTCATATTCATTGCAGCATTATTCACAATAGCCAAAAGGTGGAAATAACCCAAATGTCCATCAACACATGAATGATTAAACAAGATGTGGTACATACATACAGTGGAACATTATTCAGCCAAAGAGAAATGAAGGCTTGATACATGGTACAATGAGAATGAACTTTGAAAACATGCTGAGTGAAATAAGTCAGTCACAAAAGGACAAATATTATATGATCCTACGTATATGAAATATCTAGGATAGGCAAATCTATAGAGACCAAAGTTTATTAGTGGTTACCAGGGGCAGTAGGGAGGTAGGGAGTGGGGAAAGGAAAACACAATGCTTAGGAGATGCTGGGATTTTGTTAAGGGGGATGGAAAAAATTCAGGGACAGTTAATGGTGGTAGTTGAACAACATGAGAAACATAGTTAACATTATTTAACTGTATGTATAAAGGTTGCTGAAATGGCAAATGTTTTGTTACCTACATATTTACCATAATTTAAAAAAAAGAAAAGAGTGGGACCTGTGAGGACTGGGTGAGGCAGGACCAGGCGAAGCCATTGCCGACCCGGGCCACTGTGATCTGGACCCCCTCAATAGCATGGTGCACCCACTTACAGAGCCACAACTGGCAGATGCACTCGCTGTTCTGATTTGTCTTACATTTGGGCTAACGCTCATCAAAGACACAGCGTCCATCGATTTAAATTCCCCACAAATGTTATCATTAAATAAGGGGTTTTCTCTTGAAAGTCATTTTGTTAGCCTGAGGCTGTTTGCAGATGAATTCTGGAACACTCTACGTAACTTTTATTATCTTCATACAACTGTTTGCCAGACTTACCAATCACTTCTGGTTCAACCACTTATTATATGGTCAAACATAAGGCATGTTGCTTTCTTCAGCATATTCACCATATAGTAAGAATATCTCCTGGTGCAGCAGCCTTGGTGAGGTTTCCCCATAAATCATTTATGGACCCAAAAGAGCTGACTATGTGTAACACTCAGCTCTGATATTAGTTGTTTTGATTTAAACTGCATTTTACTAACCATGTTGTATGTCCAGTGGGGTCAGTGGTAGCTCAGTGGTAGAATTCTTGCCTTCATCTAGGATATCTGGGTTTGATTCTCAGCCACTGTACCTCATTCACAGCATTGTTTCTTTGATGCTAAACAGGTTTAAGCAGAACTTCCAGTCTAAGATGAACTAGAAAGAAAGTCATGGCAATCTACTTCTGAAAATTAGCTAGAAAAACCCTATGGATCACAATGGCACGATTCCATTGTGCATGGGGTTGCCACGAGTCAGGCCTCTAGCAACGGCAGCCAACAGCAAGCATACTGCATACCCAGTGGTATCTGTCCCTTGGTGGTTGTAATCATCACAGGAGCTGCTTACAACTGGGAGGCGTTCCATACAAGCCACAAAATGGGGGCAATGAAATCACGTGGCTACCCTTATGGCTCCCCCTTTCCAGTGCCCAAAGGGACCTCACCCTGCCATAGGGACCTAGAGCCGCCTCTCCCATCCCATAGAAAGTGCAAGCAGGGCAGAGGGGAAGAGACTCCGCAGGGTATCCTGGGAACACACAAGACCCACCCACAGTCGGCAAAAAGCTTTCTTCCCAAGCACATACCTGGGTGCCAAGTTGCAGCCTGGAGTTTTTACAGCAGAGTTTTAAACCCCTGACAATGAGAGCTTAGAATGGAAATGCTGCCAGACCTTTAACTATAGCGACGCCACTATAATATTTACAAGTACCTTATAGTCTTTCCAAACACATGTGCTCATGACTTATGCCTCTGCTTCTGCCTCACTTCTGGGGGACCCACTCTGTTAAACAAAACAGACTGACTTACTTACACTTTCCAACTCTAATTGCTCTTTGTCTCTATCTGTTAGGAAGAAGCCAGCCCCAGGACCCAGGAAGGAGGACTCACCACCGCCTGTTACACAGCAACGGCACTCAACAAAACAATGCACCTCCTCTTTCACTTTCCCCTGCTGAAATTAGCCACGTGGCACATTGTTGGTATTTTCTTATAATCATTTCTTTCAGTTACACACCTGAAGGAAGACAGGTCAGGGCCTGGAGACAGCATGAGCCACTGGGTCTCACCAGCTCCAGCAGCAGGTAGGTCCTAAGTAAACAGAGGACGAGGCAGCACCTGCAGGAGGGGCTCCGTGGATGCTGACAGCATATCTAGTCCCACACCAGGGCTTCCAGGGAGATGGACTGCTTAATGGTGATGAGGACTAACAAGGACTTTCTGACTCCTCTATGCAGACTTCACAGCAATTTTATGTCTGGGCATAGATTTGTCCTGGCTGTTGATCTGTGAGACAGCATACATGGCCTGAAGACGAGAAGGAGGCCAACAACAGGAACCAAGACTGTTCTCCGGAACTGGTCTATAATGGAAGTAGCTTTGCATCATGATGGGTCACTGGACACACCACCACTGCAAGATGGAGTCAGTGTAGGCTGCTGCTACTCGGGCTGAATCCCGGTGAGCTTACATAGACTCTACTGGGCCAGCCTAGGGTATGGCAGGCATGGCAAGTATTGCACCGGCTCTTGGTATGTGGCACCACTGAGCAGTTTCTATTAACCTGGTATGGCCAGCAGCTATCTACAGAAAATGGTGCCTATGACAAGCACTGAAGGTGCACCCCTGTCCAAACATCTGACACCCCTCTTTTAGATAACTTTACCATAATATCAGCTCAAAAATACAAGTCATGCCATTAATCTTTTAATTAACACATTACCGTGCTTGAGGAAGGACGTTGGGACATACCAGGTTAATAAAAACTGCTCAGTGGAGTTTCATGCCCAGGGCCGGTGCAGTACCCTAGATATGCCACCGCAGTGGAGGCTTGTATGTTGCTATGATGTTGAACAGGTTTCAGCAAAGTTTCCAGATTAAGACGAACTAGAAGGAAAGACCTGGCAATCTACTGCTGAAATCAGCCAACAAAAACCCCGTGGATCACAAAGATCAGATCTGCAACTGCTCATGGGTATGGCACAGTACTGGGCAGCATTTCCTTCCATTGTGCATGGGGGTCACCATGAGTCAGAGACAACTTGACAGTAGCTAACAACAACCACAAACAAGGAGTAATCAGCCTGGGATTTCAGTATTGGGCTGTTAGGAAAGACGATCACACAGAGATCTGCACTTGGTGTTCATTCTCCCAGAACCATGTGCTCAAGTGTCCACTCTGCAGATATTCCTTCTTCTCCTGAGAACGCTGGCACTGTTAGCATAAGGAACTAATGTAGCTATTCTGCTCGGAGTGCTCTTTGAGACTGCCTCCGCCACTGCAAAGGAGAGTAACACGACAGCATGGTTCAGAGGCTCTCAGAAAATACAACACAAGTACAACATAATTATAAACATGTCTGGTCATGAAAAAAGACCCCATCAAAAGAAACAAAAGGAAGAATATTCTTCTCTTTATTCTGGGATAGCACAAAGGTGTCAAGGAGCTAGGGGTACCATCCCTCCCCCCAGGACGGTCATGGGGATCTAATGAGCTGATGTGCGGCCTTGGAGTTCCAGAATCGTGCAGGTGGTGACACCAGTGAGGGGCATCAGGGCATGGGTACAGGTCTACAGGACATCTGTGGTGTGGTGTTAGTCGCCCACCACTACTGTAGCTGTGGCTGTTGTATTTGACAGTGAGCCTGACACCTGCCCTGGGACAGAGCTGGATTGAGCAGCCCTGTGGTCACGGACATGTCTAATTTAAGTACTGTGTTTTGAAACTAGTCTATATTGAGTAGCTGATTTCATATAGCTCTTGAAAACAGGAAGCAAATGCTCAAATTTCAAAGAACTATCTGGCAATCAACCCATAAAGAATAACAATCCTAGATTGTTAAGTGTGAGGGGAAAAACCCTCAGAAATTTCAATGGTAAAGTCTTTTTTTTTCACCCTATAGTTTGTCAGCGTTACTGCAGCAGACATAGGGAAGAGGGAAGTTTTAAGGTTACCTGAGCAAATAAATAACTGAAAAATTCCTAAGTACCTCTTCTCAAGAGAAAGGTGGCATGTTGATATATCACTTTATTTACAACTTGCAACACATTTTCAAGGAAGGGACACAGAAAGGATCATTCTGTAAAGGCAATTACCCTCTTAAATGCTAATATATTCATCACGTTGAATGTGAAAGGAGAAAATGAAAGTCATCTTCTTTCCCACACAGATATTTTATAGCACACAGGGATGTGGTGAGTACACTGTGGTTTGGCTGAGGAGCCTCTGCAGAAAGCAGGACTTCTGCCCAGGGCAACTCCATGCATAGGACACCCAAGATGGCAGCTCGCAAAACCCATGATAGCTTCACACTGAAGAAAACTCTAAATGAAGTCCTGCTAGCTTCAGATTTGGGGGTATTAAATCCAAATTCATGTTACAAAACTCAGTTTGTACTAAGCTAAGTAGATAACTGAGGCAGTAAGCGGACCCATGCAAGCTGTTGTGGGTTGAGCTATCTAGCTGAGCCACCCATGAGCTTACAGGCCTCCAGTACTCAGATGAAATGGATGGTACTTGTCCTCACGCAAATGTTCACACCCAGAAGGACATACTGACATATTCACTTGGACTTAACGATTTGACAGTCTTCTCAACCTCGGTTTGTATCCTTGAAATACAACAAGATGGAATGGCATTTGGGGAATAACCCCCTGGATAAAGAGTGCTCTCAGACGTTTCTTCTTCTGTGTGGAAAGGGCAGCAGTGACCGCCTAACCTGAAACCTCTCTCTAGAGAGTTCCATCAAATCAGCTGGTAGGACTTACACAGTTCTGATATAGGGGAGGCCATCCCTGGGTGGCACAAAGGGTTTAAGTGCTCAGCTGCTACCCAAAATGTTGGTGGTTTGAGTCCATCCAGAGGCACCTTCATAGAAAAGCCTGGTGATCTACTTTGGAAAACTCGGCCCTTAAAAACCCTGTGGAACACAGTCATATGGAGCTTTGTGTATATATATATGGAGCACCATAGGGTAGCCATGAGTCGGAGTCAACTCCATGGCAACCATTTTTTGTTTGTTTTTTAATAACGGGTGAATGACGTGCACATTCATCCACAAAATTCAAATGTCAGATCTAAATGCTTTAGGTCCTTCCTTTCCGAATACATCTCGTGATGTGATAAATGGGCACTAGAATCACTCACTTTGAGCTCACAGAAAACCCCCACCAATTCCAATGATGTACCCAAACCCAGAAGTCAGATGACAGCCTCTGAAGAACTGCTGAAAGTGAGGTGAACCTCACCAGAGGTGATCTTCCCTCTGTGCAGAGAATGAGAGAACATTTCACCCTCACAACAGAAAGGAGCTGTTTGGTAAAGTGAGCTTCCCCTTCTCCCTCTCTCTCTCTTTAATTAAACTGTCCTCAGACAACACTCTCCCAGCACAGCAGAGCTCAGGCCTTCAAATGATTCTGTGGCTGTGAAGAAACAGTCATAAAACAACTCTCTTAAACAAATAAACAATTCATCTCTTGAACTTTATGTTCCTGATCTCTATCAACATTAATCACATTCAAAGTTTTGTCGTTAAAACCTGAAAGGAAAGAATGGGAGAGAAGGAAGGAAAGGAAAATAAACTCCTTGGTCCAGTTAAATTTTGAAACACAGAGCAGCTGAAAGCCCACCTCTTCCATCACAAAGACTTCGGGAAGCTGTGGATGTTGTGGGATGGCTGCAGTCACAATTCCAACTCTGAACCATGAAACCACTAGCGAACCTAACAGTCACTTCAACGCTAGGAAATTAAACCTCACCCAGATCTGACAGAAAGGCCACAAAGGGGGTTGGAAGTGCTTCATGCGTACATTCATGTCTTCTGTTTACCAAAAAAAAAAAAAAACCCAGAAGCACAAATGTGAGTGGCCCAAGGCAGTAGCCCAGAGAAAAATGAATCATCGCTTCATGGCTGCAAGACTGAAGAGGAGGAAGTGCAGAGGGCAGAATCACCTAGCATGTGGGTTTTGTCTCCCATTGTCCTCTGGTCAGCTCCAAAACAGCCATCAAGAGGAGTAAAAACCAAGCAGCCCTCTTACAGCTGGACATGGAGCAAGAAGTTAACAAAACCCATCCATCTTTTTACCTGCTGTCTGTAGCTGTTATTTTTCCCTTTCTCAAAATCTAGATTCCCTCCAGATCTGAACTGACTTTATTATCTTTTCACATCACAAATGAAATGCTCTGTTCCAAGGAGATCTGTGTCAGCATGGGGTTGCAGAGGCCCTGGGCGTCTCTCATAGCACTGGGGGTAAGATGGCCATCCAGGAACCAGGCCAAGCATCACTGTGTATTCCATGTATATCCTGCTTACAGTGTTGGAACTTTCATGATTTATAAAAGTTAGTGAGATGATGCACCTTTTTCCTTGACTGGTTGCTGTTGTTGTTAGAAACGCTGCTGATTGCTTTCTGGCTGGAAGCCGTTTCTGCTGGTAGTCAGAGAGAACTTCTCAAGCAATGAAAGCCAGCTGGGGCGCTATACCTTTGAGGAGACAATGAGGTCTGCACTCCCAGGGCTAATGTGGCCAAGGTGTTCATGCCCAACTGTAAATATCGTAGCTCATGCAAGGTAGGTCCACCAACTCAAACCCTTCCCTGAATCGGACCCTTGTTAGTCAAGGGAGGAAGAAAATACTCATTTAAGCAAATGTCTTATGGCTTAGATATTTAAAATAGGCTTTCATCCTTATCCATAATGCTAAAGCAACCTTAGAAATTGTAAGCTCTGCTAATTTAATAGCCCTTTCCCTAGAAAGAAAGAGCAACTGAAAGTCTCTATCAGGACACATCTCATTTCTGGGGCGCATCCTCCAACACGTTGGAAGTCTTTAGTGTATGTCTTCCTGGTAAGGTTTGTAAGTTGACACTGTCACAGAGAAACAAACAAAAGTGGACTGAACATAAATCGTTCCAGGTCTATTGTTACATAATATATCAGAGATATGGAAACAGCACTTCCGCTGCCGGGAGTAAGAGAAACTCCAAAGCATTTAACTGCTTTAATGGGAAAAAAATGTTACACACTTTCTGGAATGAAATCCTAAGCTATTGATTGAAACATTAAAATCCTAAGTTATCTTTATACCAGTCAAGGGCTTGAGACCAGGGGGTTTCAGAGGATATCACCCATGTGTTTGTTAAAAGACACCTATCTACTGCAGAGAGCACTGGGATCTTCTCTGAGGTGTCTTTGATGCGAACGAATTGTAAACCCGTGGGTCCCCGCCCCTGGGGTATTATATAGATACTCACAGGACCATCAGCTTCATATGATGTTTTTAGTCTTTTGGATGTCAGTAAAATTGCATTTTTTCTGATGTTATGTCTGTAGCAATTAATGACAACTAGCATTCCCTTTCTCAAAACTGGCAAGGAATATGCTTGCAATGTTGCACGTGTAAAGACTCAAACTTAAGCAATAGGTCCTGGGATGCAAAAAAAAAAGAGGGGGGAGGGATGGGAATGGGGTTTATTTGGCTAAATGAGTATGTTTTGCTCCCTGGATCACACCACACCCTTTCTCCTAATTGTGCATTGAAAAGTTGGCTACAAAAGTACAAAGTATGTGATTATTTTGTAGCAAAAAATAAAAATCTCCCTGAATCTGTACTGGCTAGAACTTCTGGACAAGCATCCAAATTTTAAATTCAGGTTTAATTATAGTATATCTTATTTTGTAAAATAAAGACACGAGATAATTGGGGTTTTGTTACCTAAATAGACTTAAGTTTTAAACCATCCATTGAAATACAAGAAATATTATGGACTACATAATGTAAAGCCAATTTTTTTATGGTTTCCAATTATGCCATAAATAATTCAGCTCCAAACATTCTTTCTCCTTCTATAATTTAAAAAAATAAGTGCAAACTTGATCAGAGAGGACAGTCGTTGCCATATACTGGATCCCGTATACTGAAACTGGAGGCAGTGGGGCCAAGATATAGGCAGATCTACAGTTGATCCTGAGTCTCCTTTAGCTTCATGGGGAACTCTGTGTGAATGCTGTAAGGGTGCATATGCTCATATCTCTGGAGAGAAAAGTCTATTCTTCCTTCATGCTAACCAACCCCCCCAAAAAATTGCTGTCAAGTTAATTTTGACTCACAGCAACCTTATAATATGACAGAGTAGAACTGCCTCATAGGGTTTCCAAGTTGTAAACCTTTCTGGGAGCAGACTGCCACTTCTTTCTCCCCCAGAGCGGCTGGTGGGTTCAAACTGCCAACCTTTTGGTTAGCAGCCAAGCACTTTAACCACTGTTCCCCAAGGGGTCCCTAAACTTAAAGTAGGGTAAGAACCCCTCAGCACTTTCTTTCAGTATAACCATTTCAGTAACTGATATTGTTCTCTATTTTCTTTATTACTTCCATTTTTTAATAGACATTATTTTTTAGAGCAGTTTTAGGTTACAGAAAATTAAGCAGAAAGTACAGAGAGTTCTCATGTACTCCCTCTCCCCCCTGCACACAGTTTCTCCTATCATTGTGATTCTTGTTGTTAGTTGCCGTCAAGTAGGCTCTGACTTATGGTGACTTTAGGTATAACAGAACAAAACATTACCAGGTTCTGCAGCATCTTCACAATCTTTGGTATGTTTGTGGGGTACACTTATTACAATTAGCGAACCAATATTGATACATTATTATTAACTAAAGTCCATAGTTTACATTAGGGTTCACTCTTTGTTTTGTACAGTTCTATAGGTTTTGACAAATGCATAATGCCATGTTTCCACCATAACCATACTCTGCAGAAGGGTTTCACTGCCCTAAAGATGCCCTGTGCTCCACCTATTCATGCCTCTCCTCTCACCCCTGAATCCCTGGCTACCACTGATCTTTTTACTCTCATTATAGTTTTGCCTTTTTCAGAATGTCATATAGTTGGAATCAAACACCATGTAGCCTTTGTAGATTGGCTTCTTTCACTAATACCGCATATTTTTATCCTTTATTTATTATTCAACAAATATCTATTGAGCAGCTACTTAGGATCCAACGGTAGATAAACCAGACATATCCCCTGCCTTCAGAGTTGTTTGGGCTAATTTGGAGATGCAGATGGGAAGAGATGCTATGGAAGAAATTCAATTTTCTGGGACAGCAGATAGGAGTTTCTATCTCAATCCAGGATATCAGGTAAGGACTACTGAGCAAGTTTTGATGTTTCAATACACTGCAATTTTTATCCTTAATGATCCAGAAGTTGTTCCTTCTTTGACCAGTGAGAGCCTCTTCAAGCTGGCTCCTGAGTCCTTTCAACCCTACCCCAGTAGTCTTTGAGAGTAGTCTTGATTTCTTGAATGAAAGCAATTGTGGGCTTATCTTGTACATTTCCCACCCAGATCTGGAATTAGCCAATCCTCTAAGAAGGTCTGATTTCTTTTTTCAGGCGATGATGCTTAGAGACCACAGTCTGCAAAACTCTGTATTTTTAAAATAATTAAAAGAAACTCAAACTTTGTTAGGTTTAATTTCCAAAAATCATATATTAAATATAGTGTCACAGGAGACAACATGAGTAAATAGAAAGAAAATGGATGGATTTGAATCCCAACTCAAAGCCCACCAGTTTCAAATCACTGAACCTCTCTTAGATTATTTCCTCATGTCTAAAATGGGGATAGAGTTACCTCCTCCAGGATTGTAGTTGAGACTGAATGAAGAGATGTACCTAAAGTAGCTGGTACTTCCTATGTGACTGTAGATAGCACAGCTCACTGGATTTAAAAGGCCACCAGCTGTGTAAAAATGGCTCAGTGGGGCATTTGACCTCCTTTAACTTCACAAAGGGGTAGAGAGAATCAAGACCAACAGCCCAAGGCTGATTCCTTTGAGGCAGAAGTCAGACATACCTCCTTTCTCCAACCTTTTTACTAATTCTGACACCAGTTGTCCCTCCCATGGCACTTTCTACTTCTCTGCTGGGTTCAATAATTTGTTGCAGTGGCCACACAGAAGTCACAGACCATACTCACAGTTATGGGGTTTATTAGGGAAGTAACAGGTTACAATTTAGGATCATGAATGACTCAGTATACAGTTCTCCCACCAGGACAGCCTCTTCTCAGTTGCATCCACAGGCAGACCTCTCTCTAGCCGTTGGCCTCTTGGCCCTCCAGCCCCTCAGCCCGGCCTCTGGCCTGCTCAGGCAAGTGTTACAAAGCTCTTTAGCCCTGCCAATAAGTGCCCAGCACGCTACTCCATCAGAAAGCTTCCTGCCTGAAGGCGCTCAGCTCTCTCACTACATGGGTGGATAAGCCTAGCTCCACCAACAAGTACCTGGAGGCACTCTACTCTGCTAGGAAGCCTCCTACCAGAAGGCTCTCAGCTCTCTTGCTCCTTGAGTCTGCACGTGCAGTGTAGCTGCCTTGCTCCTTGGGCTGGAAAGCCCACTGAACTTTTTCATGCTGATTTTTTGGTTGTTTCTGCTGCTGCTGCTTCTCGCCATCTCATGTTGTGTTCAGTGTTACAGCTCTCTTTCTCTGTCTCCTGGGTCTAGGAGATTCTCAGTGCAGGGACCCCAGGTCTAAAGGAAGCACTCTGCTCCCATCTCTTCTTGGCGGTAGTAGCGACCTTCTTTTTGCCTCTGAGGTGTCTCCTTTTAAGTTTAATGGGATAGAAAAACTGACCAATCTCCTCATTAAGTTTCCATATACCTTATTTGCATGACCCCACCCCCACAAGGGTGCCATGCACCTTATTTGCATTATTGGCAAGCTGTCCAATCCCCTTTGTGGGCCCCAAGCACTTTATTTGTATATAGTCCCACCCAATCTTTTGGTAGGAGTTACAAGACTGTGGCTAGAAATGCCATATAAAAGCAATCAGTCATACAGCAGGCCACCCCTTGGCTTTTCTAGCCATGGTTCTTTCCTACTTGGAGGATAACTGCCTCCTACCAATCATTTTGCCAGTGGAAAATAGTCATTAACAGTTAGTCCTTCAGTAGGGCAAAGAGTCCTTAGGCTGAGGTTCCTTAGGTATCAGCCACTGAGGTCTGCTGCAGGTATCCATCTGATCTGGTCAGGTTCTCCAAAAGTCATCTTAGCTTAACCCTTTCTGGACTCTGATAAAATTTAACTGAGAGAAGATTATTCCCTTGCTCTGAGCCTCATGAGGTATCAGCATAGCAAAACCTTTAAGGGACTTTAGGTTCAGTCACTGTACTCCAGTCCAGCAGTGCCTCCCCCTTAGTCCACTCTTTCACAGTTACTGCTTCTACAGTTACAGTTTTTACAATCACAATTAATTCTGATAACAATTGACACTCACAACTGAATCATATAATCCTATCAGCATTTCCACCTACCCTCTCTTCCTCAGACCCACCAGGAAAAGAGGAATATATTCAGTGGGGTTATTTCATTCTCCCCTCATTTTGAGCGTAAGCACACAGTGGCATCACTAGGGTTGGTGTCACCCAGTGCAGTAACTTATGGTGTCACCATCCCCCATGCTAATAACCACAGTGTTATAGCTAAAACAACAGAAATTTTAACAAAATCAGCAACTATAAAAACACCACAACAATGAAAACAACAGCGTGTGATTGTAGTGTGTGCAAACTAAACCACATGATTTGAAGCGTCTTTGTAATTGGGTAATAATGACAGCTCTGAAGGGAGAGCATTAGAAGGTTCAAAAAGTAAATTATCATAGAATCTTAGCCTTGTAAGTATATTGATACATGTAAACCGGGCTTACAAAAATTTTTGTTGTTGTTATAACTAACTGCAGGGATATTTTTATAAAAAATAATAAATTTCTGCTGAAACACTGCACAAAAATTTTATAGACACTCATTTTGGTGTTACCCCCTCTGACAATGTCACCTGGTGTGGTTGACAACCCCCACATCTCCCTAGTGATGCCATTGTAAGCACACTCACGAAAGGATGTAAGCTAGCCAATTCATGCCTTTATCTCTCTTCATTTTAGATAGCCAGTGCTGAAGTTGCCCATCACTATCAAAGCAGTACTCTGAGGAGCCAAGCATGTTCCTTGATCTGAAGAATCTTCTGGTTCAGTTGGAACTTTGAACATCTGCATCCATAAGAAAGGTCCAGTTCAGAGCAAGCCATTAAACTGAAGCAATCTACACCAGTTCACAGTGTCAAACATCTTTCTCTTCATTCGGCCTGGTTGTGGTCAGTTCATCCCTAGCCCCCGTGGACTAGGTCAGCAGGCACTAACTGTAGGCTCAGGAGTCCACACAACTCCCTACACTTCAGACCATCTATCCCCATCTCTCTCTCATCCCTAGCCCATGGGTGCCAATTGGTGCCAATGGAACATATCCAAACCCAATCCATCTCTTCATTGCTGCACCTCCCCCACTTCCATTCATTGCGTGGTCCCAGGTGGTCACCTTAAGCAAGCGTATTAGGCTGTCTACTTGCTGGCTCCCTTTAACTTCCGGTCCTGGAAGAGTGTTCTTCTGATGGGCACAGACTTTACCTGTCTTGATGCATCTAACTGCAAACCACTTGCTCGAAATTCAAAAAGCAAAAAAGTCTTTTTTTTTTTCCTGCAGGCCACTTCTTCAATGAAAATTTCCTGCTCTCTCAGCAGTTCTGAGAGGGTCAGCATGTCTTTCAAATGCAAATTTCCTGACTCCTGACTTTCTGGGTGAGGCTCAGTTGTTTTTTTTTTTTTTTTTAATTGTTGTAGTTTAAATGAAGTTTACATTTCAAGTTAGTCTCTCATACAAAAATTTATACATACATTGTTATGTGACCATAATTGTTCTCACCTTACTGTGACAGCACCCTCCCCCTTTCCACCTGATCCCCCATGTCCATTCAGCCAGCTCCTAACCCTCTCTGCCTTCCCATCCCATCTCCAGACAGAAGCTGCCCATTTAGTCTCTTGTATCTACTTGAGCTAAGAGGCACATTCCTCATGAGTATCACTTTATGTCCCACTGTCCAGCACAATCTCTGTCTGAAGAGTTGGTCTCGGAAATTATTTTAGTTCTAGGCTGATAGAGAATCAAGGGGCCATGCTTTCCAGGGTAACTTCAGTTTCAGTCAGACCATTAAGTCTGGTCGTCTTACTAGAATTTGAGTTCTGCACCCTACCTTTCTCCTGCTCCATTGGGATTCTCTGTTGTGTTCCCTGTCAGGGCAGTCATTGGTGGTAGCCAGGCACCATCTAGTTCTTCTGGTCTCAGGCTGATGAAGTCTCTGGTTTATGTGGCCCTTTCTGTCTCTTGGGCTAATACTTTCCTTGTGTGTTTGGTGTTCTTCATTCTTTACTCCAGGCAGTTGGGACCAAGTTATGCATCTTAGATGGCCACTTGCAAGCTTTTAAGACCCCATACACCACTCACTGAAGTAGGAGGAAGAACATTTTCTTAATCAGCTTTGTTATGCCAGTTGACCTAAATGTCCCCTGAAAGCATGGTCCCCAGATCCCTACCCCTGCTACCATGTCCCTCAAAATGTTTGATTGTATTCAAGAACCTTCTTAGCTTTGGTTTAGTCCAGTTGTGCTGGCATCCCCTGTAGTGTGTGCTGTCCTTCCCTTCACCTAAGATAATTCTTGTCTACTATCTAGTTAGTGAATAACACTCACCCTCTCTCCCCACCCTCATAACCATCAAAGAATGTTTTCTTCTGTGTTTAAACCTTTTCTTGAGTTCTTAGAATAGTAGTCTTATACAATATTTGTCCTTCTGTGACTGATGAAATTCATTCAGCATAATGTGCTCCAGATTCCTCCATGTTATAAGATGTTTCACAGCTTCAACATTGTTCTTTATCATTGCTTAGTATTCCACTGTGTCAATATATCATAATTTGTTTATCCGTTTGTCCGCTGGTGGGTACCTAGGTTGTTTCCATCTTTTTGCTATTGTGAACAGTGCTGCAATGAACATGGGTGTGCATATATCTATTCCTGTGATGGCTCTTATTTCTCTAGGATATACTCCAACGAGCAGGATAGCTGGATCATACGGTATTTCTATTTCTAGCTTTTTAAAGGAAGCGCCATATCGATTTCCAAAGTGGTTGTACCATTTTACATTCCCACCAACAGTGTATAAGTGTTCCAGTCTCTCCACAATCTCCCCAGCATTTGTTAGTTTGTGTTTTATGGATTAATGCTAGCCTTGTTGGGGTGAGATGATATCTCATTGTAGCTTTGATCTGCATTTCTCTAATGGCTAATGATCGTGAGCATTTCTTCATGTGTTTGTTAGCCGCTTGAAAATCTTCCTTGGTGAAGCACCTGTTCACATCCTTTGCCCATTTTGTAATTGGGCTATTTATCTTTTTGTTGTTGAGGTTTTTCAGTATCTTGTAGATTTTAGACGTTAGATGCTGATAAGATTTGTCATAGCCAAAATTTTTGTCCAAGTCTGTAGGTTGTCTTTTGACTCTTTTGGTGAAGTCTTCTGATGAGAGTTAAGTGTTGGATTTTTAGGAGTTCCCATTTATCTAGTCTCTATTCTGGTGATTGCGCATTGTTACTTATGGTTCGTATTGTGTTTATGCCATGTATTAGGGCTCCTAGTGTTGTTCCTGTTTTTTCTTCCATCATCTTTGTTGTTTTCAATTTTATATTTAAGTCTTTGATGCAATTTGAATTAGTTTTCCTGCATGGTGTGAGGTATGCATCTTGTTTCATTTTTTTGCAAATGGATATCCAGTTATGCCAGCACCATTTGTTAAAGAGACTCTCTTTTCCCCGACTAATGGACTTTGGGACTTTGTCAAATATCAGCTGCTCGTAGGTGGATGAATTTATGTCTGGATTCTCAATTCTCTTCCATTGGTCTATACAACTGTTGTTGTACCAGCACCAGGCTGTTTTGACTACCATGGCTATATAATAGGTTCTAAAATAAGGTAGTGTGAGGCCTCCCACTTTGTTCTTCTTCTTGAGTAATGCTTTACATATTCAGGGTCTCTTCCCTTTCCATATGAAGTTGGTGATATATTTCTCCATCTCATTAAAAAATGCTGTTGGAATTTGGATCGGGAGTGCATTGTGTCTGTAGATCGCTTTGGGTAGAATTGACATATTCACAATGTTGAGTCTTCCTATCCATGAACAAGGTATGCTTTTCCACCTATGCAGGTCTCTTGGTTTCCTGCAGTAGTGTCTTGTAGTTTTCATTGTATAGGTCTTTTACATCTCTGGTTAGATTTATTCCTAAATGTTTTATCTTCTTGGTGACTATTGTAAATGGTATTGTTTTGTTGATTTCCTCTTCGAGGTTCTTTTTGTTGGTGTAAAGGAATCCAACTGATTTTTGTATGTTTATCTTGTATGTTTATCCTGAAACTTTGCTGAAATCTTCTATTAGTTCCAGTAGTTTTCTTGTGGATTCTTTGGGGTTTTCTGTGTATGAGATCATATCATCTGTAAATAGAGATACTTTGACTTCTTCCCTATCAATTTGGATGCCTTTTATTTTTTTTCTAGCCTAATTACTCTGGCTAGGACCTCCAGCACAATGTTGAATAATAGTGGTGATAAAGGGCATCCTTGTCTGGTTCCCGTTCTCAAGGGGAATGCTTTCAAAGTCTCTCCATTTAGGATGATGTTGGCTGTTGGCTTTGTATAAATGACCTTAATTATATTGAGGAATTTCCCTCTATTCCTATTTTATTGAGAGTTTTTATCATGAATGGGTGTTGGACTTTGTCAAATACCTTTTCTGCATTGATTGATAAGATCATGTGGTTCTTGTCTTTGGTTTTATTAATGTGATGCATTGCATTGATTATTTTTCTAATGTTGAACCATTCCTGCAAACCTGGTATAAATCCCACTTAATCCTGGTGAATTATTTTTTTGACATATTGTTGAATTCTATTGGCTAATATTTTGTTGAGGACTTTTGCATCAATGTTCATGAGGGATATTGGTCTATAATTTTCTTTTTCTGTGGTGTCTTAACCTGATTTTGGTATCAGGGTTATGCTGGCTTCTAGACTGAGTTTAGGAGTATTCCATTCTTTTCTATGCTCTGAAATACCTTTAGTAGTAGTGGGGTTAACTCTTCTCTGAAAGTTTGGTAGAATTCTCCAGTGAAGCCATCTGGGCCAGGGCTTTTTTTTGTTGTTGTTGGGAGTTTTTGAATTACCTTTTCAATCTCTTCTTTAGTTATGGGCTTATTTAGTTGTTCTACAACTGTTTGTGTTAATTTAGGTAGGTAGTGAGTTTCTAGAAATTTGTCCATTTCCTCTAGGTTTTCAAATTTGTTAGAGTACAATTTTTCATAGTATTCTGTTATGACTCTTCTAATTTCAGTTGGGTCTGTTGCAATACTGCCCATCTCATTTTTTCTACTGGTTATCTGCTTCCTCTCCTGTTTTCTTTTGTCAGTTTGGCCAGTGGTTTATCAATTTTGTTGATCTTTTCAAAGAACCAGCTTTTGGTCTTGTTAAATCTTTCAATTGTTTCTCTATTCTCTATTTCATTTAGTTCTGCTCTAATTCTTATTATTTCCTTTCTTCTGGCACCTGAGGGATTCTTTTGGTGCTCTCTTTCTACTTGTTCCAGTTGTAAGGTTAATGTTTTGATTATGGCCCTTTCTTCTTTTTGGATGTGTGCATTTATTGCTATAAACTAACCTCCAACTACTGCTTTTGCTGCCCACAGGTTCTGGCCGGATGTATTTTCATCCTCATTTGATTCTATGAATTTCTTTATTCCATCCTTGATTTCTTCTATAACACAGTAGGTTTTGAGCAAGGTGTTGTTCAGTTTCCATGTGTTTGATTTTTTTTTTTTCCTTGCTTTTTCTGTTGTTGATTTCTACTTCTATGGCTTTATGGTCGGAAAAGATGCTTTGTAATATTTGATGCTTTGGATTTTGTTAAGGCTTGCTTTATGGCCTAATATGTGGTCTATTCTGGAGAATGTTCCATGTGTGTTGGAAAAGAAAGTATACTTGGCTGCTGTTGGGTGGAGTGTTCGGTATACATCTAAGAGATCAAGTTGGTTGATAGTGGCATTTAGCTCTTCCATGTCTTTGTTGAGCTTCTTTCTGGATGTTCTGTCCTTCACCAAAAGTGGTGTGTTGAAGTCTCCTACTACTATGGTGGAGCTGTCTATCTCTCTTTTCAGTGCTGTTAGAGTTTGTTTTATGTATTTAGGAGTGCTGTCATTGGGTGAGTAAATATTTATTATAGTTATGTCCTCCTGGTGTATTGACCCTTTAATCTTTATATAGTGTCCTTCCTTATCCTTTGTGGTGGATTTTAGTTTAAAGTCTATTTTGTCCAAGACTAATATTGCCACTCCTGCTCTTTTTTGAGTGTTGTTTGCTTGATATATTTTTTTCCATCCTTTGAGTTTTAGTTTGTTTGTGTCTTTAAGTCTAAGTGTGTCTCTTGCAAGCAGCATATAGACGGATCTTGTTTTTTTTATCCATTCTGCCACTCTCTGTTTATTGGTGCATTTACTCCATTTACATTCAGTGTAATTATTGATAGGTATGAGTTTAGTGCTGTAATTTTGATGTCTTTTTTGTGTGTTGTTCACAGTTTCCTTGTTCCACTTAATTTTTTGTGCTGCGTTGTTTTTCTTTATGTATTTTCTTTTCATCTTTTTCATTGTTGACTTGTGTTTGCTTAGTATTTATATTTTTCTAGTTTTTTTTTTTAATTTGACTTGTAGGATTTTTAGTTTTCTTTGTGGTTACCTAATATTTACCTCTATTTTTTGAATTTTATACCAGCCTTTTATTTCTTTATATCTGCTCGACTTCCTCTCCATATGCAAAGTCTATGCCTACATTTTTTTTAGTCCCTCTTTTTTGTTTTAATGTTGTCATCTTTTACATTTTGACATCTGTTTCCTTATTTTCAGTGTTTTAGCTTTGATTTATTTTTTGACTTCCCTATCTGGGTTGGTATCTGGTTGCTCTGTCCCGTGTTCTAGTCTTACGTTGTTATCTGATGTTACTGGTTTTCTAACTGGAGGACTCCCTTTAGTATTTCTTGTAATTTTGGTTTGGTTTCTTCAAATTCCCTAAACTTTTTTTTATCTGGAAATGCCCTAATTTTGCCATCATATTTGAGAGACAGTTTTGCTGGATATAGAATTCTTGGCTGGCAGTTATTTTTCCTTCAAGGCTTTATATATGTCATCCCATTGCCTTCTTGCCTGCATGGTTTCTGCTGACTAGTCCAAGCTTATTCTTATTGACTCGCCTTTGTAGATGACTTTTCGTTTATTCTTAGCCACTCTTAAAATTCTCTCTTTATCTTTGGTTTTGGGAAGTTTAATATGTCTTGGTGACTTTCTTTTGGGATCTACCTTATGTGGGGTTCAATGAGCATCTTGGATAGATATCTTGTCATCTTTCATGACATCAGAGAATGTTTCTGCCAACCAATCAACAATTCTCTCTGTATTTTCTGTTCTCCAAGCTCCCCCCAACCCCCCCACCCCCCACGACCCAGTCGTTCTGGTACTCCAATCACTCGTAGGTTATTCCTCTTGATAGAGTCCCACATAATTTTCAGGGTTTCTTTATTTTTTTAAATCCTTTTATCAATTTTTCCTCAAATAAGTTGCTGTCAAGTGCTTTGTCTTCATTCTCACTAATTCTGACTTCCACTGCCTCTATTCTGCTCTTATGACTTTCTATTGAGTTATCTAATTCTGAAATTTTATTGTTAATCTTCTGGATTTCTGATTATTGTCTCTCTATGGATTCTTGCAGCCTGTTAAATTTGTCACTATGCTCTTCTCTAATTCTTTTTAATTTCCTCTATTGCGTGTTCTGCATTTTGCTTAATTTCCTTCCTAATTTCTTGAAGAGTTCTATATATTAATCTTTCATATTCTGCCTCCAGTAATTCCAAGAGATTTTCCTTCTCTGGAAAACTTCTAGATTCTTTATTTTGGGAGCTTGCTGAAGCCATCATGGTATTGCCTTTTTATGTGATTTGATATTGACTGTTGTCTCTGAGCCATCAACAAGTTATTATATTTATTTATTTTATGTTTGCTTCCTGTGTCCTAGCTTCTTGTTTTCTTTTGATAGCCCAAATAGGCTGCTCCTATGAGCTAGTTTGATTATTCGCACCGTTGAAGCTCTAATGTCCTGTCACTAGATGGTTAGATCTGTTACTAGGTATGTGAGCTCAGGAGTCCACCCACTCCTCCTGCATGGACTCAGCTCAGGTGACCAGGTAGATAGCCACTGAGTGTGTGGTGTAGACTCTCACCTACAGTCCTAGACTGGCATGGGTGATTGGTGTAGGCACAGGCATCTAGCTGCAGCAGGGGGAGACACTCTGAGCAAAGCAGGGGATTGACGGCCACCCCAGAGTGTCCAGGAGGAAGGAATGCCCCTGTCCCCTGGAGCATGTAGGTGGGTGGGTTTTCCAGCCAAACTATGAGCACCCGGTGCTGTTGGCTGTAAGGACTGGGAGGCATCTCTTATTCTTGGGCCCCTATCACAGGTGGCTAGGTGGTGTGGGTGGAGCCCCCAGTCCTCAGGCCCCTGATGTCGGTAGGTGATGGCCCTGCTTAATGGGCAGAGCAGTGTCAAATGTCACGAACCTGCCACTTCACAGCTGAAACAATCCAAGTTAGACTTCAGGTATATACCCTGTTGTACTGTGGTAATGAGGGCCTATGCTGTTGAAATGGGCCCACAGATGTTTCTGCAGGGGGAAAGGCACTCAAAGTCCGTGGATCCCTTATGCCTGTAACTAGGCAAATGACCTGTGACTACCCTGGGTTCCTGGCTTAGGGGAGCCGGCAGTTTATTTTTTCCCCTGTTTGTTAATTTGTTCAGTCTCCAAGGCCAGGACAATGGCTCAGGGTGTGTGATGAATCCTACTTCTGGCCCAGGGAAATTGGCAATTGCTGAAGCTGGTCCTGGACCCAGTGCGGAGCAGGGAGCGGGGTGGGTAAACGGGACAGATTTTGATCCATGCAGTAGGCTGTACGCAAGTACTTATCTTTTGCCGAGCCAGGGCTGCTTCTCTCTGGTTGTGGGTGGCTGAGTAGACTCTCTGCAGCTGGGTCTTTCCCAGTGTGGAATACTCCTCCCGTGCACCGCTTCTTGCCTGCCTCACGGCTCACCCATGAGCTGCTCAGGCCCGAAAGGCTCGGGCTCTCTCTGGGTGAGGGCTGGCAACTCCTCGCTGCTTCCGAACCATCTCTCCCTCCCCCTGCCACTCAGTCCAGTTCCTCAACTTTGCCTTAGTTGTTCAGGGCTCTTAGATTGTCATATATAAGTGATTCACTTGTGTTTTTGGGTCTTTGTTGTAAGAGGGTCCACCAGAAGCATCTGACTACTCCACCACCCTGGACCTTCCTCCCGGGGCTCAGGTTTTTGACCTAAGCCCCCAATACACTATACTGAAGTCTACGGCATTCAAACCAATAGCCTGTGTTTCTTTTGGGCAAATCCAAGCTCTCCTTTTAGCATATCCAAACAAGAATTTGTTGGAAGCAAAGTTACATGTTCTCCGTAATCTATAACATCCAATATTAATTTCCATCATTCTTTTTATATCTGTTTTACAACACTAGATAGGAGAAACATTCAACATCTATAGTACATTCAAATAACACATAAACCATCTTAAAACATTCCAGTTTCATCTTCTCTTCTCCACACTTTGGCTATGTTCCCATTCATATGCATATGGCCTTGGCATCTATCTGAACCAGCCTGGCTTTTGCCTCAGGCCACTCCACATGAGGCTTTTCTCTACTCAGCTGCAATACAACATCTCTTACTTTCCTTTCAGCCATCACAAACAACAAAAATCAAAGTAACAGTGGCAGGGCCAAGATGGCAGAATAGTCAGATGCTTCCTGTTGTCCCTCTTACAACAAAGACCCAAAAACACAAGTGAATTGATTACATATGACAGTCTAGGAGCCCTGATCATCAAAGACAAAGCTGAAGAGTCAGACTGAGTGGCAGGGGTAAGGAGAGACAATTCAAAAGCAGTGGAGAAATACCAGTTGCGTGGTTGCCAGCACCCTGCCGGCTAAGTCAGCCGGCGCATGCAGGCTGAGGTGAGCAGAAGTGTTCTGGATGTGTCTCAGAGAAATAAATGAAATAGAGAATAGAAAAACAATTGAAAGAGTCAACAAGACCAAAAGTTAGTTCTTTGAAAAGATCGACAAAATCAACAATCCATTGGCCAAACTGACAAAAGAAAAACAGGAGAGGAAGAAAACAACCCAAATAAGAAACAAGATGAGTGATATCATGACAGACCCAACTGAAATAAAAAGAATCATAACAGAATACTATGAAAAATTGTACTCCAACAAATTTGAAAACCTAGAGGAAATGGACAAATTTCTAGAAACACACTACCTACCTAAAGTAACACAAACAGAGGTTAAAAAAAAAAAAAACTAAATAAACCATAACAAAAGAAGATATTGAAGAAGTAATTTAAAAAAAAAAAAAAAAAAACTTCCAACAAAAAAAAAAACCCTGACCCAGACGGCTTCACTGGCGAATTCTACCACACTTTCAGAGAAGAGTTAACACCAGCACTACTAAGGTATTTCAGAGCATAGAAAAGGAAGAATACTCTCAAACTCATTCTATGAAGCCAGCATAACCCTGATACCAAAGCCAGGCAAAGACATCACAAAAAAAGAAAATTATAGACCAATATCCTTCATGAACATAGACACAAAAATTCTCAACAAAATTCTAGTCAATAGAATTCAACAGCATATCAAAAAAAAATTCAACATGACCAAGTAGGATTCATACCAGGTATGCAGGGACGGTTCAACAGTAGAAAATCAATCGATGTAATTCATCACATAAATAAAACAAAAGATAAGAACCACAAGATCTTATCAACTGATGCAGAAAAGGCTTGAAAAAATCCAACACCCACTGCTGATAAAAACTTTCAGCAAAACAGGAGTAGATAGGAAATTCCTGGACATAACAAAGGGCATTTACACAGAGCCAACAGCCTGCATCATTCTAAATCAAGAGAGACTGAAAGCCTTCCCCTTGAAAATGGGAACCAGACAAGGATGCCCTTTATCACCACTCTTATTCAACAATGTGCTGGAGGTCCTATCCAGAACAATAAGGCAAGAAAAACAAATAAAGTGCATCCAAATTGGTAAAGAAGAAATAAAAGTATCCCTATTCACAGATGACATGATCTTATACAAAAAAACTCCCAAAGAATCCACAAAAAAACTATTGGAACTAATAGAAGATTTCAGCAAAGTATCAGGATACAAGACAAACATACAAAAATCAGTTGGATTCTTCCACACCAGCAAAGAGAACTTCAAAAAGGAAATCACCAAATCAATACCATTTACAATAGTGCCCAAGAAGATTAAATACTTAGGAATAAATCTAGCCAGAGATGTAAAAGACCTATACAATGAAAACTACAAGACACTACTGCAAGAAACCAAAAGAGACCTGCGTAGGTGGAAAAACATACCTTTCTCATGGATAGGAAGACTCAACATTGTGAAAATGTCAATTCTACCCAAAGCGATTTACAGATACAATGCAATCCCAATCCAAATTGCAATGACATTTTTTAACAAGATAGAGAAACAAATCACCAACTTCATATGGAAAGGAAAGAGGCCCCGGATAAGTACAGCATTACTCAAGAAGAAGAACAAAGTGGGAGGCCTCACACTATCTGATCTGAGAACATATTATACCACCACAGTAGTCAAAACAGCTGGTACTGGTACAACAACAGACACATAGACCAACGGAGCAGAACTGAGAACACAGATGTAAATCCATCCACCTATGAGCAGCTGGTATTTGACAGAGGCCCAAAGTCTGTTAAATGGGGAAAAGACTGTCTCTTTAACAAACGGTGCTGGCATAACTGGTTATCCATCTGCAAAAAAAAGAAACAGGACTCATACCTCATGCCATGCACAAAAACTAACTCAAAATGGATCAAAGACCTCAATATAAAATCTAAAATGATAAAGATCATGTAAGAAAATATAGAGACAATGCTAGGAGCCCTAACAGCATAAATAGTATACAAACCATAACACCAGAAGAGAAACTAGATACTGGGAGCTCTTCAAAATCAAACACTTATGCTTTTCAAAACACTTCACCAGGACTTCTGGGCAACATGGCACTGTGGTCAGAAGCACCATGCTGTCTCTCTGCAGGAAAGATCAGAAAAACTAAGTCAAACAGAGTCACACATCAATCCTGAAACACTAAACATCAAATGAAGAGATAAAGAACTCAGCCAAGCACCAAATTGAAAAAAAACACTGATGAACAGAAAGCAAGGAGCAATACATGCAGAGGTCCCATATCAGCTACAGCAGCACGGATCCACCATCTTGGACTCCGATCGGAGATCAGCGAACAGGGGGTATGAGAAAGCAGCTTCACAGAGCTTCCAGCAGGAGATAGAACAACTGGTAACCAGCGATACAGGCTTTCCTACCCCCATCCTTCTTCAACCCTTAGCATTGTCTGCTTCCTGCAGTCACTGTCTCTTGGCCAGGAAACACCAGCTTCACCTTGGTGTCACGTGGATTCCACTCACCCACACTGGCCGGCTCCCTGAGTGCCTTTTATTGGCTGCTGGTGTTGCTTTTTTCCACTTCTTTAGATTTCTTCCTTACCTTTCACCTCCTCCCCCTCCTTTTTCTCAAATACCTGGCTCCATGCACCATCTTTGCTTCTTCCTGGAAGGCTGCAAAACACCACTTGACTGTGAAACTGCTTCCCAGCCCTTGCCACCATGCTGGTGGGACCTTTGGGGCTTTTTTGTTTGTTTGTTTGTTGGGTCTGATTTGCTCTGCTTTGATTTGTTTGTTTGTTTTCCTTTTCTTTTCTCACCTTGGGAGCCCCTTCTATCTGGGCAGTACCGCATGGCTTGGAAGCTACTCCCTTACTCTGTGCAGATGTACAGAGACATCCTTGGGGGTGTTTCTTTTTTCTTGTTTTTGTTTGTTTCTTTGCTTTGTTTTCTTATCTCTCTTATCCTTTTTTCTCCTTCTTCATTTCCAGTTTCTTGAATTACTCATTTTTTTCTTTTACCCTTTTTCTTTTTTTCCCATTTTTGTTTCTCCTCATTTCTTAGCCACTCATCTCTCCACTCCAATAGCAAGCTCCCTTAGCACTCTTTATTGTTTGTGAGTAGGTTTTTTTGCTCCTGTTCCTCTCTCCTCTCTCTCACCTTTTCCATACCCATCTTAGCTCCACACATCACAGTCTACCCCCTCCTTCCTGCCTACCTGCACTGTGTGTTGAACATTCACTCCCAAGCAGCATAGACACAGCCTACTGGAATCTGCCCTGCACTGATTCCTGGTCCACACTGGCAGCCCTGGTACATACCACAAACAACCCAACCCAGCAAATCCCCTTCAGCTGGACCTGCTGTGATGTACCATACCTGAGTGGCTAATTCTACCCACTGGAGAAGAATGTGAAAAGTATCGTGCCCACAGACAAGTAAACAACAAAGAATGCACAGCCTGCCTGCTCAGACATAACAAAATAAAACAAAAAATCAAGCAAAACAAGCAAAATCTACAATCAAACAATGAGGAAAATAACCACTGAATGCCATGAAGACATCAGACAATATCAAAACATTTACAAAAACAGGACAGAATGGTTCCAATAGGCGTCCAAAATACAACACCAGATGGCATTCCAGTAGACGAAAAGGCACTAGAATTAACTTACAGGGAATTCAAATCTCTAATATTTAGAATTATCTAAGAGTTGAAGCAAAATGCAGGCAAAAATGAGGAAAAATGGACAAATTCATGGAAAAGATAGACAAATTCATGGAAAATACAGACAAAAAAATGGAAGAATTCAAGAAAATATTACAGGAACAAAATGCTAAAATAAATTCACAACTAGAAATCATACAAAAACAACAATTCGAAATCCAAAAGATAAACAACAAGATTTCAGAAATGGACAGTCTCATAGAAGGGCTGAGAAGAGCAGGTTTGAAATGATGGAAGACAGGATCAGTGAAATTGAAGACAAACACTTGGATACAACACTTCTTGAGGAAAAATCAGAAAACAGAGCAAAGAAAAATGATGAAACCCTCAGAACTATGTGGGATACAATCAAAAGCAAAAATCTTCGAGTAATCAGAGTTCCAGAACAGGGGGAGAAAATGGAAAACAGAGAGGATCATTGATGGATTGCTGACAGAAAACTTCCCCAATATCATGAAAGATGAAAAACTGACCATCCAAGAAGCTCAACAAACCCCATATAGGATAGACCCCAAAAGAAAATCACTAAGGCATATCATAATCACACTTGCTAAAACCAAAGACAAACAAAGAATCCTGAGAGCAGCTCGAGAAAAAAGAGGAGAACCAATAAGACTAAACTCGGATTATTCCGCAGAAACCACGCAAGCAAGAAGGTAATGGGATGACATATAAAAAAGAGACACAACTTAGAAACAAAGACAAAAATTTATTAAAAATCAAAGGATGGAAAAAATATATCAAGAAAACAGCCACTAAAAAAAAACAGGAGTGGCAATACTAATCTCAGATAAAGTAGACTTTAAAACAAAATCCACCATAAAAGACAAAGAAGGACACTATAGAGTGATTAAAGGGACAATCCATCATGAAGATGTAACGATAATAAACATCTACGCATCCAATGACAGGGCACCAAAATACATAAAACAAACTCTAAAGGCACTGAAAAGAGAAATTGACAGTTCCACAATAATAGTAGGAGACTTCAACACATCACTCTCAGTAGGGGACAGAACCTCTAGAAAGACAGTCAACAAAGATACAGAAGACATAAAGGGCATAATCAGCCAACTTGAACTCATAGGCATGTATAGAACTCTCCATGCAAGAGCTGCAAGTACGCATTCTTTTCCAACGCACATGGAATGTTCTCCAGAACAGACCACATCTTAGTCCACAGAGCAACCCTCAACAAAATCCAAATCACTGACATAATACAAAGTATCTTCTCTGACCACAACACCATCAAGGTAGAAACTAATAACAGGAAGAGCAAGGGAAAAAAAACCAATTCATGTAAAATAAATAATACTTTGCTTACAAACCACAGGGTAATAGAAGACATCAGAGATGGAATCAAAAAAATTCTAGACTCAGACAAGAATGAAAACACATCATACCAAAACCTTTGGGACACAGCAAAGGCAGTCCTCAGGGGATAATTTATAGCAATAGATGCACACGTCAAAAAAGAAGAAAGGGACAAAATCAAAACATTAACTACACAACTCAAACAAATAGAAAGAGAACAGCAAAAAGGCCCACAGCCACCAGAAGAAAGGAAATAATAAATATCAGCACAGAAATAAATGAAATAGAGACTAGAAAAACAATAGAAAGAATCAAAAAAACCAAAAGTTAGGTCTTTGAAAGGATCCACAAAATCGACAAAACACTGGCCAAACTGACAAAAGAAAAACAGAAGAGGATACAAATAACACAAATAAGATATGAAACGGGGGAGATTACAACAGACCCAAATGAGATAAAAAGTATCATAACAGAGTATTATGAAAAACTATACTCCAACAAATTTGAAAACCTAGAGGAAAAGGATAAATTTCTAGAAATACACTACCTACCCAAACTGACGCAAAGTAATGTTGAAAATCTTAACAGACCCATAATAAGAGAAGAGATTGAAAAGGTAATTTTAAAAACTCCCAATCAAAAAAAGCCCTGGCCCAGATGGCTTCACTGGAGAATTCTACCACACATTCAGGGAAGACCTTATACCAGTACAACACAAACTATTTCAGATCGTAGAAAAGGAAGCAACACTTCCAAATTCATTCTATGAAGCCAGCATAACCCTGATACCAAAACAAGGCGAAGATGCCACAAAAAAAGAAAATTATAAACCAATATCTCTCATGAATATAGATGCAAAAATTCTCAATAAAACTCTAGCCAGTAGAATTCAGCATCATATCAAAAAAATAATACACCATGATGAAGTAGGATTCATACTAGGTATGCAAGAATGGTTCAACATTAGAAAATCAATCAATGTACTCCACAACATAAATAAAAGCAAAGAAAAGAATCACATGATTAAAGGCATGGTCAACATGGAGGACTACCTTCCTATATCCCTCTTACTACAAAGACCTGGAAAAACAAGTGATTTGATTCTATATGAACATCTGGCAGCCCTGAACAAGGAAAGGTTAAGAAATCCATCAGGGTACTACCAGAGAGGAAGACCATTTGGAAGAGTTAAGGAGCGTTAGAGCTGCGGCGGTGACACAGCAGAGACACAGCCATGCTGGGCCGCGGTGAAGCAGGTAAACAGCTGTGCTGTGTGTGCACTCAAGAAGCAGTTTCCACATCAAGAAAGACCCGGCAGCAGAGATTCTGCTTGGACACTCCGAACCGTGGAAGAGCAGCTCCCAAGAGGCTAGGATAAGTACGTGTGTGCAGCATTTTGCAGCGAGTAAAAAAAAAACAAAAAAAGTGCATTTGGGAAAAACCTCTCTCCCTTTTACTTCCTATCTCTGCGCTCTGCACAGGATTTGGGAAAAACCTCTCTTCCTTTTACCGCCTCCCTCCCAGCTCTGCACTGGGAGTCCACTGGGCCAGAAATAGATCCCAAAAGGTGCCCTGACCCATTCTCCTGGCCTTGGAGAGGGAACAAATAACCTGCTGGATCCCCTAGGCCAGAAACCTTTGCACTCTGCACTGGATTTGGGGAAAACTCTCTCCCTTTTACTTCCTATCTCTGCGCTCTGCACAGGATTTGGGAAAAACCTCTCTTCCTTTTACCGCCTCCCTCCCCGCTCTGCACTGGGAGTCCACTGGGCCAGAAATAGATCCCAAAAGGTGCCCTGACCCATTCTCCTGGCCTTGGAGAGGGAACAAATAACCTGCTGGATCCCCTAGGCCAGGAACACAGGGTCGGCACAACTCCTTTGCTGGCCATAGAAATCAGGGGTCCGCAGACTCTGAGTGCCATAAACCTCGTATAGACTTGTGGGGACCAATCTCAACAGCGTTAGCCCTCACTACCACAGTACAACAGGGCTAATATCTGAAGTTTAACTTCAATGGCTTCAGGTGTGAACGGGAAGATTTGTGATCCTCAAAACAGCCCTGCCCCTCAAGTAGGCACTTTTATCAATCTGCAGCAGGGACTTCAGGACTGGTGATAATTCCTAAAGTGCCTAGTCACCTGCTTCAGGAGTCTAAGAAAAAGTGGTGGCCTCGAGTCTTTGCAGCCAACATAGTGCGGTGCTCTTAGCCTGGCTGCAAAACTCACCTACCTATTCACCCTAGAGAATAGGGACACGCATTTCTTTCAGACTCTCAGGGACAGCGATTGGCCCCCAGCCTGGCTCAGTATGTGATCCACTACCACAGCCAGAGTCCAGTGCCTGCACCAATCACCCATGCCTCTCTAGGACTGGGGGTGAGAACCTACATCACACACTTGGAGATCGACTGCCTGCACACCCAGGCAGATCCCATATAGGAAATTTTAAAGAACTCCGGCGTGCACATACTTACGGAACCAACTACTTGGTGACAGGAAATTAGAGATCAAAGGATGTCAAAAACCAAACTAGTGCACACAAGCAGCCTATCTGGGCATATCAAAACAAAACAAAATCAGAAGCTAGGTCTCACTAAGCAAACACAAAATAAAATTATAATAAATAATTGATGGCTCGGAGATAACAGTCAATATCAAGTCACATAAAGAGGCAGTCCATGATGGCTTCAGCAAGCTCCCAAAATAAAGAATCAATAAATTCTCTGGAGGAAGAGAATTTCTTGGAATTACCAGAGACAGAATACAAAAGATTTATATACAGAACTCTTCTAGAAATAAGAAAGGAAATTCGACAGAGTGCAGAAACAGCCAGGCAACATACAGACACAGTAGTAGCGGAACTTAAAAAAGTTATTCAAGAACATAATGCCCAATTTAATAGCCTGCAAGAATCCATGGAGAGACAGCAATCAGAAATCCAGAAGATGAACAATAAAATTTCAGAATTAGACAACACAATAAAAAGTCATAGGAGCAGAACTGAGGCAGTAGAAGTTAGAATTAGTGACATTGAAGATAAAGCTCTTGACACCAACTTATCTGAGGGAAACTCAGATAAAAGAATCAAAAAGAATGAAGAAACTCTAAGAGTCATGTGGGACTCTATCAAGAGAAATAATGTACAAGTGATTGGAGTACTAGAACAGGGGGGGATAACACAAAATACAGACAAAATTGTTGAAGATTTGTTGATAGAAAACTTCCCTGATATCATGAAAGATGAGAAGATATCTATCCAAGATGCTCATTGAACCCCACATAAGGTAGATCCCAAAAGAAAGTCACCAAGACATATTATAATCAAACTTACCAAAACTAAAGACAAAGAGAGAATTCTAAGAGCAGCTAGGGATAAAAGAAAAGTCATCTACAAAGGAGAGTCAATTAGAATAAGCTCAGACTACTCAGCAGAAGCCATGTAGGCTAGAAGGCAATGGGATGACATATTTAAACCCTTGAAGGAAAATAACTGTCAGCCAAGAGTTATATATCCAGCAAAACTGTCTCTCAAATATGATGGTGAAATTAGGCAATTTCCAGATAAACAGAAGTTCAGGGAATTTGCAAAAACCAAACCAAGACTACAAGAAATACTAAGTCCTACGTTCAGATAATCAATAACACCAGATAACAACGCAAGACTATAACACAGGATAGAGCAACCAGATATTGACTCAGATGCAGAAATCCAAATTACATCAAAGCTAAAACATTTAAAATAGGGAAACAGATATCAATATGTAAAAAAAAAGAGGGTAATATTAACATAAAAAAAGAGGGACTTAAAAAATGGAGACATTGATTTTCTATATGGAGGGGAAGTTAAGGCAATATAAAGTAATAAAAGACTGCTATAAACTTAGAAAACTAGGGGTAAATGTTAAGGTAACCACAAAGGAATCTAACAATCCTACAAATCAAAACAAAAAAGTAGAAAAACATAAAGACCCAGCAAACACAAAATCTACAGCAAAGAAAAAGATGAAAAAAAAATACATGAAGAAAAACAACTCAGCACAGAAAATTAAGGGGAGCAAAGAAACTGTGACCAACACACAAAAAGAGATATCAGGATGACAGCACTAAACTCACACCTATCAATAATTACACTGAATGTAATGGACTTAATTCACCAGTAAAGAGACAGAGAGTGGCAGATTGGATAAAAAAGCATGATCCATCTATACGCTGCCTACAAGAGATGCACCTTAGACTTAAAGACACAAACAGGCTAAAACTCAAAGGATGGAAAAAAATATATCAAGGAAACAACACTCAAAAAAGAGCAGGAGTGGCAACATTGATCTCTGACAAAATAGACTTTAAAGTAAAATCCACTACAAAAGATAAGGAAGGGCACTATATAATGATAAAGGGTCAATACACCAGGAGGACATAACTATAATAAATATTTATGCACACAACAGCAGGGCTCCAAAATACGTAAAACAAATTCTAACAGCTCTGAAGAGAGAGATAGACAGCTCCACAATAGTAGTAGGAGACTTCAACACGCCACTTTTGGTGAAGGACAGAACATCCAGAGAGAAGCTCAACAAAGACACAGAAGAGCTAAATGCTACGATCAACCAACTTGATCTCATAGACATATACCGAACTCTGCACCCAACAGCAGCCAAGTATATTTTCTTTTCCAACGCACATGGAACATTCTCCAGAATAGACCACATATTAGGCCATAAAGCAAGCCTTAACAAAATCCAAAACATCCAAATACTACAAAGCATCTTTTCTGACCGTAAAGCCATAAAAGTGGAAATCAACAACACAAAAGGCAAGGAAAAAAATCAAACACATGGAAACTGAACGACACCTTGCTCAAAAGCTACTGGGTTATAGAAGAAATTAAGGATGGAATAAAGAAATTCATAGAATCAAACGAGAATGAAAACACATCCTACCAGAACCTTTGGGACACAGCAAAAGCAGTGCTCAGAGGTCAGTTTATAGCAATAAATGCACACATCCAAAGACAAGAAAGGCTCAGAATCAAAGCACTAACGCTACAACTGGAACAAGCAGAAAGAGAGCAGCAAAAGAAGCCCACAGGTGCCAGAAGGAAGGAAATAATAAGAACTAGAGCAGAATTAAATGAAATAGAGAACAGAAAAAGAATTGAAAGAGGTAACAAGTCCAAAAGCTGGTTCTTTGAAAAGATCAACAAAATCGGTAAACCACTGGCCAAACTGACAAAAGAAAAACTGGAGAGGAAGCAGATAACCCATATAAGAAATGAGATGGGTGATATCACAACAGACCAAACTGAAATTAAAAGAATCATAACAGAATACTATGAAAAATTGTACTCTGACAAATTTGAAAACCTAGAGGAAATGGACAAGTTTCTAGAAACTCACTACCTACCTAAATTAACACAAACAGATGTAGAACAACTAAATAAACCCATAACAAAAGAAGAGATTGAAAAGGTTATTAAAAAACTGCCAAAAGAAAAAAGCTCTGGCCAGGATGGCTTCACTGCAGAATTCTACCAAACTTTCAGAGAATGGATAACACCACTTCTACTGAAGGTATTGTAGAGCACAGAAACGGATGGAAAACTCCCAAACTCATTCTATGAAGCCAGCATAACCCTGATACCAAAACCAGGTAAAGACACCACAAAAATAGAAAATTACAGACCGATATCCCTCATGAACACTGATACAAAAATCCTCAACAAAATTCTAGCCAATAGAATCAGCGACATATCAAAAAACTAATTCACCACGACCAAGTGGGATTTATACCAGCTATGCAGGGATGGTTCAACATTAGAAAAACAATCAACGTAATCCATCACATAAATAAAACAAAAGACAAGAACCACATGATCTTATCAATCGATGCAGAAAAAGTATTTGACAAAGTCCAACACCCATTCATGATAAAAACTCTCAAAAAAAAAAAAAAAGGAATTGAAGGGAAATTCCTCAACATAATTATGGGCATTTATCCACAACCAATAGCCAACATCATCCTGAATGGAGAGACTTTGAAAGCATTCCCCTTGAGAACAGGAACCAGACAAGGATGCCCTTTATCACCACTATTATTGAACATTGTGCTCAAGGTTCTAGCCAGAGCAGTTAGGCTAGAAAAAGAAATAAAGGGCATCCAAATAGGTAGGGAAGAAGTCAAAGTATCTATTCACAGATGATATGATCTTATACACGGAAAACCCCAAGGAATCAACAAGAAAACTACTGGAACTAATAGAAGATTTCAGCAAAGTTTCAGGATACAAGATAAACATACAAAAATCAATTGGAATCCTTTACACCAACAAAGAGAACCTCGAAGAGGAAATCACCAAATCGATACCATTTACAATAGCCCCCCAAAAGATAAAATACTTAGGAATAAATCTAACCAGAGATGTAAAAGATCTGTACGGAGAAAACTACAAGACACTACTGCAAGAAACTAAAAGAGACCCGCATAAGTGGAAAAATATACCTTGCTCAGGGATAGGTAGACTCAACATAGTGAAAATGTCAATTCTACCCAAAGCAATCTACAGATACAATGCACTCCCAATCCAGATTCCAGCAGCATTTTTTAATGAGATAGAGAAACAAATCACCAACTTCATATGGAAAGGGAAGAGGCCCCAGATAAATAAAGCACTACTCAAGAAGAAGAACAAACTGGGAGGCCTTACACTACCTGATTTTAGGACCTATTATACTGCCACAGTAGTCAAGACAGCCTGGTACTGGTACAATAACAGATACAAGGAACAGAGTTGAGAATCCAGATATAAGCTCATCCACCTATGAGTAGCTAATATTTGACAAAGGTCCAAAGTCCATTAATTGGGGAAAAGACAGTTTCTTCAACAAATTGTGCTGGCATAATTGGATATCTATATGCAAAAAACTGAAACAAGACCCATATCTCACACCAGGTACAAAAACTAACTCAAAATGGATCAAAGACTTAAATATAAAATCAAAAACGATAAAGATCATGGAAGAAAAAATAGGGACAATGCTAGGAGCCCTAATACATGGCATAAACACAATACAAACCATAAGTAACAATGCACAAGCACAGAAGAGAGACTAGATAAATGGGAGCTCCTAAAAATCAAACACTTATGCTCATCCAAGACTTCACCCAAAGAGTGAAAAGACAACCTACAGATTGGGGAAAAATTTTTGGCCACGACAAATACGATCAGCGTTTAATCTCTAAAATCTACAAGATACTCCAAAACCTCAACAGCAAAAAGACAAATAACCCAATTAAGAAATGGGCAAAGGATATGAACAGGCACTTGACCAAAGAAGATATTCAGGCAGCTAACAGATATATGAAGAAATGCTCACGATCTTTAGCCATCAGAGAGATACAGATCAAAACTACAATGAGATAACATCTAACCCCAACAAGGCTAGCATTAATCTATAAAACACAAACTAACAAATGCTGGAGAGGTTGTGGAGAGACTGGTACACTCATACACTGTTGGTGGGAATGTAAAATGGTACAACCACTTTGGAAATTGATTTGGCGCTTCCTTAAAAAGCTAGAAATAGAAGTACCATATGATCCAGCTATCCCACTCCTTGGAATATATCCTAGAGAACCAAGAGCTGTCACACGAATAGATATATGCACAACGATTTTCATCGCAGCACTGTTCACAATAGCCAAAGGATGTAAGCAACCTATGTGCCCATCAATGAATGAATGGATAAACAAACTATGGTATGTCCACACAATGGAGTATTACACAATGATAAAGAACAATGATGAAGCTGTGAAACATCGTATAACTTGGTGGAAGCTAGAACTTATTATGCTGAGAGAATTTAGTCAGGCACATAAGGACAAATACTGTATAAGACCACTATTATAAGAACTCAAGAAAAGGTTTAAACACAGAAGAAAACATTCTTTGATGGTTACGGGGGTGGGGAGGGAGGGTGAGCGTTATTCACTAACTAGATAGTAAATAAGAATAATCTTAGGTGAAGGGAAAGACAGCACACACTACAGGGGAAGCTGGCATAATTGGACTAAACCAAAGCTAAGAAGTTTCCTCAATACAATCAAATACTTTGAGAGACAGAGTAGCAGGGACGCAGCGTCTGGGGGACCATGCTTTCAGGGGACATCTATGTCAATTGGCATAACAAACCTTATTAATAAAATGTTCTGCATCCTACTTTGGTGAATGGCATCTGGGGTCTTAAAAGCTTGCAAGCAGCCATCTAAGATGCATCAATTGGTCCCAACCACTTGGAGCAAAGGAGAATGAAGAACACCAAGACAAAAGGAAAGTATTGGCCCAAGAGACAGAATGGGCCACATAAAACCCAGACTTCATCAGCCTGAGACCAGAACTAGATGGTGCCCGACTACCACCAATGAACGTTCTGACAGGGAACACAACAGAGGGTCCCTGATGGAGCAGTAGAACGATGGGATGCAGAACTCAAATACTAGTAAGAAGACCAGACTTACTGGTCTAAGACTGGAGGCAGCCCAGAATGCATGGCCCCTTGTCTCTCCATCACCCCAGAACTAAAACAATTTCCAAGGCCAACTCTTCAGATAGGGATTGGACTGGACTGTGGGACATAAAGTGATACTCGTCAATAATGTGCCTCTTAGACAAGTAGGTATAGGAGACCAAAGGGGCAGCTTCTGTCTAGAAGTTAGAGGGGAAGGCAGAGAGAGTTAGGAGCTGGTTGAATGCTCATGGGAAATCAGAGGCTGAAGGGAGGAGTGTGCGGTCTCAGAATGGGGTGAGCAGTTGGGGTCTCATAACAATGTGTGTTAAAAAAAATTCTGTATGGGAGACTAACTTGAAGTGCAAACTTCATTTAATTACATCAATAAAAAAGAAACAAACAACAACAAAAAAAAGAATCACATGATTATCTCAATGATGCAGAAAAGTCATTCCACAAAGTCCAACACCCATTCCTGGTAATAACTATCAATAAAATAGGTATAGAAGGGAAATTCCTCAACATAAAAAAGGGCATCTATGCAAAACCAATGACCAACATCATTCTTCATGGAGAGAGGCTCAAAACATTCCCTTTGAGAACAGGAAAAAGACAAGGATGCCCTTTATCACCACTCTTATGTAATATTGTGCTGGAAGCCATAGCTAGAGCAATAAGGCAAGAAAAAGAAATAAAGGGCATTCAAATTGGTAATGAAGAAGTTAAACTGTCCCTGTTAGTGGATGATATTCTATACATAGAAAACCCTAAAGACTCCACAAGAAAACAACTGGAACTAATGGATTGAGCAGAGTAGCAGGTTACAAGATAAACATACAAAAATCAGTTGGATTCCTATACACCAATAAAGAGAACAATGTAAAGGAGATCCGGAAAACAATACCATTTATAACAGCCCCTAAAAAAATAAAATACTTAGGAATAAATCTAACCAGGGACGTAAAAGACCTATACACAGAAAACTACAAAACACTACTGCAAGAAACACAAAGAGATCTACATAAAAGGAAAAACATACCATGCTCATGGATAGGTGGAATCAACATTGTGAAAATGACAATTCTACCCAAAGTAATTTAGAAATACAATGCAATCCCGATCCAAATACCAACAACATTCTTTAAAGAGATGGAAAAACGAATCATTAACTTTATATGGAAAGGGAAGAAACCCCAAATATATAAAGCAATATTGAAGAAGAAGAAGAAAGTAGGATTCACACTACCTGACCTCAGAACCTACTATACAGCTACAGTAGTCAAAACAGCCTGGTACTGGTACGAGAGAAACATTGACCAATGGAACAGAATTAAGAACCCAGATGTAAATCCATCCACCTACAGTCACCTGATCTTCGACAAGGACCCAAAGTCCATCAAATGGGGAAAAGACAGTCTTTTAAACAAATAGCACTGGCAAAACTGGATGTGCATCAGCAAAAAAATGAAACAGGACCCATACCTCACACCATATACAAAAACTAATTCCAAATGGATCAAAGACCTAAATATAAAGTCAAAAACTATAAAATTCATAGATGAAAAAGTAGAATCAATGCTAGAGGTCCTAATATACAGCATTAACAGGGTAGAAAGCATAACCAACAACACACAAACCCCAGAAGATAAGCTAGATAACTGAGATCTTCTAAAAATCAAACACTTATGCTCATCAAAAGACTTCAACAAAAGAGTAAAAAGAGAACCTACAGACTGGCAAAAATTTTTTGGACATTACAATTCAGACACAGGTCTAATCTCTATAATCTACAAGAAAATCCAATACCTCTACAACAAAAAGACAAATAATCCAATTAAAAAATGGGCCAAGGAAATGAACAGACACTTCACTAAAGAAGACATTCAAGAAGCAGCCAACAGACACATGAGGAAATGCTCGCATTCACTAGCCATTAGAGAAATGCAAATCAAAACCACAATGAGATACCATCTCACCCTGGCATTACTGCAGTAATCAAAAAAACTGGAAATAACAAATGTTGGAGAGGCTGTGGGGAGATCGCAACTCTTATGCACTGCTGAGAGGAATGCAAAATGATGCAACCATTTTGGAAAATGATATGGCACTTCCTTAGAAAACTAGACATAGAAATACCATACGATCCAGCAATCCCACTCCTAGGAATATATCCCAGAGAAATAAGAGCCATCACACAAATAGACATATGCACACCCATGTTCACTACAGCATTGTTCACAATAGCAAAAAGATGGAAACAAACTAGATAACCGTCAACAGACGAATGGATACACAAACTATGGTACATACACCCAATGCAGTATTATGCAACGATAAAGAACAACAATGAAATCTGTGAAGCACTTCATAACATGACTGAAACTGCAGAATATTATGCTGCGTGAAATAAGCCCATCACAAAAGGACAAATACTGTATGAGACCACTAGTGTAAAAACTCATGAAAAGGTTTACACACAAAAAGAAACAATCTTTGAAGGTTACGAGGGATGGGAGGGTTGTGGGGGGTGAATACTAAATAGACAAGTGGTAAATTTGGTGAAGGGTAAGACCGTAGGCAATATTGGGGAAGCCAGAACAACTTGTACAAGGCAAGGTCATGGAAGCTCCACAGATACATCCAAACTTCCCTAGGGACTGAATTGCTGGTCAGAGGGCTGTGAAGACCATGGTCTCGGGGAACATCTAGCTCAATTGGCATGACACAGCTTTTAAAGACAATGCTCTACATTCTACCTTGGTAAGTAGCATCTGGGGTCTTAAAAGCCTATAAGCAGCCATCTAAAATACTCCACTGGTATCACAAGTTCATTATCAGCAAGGGAGAATGAAGAAAACAAGATACAAAGATTAGTCCAAAGGACTAATGGACCACAACTACCATGGCCTCCAGGAGACCGAATCCAGTACAACTAGATGGTGCCCAGCTACCACCACTAACTGCTCTGACAAGGATCACAACAGAGGGTCCCATACAGAGCTGGAGAAAAATGTAGAACAAAATTCTAACTCACAAAAAAGACCAGACTTACTGGCCTGACAGAGACTGGAGAAACCCCAAGAGTATGGCCCCCTGACACCCTTAGCTCAGTAATGAAGTCACTCCCAAGGTTCACCCTTCAACCAAAAATTAGACTTCCCCATAAAACAAAATGAGACTAATGCGGCACAACAGTCCGGGGGGGACTAGAAGGTAGGAGGGGACAGGAAAGCTGGTAACGGGGAACCCAAGGTCCGGAAGGGAGAGTGTTGACATGTCATGGGGTTGTTAACCAATGTCATAAAACAATATGTGTACTAATTGCTTAATGAGAAACTATTTGTTCTCTAAACCTTCATCTAAAGTACAGTTTAAAAAAAAGAAAACAGTGCCTAGCATGCAACTTACGTATTAATATTTTAAGTATCTATTGACATATTTGTTTTTCTGTGATTAAGAATCTCATACTGAAAACATGAAACTCTTTAAGACAATGTAACACAGTAATGATCAGCCCAGGGACAGATATAATTTTATTGGACACATAATTTATACCAATTTAGGAACTCTTGTTTGTTTGGTTTTTAATAGTGCTTTAAGTGAAATTTACAGTTCAGTCAATTCTCATACAAAAAATTTATACACATATTACTATGTGACCCTAGCTGCTCCCCCTACAATGTGACAGCACGCTCCTCCTTTCCACCCTGGATTTCCCGCTTCCGTTCAACCAGCTCCTGTACCTTTTTGCCTTCTCATCTCACCTCCGGACAGGAGCTGCCCATTTAGTCTCATGTGTCTACTTGAGCTAAGAATCACTCCTCTTCACAAGTATCATTTTAAGTCCCATAGTCCAGTCTAATCTTTGAAGAGTTGGCTTCAGGAATGGTTTCTGGGCTAATGGACAGTCCAGGGGCCATGTCTTCTGGGGTTCCTCCAGTCTCAGTCAGACCATTAAGTCTGGTCTTTTTACGAGAATTTGAGTTCTGCACCCTACGTTTCTCCTGCTCCATCGGGACTCTCTGTTGTGTTCCCTGTCAGGGCAGTCATTGGGGTATCCAGGCACCATCTAGTTCTTCTGGTCTCATGCTGATGGAGTCTCTGGTTTATGTGGCCCTTTCTGTCTCTTGGGCTAACATTTTCCTTGTGTCTTTGGTGTTCTTCATTCTCTTTTGCTCCAGGTGGGTTAGGACCAATTGATGTGTCTTAGACAGTCGCTCAATAGCTTTTAAGACTCCAGACACCAAAGTGGGATGCAGAACACTTTCTTAATAAACTTTGTTATGCCAATTGACATAGATGTCCCCTGAAACCATGGTCCCCAGACCCCTGCCCCTGCTACTCTGTCTCTCGAAGTGCTGGTTGTATTCAGGAAACTTCTTAGCTTTTGGATTAGTCCAGTTGTGCTGACTTCCCCTGTAGTTGTGTTGTCCTTCCCTTCAACTAAGCTAATTCTTACCTAGTATCTTGTTAGTGAATACCCCTCTCCCTCCCTCCTCACCCTCATAACCATCAAAGAATGTTTTCTTCTGTGTTTAAACTTTCTTGAGTTCTTATAATAGTGGTCTCATACAATATTTGTCTTTTTGCGATTAATTTCACTCAGCATAATGCCTTCCAGATTCATCCATGTTATGAGCTGTTTTGCAGATTCATAGTTGTTTTTTATTGTTGCGTAGTATTCCATTGTGTGAATATACCATAATTTGTTTATCCATTTGTCCATTGATGGGCATCTAAATTGTTTCCACCTTTTTGCTATTTTGAACAGTGCTGCAATGAACATGGGTGTGCATATATCTATTCTTATTTCTCTAGGATATATTCCAAGGAGAGGTATTGCTGGATCATATGGTACTATTTCTAGCTTTTTAGGGAAGCGTCAAGTCGATTTCCAAAGCGGTTGTACCATTTTCCATTCCTACCAGCAGTGTATAAGTGTTCCAGTCTCTCCATAACCTCTCCAACATTTATTATTTTGTGTTTTTTGGATTAATGCTAGCCTTATTGGGGTGAGATGGTATCTCATTCTAGTTTTGATTTGCATTTCTCTAATGGCTAATGATCATGAGCATTTCCTCATGTATCTGGTAGCTGCCTGAATGTCTTCTTTGGTGAAGTGCCTGTTCATATCCTTTGCCCATTTTTAAACTGGGTTATTTGTCTTTTTGTTGTTGTTGTTGAGGTGTTGCAGTATCTTATAGATTTTAGAGATTAAATGCTGATCAGATTTGTTGTAGCCAAAATTTTTTTCCTAGTCTGTAGGTTGTCTTTTTACTCTTTTGGTGAAGTGTTTTCATGAGCATAAGCGTTTGGTGTTTAGGAGCTCCCAGTTAATCTGGTTTCTCTTCTGGTGTTTGTGCATTGTTACTTATGGTTTGTATTCTGTTTATGCCATGTATTAGGGCTTCTAGCATTGCCCTATTTTTCTTCCATGACCTTCATCATTTTAGATTTTGTATTTAGGTCTTTGATCCATTTTGAGTTAGTTTTTGTGCATGGTGTGAGGTATGGATTTCATTTTTTTGCATATGGATATCCAGTTATGCCAGCACCATTTGTTAAACAGACTGTCTTTTCCCCATTTGACGGACTTTGGGCCTTTGTCAAATATCAGCTGCTCATAGGTGGATGAATTTACATCTGGATTCTCAATTCTGTTCCATTGGTCTATGTATCTGTTGTACCAATACCAGGCTGTTTTGACTTCTGTGGCCATATAATAGTTTCTGAAATCAGGTAGTGTGAGGCCTCCCACTTTGTTCTTCTTCTTGAATAATGCTTCACTTATCCAGGGTCTCTTTCCTTTCCATATGAAGTTGGTGATTTGTTTCTCCATCTCATTAAAAAATGCCATTGGAATTTGGATCTGTATCTGTAAATCGCTTCGGGTAAAATTGACATTTTCACAATGTTGAGTCTTCCTATCCATGAGCAAGGTATGTTTTTCCATTTACGTAGGTTTCTTTTGGTTTCTTGCAGTAATGTCTTGTAGTTTTCATTGTATAGGTCTTTTACGTCTCTGGTTAGATTTATTCCTAAGTATTTTATCTTCTTGGGGGGTATTGTAAATGATGTTGATTGGTGATTTCCTCTTGGAAGTTCTCTTTGTTGGTGTAGAGGAATCTGATTTTTGTATGTTTATCTTGTATCCTGATACTTTGCTGAAATCTTCCATTAGTTCCAGTAGTTTTCTTGTGGATTCCTTGGGATTTTCTGTGTATAAGATCATATCATATGCAAATAGGGATACTTTTACTTTTTACCTACCCATTTAGATGCCATTTATTTCTTTTTGTAGCCTGATTGCTCTGGCTAGGACCTCCAGCACAATGTTGAATAAAGAGTGGTGATAAAGGGCATCCTTGTTTGGTTATCATTCTCAACAGGAATGCTTTCAGACTCTTTCCATTTAGGAGGATGTTGGCTGTTGGCTTTATATAAATGACCTAATTATGTTGAGGAATTTTCCTTCTATTCCTATTTTGTTGAGAGTTTTTATCATGAATAAGTGTTAGACTTTGTCAAATGTCTTTTCTGCATCAATTGTTAAGATTATGTGGTTCTGGTCTTTTGTTGTGTTTATGTAATGGATTACATTGATCATTTTTCTAATGTTGAACCGTCCCTGCATACCTGGTATGAATCCCGCTTGGTCATGAGGAATCCTTTTTTTGGAAAAAAAGTACAAAATTTTCCATACAAAATTAGGTTCAGAGTCTTAGAAGGGCCTCACTTGAAACTTTGTTAGCTTCACAACATTCACCTCTGGATCAACCTGGATGAATATTTCTTATCCCAATTTAGTGGCAAGTTTACAGGGTTAGGGAATTTACCAATTGCTTCTGATAATTGAGTATAAATTGCAGAAACTTATCCCTTGAAATCTAGTAGGTCCTACAAAAGAGGGATAAATTGGCAGAATAAATTATCAGGCTAAAATGTAGGGCAAGGAATATAACAAGAGGCAACATGTTAATCTCAGTTAGTCATCCTACGAAAATCATCCACGTAGGTAATCCGAGGACCATCTGCCAAAATGATATCCTTCTGGTTAGCTTGCATCAGAATTCTAAGATCTAAAGCTCACTAACAGAACAGAAACAACCCAAAGCTTTCTAGCCCCAGTGCAGGATGCTGCTATCCTGACATGTCTCTCTGTGTCACACACAGCTGTGGTGGGTTAGAGGGGATAAAGATGAGCACAGCTCCATCAAAGGGCCAGACCAAGTGGCTCACAAGTCTAGACATGAGTGCAATGGAGTGCGCATTCTGTAATAACTCCACCTTGCCTGCAATACCAGCTCCCGGCCCATTGCCAATCAGCACTCACAGATAATGAACTGCAGCTTAAGCTGAGGGCCACAGCCTGTTTGAACAGGTTGGCATCAGGAGTCTGAGATGCACCTGTTTACAGTTAGCTACAATGGATTCCACACACCGTACCTCATTTCTTGAAGGAGAGAAAGAGCTTGTCTGAGCAACAATCGCAACGTTTTCTCCCTTCCAGTTTTGTTCTTATTAACAGAGCCGTTTTAAACTCTTTCACCTGGACTGCTTTTAACAGTCTCTTTCTCCAACTCTGCTGAAACTGGATTTATTTAAATTGCCTGGAAAAACCCACAAAGAAATTCTCCTTCCCTCTTCTTTGCTGTGACAGTGTAGACCTGGTAGCATGGAGCGTGTTGGTGCCAAGACACCACACCTGTTTACATATGTGTCACTCTCCCCTGCTATGGCCATAGCCGGTGTATGAGGCTGAGGCAGAACAATGACCCCTCCTGGATTCTCAGGAAGGTCCTTCACACTGTTCTTGCCCAGAGGACATATCCCTGCTTGGTGCATATGACAGCATGGGGCCATCAATGCACCACCTTCGTCACTGACGGCCAAGCACTCAGGAGGAGTAGGATCAGTAGATGTTTACTCATCACTCTCTTAGGGGGTTGGATGAAGCCAAGCAGTAAATCCAAGTTACTTCCAACATCATTTGCAAATATAATTTTTTCCTTCAAATGCATCTGAGGCCTCTTTCTTCAATTTGCATTCAAAAGATCATGCCTTTAGGTATTTTTCCTGTGTGATTGGTAATATGGATGCCACCACACATACTCATGTGTGGTTCCAGTGGCGGAGGTAGGGACTGCAGAGTCTACAGGCAGCACACTTACACCACAGCCACACACAGTTTCTCCATGCATCTGCAGGTGGAAAAACTGTCACTGAGGAGAGCTAGAGAAAGTTGGCGCTACCCTCGAGAATTTTTTTGCGATTCCAGTTAAAATCCTCACCTCCATTCCACAGCCCATACAATCAGGACAGAAGGGGAGAGCAGGGTACAGCCACTCTAGCGCATCAACAGGACCTTTCTCCAGCCCACCCCTACCCCCTGCGCACTGGGCCTCCTCTGTGGGTCTGTGACATGGTGAGTTGGGGGAGGTGGGTACAGTGTTTAAAAATGCTTGTCTGGAGTTCTGGCAAAATGGTGCTCTAGGCAGAAGCACCACGCCGTCCCTCCATAGCAAAGATCCAAAAAACTAAGCCAAACAGAGACTACAACAATCCTGAAACCCTAAAACATCAAATGAAGAGATAAAGAACTCAGCCAAGCACCAAATGGAGTGAGAATACTGACAGAGAACGGAGAGCGAGGAGAGATTCAGGAAGAGGTCCCCTACCAGCTAACGCAGCGCGGATCCAACATCTTGGACTCCTATTGGAGACCAGCAAACGGGGGTACAAGAAAGCAGCCTCATGGAGCGTCCAGCGGGAGACAAAACAGCCGGTAGTTTGCGGTGTGTGCTTTCCCACCCCCCACCCTTCTTTGCCCGGACTCGGCCTCCTCTGCTTCCCGCGGCCACAGTCTCTTGACTGGGAAGCACCGGCTGCTTGGATTCCACACACCCAAGCGGGCGGCTCTCTGGGTGCCATTTGCTGGCTGCTAGTGTTGCTTTTTTTTTTTCTGCTTCTTTTGATTTCTCACTTGCCTCTCGCCACCTCCCCCTCCTTTCACTCAAGTGCCTGGCTCCGTGTATCCAGAAACACCAGCCCTCACTGGCTGGCTCTCTGAGTGCCATTTGTTGGCTGCTGGTGTTGCTTTTTTTTTTTTTTTTCTGCTTCTTTGGATTTCTTGCTTGCCTCTTGCCACCTCCCCCTCCTTTCGCTCAAGTGCCTGGCTCTGAGAGCCATCTTTGCTTCTTCCTGAGGGGCTGTGGGGCTCCATTCGAGTGTGCAGCTGCTTCCCAGTCTGGGCTGCCGTGCTGGTGGGATCCCGGAGCTTTTTTTCGTTTGTTCCTTTGCTTCCCACAGCCACGGTCTCTTGACCGGGAGGCACCGGCTGCTTGGATTCCACACACCCAAGCGGGCAGCTCTCTGGGTGCCATTTGTTGGTGGCTAGTGTTGCTTTATTTTTTTTGCTGCTTCTTTTGATTTATCACTTGCCTCTCGCCACCTCCCCCTCCTTTCACTCAAGTGCCTGGCTCCGTGCACCATCTTTGCTTCTTCCTGAGGGGCTCCAGAGTGCTGGCAATTTGTGGTATATGCTTTCCCACTCTCCACCCTTCTTCACCCACACTCGGCCTCCTCTGCTTCCTGCAGACACAGTCTCTTGTTCAGAAACACCAGCCCGCACTGGCTGGCTCTCTGAGTGCCATTTGTTGGCTGCTAGTGTTGCTTTTCTTTTTCTGATTCTTTGGATTTCTTGCTTGCCTCTCGACACCTCCCCCTCTTTTCGCTTGAGTGCCTGGCTCCATGCACCATCTTTGCTTTTTCCTGAGGGACTGCGGAGCTCCATTCGAGTGTGGAGCTGCTTCCCAGTCTGCGCTACCGTGCTGGTGGGATCCCAGGGCTTTGTTCATTTTTTCGTTTTGAATTGTTTGTTTGTTTGTTTCTTTACCTTTTCTTGAGTTGGGACAACTTTCTGGCCAGGCGGAGCTGCGTGGCAAGGAACTCCCCTTCAGCTTCCACAGATGTGTGGAGAGATCCCTGAAGACGTTTCCTTTTTCGTCCATTTTTTAATTTTTTTCCTGTTTTTTTGGGGGGAGTCTTTCTTGTTCTTTGTTTTTGTTTTTTGTTTTTTTATTTGTTTTGTTTTCTTTTCCCTCTTTTTCCCTTTTTGTCTTTCTTCATTGCTAAGTTTTTTGTCTCTCTATATCTTCCTTCTTTTTCTGATCCCTGAATACCAGGCGTTGTATGCCTCTGCACCTTCTGGCCAGGCTGTGCTGCGACACCTGAGAGCAACTTCCCCAGACCTCATAGCTGCATCGGTGGGATCCCTGGGAACATTGCGGTTCTTTAACCTTTCTGATTTTTGTTAGTTCATTCTTTTCTTTTCTTCCTCTTCCCCTTTCTGTTTTTCTCCATTTCATAGTCTCTCATCTCTCCATTCCAATGGCAAGCTCCCCTAGCATTCTTTTTTGTTTGTTTGTACGTTTTTTGGCTCCTGTTCCTCTCTCCTCTCTCCCATATCCAGCTTAGCTCTACACATAACCATCTCCCCGCTGCATCCTGGCTACCTGCACTGTGCGTTTGACGTCACACCACCAACCAGTGCAGGCACAGCCTACTGGAACCTGCCCAGCACTGATTACCGACCTGCCCTGGTGGCTGTAGTGAGTGCCACAAACTACCCATCCCAGTGGCTCCTCTTCAGCTAGACCTGCCCTGCTGTACCATATCTAAGTGACTGAAGCAACCAGTTGGACAAGGAGGCAAAAAGTATTGAGCGCACAGACGAGCAAACAACAAAGAGCATGCAGTCCACCTGCTCAGACATACTCAATTTTTTTTTTAAAAAAAGGGACGAAACAAACAAATCTATAATCAATAAATGAGAGAAAGAACTACTGAATGCCCCAAAAACAGCAAACAATATCAACACATTTAGAAAAACAGGACAGGATGGTTCCAGTAGGCATCCAAATTAAAACAACAGATCACTCTCTTGTGGAAAAAAATGCACTAGAAGTACCTGATAGGGAATTCAAATCTCTAATACTCGGAATTTTCCAAGAACTGAGGCAAAAAGCTGACAAACATGAGAAAAAAATAGACAAATTCATGGAAAATAGAGACAAAAAATTGGAAGAATTCAGAAAGATGATGCAGGAACAAAATGCCAAAATAAATTCACAACTAGAAATTATACAAAAACAACAATTAGAAAAACAAAAGATAAACAACAAGATTTCAGAAATGGATGATGTCATAGAAGGGCTGAGAAGCAGACTGGAAACTGTGGAAGACAGGATCAGTAGAACTGAAGACAAACACTTGGATACAACACTGTTTCAGGAAAACTCAGAAAAAAGAACAAAGAAAAATGAAGAGACCCTGAGAGTTATGTAGGACACAATTAAAAGCAAAAATTACGAGTGATTGGCATTCCAGAACAGGGGGAGAAAACTGAAAACACAGAGAGGATCATTGAGGAACTGCTGACAGAAAACTTCCCCAATATCATCAAAGATGAAAAGCTGGCCATCCAAGAAGCTCATCGAGCCCCTTATAGAAGAGACCCAAAAGAAAATCACCAAGGCATATCATATTGACACTCGCCAAAACCAAAGACAAAGAATCCTGAGAGCACTTCATGAAAAACAAGAAGTCACATACAGAGGAGAAACAATAAGACTAAGCTCAGATTATTCGGCAGAAACCATGCATGCAAGAAGGCAATGGGATGACATATATAAAATCTTGAAAGAAAAAAATTGTCAGCCAAGAATGATATATCCTGCAAAACTCTCGTTCAAATTTCATGCTAAAATTAGGTCATATCCAGATAAACAGAAACTAAGGAAATATATAAAAGTCAAAACAAACTTACAAGAATTATTAAAGGGAGTTCTTTGATCTGAGGACAAACAGCTTCAGCCTACAGGCAGAACCTAGGATGCAGGATTGTTTGAGCCAGATACCAATCTAGGAAATGCACTCTTGAGGACTATCCAAACCAAAAGAAATACAACAGGGAATCAGAGCAGTTAATCGATGGATGACAACAACATCAAACCAATGAAACAGGGAATAAACGGCATAGGTATAGAACCTTCTAATGGAGAGGAAGGCAAGGCAATACCAAGTAATGGTAGACTGCTTCAAACTTAGAAAGATAAGGGTAAAATTCATGGTAACCACAAAGAAAGTTAACAAACCAACTCATAAAAATAAAGACGAAAAACATAAAGTCTCAGCAAAAACAAAACCTACAAAAACAAAAATAAAAATAAAAAAAAAGATCCACAAACAAAAGTAACTCAGCACAAGAGAGTAAGAACAAAGAAAACTTCAGCACCACAAAAAAAAGCACTACAAAATGACAGCAACTAACTCTCATCTATCAATAATTACACTGAATGTAAATGGACTCAATGCACCCATAAAGAGATGGAGAGTAACAGAATGGAAAACAAAACAGGATCCATCACTATGCTGTCTATAAGAGACACACCTTAGAAACAAAGATGTGAATTTATTAAAAGTCAAAGGTTGGAAAAAAATATATCAAGCTAACAACTACCAAAAAAGAGCAGGAGTGTCAATTGTAATCTCAGATAAAATAGACTTTCAAAGAAAATCTACCATAAAAGACAAAGAAGGACACTATATAATGATTAAGGGGACGATCCATCATGAAGACATAACCATAATAAACATCTACGCACCCAATGACAGGGCTCCAAAATACATAAAACAAACTCTAACAACACTGAAAAGAGAAATTGACAGTTCCACAATAATAGTAGGAGACTTCAACACATCACTCTCAGTAAAGGACAGAACAACTAAGAAGAAACTCAGCAAAGATACAGAAGACCTAAAGGGTACAATCCGCCAACTTGACCTCATAGACATCTATAGAACACTCCATCCAACCACTGCAAAGTACACATTCTTTTCCAATGCACAAGGAACGTTCTTCAGAATAGACCACATCTTAGCCACAGAGCAATCCTCAACAAGATCCAAAACGTTGAGATAATTCACAGTATGTTCTTTGACCACAATGCCATCAAGGTGGAAATTAACACTAGAAAGAGCAAGGAAAAAAAATCAAACAGATGGAAACTGAATAATACTCTGCTTACACATCAATGGGTAATAGAAGAAATCAGAGATAGAATTAAAAAATTCCTAGAATCAAATGAAAATGAAAACACATTATACCAAAACCTGTGGGACACAGCAAAGGCAGTCCTCAGAGGACAATTTATAGCAATAGATGCACATATCAAAAAAGAAGAAAGGGACAAAATCCAAACATTAACTACAGAACTCAAACAAATAGAAAGAGAACAGCAAAAAAAAAGCCCATAACCACCGGAAGAAAGGAAATAGTAAAGATCAGAGCAGAAATAAATGAAATAGAGAATAGAAAAACAATAGAAAGAATCAACAAAACCAAAAGTTGGTTCTTTGAAAGAATCAACAAAATCGACAAACCACTGGCCAGACTGATAAAAGAAAAACAGCAGAGGACACAAATAACCCAAATAAGAAATGAAATGGGGGACATTACAACAGACCCAACTGAAATAAAAAGGATTATAACAGAATATTATGAAAAACTATACTCCAACAAATTTGAAAACCTAGAGGAAATGGATAAATTTCTAGAAACACACGGCCTACCCAAACTACAACCAAGTGATGTTGAAAATCTGAATAGACCCATAACAAGAGAAGAGATTGAAAAGGTAATAAAAGAACTCCCAACCAAAAAAAGCCCTGGCCCAGATGGCTTCACTGGACAATTCTACAAAACATTTACAGAAGAGCTTGTACCAGTTCTACTCAAGCTATTTCAGAGCATAGAAGAGGAAGCAACACTTCCAAATTCATTCTATGAAGCCAGCATAACACTGATACTAAAACCAGGCAAAGACATCACAGAAAAAGAAAATTGCAGACCAATATCTCTCATGAATATAGATGCAAAAATTCTCAACAAAATTCTAGCCAATAGAATTCAGCATCATATCAAAAAAATAATACACCACGACCAAGTCAGATTCATACCAGGTATGCAAGGATGGTTCAACATTAGAAAATCAATCAATGTAATCCACCACATAAATAAAAGGAAAGAAAACAATCACATGATCATCTCAATTGACACAAAAAAGGCATTTGACAAAGTCCAACACCCATTCCTGATAAAAACTCTCAATCAAATAGGTATAGAAGGGAAATTTGTCAACATAATAAAGGGCATCTATGCAAAACCAATGGCCAACATCATTCTTAATGGAGAGAGGCTGAAAACATTCCCCTAGAAAACAGGAACAAGACAAGGATGCCCTTTATCACCCCTCCTATTTAACATTGTTCTGGAAGTTCTAGCTAGACCAATAAGGCAAGAAAAAGAAATAAAGGGCATCCAAATTGGTAATGAAGAAGTTAAACTGTCCCTGTTTGCAGATGATATGATACTATACATAGAAAACCCTAAAGACTCCACGAGAAATCTACTGGAACTAATAGAAAGATTCAGCAGAGTAGCAGAACACTGGAAATAACAAATGTTGGAGGGGCTGCGGGGAGATGGGAACTCTTATGCACTGCTGGTGGGAATGCAAAATGATACAACCATTTTGGAAAATGATATGGCGTTTCCTCAGAAAGCTAGAAATAGACATACCATTCGATCCAGCAATCCCACTCCTAGGAATATATCCTAGAGAAATAAGAGTCGTCACTCGAATAGACATATGCACACCTATGTTGATGGCAGCATTGTTCACAATAGCAAAATGATGGAAACAACGTAGGTGCCCATCAACAGATGAATGGATAAAGAAACTATGGTACATACACACAATGGAGTACTATGCAACGAGAAAGAACAACAATGAATCTGTGAAGCATCTCATAACATGGATGAAACTGGAGGACATTATGCTGAGTGAAATAAGTCAATCACAAAAGGAGAAATTTTGTATGAGACCTCTATTGTAAAAACCCATGAAAAAGTTCACACACAAAATGTAACAATCTTCGTCGGTTACCAGGGATGCGAGGGGTGTGGGGGAAATACTAAATAGGAAATAGATAAGTGGTATCTTGGGTGAAGAGTGAGACAGTACACAATACAGGGGAAACTAGCACAACCTGTACAAGGAAAGGTCATAGAAGCCCCATAGACACATCCAAACTCCCTGAGGGACTGAATTGCTGGGCGAAGGGCTCTGGGGACCATGGTCTTGGAGAACATCTAGCTCAATTGGCATGACACAGTTTATAAAGACAATGCTGTACATTCTACCTTGGTGAGTAGTGTCTGGGGTCTTAAAAGCCTGTGAGCAGCCATCTAAGATACTCCACTGGTCTCATCCCTTCAGGAGCAGGGGAGAATGAAGAGAACAGAATACAAGGAAAAGATTAGTCCAGAGGACTAATTGTCCATAGCTACCAAGGCCTCCACCCCACTGAGTCCAGTACAGCTGGATGGTGTCTGGCTACCACCACTGACTGCTCTGACCAGGATCACAACAGAGGGTTCTGGACAGAGCTGGAGAAGGATGTAGAACATAATTCTAACTCACAAAAAAAAAAGACCAGATTTACTGGCCTAAAGGAGACTGGAGAAACCCTGAGAGTACGGCCCCCAGACACCCTTTTAGCTCAGTGATGAAGTTACCTCCGAGGTTCACTGTTCAGCCTGGGAGTGGACAGCCCCGTAAAACCAAATGAGACTAACGAGGTACAGGAGTCCAGTGACAAGGGCCAGAAGGCAGAAGGGGACAAGGAAGCTGGTGATAGGGAACCCAAGGTTGAGTAAGGATACTGTTGATGTGTTGTGAGATTGTTAACCATTGTCATAGGGCAACATATGTCGTAACTGTCAAATGAGAAACTATTTTGTTCTGTAAGCCTTCATCTTAAGTGAGAATAACAGCACAATTGGAAGAGAGTAGTCAATGTCACTGAACTGTGTAAGTAGAAATTTTTGAAATGGTGTATCTTTGGCTATGTCTATTTTCACCAAAAAAAAAAAAGTTGAGAATTTAGAGGGTTAATATGTTGTGTGGTTGTTAACCAATGTCATAAAACAACATGTGTATTACTGTTTCATGAGAAACTATTTGTTCTGTAAGCCTTCATCTGAAGTACAATAAAATTTAAAAAAATAAAAATAAATGTTTGTCTGTGGTCTCTGCAGTCCACAGAAGCCCAGCTGGACCTCAGGGGAAGCATGCATGCTGGCAGGTGAGCCAGTCTGTTTGTCCAGCCCACACACCTGGTCTGTCTCCATTCCATACCCCAGCCATCCTGTCACTGGCCTACACTAAAGTGTAAATACCTGGTAAAGTTCAATACGCTTGGATTGGGATTTGGAGTGTTGGCTTGTGAGGGGAGAATTTTAGGCTGATGAAGGATTGTTGTTGTCAGGTGCCATCAAGTCAGTTCTGACTCATAGCAACCCTATGTACAACAGAACGAAACACTGCCCGGTCCTGTGCCATCCTCACAAACCTTGTTATGTGTGAGCCCATTGTTGCAGGCACTGTGTCAGTCTATCTCGTCAAAGGTCTTTCTCTTTTTCACTGACCCTCTACTTTACCAAGCATGATGTCCTTTTCCAGGGACTGATCCCTCCTAATAACTTGTCCAAAGTACGTGAGATGAAGTTTCACCATCCTTGCTTCTAAGGAGCATTCTGGCTGTACTTCTTCCAAGACAGTAGATGATTGTATTCTTTTTGGATCCCTGAAATTGTAACATATTAGTTACCTGATCAAAGAGTAGCAACAATTCTTAAATTCCTAGCCCATCAAAATCGTGGAAAATGGTAACGAAAAGATGATTACCTAAGTTCCATGCCCAGAGGTTCTGAGTGAGTAGGGTTGGAGTTGTGATTCTGTTTACCAAAATCTGAGAAACACTGATTTACAGGCGAGGCTACTCTGTCAGGCTGTCCTGAGTGCCCAAAACCCCATGGCACTGCACCACCAGGCAGGAGTGCAAGTCAGGGAGCTCTGCACGAGATTTCTGGGTTTATTCACCATTCTAGCTTATTTCTACTAGGGTACACCTGACGGTTCATTATTCAACAAATATTTATTGAACTTAAAATAAATATCAGTGAAATATACATATATAACCTGAATCATGTGACTACATCTCAAAAGTCCAGATTTCTGCAATTACAGAACCTTGGTATTAAAACTTTGGACCTTTTTCATGTTATAGCAACCAATACCAGGACCCAGTATTTTCCAGAAACTAAAATGCTTCCACATACAAATAGTTGTTCATTTGAAGGAAATTATAAGTCATGGTGCCATAAAGTTTTTTTGACCAAAGATCAAAAATCTTACATTTCAAAACAATATCTACAGAATACAAAATGACAGAAAACTAGACAATATTCCTTGAAACCAGGGAATAAGATCTTTCCAACTTCTTTCACCAAGAATCTTATTCTTTCTTCATTGTTTTCTATTCCACAGATGAACTTGCAAAGATTCTGTTTCTGTTCTACATGGATTTGGTGAGTGATCTTGATTAATTATGTAATATTGAACATCCTGAATATAGACACTGTCCTGTAAATACCTCTATAAGAAAATAAAACTGAGAGAACCCAGGTCTAGCTGGTGGGGCAGCTGAAGTCTGTCTTGAGTGAATCTTGGTGGGTGAAAGGGCTTTCTCTGTTTTCACTGAAGACATGGCACACTTCTGGACTTGGTACTTGTCATGCTAACTCACGAGTTCCTTCGCTGATTCCTTCATTCCTCTGTCTGTGGTGTAAGTTTAAATCGAGCGTAGCCCACCTGCAGTGTCTGAATTTCCTTGGTGCCACCTGCAGCGAGGATTACTTCACAGTGAGACCTCATCTCTTGGGTCTCTGGGACTCCCTTTAGATACATTCCTTTTATCTTCATTTCCCCCCAATTTTCAAAATGCCTGTTTCACTTGTGTTATTTCATACATGCTCAGTGAAGAATATTAAAAAGGGACTTCAGAAATACAATATGACCCTAAGTGAAATGTTCTCCCTTTAAAAGAAGAAAAGCGATTCAACTGTATCAGGCTGTGTGGCAAGAATGATGTTGGAGAACATGTTGTGGGGGTGGGGGGAGGAACTTTTATTATTATGATACAAACAGACTGCTGAAGGGCGTGCGTCTAGAGACACACTGTCCAGTCCAGTTTCTGTGACCATGGAATGTTTTATATCTGTGTGGTCCAACAAGTAGCCACTAGTCGCATTTGGCTACTGAGCATTAGAAATGTGGCTAGTATGACTGAGGAACTAAATTTTAATTTTACTTAATATTCATTAATTTAAATTTAAATAGCTACATGTGGCTAATGGCTACTTTATTGTATAGAGCAGCTCTAGACTCTTGTCTAGAAGGAAACACGACATATGAAAAATACATGTAAACAATACATAGGAACAATACACACAAACATTACAAGGGAACAATACACAGGAACACTACAGAACACAACACAGGAACAATACATGTGGACAATACACAGGAATAATACACGTGAACAGTACACAGGAACAATAAACAGCAACAAATACACAGCATCAATACACGTGAGCATTACATGGGAACAACACACATGAACAATACATATGAACACTACATAGGAACAAAACACAGCAAGAATACACGGGAACAACACACATGAACATTACACAGAACAGCACACATGAACAAATACACAGGAACAATACATGTGGACAATACACAGGAACAATAAACAGCAACAATACATTGGAACAATACACATGAACATTACACAAAAACAATACACATAAACATTACACAGGAACAATACACATGAAGATACATGTGACCAATACACATGAACGTTACACAGGAACAACACGTGAGCAATACATAGGAACAATACACGGAAACATTATACACGAACAATATACACAAACAACATAAATGAACAATACACGGGAACATTACATGGGAACGATACACATGAACAATAAGCAGGAACAATACATTGCGTCTGTGGATGCTTCAAAAATCAGGACTGAGAACTTTGTTAATTGCATGAGGTCCTTGCAGAGTGGCATCCTGCTAACGTCTCTGCCAAGAACTCCACATCCCTTCTCTGAACAGGAAAAGAACATCTATCTCCAGATACAAATTGGAATTAAGTCTATCTGGAGCTTATGCTATATTTATTTATCTAAGAAATCCAAAAGCTATGTAGACACCTCAAGGATGGTGTCTGCAAAGGGACTGTCTCCAGCATCTGATGGCAAGTAAGATTTCCTAACTTAGGGAAATGTATCAAGAGATAAAAACACAAATTGGAATCACACTGACAAGGTCATGTAATCAGGCTAAAGCAAAGAGTCCTAAGAGACTTTTACTCTTATCCCCCAACAAATCTATCCTATGGATACTTTTTCTCATTTTAAAAAGGCTACATTAAAACCACCATGAGGCACCACTTCACACCCAATTAGAATAGCTATAATTTAAAAAGAAAGAAAAAAAGGAGGAGAGGGAGGGAGGGAGGCAGGGAATAAGTGTTGGTGAGGATGTGGAGAAAATGGAACCCTCATCCACTGCTGGAGGGAATTTAAAATCATGCAGACGCTGTGGAAAACGATTTGGTAGTTCCTCTAAAAGCTGAGCGTAGAATAACCATATGATCCAGTGTCATGGATTGAATTGTGTCCCCCAAAAACATGTGTCAACTTGGCTAGGACATGATTCCCAGTATTGTATAATTGTTCACCATTTTGTTATCTGATGTGATTTTTCTATGTGTTGTAAATCCTACCTCTATGATGTTAAGGAGGCAGGATTAGAGACAGTTATGTTAATGAGACAGAACTCAATCTACAGAATTAGGTTGTGTCTTAAGCCAATCTCTTTTGAGATATAAAGGAGAAGTGAGCAGAGAGACAGGGGGACTTCATACCACCAAGAAAGCAGTGCCGGGAACAAAGTGTGTCCTTTGGGCCTGGGGTACCTGCCCTGAGAAGCTCCTTGACCAGGGCAAGATTGATGACAAGGACCTGCCCCCAGAGCCAACAGGTAGAGAAAGTCTTCCCTTAAAGCTGGAGCCCTGAATTTGGACTTCTAGCCTCCTAGACTGTGAGAGAATAAACTTCTGTTTGTTAAAGCTGTCCTCTAGTGGTATTTCTGTTATAGCAGCACTAGCTAGCTAAGACATCCAGTAATTTCACTCCTAGGTATATAACCCAAAGGAATGAAAGCAGGTACTCAAACAAGTACATGTACACACATCTTCACAGCAGCATTAGTCACAGTAGGCAAAAGGTAGAAATAACCTAATGTCCATCAACAGACAAATGGATAAACTGTGGTAATATATACAATGGAATGTTATTTGACCATAAAGAGGAATGAATTACTGATCCATGCTACGATGTGAATGAACTTCCACAACATCATGCTGAGCAAAAGAAGTCAGACCCACAAGGTCACATATTGCCTGATTCCATTTATGTGAAATATCCAGAATAGGTAAATTCATAGAGACAGAAGGCAGATTAGTGTCCAGATGGGGGTGGTGGAATGGGGAGAAAGTGTTTTGTGGGTATGGGGTTTTACTTTGAAGTGATGAAAATGTTTTGGAACTAGACAGAGGTGGTGGTTACAGAACACTGTGAATGTGCTAAGTACCACTGAATTGTCCACTTTAAAGTGTCTAATTTTTTGTTGTGCGAATTTCACCTCAACAAATTATTTTTTTAAATACATGAATTTCCTGAAGAATTAACTTGGAAAATACAGTCTTACATCTTAAAGCTAAAATAAAAACTAACTGACTAGGAAAAAACTGGCTACAATCCAGTTATCGTTTATTAAGAACTTACTACATGATAGGCACTTTACTAAGCTCTTTTCACAGATAAATTATTTCCTTTAATTTTCACAAAAACCTATAAAGTAGGTAATAACTTTTTTTTTCTGTTTACAGATGAGAAAACTGAGGCTAAAGAAGATTAAGAACTTCACTGAAGCTCACATAACTTGTATTTAAGTCAAATAGGTCTAGCAGCAAAGTCCATAGGATACCTGTCCACTAACAATAAATCTTATCCACACATCCTTCAATATGAACAATCTTTTGTCTAACTAAATGATTAGCAATATATAAATAGTCATGTGTGTGTGTGCTTATATTTGTGAACATTTGAAGTTAAAACCACAAAGTTACAAAGAGGGGGAAAGTGTTTGAATGGCAAATGATTTTTCACTTTGTAAAATAATTCAGCTCAGGGTTTCATACTAAGGATGACTAGCATCCTATACTCTCTCTCTTTCCATAGAGGAAAAAATACACACACAAAAAAAGTATTAAATATTGGATAATGTACTGATAGGATGGAATGATTTATTAATAGATGCTATGGAATTTCTGGACTATTTTTCATCATTCTAGAAAGGCTGTATGAGGCCCCAATGGCAGACAAAAGACAACTCTTACAGTGATATCTATATTTCAGTAGTTCTACCTGAGCCTTTTCAGATTGCTCACATTTGTACATTCATATACACTTCAAAATTCCTCTTCTTGCTGTCTAGTTTAAGGCATCATTAGTCTGTGCTCTCCTGGGAACATGAAGAGTTTTGTACTTCTTTGCGTCTCCACAATTTATTACAATACCTGAGTAGAGCAAGCACTACATAATATTTAATAAATGAATAACTTTATATAAAAGAAATTAACAGATCTAAAATACATTTTGAATTGTGGCACACCTAACACAAAGCCTGGAAGTGGAAAGTGCTGGCTGGCATTCTTCCATGTTTATTATTCTAGATCTTTCACATTTCACAGGAGAGTTAAAGTCGGCTTTCAGTATGGATTTCCTGACATTTTCAGTTTGGTTCATAACCTCAGTGTTATTTAAACATCAGCCTTGTTCTCTGAGTAACGACCAGACTGTTGCAAGGTCATTACTCTCTGCTATTTTTCAGTTCCTAAGTTAAGGCTAGGTTAATATTAGTACAGATAAAAAAGGAATAACCTCAACCTTCCTCTAAGCATCAAATATAGCCCAGTAGGTTGTTTTATGGGAAAAAAATGTTTTGCTAGGCAAATCACTTCCTTTCAGACCTCTAGGGTTGGCCCTGCATGGGAGTAAGCCTGGGTCCTCCAGGTGCCTGTTCCCACTTTACTGGGGCCCAAAATCATTCAAAAGTGGATTCTCATAAATGTTTATTAAGGGAAAGAAAAGCACAGGCAGAGAGGTGAAGAAGCATATGGAGAAGAACTGGGCTGAACAAGTACCACGGCCCTACAGTGATGAGCAATTCAGGGAGGGTGTACGGTGAGGGTGGGGGAGCTTCCCGGGTTGCAGGAAGCTGGATGCTATATTTAATATATAGGTGAATGATTTGATTGTGGAAGTGGGCTATCTGTTTGTGAAGGGACTAACCAGCAAATTATTTGGGTTAATAATTCCAGGAGGCAGGCGTGGTCAATGTGGCGGACTAGTTAGATGCTTCCTATATCCCTCTTACAACAAAGGCCTGGAAGAACAAGTGATTTGATTGTATGTGAACATCTCGCAGCCCTGAACAAGGCAAGGTTAAGAAATCCATCTGAGTCATATCAGAGAGGAAGACCGTTTGGAAGAGGTGAGGAGTGCTAGAGCCGTGGCCGCGACACATCAGAGACACAGCCACTCCGGGATGCAGTGAAGCAGGCAAACAGCTGTGCGGTGTGCGTGCACCGGAAGCAGTTTCCACATCGAGAGAGACCCAGCAGCAGAGATTCTGCTTGGACACTCTGAACCATGGAAGAGCAGCTCCCGAGAGGCTAAGATAAGTACATGCGCGCACCCTTTCCTGGCGAGTTACAAAAAAAAAAAAAAAAAAAAAAGCCCATTTGGGAAAAACCTCTCTCCCTTTTACCCCCTACCTCCTTGCTCTGCACTGGATTTGGAAAAACTCCTCTTCCTTTTACCGCCTCCCTCCCCGCTCTGCACTGGGAGTCCACTGGGCCAGAAATAGATCCTAAAAGGTGCCCTGACCCATTCTCCTGGCCTTGGAGAGAGAACAAATAACCTGCTGGATCCCCTAGGCCAGGAACACAGGGTTGGCACAACTCCTTTGCTGGCCAAAGAAATCAGGGGTCCGCAGACTCTGAGTGCCATACACCCCTGTATAGACTTGTGGGGACCCGTCTCAACAGCATTAGCCCTCACTACCACAGTACAACAGGGCAAATATCTGAAGTTTAACTTCAATGGCTTCAGGTGTGAACGGGAAGATTTGTGATCCTCAAAACAGCCCTGCCCCTCAAGTAGGCACTTTTATCAATCTGCAGCAGGGACTTCAGGACTGGTGATAATTCCTAAAGTGCCTAGTCACCTGCTTCAGGAGTCTAAGAAAAAGTGGTGGCCTCGAGTCTTTGCAGCCAACATAGTGCGGTGCTCTTAGCCTGGCTGCAAAACTCACCTACCTATTCACCCTAGAGAATAGGGACACGCATTTCTTTCAGACTCTCAGGGACAGCGATTGGCCCCCAGCCTGGCTCAGTATGTGATCCACTACCACAGCCAGAGTCCAGTGCCTGCACCAATCACCCATGCCTCTCTAGGACTGGGGGTGAGAACCTACATCACACACTTGGAGATCGACTGCCTGCACACCCAGGCAGATCCCATATAGGAAATTTTAAAGAACTCCGGCGTGCACATACTTACGGAACCAACTACTTGGTGACAGGAAATTAGAGATCAAAGGATGTCAAAAACCAAACTAGTGCACACAAGCAGCCTATCTGGGCATATCAAAACAAAACAAAATCAGAAGCTAGGTCTCACTAAGCAAACACAAAATAAAATTATAATAAATAATTGATGGCTCGGAGATAACAGTCAATATCAAGTCACATAAAGAGGCAGTCCATGATGGCTTCAGCAAGCTCCCAAAATAAAGAATCAATAAATTCTCTGGAGGAAGAGAATTTCTTGGAATTACCAGAGACAGAATACAAAAGATTTATATACAGAACTCTTCTAGAAATAAGAAAGGAAATTCGACAGAGTGCAGAAACAGCCAGGCAACATACAGACACAGTAGTAGCGGAACTTAAAAAAGTTATTCAAGAACATAATGCCCAATTTAATAGCCTGCAAGAATCCATGGAGAGACAGCAATCAGAAATCCAGAAGATGAACAATAAAATTTCAGAATTAGACAACACAATAAAAAGTCATAGGAGCAGAACTGAGGCAGTAGAAGTTAGAATTAGTGACATTGAAGATAAAGCTCTTGACACCAACTTATCTGAGGGAAACTCAGATAAAAGAATCAAAAAGAATGAAGAAACTCTAAGAGTCATGTGGGACTCTATCAAGAGAAATAATGTACAAGTGATTGGAGTACTAGAACAGGGGGGGATAACACAAAATACAGACAAAATTGTTGAAGATTTGTTGATAGAAAACTTCCCTGATATCATGAAAGATGAGAAGATATCTATCCAAGATGCTCATTGAACCCCACATAAGGTAGATCCCAAAAGAAAGTCACCAAGACATATTATAATCAAACTTACCAAAACTAAAGACAAAGAGAGAATTCTAAGAGCAGCTAGGGATAAAAGAAAAGTCATCTACAAAGGAGAGTCAATTAGAATAAGCTCAGACTACTCAGCAGAAGCCATGTAGGCTAGAAGGCAATGGGATGACATATTTAAACCCTTGAAGGAAAATAACTGTCAGCCAAGAGTTATATATCCAGCAAAACTGTCTCTCAAATATGATGGTGAAATTAGGCAATTTCCAGATAAACAGAAGTTCAGGGAATTTGCAAAAACCAAACCAAGACTACAAGAAATACTAAGTCCTACGTTCAGATAATCAATAACACCAGATAACAACGCAAGACTATAACACAGGATAGAGCAACCAGATATTGACTCAGATGCAGAAATCCAAATTACATCAAAGCTAAAACATTTAAAATAGGGAAACAGATATCAATATGTAAAAAAAAAGAGGGTAATATTAACATAAAAAAAGAGGGACTTAAAAAATGGAGACATTGATTTTCTATATGGAGGGGAAGTTAAGGCAATATAAAGTAATAAAAGACTGCTATAAACTTAGAAAACTAGGGGTAAATGTTAAGGTAACCACAAAGGAATCTAACAATCCTACAAATCAAAACAAAAAAGTAGAAAAACATAAAGACCCAGCAAACACAAAATCTACAGCAAAGAAAAAGATGAAAAAAAAATACATGAAGAAAAACAACTCAGCACAGAAAATTAAGGGGAGCAAAGAAACTGTGACCAACACACAAAAAGAGATATCAGGATGACAGCACTAAACTCACACCTATCAATAATTACACTGAATGTAATGGACTTAATTCACCAGTAAAGAGACAGAGAGTGGCAGATTGGATAAAAAAGCATGATCCATCTATACGCTGCCTACAAGAGATGCACCTTAGACTTAAAGACACAAACAGGCTAAAACTCAAAGGATGGAAAAAAATATATCAAGGAAACAACACTCAAAAAAGAGCAGGAGTGGCAACATTGATCTCTGACAAAATAGACTTTAAAGTAAAATCCACTACAAAAGATAAGGAAGGGCACTATATAATGATAAAGGGTCAATACACCAGGAGGACATAACTATAATAAATATTTATGCACACAACAGCAGGGCTCCAAAATACGTAAAACAAATTCTAACAGCTCTGAAGAGAGAGATAGACAGCTCCACAATAGTAGTAGGAGACTTCAACACGCCACTTTTGGTGAAGGACAGAACATCCAGAGAGAAGCTCAACAAAGACACAGAAGAGCTAAATGCTACGATCAACCAACTTGATCTCATAGACATATACCGAACTCTGCACCCAACAGCAGCCAAGTATATTTTCTTTTCCAACGCACATGGAACATTCTCCAGAATAGACCACATATTAGGCCATAAAGCAAGCCTTAACAAAATCCAAAACATCCAAATACTACAAAGCATCTTTTCTGACCGTAAAGCCATAAAAGTGGAAATCAACAACACAAAAGGCAAGGAAAAAAATCAAACACATGGAAACTGAACGACACCTTGCTCAAAAGCTACTGGGTTATAGAAGAAATTAAGGATGGAATAAAGAAATTCATAGAATCAAACGAGAATGAAAACACATCCTACCAGAACCTTTGGGACACAGCAAAAGCAGTGCTCAGAGGTCAGTTTATAGCAATAAATGCACACATCCAAAGACAAGAAAGGCTCAGAATCAAAGCACTAACGCTACAACTGGAACAAGCAGAAAGAGAGCAGCAAAAGAAGCCCACAGGTGCCAGAAGGAAGGAAATAATAAGAACTAGAGCAGAATTAAATGAAATAGAGAACAGAAAAAGAATTGAAAGAGGTAACAAGTCCAAAAGCTGGTTCTTTGAAAAGATCAACAAAATCGGTAAACCATTGGCCAAACTGACAAAAGAAAAACTGGAGAAGAAGCAGATAACCCGTATAAGAAATGAGATCAGTGATATCACAACAGACCAAACTGAATTAAAAGAATCATAACAGAATACTATGAAAAATTGTACTCTGACAAATTTGAAAACCTAGAGGAAATGGACAAGTTTCTAGAAACTCACTACCTACCTAAATTAACACAAACAGATGTAGAACAACTAAATAAACCCATAACAAAAGAAGAGATTGAAAAGGTTATTAAAAAACTGCCAACAGAAAAAAGCCCTGGCCCGGATGGCTTCACTGCAGAATTCTACCAAACTTTCAGAGAATGGATAACACCACTTCTACTGAAGGTATTGTAGAGCACAGAAACGGATGGAAAACTCCCAAACTCATTCTATGAAGCCATCATAAATCTGATACCAAAACCAGGTAAAGACACCACAAATATAGAAAATTACAGACCGATATCCCTCATGAACATTGACGCAAAAATCCTCAACAAAATTCTAGCCAATAGAATTCAGCGACATATCAAAAAAATAATTCACCACGACCAAGTGGGATTTATACCAACTATGCAGGGATGGTTCAACATTAGAAAAACAATCAACGTAATCCATCACATAAATAAAACAAAAGACAAGAACCACATGATCTTATCAATCGATGCAGAAAAAGTACTTAACAAAGTCCAACATCCATTCATGATAAAAACTCTCAAAAAAAAAAAAAGGAATTGAAGGGAAATTCCTCAACATAATTATGGGCATTTATCCACAACCAATAGCCAACATCATCCTGAATGGAGAGACTTTGAAAGCATTCCCCTTGAGAACAGGAACCAGACAAGGATGCCCTTTATCACCAATTTTATTCAACATTGTGCTCGAGGTTCTAGCCAGAGCAGATAGGCTAGAAAAAGAAATAAAGGGCATCCAAATAGGTAGGGAAAAAGTCAAAGTATCTCTTTTCGCAGATGATATGATCTTATACACAGAAAACCCCAAGGAATCCACAAGAAAACTACTGGAACTAATAGAAGATTTCAGCAAAGTTTCAGGATACAAGATAAACATACAAAAATCAATTGGATTCCTTTACACCAACAAAGAGAACCTCGAAGAGGAAATCACCAAATCGATACCATTTACAATAGCCCCCCAAAAGATAAAATACTTAGGAATAAATCTAACCAGAGATGTAAAAGATCTGTACAGAGAAAACTACAAGACACTACTGCAAGAAACTAAAAGAGACCCACATAAGTGGAAAAATATACCTTGCTCAGGGATAGGTAGACTCAACATAGTGAAAATGTCAATTCTACCCAAAGCAATCTACAGATACAATGCACTCCCGATCCAGATTCCAGCAGCGTTTTTTAATGAGATAGAGAAACAAATCACCAACTTCATATGGAAAGGGAAGAGGCCCCGGATAAATAAAGCACTACTCAAGAAGAACAAACTGGAAGGCCTTATACTACCTGATTTTAAGACCTATTATAGTGCCACGGTAGTCAAGACAGCCTGGTACTGGTACAATAACAGATACAAGGAACAGAGTTGAGAATCCAGATATAAGCTCATCCACCTATGAGTAGCTAATATTTGACAAAGGTCCAAAGTCCATTAATTGGGGAAAAGACAGTCTCTTCAACAAATGGTGCTGGCATAATTGGATATCTATATGCAAAAAACTGAAACAAGACCCATATCTCACACCAGGTACAAAAACTAACTCAAAATGGATCAAAGACTTAAATATAAAATCAAAAACGATAAAGATCATGGAAGAAAAAATAGGGACAATGCTAGGAGCCTTAATACATGGCATAAACACAATACAAACCATAAGTAACAATGCACAAGCACCAGAAGAGAGACTAGATAAATGGGAGCTCCTAAAAATCAAACACTTATGCTTATCCAAGACTTCACCAAAAGAGTGAAAAGACAACCTACAGATTGGGAGAAAATTTTTGGCCACGTCAAATCTGATCAGCGTTTAATCTCTAAAATCTACAAGATACTCCAAAACCTCAACAGCAAAAAGACAAATAACCCAATTAAGAAATGGGCGAAGGATATGAACAGGCACTTCACCAAAGAAGATATTCAGGCAGCTAACAGACATATGAAGAAATGCTCACGATCATTAGCCATCAGAGAGATGCAGATGAAAACGACAATGAGATATCATCTCACCCCAACAAGGCTAGCATTAATCCATAAAACACAAACTAACAAATGCTGGGGAGGTTGTGGAGAGACTGGAACACTTATACACTGTTGGTGGGAATGTAAAATGGTACAACCACTTTGGAAATCGATTTGCGCTTCCTTAACAAGCTAGAAATAGAAGTACCATACGATCCAGCTATCCCGCTCCTTGGAATATATCCTAGAGAAACAAGAGCCGTCACATGAATACATATATGCACACCCATGTTCATCGCAGCACTGTTCACAATAGCCAAAGGATGGAAGCAACCTAAGTGCCCATCAATGGACGAATGGATAAACAAACTATGGTGTATCCGCACAATGGGATATTACACAATGATAAAGAACAATGATGAAGCTGTGAAACATCGTATAACTTGGTGGAAGCTAGAACTTATTATGCTGAGTGAACTTAGTCAGGTACAGAAGGACAAATACTGTATAAGACCACTATTATAAGAACTCAAGAAAAGGTTTAAACACAGAAGAAAACATTCTTTCATGGTTATGGGGGTGGGGAGGGAGGGTGAGCGTTATTCACTAACTAGATAGTAGATAAGAATGATCTTAGGTGAAGAGAAGGACAGCACACACCTAGGGGAAGCCAGCACAACTGGACTAAACCAAAGCTAAGAAGTCTCCTCAATACAATCAAATACTTTGAGAGACAGAGTAGCAGGGACGCAGCGTCTGGGGGACCATACTTTCAGGGGACATCAATGTCAATTGGCATAACAAAGCTTATTAAGAAAATGTTCTGCTTCCTACTTTGGTGAGTGGTGTCTGGGGTCTTAAAAGCTTGCAAGCAGCCATCTAAGATGCATCAATTGGTCCCAACCACTTGGAGCAAAGGAGAATGAAGAACACCAAGACAAAAGGAAAGTATTGGCCCAAGAGACAGAATGGGCCACATAAAACCCAGACTTCATCAGCCTGAGACCAGAACTAGATGGTGCCCGATTACCACCAATGAACGTTCTGACAGGGAACACAACAGAGGGTCCCTGATGGAGCAGTAGAACGATGGGATGCAGAACTCAAATACTAGTAAGAAGACCAGACTTAATGGTCTAAGACTGGAGGCAGCCCAGAATGCATGGCCCCTTGTCTCTCCATCACCCCAGAACTAATACAATTTCTGAGGCCAACTCTTCAGATAGGGATTGGACTGGACTGTGGGACATAAAGTGATACTCATGAAGAATGTGCCTCTTAGACAAGTAGATATAAGAGACCAAAGGGGCGGCTTCTGTCCAGAGGTGAGGAAGAAGGCAGAGAGAGTTAGGAGCTGGCTGAATATTCATGGGGAATCAGGGGCTGAGGGGAGGAGTGTGGTGTCGCAGAATGGGGTGAGCGGTTGGGGTCTCATAACAATGTGTGTTAAAAAAAAAATTCTGTATGGAAGACTAACTTGAAATGTAAACTTCATTTAATTACATCAATTTAAAAAAAAAAAAATTCCAGGAGGCTGTAAGACATTTCAGATGGTTTCCGTGACCCAGGATGACTGAGAGGTAGAGGTGCATGGAAGACCCAGTTGGCTCACTGTCCTTATCTCCATGTGGGATTGGGGGCTGCCCTCATGTCTCCTCTAGTCCACCACAGACCCCCTCCCGTCCCGTCTCTAGGGGTCTCTCACTGACCAACAACTATCAAGTCTACCCCTGGACTCACATCCTCTAAGACAACTTGGAATCCAAGTGCTGACATTAGCATGCCCCTAGCAATGTGGCCGCAGACATGTCACTCTCTCTGGACTTTGGTTTCCTCACTTAAGGAAGGTGTTAATAAGGAGTCACCAAGTGATGCAGTTCTGTTTTCACAAGTTCTATGCTCTTCCTTAGGAACCTCGTTTTATTCAAAGGCTTCAAGGAAGTGCGACCGAGTTTTTAAAAAAAAACAACAAAAACTATGTAATTTGTAAAGGAAGGACTCATGATGGGAGTTTTAGTATTTTTTTAATCTGTACATGAATATATATACTGGACTTCTGCGGAGCACTTTACGTCCGTGTTTTATTCTACTTCTCATTTGACATTCTGAGCCTGACAAGACTAATGGCATGGTTTAGAGTAGGCCTCAATGCTAGTCCGGAACAGCTCCAGGATAGGATTCTATAATCCATCCTTTTCTCAACCACACTACAAATAGCTCAAGGTGCTGTGCGTGTTTAGAAAACTCCTTCCATCTAAATTTAAGAGTTTTAGAGCCTTAAAAAAATAAATAGTAGAAAGTATGCAACACCTCTAAAGATGAAAGTCGTCAAACCACGGTATACAAGAACACGTATTCCCATCCAACACAAACCCTTCCAATTTCCTCCTTCAGTCCAAGTTTTAGCTCCTTGGGGAGCTGGAGAGGGATCCAGTTGGGAACTGGCTCCCTCGTCCTAGACCACCTACCAGTCACCCTCTGCCACAGACACAGAGCTACAGAGCAGTGAGGACATGTTATGTGCTCTTCGTGCACTCAGCATGCTTCTCCCCTCATCTTCCCTCCCTCTCTCCCTTCCTCTTCCTTCCTTTCCTCCTTCCTTCCAGAAACATTGAGAATGTATCCTGTACTATGTACTATGTTAGATGCAGAGATATAGCCACGAATATAATGAATGCGATCCCTGTCCTCGGGGAGTTTGAATTCTAGAGTGAAGAAGGAGGAATCAAATATTGAAAGATTGCCATGTAAATAATTAACTAAAATTATCAGAATTTTCATAAAGGGGAAGTGCAGAGTGCTATGGGGACTTAACCTGGAATAACTTCTCTGAGGAGATGGCACTATAAGATCGAAGATGACTGTCCACTGCAGTGCTGGCTTATGGGAATGTCCTGTATACCACATGTGGTGTGAGTTCCTGCGGCATGACAGTGCAGCTGTGGGGCTAGTCTTAAAGTTCTGTTTTGGTCACTGTGTCAGACAGAGCAGCTCTGAGGCTCCCAAGCACGGCCAGAAGGGATGGAAGAAAGCAGGATGAGACTGAGAGGAGGTGATGTGGAGCATAAGATGAGGGAACGGGGAGAGAAGAGGTGTAGAGCACGAGCTGAGGGAACAGGGAGAGAAGAGGTGATGTGGAGCACGAGGTGAGGGAACAGGGAGAGAAGAGGTGATGTGGAGCATAAGATGAGGGAAAGGGAGAGAAGAGGTGATGTGGAGCACAAGATGAGGGAACAGAGAGAGAGGAGGTGATGTGGAGGACAAGGTGAGGGAACAGGGAGAGAAGAGGTGGCAGGAAACAACTGTGTGAGGCCTGGAGGTAAAGGTAAGATTAATGACTATGACCACTCCTGAGTAAGTTAATTCCCAAAAAGTTCTAGAAATGAATTTTTTGCTGACACATCTAATGCCATTCCACTCAGAAATTACTTGGGAATTCAACTCATTTGTTCAACAAACATTCTATTACATGCTTATGACCAGCCTGGGTCTAGACAAAAACAATGCCTAAGACAGACCCAACCTCGATTTCTGCATGGAGTTTCACATCTACAAAAATAAAATCACACACTTGCTGTCACAGTGTAGTGAGGTAATTTCTGTGAAATTGGAAACTTTCTGGAAAATTATTTGCTTATAAAAATGAAGAGACGTTTAAATATTCATGTATTTTGGTGCAGTCATTCCACTTTCAAGAATCTATTCCAGGTTAATAACAAAAACAGAGAAAAGGACTTATGTGTAATAATCTTTAAGATAGTATTATTTATTTAATTAAAAAATTATAAACAACAGAAAGATAGCTTGAAGAATGAGGAAATAAGTCATGGACATTCGTACGATAGATGACTGTGCAGCCACCAAAGTCGAGAAGCAACAGCTGACATGATCAGACTCTTAGCACAGAGCAAGCCTTTCAGATCCATTAACAAAGTGAATCTATGTTAAACTACTTCATAAGAAAAGCCATATTATTCAGAATTATATTTGTATTATTCATTTTACTGAGGACACTGTAAATGGAGGTGAATGCAGCTAGCAACCGCAAGAATTGGAGCTTAGACTACATTTGTTTATGGAACCAAAATTCTGAACCTTTCCTTTGATCCCAGTCATGATTTTTAAGCAACATCTAATGGCATGGGGAGATGCTCATACCATGAAGTAAGTGGAAAAAGCAGGGTACACAACAGTAGGACCCCTATTGTATAATGAAACACATACATATGCATGGTGTGTGTGTGTGTGTGTGTGTGTGTGTGTGTGTGTGTGTAACCAGCAGTAAGTATATCAAAATAATTATCTCTGGATCATAAGCAATTTTTGTTTTGTTTTGTATGCTTTTCCCCTAAACCTTCAGTAATATGAATTGCTTTCACAATCAGAAAAATCAGCTTAACCAAAATTGCCACAGAAGAGGACACCCAATGTTATTGAATTTTTGTTTCTGTATCCATATCTATTTGCAAGTTAAAGCATTTTTAAACTCTAAAACAGAACACAGATATCAGTGATCTTATTATTCACATAATAATGGTTTGGATAGGTCCACTCTCCATGCACGTTTAAACCTTTTCTGAGCCTCTCATCTTGCTGGACAGCCCTGTTTTCTGTCATTGGATACATTTTAGAAATAGGTATGGAAACCATAAATTATTTCAAAAAAATAAACTTATTGTTGATATTTCTGTATACCTACTTCTTCCTGGTCAAAACTAGTTTATAAAACTAGTTGTTACAGAACCATACTCTAAATGGCCTTCTAAAACCTTATTTTTCCTCTTTAATAATTTGGCAACAAACCTCAGTTCTTCGGAAGTTGTTTTGTTCCCTCGACTTATTTTGGAATGTGTGAAGAGTCCAGATAATTAAAAAAATGTTGATAGCGTGAATCACTAAATAATAATAATAAAAACCCTCAAAAAACTCACACGTATAAAGTCTTTAGCAAACATCTTTATTGTGCATCCTCCAGGCCTGGCTTTGGCTGTGCCCCATTCTGGATGAACATCTCTGATTCTTTTCCCCAAGAAGTGAGCGCTGTGCACTGTGTCTGCTTTTGTGCTGATCTGTCCCTTACTGGTCTCTGGTGGAACTTATCATGAGTCCTCATGACACCACTCTAGGATCGGGGCAATCATGTCCCTATTAGGGCCTAACAAGCCACAGAGTTCAGCAGGTGACTGGCAAGAGCTTCAAAGAGCTGATGACGAGAGTGAAGAAGGAAACCAGAGTGTGTTGACCCTACAGCCTCCTGAGACCATGTGGTCCTCTCTCCTGGGCTCATGTAGGGTCCAGTTAATCTGCCAATCCTTGGCCATGGTGAAAAGGTCACTCTGGGTGCAGACTTCAGTACCATTCTTTGCAAGCCAGTATAGAGACTTGGTCATTTACCATCTTGTCCTTCCCAGTTTTTTTCATTTTTCTAAGGTACACAAAGTAAATGTGTTTCTAAACTCATCTTCCAGAGCGGTTTTAAAGGCAACAAGTGAACAGGCACACACATATACTACACACATGCCAACACACGTACATACATGTACATATGTACACCTACACTCTCACACATCACATGCATGCACACACATACACATCACACTGACACACACATTCACACAAACTCATGTGAACACACCATGCATGTGTATGCACACACATACACATGCACATACACATGTACAGACACACAGACCTCACATGTCCTTGCATTGCAAACCCCAGGTCGTATGGGCTTGGACTCTGGCTCCATTTTCTTTGTCAAGATTGAGATGACTGAGCAAGAATTATGGAGCCAAAATAAATCAAGTTCTCCCACCAGCGCATTGTGAGGTGCAGAGCTAGCATTTTGGATATTGTGTAACTAGGTTATAACCAACACCACACAGGGAACTGTGGCAGAAATAAATCTGCATGGCTTTTGAAAGTTTTCCTTTAAAAAATTATTTTGTTCCAGTATCTGTGCAAGAGGTAGAAAGTCTCCTGTCCTTGACACAGGAAGTAGATAACACCTGTCAGTAGAACTCAAACCACCTGCTTGGGCACCCCAGGGAGCCAGGCTGTAGCTGGCAGCCAGCACCATTCACGAACTGCACCGTCAGCCTGCGAGTGCTCAGAGTGGGCAAGATTCTTTTTATTTCTCAGTGTTTTATGTATCCCAGACATGTAAACCATTACAAGTTGTGGAATTCCTGCCCCCTCAGGGAATAAGAACAAGGCTATACTACCAGTCTTCAGAGCATCCTGCTGCAAAGACAGCTTAGTGTTTTACAGGCTTAACAATCTACACAGTGTCCTCATTCCCCATAAAAAAGAAAAACACAATGGTAGTCCTAGTGCACGGTGTCTCTTCTTCAGAGAGAAAAGCAAATCCAGCATCTTCACATTCTGACTCATATATAAAAGATTAACTGAAATGCCAAAAGAAACACCTTCTATTGGATTTTTCCATTCTGTTATATGTTGTTCTCTGTTATTCTTGGGAAATCCCTCCATGGGTTGAATAAACGTCAACACTTAACAGATTTTTACCATAAGCGCTCTTTTTTATATTGTTGTTAAATTTTTAATGAACCCTCTAGTATAAAGAGGTACACAGGCTAGGTGCCATAAACCCTCTTCTCTTCACAGCTCCTGAGACTAATTCTGGATCTGCTGGTTAACCATCTGAAGCTGACAAGAAAGGGGGAAAGTTGAAATGGAAGGAAATGAACTTAAGAGTGACAGTGTGTGAGCAAGCCTTGGGGACAGACAGAGGGGGACAAACAGACTGGCATTTGTCAGAGGGCTTTCTTGTGGCTACAATCTGTGTGTCCCTGTCTCCTGAAGTGTGGACTAGAGCCACCAGTACTTTTATCAACATACAGAATAGAGGTATGTCATTATGAAGGCAGCTGCTGCAAACATGAAATTGCCTTCTAAACGTAAAATGGATGCATGAGGATATAGGCAAATGCAATGCAATGAAACTATCACACCCAATAGTCTTCTCTCCTCATGACTTTGTGTATATGCTTTGTGTGAACATGCACCACATGTTAAGCGTTTTACAGAGAAAAGAGCTTTGTTTTCTGAACCACACATATGGTAGACATGACAAATGAAAGAAAAACGAAGAAATCACTTGCCCTGCCATGTACTCCCATGTTCGTGAAAGGCCCACAGGCTGGTGAGTGCTGCCAGCAAAGAGACAAAAGACTCATAAAGGTCAGCTCTGGTGAATCAGAGTCCCTCGAAGGCAGCTTACCTGTGCCAAAGCATCAGCCCTATTCCCAGAGTCTGGGAGAGAATGGAATGCAGAACATAAGTGAGAAACTCCATCGCTTGGCACACTTCCCATGTGTCCACTGCCTGTGCCTCATCCACATAAATTCACATTATACACACACCCATGTGCAGACACACATAAGTCACATTACAAAATCATCCAAGCTCATAAATTCATGAGTGCCCATTACATACACAGCCATGCGTGTGCTCACATAAGTACACATTTTGCATATAACCATGTATGCATACCCATAAGTACGCATTTCACACATACCCACAGGTGTACCCACATGAATACATATTTCTCAAACACACATGTACCCATTACACATAAACCCATGCACATACACACACAAGTGAAAATTTCTCACACACCCAGGTGCATATCCACATGAGTGCACATCTCTTAAACACCCATGCATGCACACACATACATACACATTTCACGCACACCATGCACATACACACGAGTACAGATCACACACACACTTGACCCTGAAAACACCAGAGGGTCTTTCTTATTACAAGACGTCCATTGAAACTCTTACTTTCTACTTCATCACAAAGGGTTTTTGGAGGAGGAGATGAAAGATGGGCCTAAAGAAAGGCAGAAGAGAAGCTTCAGACTTATCAGCATTCTTCTGAGGACTTCCTTATCTCTTCTTCTGCCATCTCTGGAGAAGAGCTGTCCTGCTCCCTCCCTGTCATCCCAGCAGGTTCCTCCCATCAAGCGCAGACCTCACCTCATTGGCCGTATCCTCTCTCCACTCATCTTCAACCTCTCCTTCTCCCTGAAGCCTTTCCCTCAGTGTGGAAGTGCTTATTGATTGCTGTGACCAGGATGACAGCTACCATTAACTGAACACCAGCTACAGGCCAGGTCCTCATCTAAGCACTATGCTCATTCACTCCTGAAAGAGATTCTATTTCATTGCCCATTTTAGAAATGGGGAAACTAGTGCTTAGATGGGTTAGGTAGCCCACCCCAAGTCAGACATGGCTAGCTAGTGTTCCACAGGGCCCAGGCACCTGGCCTTGAATCCATGCCCTCAGTTACCAGAAGTGTCTTCCATCTTAGACCAAAGCGAGTCTTCCCTTGACTGAGCACACTTTTCCAACCATCTTCTATTACAGTCTCTCAGTAGGCCTCTATTCTCGCTCCCAGGTCCCTAGCCTGTCCCTCTGGTCTCACAGAAAGGCTCCTCTGCCCTCCTCTCTGAAGAAGACTTCCCCAAAGACTAGGCTGCCCTCAGCAGGCCTCCTGCTGCACATGTAGGTCACCTGACACCTCCCACTCAGGCTTCAGTCTCTCCCCCAGGTGCTGCAGTCCCACAGGCACCTCCAGCCCCTTTGCTGGACCCCACCTCCCCTCCAGTTCTTCAAGCCTGAACCTGAGTGCTGTCCTCACCTCCTTGCCTTTCTCCTGATATGCAGGCATCCCTGAGGTCCCAGATCCTCCTTTCTCCTCCTTCTCCTTTGCATCCCACATCCCCTGGTCTTGGCCAACACCAGCCCAGCCCCCACCTGCAACAGCGGCTGCCCTGCAATGACAGCCACTCTGCTGGGCTTGTTGGGTTTTGTTTTGATTCCCTCTGGTCCTTATGCACACCGACCTTGGAACAATGGTTGTACACATAAATCTGAGCACTTCGCCCCTGCCTACAATGTGCCTGCACTCCCTACCTGTCCCCCAGGGATGGTTCACACATGCCTAGCCCCACCACTGGCACCATGTGTACTCCAAGCCCAGTCCTGTGGACAGCGAACACCTCCTCCACCCTGAAACTCTGACCAGACAGTTTGCCTGAAAACTACAAATTGTTCCCACGTTCCCCTGCCTGCCCCTCCCTCTGTGTTCTGGTTGACAATTATGAGAGACCAGCAACGCAGCAAAGGGCGCAGACTGAACCAGGTGCTCACACCCTGCAGTCCTCAGAGGCAGGACAGTGCTCATCCTCAGGCAGGGAGACACCACAGGAAGCTGCTTCAGGACACCAGTGTCAGGAGTGGCCCCACAGGAGACATGAGAGATAGAGAAACAGGTTCTCTTCTCAGAGCATGTCTGGAGAACAGGAAAAGAAAAGGACCCACCAGTCTACTATGGACCACGGACTCATATACAGACCCTGAATCCTAAAACCTACCTACAATGTCCAAGTACCCTTGGCTCTGGCTGAAGATTAAGACTCATTTCACATGCTATTAATGGGAATGGTATCCAATGTCATGTGGCAAATGGCAAAGAGGAGGCAGGGGGCAGAGGAAGGAGGGAGGGAAAGAGAACCCTCAGCAATCAGGTGACCAGGAGGCGTCAAGGAGAGACACATCTTGTTTGAGTGAGCACAGGATCCAGAACTAGAGATCAATACCAGCTTGCCACTTACTACAGGCACTATAAAATGATGGTGGTGATGATAGTGACAGCATTCTCTGAGGGCTCACTTTATCAGGAGCTATGCCCATTGCTGCACCCATTGCATTGCTTTGCTTGCACACTCTCCTTTACTTCTCTTAACAAGGCTTACATGAAAGTACTACTGTAATACTCACTTTATCACTGAGGAGCCTGGGGTTTCCAACGACTGTACAACCTGCCCAGCCCAGGAAGTCAATGGCAGGACTGGAACTCCAACCTAGGTCTGCGATTTCCTCTTCTGGACTCTGAACTGCTATGCTCTGCAGATTTTCTGTGAATCTGTCTTTTAATCTGTAAAATAATAAGATTCATAATACCTACCTTATAGGATTACCGTAAGAATTTAATAATACATGCCAAAGCAGTCTATAAAATGAAAATTATATTTATTGCAAACAATAATTGTTATATTATTATAATATAATCATGAAATCAAGTAAGGATGCCGAAAATATTCTGGTTTGGAAAAAATAGGAAGGAATTGCCTTCAAATAGATTGCGTTTAAACGTCCTCTCTGTGCCCCCCACCCCACCCAGGGAGCCTTTGGCCACTGTCTTGGATTGAATTGTGTCCCCTAAAAATATCTATCAACTTGGCTGGGTCATGATTCTCAGTATTGTATGATTGTGTACCATTTTGTAAATCTGATGTGATTTCATTATGTGTTGTAAACTCTATCACTATGATGAGGTTATACTGATGACGTTTACAAGATTAGATAGTGTCTTAATCCAATCTCTTTTGAGATATAAAAGAGAGAAGTGAGCAGAGACACGGGGGAACCTCATACCACAAAGAAAGCAGTGTTGGGAGCAGAGTGCATCCTTTGGACCTGAGGTTCCTGTGGAGAGAAGCTCCCAGACTGAGGGAAGATTGATGACATGGATGGACCTTCCTCCAGAGCTAACAGAGGAAGCGTTCCCCTGGCGCTGATGCCCTGAATTTGGACTTGAAGCCTACTGGACTCTGAGAGAATAAACTTCTCTTTGTTAAAGCCATCCACTTGTGGTAGTTCTGTTGGAGCAGCACTAGATGACTAAGAAAGCCACCATGCACCATTCATGTCTCAATCACTCACAAAAGTCAAGGTTTATTAACCACACTTCCTGATATTGAGGGTCTCTCATCTTCAATTCTAAACTCCATCGTTCATGGAAATCCTATAGAAGGCCATTATTTACTCTTACCTGAATTACTATCTCCCTCAGATCATCTTCCATGAGAGGCCTCACTTGCACTACTGCTCTGTCCTAAGAATTTATAAATTCTATCATTTTATTCTCACTTTAATTGTAGACTTTCTTCACCTGTATCAAATTAATTTAGAGCTTCAGCAAATGTAATTTATCTTCCAATAGATATACTCAAAATCACAGTGAATGGAATCTACTAAAATGCATGAGTTTTTCCTATGAAGCACACAGAGATAAGATAATCAGTCATATCATCCACACAATACATGCCTATTTGTACCTTGGGGTGACACTTGTTCCTCATCTGAAGCACGCCATTCCCTGAGGTCAGACACGATGTCTGGCACCAAAGTGTGAGCACACACACCAAAGTTGGCCTCACTAGAGATTCACAAGGAAATGACAGCTTAGCAATTTTTCTTCATTATGGTAATGCATTTTATTGTTTGCCAGTGTCTTAACTACTGTGAGTGTATTTTCTCTAATTCCCCCCCACCCCTTTTTCTGCCCTTAAGGAAATGTTCCCAAGCCTATAGGGAAGCACATGGGTTGGGGAGTCGAGAGACCGAGTTTCCCCCTAACAGCTGCTAGAAATCATGTGAGTAGGGCCAGTGAGAGTTCTCCTGGCTCAGCTTTCTTATCTACAAACAAGGAGTTACACAAGAAGATTCTGTAAGCTTTATTCCAGGTACAGATTAGAGTGACTAATCAGAGCCGCAGAAAACACTACCCCGACTCCTCAGAGCTGAACTCTCTGCTCCGTGTCTCTGGCCTGTCCTCGAGCAGGACAGAAAACAGAGCCACTTGAGGCTGTGGGGCTGTGCATTCCCCAGTGCCCAGTTGGTCACTGAAGGATCCCAGAGCCATGAGAAACTCAGCTGACATTTCCCAAGGAGATAAGCGTGGAGAGTGGGATTGCTGGGAACCTGCAGAGTGGCAGGGCATGCAAAAACTCTAAAATATTCCAAGTCATTGAGAAGATTAAAACATGAAACTCTTGAAAACTCTATGTAGCAATTCTCTCTTCAAAAGATACATTTGGTTGAAATTAGCCCACAATTAAATGGTCCCCTGACATCATTCAATGGGCTTCAATTATGATGAAAAGTACTGTATTAATAGGTATCTAATTATTGAAGTTTAAAAATGTTTTTCTCTTCTCTATTATTCACCACCTCCCACCACTAATGAAAATTTACAACTGAAGAAAATGTTTAGCTATTTGCCAAGCATCTACAGGCAGGGGAGAATGGGCTTTCTTGCTGCAGTATATTGTAAAGAATAAAGCCTAGGTTTCATGCTCTTATAGTCTGTATTGCAGTACATAATATTTTTTTTAAATGACTTTCATTATAAAGGCTGAAACAATTTGTCACTTCTGAAGTATTGATACTGTATCTTAAGAAGGTGGCCCATATGGTTAAAAAATTTCTCTGGATTTGAACTTTGCAGAAAGATTCCTTGTAGGAAATTTAAAAATCATACTCTTAACAATCAGCTGTTCACCGGTGACGCTAACAAACTTCCAGGTCTGCATACCAATGGACCATCTGCTAGTGATGCACAGAGCAGAGAGGTGGCTGAGAACAAGAGCCTATAGCAGGAGTACTTGCTTCTTGAAGAGTTTCCATCTTGGACCACAAAATATGTGGGTCTTCAGACACCCTAGAAACTGCTGAAAGGAATTATCAGAACAACACCATCATCATCATCATTCCACAGCTAGCATTTATACAGCACTTGTGGATCAATCCTATGCTAAGTATTGTATACATATTATTTATTTCTCATTTAAATCTGTGATGCAGGTAGCTCAATTACTCTCAGTTTAAAAATGAGGAAACTGAATCTCACGGTTGAAAAACTGCCCACACTCACTCAGGAAGGAAACAGTAGGTCGGGTTGCAGACCTAGGTGGTCCACTTTTGGAACATGAGATTCTCACTGATCTGTTCTCTGCCTGCTCACCTCGACCTATGTGTGAGGTCAATCACAGGAACCAAAGGACCCAGGACTCAGAGGTCTTGGAGGAGGTTTGAAGGAGAGGTGACTTCAGGCTCACTTTAATGGTATTCCAGGAGTCTCTGAATGCAAGTGACAGAAACCCAATGCAAACTGGCATAAACAACAGGAGAGATGGATTGGCTTCTAATTAGGACAAAGATGACTGTAAGCTGCCATGATCCTTAGTCAGCAATGCCCAAGAAGAGAGACAACCTCAACCCAACAGCTTGAGCCGATTGCTGGACTGAATGTGGATTGGCCACGGTGAGCCTTAAGCCCATCCCTGAACTAAATATTGTGGCTAGCTAGATGGACTGTGGCCATGGAGCAGGTCTGAGGTTATAATCTCCCCCCACTGGGGGTGGCCCAAAGGGATGAGGGTGAGGAAGTTCGATTCCCCACAGTAAAACTGGAGAGCTTTTTCCCATAAAGCTTTTATCCAAATGATGGTCAGGAAAAATAGCTGGTGTTCATTACGGTGGTAGTAGTAGTAATAATAATGATGATAATGATAATTATAGTAAGGCCTAGTCTGAAGCAGATTCCTAAGAATACCTGGGAATCTAGGGTTTTATCAAAATTCCCACCATTCTTTTTATTTTTAAATATTTTTCATATTTTTGGACCTCTACCTTGTAAATAAATCCAAAGTATATTAAGTAATGACAATCAAGTTTTATATAATAATGAAATTATCTTAACCCTTTCATGCTCACGGGTACCTCTAGGGACCAACTACTTTTTCAGCCTCTGAAGGTTTATTGGGAAGCAGCTGTACCATTGACAGTGCATGTTGTCAAAAGGCAGGGGCCTTTATGACTGTTTGAAATCGAAGAAAAAAGTGTATGCTACAAATTACTGTTTTTACACGGTATTTCATGAAATGTCTGAATTTTTGGTAGGAAAAATAGAAATTTTGAAAAATTTTATTTGTTACACATATGTACCAATAGACCCCAGCGGGACACTGGGGTATAATTTGTGGTATTTCATATGCACCACTAAACACTTAGGGTAGGCTTGTGTGAGGGGGTAAGAAAAAAAAATTCATATTACCTACCAAAAATTCAGACACATGCAATGATTCAACATGCTTCCATTAATGAAAACATGTGGTACCAACAAAAAATTCAAAGCAGAAAAGAACCGGAGCATGAAAAGGTTAAAGCATTATCAGCCCATACGAATGACTTCCTGCTCCCCTAAGTGGAGTATTTTAGAAGAAGTAAAATGCACCAATGAATGCTCCATACAAAGAAGGTTCTCAGTAAACACTACTGTCTGACTTACATATTTAATAAACAAGATCTACATTTGTCCATTCACTGGATCATACAGTCTTACTACTTTTTCACAAATCAGTGAGTATATACTGACAAGTTAGAGATATATGACTGTAAAGCTCAATTATATTGGTATTTAAATTCTGTGACCTTCAGAACTGTAGTATGCTGTCCCCTTCCCATATAAGACTTGAGACTTAGCAGCACAACATTGATTGCATGCCAACAATGTATACATGGTAGGTGCTGTTGTTGTTTGTTGTTGAGTTGATTCCAACTCATAGCAATCCTATAGGACAGAATAGAACTTCCCCATAAGGTTTCCAAGGTTGTAATCTTTATGGAAGCAGACTGCCACATCTTTCTCCCATGGAGAAAGTGATGGGTTCAAACTGCCAACCTTTCAGTTAGTAGCCAAGTGCTTAACCACTGTACTACCATGGCTCCTTGTGGTAGGTGCTAAGAATAAATAAATAAATAAATGCAATCCCTATTCCTGTTAGCAGGGGAGTCAAGCATATTAACATTCTTCTCATATAAGTGCTCTGATAAAGGTAAGCATGTACATATACTCTGGAAGCTCAATCTTGAGTGATGAATAATTCAGGCAAAAACACAAGGGACGGGCATGTGCTTCAAGCAGAGGGAATATCAAGAACACAAGCGTGGAAGCAGGAAGAGCAAGTTGTATGCAGAGAGATGGGGCCTCAAGGGCAAGGGCAGCACTGGCCAACAGAAATCTAACAGTAGTCATGGATGTAATGTTCAATTTCCTAGTAACCATATTAAAAAGAGAAAATAAAAGTGAAATCAACTTAAATAATATATTTTATTTATCCCCATATATTCAAAATATTATAAAACCAAAACCAAACCCACTGCCATGGAGTTCATTCTGACTCAAAGTGGAACTGCCTCATAGTTGTTTCCAAGGCTGTAAATCTTTACGGAAGCAGATTGGCACATCTTTCTCCCATGGAGCGGCTGGTGGGTTCAAACCACTGAGCTTTTGATTAGCAGCTGAGTGCTTAAACTCTCTGCCACCAGGGCCACCAAAATATACTAGATATTAATATTAACACTGGATGATCATAGGGTCTAGCCAGATTCCTGGAAGGTTGAAGTTAGGGCCAGTGGTAATGGGGATGGAGCTGAGGAGACACAAAGAAATACTGATTACAAGATATCTGCAGGTTTTTTGCTGATTTCATCTGAAAAAGAAGGTGTGAGAGAGAATGAGTTGAGGATATCTTCCTGGTTCTGACTTGTATAATAGAGAATCAAAAGACTCATATGGTAGGATAGCAGGAAGGCAATGGGGTGTGCTCATCATTTTCTGGTGTATCAGTATGGCAGCCTGTGTTCATGTTCATGATCAATCTGCAGATCTGCACCACAACTCAGGGCTCATCTAGGACAGGACTTGACATGATGGACATCCAGGCCATCTGCATACATATCCCCACCACTGTCGAGGTTCTCAAAGCAGCAAAGGCAACTGGGGAAAAGGGTCCTTCACAAAGATGGAATGAAGATCTAAGCACAAAAGGGCAAAGCAAGGCATTGAGCTGGGCTGGGAGGTGTCAACACATAACTCACTCCTCAGTGGAACAGGGGGAAATAGAGTGATGGAATACACCAAGGCACCAGACACTGAGCTGTGTACACAGCAAGCCCTTACGAAGGGGTGGCACACACAACGACTCTGAGAACCCCTGTTTAACCGGCAGCACACTGCAGGGCATGAGCAATCCAGTCCCAGGACAGCGATGGGAGGGAACCTGACATAGCACGGTGTCAGACAGTCACCCTCACAACCTACAGTGTTGGGACTCCCCAGCTTCACCACAAGGTATAGTCAGTGTAATAAGCAAAAAGCTTCAGGGGCCATACAGCCAGTATGCCCTGAAGGACCACATCCAGTTATGTCCCCACAGGGCAAAGGGAAAATTCCTAAGGTGGAAAGAAAGTGGTCCATATTAGGACTTGAAGGGGCACTGAAAAGTGAGCCACTGATTGACTGGTTATTTGGAAAACTTAGAAAATTCTACTGCTGGGATAGAATGGAATTCTTAATCTTTTGCTCCACAGCCCAAACCTTGCGGGAGGTGGGGCAATAAACACCTGGTGTTGGGAACTCAGTGAACATCCTTGTGGGCTTGAAGTTAATACTAGATTCAGTCTAGGGGTCAAGTGATATCAAGGAGTCAGGTAGGGGCTCAGGACAAACTGTGGGACTGGAGAGGTGAAGTGGCCTTTGAGTCCTTTTGAGTCCTTCTCTCCCACCTCAGAGGCTAACTGACAAAACATATGAGAAAGTGAAGTAGGAGACTGAAAGGAAAGAATATGGTTTGTGCCTAATCTTGAGGGAAAATTTCAATAAACATTAAAAACAGTCATCTTGTAGGTAAATAAATAAGATATTCAGATCAGTTTTCCTACTCACATGCATTTATGTACCAAGAGAGTTTAAGACAATTCACTACCTAGATTTTATGTTATGAAGACTGATTTAATTCATTAAAATAGGAAAAAAGAGACTATTGATGAACTTTACTGTATATATTTCTTTTCAAATTAAGACAGATAAATAATATTGTAGCCTGGGGAGAGATTCAACATCCTTCATCAGGCAGGGTTCCATACTAATAGAATGAATTCATTCTTATCTGAATCAAGAATCTTTTAAAGACTCCTTTAGGCAAACACTCAACGTTACTAAGGAAACTTGGACTCTGTACCTCTGTGCATGTGTATATATAAACTACAGAAAGCAGCATATGAGCCAGTCAGGGTTATTCCTTTCTATTTCTTCCCAGAGACATTTACCTATTGCTGACCTTTTAAAATCTAAAAATAATTTTGTGGCTTCATTTTTCCCAAAGCCTGCATGATGTAATCCAGAAGCAATGATCCAGAGCAGTTAATCTCAACTTTCAGACTCCAAAGCATGTCAGGATTATTTTAAGTAGCAATGAGCAAACCTCAAATTTTATACCAGATTTAGTCACTTATACATCCTTAGCCAAACATTTCAAGCTGAAACTCACATTAAATCAGATTATCTACCAGGAATTGTCATACTCTGTAATTTTAGGCAGCAAAAAATACATCAAAAATGTATTTTGGAATTTGATGATAAACTAGCATTACTCACAATTATTTTGAACTATTTTATCACCAGTAAGTGACTATGGTGTCCTCACCTTTTGGTTCTTCTAAAACCAAGCACCAAATTAGGGTAGGATTAGAGGCAGCTGAATAGAATAGGGTAAAACCATCTTCCTGTTTACTCGAATAATCCAAGCAAAACAGATTTTTTCCCTTGGTCTGATCTTTTGACATTCTCAACTCTAAAGACCAATTTGCTTAAGTTCTATTTACAAGAAAAATCTAAGATCCAAAAAGATAATAAATAAAACCATAGTTGTACTCACAACAGTCAGATCCTATTGTGCATGGGGTCACCATGATTGGGGGATGACTCAACACCAGCTAACAACAACAACAGGTCCTAACCAGAAGGTAGTGTCTATCCCTCAAGACTCATGCAGAGGGACATTATGAACCACACTGCTTTGCAAAAGGTAATAGCAATAAAAGCAGATGGAAATTTAAAGACACCTGAAATGAAAAGAAAAGCCACAGACTGAGATAAAATATTTGCAATTTACATATATCCAAAGTATAGAAGAAGTCTTAGGGGACTTCCAGCATCATGGTGCTCTAGGCAGAAGAACCATGCCATCCCTCCAGAGCAAAGATCTGAAACACTAAGTCAAACAGGGTAAGCAGCAATCCTGAAACCCTAAAACATCAAATGAAGAGATAAAGAACTCAGCCAAGCACCAAATGGAGTGAGAAAACTGAAAGAGAATGGAAAGAGGAGAGATTCATGCAGAGGTCCCCTATCAGCTAACGCAGTGCAGATCCACCATCTTGGACTCCTATCAGAGACCAGCAAATGGGGGTACATGAAAGCAGCTTCACAGAGCTTCCAGCAGGAGACAAAACAACTGGTAATTGGTGATATACACTTTCCCACCCCCCCACCCTTCTTCACCTCCACTCGGCCTCCTCTGCTTCCCACGACCACAGTCTCTTGGCCGGGAAGCACCAGCTGCTTGGATTCCACCCGCCCATGCTGACCTACTCCCTGAGTGCCATTTGTTGGCTGCTGGTGTTGCTTTTTTCCACTTCTTTTGATTTCTTCCTTACCTCTCACCACCTCCCCCTCCTTTCGCTCAAATACCTGGCTCCGTGCACCACCTTTGCTTCTTCCTAAGGAGCTGCAGATCTCCGTTCAAGAGTGAAACTGCTTCACGGTCTGGGCTGCCACGCTGGTGGGATACCAGGGCTTTTGTTTGTTTTGAATTGTTTGTTCATTTTCTTTTCCTTTTCTCGAGTTAAGAGCCAGTTCTGGCCAGGCAGTGCTATGCAGCATAGGACCAACTCCCTCAGCTTGCACAGATGCACAGAGGGATCCCTGAGAACATTTACTTTTTTCATGGGTTTTTCTTTTTCTGTTTTTTTTGAGGGGGGTTCTCTTTCTTTTTTTTAATTATTTGTTTTGTTTTGTTTTTCCTCTTTTTCCCTTTCTGTCTTTCTTCATTACTCAGTTTCTCATCTCTCTATACCTTCCTTCTCTTCCTGTCCCCTGAATACCTGAATACCTATACGCCTTCTAGCCAGGCTATACTGCAACACTTGGGAACAACTTCCCCAGACCTCACAGCATTATCCTGGGAGCTTTGCTGTTCTTTTTTCTTTCTCATTTTTTATTTATTCATTCTTTTCTTTTTTTTTTTTTCTTTTTCTTCCCCTTTTTGTTTTTCTCCATTTCATAGTCTCCCATCTCTCCACTCCAATGACAAGCTCCCTTAGCACTCTTTTTTATTTGTTTGTATGTTTTTGGCCCTTGTTCCTCTCTCCTCTCTACCATATACATCTTAGCTCCACACTTCACAATCTCTCCCCCTCTAACCTGCCTACCTGCACCATGTGCTTAACATCATATCACCAAGCAACACAGGAACGGCCTACCAGAACCTGCCCTGCACTGATTACCTATCTGCCCTGGGGGCTGTAGTAAGTGCCACAAACAACCCATCCCAGCAACTCCTCTTCAGCTAGACCTGCCCTGCTGTACCATATCTGAGCAACAGACACTGCCAATTGGAGAAGGAGGCAAAAAGTATTGTGCCCACAGACGAGCAAACAACAAAGAACACATAACCCACCTGCAAAAACATAGACAAATTAAAAAAAAGGATGAAACAAACAAATCTACAATCAATAAATGAGAAAAATAACTACTGAATGCCCGAAGACAGCAGACAATATCAAAACATTTACAAAAACAGGACAGGATGCTTCCAGTAGGCGTCCAAAATAAACTACCAGATGACTCTCCAGTGGAAGTAAATGTACTAGAACTTCCTGACAGGGAATTAAAATCTCTAATACTCAGAATTATCCAAGAGTTGAAGTAAAAAGCAGACAAAAATGAAGAAAAAAGTAGACATTCATGGAAAATACAGACAAAAAAATGGAAGAATTCAGGAAAATAATGCAGGAACAAAATGCCAAAATAAACTCACAACAGGAAATTATACAAAAACAAAAATTAGAAAAACAAAAGATAAACAACAAGATTTCAGAAATGGACAGTATCATAGAAGGGCTGAGGAGGACATTTGAAATGATGGAAGACAGGATCAGTGGAAGTGAAGACAAACACTTGGATACAACTCTGAGGAAAACTCAGAAAAAAGAACAAAGAAAAATGAAGAAAACCTGAGAATTACATGGGATACAATCAAAAGCAAAAATTTTCAAGTGATCGGAGTTCCAGAATAGGGGCAAAAACAGAAAACACAGAGAGAATCACTGAAGAACTGCTGACAGAAACCTTCCCCAATATCATGAAATATGAAAAGCTGGCCATCCAAGAAGCTCAACAAACCCCATATAGGAGAGACCCCAAAAGAAAATCACCAAAGCATATCATAATCACACTCACCAAAATCACAGACAAAGAACCCTGAGAGCATCTCACGAAAAACAAGAAGTCACATATACAGGAGAAACAGTAAGACTAAGCTCAGATTATTCAGTAGAAACCATGCAGGCAAAAAGGCAATGGGATGACATATAAAAAACCTTGAAACAAAAATTGCCAGCCAAAAATAATATATCCTGCAAAACTCTCGTTCAAATATGATGGTGAAATTAGGACATTTCCAGATAAACAGAAATTAAGGGAATATGTAAAAACCAAACCAAATTTATAAGAATTATTAAAGGGAGTCTTGTGATGTGAGAACAAACAACTTCAGCTCACAGGCTGAATATAGGAAGCAGGATCGTACCAGCTGGATACAAATCTAGGAAATGAACTCTAAAGGACTATCCAAAACCAAAAGAAATACAACAGGGAATCAGAACAGTTAATCTGTAAATGACAACAAGATCAGAACAATAAAAGAGGAAGGCAAGATGATACCAAGTAATAATAGACTGCTTCAAACTTAGAAAGATAAGGCTAAATTTCATGGTAACCACAAAGAAAGTTAACAAACATACTTATAAAAATAAAGAGGAAAAACAAAGTCTCAGTAAAAACAAAAGCTACAAAAACAAAAGAAATGAAAAAAAGATCCACAAAAAAAAAAAGAATTCAGCACAGGAGAATAAGAGGAAGAAAACGTCAACACCACAAAAGAAAAGCACTACAAAATGACAGCAATAAACTCACATCTATCAATAATTACACTGAATGTAAATGGACTAAATTCACCCATAAAGAGATGGAGAGTGACAGAATCAATAAAAAAACAGGATCCATCAATATGCTGTCTACAAGCGACACACTTTAGAAACAAAGATGTGAATTTATTAAAAATCAAAGGTTGGAAAAAAATATATCAAGCTAAAAACTACCATAAAAGAGCAGGAGTGGCAATACTAATCTCAGATAAAATATACTTTAAAACAAAATCCACCGTAAAAGACAAAGAAGGACACTATATAATGATTAAGGGGATGATCTATCATGAAGACATAACTGTAATAAACATCTACACACCCAATGACAGGGCTCCAAAATACATAAAACAAACTCTAACAACACTGAAAAGAGAAATTGCTAGTTCTACAATAATAGTAGGAGACTTCAACACACCACTCGCAGTAAAGGACAGAATATCTAAAAAGAAACTCAGCAAAGATGCAGAGGACCTAAAGGGCACAATCAGCCAACTTGACTTCATACACACATATACAACACTCCATCCAACAGCTGCAAAGTACACATTCTTTTCCAGTGCACATGGAACGTTCTCCAGAAAAGACCACATCTTAGGCCACAGAGCAATCCTCAAGAAGATCCAAAACGTTGAGATAACACAAAGTATCTTCTCTAACCACAATGCCATCAAGGTAGAAATTAACAACAGAAAGAGCAGGAAAAAGATCAATTACATAGAAACTGAATAAGACCCTGCTTACCCATCACTGGATAATACAGGAAATCAGACATGGAATCAAAAAATTCCTGGAATCAAAGGAGAATGAAAACACATCATACCAAAACCTTTGGGACACAGCAAAAGCAGTCCTCAGAGGACAATTTATAGCAACAGATGCACACATCAAAAAAAAAAGGGACAAAATCAAAACATTAACTACAGAACACAAACAAATAGAAAGAGAACAGCAAAAAAAGCCTACAACCACCGGAGGAAAGGAAATAGTAAAGATCAGAGCAGAAATAAATGAAATAGAGAACAGAAAACCAATAGAAAGAATCAACAAAACCAAAAGTTGGTTCTTTGAAAGAATCAACAAAATCGACAAACCACTGGCCAGACTGACAAAAGAAAAACAGCAGAGGGCACAAATAACCCAAATAAGAAATGAAATGGGGGACATTACAACAGACCCAATGGAAATAAAAAGTATTATAACAGAATATTATGAAAAACTATACTCCAACAAATCTGAAAACCTAGAGGAAATGGATAAATTTCTAGAAATACACTACCTACCCAAACTACAACAAAGTGATGTTGAAAATCTGAACAGACTCATAACAAGAGAAGAGATTGAAAAGGTAATAAAAAAAACTCCCAACAAGAAAAAGCCCTGGCCCAGATGGCTTCACTGGAGAATTCTACAAAACATTCACAGAAGAGCTTGTACCAGTACTACTCAAACTACTTCAGAACATAGAAAAGGATGCAACACTTCTGAATTCATTCTATGAGGCCATAATAACCCTGAAATCAAAACCAGGCAAAGACACCACAAAAAAAAGAAAATTACAGACCAATATCTCTCATGAATATAGATGCAAAAATTCTCAACAAAATTCTAGCCAATAGAATTCAGCATCATATCAAAAAAATAATACACCACAACCAAGTAGGATTCATACCAGGTATGCAAGATTGGTTCAACATTAGAAAATCAATCAACGTAATCCACCACATAAATAAAAGGAAAGAAAAGAATCACATGATCATCTCAATTGACACAGAAAAGGCATTCGACAAAGTCCAACACCAATTCCTGACAAAAAACTCTCAATAAAATAGGTATAGAAGGGAAATCTCTCAACATAATAAAGGGCATCAATGCAAAACCAATGGCCAACATCATTCTTAATGGAGAAAGGCTGAAAATATTCCCCTTGAGAACAGGAACAAGACAAGGATGCCCTTTATCACCACCCCTATTTAACATTGTGCTGGAAGTCCTAGCTAGAGCAGTAAGGCAAGAAAAAGAAATGAAGAGCATCCAAACTGGTAATGAAGAAGTTAAACTGTCCCTGTTTGCGGATGATATGATACTATACATAGAAAGCCTTAAAGACTACACAAGAAATCTACTGAAACTAATAGAAAGATTCGGCAGGGTAGCAGGATACAAGATAAACATACAAAAATCAGTTGGATTCCTAGACACCAATAAAGAGAACGATGAAAAGGAAATCAGAAAAACAATAACTTTTATAATAGCCCCTAAAAAAATAAAATACTTAGGAATAAATCTAACCAGGGATATAAAAGACGTATACAAAGAAAACTACAAAACACTACTGTAAGAAACCCAAAGGGATGTAAATAAATGGAAACACATACCAAGCTCATGGGCAGGTAGACGCAACATTGTGAAAATGACAATTATACCCAAAGCAATTTACAAATACAATGCAATCCCGATCCAAATACCAACAACATTCTTCAAAGAGATGGAAAAACTGATCATTAACTTTATATGGAAAGGGAAGAAACCCTGATTAAGTAAAGCACTATTGAAGAAGAATAAAGTAGGAGGACTCACACTACCTGACCTCAGAACCTACTATACAGCTACACTAGTCAAAACAGCCTGGTACTGGTACAATGACAGATACATTGACCAATGGAACAGAATTGAGAACCCAGATGTAAATCCGTCCACCTTCGGTCACCTGATCTTCGAGAAGGGCCCAAAGTCCATCAAATGGGGAAAAGACAGTCTTTTTAACAAATGGTGCTGGCAAAACTGGATAGCCATCTGCAAAATAATGAAACGGGACCCATACCTCACACCATATACAAAACCTAATTCCAAATGGATCAAAGACCTAAATATAAAGCCAAAAACTATAAAGTTCATAGAAGAAAAAATAGGACCAATGCTACAGACCCTAATACACGGCATTAACAGGATACAAACCATAACCATCAACACACAAACCCCAGAAGATAAGTTAGATAACTGGGATCTTCTAAAAATCAAAAACCTATGCTCTTCAAAAGACTTCACCAAAAGAGTAAAAAGAGAACCTACAGGCTGGGAAAAAATTTTTGGACATTACAAGTTAGACAAAGGTCTAATCTCTATAATCTACAAGAAAATCCAACACCTCTACAACAAAAAGACAAATAATCCTATTAAAAAATGGGCCAAAGAAATGAACAAACACTTCAATAAAGAAGACATTCAAGCGGCCAACAGACACATGAGGAAATGCTCGCGTTCACTAGCCATTAGAGAAATGCAAATTAAAACCACAATGAGATATCATGTCACCCCAGCATTACTGGCACGAATCAAAAACATTGGAAATAACAAATGCTGGAGAGGCTGCGGGGAAATCAGAAATCTTATGCGCTGCTGGTGGGAATGCAAACTGATACAACCATTTTGGAAAATGATATGGTACTTCCTTAGAAAGCTAGAAATTGAAATACAATACGATCCAGCAATCCACTCCTAGTAATATATCCTAGAGAAATAAGAGTCATCACTGGAATAGACATATGCACACCTATGTTCATGGCAGCATTGTTCACAATAGCAAAACGATGGAAACAACCCAGATGCCCATGAACAGATGAATAGATAAACCATGGTACATACACACCATAGAGTACTATGCAGCAATAAAGAACAATGATGAATCTGTGAAGTATCTCATAACATGGCTGAAACTGGAGGACATTATGCTGAGTGAAATAAGTCAATCACAAAAGGACAAATATTGTATGAGACCACTACTATAGAAACTCATGAATAGGTTTACACACAAAAAGAAACAATCTTCGATGGTTACGAGGGATGGGAGGGGTGGGGGGAGAATACTAAATTGGCAAAAGATAAGTGGTATCTTTGGTGAGGGGTGAGACAGTACACAATACTGGGGAAGCCAGCACAACTTGTACAAGGAAAGGTCATGGAAGTTCCATAGACACAACCAAACTCCCTGAGGGACTGAATTCCTGGGTGGAGGGCTGTGGAGACCTTGGTCTTGAGGAACATCTAGCTCAATTGGCATGACATAGTTTATAAAGACAATGTTCTACATTCTACCTTGGTAAGTAGCGTCTGGGGTCTTAAAAGCCTATGAGCAGCTATCTAAGATACTCCGCTGGTCTCACCCCTTCAGGAGCAAGGAAGAATGTAGAGAACAGGATACAAGGAAAAGATTAGTCCAAAGGACTAATGGACCATAGCTACCAAGGCCTCCACCAGACCGAGTCCAGTACAGCTAGATAGTGCCCAGCTACCACCACTGACTGCTCTGACCAGGATCACAACAAAGGCTTCTGGACAGAGCTGGAGAAGGATGTAGAATAAAATTCTAACACACAAGAAAACGACCAGATTACTGACCTGAAAGAGATTGGAGAAACCCCAAGAGTATGGCCCCGAGACAACCTTTTAGCTCAGTGGTGAAGTCACTTCCAAGGTTCACCGTTCAGATGGGGATTGGACAGCCTCATAAAACAAAACGGGACTAATGAGGCACAGCAGTTCAAGGACAGGGACTAGAAGGCAGAAGCGGACAGGAAATCTAGTGATAGGGAACCCAAGGTTGAGTAAGGACAGTACTGATGTGTAGTGACGTTGTTAACCATTGTCATAGAGCAACATGTGTACTAACTGTTTAATGAGAAACTATTTTGTTCTGTAAACCTTCATCTAAAGTGAGAATAGCAGCACAACTGGAAGAACGTAATCAATGTCACAGAACTGTGCATGTAGAAATTTTTGAAATGGTGTCTCTTTGACTATGTATATTTTCACCAAAAAGAAAAAAGAAAGGTCTAGAAGGTCTTGAGGTTGTTAATCAACGTCATATAACAATATGTGTACTGACTGTTTAATGAGAAACTATTTGTTCTGTAAACCTTCACCTAAAGTAGAATAAAAAAAAAATTTCAAAAAAAAATAGGTTTCTGGTAAATCCTAACCTCTATGCCTGTGGTTATAATCCCATTTGGGAATGGTTTGTCTTTGTTATGTTAATAAAGATGGATTAGTGTAGGGTGTATTTTGAGTCCATCTCTTTTGAGATATAAAGAGATTAAACAAGTTAGCAGAGCAGAGATGGTATAAGATAGATGCCAAGCCACATGGAGATCTCCAGGGAACTAGGAAGCATAAGCTGAAGAGACAAGAACCTTCCCCAGAGCTGACAGAGACAGAAAGCCTTCCTGTAGAGCTGGCACCCTGAATTCAGACTTCTAGCCTCCTAAATTGTGAGAAAATAAATTTGTTTGTTCAAGCCATCAGCTTGTGGTATTTCTGTTACAGCAGCACTAGATGACTAAGACACCTGTCAATGTTCAATTGCTCTAACAGTATTTGTTGAAAAGTCTACCTTCCTCTATTGAATTGCTTTTTTTACTTTGCCAAAAATCAGTTGGGCACATTTGTGTGGGTGTATTTCTGTGTTCTCTGTTCTAGTCCCATGATCTATGTGTCTATCCCTCTGCCAAATATCTCACAGTCCTGATTACCATAGCTATATAGGAAGTCTTGAAACCAGGTACACTATTCTTTCCCCCATCTAATGGATTTAGCACCTTAATTGACTGTAGAAATATGGGTTCATCCAAATGGGACTAATGGGGCACAGCAGTCCAGGGACAAGGACTAGAAGGCAGAAGGGGACAGGAAAGCTGGTGCTAGGGAGCCCAAGGTTGAGTAAGGATAGTGTTGTGTTGTGAGGTTGTTAACCATTGTCATAGGGCAACATGTGTACTAACTGTTTAATGAGAAACTATTTTGTTCTGTAAACCTTCATCTAAAGTGAGAAGAGTAGCACAATTGGAAGAGTGTAGTCGATGTCACTGAACTGTGCATGTAGAAATTTTTGAAATGGTGTATCTTTGGCTATGTATATTTCCACCAAAAAAAAACAAAAGGTCGAGAAGGGAGAGGGTTGACATGTCGTGGGGTTGTTAACCAATGTCATAAAACAATATGTGTATTACTGTTTCATGAGAAACTATTGGTTCTGTAAACCTTCACCTGTAGTACAATTCAAAACAAAAAAAGAAATATGGGTTCATTTCTGACTCAGTTCTACTCCATTCATCTGTATGTCTATTCTTATAACAGTACCGACTGTTTTTATTACTGTAGCTGTAAATCAGGAAGTGTGAACTGTACTAAACCCGTAGCTGTCTAGTTGATTACAACTCATAGCAACCTCATACCCTCCTACTTTGTTTTTGTTTTGTTTTTTTTCAAGACTGCATCAGCTATTTGGGGCCACTTGCAATTACAAACAAATTTCTGGATTGACTTTTCCATTTGTGCAAAAAGGGTTGCTGGAATGTTGATAAGGATTGTGTTGAATCTATACATAATTTAAGTAGTATATCTTAAGTATATCTTAACAACAGTGTCTTTCACCTCATGAACACAGGTATCTTTCCATTTATTTAGCCTTCAATTTCTTTCAGCAATGTTTTATAGTTTTTAGAGTATAAGTCTTTCACTTCCCTCATTAAACTTATTCCTGAGTTATTTTATTCTTTTAAATGCTATTGCAAATAGAATTGTTTTCTTAATTTCCTTTTCAGATTGTTCACTGCTGGTGTATAAAAACACAACTGATTTTTTCATGTTGATCTCATACTCTATGACTGATTTTTTCATTTATTAGCTCTAGCAGCTTTCTTGAGGATCCTTTGGGATCCTCTGTGAAAAGAGATAGTTTTACTTCTTCCTTCCTGATTTTTATGGGTTTTATTTCTCTTTCTTGCCTAATTACTCAGAATGGAACTTCCAGTACAATGTTGAATAGCAGTGGTGAAAGCAGGCATCCTTTTCTTGTTCCATAGCAGTGGTGAAAGCAGACATCTTCGTCTTGTTCCTGATCTTAAAGGGAAAGCTTTCAGTCTTCCACCGTAGTATGATGTTAGCAGTGGGTTTTTCATACATGCTGTTTATTACGATGAGGAATTTTCCTTCTATTTCTAGTTTGTTGGGTGTTTTTGTCATGAAAGAGTGTTGAATTTTGTCAAATGCCTTTGCTGCATCAATTGGGATGATCATGTCATTCTTTTCCTTCTTTCTATTAATGTCTGTATTACACTGATTGATTTTTCTTATGTTGAACCGCCTTTGCATTCTTGGGATAAATCCCTCTCGGGCATGGTGTATAATCCTTTTAATGTGCTATTGGATTCGGTTTGCTTGTATTTTGTTGAGGATTTTTGCATCTAAATTCATAAGGACTTTGGTCTGTAATTTTCTTTTCTTATGGTGTCTTTGGATTTGGTGTCAGGGTAATGCTGGCCTCATAAAATGAGTTAGGAAGTGTTCCTCTTCTTTGGTTTTTGTTTGTTTGTTCTAAGAGTTTGAGAAGGATTCGTATCAATTCTTCTTTAAATGTTTGGTAGAATTCCCCAGCCCTGTGATCCAGAACTTTTCTTTGTTGTTAGTTTTTTAATTACTGTTTCAATATCTTCACTAGTTGTGGATCTGTTGAGATTTCCTATTTCTTCTTGAGTCAATTTAGGCAGAATTTATCAGAATTTATCCATTTTATGTAGATTATCTAATTTGTTGAGGGGAAGTGATGGTTCAGCAGTAGAATTCTTGCCTTCCATGTGGGAGACTGGGGTTCAATTCTCGGTCAATGCACCTTGTGCATAGCCACCACCCATCTGTCATTGGAGGCTTGGGTGTTTCTATCATGCTGAACAGGTTTTAGCAGAGCTTCCAGACTAAGATGGACTAGGAATAAAAGCCTGGTGATCTACTTCCAAAAATTAGCCAGTTAAAACCCTGTGGATCACAATGGTTTGATCCACAACTGATCAGGAGGATAGCTCAGTACCAGGCAGTGTTTTGTTCCATAGGGCATGAGGTCACCATGAGCAGGGGCCAACTTGATGGCAGATAACAACAACAACAATAATCTAATTTGTTGGTGTATAATTGTTCTTAGTATTCTCTTATCATTTTTATTGCTGTAGGGTCAGTTGTAATGTCTTCACTTTCATTTTTTTATTTTCATTATTTGCATCTTCCCTCTTTTTTTCTTTGTCGGTCTAGCTAAAGGGTTTTTTGTTTTATTGATCTTTTCAAAGAACCAACTCTGGTTTAATTGATCTACTGTTTATCTATGCTTGTCTTAGGCTGGGTTCTCTAGAGAAACAAAACCAGAAAAGCATATAAATATATAGAGAGAGAGATTTATATCAAGGAAATGATTCACACAATTGTAGAGGCTGGAACGTTCCAAGTCCATGGGCCAAACTGGAGGCGTCTCCTGACTCAGGCAGCCACAGAGGCTGGTGAACCCAATATTGGCAGGTCATACAGCAGGGCTGTTGCTCACAGTCTGTGAAGACCAACGAATCCCAAAATTGGTGGGCAAGACGATAGGTAAGCTGCTAGCTCAAGTCCTGGAGCTAGCTGCAGGATCCAGAGTGAGCAAAAGCCTTGCCAGAAAATCCCCTTATATTTGATGCAGGCCACACACACACAGCCCTCCCCAAGGAAACTCCTTTCAACTGATTGGCTACTCACAGTAGATCCCATTATGGAGGTAATCATATTATATCAAATCTCATCATGGAAGTGATCACATCATCACATGACTGCCTAACTACATCATAACTGCCAAACCACTGAGATTCATGGCCCAGCTTTATCTCTGCTCTGATCTTTGTTATGACCTTCCTTCTTATAGCTTTGGGGTTAGTTTGCTCTTCCTTTTCTGTTTCCTCAAGTTACAAAGTTGGGTTATTGATTTGAGATCTTTCTTCTGTTTTAATGCAGGCATTTAATGTTATAAATTTCTCTCTGAGCACTGTCTTCACTGCATTCCATAAGTTTTGATTGTGCTTTCATTTTCATTTGTCTCTAAGTATTTTTTGATTTCCGTTTTGATTTCTCCTTTGACCCATTGGTTGTTTAATAGTGTGTTGTTTAATTTCTACCTATCTGTGTACTTTCCAGTTTTACTTCTGTTATTGATTTATAGTTTCATTCTTTGTGGTCAGAGAAGATCCTTTGTATGATTTCAGTCTTTTTAAATTTATTGAGACTTGTTCAGTCAAAATCAACTTGACGGCCAATGGGTTTGGTTTTTTTTTTTTTGTTTGTTTGTTTTGAGACTTGTTTTGGGACCTAGCATATGGCCTATCTTAGAGAATGATCCATATGAACTGGAAAAGAATATGTATTGTGCTGTTGTTGGATGAAATATTCTATACACAGGTTTTCCCCATTATCTGAAAGTAGAGTGTTCCTATGAAACTTTTTTTAAGACAAAACGACATTAAGTGAAGAAGCAATTACCATTAACTTGCATGGGAAAATTTTTTGAGCATTCCCAGACTCCAAAAATAACCTACCAAATCATACCAATTAAACCTAAAATAACACTAACATATAGTAATAGCTGAGATGCTGAGTGTAGTTCCTAGGGAAGGAGTTTGGTGATGCCACTCTCACTGCTTGGGGTGCACACTGCCTCTTTAATGACTTGCTGCAAACAAACGCTGAACACTATTTCTGCTTTTCACCTTTTTTCATAAAAGCAAAAATTCTCTTCAGATTTCTTTCAGTTAGTGAAAATAGGTAGTAATGTAGGTCTCTCATAAATGTGAAGTGGTATAAAGCAAAATTTCAGGAAGTAGGGGGTACCTGTATATCTGTTTGGTCTATTTGGTATATTAAAAAAAAAAAAGTTGTCATCGAGTCAATTCCGACTCATAGCGACCCTATAGGACAGAGCAGAACTGCCCACAGGGTTTCCAAGGAGTGGCTGGTGGATTTGAACTGTCAACATTTTGGTTAACAGTCGAGCTCTTAAGCACTGCACCATCAGTGCTCCAGTTGGTCTATTGTGGTGTTCAAATCCTCTATTTTCTTATTGGTCTTTTGTCCAGATGTTCTATCCATTGTTAAAAGTGGTGCATTGAAGTCTCCAACTATTAATGTATAACTGTCTTTCTCCTTTCAGTGTTTACTTCATATATTTAGAAGTTCTGAAGTTAGGTGCATATGTATTTATAATTGTTATATCTTCTTGATGAATTGACCCTTTATATTATGCAATTGTCTTCTTGTCTCTTCTAACAGATTTTGTCTTAAAGTCTATTTTGTCTCAAATTAGTATAACCACCCCATCTATCTTTTGGTTACTGTTTGCATGGAATTTTTTTCCCCATCCTTTTACTTTCAACCTATTTATGTCTTTGGGTCTAAGGTATATCTCTTGTAGGCAGCATATAGATGAATCGTGTTTTTTATATTCATTTAACTACTCTGTGCCTTTTGATTGGACATTTTAATTCATTTACATTTGGAGTAATTACCAATAAGGAAGAATTTACTTCTGCCATTTTACTATTTGTTTTTTATGTGTCTTATGCCTTTTTCGTCTTTTATTTCTTCCAATACTGCCTTTTCTGTGTGTGTTTAGTTTATATTTTGTAGTGAATCATTTTGATTCCCTTCTCCTTTCATGTATATTTTTATATATTTTCTTTGTGATTACCATGAGATTATATTTAACATCCTAAATTCATATCAACCTAGTTTAAATTGATACCAACTTATCTTCAGTAACATACAAAGATTCTATTACTATATAACTCTTCCCCCTTTTTGTTGTTGTTATCATAAATTATTACATCTTCATACATATGTGCCCAATAACATAAATTTATTTTTATGCATTTGTCATTTTAAATTATGTAAGACATAACAACTAGAGTTGCAAAAAAAAGAAACATAAAACTCATCCCTATATTTGCCCATAAAATTACCTTTACTGATATCTTTTTTCTTTGTACTACTTTGAGTTACTGTTTAGTGTCCTTCCCTTTTGATCTGAAGGACTCCTTTTATCATTTCTTTTAGTGTAGGTCTAGTTGTAACAAACTCCCTAGGCTTTTGTTTACTGGGAATGCCTTAATTTCACCCTCATTTTTGAAAAATAGTTTTACCTGGTATAGAGTTATTGATTCACAGTTCTTTTTTTTTATCTTAGCACTTTAAATATGTAACCCCACTGCCTTCTGGCCTCAATGGTTTCTGAGGAGAAATTGGGGATCATTTATATGTAATGTTTCACTCTTCTCTTGCTGCTTTCAGGAATATCTCTTTATCTTTGGTTTTCGAGAGTTTGATTATATTGTGTCTCAGTGTGGGTCTCTTTGGGTTTATCTTACTTGGAGTTTCTTGACCTTCTTGGATATGTAGATTGATGTCCTTCATCAAGTTTGAGAAGTGTCTGGACATTATTTCTTCAAATATTCTTTCTGTCCCTTTCTTTTCTTCTGGGACTCCCATAATGTGTAGCTTGTTCTGCTTGATGATGTCGCACAAGTTCCTTTGGCTCTGTTCACTTTTCTTCATTCTTTTTTTTTGTCTTCTCAGACACAATAATTTCAATCATCCTATCTTCTAGTTCACCAATTCTTTTTCTAGCTCAAATCTATTGTTAAGCCCCTCCAGTGAATTTTTTATTTCAGTTATTGTATTTTTCAGCTCCAGTAATTCTATTTGGTTCCTTTTTATAGTGTCTATGTCTTCGTTGATATTCTTATTTTGTTCCTCTATCATTTTTCTGATTTCATTGAGTTGTCCATATTTTCTTTCAGATCTTTGAGCATATTTAATACTGCTATCTTTAAGAGTTCTAGTCAGCCCATTATCTAGGCCTCCCTAAGGATAGTTTCTGTCATTTTGTTCTTTTCTATGGGCCATCCTTTCCTATTTCTTTGCAAGCTTTTTACGTTTTGTTAAAATTTGAATATTATAATGTGTTAGCTCTTGTATTCAGACTGTTCCCCCTTCCTCAGGGTTTGATTTTTATTTTATTTTATTTTATTTTATTTTTTTGTGCAACTGCTGAAGGCTGTAGTGAGTGAGTCCATTTGCTCAGCAAATTTCTCTATCTATTTTTCACTGACTTCCCTCCTGGACATGCATGTACACTACAGACTTTGTTCCCCAGCCTGTGACCAGGTAGTCTTTCGAAAGAGATTTCCTTGCACTTTGGGACTGGAGAGGGGGCCCTCTCCCAGTATTTTCAAATTGGCTGTGTGCTGGATCTCTCCTTCAACACTTAGGCTGGCTTGTAGTATACTTAGGGATTAGCCCTAGGTGAAATCATAGGGTCTTCTTAGGTATTTTCTACACATGTATTTTTCCCTGAACATGAACTTAACTTTCTGAATTACCCTATATATATATGGTGCTTTTCAAAGCATTTATTTCTGAAAGAAACACTCACTCTGGCTTCTCTTTCAGTTCTTAAGCATTAATTATATGCTCCAATCACACTGTCTAACTCCAGGTGGCTATGGGTGGTCACAGCCTTTAGGCATTGCCTGCCACTCCTCCCCTTGCCTCATGTGAGCTCTGAGGCAGACCAGCTCAAACCCAGAAGAGTTCTGTGCTTCAGTCCTTCAGGCAGATCAGAACAGACACACACAATAATCATCTAGCAAAGTCTGTTCTGTTCAGTGCAGAGCCAGAGATCAGGCCCCGTCTGGGAGTAAGGGCCTCCGCCACTGCCACCACCATAAGATGGCTAAACCACCAAGCTGGGGAGGGAGTGGGGTGCAGGCAGTAAAAAAAATCAAAGCTTTCGTACCACTTCTAAGTTGCCTTTTTCTTGATTCAACATTGGCTTAGGTACTACAACCATCCAACTGCTTTTCGGAGTTCTTACAAGGTGGAGTCTCCCAATTTCTGGTTGTTTTCTTTGGTGATCCTCTTGGAGAATGGAAGTTCTCATGCCACCATCTTTCAGGAAGTATCTCTAATTTATCAAATGTTCATCTGAAGCAGCCAGAATATTAACCAAAGCTGGAAAGAAATCAAATGAAGTGCCAACTGAGAGAACTGAACCAAACTTACACTGAATGCTGCTGTGCTGACCTGAGGTAGAGGAGAGAGCAGCAGCACCACGCCTAAGCACTGATTCAGCTGCCACTCTCACCAGGCAGAAGGTGGTCAGAATGCTTTACCAGGGGAAATGATGCCTCCTGCCCCCAGGTGGTTTGATGGCCTCTTCAGTACTCCCATAATATTTGCATAAACAATCACTATTGCACTACTGCCTTGTTAAGTATAAAATTCATTTATGTGTTTGTCTTGAAAGTATGTGAAGCTGCCTTAGAACTACATTTTTTGTAAACCCAACACCTAACAAAATGTGTGGCACATTGTAAACATTCAGTAAATGTTAAATGAGTTAGTGAATAAGCAAATGAATGAACAAACGAAATACTAAAAGTTTGAAGCTGAACCTTTAAGGAGAGTAGAGTATGGCTCGGCCAAGAAGTCCAGGGGATGACACAGGCAGAAGCAAGGTATTAGCAAAGCCCCCAAGGCAGGACAGACCGCTGGTATTCAGGGAAGGCAGGAGTTGAAGGGTTGCAGTGAACATATGGGAATGTATCAAGTGGCACTGAATCAACAGACAGGGAACCCGGTTGAGAAGCACCCCTTACGCCATGTTTTATCAGAAATAAATACCATACTGCCATAGGCAATTAATACCACATTAACACCTGAATACTGACCATAATCCAAGGCATTGCTGCCCCAGGTCCTTTTAATCAAGAAGAAGAAGAAAATTAATAGCAGAGACAAATGTCAAATAGAATACTTTCTGTCTGATTATTCAGAGATAATTGGCTGGCATTGCTATCACTGTTATGGGTGTAGCCCCATCAAGAATGCCTGTCACATTCACCCCTGAGGTTGATGACATCAGCTCTCAAGCTGCCCCATCATGTGGAGGTGTGTGTGAGATAGGCTACCCAGAATCTCAAAACAAGATGTCCTTCAATAAGATTCTAAAAACAATTTCCTTCTTTGTCTAGCATCTCTTAAGAAATGCACTGTCTCCTTCTGAGGATGACACCCACCCCTGTGACTGTCAACCACACGCCCCCGTTGTGACAAGTTCTGAGCAGCAGTGCAGCCCAGCTCATTTGAATTCCATGGTCCTGAGAGAAAAGGATGCTTTGTATGAGGTATGATTGTAAAACAATATGACCACTTTTGTTATAAATATAGAGCAGAGAAATCCTAATCCCCAACTTTTTAAAATTTCAAATAAACCTGTTAAAATTTTGAAATCAATACATTCCTTCCTATCAGAGCCAAAAGAAAGATAACAATTATTGTCTCAGGTAATAACAGGATTCTGTTATACATGGAAAGCACTCCAAGGAAGCAGCTCAGTGCAGCCAGAATGAATATGAACCATGGAAAAACTAAAATAACTCTGGACAGGTATTTCCCACCATCCAAGTGGACAATACTAAACAACTTCATTCCTGGAATGGTAGGCTGAGGACTTCCCACAGTCGACCCTTCTGAGGAGGAACAGGAGGCTGCTCAAAGTCGATGTTCCCATAAGCCATTCAAAGGTCTAGTTTAATAGTTTGGGTAGTGGAACAGTAACAGCTAGTCATACTTTTCTAGTTGAAATTCTCACTTCACATTCTTTTCCAGGGAGACCTGGGGTCTTGGCAGACTATGTGTTCAGGCATCTGAAGGATTTTTTTTTTTTTTAATTATTGAAAATTTATGTTCACACAAAAACCTGTACACAAATCTTCAAAAAAGCTTCATTTGTAATTGCCAGAAATAGGAAACAACCCAGATGTTCTTCAACCAGTGAATGGATAAACAAACTGTGGTGCACCCATGCCATGGAATACTACTCAGCAATAAAAAGAAGCAAACCATTTATGCACTCAACAACCTGGGTGGATCTCAGTAAATAATGGTGAGTGAGGAAAATTCAGTCTCATAGTGTTACATACACTGTGTGATTTCATTCATATGTTGTTATTGTTGTCTGCTGTTGAGTCAATTCTGACTCATAGCAACCCTATAGGACAGAGTAGAACTGCCCCATAGGGTTTTCTAGGTTGTAATCTTTATGGAAGCAAATCACCAGATCTTTTTTCCTGAAGAGCCACTGGTGGGTTGGAACCATCGATCTTTTGGTTAGCAGTAGAGTGCTTAACTATTGCACCACAAAGTTCCTTTTCATTCATATAACTGACTCAAAATGACAAAATTCTAAAGATGAAGAACAGATTAGTGGTTGTTAGGGGTTGGGGATAGTGGGGTCGGGTGAGCTGTGACTATAAGGGAGTATCATAGGGGCTTTGTGGTGGGAATGTTGTCCTGTGTCCCCATTGTGGTGGTGGTCGCACGAACCTATGCATATGATAAAATTACACAGAAATGAGTACATGTAAAACTGGTGATGTCTGAATAAGGTAAGTGAATTCAAAATCAATTCAATATTTCAGTTAGGATACTGTATTATAGTTTTGCAAGATATCACCATTGGGGGAGACTGGGTAAATGGTACGTTCAGTCTCTCTGTATTATCCCTTACAACTGCAGGTGAATTGACAATTAACTGAACATAAGTTTAAAAACAAATTCTTTGGGGGGAAAAATTTGGGTTTAGCCTCTATTCCCACATTGTGGTCCCCTGCTGTGTGGTGGGCCAGCCTCTCAGCCTTGGTGAGACCACTGACTATCAATTCTCTCAGCCCACAGTATCAGCGCTCGCCAGAAGGCCCAGGTCATCCCAACCACACATGCTGGTTCAGCTCAGGAGTCAGTTCCCTGCTCCAAACCCGCTTTGTCATCTGCAAACTGTGCCCGTCATCCTTTCTTTGCCTCTCTCAAAGAAAAGGGAGCATGCCAGAGCCCTGTGAAACCACTGAGAGTGCCATGGGAAAAGCAGCAGAAAGACAAGGTCATGTCCAACAGAACGAAACTACACTTCCTTGACATTCTGCTTTGCTGTCTGACCTCCTTCTAAACCCCCTGTGGCCCTCAACCCACTTCTGGACATTGGTCATCATTTCTAAAATAGTCTGCACTACTGATACTGACCACTCGGAAGCCCTGTTCTTCTTCACAGGCCTGCCCTCCCTGGGTCAGAGGCCCCTGCACTTGCCTGCCAGAGGCCCCTCCAGGGGCCCGTAACTCCCATCCTCACCCCACCCACTTTAGGTAATTCAATGAAGTGTAGACACATGACAATCACAATTCTGTGTTTTTCAGACACCTGGGAAGCCCAAAATAAAATGTAGAGATCCTACAATGTATCTTGATCCTTCCTCCATATGGTTTCTGAGCTTGCTCTCACTCTCTGTCTCAGCGGGAGATCTGTGTTTCAGACAAGTTGTGGTAGATACAATTATTTATATAACCATGATACCATTATCAAATACTACAAAACTGATGATAACTCCTTAGTATCATCTGATATATGTTGTTGTTAGGTGCCATCAAGTCAGTTCCAACTCACAGCGACCCTAAGTACAACAGAATAAAACACTGCCTGGTCCTGTGCCATCCTCACAATTGTTGCTATGATTGAGCCCATTGTTGCAGCCACTGTGTCAATCTGTCTCATTGAGGGTCTTCCTCCTTTACATTGACTCTCTAATTTACCAAGCATGATGTCCTTCCTGATAACATATGCAAAGTATGTGAGACAAAGTCTCATCATCCTTGCTTATAAGGAGTATTCTGGCTGTACTTCTTCCAAAAACAGATTTGTTTTTTCTTTTGGCAGTTCATGGTATATTCAATATTCTTCACCAACATCATAATTCAAAGTCATCAATCCTTCTTAGGTCTTCCTTATTCATTGTTCAACTTTTGCATGCATATGAGACGACTAAAAACATCATAGCTTGGGTCAGGCGCATCTTAGTCCTTAAAGTGACATCTTTGCTTTTTAACACTTTGAAGAGGTCTTTTGCAGCAGATTTGCCCAATGCAATGTGTCATTTGATTTCTTGGAAACCCTGGTGGCGTAGTGGTTAAGTGCTACGGCTACTAACCAAAAGCTTGGCAGTTTGAATCCACCAGACGTTCCTTGGAAACTCTATGGGGAAGTTCTACTCTGTCCTATAGGGTCACTATGAGTTGGCATTGACTCAATGGTGATGGATTTTTTTTTTTTTTTTTTGTTCCATGGGTGTTAATTATGGATCCAAGTAAAATGAAATCCTTGACAACTTCAATCTTTTCTCCATTTATCATGATGATGCTTATTGGTCCAGTTGTGAGGATTTTTTTTTTCTTTATGTTGAGGTGTAATCTATATTGAAGGCTGTAGTCCTTGAACTTCATCAGTAAGTTCTTCAAGTTCTCTTCACTTTCAGCAAGCTAGGTTGTGTCATCTGCATAATACAGGTTTTTAATGAATCTTCCTCCAATCCTAATGCCCCGTTCTTCTTCAGATAGTTCAACAGTAGGACAAACTGACAGGCGCATGAGAGATCTGATATATAGTCTATAATAAAATTTCTGATTGTCTCCAAAATGTCTTTTAAAAATTGGTTTGATTAAATCCGTAGGAACAATGGTAAAAACACTTTATTTGGTTATTCTTTAGTCTCTTTCAGTCTAGGGAATGTACCCCCCCTCCCCCGCCCTGCCACCAACTTGTTTCTATCCCCATGTTGTTGACCTTTTACACTTCTGCCAATCTGACAACTTAGAAATGGTCTCTCAATTTGCACTTCCCTTATTAGGATTGAAATTGTATATCTTCTCATATGTTTAAGGGCCATTTCCTTTTTTTTCTGTGAGCAATCTGTTAATATCTTTTTCTAACTCTTATTGTTCCTTCATTCAGGAGATACTTAGTAAATCCACAGTGTGAAATAGGCATGGGCATGACGGACTCCCAGGGCTGGGCCTTGGGAGCCCCCAGTCCTGGAGCACACACATTGAGGGGAAATGCACTGTGCCCTCTTACTAAGCAGGGTAAGCCCAGAGTGCCAACATGCTTCCAGCTCTCTGGATGTGCCTTGCTTTCACAGCTCTACCTACTTGCAGAGCCGTTTTCTCTGCCTGAAATGCCCCCTCGCCTCCACCTGTGCCTACTCTCCTTATTCAAGATTCTGCTCCAGGGTTACCTCTTCCTGGAGGTCTTCCATATGGCCTCCTCCGTGTTCTTCTCACACACCGCTACAACAGCAACACTGTGGACTTTTCACTTTGTCTGCCACAAGACTGCAGTTGTGTAGTCAGTCACTGTAGCCTAACTACCTGAATTTCCTCACATGGAGCACAGTGCCTGAAAACTGTAGAGCCATAGAAATAAATCCTGGGAGAAGCACCAGGCTGTTCAGTTGCAAATAAACATCCAAATGGATGCTGTGCCAGTGTGCCATTCAGAGTGGCCTTGCTCAGACACTTCTTGTAGCCTCTCTTTCGGACCTAATTACCTTCAGAATCTACAGCACATTATTTTCAATATCCTCTGTAGTAAATGACTCTCATCCTTTTAGAGAGAATTTGATTTATAGCAAACAGCCAAAAGTAATCTGTATAAAATCTGATAAGTAACACAGATGATCAAGTTGTGCAATGAGATTTACTATTAATAAAACAAGGTATAACTGTAAAGTAATGAGGTTGGTTTTCCTTTCCACCCACTATGCTGTCTTTGAGGACAACTAAGAGTTGTGTGACAGACATGATTTGGCCATAGACATTACTAGAATAAGTTGATGAGAACTCTAAGGGGATTCATTTGAAGGAATATGCATAAATTGAAGATAAAAATCCCAAGAGCACCTGATATCTCTTTTTAAAAGCTGAGGTGTTTGTTACATAAGAAAGATTTTTACTTGGTCGGTGTGGTCCCAGCACTTGAAACTAGAATGCAATAGAAACTGTAAGAATTCAGTGTTCAGCTGTGTGTGTGTGAATATTTGTATTTGTATATGTATTGAAATCCTTAAAATACTTTTTGTTTTCAGATAAATTCATTCTTATTAATAGAAGAGTGATATTGAAGTTACTTATATACACACTTATTTCTCCAATAGTTTTTGGACTACTGTCAAAAAATCCATTGCCACTGAGTCAGTTCTGGCTCATAGTGACCCTATATGACAGAGTAAAACTGCCCCATAGAATTTCCAAGAAGCACCTGGTGGATTTGAACTGCCAACCTTTTGGTTGGCAGCCACAACTCTTAACCACTACACCACCAGGGGGACTACTATAGCACATTGTATATAACAGACACTCAGTGATTGCTTGTTCAATTGGATTTAGCTAAACTGACAACTCACTTGAGACATTTAAGTAAAGTCAGTATGAATTCTTACCAGAGTCGGGCTACACATCTTTGTTGTCCATTCCAACCCAATCAGTTTCTAAATCTTTAGAAAACTTCATGGCAAAATGTATATCTGCAGCCCTGAACTCCACTCCACATCACATATCGAATTCCTGACTCAACGTTTCACTTGGATAGCTAACAGACATCTCCAACTCAGCGTGTTCATGATGGGACTCTTCCCTCACACCTGCTCCACTCCTGCCTCCCCATCCTAGCCAATGGAGCTCCCTCCTCCAAGTTACTCAAGCCCTAAACTTGGAGTAACCCTTGATTCCTTCTTCTCATATTTCATATCCAATTCATCAGTAAATCTTGTTGACTACATCTTCAAAAAGTATCCATAATTCAACTATTCTTACCATCCCTAATGACTACCCTGGTCTAAGACACTTTCACATCTACCCTGGACCATGGCAATAAATTCTAAAGTGGCTGTGGGGTTTACATTAACTTTACCCAAAGAATTTGGTCTCTGTCCTTGGTTCCTGGGGATAATCGCTAAAATTTTAAAATTTCCCTACTAGTTTAAGTGCCTTTGATGAAAACTCCAGACCATGCCTAACTACCAGGTTATGTTAGGGAGGCGACTCTTGGCTGGGGGCTGGTTAGACCAGAGGGTCCCATCTCATGATACCACCTCACAATGACATGACCAGAGAGACCTAACTTGTGATATCACTTCATAATGACCACCTCATGATGACGTGACAAAAATCCTCTATCAAAGCTCTGGACACTGAATCTCCATGAGCTTCCTGGTTGGTGAAAGACATCTTGCTCTTGGGAGGGTGACATACCTTCTGTAGGACACAGAAGCTCCACATTGGGAACCCTCCCAGACCTCACCTTATGCATCTCTTCTTTATGCTGATTCTGATTTCTAACCCTTATCGTAAAGCTGTAATCATAAGTATAGCACTTTCTTTGATTTCTGTGACTCGTTCTAGCAAATTATCTAACTTGAGAGAGTAGTGGGAGCCAGCAGGTCATAAGTGAAGGGGACTGGGAACCCTTGATCTTGTGGATGGCATCCTGAATGGGTAGTGGGAAAATCCCAAATTTGTGTCCAGCAAGTCAGAAGTGAGGGCGTCATGGGGACTCCCGAGCTTGCGGCTGGTGTCTGAAGTCTTGGGCCTACTTGGCAGTCTGGAGGACTGGTTCCTTTAATTTGTGAGACTTGACCTAGCTCTGGGTGGTTAGGGTCAGAGGAGAAAGTGCTGCATGTGTAGCTGGTGTCAGAACAGAAGTGGCAGAGAAGTGGAAGTGGGGATTTTGATTTATATTTGATTATATCCTCTCAACTGCCCAGCACATCCAGAACTCCTAGAAGCATACTCTTTGGTGGTAATCTCCCACATGGACTCTGAGCTGTGACCAACAGCAGTGTGTACACTTGGTAAGCAGGCAGAAACCTGAAGCACTTGCTTCCTGGGGCTCACCCTCCTGCTTCCCTGCCTGGGGGCCCTGAGCTACCTGGTGAGTAGCCACCTGGCCTATGCTGCTAGGTGGTAAGAGACTCACAGACCAGCTAACAACCAACGCTCTCCAGGAGCCAGAAGTGGAGCTGCTGGATGGCCAGGCCTCCTCAGAGGTATTATTAAAGCTAAGAGGCACAGGTAAGCCCTGCCCACACAGCAGGACTGCCAGCTTAGGCCAGCACAGCTTATGGGATCATGACGTAAGTGGATGGCAGTTGCTTTAGGTCACCAGGGTTTGGAGTAATGTGTTATATAGCCTTGGAAGGGTCTTCCCCTTCAGCACTTGCTCCCCCACAGCCAATTCTCGACAGAGCAGAGTAGTCATCAGTGGGGGATGGGAAGGGCATAGGTTGTTGAGGTTAGGGATAAGCAGGGGCCTGGAAAACCTTTGCCTTCAGCCACCGGAGCATGTACAGTGGAGAAGACGCACTTCGTTCAGGCAGTAAGACTGTCTTTTAGTCAGGTGTGTTTGGAGGAGCTTGGCCACCAGGGCCTCCAGGCCTGCAGGCATACCAGCACATGGGCACATTCTCACTGCAGGGCCTCTGCACGAGTTGTTTCCTCTCTCCAGAATACCTTGCCTCAGAGATCCACACCCCCACCTCCTTCTAGTCATTTCTCAAATGCCACCCCCCACCAGTGAGGGCTACCCTGGTCCCCCTACAGCTCTTCCAGCCCTTCACCCTGCTTTATGTTATCTACTAAGCTCTGACATTTACTTATGAATATGCTTAGTGTCTGTCTCCCCCATTAGAATGCCAGTTCTAACTAAACGGGCAGCTTCTGTCTGGAGGTGAGATGGTAGGGCAGTGAGGGTTAGGAGCTGGTTGAATGGACATGGGGAGTCAGGGGTGGAAAGGAGGAGTGTGCTGTCACAGTATGGGGAGAGCAATTAGGGTCACATAACAATGTATATACAAATTTTTGTATGGAAAAAAAAAAGAAAAGAATGCCAGCTCTACACAGCAGGGACCTAGAACAGGACCTGAGGCATAGTAGGTACTCAATGAATTTTTGCTAAATCAGTGAATGGCATCTCAGATTTTAACTCTTAGATGACGGAAACAAGTGGGAAGTCCTTAAGACTGTGCTGAACTTTTTGTTTGTGAAAACTCCCTAGTCATCAGGCAAATGTTAAATCTTTCAGCCACAATCGGCCCTAGGCCCTCACAGACAAGTCTTCGTGGCTGCGCAGTGGTGGTGCACCAAGACTGGGTGGGTGGTGCACCAAGACTGGGTGGGTGGTACACCAAGATGGAGCGCGGGGTCCCTGGGGCCCTCCAGGCTGTGTGGAGCATGTGCAGCCTTCTCCTGGGCCCCTGTGCACACAGCTTTCAGAGCCTGGCAGATGGAGCATGAAGAACCCTGTGAGACCATGGTGAGGGCAGGGAGCACCAGGGTGTCTGTCAGTCTGTCCATGGGAGCCAAGGAAGCCAGAGAGCTCAGAAGTGCCCACACCACCTCCTCTGTCCCACTTCAAACACACCAGTTCACAAACCTCTTACAGAGCACCTTCCGCATATCGGCAGCTCAGGGCCTTTGCCTTGTGTCACGTTGCTGAAGTACAGAGGAAAAGTTTGCAGGGTCTAAGCTGACTCTCAGACTGCACAGGGGCCAGTCTTCCCAGGCAGCTTGTTAGGAAGGACTGAGTTATGAGGGGTTGTGTGTTGTGAACGCAGTCAGGAGAGCCTCTTCCTGCCCATACCCACCTCATCCTCTACTTCCTGGGAGGGACACATACAAATGAACACAAAAATGCATGGTAAAGAATTTAGAATCTACAAATCCATCTGCTAGATAACAAACCCAAATGTTTCACAGTTTTAATAAGGATGTTTCCTTTACTCCAAATGTAATCATGTCACCTTCCTTCCTTGTATATTCAAACTGGCATGTTCTCATTTCGCGGTTTAAGAAATAATTTTTATGAACTGAGCACAAGTAGTCAGGGAGCAGGAGAGAAGTATCTGTGGAAGGGCCCAAGAAAAAGAACTTTAAGGAGGGTTTGTTCCAGACAGGCCCTGTGTGTCTGTGGGAAGGAGCCCAGGCCACAGAGGAAGCCCTGGGGGTCAGCACCTCAACCATGGAGAAGCCCATCCTGTGGCAGGCACAGAAGATGGGCAGGAGGGCTTCAGTGTGCAGGTGTTGCTGGAGTACACAACTTAATTCAGATAAAGAATTTGAAACAGCCTAAGTCCTCAATCAAAGTCCTGGTGGCGCAGTGGTTAAGAGCTATGGCAAGCTACAGCTGCTAACTAAAAGGTATGCAGTTCAAAACCACCAGCTGCTCCTTGGAAACACTATGGGGCAATTCTACCCTGTTCTAAAGGGTCACTATGAGTCGAATCGACTCAATGGCAAACCTAGTCAGATTTAGCTGCTCTCCTTACCAGCCATGGTGAGACAGGAATAGGATTCACTCAAACCCTTTCCTTGACCCCCCTGGACACTAATCAGAGGTCAGGAACTAGGACAGGTGGAGTACAAGGAGGACAGCCACAAACAACACCAGCCTGGCACCAAAGTGCTAAGACACAGCTACTTTGTGGAGCTCAGTACTGAGCATGTGCACCAAGCATCCCTCAGGCTGTCTCTTCCAGATGCAGCCTCACTGTCATGCTGGCACCCTCGCCCCATGTATCAGTATAACTGAAAACCAATTCTATGTCAAAGTCCTGATCACAGGAAGTCAGTGTAGCTTAGAGAAAGAAGCCTATACCTGCTTTCGGATACCACATCATACCTAACTCTCTATGTGACCCTGGGCGGCCCACCTGACCCATAGGTCCCTGAATCAGCCCAGTGGTTAAAAAGCACTGTAAGACCCAGATAGGAGCCAGGGCCCAGGCCATCCTGAAGAGGTAATGTACACACACTGGCACATGCGTGATGCCCACGTTTAACTTCCATAGTGATGCTTTGGGAACCTCCCCAAGGGCCACAGTTTATACAACCTCTTGTCTGCCAATCCTAAAAGTGAAAACGCCCAAGGTGCTACAGAGCAGCTATGTTCCCAGAAAATAACATCAAAGTCTACACTGTAATAGGTGAAATAAATCTCACCCCTTTTTATCACTAATGATAATAGAAGGAAATACGTTTTGAAAGAAATCTGTTCTATAATTGCAAATAGTAGATATCTGGCAGAGGAACTGAGTACAATCTCTAAGGAAACTTAACCACCAACATTTTGTGGTTGACTTCCTCATTCATCACCAGTTGTTAAACTTTGGATCTGATCTCTAGACCCCATACACTCCTGTTTCCTCACTCCTACTCCTACAAAACTCATTCATTTACACCCTTACCAAACGTTTACTAGCAGGGTTTCATGACAAGAACTCCACGCATTTGGGATGCAACAACAAGTAAGAGAATAGGATGAAACTCTTGAGAGCTTGCAGCCTACTGGTGAACACAGACCCTAAAGTGTTACAACCCCATGTCCCATGGTTTGGGCCAACCAAGGACTCGCTCAGAGCCCATAGGAGGCTCTTTACCTCCATTAGGTTCTTGGCGCTGGGGATAGGGCAGACCTGAAGTGGGGGCAAAAGTGAGCAGGGCAGAGAGTAGGAAGAGTATTTCAAGCAGAGAGAACAACAAATATGAAACCTCTAAGCAAATGAGAACATGATGTGTTCATGTGCATGCATAGGGATTGAAGGCAATAGTGGTAACAGGTAAGAGTAAGCATTCAGCAAAGGCTATACGAAGCCATGGTAAGAATTTTGGACTTTATCTTGAAGGTGATCTACAGCTATTGACATACATGTGGGAAAATCATAGAATATGGTATCAAGGAGACCACGAGAGTAGATGCGTATGGATTTCCCGCAGCTGCCATTACAAATGGTCACAAACCAGGTGGCTGAAAACAACAGAAATTTGTTCTGTCAAAGCTCTGGAGGCTAAAAGTCCAAAATTAAGATGTCAGCAGGGCCATGCTCCCTCTGAATGCTCTAGGGAAGAATCCTTTCTTGTCTCTTCCAGCTTCTGGAGCTCCCAGAATCCTTGGCATTCCTTGTCTTATAGCTGCATCACTCTCGTCTTCACATGTCCTTCTTCCCTCTATGTGTCTTTGTGTGTTCTCTCTTCTTATAAGGACACAAATCATTGGATTGAGGGCCATCTTAATCTAGTATGACTTAATCTTGATCTCTAACTAAATGACATCTGCAAAGACCTTATTTCTAAATAGGATCACAGTCAGAGGTTCCAGGTGGACATGAATTTTTCTGGGACACCATCCATCCCATTACAGAATGTCATAAAAGAGGGAGGATTTAGTACCATCCAAGCTACAGACAGGTCAAGTACGAGAAGTACGGTAATGGTATTGGTTAAGGTAAATGACTCTAGCTGCTATAACAACCCCAAAATCTCAGTAACTTAACACAACAGCTTGATTCTTGCTCACATGAAGTCCATTGTAGATATCTCTTGTGAATGGCAGTCATCCACACAGTCATTCTGGAACCCATGCTTTTCCACTTTGTGGTTCTGCCCTTCTCTAGGTAAAGCACTATGAGGGGAGGTGTCTATGGGCAAGGCCTGGAAGTGGCACATCACTTCTGCCCATATTCCATCAGCCAGAACTCAGTTACATGATCCAGCAGAGGCTAGGAAGCATGTCCAGCTGTGTGCCGGTAATTAAAAGGAAATAGACTTGGGTTAACCTTTATCAGTCTCTGCCAAAAACTGAAAAAGACCCTTTAGAGTAATAAATTTGGGTTGGCTGTATCAATTAGTTACTGCCACCTAACAAACTACCCTAAAACTCGGCAGTTTAAAAAAAAAAACAAGTTATTTCTCATGAGTCTGATTGACTAGGAAACTCAGCTGACCCACCCTGGGCTGGTTCTAGTGCAGGTCATCTGGGCTGGCTGGTCAAGGAGGCTTGGCTTGGCTTGGCTCCACACAGTCTCGACCCTCTGACAGGCAAGCCTGGTTTTCTTTGCTACTGTCGGTGGGCTTGAGATAAAGAGGGGGTGCATGCAGGACTCTGAGGGCTTGATGTGGTACTGGCACACTCCACCACATTCTATGGCCCAAAGCAAGTCACTAGACAGCCCAGGTTCAAGGAATGGGGACATAGTTCAGCGTCTTCACGGAAACACTGCAGAGTCACATTGCAAAAGCTGTGTATACATTTGCATGGAAGGTTGCAATCTGTCTACTAGAGTGACTGGCAAGAGTGCCACTGATGAGATGAGGTATGGGTTCTGAGCAGAAGCATCAAGCTGAGGAGTGAACTTGAATGAGTCAAAGTAAGTGCTAGGAACATTACTTGAAACAGCAACCTTGTAGGGAGTAGGAGAAGAAGATAAAATAAAACAGCAGGACTTGAAGGGAAGAGCAAAGGGAGATTAATAGATGGTGCACTGGAACTATCTGCACAGCTTCAAGAAACAAACAAACAAAACCAAAAGTACCACTGTAGCTACCCCACTTCCCCCAGAAGTTCAAACACAAATAGCTCATGCTATTACTGGCCTGATCAAGCAGAGAAGGTGCATATGCCCAATAAGTAAGCGTGCTTTGAGCCTGCTCGCCGTCTGATGCTCCTGTTGCTATGTGACCCCGGGCAAGTAACCACAGTGTGAGAACATGTGAACACACAAGGCCATCTTCATTTCAACGATGCACTTCTCTGTGAGCAATAGAGATGACATCCATCAGTCCAGCAGGTCCTGTGTGCCATGTGCCATGCTGGGTGCTTCCACCTTCCTATAGATAGGGCACAGGCCCTGCCCTCAGGAGCCCCTCTGCAGCAGGGCAGGTACAAGGGGTGGAGCAGTGAGGGAGGAAAGGTGCAAGCAGAGTAATCACATTATCAGAGCATGGAAGAGGGGCAGCTAATATCAGTTTTTTCTCTTCTGGTCAGTCAGTTGATTTAACTCTGCATCAGGGACATGCAAACTCTCTCCTTTGAGTGACTCTGGCCCATTTAGGGAAGGCTGTCTTTCTGATTCTGCCCAATCCTCCTCTCTTCCTGAGTTGTCAACATGGTACAGCAGAGGGTGTGCACAGCATCCCATGTCCTTGTGTTATTGGGAGTGGGTTGTACTGGGCTCCTCCAAGAAGCTGCAGCACCTCCATCTATGAGGGAAGGATGCCACTAACAGTACATTCTCCTGGTCCCCCTACTAATCCAGACTTTTCTAAAGCAATCAGCTTAGTCAGAGCCTTTACATGTGACTCCCTAATATCTCTCCCTTCTTCCCACAAACTGTGGGACAAATAAGGGGGGGGATTAGGCTGTCTTAACCTCATGATCCAATCTCCCTCAGATAGCAACAACATGGTGGTGTCTTCTTTACACTTGTGGGCAGCACTCTGGGGCCTGAATCATCAGTGCTTGGTTTTTGATGTGCTAGGGAATTTAAAAAGCTCTCTCTCACTCTCCCTGTCTGTCTCTCTCTCTCTAAAGCATATTAAGTTGCCAAATGAAAAACTGGATTTGATGGTCAAAGTGAGAAATGTCTTATTGTTTGGTGGGTGTCTGCCCTTTCCCTGTAGCAATACCTCTTATGGTTATAGAACCTATAGGGCAAAAAGATGGAAATACACCTGGAAGTATGATCCCCATTACAATGATCCTACTCCTGTTACCAAGACTAGGAGTAGGATTAATACTGCTCCTAATAATAACAACAATAATAATAACCATGCTGAAATGGCAAAGACTCCTTAGTGAGGAGGGTAGGAGATGGAAAGAACACTGATCATGTGGTCCCTCCAGAGAGGTCCTGGGCTTGCTCTGATACTTTTTCTGTAAAATATTCACCAGCTTCTCACAGCAGAAAATGTGCTCTAACATTTATTCATTCAGTCAGCAAATATTTATTGAGTGCCTGCTATTAGGCAGTATGCTAGGAGCAGGGCAATAGTGGTGAATAAGGCAGACAGGATGTTTATTATTTAGAAGGGCAGATAGACAGTAAAGAAATAATCACACCACAGCTTATTTTCTACACACACTTCTACTGTGGCAATGCATATTTATTGAGCACTTACTACAGCAATACCAACAGCTCTGCGTCATGCTCTGGAAGTGGGCCTGAAATTAGATGCCTGTGCCTGTCAAGCCCTTACCATCGTCAGACGAGCAGCACTGGGAGTCCTCATTATGACCACACACACACACACATACACACACACACACACGTTTTGAATGGGTTAGATGATCGCGATAACCAGGGAATACTCAATGCATCATGCACCCAAGGCATCTCACAGGCTCCACAGCTGCAGCTGAGGAGAGCTTCACCTCTGCAGAGATTCTGGAGCAACTCACCATTCCTCTGGAACAGGGGAGAACAGTAATTAGGATTAGCAAACAGAGGGCTTCGTAGCATACTTGCCTTAAAAATTATCCTCAGTTAAACTAATCTAATAACTAAACAGCCAACAGAATCTACACATGGGCCACCTCATGAGGTTGCTAATGTCACTGATCTTTCTCCCCTCCACAAAACAATATGCAGGAATAAAACTGTTTTCCAGTGTGTAAATGGCAACTTAGTCAAAAAATTTAGAATTGTAATCCACACCACACACCTGAGTGTCCTTGGAAGCAGACAAGCCTTCAAAGCTTCTCCTCTCTATGGGTCTGTTCCTTAGATGAAGAAGAGAAAAAACTCATCACACTCAAAGTGCTTATTCTTCCATTCATCAAGTGGTTTGATACTAGCCACTTTCTAGATGAGAAAGCTTCAAAGACTCTCATGTTTTTAAAGTCTTCTTGGGACAGAAAGGTTAAGTAAGGTGTTTTTGTAAGATGACATTATGAGAAATAAAGTTTCAAGAAACATTCAAATAAAAAACAATTGTCTTGGATACATCTGGGTTCTGTTTTTGTTTTAATTTTTTGGTGGGAACAAATCAAATCAGATCAAGTCCAAATGATGGCAAAAAGATATGAACAGAGGAGGGGTCATCAGCAGATGAGTCTGTTCAGAGAGAGGGAATTAGAAGGGGCCATTAAAGATAGCAGATAGAAAAGGAGAAAGCTATGAAAATGAAGAAAAACGTTTTGAATTAAGAGGGAGTCATGGTGTTGTTAATAATAAAAAACTATTTTAAAGCACTATTTGAATAGACATTATTTAGAGAAGATTCAAAAAGAGGAGGAGACCAAAATGTAAAATGTTTTTCAATTAGCTAAATGATCAAGCTCTAATCTGTATGGTGGGTACCTAGAGATAAGGAGGAACCTGGATGCAGACAAGTTGCACCCATTTCTCCCAGAAAGAACAAAACACTCTACATAAATGTCATTAATTTTCCTAAAAATCCTGGGAGGGGCCCAGGGTGCAGAAAGGAGGGGGGCAGTCCCCATGGAGCTGCCTTTTCTATTTGCTAAGAATATGAACAAATCCCAAGTACATGTTAAGTGGTTTAATAAATTTACAGAGTCTTGCATAAAGTAAATTAGATCTGGCTTGTTTTTTGCTGGTTTTTGTTTTTTAATAAGGTTGAACAAATGTAGGCATTTAAAGTGCAAAAATCTATTGTTTTGGGAAGAATCACAGCCCAGACCATTTACATCTCTGCTCTCTCTAGATCTGAAACTTGAAAAGATACAAGATGATTTCTTGGGAACAAAACTGGCCAAGTAAATTTTCAGTTTTTGTCTATTAATCTAAACATTATGATTAAGTTGGATTCAGAGGGCTGTGTTTTTCTTAATCTATTAAAATATGAAAAACTAATCTATTACAGTATGAAAAACTGATGTAGATTAAATGGGTCCCAGTGTAATTAAGTTTATGAATACAGAGAAAAATACAAAATTTTATTAACTGCGGAAAGAATGTGGGTTCTAAGCTGCCCAGTAAGTCTCACAAAGAGAAAGAAGCCCTGTTTACAGGAGTTAAGTAAACATAATATTTTATAGGGCCGTTCCAATGAGCCCATCTGCACCAAGACCAAGAGTCAGCAGTTGGTTTACTGGGCTGAACACTTCTATGGACACTATGCACATTGCTTGAGTCCAGCTAGGGAAGACAGAGGCTCACAGGTGTCTCCTTGGTCTCCTCCTCCACTCAGGACTGTGGGCAGCATTGCTGCAGTTTTTGCCTTTTTATTTTTTCACATCACTTGTGTTGCATATTCTGCAGCCTTAAACATTGCTGAGTTGAATTTAGTAATCAATCAGAAGCAGAGTATGAATGAAGGCGTCAGGCGAAAAATAAAATGCACGAGAAGTCAATACTGAGAGAACAGGGCCGAGGAGGGGGTGGATCTGTGGATCTGCGTGTGGGAAGGGTGGTAGGATTTGTATTGGCTGATGACAAAGTGTTTGAGGGAATAGTTTTCAGAGACATAAGCCATGTGCTTGGGAAGAGTGTTCCAGGCTGGAGGGTGGGGGGAGAGGTGCAGGGGACCCTCTGCATTGAAAGCTGCCTGAGCTTCCTGAGCCACCCAGGAGAAAGAAGACCACCACACAGCTGACTTCCCTCTTCCAGTGTTGTCTGGCCAACCAGAAGCCTGGTAACTGGTGCCAATTATTGGTTTGCCAACAACCCCACGGATTAATATTTCAGGAGTTAGAAATCCAGCTGAGTGTGAAAACAGCATCAACTCCGAGTTAGGAATCACACTGCAAAACTGCAGGGAAAACATGAGAAAAAATATTGTTTCATGAGTGAGGAGGAAGAGACCGATTTATCCTGCTCATATTCAGGCCGCCTAAGACAGCCTGCAAACCTCAAGGCCCTGGGCTCCTCCACAGAGATCCCAGCGTGTGCCTCTTAAGGAGCTTCTTTTACCAGCCTGTACCCTATAGTTGAGTATGTCTTAGATTTTCTCCAACAAAATAGCACATCCTTAAACTTCCTTTGATTACTTCTGGTACTTTCAGAAATTTATTTCTAACCTGAGATCCTCCACGGAGTTCCTTGCAGGGGTCAGAAATTCGGTTTGAACCCCTGCTGAGAATTTGCATTTCCACCTCAGATATACTGAATAAGAATCTATATTTTAATTAGATCTCCCAGGTGATTCTTGTATATAATAAATTTTCAGAAGTACGGCTCTACTAGTGGTTCTCACAATTGGTCCCTAACCAGCAGCATTAGTATCACCTGGGAACTTGTTAGAAATGCAAATTCTCAGCAGGGGTTGGAACCCAAATGAAGTGGTTGGAAAGCCTGGAAAAGAACATTGTTTCCGCCTTTGCACCACAAACCCTTCTCCACTCCCGGTGAGGAGCCGCCAGGGCGTCATCCTTGCCGCATGGGCATGGCCCTGTTCTGTTTCTTGGTGCATCCTAGGAACCTGGAAGAAGGCAGCATCCCATCCCACCCCCTCCCCGTGAGGGGAGGCCGTGGGGCTGGTGGGTGCCCTGCCTCGTATCGGCCACCTGAGGCCACACAATGCCCCCCGGGCCAGAACACGGCGGGCCAGTCCACGGGGCTCGTGGGCGGGGACACCGCTCACGATGCGGGTTCTCCAGTTTGGCACGTGACCCCGTGCAGTCCCCGGAAACAAGTACCTGAGAACCCAGCTCGAGAGACCGGGAAAAGAAGAAGCAAGAGACGAAAAGAGCTTGGAAGAGTTGAGGTCATGCCAGGGAGGAACAGTCACGGCGCGGGACATTCGGAGGGGCTCCTGTAACAAACAGTGTGACTCAGGAAGCCACAAGACATGAAAAGCTCAGGGCTGTGGCGGGTCGGGGAAGCGAGGGGAGGGCGGGGGACTGGGCTCACTCCCCGCCCACTCCGGCCCCACAGGGCCCACCTCTCCCGGCCCACCCCAGCTCCCCGCCTGCCTATCATCCTGCTCTAATTGTTTCCAGATTCGTGTGGGAGGTCAGGCCCAGAGTGCTGCTCCGTGCCAAGTTTATAAACAGAGCAGTGTTTCCAGATGGCCGGCGGCTCCAGCCTGGCGAGCAGGTTGATTGGGAGCAGAACAACAACAGGTGGAGGGCAGACCAGGAATGCTGGACGCCCGCCGCTCTGTGCTGCTGCCCCCACAGCCTGCCGCATCTGCCCCGCCACCAGATTCTGAAATGTCCCATGTCTGGAGGGGGTGGAATGCGAAAGCAAACAAGTTGTTTCCTTGGGGCGGGGGGTGGGGGGACCGCTGGAGGTGCAGTAAAGCAAGAGGGTAGTTGTGGAAACAAAGAGACGGGGAGGCACTGGAGGCATTGGCTATTCATCCCAGCCAGGACACTTCCTTCCTTCCCTGGGCGGAAAAGATCTGGACCACGTGCTTTACCAGAAGACCCTGCTGAGAATGCAGGACAAGAAGCCTGAGTGTGACGAGTGTGAGAGAATAATAGGGTTGGCAGAAGAGACCAGGATCCAGGCCTGAGAGGGCTTCCAAAGGGAAGAAAGGTGAGCTCCTGAGGCTGGCCTTATGTTCCCCAGCGGCCTTCCATGTCCCTGAGAGTGCCACATCCACTGTGAGCTCTGACTGGTCTCTGCCCACTAGCTGGCGGTCGCCTTCTAGCCTAGTGTTTTTCTTTCTGAGCAAGTATTCTGGGAAGTGCCTAATGATTCTCTGAAGGAAAATTAACCAGTATGTCCACGTTCCATTAACACAGTCAACAAATTCAAATAGAAGGAAACAGGCCAGTGTTTTAATGGAAGATCTGAATCAAAGTGAACAAAAAGGGTTTCACGTGCAGGACCTTTCCACCACAAAATCATGTTCAGTCAGAATGGAGAGGGCTGGTAGTCACCCTGAGGAAAGACCTCAGAACCTGGCCAACTGATTTAAGAAGTGAAGTAAATGGCAGCAAAGACACCAGAAGACTTCAGTTAAACGTGGAATTGCACCAGTGAGCCCTCCAGTAATTGATAAACTTTGTAACAGATTTGTACATGAGTAAATTAAAGGTCCCCAGTCCGATGAGCTGTCAGAAATCCCCCAGGATAGAGTTCCTGCAGAAGAGGCCCTTACAGAGACGGCCTGTTAGATCACTATAGCAGCCGGAAAAGGCCATGAGAGTCTGAGCCAGCCCCTAGTTAGGGCAGAAAAGAGTGTCCAGATAGAGATGATTAAACTGCCACAGTGTTTGACTCTAGCCAGAAAACCAGGATGGTGTGGTGGTAGGAATAAGGAGGATTACAGGTTGAAAATCCTGACCTACAAAAGGATTGAAAGAAGAAAGTGTCTGTGAAAATAAAGCATATAAATATCAACAGTACATTTTTAAGTGTCTCAGAGTTAAGGCTAGATTATCTTCCACGAGTCCTTTGAATCTGAGTTTCTGGTTATAAAATGTAACCCAACACTCCCACTTTGAAGATTAAGAATCTGGGACCAGGACTGGGCAGTTTTATCTGAGCTGACAGAGACGCTAAGTGCCTGGGCGCCTTGACTCCCAGCCCGTCTCTGTCCACCCTGGCTTCCCTGACTTGCTGTAAATCCACACTGTCACTGTCTCTCAACATATAGTGTCACTGTTATGTGTTTGCTTCATAGCAAAATGCAGGCTACCGAAAATACAAGACTTTGATATTTCTCTTCACTGACGTAGCATCTTTATGCAGAAAGAATATAAATTCACATTTCTTTATCTTCACTAATGTTTCTTTACAGCAATCATTTATTGCAGTTTGTATCTGAGAAGTTCCAAGTATTACATAAGGAATTCTTAAAAAAACAAAACATGCCTTAAACTAAGCAGCAACAAAATGAATTAAGAGGGAGTAAATACATGATTGGTGGAAATGCATGCAGACACTAGAGGAGAGGGCCGCTGAGGGGCCCCTTGGCTCAAAAATTCAGCTCTTATTCCAGCTCTGTAAAGTCAGCTCCCTGTGTTTACCTCTAGGGGAGCATCTGTGGAAGATGCTGGAAACTTCCTGGAGAAACAGCACTGCTGGAGACAGGATTCCAGATTCATGAGGGAGACAAGTCCCCTATGCATAAACATGATTATTCCCTTGTATATAGAAATAGCAGCAGCAATTGCATTTGTCCTACCTAACGAATCCTGGTAATAGTCATCCATGCATTTGGGAACACATTCTCCCCAGACAAGAAAGAACTGTAACAGCTGAAAAGAGCTCAGCTCCACATCAGCGCTGTTCACTGAGTCCCTAGTAAGATGACTCTGTGGCTTGAGGCAGCCACAGCAGAATTCTCTGCTATGACTGCCCTTGTTATGCAAGAGAATTGTTTTCCACTTGTACTCTAAGACTGGACATGAAATGTTGTTCCAAACCACAAAGCATTGAGACACGCCATTGTGGCAGTCCATGGAACTTACCAGAACAAGGACACACAATTTGTTCCAACAAATTGTAAATTCTACGTTAAACTGAAATCTACTTTTATAGCTTAAGTACTTGACACTCCTCTCTTGGTTAGTGGAGAGTGGCATCTGTCTTGGCTCTCTCTGTCTAAACAGTTACAAGTATATAGCATAAAACATGATCTACTGATGACATTTGGAAAGTCAAAACATTATCAATGGCATAGTATGTCCCAATTTCATTGGTAAATGAAAGCAGTTTATATTTTAGGATTAGAAGAATTGAATCATGTGGGAGTCCTGGCTTTACCATGTGTCAGTTTGATTTTTAATTCCATTTGAATGCCAAGATGCAAAACATAAACATAGCAAAAGAAAATGTTTTCATCAGAGAATTTTATTTTTCATATTGGAATTTATTTCACCTTTTCAAATATAGACCAAAATATATCAGCCAAACAATGTGTTTGTTACTTTTATGTACTGGTAGTGTTCTTAAGCAGAGTAATGAGGTAGTAAACCAGGTATGCAGAGGTCTAAGTGTAGAAGGTGCTTTAAATCATGGGTGTTTACTGGCAGGGCTGCCTACAGAGCCTGCTTAAATGCTTCCTAAAACAAAGCTTATTTAGAAGCTCTGCACTTTAACCAGGCAGGCTACTCTTTACATAACTTTTGAAACACTTCTAACCAGAATTAAAGTATTTTTTCCCTTTAATCTTGGCAAGCAACTAGAAAGACTAGTGTGGAGGAGGTGAGAAATGCCATTTCCAAATGCTAAAAGAGCCAAGTAAGCTGTTCATGGTGATTTTGACCAAACTCATGAACAATGGATTATTTGTTATTGCAAGTTAGGCTTTAAGTATGCAAAGTCAAAGATTTCAAAGTGTGGATGATCAGCACTCCTTTGCACTTCTTTTTTTCTCTAAGAGTTAGGCCCTCCAAGCTGTCCACTCCCTCGCCTTGCCAAAAGCCCACTATCCTATGTGCAGTCTTGTTGCAGCTGTTGTCACTATCCACACTGCTGAGCCGGGAGTACCAGCCACACTGGGTCCTTGCTAACCCTGCCAGGAGTACATGTCACTGTGGCCATCATATAAGAACAGTGGGCACTGGTAGCAACCAGGGTTGCCATTTTGATGGTTTTCTTCCCTTACCTCAGAGGATAGTCAGCAGAAGACCAGACACCCTCTCTTAAAGTCATTAGAAGCTCTGATTCACACCAGTTGGCATTCCCCATGGAAAGAGGACGAAGCAATTATGGATCTCATGCCATATCTAACGAAACACCAGAGGCATCAAACCAATATGACCCAATACAGCCATACTGGCAAGTACCCCAGGCCCTGTCAGCAGCATGGGGTGGCCACTGGCTCCTTGTAAATGAGTTATGGCTGTTGTTGTTAGGTGCCATAGAGTTGATTTTGACTCATAGCTCCCCAGGTGACACAGTAGAACTGCCCCATAGTGTTTTCTGGGCTGTAATCTTTATAGAAGCAGACCACCAGGACTTTCTCCCACAGAGCTGCTGGGTAGATTAAAACGGATAACCTTTCAGTTAGCAGTATAGCACTTATCTATAGATTTTCCTTTTTGTGCTGTGAAGAATGTTGTAACCTCCAAATATGGTTCAATGGCAGCATAGGCTACATTTGTACAATGTTTCAGAGCCTAAATTGGGTAGATGAAAACAGAATTCCAGCTGTAAACAAGATTTGAGAGTCAGGTATGCTTTCAGCTTCTGTCCGCAAGGCTGGGGAGTTCAAAGCCTTTAGTAAAAATGTCTGACGATGAGAAACAGTCACAGAGCAATCCCAGTGTACCCGAATAAGCAAAGTGAACTAGTAAATAACAGGCTCATACTTCCGTGTCAGCAACTTTTAGCTACAAACTTTAATGTGAACTGATTTTGCTGCCTTTGTTAAAAGCAGCTCAGAAAATGCCTCATGACATCATAAATCTGCTAATAAAACACTTTGCTCTCACCAGTACATCTAAATGCATGATATTCACGTAGCTCAATTTAAATTTTCTAAGATAGCTAATAAACCAAAACCAAACCAGTTGCCGTAGAGTTGATTCCGACTCATGAGGACCCCATGTGTGTCAGAGTAGAAAACTGTGCTTTCAACGTGTTTTCAATGGCTGTGACTCTTTGGAAGCAGATTGTCAGAACTTTCTTCAAGGTGCCTCTAGGTGGACTCGAACTGCCAATCTTTTGGTTATCAGCTGAGCGCTCAACCATATACACCAGCCAGGGTCTCCTAAAAGGCTAATACAGAATCCCTACTGTTTAAGATTTTTAGCCAAGAATGTGACCAGGCATGAAATCTATCTATGAGTTTAATTATACATATGAAAAGGTTAGTGCATCTTTACAGTGCAGGCCCAGGCTCTAACAGCCTATGGAGGAGTGACCCTGGTGCGTGGGACCAGGCCATCTCCCTGACCTAACCCCGACTCTCTGACTCTGTTGGTGAGCAATGGTTAGTGCTTCAGCCGTTTCACTCAAGTGAGTAAAGATATATTCATGATTATAAAGAATGTAGAAGTCTTGAACAAAAGAGTCTATCTAATGTCATTTTGTTGTAGTCTGAAGCTCCTTTACACCTGCAAAAGTAGAAGCACAAGGATCTGAAATAAGGACTCCTGTTCTATAGAACTGCAAAAGAAGGGCCTGCAGGAGCAGGGGTGACAGTACACTGAACAGTCCCAGGACCTGGAGATAAATCAGAATTACAGAGCACTAATCCCATCACAAAGGAGAACAGCCAGCCCAGATGTTTAGATGATATCAGATTAGATACCATTTGGAAAGAAAAGATTTCCCTTTGCATTTTTTAAAGAATTTTGATTTTCATTCAACACAGTGAGACCTCTGTAACTTACGATGTTTCAAAGAAAGAAAAGATTCATTTTAATTGAATGGATACTTATTTTGGCATTATATTTTATCTAGATTATTTATAGAACCCCTTATTCTCCTTGACTGGAGCCCCCAATGCCTCCTCTACTCCCGTCTCCAAGTTCCCATTGTGGTCCCTCTCCCAGCAGCCTCTCCCTACTAAAGCTCAGCACTGCATAAGAACTACCTGTGTCCTGAACTGCCAAAAAGTTCTCCAAATCTGATTGAATTAAACTTCTTAAAGTAGGGCATCATTCTTTCTAAGAGATAATAAGTGAATTGTAAATAATAAAATTAAAATTTGTCCTAACACTTAAATAAATTCTTGTTACAGTTAAACAATGTTATTTTATTTGGAAAAAAAAAAGTTGCTGGTGTCCCACTTGTTTCTAATAAAGATTCATGGATAGCCAAAAGGATTTGGAGTGTACTACTTAGTAGTAATAACTTATTTCCAAATAAAAATAATCTTGGCCAAGGACCAAGTAAACATTATGTAACTCAAATTTAATTCATGATTGAGAAAGGCTGCTTTCCTAAGACTTAAATGTTCTCTAGCAGATTTCCTAATAGCTACCCAGTGGAACATTATTCAGGAATGTACAGAGAGACCAAAAAAAAAAAAGTGAAACCTTTCTTAGTTTCAACAAAGACAACCTGGAATATGAAGGGAAAGCAGTTCCAGGAATCCAGTCAGTTAAAGCATGTATGGTAAAGGTCCCACATGGGCCTTATATACGGGTCCTCCATGGGATGAGCTGTGATGAGCCAGCACAAGTTCCTTTACATTAAGATTTAGTGTTTTCTTGAGAGAAATGATGAGGAGATAAATGATGTAACATAGCATCAGGAATTGTCTAAATTCATGAGGGACAAGAAACAGGATCAGCACAAAGCTGGTTCCTATGAGGTAGAGATCAGGCATACCTCTGCTCTCCAACTTCTTCACCATTTCTGATACCAGCCATTCCCCCCATGGCACTCTCTACTTCTCTACAAGGTTCAATAATTTATTGCAATGGCCACATAAAACCCACAGACCATACTCACAGTTATGTGGTTTATTAGGGAAGTAACAAGCTACAACTTGGGATCAGGATCAACTTGGAAGTAACAGGAACAACTTGGGATCAGGATCATGAAGCACATAGGCAAGTCCTAGAAGGTTCCCCTGAAGTGGAGAGCACATGCCTCTCTTCTTCAGTGCTGGACAGCTTCCAACCAAGACGGTGCTCTCACCTGCTCTCTGCCTTCAGGCCTTTGTGCTGTTGGCCTCTCTGCTGCTAAGTGGCCCAGCTTATAGCAGCAGCTTTCTGCTGCCTCTGCTGGCTCTGCTGCTGAGTCCCTCCTGGGCCTTTCATTGTCTTCAGTGTTACAGCCCTTGACCCATATTACAGTTGTTTTAGAAGGTTATACTCACAGGAACCCTGGGTCCAAACTGCTCCTCTCCAGGCTCTTTTTGGTCTTGAGTTTCCCTCCTCACCTCAGAAGCCTCTGGTGGGTTGGCTACTTATATAAGCAAACTCCTTGTCAATTTCAAGGCACAGACCTCCCAGCAGGACTACAAACTGACCAATCTCCTCAGTGGACTCAGTCACTCAGTCCTACTGGGTAGTATTACACATCACCTTTCTGACTAGTAAACTGACCAATCCAGTTAAGGTGAGTAAAGTAGACCAACCTCAGGGCAGACTGCAGGCTGGGGTCAGACAAAAGTATCAAACTATCAAATTGTTTACAACCTACAGGAAATGTCACATCCCCTGGGCAAAATTAAACCTTCTGGTGTAAAAAACAACCTGGGAGCCCCACCCCCACCCCAAATTGTTTCTCTAAAGGAGTAGGGCAAAGGTAACTCCTCAGGGGTTAGGGGAAGAACTTCCGCAAGCTGTTTTTTCAAAGAACCAAGGTGAAAATCCACATAAAGGAACTCATTTTACCACAGATTTGAACTGTCTATAGAGCAACCTCTAAGTGGAGGGCAAGAAAGCTGAAGACGCCAAATGCCTTCTTGACACCTAGACTGGCCGCAGACCAGGATACCTGGGCATGACACCCCGAGGCACCCCAAGGGGAATGCTTCCACCTCCCTACTCAATGTGATCCAAGTGCTGAGGGCTCTGAGATCAGGCAGGGAACGTCATATAACAGGGCAATGCCAGGAGCCCTGGGAGAACCCTCTGGGAGCCTGTGAAGCATGAGAAGGCCAGCAGAGATGCCTTCCTCACTCTGGAAGGGACGGCTACTGCAGTCCCATGTGTGATGGATGGTAGGAGTGATGTTGCCTCTCCCTCCCCATAAACACACACACATTTCTAGGATGCATTAGAGTGATCAAAAAAAAAAAAAAACCAAACCTGTTGATGTCAAGCCGATTCCAACTCACAGCGACCCTATAGGACAGGGTAGAGCTGCCTCATATGGTTACCAAGGAGCAGCTGTTGGATTTGAACTGCCAACCTTTTGGTTACCAGCCATAGCTCTTAGCCACTGCACCACCAGGGCTCCTGTACGTATTAGGGCGATAGTAGTGGGAAAGTAAAGCCACAGAGTATTCCTTCATAGAGGGATTTGCAGGAGAATGTGATAGCAATCAGGAAGGCAGGGTGAGGCGCCCAACAAGGGAGACTTGAGGATTCTCCGAGGAGAAGGAAGAATCTGCTGACCCAGAGACTCCATTTTGGGGCAGACTTAGAATCAAAATGCCCCGTTTGGGTGCCATGTTTTCTAGGTTGCACATTTTCTACCTCAGGAGTTAAGTGCTTCCAAAAGTCTTTGTGAAGATAGCATCAGTGCATTTCCTGCAGAATGCCATGGTTGTTGGTGAATGTGACTGCCTGCCTTGAACAGTCGGCTGTGAATGCCCTCTATCTCTCCAAGGCAACTTGGCCCAGGCACCTGAGGGCAGGCAGCAGTACAGGCCAGGCCAGGAGGAAAGAGGGGCTTTCTCCTTTGCAGTCAGACACATAGGGGTTGGAAATCTTGTTCACTGAGTCCCATGGGGGTGTTTGATTGGAGACCATTTTCCTCATATGTAGAATAAAGATAATAGCACTGTGGCAGAATTGCTGGGAGGCTAAAAGATGGTGTGTGTGTATGTGTGTGTGCTCTGTGTGTGTGTGGTGTAGTGTGGTGTGTATGGTGTCACATGATGTGTGTGGTGTGGTGTGGGAGGGGTGGTGTGGTATGTGCAGTACATGTGATGTGTTTGGTGTGCTATGTGCATGGTCTGCATGCTGTACACGTGTGCGGTGTATGTAGTGTGTGTTTGTGATGTATTTGTAGTGTGTGTGGTGTGGCGTGTAAGGTGTGGTGTATGTGGTATATGGTTTATGTGGTGTCTGTGTGGTGTGTCTGGTGTGTCTGGTGTGTGTGTGGTGTGGTATGTGTGTGTGGTGTGGTAAGGTGTGTATGTGGTGTGTATAGTGTGTGGTGTTTGTGGTATGTGCTTGGTGCATGTGGTGTGGCCTGTAAGGTGTGTGTGTATGTGGTGTGTGTGTGTTAAGCACCCTGCATGCAGCAGAGGTTCCTCTACAGATCACTTTCACTTCTACCCCAACTGCTGCTGGAGACCACATCCCTAAATGTCCTCTCTTGGGTTGGTGCAAGGCTTATCAGTAAGCTACAGTGATTAAAAAAAAAAAAAAGCATCAAATGGATGTCTGTTGAAGTTTTCAAGAAATAAATATTATAATAATAATACACTTATTTTTAGGTGGATTTCAAGAAGTTGAAATATTTTAAATATATAAACATTAATTCAAAATTGTAGCAATAATTCAAGATGTAAAACATAAACAGCAGGCATTTTTCAAGTTCTATATTTGATACCTTCTCTGAGATATCTGGTATGTGAAAAGTAAGTCAAAAAGGTGGCTCTCCAAATATCACCACACAACCTGTTGCTGAGACAAGGCTGAGTTTATTGCTTAAGGAAGAACACCACCTCGCAAAGCTTCAGCAGTGTCTCAGAGGGGAGAAGGGAAAGTCAGAATTTATTTGATCTATTGATTTGAGCTGAGCCTTTCAGAGCGAGACTTAAGTTTGGGTGAGAATCCCAATATCACAGTCCAGGATCAGTGGAAACAGTGAGGGGAGGATTTTGAGGCAGGGGTTCAAAAAATTCTAGGGTGCAAACTATTAATGCTTTTCATTGAACAGTTGGTGGGTCTTTCAAGAAGTTCCTGTTAATAAGCAATCAAATCATTTGCCCGGGCAGGAGATTCCTTGAAAAATAAAATCATGCTAATGAAAACAGGAATAGCAAATTCATGCTAACAAAGACAGGAATAGCGCAAAAGTCAAACTAAGGTAGACAGTGTGGTGTGGTTTTTAACTGGGTGTCCAGGCTTAGTGAGGAGGGGTAGGTGGTTCTCAAACAATAATAGCAATCTAACAGGAATTCAGTTCTAGGAAAAAATTCATGTCCACACTGAGATTGGTAAAGTTAAAAAATTGTAATGAACTTTTATGAATTACCAGGCCATTTCACAGATTTTTATTTATTCTTCCTCATTTTTGACTGGTGAGGCAAATGAGCACCCGAAAGGCTAAATAAGTTGGTCCAAAGTCATGTAGTTAAAAGGTAAGAGTCTGGACTGAGATCCTGGACTTCTGACTCCCAGCTGGCACTACTTCTCTGCACCATAGTTGCCTCAAGCACAAGGAAACTATAAGGAGAGGAAAGGTCAGCCACACATGTGAAGCAACACTCTAACCCAAAAGAACAGCCTAAGTAAGCAAAGCACCGAGGATCATTGCTTCTATGTCTCACTTCTCCTTGGGCTGAATTAGTTTTGTTATGTTGCTGTATTTTAGAAATTAGTGTCCCAAGTAAGAGCCCCTGCTCGCAGCTGATTGCTATACTTTAGGAGTGCAAAGACAGCATATTCATGAGATATAAGTCTCCCTGGCTGCCCCCAGAGAGTCATAGGGTCAAACTGAAATATTTAGTCTGCACATTTCTCACAATAGAACTTGCATTTTCAGACAATATATTGGATTACTGCACAAATAGGAAAGAACTTGCTCCTTAGTTTTGACCTCACAGGAGCCATCAGATGGCTAAGGGAGGGCAAGGGTGGTAGCCAGTTCTGGGTCGCCCAAGGACACGCTGTGGAGAAGCTGAGTGCAGTCTTCTATAAGAGCTGCACCCTTTGTCTTCTCCTGATTTCAGTGTGCCTCTGAACGGAATCTCAATGAAGAGAGAATCAATGTGTTCTCAGCCATGTGCTTGCTACCTGACAGAGAAGACATACATCTAGACACTAAAGTATACTCTATACTGGAATGTGTGGTACTGGGGACATAAGTTTTTATCAAGCCATCCTTTTTCATGTGCTCAGAACCAGGTTCTTTCAGACAGTGTGAAACCTATGAGCTAGGTAGTATCCCCATTTTGAAAACAAAGAAACTGAAACTTAGAGAAGTTCAATAAATTGCCCTGAAGTCTCCGACAGCAAGAAAAGTTTTTAAGAGATTTTGGCCAGGAGTACGGCAGTGTGTAAGTTACTTTTCCTCAGTAAATGGTCACAAATAGATGATCTTTGAGGCGATAACGTTCACTCCGTCCACCCAAGTACTCTGGGAGCTGACCAACAGGGAGTCCTCACCAAGCCCCACAGCGACTCTCAGGCCCACTGGAAAGCTGTGGTGAAGGGGTCCAAAGAGTGTGAGGGGGTCAGGAAGGAGGGGAGGGAGCAACAGGTCAAGGAAGGCTTCACAAAAAAGGAGCCACTGGGGCTAGATCTTGACAGGTGACTAGGAATTGACAACAAAAACTAGGAGGAGAAGGGGGACTTACCTTACCGATGACTTCAGGCCTCGTGGGAGGTAACTGAGTCACAAAGATATTAACAGTAACAATAATGATATAGCATCATTTACTAAGCACCGTGTGTTACCTCATTTAGTTTGTCCCATTGTGTGAGGCACACTCACTTCTGTTTCAGAGATGACAAACTGATGGTAACTTTAATTATGTAGCTTGTTGGTGGCAAAGTCAACATCTGAACCCACGTATTTCTGAGTCCAAAGCCTCTGTCCTTTCCATCAGACTGCCTCCATTTGACTCTTCAGTAGCTCAGTCTCCATGGGGTCAGAGTTGCCATGAGCTTGGCAGGAAGCCAGGCAAAGCCACCAAGTGTCATGATGATCATTTTGAGAGACTTAATAATAGCTACCATTTACTGAATTACTGGTGAGCTCGATACATTATGCTAGTTACTTTGTACACATCATTTTATTTTCAGAACCCTACAAGGTAAATGTTATTATCACCATTTAATAGATATATAAACCAAGATTCACTAGGTTTAGTAACAGGGCAAAGCTTCAAGTGGCTTTTAGCAGTCAGAACAGATAACCCAGATGAGCACGTGTTCAAGGACCGGCTCTTGGGAAGCGCCTCCCCACCCCTCACCAGCCACACTCTCACTTACCCCTCAGAAAGGAAGGGGAGAAGGAAGCTTTAAAGTTAGTTCCTGAAACCATCGACTAACTTATTTGATTTGCTAGAATGTGTCCTTCAAACCATTCAAAACTTCCTTAAATTTTTGATGTAAAAGGTATCCAAAAAGGAAAACTAGTTAGTCAACACTTTCTTTACTTCTTTTTCTCCCCAGAAGCTGACCTAATGCTAAATTCTTGGGGGAATTTTAAATTGTTTTTACTTCTAAATTTGCCCTTAAAAACCTCCACTGGATACTGAAGCAATTGGTGAGGAAAAGGTTGGAACAAGTGAAATAAACTTCCAAATTCTTTAATCACGTCCTCCTGTTCTTGATCAGATGAATCAAATTTAGAATGACTATGACTGTGCAACTCACAGGACCTGAGCAAGGTTGGGTCAAGGCTGGAACTGGATTCTGCACAGTGTTTCTTTACAGGATAGAGGGAAATAACGAACACTTGGAATATATATAACAAGATATTAAATACTTACACTTTCTTATGTGAAATTATTACTATTTTATCTAATTTCTCACTACTTTTATTAGACTTTGTTACTTTTCTGGTTTGTTGTACTTTCTGGTCTTTTTGCAGCATTAGTTCATTAATTCTGGACTCAAAAGTAACGGCATAGCCTTGGTGCATTGTTGGAAGAATAATAAGACAGCATTACTAATAGTGAAAAGCCCATTCCCGTTATAACTGAAGTATGTCTTTCATAAAGTCAGTTGGAAACAACGTGTATTCATTTGTTTGGTTTGTTCACAGTGAACTGAAGGATTGCATAAACATAGTTTGGTTTTTGTCTCTTACCCCTTCCCATGATTTAATTCACTTGTAGGAGGGAAAATTAACCCATGGACAATGCAGAAAAAAAAAAAAGTACTTCACGAAAAACTAGGCATTGTCTATAGCATGCCCTGCTGGCTGTCTGATTTTGCCTGCTCATTGTTATTGAGCTATTTAAATTACAAACTCTGTCTTGTTCTGTAGAGTTTCAAATGACTTTCCTCCACTGAGGAAAAACTAGTTTTGCCCCCATTTGCAATTTAATTCCTTTACTCCATAGAAATTTGTGCTTTTTGACTTTATTTTGAACTGGTTTTAACATCTGTCTGGTTTCTTAATTGATTAATAAATAAATAAAATCTTTTAACACATGTTCATTTTCATATCTGTATGAGAGTCAGGATTATACTTAATTCTGAAAATTGTTTTTAACAGAGATATTACAACTAAGAGGGCTACTTAATAGGTACATCTTTGGCCAGCACCCTATGTGCAAAGCTAGCATTAATCTCTAATCTTGATTTAGAAATGATTTTTAGTGTCACTTTGACCAAACTAAGCTTTCCATAACATATCAACCCCATATAATTTTTTTTTAATTTTATTGTGGTAAAAATATACGTAACAAAAAATATACCATCTACATAATTTCTACATGTACAATTTAGTGACATTGACTACACTTTTCAAGTTGTGCTCTCATTCTCCCTATCCTTTTCCGAATCATTCCACCACCATTAACATAAACTCAATACCCCCTAAGCAAAATCTCCCACCCTCCCCTTTCCTCCCACACCTGGTACACACTAATTATCTTTGGTAACTATATATTTGCTTATTTTATATAAGTGAGATCATACAGTATTTGTCCTTTTGCAACTGACTTATTTCACTCAATATGATGTTTACAAGGGTCATTCATGTTATGGCTATGCATAAGGACGTCAATTCTCTTTATGGTTAAGTAATAGTCCATTGTATGTATGTACCACATTTTGTTTATCTATTCATCTATTGATGGACATTTTGGTTGTTTCCACCTTTCAGCTATTATGAAAGTGCTGCAGTGAATATTGGTGTACAGGTTTCTGTTTTTGGTCCTGCCTTCACTTCTTCTGGGTATATACCTAGGATTGAGATTGCTGGGTTATATGGTAATTCTGTGTTCAACTTTTTGAGGAACCTCCAAACTGTTTTCCACAGTGGCTGTACCATTTTATATTCCCACCAGTGATGGATGAGGGTTTCAGTCTTCACAACCTCGTCAACACTTGTTGTTTTCCGTTTTTTTGATCAATTTCATTCTAATAGGGGTGGGTGAGGTGGTCTCTCATTGTGGTTTTCATTTGCATCTCTCTAATGGCTAATGACATTGAGCACGTTTTCATGTGCTTGTTAGCCATTTGAATATCCTCTTTGGTGAAATGTCTGTTCAAGTCCTTTGCCCATTTTTTTGATTGGGTTGTCTTTTTGTTAAGTTCAATCCCATATCATTTTTAAGTGAGTTTCTCTTGATTATACTGTGTACTTCTTAAATTAATTTCAACGTGTTGGCACCACCAGGAAGGAATGGTACCCCAGAAGACCAGCCTGCAGAGTATCTATTTGGAAGGTAGAAATATAGAACTAATGGCTTTGGTTTTTCTAGTAAAAATAATAATAAGGCAGGAAAAGAAATATTATAAAATGTTTTAGAAGTTATTCGAAAATTGTCTAGATTAGCAATATAGTTCTAGAATTAGGTTTTCAGGAATGTCTTGTCCTGAATGTTCTTTTAACAACGACACTGAAATAACTCCATAGGTGTAAAAAAAAAAAAAAAATTGCTAGTGCATTTTAAAAGAAAAATATTTTTATGAAGATAATGTCTCGTGTTAAGTGACAAATTCTGGAGTAGAGCTATACAAATTTTAGCAAAAGTTCTATTTGGGACTAAACCAAATTGCTGCAGCAAAGAAGCCTGGCACTCAAGAAGAGATACCAAGGGCTTTGATTTAAGAAACATAGTGCTCCCCATTTATAAGAAACTATAAGGAAGTTAGTTGGAAAAAAGGGGGTAGGTTCTGGAAAGATGTCATTTAAGCAAAGGTAGTTCCTTTTGAACTGGGGGCAAATTTTTGATTGGGCAACCCGTCCTTTCTTTCTTGTGAAATAGGTGCAGGGCTGTTGGCTTTATTATGATGAAGTCACAAGAGAAAGTGGGTTTGGAAAGGCCAAGTTAAGTAAGGTGTATAGGTGGAGACACCTGCGGCTGGTCTACACTGGTTGTGGTTGTTTCTGGTTGAAACTGGAGTCCTTAATGAATGCATTTAGGACATCATATTATTGAAGTGTTTGAGGCAGACTGAGTATCTCACTTGGGTACAAAGAACATCTCTTTAAAGCAATTTTAGGTCTGATGATTCTGAGGAGAGCTAATTGCTTTAGATAGTCTTTTCTGGAATAAATGGAAAATGTTATTGAAGTAACTGAAGACTAAGAAAGAAATTAGTTGACAGTACATTGACTCCTACATAATATAACCAAGAATATCATTGTTTTAAGATTTTTTTATAACTGATAATCATCATTAAAATAAAAATTGGGGGAGACAAAATGAATTATCTCCTAAAAACTTTACAGCAGATACTAACAGGGGTAATTTCTAAAATAATCTACCAATTTTTCCTCAGTTCTTTCCCTGAATGACAAAGAGAACTTCCATCGTTGACTTCTAAAAATTGTTTTTGAAACAACAGATTGAAACTAGTGGCAAATTTCCAGGAAATCTTCTCCAAATATCCATAGTGTCAGGAAACTGTTGGCAAGAAAATACAGGTGAAACAAACACATGAGCATAACCAGCACTGTCTTCTTTATAGTATGTCACTAAATTAAAAAAAAAAAAAGTAATCGAGAAGCAAAGTACACTGCCAAAAAACATGTTCCTGCTACTATGAGAAAGGCCTGGGTGCCGGAAAAAGGCAGCAGCACAGCAAGGGTGGACAGACCAAAAAGAAAGGAAGAGGAAGTTTGTGAGTCAATTAGCAACCTAAAATCATCATCATTTACCCTCCCCTTCCTCCTCTATGGTGTTATGGCTAAGAAGCCAGTTCTGGAACCTGATTGCCAGGTCACCATGCAGTCTGGTGTGGCCTCAGCAAGCACTTTCTTCTTTCCTCTGGGCTTCGATGTTGCATTGAAGGTAGGTGACCTGCCTGCCAGCTTTCCGGGAAGCCCTGACGGATACCTGTGGCCCTGGTGCACCTAGCAATAGCATCCTGTCACTCTCAGAAGGACTGTGGTTTGGATGATAAATCATAAGTTCAAGCTATCCATAGTCCTGTAGTGAGGAATCAGGGGAAATCTTGGCACATTGTAAGGGCTCAATAAATGTTACCTATTATTATTATTCTATGAAGTTTTTCTTTAAAAATGTAGTATACATATGTTACGCATGTCCTATAGTCAGCTGTTCATTAAATATTAAGCAAGCTCTATTGTCTTCCGTTGGCTCTTTTCCTCCACACCTCCTGGGCCATCTACTGCACCCCTGGGTGCTCACTCCGCTGCATGAAGAGATCCAGTGTCACCAGGCATGAGGGTGAATGATGCCAGCTGGCAGCAGACAGGGGGTCTCTTGGATGCATAGGTGCAGTCCACCTGATCATTTTAATCCGAGACTCTGGGCTCTGATGTCCATCTTTCCCTCAGCTAATTTGCATGTTGCACTGTCTGCTCCAGGTGGCTCTCTCCTTCACAGCCTACTGGGACAAGGAAGGGGTGAGGGCTGGCTGTGCCCTCAGTGTGGACGCTTCTGCCTGAGCATAGTATCTGGCTGTTGGAGAAAGTTGGGGAACAACTTGGTAGGTTAATTTGAAAAGGGAAGGATGTAAGGATGAAATAGAAGTGAGAGAAGACAGGAGGCTATATCCTATTTTGTGATATTCTCTAAGTAGCTTATTTGCTATTTTATGATACAATATAAAAACTCACTGTAGAGTTGATTCTATAGGACAGAGCAGAACCACGCCATAGGGCTTCCAAGGTAGATTCAAACTGCTGACATTTTGGTTAGCAGTTGAGCTCTTAACCACTGTGTCACCAGGTCTCCATGATACAATACAACAGCAAGTTACAGCTCTGCTCTTCAGTGTAGGCATTTTTGTTAAAAAAAAAAAAAAAAAAAAAAAAAAGAAGAAGAAGAAGGAAAAGGAGGAGGAGGAGAGGAAGGGGGAAGAGGAGGAAAGGGGAGGAGGAGGGAGGAAGGGGGAAGGGAAGAAGGAGGAGAAGGGGGCAGGGGAGGGAAGGAGAAGGAGGGGCAAGGGAGGAAGGGGAGAATGGGGGGAAGGAGAAGGAGGAGAAGAAGAAGGAAGAGGAGGAGAAGAAGGGGAAGGGGGGAGGAAAAGGAGGAGGAGGAGAAGAAAAGGAAGAGGGGGAGAAGGAAGAGGAGAAGGAGAAGGGAGAAGAGGAGGAGAAGGAGAAGGAGGAAGAGAATGAGGCAGGAAGGGGACAAGCAGAAGGGGGGAAGGGGAAGAGAAGAAGGAGGAGAAGCAGGAGGTTTTGGTTCTTAGATTTGACACCAAAAACATAATCCATATAAAGAAATATGGATTAAGCTGGACCTCATTAAAAAAAAAGAAAATTTGCTTTTCTAAGGCCCATGAGAAGACAACGAAAAGACAAACTACAACCTGGAAGAAAATATTTGCAAACCACATTATCTGACAAAGGACTAGTAGCTACAATATATAAAGAACTCTCAAAACTCAACAATAAAAAAAGTTCAATTAGAAAATGAGCAAAAGATATATATAAAGGCATATTTCACTGAAGAGAATATATAGATGAAAAGTTTTTAAACCTCATTAGCCTTCAGAGAAATGCACAGGACCCAGCAATCATACTTTTGGTATTTGTCTTCCAAATTCTCGGGTATGTATCCCAGAAATATGAAAACTTATGTTCACACCAAAATCTGTATACATATATTCATAGCAGCTTTAAGGAATAAGCCCAGATATTCTACTACAGGTGAATGGTTAAGCAAACAGTAGTACATCCATACCATGTAATAGTACTCAGCAATAAAAAGGAACGAGTTATCAATACGCTCAGCAACCTGAAAGAACTTCCAGGGAATTATGCTGAGTGAAAAAAGCAGATCCCAAAAGATTATGTACTGTATGATTCCATTTATATAATATTTTTTGAAATGGCAAACAGAGGACTAATTAGTGCTTGTCAAAGGTTAGGAATAGAAGTGGAAGAAAGGGAGGCAAGAGAGAAGTAGGTGTGGTTATAAATGGGCAACATGAGGGATCCTCATGGTATTGTAACTGCTTTGTAGGTTGACTGGGCTGGTGGATACATATGTCCACCTACATATGTGATAAAATTATATAGAACAAATAAACATACTCACATACAAATGAGTGCAAGTAAAACTGAATAAGCCTAGTGGATGGTGTCAAAAGCAACATCTTGGTTGTGATATTGCACTATAGATTTGCAAAATGTTATCAATAGAAGAAACTGGGTAAAGAGTCCACAGGATCTCTGTGTACGATTATGACTGCATGTGAATCTACAGCTATCACAGTAAAAAGTTCAATTTAAAAAAAACAAAACGTGATAATTGTTATCTGGATATGTGTGTTTCTCTAGAGATGCGGCCACGGACAGTCCCTTGCCTCTCCACTACAACCAGGTACAGACCCAGAGAGTGTGATTAGCAGGGGCCCATCACAAGGAGAAAACCCACTTCACTGAGGCGATGCTGCAATATCGTGGTCAGAGGATGCATATTTACTGTCCCTGAAGATATGGAGACCAGTGCCGTCTCCCAGTTATCTGAGTTTAAACACATTCCAACACAGTTGATGCACATTTACAATCCTATGCTGAGAAGATCTTCTTCTCTAAACTTAAAAAATCAGGATACATGGTCTGACACAGGTTTGACAATGGAACAAAATATTTGAAATCGGTAAGTTCCCAGAAAACGCAAGATACATGTTTGAGATGGATTTTGAAGAGATCTCTTCAAGGACAAGGGATCAAAATGTCTTCATATCCCTTGTGTCTCTAATAGATGGGAAGGAAAATGGCAAAAACCAAAATAAAAGTGCACAGTAAAAATCTTTCCTCTACAAACATCTATCGAGTTAACAACTATGCCACAGGCACTAGTCTAAGTCCTCACATACATTATCTCAGTTAACTTCTAGTGACACTGAAATGTAGAGATGATTATCCCTGTTTTATGGATGAGGAAACTGAGATTCGAAGTAGTTGAGTAACAGGGCTAAGGTCACACATTCTTGTCTCCCATCTAGCAAATTAAGAATTATCTATCTAGGTACCTTGGTTGTACTCATAGGACCTATTTAAACATCTCATAATGTGGAAAGGTAGGAACAATGCTTTGGACATAAGGCTCCTGCATGCCTAACCAGTGCTCAGTGGGCTGGAACACTTGGTGGCCCTAGGAGCACATTGAAGGGTCCCACCACACAGTTTTTCAATATGTAAACTGTAAACAAGAGCCAATTCTGCATTTGCCATTTGTAGGTCAGGGGACTGCTCTAAATAAACCTCATTTTAAGGATGGGTTTTAGCCCAGTCTCCTTATTAAACCACTAAACAACTGCCAATAGTCCATTAGCGGAGATGGACCTCGGTTGTCTTCATCAGTTTGGCCCAATTTCTGGCAAATTCATCAAAATACAGTCTCGGGGAAGAAAGAGCGTGCCCTATATGTTGGTGTAACCAGCCACTTTCTTAGCAAGGAGCTGCATATGAAGTAGGTACAGTGATGCACATGAGGGTTTTGTGAGATGAAAATGCTCCTGAAGTTCCACGTATTTGTGTCAGAGGACTTCAAACGTTATGAGAAATCCCACATGAAGTGCTTTACAGGCATCTTACCCCAGAGCTTTTCCAGCCTTCTGCTGTCCTGCATACTGCAAATCCTGCCCTTAGACACTGCACACTGGTCTTCTCCTCACCACCATTTAAAGGCCTTTGTGGTACTAGTTCTTAACTCCAGGGTGAGGGAGGTCTGCTAGTACATGAAGGTGATGCTGCCGGTTGGCGTCTTCTAGAAGCAGCGGTTTCAATGACCTGTGATTGAGCTGGAAGCGTCTTTCCGTTTCATTTTCATCGTGGTGACAACAGCACTAGCTCTGCCATCATTATGCATCCCCCCTCCCCAATCTATTTCAAGTGGATTTGTCATGGTTCATCGTCGGCTGATTTCTATTTTAACTAATGTTCAAAACCAAAATTCTTAAGAGCTCATCCCCTGCGATGGAACCGGGGAAAGTAAACCAACACAGTTAAGCAGGGAAAGATACCTAGCCCGTTGGAGACACACTCCAGTGGACAACTGGATAAGTGGAATTCTTCCCATTCTTTCAGAAACAGAAAAATTGCACCCCGCTGCAAGCGGGGAGACCAATCCTCCCAGGCTCCAACCCTTTCGGTGAATCCAGGCTGAAAGCGCATTACTGACGCTACCCAGTGACAGAAAGCAATGCTCTCCTACAAGCAGCAGTTGACATCCCTCTGGGAAATCAGCCTGCAGCTTTTGCAGGGACTGGGGAGGGTCGCCAGGAGCTGGAGAGCGGTAGGACTGGCAGCTCAGGCACAGGGACTCACACAAGCCTTTAACACCCAGCGTGCGCAGAAACAGCATCTCGTTTACAATTTGGCTGTAGTTAATGAAATTAGCCCCACGTTACTATCAAGTGGAACAAGTAAACATCAAAGCAGGAGCTATGTTTTCAGGCTCTCTGCCCCCATACGTAGCAGCAGAGTCTATGGCTCTTAAGTTGTTTAAATTCAAAGCAATGCTTCTGTTTTCCTAAATCGCTATTCTGACCTCAGCAGATAAAGAGCAAGGCCTGATACACTCGGCAGGGCCACTTGGGGCCTCCAAGGCCACTCTGTTTACCTCCGGAAACCAGCCGGGCTGGGGCGCGGGGAGTGGGGAGTGGGGCGGGGGAGTAGGAGCCAGACGCGGGCGCGGGGTCTTGGCGCAGGGTTGGGGGGCGGGGGGCTGGGGGCGGGGGGCTGGGCGCGGGCGGGCGGCGCCGGCCTCCCCGCGCTCGTCGCCGCGCTCTGCTGGCTCGGCCTGCTGCGCTGGCCCCCGGCGCTCGGGCTGACTCCGTCCAGATGTGCCTCGGCTCCAGAGTGGCTGCCGAGCACAGTAAATGGGCATCGGAGGCTCGTCAATCTAGGCAGCGCAATTGTGGCCTTGCGGCGCCCGCTGGCACAGAAATGCGCAGGGCGGGGGGCTGCCCGGTCGCAGGGAGCACCAGAGCTAATGACCGACCAGGGGAAGGCACCAGTGCGTTAGTCCATTTCCTTGTAAATGTTTTACACTTGAAAAGAAAGGGGGATGCTGTATATCATTTGGAAATGTTGGCTGTCTGTGGTCCCTGTGGATATGACTGGGTTAGTACAACCTGTAACCAGAGCAAGAGAAGCATGAAACGACAGGAAACACTGCCAGTCATTACACAGAGGCTGTAAAAACAAGGGTTGGGGGTGGGAATAAAATACTCCAGGAAAAAAGTGCAAAGCAACTCGATGTGTTTTTGCGTGTTACCGGAATAGAGTTGGGAGCGGCAGAGTGGTTGCCTGCAGATCAAGTGGGCGACTTGCAGGCGGGCCAGGTCCCCGCTGCCCTGGAGGGGACTGCTGTTTCCAAACTATACCTATGTGCTGTCTCTGAAAAATGCACGCGGTTTCAGTGAATGGGTGGTGTGTTTTGGAGCAGAACCCAGCTGTGCAAAATCCAAGTTAGACATTTATTTCTGTTCGCCTGCCTGCTGCCTGTATGTGTTGCTAGCTGAGTTATAATAAAAAGAAAGAATTAAGACAGGAACCACTTTGTTTTCAATAACAAGTTCATAGCAGCCGCTGGTTTCAAGTGGACTGGGGCTGTGATGTGGCTGTGCTGTGGCTGTGCTTGCTAAGACTGTTTTTAATTTTATGGTAATTCTGATGACTGAAATCTTTTTTTTTTTTTTCTTTCTGATGCTTTTTGCCAGATTCAAGGATGGGAGAAAATGGAACATCCCAAAGTGAAATGGATCTGGGTGATCCACCCTGTCATTCCTGAGTCACTTCACTGACCCTGTTCAGGCTTTAATATAAGGGAAGAGGTAAGCCAAACCAAGGATGGACAATTCCCTTCCCAGGGTGGCTCGTTTGCCTCCAGGAAGTGTGGGCTGGAAGCCTAGAGTGGCCAGAGGAGGTGGGGCTTTCCCCAGGACCTGGGAGGCAAGTGCTGCTCCGGGGAGAATAACTGCTTATCTCAGCAGCGGGGAGAGCCTGCTTCCAGCTAGGGCTGTCAGCCACAGAGACCTGCATTGCCCTCCTGAGTCATGTGAACTGATGGCTACATTTGCTTCAAATCCAAGGGCCTGTCATCTGGGGTCCATCTTGGTGTCTGCCTACAGGAGCAGATGCACAACTCAGCTTTACTGCACCAAATAACTGCACCATAATATCTGTTTAAAAAACAGTTATGTGAACAAATTATGTTGGCTTCCAGCAACATATTTTTTTTAATCTAGTAGCAAGATCTAGAAAAATGATTAAACCAAAAACACTATTTTAAAATAACACTAAACCAAACGAGAGGAAAATTTTAATATAGACTCATCAAGAACCTGCTACAATTCCTGAACTCAAAACAGATTCACTGCAAAAATCCTCAGCAAAATATTAGTGAGCAGAACCCAACAGCATGTTAAAAGAGTCCTACACCATGACCAAGTGGGATTTATTCCAGGAATGCAGTGATGGTTCATCATTAGAAAATCATTCAACATAATATACCACATCAATAAAGGAAAAGAAACATATGATCATTTCTATGGATACAGAAAAAACATCTGATAAAATCCAATACCTTTGTTGATAAAAACCCTAAAGAAGATTGGAATAGAAAGGAAATTCCTCAGTATGATTCTGGGCATATGTGAAAAGCTAACAGCCAACATTCTACTTAATGGAGAAAGACTGAGAGCTTTACATTTGAAATCAGGAACAAGACAAGGGTGCCTTCTTTTGCCACTTCTATTCAATATTGTATTAGAAGCCTAATCAAAGCAATAAGACAAGAAAAAAATAAAAGGTTTCCTGATTGGAAAATAAGAAGTAAAATTATCTCGATTTGTAGATGATAGGATCCTATATATAAAAAATCCCCAAGAGTCTGCAAGAAAACTTCTAGAGCTAATAGAGGAATTTACCAAAGTTGCAGGCTACAAGGTCAACAAACAAAAATCAGTTGGGTTTCTATACACCAGTAATGAGACATCTGAAAGGCAAATTAGGGAGAAAATTCCATTTATAGTAGCATTTAAGAGAATAAAATACCTAGCAATAAATCTGACCAGGGAAATGAAGGACTTACACAATGAAAACTATAAAAACAGTTCTGAAAGAGATTAAAGAAGACTTAAATAAGTGGAGAGATGTTCCATGTTCACAGATTGAAAGAGTTAATATTGTTAAAATGTCAATGCTACCCAGAGCGATCTGCAGATTCAACACAATCCCAGTCAAAATTCCAACAGCCTTCTTTACAGAAATGGAAAAACCAATCCTCAACTTTATATGGAATGTTGCTATCGAGTCAATTCTGACTCATAGTGACCCTATAGAATGGAATAGAACTGTCCCACAGGGTTTCCAAGGAGCGCCTGGTGGATTTGAACTGCTGACCTTTTGGTTAGCAGCCGTAGCTCTTAACCACTGTGCCACCAGGGTTAGAAAAACAAAGTAAAAGGACTCACACTTCCTGATTTTAAAACATACTATACAGCTACAGTAATCAAAACAGCCTGGTACTGGTATAACAAAAGACACATAGACCAATGGAATAGAATTGAGAGTCCAGAAATAAATCCACACATCTATGGTCAACTGATTTTTGTCAAGGGTTCTAAGTCCATTCCATGGGGAGAGAAGAGTCTTCTCAATAAATGGTGTTGGGAAAATTGGATTTATATATGCAGAAAAATAAAGCAGGACCCATGCCTCACATCATATACACACAAAAAATTCAAAATGGATTAAGGACCTAAATATACAAACTAAAAACATAAAATTCTTAGAAGAAAATGTAGAGGCAACGTTGTGAGGTCTAGCTTTTAACAATGGATTATCTAATATAATAACAAAATCACGAACAGAAAAAGGCAAAATAAATAAATGGGGCCTCATAAAAATTAAAAATTTTTGTTCATTAGAAGACTTTATCAAAAAAGAGAAAAGACAAGTTACCAATTGGGAGAATATCTTCGCAAACCATATATCCAAAAAGAGCCTAATAACAAAAATACATAAAACCCCAACAACTTAAAAACAAAAGGACAAGTAATCCAATCATAAAATGGGCAAAGGACTTGAACAGATACTTTACCAAGAGGACATTCAAATGGCCACCAAACACATGAATAGATGCTCACCATCATTAGCCATCAAAGAGATGCAAATCAAAATCACAATGAGATACTATTTCACTCCTACTGGGATGGCTAAGATAAAAAACAAAACAATACAGAAAATAACAAATGTTGTCGAAAATGTAGGGAAATTGGAACCCTTATTCATTGCTAACAAAAACCAGACCAAACTCGTCACATCTGAGTCAATTCAGACTCATAGCGACCCTATATGTCAAAGTAGAACTGCCCCATAAGGTTTCCAAGGAGCGGCTGGTGGATTTGAACTGCCGACCTTTTGGTTAGCAGCGGTAGCTCTTAACCACTGCACTCGGATACAATATCCATTGCTGGTGGGAAGGCAAAATGATACAACCATTGTGGAAAACAGTGTGATGGTTCCACAAAAAACTAAAAATAGAACTACCAAATGATCCAGCAATTCCACTCCTAGGTATATACCTGAAAGATTGAAAGCAGAGACTCAAAAAGAGTCTTGTACACCAGTGTTTATTACAGCACTATTCACAATAGCCAAAAGGTGGAAACAACCTAAATGCCCATCAACAGATGAATGGATAAACAAAATGTGTTTCCTGCATACAATGGAATACTACTCAGAGCCAGTAGGAGAAATGAAGTCCTGATACATGGCTGCAATATGGATGGAGTCTGAAAACATTATGCTGAGTTAAATAAGTCAATCACAAAAGGACAAATATTGTGTGACCTCACTTGTATAAACAGACAAGAAGAGGCAAATGTATAGAGACCAAAGTTTATTAGTGGTTACTAGGGGCGGGGGCGGGGGGGACAAATGGGGTTAACAGTGATGGAAAAATCACATCGATTAATGGTAATTAATTACTGTAATTGCTGTCAATAAGTTGTATGCTATAAAAAGTTGAATTGGCAACAGTTGTATGATAGATACATTTACAACAGTGACCAAAAAAAAACTATCTGCTGAGGCTGATTACGCACAACCAAACAGCTCATGGGATTTGGTTCCTTGGTTTGGAGGTTTAGGGTCATGGTTTCACGAGACACCTAATAATGTGTTCAGTGCTTCTGTTCTACCTTCTAGTTCATTGCATAGTGCCTAGGGTCTTAAAAGCTTGCAAGCAGCCATCCAAGCATGACACTTGGTATCTATTCAGGTGGAGGAACAGAGAAAAAAGGAGAATCAGGAATAGGAGGAGGACATGGAATCTGTGGCTAACTGCCTCCCATGAACAACTGCCTATTTGCCATGAGATCAGAAGAACTGGATAGTGCCTGGCTGCCATTACTAAACATTTTGATGAAAGATACCATAGAAGAATCCTGATTAAAAGGGGGACAATGTAGAACAGAATTTCAAATTCCCATGGACTCCAGACTTTCTGGAACCATGGAGGGTGGATGAACCCTTGAAACTATTGCCTTAACCTTATCTTTAAACCTTAAACCAAAAATATTCCCTAAAGTCTTCTTAAACCAAATAATATTTTAGCTTAACTAGTTTAAAATATCTGCCATGAGCATTATGCTCTTTAAAGAATGATCTATGTGGGATCAAATTGACAACGACAAGTCAAAAGATTGGGGGGGGGGGCATCGAGTTTATGCTAATGAGGGAGGAACAACTCAGAAAAGGAGGTGAGAATGGTTGCATAATTCAAAGAATGTAATCAGTGTTACTAAATTGTACATGTAGAAACTGTCGACTTGGTGTATGTTTTGCTTTGTACATTTTCAACAACAACAAAAATAAATAAAATTTGTTGTTGTTATTGTTGGGTGCCACCCAGTCAGTTCTGACTCTTAGAGACCCAATATACAACAGAAGGAAACGTTGCCCAGTCCTGCACCATTCTCACAATCATTGTTATGCTTGAGCCTATTGTTGCAGCCACTGTGTCAATCCATCTCATTGAGGGTCTTCTTCCTTTTCACCGACCCTCTACTTTACCAAGCATGATGTCTTCTCTAGGGACTAGTCCCTCCTGATAACATGTCCAAAGTACGTAAGATGAAGTCTTGCCATCCTTCTAAGGAGCATTTTGACTGTACTTTTTTCAAGACAGATTTGTTTGTTCTTCTGGCAGTCCATGGTATATTCAGTATTTTTCGCCAACACCACAATTCAAAGGCTTCCGTTCTTCAATCTTCCTTATTCGGTGTCTAGCTTTTGCAAGCATATGAGGCGACTGAAAATACCATGGCTTGAATCAGGCTCACCTTAGTCCTCAAAGTGCCATCTTTGCTTTTTAACACTTTAAAGAGGTCTTTTGCAGCAGATTTGCCCAATGCAATACGTCGTTTGAATTCTTGACTGCTGCTTCCGTGGGCATTGATTGTGGATCCAGGTAAAATTAAATCTTTGACAACTTCAATATTTTCTCCATTTGCCATGATGTTGCTTATTGGTCCAGTTGTGAGGATTTTTGTTTTCTTTCTGCTGAGGTGCAATACATACTGAAGGCTGTAGTCTTTGATCTTCATCAGTAAGTGCTTCAAGTCCTCTTTGCTTTCATCAAGCAAGGTTGTGTCGTCTTCATATCACAGGTTGTTAGAGTCTTCCTGTAATCCTGATGCTGCACTCTTCTTCGTATAGTGCAGCTTCTGGGATTACTTTCTCAGCATACAGATTGAATAAGTATGGTGAAAGCATACAACCCTCACACACACCTTTCCTAACTTTAAACCACAAAGCATTCCCTTGCTGTGTTCAAAAAAGTGTCTCTTAGTCTATATACAGGTTCTTCGTGAGCACAATTAAGTGTTCTGGAATTCCCATTTTTCGAGATGTCAGCCATAATTTGTTATGATCCACACAGTCAAATGCTTTTGCATAGTCAATAAAACACAAGTAAACGTTTTCTGGTAGTCTCTGCTTTCAGCCAAGATCCATCTGACATCAGCAATAATATCCCACTTTCCACGTCCTCTTCTGAACCTTGCTTCAACCTCTGCCAGTTCCCTGTCGATGTACTGCTGCAACCACTTTTGAATGATCTTCAGCAAAATTTTACTTGCATGTGATATTAATGATATTGTTTGATAATTTCCACACTCTGTTGTATCATTTTCTTTGGAATGGGCACAAATATAGATCTCTTCCAGTTGGTTGGCCAGGAAGCTGTCTTCCAAATTTTCTTGACCTAGACAATTGAGCATTTCCAGCGCTGCATTCCTTTGTTGAAACGTCTCAATTGGTATTCCATCAATTCCTGGGGCCTTGTTTTTCTCCATTCCCTTCTGTGCAGCTTGGACTTCTTCCTTCAGTACCATCAGTTCTTGACTGTATGCTACCTCCTGAAATGGCTGAATGTCGACCAATTCTGTTTGGTACAGTGACTTTACATGTTCCTTCCATCTTCTTTTGATGCTTCCTGTGTCATTCAATATTTTTCCTATAGAATCCTTCACTACTGCAACTTGAGGCTTGAATTTTTTCTTTAGTTCTTTCTGCTTGAGAAATGCTGAGTGTGTTCTTCCCTTTTCGTTTTCTAACTCTAGGTCCTTTCATATTTCATTATAATACTTTACTTTTTCTTCTTGAGCTGCCATTTGAAGTCTTCTGTTCAGCTCTTCTACTTCATTTCTTTTGTTCGCTTTACTGCTCTACGTTCAAGAGCAAGTTTTAGAGTCTCTTCTTACATCAAATTTTGGTCTTTTCTTTCTTTCCTGTCATTTTAATGAACTCTTGCTTTCTTCGTGTATAATGTCCTTGATATAATTCTACAGTTTGTCTGATCTTCAGTCACTAGTGTTCAGTGCATCAAATCTATTCTTGAGATGGTCTCTAAATTCAGGTGGGATATACTCAATATCCTATTTTAACTCTCATGGACTTGCTCTAATTTTCTTCAACTTCAACTTGCATATGAGCAATTGATAGTCTGTTCCACAATTGGCCCCTGACCTTGTTCTGACTGATGATATTGAACTTCTCCATTGTCTCTTTCCACAGATGTAGTCGATTTGATTCCTGTGTATTTTATCTGGCAAGGTCCATGTGAATAGTTGCCATTTATACTATTGGAAAGATGTATTTGTGATGAAGAAGTCTTTGGTCTGGCAAAATTCTATCATGTGATCTCCGCTGTCATTTCTATCACCAAGGCCATATTTTCCAACTACCAATCCTTATTTGTTTCCAACTCTCACACTACAGTCACTGGTAATTATCAATGTGTCTAGATTTCGTGTTCGATCACTTACAGACTGCAGGAGTTGGTAAAAGTCTTCAATTTCTTCATCTTTAGCATTAGTGGTTGGTGTGTAAATTTAAATAATAGTCGCATTAGCTAGTCTTCCTTGTAGGCATATGGATACTAGCCTATCATTGACAATGTTGTACTTAAGGATAGATCTTGAAATGTTCATTTTAAAAATGAATGTGATGTCATTACTCGTCAATTTCTCATTCAGGCATAGTAGACCATATGATTGTCTGATTCATTTCAGCTCACTAATGTCTAGGATATCGATCTTTATGTGGTCCATTTCATTTTTGACAATTTCCAATTTTCCTAGATTCATACTTCCTACATTCCATGTACCGATTATTAATGAATGTTTGCAGCTGTTTTTTCTCAGTTTGAGTCTTGCCACCTCAGCAAATGAAGGTCCCGAAAGCTTTACTCCATCCACGTCACTAAAGTTGACTCTACTTTGAGGAGGCAGCTCTTACCCAGTGGTATTTTAAGTGCCTTCCAACCTGAGGGGCTCATCTTCTCGCACTGTGCCAGGCAATGTTCTGCTGCTATTCATAAGGTTTCCACTGGCCAGTTTTTCAAAAGTAGACTGCCTAGTCTGTTTTAGTCTGGCAGCTCCATTGAAACCTGTCCACCATGGGTGACCCTACTGGTATTTGAAATAGCAGTGGCATAACTTCTAGCACCACATGCAAGCCACTACAGTATGACAAACTGACAGATGCATGGAGAAACAAAATTTAGAAAAAGAAAAACAACAACAAAAAAAAAACAGATTCACCTGTGTGTGTTTGGGGATCCCAGGGATTATTTACAAAGCTAAAGGGGAGTGACTTTTGTTTTTTTTAATCTGGGCCCTCTTTAGAGATAGAAACTAAAATAGCAATTCCTCTTCCCTTCATACATAGAGCTTCAAGTCTGTCAGTACAAAGATCAGAGACTATTTAGAAATCTCTCCTGATTCACTCACCATGTAATACCTGGACCATTTGCCCTGAACGGTGGGCAGGCAGACCTCCACACAATGCCTGTGCCTCTCCCACACCACAGAGTTCACAAATGCTGGAGGAGCAGCACGTTTTGCTGTTGAGCCTGCTTTACACTGCTTTTCTCTGAAGGAAGCTCTGGATTCCCCCATCACAGCGCTGTCTTGATGCTCTTTCTTTCCTCGATGACTTCTGTTTCTCATCTCCCACCTGATTATGGCTGAGCCCTATGGTTGCAACCTTGGACTTCTCTTTTCTTATGATCTTCAACAATTACCTTTATACTAAAATTTTACACTAACGACTTTGAAATTTGCAGCTACAGCCTTGACATTTTTCTCAAGTCATAAGTGCGTTCTGCCAGCTGCAACTAGACTTTTTCACTTGAATTCCATATCATTGTTTTAAAATTCAGTAAACTGAAAAGCTAATGTAGTATCTTCCTTTCCAAATTCAACTAACTTAGCCCTCCTGACCTCCAATTTCTACCAAAGATAATATCATTCTCCCAGTAACATAGACCCATAACCTCAGACCTGGTCTTTCTTCTCATGGTTCATGTTCCAATTCCTGTCAAAGGCCTCTGAGCCTGGCTCCACACTCTGGAGATGCCACAGTGAGCAAGACAGAGCCCAGCCCACACACGGCCACCAGGTCCTGGGATCAGCCTCACTGCTAGTGACTTCACAGTCAATCACTTTTGCTCTGTAAGAAGAGGCTCATGCTCCTCAGAGGCCTATTCAGGATGAGACTTCTCCTTCCTGTCTCCTTCCTGCTGTGGGCATTCCTACGCAGCTTAGCACAGCCCATCCTTCCATAGATCTTGACTTCTAGTGGGTGATTTTAAAACTCTTCCCTCCCTCCAGTCAGATAAATTCTACCTGAACCTTAAAATCAAAATCAAGCCCATAGCCCCTCCTTCAATGAGCTCCGTGCAGTTTCCCCCTTGTTCCCAGAGAGATCTTATCCACACTCACTTGGTTGGTGGTGTGTTATCTCCAATACAGCTTCCCTGTTCTCCAGGCTCCAAACCCACACTTCTAGCTCCTGGTGGGTATCTCCACTAGACATCTCATAGGCACTCCAAACTTGAAAATACTAAAACCAAGCTCACCATTATGTTCTTTCCCCTCAAAGTCTGTTCATCCTTTTGTATTCCCCGTTAGCTTTGGTGACTGGTATATTTACCTGTTCTTAACCAAACCAAAAACTTGGGGGCCCCGGATTCTTCTACTTCCAACATTCTGAAGTCCAATCAACAACTGAGTCTTGTTGCTCTGCTTCTTAAATAGCACATCCACAGCACCTCAGGACCATGGTTCAGGACCATGGTTCAGGGCCTGCAACCCACCCCACACCATTTTCCATTCAACTTGAGACATAGGGCTGCCCACCAGCTGTTGTCAGCTGAACCCCGTTCTCCAGCTCCAGGGGCACTTGGCTATGGGTCTGAGGGTTGTAAAGACACCAACCTTATACCTCCCCCGCACTAGCCACTGGGGTAGGGTACCACTCCTTGCTGCTTTTCCTGCAATCTGCCCACACCTTTGTAAATGTTCCCTTCATTGTACTCTCCTTGGACTATCAAATTTAGAGTGTATTATGCCAGGCCCTGACTGATATTCAGAACTCTCCTATCCCATGTTTGCCCTGAGCACTAGCGCAATTCCTGACTCAGCTAAGGACTGGTGGTGGTTTGTTGACTGTATGAGAGAATGAACAAGGAGATGCTCATTGTTTGGTAGTTCAGTCTTTGAATGCATCTTTCTTTACAATTGGATTGTAAGGTATTTTGGGGCACCCCACAGAGCATCTAGTGGAGTGCCTTACACATGATAAACCCATTGCCATCAAGTTGATTTAGACTCATAGCAACCCTATAGGACAGAGTAGAACTGTCTCATAGAGTTTCCAAGAAGTGGCTGGCAGATTCAAATTGCCAATCTTTTGGTTAGCAGCCATTGCTCTTAGCCACTGGGCCACCAAGGCTCCTTACACATGATAGGCATCCAAAAAATATTTGTTAAATAAATATGAGTTCCCAAGAGATTGAGTACAGTCCCTTTAGCAGGCAGAAACTAAAAAATTAGGATAAAATAAAAAGAAGAAACTTGTTTTGGTTGAACAATATCACAATCATTCCACTGTATTATTTTTGCATTTTGAAGAACTTCTTGTTAGGTGCTGTAGAGTCGAATCGGTTCTAACTCACAGCGACCCTATAGGACAGAGTAGAACCACCCCATAGGGTTTCCAAGGAGCGGCTGGTGGATTTGAACTGCCGACCTTTTGGTTAGCAGCCAAGCTCTTAACCACTATGCCACCAGTACTAATCCCATCTATTGTGCCTCATTATTTCCAACTTTGTTTCTTTGGTCTGTCACCTTACAGCACTTTCCAACCACAACTCTGAGAGATCTGGGAGGCTCTCTCGTTGTTGTTGTTGTTAGTTGCGTCGAGTCAATTCTGACTCTTGGTGACCCCATGTGTACAGAGTAGAACTGTTCCATAGGATTTTCAAGGCTGTGACCTTTCAGAAGCAGATTGTCAGACTTGTTTTCCAATGTGCCTCTGGGTGGTTTTGAACTGCCAACTTTTCAGCTAGTAGTCCAGTGCTTAACCACTTGTATTAACTGGGACTCACTCTTACAATAGAGACTTATTTTCTTTTACACATCAATTGTTTTCTCAACAAAAGTTTACTAGCACATTGATTGTGTGAATCAGTGTGCTAAGTGTAGAAACAAAACTCTAGAAGTCATAACTTTTCTGAAACCAAAAGCCAAACCCATTGTCACTGAGTTGATTCTGACTCATAGTGATCCTATATGACAGAGTAGAACTACACCATAGGGTTTCCAAGGCTGTAATCTTTACAGGAGCAGACTGCCACACCTTTCTCCCACAGAGCAGCTGAAGGGCTCAAACCTCTGACCTTTTGGTTAGCAATTGAGCGCTTAACCACTGCACCACCAGGGCTCTTTATAACTTCTCTAGAGAAGCTCAATTCTGAAATTTTGGGTAGGGGACATGGACATAAACAAGCAACTTCACACGAAATGATAAGCATTGTGATAAAAAAGAAGTAAGCGTGTCCCTAAACCAAGGATGGCCTCACACACCAGTGATACGAGAACACAGTGAGCTGCCCTCCTCCTAGCTCAGAGAGTGAGCACATCATTCCTGCTTTTAGGATCAATCATTCAGATCCCTAGATGGACACAAAATAAACCTGACTCCCAAGCCGCTGTACATCTATTCATGGATTCATTAACTGGAAAACTACAATTTCATTCCCCGTTTCTGATAGTTTGAGCTAAGACACCTGACCTTTGGTATCATTCAGGGACTACACTGGGAAGAGGTAGGTTTTGGTAGGTCCCTGGGTGGCACAAAGAGTTTGCTCTTGACTGCTAACCTAAAGTTTGGCAGTTCGAACCCACCTTGGAAAACAGGCCAGGTGATCTGCTTCCATAAAGATTACAGTCAAGAAAACCCTATGGAGAAGTTTTACTTTGTAACACAGGGGTCTGCCATGAGTCGGAATGTACTCGACAGGAACTAACAACAGTAACAGAAAGACTCACCAGAGGAAATCAGACACACACCCAGTACCATTCCAATCCAGGGTGGGTATATGGTTTCCATCACAGAGGGCAGTGCAGACCCACTGCTGCGCTAAAGGAGATGGCTTCGGTGGCCCCCCCCAACCACATTCCCAATGGAACAGAAACAGAGGGGTGAAATGCACATACTCTCCAATTTCTTATCCTTGTGTTGAAAATCATCTTCTTCCTTTAAAAAAACAACATGTGTACTACTGTTTCATGAGAAACTATTTGTTCTGTAAGCCTTCACCTGAAGTACAATAAAATATAAAAAAAAATAATAATAATAAAAAATTAAAAAAAAATGCTTAAGGCTCACACGTCCCCTTAAACAGAATTAAAATATATCACTTAAGTCATCCTGAATGACTTTATTAAAATCCAATTCTGCCATGCAGTGATGAAATGAGTGAGGTCTCCAAGAGGCCCAGCAAAATTACTCTCACCTCACAGAGACTGCACACAGTGGGTCTACCACAAAGGGCTTTCCATGTCTTCTCAATTCAATTAGCCTTAAAGTCATAAATTGTGTGGATTGAAATTTTTGTCTCAATTTAATCAACCTCAGAATCATAAATAGGTGAGATAAGTTACTATAAATAATTCCTCCTCTACCCACTTCCTCCTCAGGCCGTAGACAACTTTGGTGTCTGTACAGTTAGGAGGATATAGTCTCTTTTTAATACAATAAATTGGTGTGATATGAGCTTAGAAAAATAGTAGTACAGATGAGGTGTCATAGGCCCAAGGGCTGTTACAAAAAGAAAAATCTGTAAATGGAAGGGAGGCTAGCAAATCACAGCCCTGAAGTCTTGCCCACAAAGCAAAGCCAATTTTTTTTTTTCTTTAAATAAGAAAGAAACAACTGGTGGTGGGGGAGTTTCCTGAAGCTTGGGTGAAATCTGGCAGGAGACATTGTATACAGCCTTTCTTGGTTTCAATCTGCATGACATCACAATCTATGAATTTTGCTGTGATTGGATTTGAATGAATTTGTAGATTTGAAATAAAACCCATTTGAAATAAGCTCCACAAAGCAGCTCTATCTTCCCAGGAGCAGTTAAGTACATTTCCTAACTGCCTCATTTTGTTCTGGTTTGCAAATGGGGTTGGAAGGCTCACTGGTCTAACACAACGAAGTCCAAACCATGCACCCACCCCACCCCCCAACACACACACACAGTGGCAGCAGCACGGGTAGTCATGAGGGCCCTTGGACTGCACTTATGATTGGGCCGTGGAGAACCTGACCTTCCCATTTTATTCTTATTTTCTAAATTCTGTCTAATAGGGGTAAGGGGGAAGACTTAAACCAGCCTTGCAAACATACTCTGGGCTTCAAAGAAACCAGGGTAGAAGAAATGCAAATGATACCATAGTCCTGATGAAAAAGTTAACCTCTTCCTCTTCCAAACATTTCCTCTTCTTCCATGAAATTTATTTTCTAAAGGAGTGAGAGTGGTATGTGTTTTTAAACAGTAAGAAAAAAAGCCCAATGTACCTCTCGATATAGAAGATCACTGCAAAACAATTAACTGTTAAAAAAAGAGGTCCAGTCTTCTACAATGTGAAGAACTATGAAGCCAACATATTAATTTAGTATGTGTTTTAATACACAAACAGCCATATCAGTGAAAACTTTTGTCTACCCTACACCCTGAGTATCTTGAAGGCTGAGCCCTGCCACCTTTCAGCAGTACACCAAGACCTAACCTCAGGCCCTAAAACTCCCTCTGTCTCTGATACCATGGAAAAGCCAAAGACCCCGAACCTGTAACACAGTGGTTTTCAACCATTGATGACTTGCCCCTCAGTGGACATTTGGCAATGTCTGGAAACATTGTTGGTTGTCACAACTGGGGAGGGATGCTACTACTGGCATCTAGTGGATAGAGGCCAGCGATGCTGCCAAACGTCCTGTAATGCCCCGGGCAGCCCCAGGCAACCCCACGACAAAGAATGATCTAGCTCCAAATGTCAATGAGCTTGAGAAACCTGCTTTAACACATAAGCCTCCCTCCTTTCCCTCCCAAGAGAGTGGCTCATGCAGTTCTCCATAGCATTCTCTGCCTTCATAGCCACGAAGGGGAGAGACTGCATGAAATCCACAGCTTGGCAGGAAAACCTAGCAACTGAGTCTACTAACCAGCATGAGAAGTCGGGAAGCTCTCTGCTCAAGGCAGGGGCGATGGCCCAAACTCCTTGCAAAAATAAGTTAAAATAAAAATCAGTTATGCCTTCAGAACATAGTCACCTCTGCTAGGCATATGATTTCAAGAAAAATATTTAATCTTGGTGAGTTCTATAAATGAAAAGAGGAAAGCATGTCACCTGCTCTGCAGTAGCACTGCTTATTTGCAGTCTGTATTTTGCTCCTTGAGTAAGATGCAAAGACTTTGGAATTCATGTCAGAATAAATGATAGCTATTGCAAGAGGCAATACATGGCCCAAGCTCTGGCTGGCCTTAAACTTGGAGAAGCCTTGGTCAATACAGGAGTTCCATCCTACCTCAAAAGATGGCAAAACTCTGACCCCAGCGTCAGACAGCAGACCATCACAGTTTCCTCCTAGGTCACAGATTTGATTGTGAGTTTTCAACAAATATCATAGTTAAGAGAGAAACCTGTGGTTTGTCTGCCTAATTGTGTGACCTTGAACAAATCATTTTATTTCCTGAACCTCAGTTTCCTCATCTGTAAAATGGGCTTTAGTACTAATAAAGACAGTTAACAGTGGCTAAGTATTGCTATGTGCCAAGCATTGTCTAAGTGCTTTCATGTATCACCTTAACTTAAATTTAATGATGCTGTATGAGAACTGGGCATGTTACAGATGAGGAAATTAAGGCCCTGAGTGTTTAAATAATCGGCCAAAATCTCCCGGATGGAGAGAGCTAAGATTTCAATCAAAATAATCTCTCTCTTAACCATTGTGTTTTCTGTGAAAGTTAAATGAGATGATGCTTATATTGTTCCTCTATGTTGTTTTCAACAAATAGTCATTATACTATAATTAAATCAATGATCTTACTCTTCTGTCTCCCTCTCTGTGAATACTGCTGGTAGATTCTGCCAAGGGAGAAGCCATGTAGTAAGAAAGTGGTGGTTTCCTACTGCTAAACCCACTATTGAATCTGATGATGTGCTCCCTGAAATGGCACAGTGAGCCTGGGGTTTGTGAAACCACATATGACAGAGCTGAAACCTTAAAAAAAGAGGTCACTGCAATTCGGTCTTATCTGTAGAGGAATTCCTCAATTAATCCCATTATAATGCTGGGATAAGGGTGAGGGTTCCTTTTCAACATTACTCTTATATGCGTTTGAAAAGAAGATCTAAATTTTGCCATTCTTGAGCAAGAGTTTATATTCTTCTGAGGGAATATTGATGGAGTTGCCTGTTATTTGATCTGATAGCTTATAACCTACATGATTTGGAATAATAGAAGAGGATACAAATAGGAGCTGAGAGATATATGTTCCACACTCACCTCCTAACAACATTGACCTTGAAAGTGAACCTTCTAATCTGTAAATATGGGCATCTCCTAGGTTTGTCGCAACAATCGAACGAAAGGTGAGAAGGTGCTTTCAGTAAAACCTCAAAGCACCGAATATTAACAACTTGCATTTGGGTGGCACCCAGGACTCCACAGTGGTTCACGTCCAACATCTCATGGAATCAAATGTGCCTTATGTGACAGAGAGTAGTGCTGTCTCCGGTTCACAGATATGAGAGCCAGCCCCTCAACTTCACTGTCCATGATAACACACTTAGGGCACAGCCTTCATAAAATGAATTATCTGAAATGAGTCAGGTTGTCATTCCAGTTCAGAATAATACATGATTTATTTCTGGTGCCTTTTCAAATATTATGTGTGAAGTGTTCCACATTGGTCTTAGTTATCAGTGTCTAAACCACAGTCACAGGCATTTTTGAGGCTCTCAACACCTGCAGACAGCTCTTATGAAGTCTGTAACTACAGTATTAGGTAATGCAATCTAAGTCAGCACTGAAAACATCCTGTCCTGTACATGGTATTTCTGTTTGTATTCTCACACAAAAGCAGTTAAAAATAAGAGCAGCTGTTTGAGTGCCAGGCATACATGGCCTTGTGTACAGGATGAGAACATTCAGCCTCTTGGTAAGACAAGCATATTCCTGATATAATTGTCTACAGACAAGAAATAATCTACATGGTCTATCTAGGTAATTTAGTGAGAGTTCCTGTATTGTAAAAATTTAAACATAAAAAAGAGAAATACATTCACGTGGGACTTTGACAGCATCACCAACTGGCTCATGAAGAAACAGCTAAATGAAAACCAGGTAAAGGAAGCTTACCCTTTCAACTGCCTGCACCTATAAAGTGACAATATTTAATTAAAGTACTACTAACTACACATATAAGGAACCCTGGTGGTACAGTGGTTAAGTGCTCGGCTGCTGACTGAACCCACCAGCTCACCAATTCAAACCCACCAGCCACTCCACAGGAGAAAGATGTGGCAATCTGCTTCAGTAAAGATTACAGCCTTGGAAACCCTGTAGGGAAGTTCTACTCTGTCCTATAGGGTCTCTATGAGTCAGATTCGACTCATCGGCAATAGGTTTGGTTTTTTAAGTAAGCACGCGTATGTTGTTCTGTGCTGTCAAGTCAATTCCAACTCACAGTAACCCTATAGGACAGAGTAGAACTGCCTCATAGGGTTTCCTGCAGTGTGATCTTTACAGGAGCAGATCACCAGGTCTTTTCTCCCATGAAGCTGCTGGTGGGTTTGAACTGCTGGGCTTTCGGTTAGCAGCTGAGTGCTTAACCACTGCACCATCAGGGCTCCTTAAAGTACACACACACCCATGTGCATATGTGTACTATCTATAGTTCCCTACTTTCTTAACCCCAGATTTACACCTAATTCTGGAGGACTCCAGATCATAAATACAAGTCTTCTTGACTGCAGTGTTTTCATAGAACCCCATAACCACTTCTTGGTCTTTGTAGCCTACTATGAAAGAGAGCTGTCCAGTCAGCATCTCTGCCAACACTTTGCATGTTTACTACTTCTGATCTGGTGTTGTGAGATCACCTAGCCTAAGACTTTCATACTAACCACAAAAAAACATGGTTTAAAGAGTCCAGTACTCGCTTTGTGTGTAAGGAGTTTTCTTCCTCTTACTTCAGACATTGACTTCTTTTTCACTTTCATGTTCAAAAGTGTTTTCCAGATGGTTCTAGTTGTCAACAGTCTGATGTCTAGTTAATTGTGGCATTGTTGTATTTTACAATCTATTTATCTAATGATCATCAGAAACCACTTAAACAAATTCAATAATACTGAGTGCCTACTTTGTACAATGTACTATTCTAAGCACTGGGGAAAAGCATTGAACAAGCCAGAAAGTGTCTTGTACATGATATGACAGAGCTTACAGTCAGCAGGATGAACAAATCAGTCCTAGAAGAAATACAACTACAACGTTCCTTAGAAATGATGACTGTGTGACTTCTGCTCACTAACTTTGGACAAGTCATCAGGAAAGACCAACTTGTAGAAAAGGACATCATATTTGGTAAAGTTAAAAATTTGGTCAGCAAAAATGAGGGAAACCCTCCATGAGATGGATTGACACAATAGCTGCAACAATGGATTCAAACATACCAATGATCATGAAGATGGTGCAGGACTGGGCAATATTTCCTTCTATCATACATAAGGTCACCATGAGTTGGAGCTGACTCGACGGCACATAACAACAACAGTCTGGCGGGAGGAGGGAGACAGGCAATACACAAGTAAACACATCAACAGGCAGGTTGTGTTCAGGTATGATTAAGTCCTAAGAAGGATGTACACAGGGAGATATGATAGTCCTCAACCTGGCAGGGGTGGAGCTTACACGTGTGAGCTGAAACCTGAATCAAGCGGAAACATAACTGTGATGAAAAGGAGCCCAAGGCACTGTGTGGTGAACTCCAGACTTTAGTCAACTAGAATTTTCTGATCACCCGCCTTGCCCAGCACTGCACTAGACCTTGGGTGTGAAGCCCTCAGTGCATGCATACCCAGCCTCCAATTCCAAGTTGAAAACACATCTGTTAGTGCCAGTGGAGTGGGAACCAGGCAGCAGGTCTTCTCCCTAGGACTCACTCCCAGAAGCTGGGGTAGAGCCAGCGTGTCAGCACCACTGGTCCTGTGCCCGGGAGCAGACCCCTGAGAGGAAAAACGCTGCATCAGACGAAATACCCAGCATCGCCCCCTCTCTCAGCCTAGATACTCTCTTCAGCAGCGTGACGGCATCTATGGCCTCTTATGAGTTGAAAAGAACATCACTGATGTTGCTGAAAAACTGAACATGCCGTGTTTAAGAGCCAAGTGTGAATCCAGCAGGATTCTGTGCTGAAGGCAGTGGGGGCCAAAGCTAGTGCCTGGCATTGTATTTAAATCACAGGATTAAAAGTTAACGGGGAGCCTCCTTTTGGCATTTCCAAGCATCAAAAAGAATGAAGAAAGAACACAAAAAGCACACGGTGCCCACCTCCCCATCGGCCCCTACTGTTGGGCCCTCCCTGAGTTTCCCAGGAAAGGTAGGGGTTAGGGGTCAGGAGACTGCCACCAGGAGAGGTCAGAGCATGGCTCTGGCATGCACGCTCTCGAGCTCAGCCTCCGAAGGTGCCTGTGGACGGCCTTGTAGCCCACAGCTCCTAAGAGCATGTGTCCTGCAAGTAGGCCAGTCTTGGAGGGTGCCAGGGGCTTGCAGTCCTGGCCACCTGTGGCCCGAGGCCCTGGGCCTTGCTGTGGCCCTTAGCGGACCCTCTCAGAGCCTGCCCCCAAGCCCTGGGAGAGTAGATATTTACAAAGCACTGCTGAATCCTGAATGCCCTCCCACAGCTAATTGCTCTGTAACCACCATCATGTGAGGCTGGTGCTCCTGTGCCTACGTACAAAGGGGACACCGAGAGGTGGAACCCATGCCACCAATGCTGGACTTGACACAAAGTTTGCCCCCTGCTGAAGCCTGAGTTCTTCCCAAATGCCCCCTGCTTCCCACCAGCCCTTCAGCAGCTGGGCTCGAATTTGCTACTCTGCTCCCTAGAATGTCCCAGGATGCCTGGCTCCTAGCTTACCCCCCCGTGGCTACCCTCCCACCCATCACACCAGCCCAGTCCCAGGCCTCAGCAGTGTCTGCCCTCACTTGCCCTGCCCCTCTCCTAGGCACCTCTTTGAGATGAGGGGCTTTGGAATTGGGCCCTGTGAATTGACTGTTTTGGTTTTCTAATCAAAGCCCCCATTTCATAGGTGAGAAAACCAATGCTGACAGGCAGCAGGACTAGCTAAGGTCGCCGCAGGCATCGGTAGTGGAGCCAGTGGTGCCAAGCTCCTCACTATGAGTGCCCTGCATAACAGGCCCTCAGCAGGTGCTCCCAAAGTGTCTCTATGGAGTCATTACTGCCACAGCCTTCCTGAAGACGTAGCGCTTCCAGAGACTTTGAAAGAATTGCTTCCCAAAACACTGACACCCTAATCACATAGGTTTGCATGTGTTCACCTGCAAGCCTGTCTCCGTTTACAGAGAACACAAAGCCAGCCACAGGCTTGCTTCATGAAGTGTATTTAGAGCTGTTTAAGACTAGGGGCATGGTGGCTTAGTGGCAGAATTCTCACCTTCTATGCAGGAAACCTGGGTTCAATTCCCAGCCAATGCACCTCATGCACAGCCACCACCTGTCTGTCAGTGGAGGCTTGCATGTTGCTATGATGCTGACAGGTTTAAGCAGAGCTTCTAGCCTAAGACAGACTAGGAACAAAGGCCTGGTGATCTACTTCCAAAAATCAGCCAATGAAAACCCTATGGATCAGAAAGGCCTAGAGCCCCATGAGTTGGGGCCTACTCAATGGCAGCTAACAACAGTTTAAAATTATTAGGTGTAAGAAATGTCACAAAATCACAATCAGTCTCCTTGTCATCAACCCTTTTTGGACATTAACTCTGACATCGATCTTGTATTTATATTGTTTGGAAACAAAAGCATAGAAATGCAGAAGTTAGAGAAAAGTTCTAAGGGAATTACATTTACAGACACATCATATTTATCTTTTATACATACAACCTATATGAGGGAAAAATAAAGCTGGTTGAATTTTGGCTTTCCCTCAGCCTGCATAAGGTACTGTGTGACCTCAGGGAATTCATTTAGTCCTTCTCTAACTCACCACTACGTTTATAATAAAATCATAATGATGCTTGCTATCTATATTTCAGGAAACTTGATATGATCAGTTGAATTGAAGTTGAGCAGCATATAAAAGCTTTTCTAAGCTACATCATTGGTTATTTTTTTCCTATTGCTTCATATTCTGAGTACTTTTTCATGGTTAATCAAGTTGGATAAGCTAAGTCCTAGGAGTTATGAATTAATCACCATCCTTGGAAGGGTGGGTAATATTTCTAAAAGTACAGCAAAGGACATGCTTGTTTATGACCAGCATAATGGAAAATCCAATCCTTTCATTGTTGATTGAGAACATATATGTTGAATTTGAGGCCTAGAATTGTAGTAAAGCACACTTCATTCTCAAGGACCATGAAATGAAAATATTCAATGTGGAAGAAATTGCTTCTGAGCTATTAGTGAAAGCTTCTGCACTCTCTAACTGTTGCAGTTTGGTAGAGGTCAGACACGGTCTCCATCTCCGTAAGGGACGTTCCCGGGGTCCCCCCAATGTTCCTGTATCAGGCTGACATCGGGCCAAGGTAAATATAGATCAAGTAGGCTCAACATCCTCATTAACGCTGGTGTTTTCCTTGAGTGGGACTGGAGAGTGGAGCTTCAGCACTAGAGTTGCGTTTCCCTTTCATTCATCTCTCTCTCTGGAGCTCTATGTCTCACTTTATGTCTTTCATTTATTTTATGATGTTATTCTCCCATGATGATTAAGTTCTACAACTTCCATGGAAGCCATGGAATTGGAGGGTAAGAACTTCTTGTAATCTCCAAGCAGATTATACAGTTCACATTTTCCTATCAATCACTAAGCAATATCACAAATAAGTGTTTATGTGGCAAAGACAGTCCTGAGGCTTAGATTAATAGGACAGGTGGAAAGACACATTTTAAAACAGTTTATAAGGTAAAACTTATATTCCTTCATGTATTTATAGCATTTTTTCTTAATGATTCATTGGATTATTTAGGAGTTGGGGCAGGGTAAGATGAAGGGGAAAACTGCTATCAAATCTGTCTTCGTACTTTTTAATTAATTGTGAAATACAACTTCTCCTCTACTTCATCAACAGAACTTTTAAACCCACTCAATTGATGTTTTTTCTCCTCCAACAACACCAAAAAGTCAATTGCACTCTTTCCAGAATGACTTAAAATTTGTTTTCCCATTCATGATCTCAGGAAAAGAAGATAACAGAAAGAAAAGGGAAGTTGTTAATATTTATCTTCCCCTAGAGCAGAGGGTGTTTGCAGTGCTGCTTCCTTCCTTCCTGGAGTCTTGTGTCTGTAAGCACCAAGGGATCTGGACAAGTCTTTACCAGGCTCAGGGGTGGACCCAGTCCTCTTTGCCACACAGATGCGCACTGTCCCCTGAGAGCCCTGTGACAGCCCCTCCCTGAGTGCAATGGCATGCTTGCAGACAGGTATCTCTTCCTGCCCATGACAGCCTCATGGTCCACCTGGGACCAGTCTCTGAAGCCAGGTCCTCTCACAGGGTCTCCTGCAGACAGCATGGCCAGCACTTGTGGCCTGATACAGAGCAGAAGCACAGCTCCAGGAGCTCCTGAGGAATGCCCTACTCTGGAGGAGGCTGCCGGCCATGTGATCTCTGGAGAGAACAAAGGAGAAAATGGAGATGGTTCTTCAAAAGATGTGCTCAGGTACTACCTGGCCTTGACTGGCCAACAGGCTGAAGGCTATTCCCCATGGCCCAGCTGTACTGGGTAATGAAGTCACGGGGTGCTGTGCTTTGTCTTGGGAGGAGGAGTCATGGGCACAGAAGGGAGTCGCTGTCGAGGAGCTAGGGATCTCATTCAAGACACTTCATACTCTGAAATATTATGCGACTTTCTAGAGCCTCTCTCCCACTCTGCTATGGATTTGGCAGCCCTTGAAGACTCCACCCAGACCCAGAGCACATGCAGCCTGTGCTGTGTGCAAGCAGGGCTTGGCCTCTGCTCACAGGTACTGGTGGGGTCTCCATGCTGACCTCAGACCAGCTCCATGACTCGGCACCCACCTGTGTTCTCCTGCCAAGGCCGAGGAACCTTTGAGATTGTTAGGCTCACTTTGTTTTTGAAAGGAGTTATTATAGGTTCCAGGCATCACACATTCTTACAGTTGTTTGATGAGTTCTCAAGGACCGGAAGAGAAGGATTGAAGTTTGGGCTGCTGGTTTGATTTGGAAAGCTTTTTTTTTTTGTCTCTCTTTTTTTTTATTTTAAGATGGTTCCATAGTGGCACAATACAAAGACAAAAGGACACACTCTGATTGAAGTACAGGTTCTCTGGTGGAGCCAACCAGGCTGGTGACGCCCCAGGAAGGTGTGGGGTCGGCTGCTCCACTTCTTAAATAACTTAAGACAGGCATGATAGATAAAGTCTGTAGATACGATTTGTAAAAATTAAAGATGCAAGCTTGTTTATCTCTTGCCATTAAAAAAGAGCCCTGAATGATACAATGAAGAGGGTGAAGATGGAGGCCTGAGGCAAGGAAGGGCACATCAGCAGTGCGCAGGTGCTGGGCCAGGCTGCATGGATGGCGGACAGTGCACTGGAGCACCTGGTCATCAGAGGGAGAGCCTCTCTTGCATTCCATTACTTGTTAACAACCTCATGTCCTACTCACCCTCAAAATCTTATCAAGATTGGGTCCAGTGTTATTCTGTATGAAGTGACCCTCTTCTCTGAATCCCTCCAGCCCTCTGTCTACAGTTTATTGCGATCTGCTGTTTTTATATGTGTCTGCCTCCACACGTCAGAACCCCAGCTCTGCTTCACTCAACCTGGGATCCTGATACCTGGCAGCATGCTGCCTTTTACATAGTGGGGAGTCAGAAGGAAATGTCATGGGAAAAGAAGGAATGCAAGGATTACCTACAGTTTGGGAGGCCCACAGTCCTTAAATAAATGAAACTTAGCATCATTTTCTATTTTCTCACCATTGATTTTTTTTTAATCATGTTTTATTGTGTTTTTAGTAAAAGTTTACACAGCAAATTAGGTTTCTATTTAACAATTTTCTGCATAAATTGTTCAATGACCTTGGTTACATTTTTTATAGTTTGTCAGCATTCTCATTATTTCCATTCTGGTTGTTCTGTTTCCAGTAATCTAGTTCCTCTGCCCCCTTGCCTTCTCATCTGTCCTTTAGAGTAAATGTTGGCCATTTATTCCCACATGGGTGATTTTTTTAAAGGAGCACAGTACTCACAGGTGTATTCTTTGTGTTATAAGCCAATCTGTTATTTAGCTAAAAGGTGACCTCAAGAAATGGTCATGGTTCAAAATTTAAAGAGTATCTCAGAGCAATAGTCTTGAGGAGTTCTCTCATCTCACCTGGTCTATTAAGTCTGGACTTTTTAAGAATTTGAGTTCTGTTCCACATTTTTCTCCCATTCTATCAGCATCCTTCTATTGCATCCCTGATCAGAATAGTCAGTTGTGGTAGCTGGGCACCATCTAGTTCTTCTGGTCTCAGGGTAGATGAGGTCATGGTTTGTGCAGACTATTAGTCCTGTAGACTAGTTTCTTCTCTGAGTCTCTAGTTTTCTTCTTTCTCTTTTACTCTGGATGAGTAGAGACCAATAGGTGTATCTCAGACAGCAACTCAAAAGCTTTTAAGACCCCAGACACTACTCACCAAAGTAGGATGTAGAACATAAACTTTATGAATTATAGTATGCCACTAGACTGAGATGTCCCATGACACTATGGTCCTAAGCCTTCAAACCCTGTAAACCAGTCCCATGAGGTGTTCGGTTAAGTCTAAGAAGTATTCGTAACCGTGCCTCCTACATGCTTTATTATATATATGAATATGTATGTATTCACACACATACATGTATATACACATAGCCCACTGCCCTGAAGTTGATTCTGATTCATAGGGACCCTATAGGACTAGTAGAACTGCCCCACAGGGTTTCCTGGGAGTGTCTAGTGGATTCAAACTTCTGACCTGTTAGTTAGCAGCCAAGCTCTTAACCACTATGCCACCAGGACATATATACACACACATATGTGCCTGTACACATGTATGCATACATACATAAATAAGTAATTACACATCTATTTTTTGGTTGTTGATGCTGTTGTTGCAAAATTGTCATATTATTTACTAAAAATGCCTTTTTTTTCTTGTGTACTTTTTAGTGACATCATTTACCTTGATCAGGTGTGCACACTTCACCCACATTTGGTGTTACCTCTCCCATCACCAAAAATAACAAATGTCTACTATCTAGAGAGTGATTCCCCACCACCATCACTAATCCCTGGTAACCACCAATGATTGTTGGTTTCTGTTTGTATCAGCATTGATTCTTACTTGTACTTCTCACGGGGTAGTTTGCAAGGCTAGGGCAAGATGTTGTCATAGGCTATTTAGGTATCCAAAGTCCTTAGTGTAAAGAGAGGACCAAGCAGCACAACTTCTTGCAACCTTCTTTGGTTTACCGTTTTTCAGTGCCCATTTCTAACATAGGCCTCAGAATACCTCAGTGGGTTCAGGCTAAATGGATGTGTTTCTTGCTGAGCCTCCCAATCTTTACGCTGTACTGTTTGTAGGGCCTCAGTCAGGTCTCATCCATGCTGTATCCTTGGTCCCTGCTGGGCCTGGGACAGCCAGCACCACACAGGGTGAGAGACAAGTGGGAACCAGAACAGAAAGATAATGGACTGGGAAGGACCACAGGCCAGCAAGAAAATGCACTACTCACACACTGGCTGTGATAGTCTCCCAGGAGACTAGACCCTCTCGATGGTGCCATGCACAGTCCAGGACTTTCCTGGTGCAGCCCCTGAGCTGGTGACACACACACAGATCTGTTCTCAGGGGCATTCCTTCAATCTAGGCCATGCAGGACTGCAGGAGAACCATGCCCCACTCCCCACCCCAGAGAGAATCTCATGATCAATAAAGTCAAAATACACAAGGAAGTGTTTATTATGAATGAATTGGCAGACACAGTAGACCCTCAAGAACGTGAAATATTAAAACAATCTCTGAAATAAATTATAAAATAAATATTTTGAAATTATCAAAAAGTTAGAAGAAAGAATAAAATAACTATGGAAAGAATAAGAAACTTTAAAAGAAGGTTAGGCAGATTTGAAAAAAAATAGAACTTTTAGAAAGAAAAAAATATAAATGTCAAAACTAAAATTTTCTGGTTGGTTTGAACACCAGATCAGATACAACTAAGGAAAGAATTAGTGAACTAGAATGTACATCTGAGGAAGTTGCCCAGAATACAGAGATACAGAAAGATAAAGAAATGGTTTTATAAAAGGAGAACTAAGAGACACGGAGATAAAGGATATTGTCTCAGCATCTTCCCATGGCCAGTCAATACTGCCTTTTGCTTCCACGGGTTCCATTTCCCCTTCTTTACCAACAAATCACCAATCTGTTATTTAGCTAAAAGTTGACCTTAGGGAATGGTTGACCTCAGATTGATGGTTTGTTTAGGACGACACTATGCCCAGCTAAAATCAAACTATTCCCCAGCTCCACCAAAGTAAAAGGGGGAGCCAAGTTACTCAGCTAAAATCAAACTATTCCCCAGCTCCACCAAAGTAAAAGGGGGAGCCAAGTTACTCAGTTTTGTCCAACGAAATAGAGGCAGAAGCTTCCTGGTAAAGTCCTGAGGATGCTCTTTAAAAACTTGCCCTTTGCCCTCCCAATGCATTCTGTGTAGAACACAGACAATTCTAATGGTGGAGCAAAGAAACAAAGGGTGGTGAAGCAGAAGCTAAAGGATGCTGAATCTGACTACCTACAGACACTTTGCTTTGTAAAAAGAAAATTTCTCCAATTCATTCAAGCCAATGTATCTAATGTATCTGAACGTAATCTCTCTAATTGATAAAATGCCTAAAGGAGTTCCAGAAGGACGGAACAGAGAAAATGGAAGTAAGACAATATTTTAAACACAGACTACATGAGACTTTTTCAAATCTGAAGGAAAAACTCATGTCCTCAGAGTAAAGAGTTTCACCAAATCCCAACCAGCAAAGTTAAAAATAAATCCACACCTAGACACTTAAAACACCAATAAGTGAAAGAATATCTTAAAAGCAACCACAGAGAAAAGTTATTTAGATTGAGAGCAGATTCCTCAAAAGAAACATCCTCAAAAGGTTGAGGGAAAAGAATTGTTGATCTAGAATTCTATACTTAACTAACCTGTTATTCAAGAGTGAGTGTCAGATAAAGACTTTCTAGAGTAAAGTGAGTTTACAGACCTTCACTGAAGTAACTGCTAAAGGATATTATATACGTTAGGAAGGTGAAGACAAGCCAGGAGAAAGATGCAGGAAGCATTAGTGAGCAAGATGTTGATAAACACATGTGCAAATCTAAGTAAGTACAATTTGCACTCACCTGGTAACCTAAGGGTTGGAAGTTTGAGCCCATCCAGTGATACAGCTGAAGGAAAGGCTTGGTGATCTGCTTCCCTAAAGATTACAGCCAAGAAAACTCTATGGAATAGTTCTACTCTGCATGCATGGGGTTGCCATGAGTCAGAATCGACTGGATGGCAACTAACAATGATAACATAAATCTAAGTAATAATTAACTGAAAATATACAAAAACGATGTAGCTCTTAGAAAGGTTATAATTACAATTACAGAGACTGCTGAGGTAAGAAGTACAGCAGTTGCTCCTTGCCATTATTTTTCTAGCAAAAACTGGACTCTGTTACTCTACAAACATATTTCCACATCTCTCTACAGTTCTTTCTCTAAGAAGCAGATTCTGAAGTCAATATACCTACCACAGGGAGGAGTTTAGCTACTAAAGGAACTTTCTCATATTTTCTGGTGCTACCTAGATATCTTTGGCAACTAACAAGATTTCAGTTAACAGATCTTCATCAGGGAGAAAATAAATTCTAATGGTATTCAACAGAATAGTTGAATTAAATACAACCTTAGAAAAAACCTGTCCATTTCTGACCACCTAATATTGTCACTCCTTTGAGTATTACTGCTCCCGCCACTTAATCCCTGATTCTATCAAGCCTTCCCCACATATACACACCCAGTTACCATGAAAACAACACAAAATAAAAGGACCAGCCCACTGGGCCTGTTTTCCAGGCCATAAGAAACTTCATCATGGACAGTGTTTCTGTGCCGTCCTCTGTAGCTGTTGGTGACTTGTGAAGGTCTATAATAATCTTTAATAGCCATAACAATGGACTCAAACATACCAATGATCGTGAATATGGTGCAGGACCAGGCCATGTTTTGTTCTGTTATATGTAAGGTCACTGAGTTGGAGCTGACTCCAGGGCAACTAACAACAACAGCATAACAATCTTTATGGTACAAGTTGTTGGATATTCTTGTTTTGTGTTGAGATTTGCTTTACTGGATTTTTTTTAAATAAACAAAACAGATCTTTCATCCAAAATTATATAATATTCAAAATCTCTACCTTGTTTTTCAAAAATTGATTATTCTTTTTCTTGTGTGTGTGTGTGTGTTTTAAACACTAAGTCTTGAAACAAGAGATCACTATCTAACTCTTCAACTTCCTTTGACCTCATCATTTCTAACTGAAGTCAAAGAACATCACCAGTCAGCTTCCTAAGGGTTTTTCTTTCACTTGTCAAATGTTTCCTGGTGTAAAATCCAGGCCTACTGTAGCCACTTTGAAACAGAACTTGGTATCATCATCATCTCAAGTTCCACCCCCTCATCCCTACACAGAATCTCTGAAGCCTTGGAGTCATTTGAGATAGTGAACCATTTGAAATAGGCGAGGGGTTGACACGTTATTCTCAGGAGAACAAATCATGTCTCTGCTCTATAACTCACAAACACAACATGGAAACAAGACCTCAGCCCCAATGCACTAGCCCCTTCTGGTCACATTCCATTCCCAGGCCTGGCTGATGAGGTGGTCTGGGAAGTATTCTGGCTGGGAGAGAGCACATTGCTAAATGGGGACGTGAAAAGGAATGTGGTTTCCTGAAAGTTTCCAGCGAGTACTTGGGAATGGAACTCTTGAAAGAGCCAGAGAGCTGGAAGCACTTCCCTTCTGAGAAACACTTCCAATCTGTCCAGAGCCAAGTGTAATAACAGTCTGACATTATTATTACAAAGGAGAAAAAAATCATTCATGCAGGCTTGCTGCTATAATTTGGGTCTTTATAAGTCATACCTTGAAGCCGTGTGGTTAAAACGGAGCCCACACAAAAGAAGTGGTTGTTAGTCACCGCCATCCGGCAGTCCTGTCCAGTCTCCTTGAGGGTGTCAGGGAAAGCTATTTTTTAAGTACTTTGAGACACTTTTTAAAAATTGGCCTCTTTCTCCCTATATGCAATACATATCCTCAAAGTTTTAACAAAATTTTCCTTTTTTGACCACAAGATAGAGTTACAGTCATGGGCAAGGAACGCATGTAATAAGAGCCACAGTTCATGGGAACTTAATACAATAATCATGTGTTCAGGAAAATTTTCTGCAATTGCAGCTCATTTTTTTCCTTTAATAAATCTGCTTTATTTAGAATGAGTCGATGGCTCCCACTGCATACGTGTGTCATCAGTTAGATTGTACAAACTCCCCAGTGGTCCTGGACTGAACAATACTTTAGGAGACTTGGTATTATACACGGACCTGTAAGAGACTAGGTGTCACCAGGAGATAATCCCCTAACAAGAAATAGAGATTGACTTTGTTATACTCACATTCTTTGTAGGCATATATATCTGTTGTGTCCCTGAGAGCTTTGATCAAAGACCTACTGGCGGCCAAAGAAGGAGAAAAGACAAAAAAAAAAAAAAAAGTCATACATGAAGAAGATGCTTTCTAAGAGAAAAGGACATAGGACGTGGTCTCTGGTTGAGAGAAATTACCATGACAAATCATGATTTATTCCTTGAATATTGAGCACCTGTTATGTCAGGCACCATCTAGAGGCTGGGGATACAACAGTGAATGAAACAAAATTTCCTACCCTCATTGAGTGTATAGTCTAGTGGGAAGAATCAGAGGATGAACAAAATGACTAAATGATGTGTCAAATGGCGATACATGCTACTGAAACAATAAAACAGGAAGAGGGAACAGCAGGACCCTTGGAGGATGGTACAATTTTTAATAGGGTGGTCAAGGTCAACCTCAGTGAGAAAGTGATGTTTGAGCAGAGACCTGATGGAGGTAGCAAATTCAGGAGCAAAGATCCTGGGCAGGAGCATGCTGGAATATTCAGAAACAGCAAGGAGGCCAGTGTGGTAGGGTCAGAGTGAACCAAGGCTAAGCTGTTGAGTAGTGGGAGTCAGGTCGGCGGTGGCTCCTAGAGGTCCTGATGGGACTTTGCATGGTCTTTGGATTTTACGCTAAGGAAAATGGAGAATCTTTGGAAGGATGTGAAAAGGAGCAAGGAAAGGAATATGCTGGAGTTTCATTTTCATATTTAAAAGCTGTGGATCCTTAGGCAAGTTACAGGTCTCCTCATATGTAAATGGAACTAAGAAAACATCTCATGCTATTTGGGACAGGGTCAAGCAAAATAATGCCTATGGAAACACTTTGTAAAATGCCAAGTTCTGTAAAACTATGAGAGGGTACGTTTGTACTGTATGGATACAAGTGCCAGACAAACGCAAGCAAGCCTGTATTGCTGTCCTCTCAGTTAAATTTTACCAAATGCCAGCTTAATGTACCAAACTAAGCATTAATGATATGAGGAATAGACAACTTGTGAAATGTGGTACATAAATGCTCAATGACAGAGGATAAAGATTAAATCACACTATACAAGTCTAAGATTTCCTTGAAAGCTACAGTAATGAAGACAGTGTAGTATCAGCAAAGGGATAGACACATAGATCAGTGGAACAGAATACAGTCCAGAAGTAGATTCACACAAATATAACCAACTGATTTCTGACAAAGGTGTAAAGGAATCCAGTGGGGGAAAACGTAGTCATTTTAACAAATGATGCTGAAACAATTGAATAGCCATATGCAAAACAGTGAACCTCAACATAAGCCTCACAATTTACACAAAAATTACCTCAAAATGGATCATAGATCTGCACGTAAAATGTAAAACCATAAACTTCTTGGAAAAAAGCATAAAAGAAAACCTTCGTGACCTGGGGTTAAACAAAGAGTTCTTAGATATACCATCAGCATGTTTTGCAAAAGAAAAAGCTGACAAACTGTACTTCATCAAAATTATAAACTTTTGCCCTCCAAAAGACACTGTTAAAAGAAAGGAAGACAAGCTCCAGACTAGAAGAAAATATTTGCAAATCACATGTCTGACAAAGTACTTATAACCAGAATATACAAAGAACTCTCAAAGCTTAACATAAAGAAACAAACAACCTAATTTAAAATGTGCAAAAGACTTGAACAGATATTTCACCAAAGAGAGTAAACAACTGGCAGATAAGCATTGAAAAGTCACTCACTATCATTAGTAATTAGGGAACTGAAAATTAAACCACAATGACATACCACTACACACCTAATAAAAACCAAAAAACCAAACCCTTTGCCATCGAGTTGATTCCGACTCATAGTGACCCTATAGGGCAGAGTAGAACTGCCCATAGGGTTTCCAAGGCTGAGATCTTTAACGGAAGCAGAACACCACAGCTTTCTCCTGCAGAGTGGCTGGTGGGTTCGGACCAACAACTTTTTGGTTAGCAGCCGAGTGCTTAACCACTGCGCCACCAGGTCTCCCTATACTTACCATATTGTCTGCGATCCCACTCCTCGGGGGTTTACTCTAGAGCAGGGGTTGGCAAACTTTTCTTAAAGGGTCAGGTAGTAAATATTTTAGATTTAGCAGTCTCTGTCATTGCAGATAGCAGCTATACAAAACATGCTAACAAATGGGTGTGGCTATGTATAAATAAATTTTTATTTACAAAAACAGGCACCACCTTTTTTTTTTTTTATGGCTTGTGCAAACTATGGATATTTTTACTTTTTTAAATGGTTATATAAGTATATGCAAAATAGGCTCAATTTTACCTCTTGGCCCACAAAACGTAAAATATTTATCTGGCCCTTTAAGAAAAAGTTTGCCATTCTTGATCTAAAAAAAGGAAAACTTACGTTTACCCAAAAACCTGTATGCAGATGTTTAGAGCAACTCTATTGATAATCACCAAAACCTGAAACATCCCCGTTTGTTAGATGAATAGATAAACTGTGGTATATCCAGACAGTGAGGTAGTACTCAGCAACAAAAAGAACAAATTACTGATACAACAACTTGGATGCATCTGAATGGCATTGTGCTGAGTGCAAGAGGCCAGCCTCAAAAGGTGGCATACTGTATGCTCTCATGTAGATGAAATTCTCAAAAAGACAGTGTACTATGACAAGGCCACAGTGGGAACGCTGTGACTGCAGAGGGTAGCACAGGGGTATTCAGCACCCTGATGGTGGTGGTTGTGTAAATCAACACACATGCTAAGACTCACAGACTTGCACACTTGCACAAAGACTCAAGGTTACTGTATGTTAATTTAAAAATTATAATTTACAAACATATTTATAGGGGAATCTTCAAAATTCATACATGTAATGTCTGCCTTTGTTAAAAGCCATAACATGCTGCCAGAAGTAAGGCATACAGATAGATACATTAAACTCTTAGGAATGTTCCAACAGAGAAAGAAATTTAGGTGGACTAGTATAGAGGACAAAAGATATGGAGAATAAAAGTCCTGCCCTAGTATATACTGTTCTAAAATTAAACACTTCATTGTGCAGTTCCAGTGCATTAGGGTACTAGATGTTCACAGTGTTCTACCTACCCACATCTACCATTATTAAGGACAGCCCTCACACAGGTAAGCCCTACCCTGCCTCTTTGCCCTTCAGGTGTCTACATTATGTGGAGAGGTAGAGAACACAGAGGCAAAACGCTGCCCGTCAGAACTGTGTAATAAAGCAGAAGATAAAGTAAATGCTTACAAGGAAAAGACCATCCAAAGAACAAAAAATGGAAATACTCCTAAAACACAGCACTGTGAAGACCTGTCAAGTTGACCCCAGAGCCGCATTCAGCCTGGTCTCAACGAGGTTAAACAAGAACCAGTGCCTGGGGAAGGTTTCTAAAGAAGCCATTTGGAAGTGAACAAGCACAAGCTAGCGATGCCAGAAGGGGGCTGGGTGCATGGGGGAATGGGCTTTCAGAAAGACAGAGGAGGGTACCCTGAAGGTACAGGTAAGGAATGGCCATAAGGTGTGGTCAACAAATTTGCTGCTGGAAAGTGCCAGGGGGGTGCAGGGGAGCAACATGTGAGCCCTAAAGATGTGGGCAGTGGTGGGCACCACTGTCCTGGCTGGCCCTAGGTGCTCGCCAAGGCCATTTCATGGGGACTGACCCTGGGTGGGAAAACCCTGGTGGTGTAGTGGTTAAGAGATACGGCTGTTAACCAAAAGGTTGGCAGTTCGAATGTACCAGGTGCTCCTTGGAAACTCTGTGGGGGCAAGTTTTATTCTGACCTATAGGGCCGCTCTGAGTCAGAACTGACTCGACGGCAACGGGTTTGGTTTTTATTGACCCTGGGTGATTGGACACCCACAGTTGGTGCTCACCGTATGCATAAGAGCTTCACCAGTTCCACATGTTCCCATCCTTCCTCCTTGTAGAAGAAAACACCCACCGACTGGGATCTCAGTGGAATCTGTTCCTAAGGGATCCATCCGTAGGAAGAAAGGAACAAAGCCAGTCAGGGGCTACTAGCCAGAGGGGCTCACACTGAAGACACACTGTGTGGAAGTCACAGGCGGCGTGGGGGGCACAGACATGCATCTGCCCCAGACACCTCTTGGAGAAAATGAGGGATATGAAAGGAACTTGCTTACAACACAGCTAGGATTCAAAGCTGGCCAGCCAGGCTCCAAAACATTTTTAAATAATATATTGGATCAGAAGCTGGAAACTTTAAAGCCAATTGCTTATTGGTACCTCATGGATTTCTTTTGTTTCCCAAAAGTTTTGCATTTTGGCACATTGTCCTTTCTACTTTTTGAATCTGAACCTAGAATGTCAAGGGAATAAGACAAAGAGGAAATCACCTCCAATTTTATGTTAGAGCTCAGAAAATGTTCATTTTCTATGGCTAGGGCAACCAAAGCCAACTTTGCTAAATTAAACTATAACCTTGGCAAAATTACTGACTCACATAGATAACAAACTTTGCCAGGAGGTGTGTGTGAATAGGGCTACCAGCCTGCCTTCAACATCAGGAGAGTGGTGCTATCCACATCCTGGTTCAGACACTCCTCTGTCCATTTTAAGGTTCCAGAATTTGGGGAGGTCAGATTAACACGCAACTCTTTTCCAGAAAGTATATGCATTATGTTTGAAAAACTAACAGAAGCACCATGTCAGAGACTAAACCACCAATACATTTCAAAGATTCAGGTTCTCTAGGAGAAACTAATGTACAGCTGGTGGCACAGTGGTTAAGAGCCCGGCTGCTAACCAAAAGGTTGGCAATTAGAATCCACCAGCCACTCACTGAAAATCCTATGGGGCAGTTCTACCCTGGGCTATAGGGTCGCTATGAGTTGGAATCACTTGGCCACAACGGGTTTGGTCTGGTTTTGGTTACTATTTATTAAAGTCCCTTTAGCTTTCTAATTCAAATTTAACTTTCAAATGATTGTCCTCCATGTTCATTTTGGATGACCCTGCAAGAATGCACCATGACCCATCCACAGCAGACAGTCACTCTCTGTCCTGTCCAGTGTTTTCCCTAGCACCTGGTGCAGCACGAGCACACCATGGGCTCTGCAGAAATGTGTAAATGTGTGAAGATGACCGGATGGTCTCAGCACTGACAAAGTCTGAGATAAGGCCTGGAAGATAGCATCAGACACCAGCCCACAGAGTATGCATTAGTCATTTAAAAACAGTGGATAAGGAAAAGTCTTTATAAACAAAGGAGACAGAGAATAAGTGGCCTGAGTTAAAGATATTTATGTGTTGCAAAAGCCCAAAGTTTCTGGACTCAGCCTCCTGAGAATCAACCATCTCAATACATTTCTTCAGCTTACCTGGCAAAAGTTCAACAATAATGAAGATAAAATGTCTGTGTTTTTGCACACTATGGGAGGCAGTAAGAGTCCCTTACTCCAAGTAGTTAACAGTAGACCCTGCGGGAAGGGGAAGCAAGCAAATGTGTGGAAACTCAGTGTCCCCTCTGTTCAGGAGCATGACTGCAGATGTGAATGGGCTCCAGTATCCCCTAGTCCAGGAATATGACCCCAGGTGAGTGTAAACTTGGGTGTTTCACCCTTCTGGGAGTGAACCTCCAGAAGTATGTAGACTTGCTGTTCCCCCATCTGGGAGCGTGCCTCAGGTGTGTGTGGACTTTCATGTCCCCCTATTCGGGAGTGTGTATGTAGACTCTGGTGTGCCTCCCATCTGGAAGTGTATCCCAGGTGTGCATGGGTTCATGGGTGGTGCAGTGAATTACTTATATAGCCCTTCTAGCCAAGCATGGTCTTGTAACTCCCACAAAACAATTGGGTAAGACTATGCAAATAAGATGTTTGTGGCCCACCAAGGGGATTGGACAGTTTATGCCGAATGCAAATAAGGTGCATGGAACCCTTGTGGTGGGGGATGTGAGACCATGGAAATAAAGTGCATGGAATCCTTGTAGGGGATTGGTCAGCTTTGCCACTTCATTAGACTTAAAGGGAGCCAATCTCAGAGGTGGAGGGGAATCTCACTACCAAGAAAAGCCAGGAGCGGAGCCATCCTTTGGACATGGGGTCCCTTCACTGAGAACGTCCTAGACCCAGGAGACAGAGAGAGCTGTAACACTGTGGGCAGCAGCAGCATGAAACAGTGGGAACCAGGAGACCAGATGGCATGATGGGCTTCCCAGCCCATGGAGCAAGGCAGCTACAGAAGACTTCCCAGCCCACAGAGTGAGAGAGCTGAGAGCCTTTGAGCAGGAGGCTTGCTGGAAGAGTGGGGTTCCTCCAGGCACTTGTTGGCAGAGCAAGGCTCACCAACCCTAGGAGCAGAGCAAGAGAGCTGAGCGCCCTCAGGCACTTATCGATGGAGCTAAAGAGCTACGTAATACTTGCCTGAGCTGGGCAGAGGCCAGGCCAAGGGCTTAGGGCAGAGGGCCGAGGACCGAGAGAGAGGCCTGCCTGCAAGTATGGCCAAGAAGAAGCTGTCTTGATGGAAGAACTACATCCTGAGTTGTTCCTGTTACCTCCAAGATGATCCTTATCCCGAATTGTAACCTGTTAATTCTCTAATATGTCCCATAATCGTGAGTATAGTCTAACTTCTGTATGGCCATTGCAATGAATTATCAAACCCAGCAGAGAAGTAGAAGGTGCTGTGGGAAGGACAGCTGGTGTCAGAATTAGTGAAAAGGTTGGAGGGTGGAGGTATGTCTGACCTACACCTCATAGGATTCAGCTGTAGGCTGATGATGATGGTGATTCTCCTCCTGCCTTGTGAAGTTAGACGAGGAGGTCTGATGCTGCCTGCCAGATAGGGAGTGTACCCCAGCTGTGCATGGACTCGGGTGTTCCCCTCTCTAGAAGTGTACCCCCAGGTGTGTGTGGATTTGGGTATCCCCCTGTCTGGGAGTGTGCCTCCAGATGTGCATGGATTCAGGTGTCCCCCATCTGGGAATCTGTCCCCCAGGTGTATGTGGACCCAAGTGACACCCTTTCCGGGAGTCTGTCCTGCAGGTGTGCATGAACTTTGGTGTCACCCTGTCCAGGATTGCACTGTTGGTGTGCGTGGACTCAGGTGTCCCCCATTTGGTAGTCTTTCCCCCAGGTGTGCATGGACTTAGGTATCCCCTTGTCTGAGAGTATTCCCCAAGTGTGCGTGGACTCAGGTGACCCCTTGTTCAGGAGTACACCTGAGGTGCACATGGATTTGGGTGTCTCCCTGACCAGGAGTCTATCTTCCAGGTATGCATGGACTCGGGTGTCACCCTGTCTGGGAATCTGTTCCCCAGGTGTGTGTGGATTCAGAGTCCCTTGTCCTGTCCAGGAATGCACCTCTAGACCATTGGACCCAGAACAGTGTGGGGACTCAAACAAGCACCAAGTCTGGGTCCATTTTTCATCCAGAGATTCAAAATCTGTGAATGGTCAGACTGGAAAAAGTTCCAGAGCCATGTGCATGCTTGTCCCACAGGTATAAGGTGGTCCATCCGGCTGTGCAGTGAGGAGGGGTTACAAAGCAGAAGCTAGACCTGGGCTTGAGGGCCTTCCTCTAGCACCTTATGCACTGTCTCACCCATCTAAGGCAACAGCCAGAGTAAGTCTCTGGGGTCCCTGTAGCTGACTGCCCAAGCTGGCTGCTGGGCTATGTCCCCCCACCTCAAATTTCTAGGCACACAAGGAAAGCTCACAAAACTCTCTAGAAAATAAATGCAGAACTTCCAAAATGCCACTGGGAAGAACAACAGTGTCCTGAGGTAATGAGGTCATAGCGAGGACCTATGAGGGAGAAGGGGCTCTCCTGCAGACAGGCTGTGCAGGGCCCTGCCCCAAGGGTGAGCAGGCCAGGCCGCCAGTGTGGAACCCCCTATGTCTACCCTGAGGGCTCATCACTGCTCCTACGAAGCCACCGTGGGCTAGGCAGGCCCTGTCCCCTGTTAGAGTCCTGGAAATAGAAAGGTTTGTGATAGCTAAAGTGAGTTAAGGAGCAAGCATTGTGAATAGAAAGACATAAGGCTTGAAATACAAGCCCCTGGGTGATGCAAATGGTTTGCGCTCTACTGCTAACCTAAAGACTGATAGTTTCAACACACACAGTGGTACCATGGAAGAAAAACCTGGCAATAGGCTTCCATTAAGATTACAGCCAAGAAAACCCTATGGAGTAGTTCTACTGTGTAACATATGGGGTTGCTATGAGTTGAAATTGACTCGACGACAACTACAACAACCACCAGAACAGGGAGAAGGAACGTGGAGCTAAGAGTAGTTAGCAGAGCCATGAAGATAAAGAAAGGAAAACCACAGTGCCAGTGACGTTCATAGACGCAGACATGTGCAAGAAGGGCTAGTGGGAGAGACATGAGGAAATCAGGCCAGTGCAGGGGCCAGGTATCTGGGTCGCACCCCACTGGCTATCTGCTATGCCCAAACACCCACCAGCAGAAGAAGGCAGGGTATGTGGGTCAAAATATATGAATACCCTTAAATAGACATTCTACCGAGTATTTGTGTCTATATTGACAACATTAGTCATTAACATTAGCCATTCAGTCATTAACTAAAATCCATAAAAAGAATCATTTTGTGAGAGACCTTTTGCTCGTCAAAGTGCTCCCCTACGTTTGAGGACCAGACCAAGCAGAGTAATGCCACAGCTTCCTGAAATCTTTCCCTTACTGAGCTGGGAAAGTGATGTATTTAGACCATCCATAAAGCATGTGGTGTTGATGCTCCCACTCCCCAGGAGAGGCCCAGGCCTCCTGCGTACTTCCAAAGGGCATTTCCTGGGCTCCAAGCTGGGGGGCAGCCCCCACACCACAGGCCTCCCCAGGACCATCCTCCCTTCTCCGTTGTGCCTCCCCATCCCCCATGAAACTAGCTGGACTCGAGTCAGCCTCCAGCATCCTGCCCTATCAGTGCCACCATGGCCCAGCCCCAGAAGGCTGCTGCTCCTCCTGTTCCTCCCATCTCTCCACACCCTGGTCATTGCAACTGAAAGAGTACTCATTGTGAGGAAGCATGCACCTTTATACTGCTGAGGCAAGAGTAGGCCCATGTGGGGTCCCAGGAGGCTGGAAAATCATGACTGCTTACAAATGCATGCAAGCCCACAGGATGCTAGAGGCCTCCACCACCCCAGCTTCGTCCTGTCCGCCCCACAGACCCATGACTACCAGCGAGTCCAGCCTGGGGAGGTAGCAGGAGGTAGCAGAAGGCAGCACCCATCAGTAGTCATAACGTGCAAGGGTGAACCACTAACGAAGTAGGGCTGGGTGGTTAAGCCTACAGATGTTGATCTTCTTCTCAAATAGGTCCAAATATGCTACATCACTGGCTTTAGACATCATAGCACTTCTGCAGTTAGGACATTACCCCCGCCACCCCGGGTGACCTTTGCAACTCTGCAAACAAATGACTCAGAACTGAAAAGGTGCAAATGCCCCAAAGGAAGGGGGCATGGAATCTCCTGCCTGAGCTTGAGCAACAGCCTGATCACCACAGGCTTCACAAATGATGCTCACACCAGACAGTGCAGGCTCCTGTGAGCCAGGAGGGATGCTGTAGCTGAATCCAGTCCTTTGAGGAGACCCCTTCTCCCGTGAATGCACCCGCACCGCAGGTGGGCAGCCGCCCCCTGACTCGAACCTCCAGGCCCCGTGCAGAGCACCCCCCCAGCACCTCACTGGCATATTACCTATCCCTTGAGTTAGGCTGGACAGCCGGGAGGTCCCAGGCTGGCATAGTATTTCACTTGCAGCTGCTGTGGGAGCACTTCCTCATGGATTTCATGTGTTGTTAGCATGAGAAAGAAGATGGGCACTGGAAAATGTACATGCTGATGAATCCCAACAGTGCACCTGTTGCTCTTCTTTGTTGCGAGACTCAGACAGCACCCTCCTGAGAGGGACTCCAGGGAAAGTTAACCTACATTAAAGTTTGCAGCCATCGCCAAGGTACAAAGGGTTAGACTTCCCGGAGACTGAGTTTGCCTGCCGCACACACAGACAACAGCGCTATCATTCAGAATGTCTTTTCTGAAGTCCCTCAGTTCTCCTAAGAGAGGATACAATTCTGACATCATCTTAGCTCAGACCAGACATGCCAAACACAGGGTGTCCATTTTCCAATAAGCCAAAACCATCCACTTTTGCTCCAATGAAAGTAGTTGCTTAGTTATTAGCTTCTGCTGTAAGAAGAGGCCTAATAAGCCCCCTTCAGATGGTTAAGAACCAATGGTACTGAAGGAAGAAGTCCAAGCTGCACTGAAGGCACTGGCAGAAAATAAGGCTCCAGGAATTGACAGAATACCAACCGAGATATTTCAACAAATGGATGCAGCACTGGAAGTGCTCACTTGTGTCACCCTAGAAATTTGGAGGAAAACTACTGGGCCAACTGACTGGAAGAGATCCATATTTGTGCCCATTCCAAAGAAAGGTGATCCAACACAATGTGGAAATTACTGAACAATATCGTTAATATTACATGCAAGTAAAATTGTGCTGAAGATAATTCAAAAACACTTGCAGCAGTGCATCGACAGGGAACTGCCAGAAATTCAAGCTGGATTCAGAAGAGGACTTGGAATGAGGGATATCACTGCTGATGTCAGATGGATCTTGTTTGAAAGCAGAGAATACCAGAAAGACGTTTATCTGTTTTATTGACTATGCAAAGGCATTTGATCATGTGGATCATAACAAATTATGGACAACATTGAGAAGATATGAGGATTCCAGAGCACTTAATTGTGCTCACAAACAACCTATACATAGACCAAGAGACGGCTGTAGGAATAGAACAATGGAATGCTGCGTGGTTTAAAATTGGAAAAGGTGTGCATCAGGGTTGTATCCTTTCATCATACTTATTCAATCTGTATGCTGAGCAAATAATCCAAGAAGCTGGACTATATGAAGAAGAATATAGCATTAGGATTGGAGGAAGACTCATTAACAGCCTGCAATATGCAGATGACATGACCTTGCTTGTTGAAAGTAAAGAGGACTTGAAGCTCTTACTGGTGAAGATCAAAGACTACAGCCTTCAGTATGGATTGCACCTCAATATAAACACAACAAAAATCTTCATAACTGGATCAAGAAGCAAAATCGTGAAAAATGGAGAAAATACTGACGTTGTCAAGGATTTCATTTTACTTGGATCCACAATCGATGCCAATGGAAGCAGCAGTCAAAAAATCAAATGATGTATTGTGCTGGGCAAATCTACTGCAAAAGGGGGCGGGGCCAAGATGGAGGCATAGTCAGATGCTCCCGGTGGTCCTGCTTACAACAAAGATCTGAGAAAACAAGTGAATCAATTATATATGACAATCTAGGAGCCCTGAACATCAAAGGCAAAGTTGAGGAATAGGACTGAGTGGCAGGGGGAGGGAGAAATGATTCAGAAGCAGCGAGGAGTTATCAGAACTGAGCCGGTGGGAGCCAGAGCCCTTCAGCCCGGATCAACTCGGGGTGTGCAGTGAGGCAAACAGTGGCACTTGGGAGATGTTTTCCACATTGGGACAGACTCAGCGGCAGAGAGTCTACTTGGCCATCTAGAACCAGAGAGAAGCAGTCCTCGACTGGTGAGAGATAAGTACTTGCATCTGGCCTACTGCGCAGATCAAAAACACCTCCCTTAGGGAAAAACCTCTCTCCCATTTACCTCCCTGCTCCCTGTTCTGCACTGGGTAAGGGATGGCTTCAGCAATTGCCGAGTCCCCTGGGACGGAAGTAGGACCCATCTTGTGGCCTGAACCATTCTCCCAGCCTTGGAGAGGAAACAAATTAACAAACAGGGGTGAAAATAATCTGCTGGCTCACCTAAGCCAGGAATTCAAGGTAGGTACAGCTCCTTTGCCTAGGCACAGGTATAAGGGATACACGGACTTTAAGTGCTTTTCCCCCTGCAAAGACTTGTGTGGGCACATTTCAACAGCATAGGCCCTCATTACCACACTACAACAGGGTATATACCTGAAGTCTAACTTCAATTGTTTCAGCTGTGAAGTGGCAGGTTCATGACATTTGACACTGCTCTGCCCATTAAGCAGGCACCTGAGGCCTGGTGGCTCCACCCACACCACTTAGCCACCTGTGACAGGTGCCCAAGAATAAGGGATGTCTTCCAGTCCTTATAGCCAACAGCATTGGGTGCTCATAGTCCAGCTGCAAAACCCACTCACCTATGTGCTCTAGGGATCAGGGACATGCTTTCCTCCCAGACACTCAGGGGTGGCTGTTGGCCCCCCTGCCTTGCTCAGCGTGTGTCTCCCTGCTGCAGCTGGATGCCTGTGCCTACACCAAACACCCATGCCTGTCTAGGACTGTAGGTGAGAGTGTGCACCACACACTTGGTGGCCGACTACCTGGACACCTGAGCTGAATCCATACAGGAGGGGTGGGCAGACCCCTGGGCTCACATACTTAGTGGCAAGTCTGGCCACCTGGTGGTAGGACGTTGGAGCTTCAGGGGTTCTGGTGATCAGCTAGCTCACATGAGCAGCCTATTTGGGTATATCAAAACAAAACAAGAAGGTAGGACTCAGTAAGCAAACATAAAATAAATAAATATAATAACTTATCAATGGCTTGGAGACAACAGTCAACATAAAATCACATAAAGAGGCAGGCCATAATGGCTTCAGCAAGCTCCCAAAATAAAGAATCTAGAAATTTACCGGAGAAAGAAAATTTCTTGGAATTACCAGAGGCAGAATACAAAAGCGATCAAGAAGGAAATTATGCAAAACACATAACATGTAATAGAGGAAATTAAGAAGATTAGCAAAAAGATAATGACAAACTTAACAGGTTGCAAGAATCCATAGAGAGCAACCAGAAATCCAGAAGATTAACAATAAAATTTAAGAATTAGACAACTCAAAAGAAAGTCATAGGAGCAGAACCGAGGCAATGAAGTCAGAATTAGTGAGACTGAAGATAAAGCACTTGACAGCAACTTATTTGAGGAAAAATTGATAAAAGGATTTAAAACAGTGAAAAAACCCAAGAATTACGTGGGATTCTATCTAGAGGAATAACATATGACTGATTGGAGTACCAGAATGGGGGGCGGGGTGGATAACAGAAAATACAGATAGAATTGTTGAAGATTTGCTGGCAGAAAACTTCCCTGATATTGTGCAAGATGACAAGATACCTATCCAAGATGCTCATTGAACCCCACATAAGGTAGATCCCAAAAGAAAGACACCAAGACATATTATAATCAAACTTGCCAAATCCGAAGATAAAGGGAGAATTTTAAGAGTAGCTAGGAATAAATGAAAACTCATCTACAAAGGAGAGTCAATAAGAATAATCTCGGACTATTCGGCACAAACCATGCAGGCAAGAAGGCAATGGAATGACATGTATAAAGTCTTGAAGGATAAAAATTGCCAGCCAAGAATTATATATTCAGCAAAACAGTCTCTCACATGTGATGGCGAAATTAGAGCATTTCCAAATAAACAGAAGTTTAGGGAATTTGCAAAAATGAAACCAAAACGATAAGAAATACTAAAGGGAGTCCTCTGGTGAGAAAATCAATAACATCAGATAACAACCCAAGACTAGAACACAGGACACAGCAACCAGAAATCAACCCAGATAGAGAAGTCACAAAAATAAATCAAAGCTAAAACACTGAAAATAAGGAAACAGAGACGTCAATATATAAAAGATGACAACATTAAAACAAAAAAGAAACACTAGAAATTGTAGACACAGATTTCTCAGATGGAAAGGAAGTCAAGGCAATATAAAGAAATAAAATAGTGGTTTAAATTCAGAAAAAAAAGGTGTAAATATTAAGGTAATAACAAAGGAAACTAACAAGCCTACAGGTCAAAAATAAATAAAGACTCAGCAAATGCAAACTCAACAACGATGAAAAAGATGAAAAGAAAATACATAAAGAATAATGACTCAGCACATAAAATTGACTGAACAAAGAAACTGTGAACAATACACAAAAAAAGACATCAAAATGACATAACTAAACTCATAGCTATCAATAATCATGCTGAATGTAAGTGGAGTAAATGCACCAATAAACAGACAGAGTGGAAAAATGGATAAAAGAACACAATCCATCTATATGCTGCCTACAAGAGACATAGCATAGACTTAAAGACACAAACAAACTAAAACTCAAAGGATGGAAAAAAATATATCAAGCAAACAACACTCGAAAAAGGGCAGGAGTGGCAATATTAGGCTTGGACAAAATAGACTTCAAAGTAAAATCCACCACAAAGGATAAGGAAGGGCACTATATAATGATTAAAGGGTCAATACACCAGGAGCACATAACTATAATAAATATTTACACACCCAATGGCAGGGCTCCAAAATACATAAAACAAACTCTAACAGTAATGAAAAGAGAGGTAGACTTCAACACACCACTTTCGGTGAAATACAGAACATCCAGAAAGAAGCTCAATAAAGACACGGAAGATTAAATGTCACACTGAACCAACTTGATCTCATAGACATATACCCAACACTCCACCCAACAGCAGCCATGTACACTTTCTTGTCCAACGCACATGGAACATCCTCCAGAATAGACCACATATTAGGCCATAAAGCAAGCCTGAACAGAATCCAAAGCATCAGAATATTACAAAGCATCTTTTCTGACCATAAAGCCATAAAAGTAGAAATCAATAACAGAAAAAGCAAGGGAAAAAAATCAAACATGTGGAAACTGAACAACACCTTGCTCAAAAACTACTGGGTTATAGAATAAACTAAGGATGGGATCAAGAAATTCATAGAATCAAAGGAGAATTAAAACACATCCTACCAGAATCTTTGGGACATAGCAAAAGTAGTGCTCAGAGTTCAGATTATAGCAATAAATGCATGCATCCAAAAAGAAGAAAGGGCCAAAATCAAAACGTTAACCCTACAACTGGAACAAGTAGAAAGAGAGCAGCAAAAGAAGCCCTCGGGCACCAGAAGAAAGGAAATAATAAGAACTAGAGCAGAATTAAATGAATTAGAGACTAGAAAAACAATCGAAAGAGTTAACAAGATCAAAATCTGGTTCTTTGAAAAAGATCAACAAAATCAATCAACCATTGGCCAAACTAACAAAAGAAAAACCGGAGAGGAAGCAGATAATCCATATAAAAAATGAGATGGGTGATATCTCAACAGACTCAAATTACATTAAAGGAATCAGAACAGGATACTATGAAAAATTGTACTCTGACAAATTTGAAAACCTAGAGGAAATGGACAAATTTCTAGAAACTCACTACCTACCTAAATTAATACAAACAGAGGTAGAACAACTAAATAAATCCATAACAAAAGAAGAGATTGAAAATGTAATTCAAAAACTCCCAACAAAAAAAGCCCCGGCCTGGATGGCTTCACTGCAGAATTCTACCAAACTTTCAGAGAAGAGTTAACACCACTACTACTAAAGGTATTTCAGAGCATAGAAAAGGATGGAATACTCCCAAACTCATTCTATGAAGCCAGCATAACCCTGATACCAAAACCAGGTAAAGAACACCACAAAAAAAAGAAAATTACAGACCAACATCCCTCATGAACATTGACGCAAAAATCCTCATCAAAATTCTAGCCAATAGAATTCAGCAACATATCAAAAAAATAATTCACCATCATTAAGTATGATTTATACTAGGTATGCAGGGATGGTTCAATATTAGAAAAACAATCAATGTAATCCATCACATTAATAAAATAAAAGGCAAGAACCACATGATCTTATCAATTGATGCAGAAAAGGTATTTGACAAAGCTCAACACCCATTCATCATAAAAACTCTCAACAAAATAGGAATAGAAGGGAAATTCCTCAACGTAATTAAGGGCATTTATACAAAGCCAACAGAAACATCATCCTAAATGGAAAGAGTTTGAAAGCATTCCCTTGAGAATGAGAACCAGACAAGGATGCCCATTATCACCACTCTTATTCAACATTGTGCTGGAGTTCCTAGCCAGAACAATTAGGCTAGAAAAAGAAATAAAGGGCATCCAAATAGGCAGGAAAGAAGTTACGGTATCTCTATTTGCAGATAATATGATCTTATACACAGAAAATCCCCAAAGAATCCACAAGAAAACAACTGGAACTAATAGAAGATTTCAGCAAAGTGTCAGGATACAAGATAAACATAAAAAATTGGTTAGATTCCTTTACAAAAACAAAGAGAACTTTGAAGAGGAAATCACCATTTTATAATAGCCCCCAAGAAGATAAAATACTTAGGAATAAATCTAACCAGAGACATAAAAGACGTATATAATGAAAACTACAAGACACTACTGCAAGAAACCAAAAGAGAACTACATAAGTGGAAAAACATACCATGCTCATCGATAGGTAGACTCAACATTGTGAAAATGTCAATTCTACTCGATGCTATTTACAGACACATGCAATCCTGATCCAAATGCCAACAGCATTTTTTAATGAGATGAGAAACGAATCACCAACTTCATATGGAAAGAGGCCCCGAATAAGTAAAGCATTACTGAAAAAGAAGAACAAAGTAGGAGGCCTCACACTACCTGATTTTAGAACCGATTATACCACCACTGTAGTCAAAACAGCCTGGTACTGGTACAACAACAGATACATAGACCAATGGAACAGAATTGAGAATCCGGATGTAAATTCATCCATCTGTGAGCAGCTGATATTTGACAAAGTCCGCTAATCGGTGAAAAGAGAGTCTCTTTAACAAATGATGCTGGCATAACTGGCTATCCATCTGCAAAATACTGAAACAAGACCCATACCTCACACCACGCACAAAAACTAACTCAAAATGGATTAAAGACTTAAATATAAAATCTAAAACAATGGAGATTATGGAAGAAAAAATAGGGACAATGCTAGGGCCCCAATACATGGCATAAACAGAATACTAACCACAAGTAACAACGTACAAACACCAGAAGAGAAAATAGATAACTGGGAGCTCCTAAAAATCAAACACTTATGCTCATCCAAAGACTTCACCAAAAAAGTCAAAAGACAGCCTACAAACTGGGAAAAAATTTTTGGCTATGACAAATCTGATCGGCATCAAATGTCTAAAATCTACAAGATACTGCAAAACCTCAACAACAAAAAGACAAATAACCCAATTAAAAAATGGGCACAGGATATGAACAGGCACTTTGCCAAAGAAGACATTCAGGCAGCTAACAGACACATGAAGAAATGCTCATGATCATTAGCCATTAGAGAAGTGCAAATCAAAACTACCATAAGATACAGTCTCACCCCAACAAGGCTAACATTAATCCAAAAAACACAAAATAATAAATGTTGGAGAGGTTGTGGAGAGACTGGAACACTTATACACTGTTGTTAGGAATGTAAATGGTACAACCACTTTGGAAATCGATTTGGCGCTTCCCTAAAAAGCTAGAAATAGAAGTACCATACGATCCAGCAATCCCTCTCCTTGGAAAATATCCTAGAGAAATACGAGCTGTCACATGAATAGATGTATGCACACCCATGTTCATTGCAGCACTGTTCACGATAGCAAAAAGATGGAAACAACCTAGGTATGCATCAGTGGACGAATGGATAAACAAATTATGGTATATTCACACAATGGAATACTATGATAAAGAACAACGATGAATCCTTGAAACATCTTATAACATGGAGGAATCTGGAGTGCATCACGCTGAGTGAATTTAGTCAGTCACAGAAGGACAAATATTGTATAAGACCATGATTATAAGAACTCAAGAAAAGGTTTAAACACAGAAGAAAACATTCTTTGATGGTTACGAGGGTGGGGAGGGAGGAGGAAGGTTATTCACTAACTAGATAGTAGACAAGAACTATTTTAGGTGAAGAGAAGGACAGCACTCACTACAGGGGAAGTCAGCACAACTGGACTAAACCAAAGCTAAGAAGTTTCCTGAATACAATCAAACACTTCAAGGGACAGAGTAGCAGGGGTGGGGGTCTGGGGACCATACTTTCAGGGGACATCTAGGTCAATTGGCATAACAAACTTTTTTAAGAAAAAGGTCTGTATCCTACTTTGGTGAATGGGGTCTGGGGTCTGGGGTCTTAAAAGCTAGCAAGCGGACATCTAAGATGCATCAATTGGTCCCAACCAGCTGCAGTAAAGGAGAATGAAGAACACCAAAGACACAAGGAAAGTAGTAGCCCAAGAGACAGACAGGGCCACATTGACCAGAGACTGCACCAGCCTGAGACCAAAAAAACTAGATTGTGCCCGGCTACCACCAATGACCGCCCTGACAGGGAACACAACAGAGAGTCCCTGATGGAACAGGAGAAAGATAGGCTGCAGAACTCAAATTTTAGTAAAAAGACCAGACTTGATGGTCTGACTGAGACTGGAGGAACCCCAGAAAGCATGGCCCCCAGACTCTCTGTTAACCCAGAACTAAAACAATTCCCAAGGCCAACTCTTCAGACAAAGATTAGACTATATTGTGAGACATAAATGATACTTGTGAAGAGTGTGCTTCTTATCTCAAGTAGATATATGAGACTAAATGGGCAGCTTCTGTCTGGAGGTAAGATGAGAAAGCCGAGAGGGTCAGGAGCTGGTTGAATGGACATGGGAAATTAGGGGTGGAAAGGAGTGTGTTGTCACAGTATAGGGGAAGAAATTAGGGTCACATAACAATGTATATAGAAGTTTTTGTATGGGAGACTAACTTGAATTGTAAACTTTCACTTAAACTACATTAAAATACATAAATAAATCTAAATTTAAAAAAAAAAAACTACTGCAAAAGACCTTTTTAAAATCTTAAAGGCAAACAGGTCACTTTGATGACTAAGCCGTGTCTGACTCAAGCTATGGTCTTTTCAACTGTTTCACATGCATGCCAAGGCTGGACAATGAAAAAGAACTGAGGAAGAATCTTTGTCTTTGAATTGTAGCGTTGGTGAAGAATACTGAATATACCATGGACTGCCAGAAGAACGAACGAATCTATCTTGGAAGAAGTAGAGTCAGAATGTTCCGTAGAAGGAAGGGTGGCAAGACCTTGTCTCACTTACTTTAGACATGTCAGGAGGGACAAATCCCTGGAGAAGGACATCATGTTTGGTAAAGCAGAGGGTCAGTGAAAAAGAGGAAAACCTTCAATGAGATGGATTGACACAATGGCTGCAACAACGAGCTCAAACATACCTACTATTGTGAGGATGGCACAGGACTGAGCAATATTTTGTTCTGTTATACGTGGGATCACTATGAGTCGGCTTGATGGCATCTAACAACAACAACAGTATAAGAGGAGTCCCTGGTTGGTGCAAATGGTTAATGTGCTTGTTAACTGAAAGTTTGGAGGTTCGAGGGCACTCATAGGTGCCTTAGAAGAAAGACCTGTTGATCTATTTCTGAAAAATCAGCTATAGAAAACCCTGTGCAGCACAATTCTACCTTGACACACACTTGGGCACGATGAGTTGGGATCAACTCAACAAAAACTGTCTTTTTACACAAGATCAAGGAGCAGCACCCAGTTTGGACCAAGCCCAGGGTCCAGCTGGTCCAGCTTTTGTGACAGCTGTGACAGGGAGGCAGCGGTCCCACCTCAGGGCTGTCTACCAGTGTAGATTCCCAGGAAACTCACTATGTTAGCAGTCAGCAGGGCCATCTTATAAACTCTTAGAATCCAGGCCTCCAACACAAATGTTGGGTCACCACAGAATTCTGACACTTTTCCTGACTCCGAATAAAAATAACCAGCTCATGTGAATTATCCGTGCACGGGCCAACTGCGGAGTCAAAGTGAGCCCATGCCCCTACACTGCCTCTGCAGTTTTCTGAAATCAGGCAGGAGCCTAAGTGTCTGTACTCTTCTCACTCTCACTTGGTCTGCGTGTAAAAAATGCCACACCAACAAACAAACGTGGAACTATGGGAAGTGAGAGGGTGTCTTGCTGCTTTTCCATGCCTGGCTCAGACAGAGAGACTACTCTGGGCCAACTCTCACAGGAACCATGAATCTCAGGAGATCAGAATTACTGTACAGCTTCCAGTCTCATCCACTGGCTATTTGTGGCATTTCAGACAGGTTTCTACCGAGATCCAAGCCTGCGGGTGCTTATCTGAACTCAACCCACACCTTCGGAATGTTACACCTCACCCCTGAGAACCTCCCACATGCTTCGACCTGCAGCTCCCCAGGCACCATCTCTGTCAGTAAGAATCACCTTTACATACACCTGTTCTGCCCAGAGTGGTGGGGAAGCCAGCAGTGGCTCCCTCTGGCTTTGTCTGTAACTCCCTGAACTGTTCTACAGTCTGTGCAACCATCGAGCTCCAAAAAAAAAAAAAAAAAAAGCAAGCCCACTGGAAGTCCTTGTAGATTGCGGTGATCATAGGAGGGCTTTATAATAAACCCTTTCGGAGCAACTCAGAACAGGTATGAGCTAGAAGGACAATTAGAGTGCGTGTTTTGCCAGGAAATCCTGCCAGTTTTTACCTGTTGAAGCAATTGAGAAAGAAACCTGTGCTTGCTGAAAAGTTTACTTGTACCTGCACGCATAGTGTGGGAGGGTGAGCAGGTGTTTGCAAGCCACAGTTAAACTCTTAACAATGCTCCCTATCTCCAATTAAAAAAGAACGTTTGGTGCTCAAACTTTCTAACAACAGGGGGAAAAACCTCCCCGTGGATCTGAAAAGCCTGGTGAAGGAGTCAGTATTTCAGAGTGGAAGAAAGTACTCACTATTCAGCATGAATTTCCACAGCGAGGGGTTCTCTTTAATCAAGACCAACCAGCTTTAAATTCTTCTTCCTAAATCTTCTTTGCTGCCAAACACTAGGGAAGGAAATAGACCTGGTAACTAAGGCCCGGAGGATACCATCAGTCACTTCCTCACCCTTTGTGCTCTGATTTGCCCAGGAGCAACATCTTCCCCTGGCTGGTATGAAAGGACCCCCACTAAGGGAACAAAGAGACAATAAAGTAATTCATTGAGCAATCCTGCTGAGAAATGACTCCCCACTGCAAGCCAAATCTAATTGCTCTGAGACACGAAATTAGCACCTAGGTGATAATAGATAAGGAATGCTTTCGTTCCCTGTGTGTACCAGCACAGCTCTGCTCAGAGCTACAAGGCACACTGACAGAGTTGCATCAGGGATTCTAGAGGCTAATTTAAGATTAGAATGGCACATAGATAAGACCTGTTTGCAGAACAAAGGAAAGTGATTTGGAGCTTCTCTTGCTGCTGCTTTTGTGAGCTGTAAGCTGCTCTGTCCACGTGAGCTGGGGCCCTCTTGTCTTCTTCTTGGGAGGTATGCACTGCTGCTTCCAGGAGAAATCAGAAGCCTAGGTGTTGGCAGAGACCCCACCTTCAGGTGTACCCTCCATGACACCTCCCTCAGGGCTGGGCAGCATGTTAGATGCTCATGGTTCTGTGACTCCAGCTGGAGGCCCCTCTCCAGGTGTGCCACCTATCCCTGCTCCTAGCCTGTGGGCCCAGCCCACTGTACTCAGTACAAACCTCCTGGAAGTCTATACCATGAAGGCATCTTTAATGGTGTCAACTTATCACCACTCTGTCCCTCCATGCCCCCCAACACTGTTATATAGCTCATTCCTGACCATTAGACCACTTAGGGATAGAGTGGTGAGCTTGTTTTCCTCATGGGCACTGAATTTGCAAAGAAAATTGTGAGAACTGTGGGAACTACACAGTTGTGAAAGCCTTCCCTTTACCTTGGCCAGCCATGCTCAGAGAGGTGCAAGGGTGGGAGATGTAGCCAGCAAAGGCTGGGTATACCTGCAGGTGTGGGTGGGCTTGGGCACAGTGTGTGTGTGCATCCAGGTAGATTAATGGAACAATGAATATCCCAGTCCAGTTAACTGGACTCTACCTCCCCTATGTGGGACTTTAATGTGCTCTTGGATGCCTGCAAAACTGTGCCAGTGAGGCCACCTTCGCACTATCCTTCCTCTCAGCAGCTTTGACTTCAGTGAAAAGTTGCCTGCACATTAGTTGGAAGAAACCCTTGGGAGGGCCCTGCAGCTGAGAAATCTGAAACTGGACACCAAGACCTGGCCTTACCTGCAGACAGCCATATTTCTTCCTGTAGCTTCAGAGTCAAACAAATGTGCTTGTAAAACTTTAAGTAGGGTCTTCAAATGGTTACAGCACTGTGTGTGTATGTGTGTGTGTACGCACACGCTATGATTCAGTGCTCCTTCCCTCATTGTACATTCATCATCACTGTGCTCTGTTTTGAAGAAGCGAAGCCTACCACCCAACAGCCAGCGGCTGAAGGGAGCAGTGACTTGATGGGTGGAAAACAGAAAAAGGAGAAAACAAAGAGTCATTTTCCCCTTTTAATGTCTTCATTCTCTGCACCTCCTCTACTGCCAAGTGAGCACAAGCATTCACAGCCATTCAGGACCCTTAGAGTCGCTGGCTTAATCTCAGGCAAGCTCTATAAACAAACGCTTGCCCAAAGGAAAGGGGTTTCAACGTCAGCTTTTCTAATTCACCAAAGCTCACCTCTACACTCAAGTATTTCACAAGGGCCTTCTCAAGTTTTCCATTGTTTTGTTTACAGACTTCATCCCAATTCCTGAGCCTTTTGCAGTTATATCACTCACAGGTCTCTTTCAAATGGTCTTGCTGTTGCAGTTGGCTGTGAAGTTCTCCGTTTCTGGGTGGGTAGATCCATTTGCCAAGGGAGACACCATAGCGACTCAGCCTGTTGACATGCTTCTGGGGGAACACGGCCTTCTCCTTCCCTGCAGGCCTCCCTGTGTCCCAGGCAGGCTACCAGCTTCCCCTTGGTAATCGTCATTTCCTCCGTGAGGTAGGTCATCCTTCTACCCCTGCTGTTACCAAAGAGGAAACTGAGGCACAGACAGGATAAGTAACTTGCACAGGTTACATAGCAAATAAGCATGAATCTGGTATTTCACCCCAGTCATGGGCTCCGCAAGCCATGTATCTTGGCACTGGATACACAGTGCAAACAAAATACCAGCAGTTCTTGCCCTTGTGACCTTACAAGGTAGAACACAGGCGTTAAACAAATGCAAATAATGTGTAAAATAATTTCCCAAAGAGTAAAAAGTACAGATTGCAATGGAAACGTGGCACCTTACAAACCATGGGGTTTCCTTATAAAGCACGTTCATCACAGAGATAAAAAGACACATCTGTCACACCAGACACTTCTTCCCTCCTTTGGATCTTAACTCCCTCATGAGAACAGATCCGAGACTCCCCTGGGAGCTGAAGAAATACATGGGATACCTAAGATCCTTAATCATTCATTTTCATCTAAAACCTAAAAAGATCATTCACATGCACAACTCCAATATTCACAAAAGTCTGCAAACCAAAACCAAATCCATTGCCATTGAGTCGATTCCGACTTATAGCAACCTGTAGGACAGAGTAGAACTGCCCCATAGGGTTTCCAAGGCTGTAAATCTTTATAGAAGCAGACTGCCGCATCTTTCTCCCTCAGAGCAGCTGGTGGGTTCAAACCGCTGACCTTTTGGTTAGCAGCCGAGCTCCTTAAAATTCTGCAAGAAGACATTATTTACATTTTTCTCCTAGGCAGTATACAACACTCTGAGTAAAACTACACCTTTAACCAAGTCTTAGAAAACAAAGTGGAAGTGAAGACATGCTGTTTTCTGTGCCAGGTGCACATTTTTCTTTGGAATTTGTTTTACAGATAAAACAACTTCAGGTAAAATTCTTTTTCTCTCCCATGGAAGTGGGGGATTGTACGGGAGATGTCCCTAGCTACATAGAAAAGCAAGCAGAGGAGGAGGAACTGGGATGATTTGCTCTTTTGTAGTGAGGCTACCATCACACGAAACCATTTTCCCTTGGTGTCTTTACTCTTCTGAGATGACATCAGCGAGCATGTTCTGAGCAAGTCACACTCCCTCCTTACCAGGTGCAGTACTAGACTATATCAGGCCTTTGATATATTTATGCCTTCCTGGGCCACCTTATACAATGTGGAAACAAGTCATCTAACAACCAGCACCAACCAAGGGCTTGTCCTCATTTTTCATTGATTAGCAGCTCAGCATTGGAATCCCTATCCTTTCTGGGGCAACCCTCTCTCAACACACACCGTAGTTCTCACCCCCTCTCCTTGGAATGAGCCATCTAGGGTAGAGGGGGTGATTTCTTCCATCTGGAAGTAGTTAGCAATGCTCCAAGCACCTCCCCTGTCCTGCTCGCTCTCCCCCCTGGCCGCCAACCTTGCCTTCTAGCAAATGGAGGCCCTGCTCAGGTACAGAGGGCATTTCTGTTGTTGCCAGCAAGTATCCCAGCTAAAACACATCTTTTCTCATTTAATCCTCATGGCAATCATTTTATGGGCAAGAAAAAAAAGGCACAGAAAGGTAAATAGCTTACTGAGACGGCTACCAATGTTGAAATCCAAGCAATCTGACCTCAAACCTGCTCGAAGAGATTTAATAATTTCCCAGTAACTCTGGGTAGAGGCATTATTTGGTTCTACTGCACCAAACCCCCTTTCTTTTATGATCAGCCATGTTGTTAGCCCCTACTGAGATGTCAGGAAGCACTAGAAACAAGAAGAGGTGCTCTGGAGGCTGCTGCAAGTCGGGTCACCACACATCCAGGCTTGCCCTATGGGGTCCTAGCCCACTCTGCTCCAGATCCCACAGCTGCCCTCCTCATGGAGGTGCTTCCTGTGGGTGATTGGGTCTTGCGGAATACAACACTGCCTGAGAGGCCTTCCAGGAGTAGGTCCCACCAAACAGAGAGGAGAGCTCACTGCTGGCACTTGTGGCCAGGCAGGGAGGATTCCTCCTCCTCTTTGTAAAGTCCTTGCTGCGTCCATCCATCTCAGATCCTGGCACCTATTCCTCCTGCGCAGACAGCACACAGTGCCGTTCATTCACAGCAAGGGTCCCCAAGGCCTGGTGAAAACAGCCTTTCCTCTGAGCAGTGTGCACTGCTCACTCCCCCTGGCGTCTGAACCTTCCCTCCTTGTCTGTTCAAGGCTGCCATCAAAGTGCTGTGCTGATGACAACTCTAGCCTCTGAGTGTTCATGAAAATTCGAGGCCATGGAGGGATAGATGCTATGGCCCTGGTGTTCTGACTGTGCTGAGGATGGGGGTTGGGGGGGCCTCCTGTGCAATGCAGACTTGAGATGAAAGATGGAAGAGGCATCACAGGGATTTTTTTTTTTTTTTTTGGTAAAATAGTTCTTTCTGCTTTCCTGCCAGTTATCCCTTGCCAAGAGACAAGCTAGTGATTGTTTCAATATTTAATACAAAGGAGGGGGACAGGGCGTGGCCAAGCCACCGAGTGGTGTTATAAGGGGCTGGCTTCAGATTCTGGTATTTTTTTGTACTGTTGAGTGCACAGCGTTTGGGAGGAAAAAAAAAAGGATGAAAAAACAGATGTAAAGCAAAACTGAGTTTTAAAAAAAATCCATAAGACAAAATATGTCATTTCATGTTTTTTCCCGATTAAGGGTTTTCTATATTTTGTACGTTTTGTACAACAACTAATATGCTATAAAAACTTATTAAGTGTAAAAATAATTAGAAATTTATAGACAAACACATATATACATATACACTGGAATTTTCATTTCCTTCGGTTTTTTAAATTTATTTTTGTCACATTCTAGAAAATTTGCATTAGGCAATTTAGAATTTGTGGTATCAACTGGAAACTTTGAAGAATGTATTCAAGTGAAAATAATAAAGGTGATTGCATTTTTAGCAGACTTTGACATTGGCCAAATAACATTCAGAGTCCTTGTGAAGGGCCATGTCAAAGGCATCACATCAGCTTCTCAGACCACACCTGAAAGAGGCCCACCGCCCCAGCCATACCTCCTCCTTGCTGCCAGAAGTTTCCAGCAAAATACAAGCATTTCCCCCATCTCTGGGTGCAGTACAAAGGAACCAAAAAAAAATTTCAAGGAATAAGCACTGGACAAGTTCTTCTGCTCACTGAGCCCAGCCACTTCCTCTGTTAATGGTGGTCCCTGAAGTCACAGAGACACCATGTCACTCCATGAATCGGAGAACTGAGTTTATGGGGACAGTGGGGACAGAAAGCCCTTCCTCCAGGGGTCTCTCTGGGAGTGGGGAGGATGCAAGGCCTCCGTGGTATCATGTGAGGGATTGTTCTAATTAGTCTCATCCTCCACCCCTAAGTGCATCAAATTCCACCATAGGGCTTAATCCCTTTAGTTTTAAGATTTAAAAAAATTTTTTTTTTCTCTAAAACTGTAAGACTCTAGAGATGATTTTAAGAGACATTGTTTAAACACCCCCATGGCCAGAAGGAGACGTGGGGCGGGGGGGAATGAGACAGACCAGCCTACAGTTGTAAGCCTACTTCTTCCCTCCTGCCTCAAGCACACAGACACCCCATTCAAGGAGGGAAGGCTGAGGAACGCTGTGCACATGTTTGCTACCGGCTCTTAGAACCTAGGCTGGGGAACTTGGGTGGATAAGCTGATGTGTACCTTAAGCACGTGAAGCAAACAGGGCTAAAGTCATCCTTAAAGACCCAGTGACCGAAGGTACAGTGTGTGGCTCCTGACCCAATGGCTTATCAGTGCACAAAAAAGAAAGAAAAAGACGAGACCTGAGAGTTCCATCTCTTCAGAGAAGCTTGCTGCAGGGGAAAAGATGGAACTTGCTGTTAGATTCTTGATTAAAATCCTGTAACATTCCTCTTTCTCTCCAGAGACATCCAGGCAGCAGTTTGCACTCTGCATTCGCCTTCCTGAGTGCTACTTGCCCTCTTTCAGGACACAGATGTAATCCATCTTGTATCTTTTGTGAGAATGGTGGGAGGATGCGGAGGTTGGGGAGAGGCAAGTTTAAGCAGGAGGAAAATGAAAACAGATGCCTAGAAAGGAGGCCAGGCCTGTGGGAATGGCACAACCGGAAGCCAGCTCACTGGGAGCTGGCAGTCTCCCCCTTCCTCCCCACTCCTTCCTCCTCTCTTTCTTCTCCTCTCCCTCTACTCCTTCCCTCCCACCTCCTCCCTCTCTTCCCTTTCCTCTCTCCTCTTCCTCCCCTTCCCACAGACAGCCCCTAGGGACCAGCCCTGGGAGACACAGGCCTGGAAAGACCTCCACTGAGGGACAGCTCATCACTAGAGGAAATCTTGGAGGTCTCCCATTGCTCCTTTCAATCAACTGTTGGCAATTCATTGGGAGAGCTTGGAAGGGAATGGTGGTGCCATACTAGGGACAAATGGGCATGGAGCAGACTCTGAAAAGAAGGAGAAACGTGTCTGCAGGAACAGGGAGTGAGGCCCAGAGCAGAGGCCCCACCCCAGCAGTCCTCCCCCCAAACCCCTGGCCCAGCACGCTCCACAGGGTGCCAGGCAGAGAGGACAGAGCACTCGCCAGGGAGGACTTAAGCCTGAGGCCTGGTGGTGTGGCCGAGAGTGTCGCCCAACTCTGTAGGGTCTGCTAAGGAGCATTTCAAGCTAAACTGTAAATATGCTACTTAATCAAGCCATCCTAGGATCTGACTGGCAAGATTCTGGGGTTAGGGGAGACAAAAATCCAGGTCATAGGACAGGCACTGCTGTTCTGCCACATCCAGTCCTGGGCATTCAGCCAGAGCCATGGTATCCTAGGGGACACCACAGCCCATATGGGCCCCTCAAAGGGCTTGGTTCCTCAGGAGGAGGGGGCTGTACTCAGGAAGTCTAGGCCCATGCCAAGGCCAGACCACAGTTCTGCCTTAGGGCATGACCCGGGTCCCTGCAAGCCTGTCACAAGCAGTGGGCTTTTGCCTTGTTTTGTTTTTATTTTAATCCATGTAATTGGAACTTTATGAATTCTTACAGCTTTTGAGGAGGGCATAGCAGCATGCTAGGCCTCTGTCTTAAGTGCACCCTGAACTGCCTCCTAGAACACAAGCAGGCCCACCATTACGCTGGCATTCTCACTGCCCCTGCCTTCTAACCAAAGCTGGAAATTACAGACATCCTGCAGTGGCTGGGATGTGATGTGGGGGCACCGTCTGCCTCAGCTCCTCCAAAAGACATGAGGAACAATGGCCACTGCCTCCTATAATGCAGCCCCCTGTGCAGGCCTAGGAGGCACTGGTGGAGGGGGCTTGACTGGCAAAACCCTCTTCAACACTGGAACTGACCATTCCAGTATACTGATAATTCTACTCAAAGGGTAAATGTCTAATTTTTATTTCATCTAGAGCAGGATTTCTGGCATCTAGGACAAACCAAAGAGCTTAGCTCTAATGTGAATAGGTTGATATGGAAAACTGAGATAGCAAATATGTTTCATTGAGGGCAACTCTGCATTTAACATGACTGATTTCTTTTAAACTGTTCAAAATACTCAGAGGCCCTAGCTCTATCAGCCAATGGCTTAGAACATCTTCACTGGGAGAACAAAGGCATACCTGAGTCACAAGGATTTCAGAATGGCCCATCTAGCTTTTCTTTACTTTGATACCTGTGATGTTAAGATTGTATTTCAACTTGGCAGGGCCATGATTCTCAGTGTTTTGGCAGTCGTATAATGTGATCACTTCTCTGTCGAGATTTGATATATAATCACCCCCATGATGGGATCTGCTGTGAGTAGCCAATCAGTTGAAAGGAAGTTTCCTTGGGCATGTGGCCTGCATCAAATATAAGCAAATGTTCTAGCAAGGCTTGGGGGCTTTTGCTTGTTCTGGATCCTGTAGCTGGCTCATGTTCCTCTGGCCTCTGGTTCTTGGGAAATGAGCTAGCAGCTTACCTGTGGTCTTACCTTCCAATCTTGGGATTCGTCGATCTTCACAGCCTGTAAGCAAAAGCCCTGCTCTCCCACCACCACCTGCCGATCTTGGGTTCGCCAGCCCCTGCAGCTAAGTGAATCAGGAGAAGCCTTGTGGTCTTGCCTGCTGATCTCGGGATTCATCAGTCTTCACAGCCTGTGAGCAAGAGCCCTGCTTGCTGACCTGCTGATCTTGGGTTGGCCAGTCCCTGCAGCTATGCAAATCAGGAGAAGCCACTATCCTGATCCATGGACTTAGGACGTTCCAGCCTCTACAGCTACGTGAGCCATTTCCTTGACATAAATCTCTCTATATATATTTATGCACTTTACTGGTTTTGCTTCTCTAGAGAACCCAGCCTAAGACATTTGCTACCAAGAGTGGTTCTAGAGAAACAAAACTGTAAGGATGAGCTTTCTAAATTGGTTCTCAAGTCTGGTTAGTCTTCAAGATGTTGATGATTCTGCTTCCAATAGTAAAGAGGGCACTGCAAATCCATGGTGTGAGGTGGAAATTCAAATACACAAAATATCACCACCAATAGATCAGGTATTGGTGAAAAGTGAAGCTCTGGGTGATTGCATGTGTGATACTTTTCTACAATTTTGTCATAATGAGAAGTATAAGGAAGCTGGTTAGGTGGTCCTCTTTCGCTAGATAAACTAGTGAAAGAAAGAAATGGGCTCAGGGCTTCAGAGTCATAGCTCAAGTGCCACATAAATGACCTCAAAGTTTCTACTTGTGCCTTGAAAGAAAGCCTTATTTCTTCTAGCAACAGAGCTGATATTGTTGAAAACCAAACCCAGTGTCTTATCATAAGAGTGGCTGAATTACAATGCCAACTCAAGTTCCAACATCAGGCAGTATTTAAAGTGGAGCATTGATTGGGAAGAAATGGGATCCTGAAACTTGGGATGAGGACATATGGGCAGAAAATCAGGAAGCTGGAGACACTGAGCCTCTAAATTCCATTGAATCACTCCTGCCAACAGAACCAGCCCCCTCACTCCCATCTGAAGAGATTACTCCATGTTTGCTGCTAAACCACTCTACCCAGTAAAAACATTAGCCCCTCCACTCCCATCTAATGAGATTAATCCAGCTGCATCTAAAGCATCTTTGTCTGAGTCATTGCCTAGGGCATCACCTGAGGCAGAAGCTTGACAAGACAATGCTGAATGTTCTCAAAACATTTCCCCACCAATTTTGGCTTCTAGACCTATAACTAGACTTAAGTCTCAGCAAGCGCCAAAAGGTGAAGTACAAAGTGTGACCCAGGAAGATGTACACTACACTCCAAAAGAACTGCTTGACTTTTCTAATATGTACAAACAGAAACCTGGGGAACATGTATGGGAATGGCTATTAAGGGTGTGGGATAATGCAAGCAACATAAAGATGGATCAGTCTGCATTTATTGATATGGTCCCACTAAGCACAGATTCTTCATTCAATGTTTCAGCTCAAGAAGTTAGGAAAGGATCTAACAATTTATTTGGTTGGGTTGCTGAAACATGGATTATACGGTGGCCTACACTAAATCACGTTCAAGTACCAGACCTGCCTTGGTATACTGTAGAAGAAGGTATCCAAAGGCCTAGGAAAATTGGCATGCTAGTGTGGATTCATCAGGTTAGACCCACAGATTCACACATGGAGTGTCCAGAGGACACGCCTTTTACCACAACAGTAAGGAACAAATTTGTGAAGGGAGCCCTAGCATCCTTGAAGACTGCTGTGATTGCTATTCTATGTAAGTCAGTGGGAACTGTCCTAACTGAATTAAGACACCTAACTATAACAGGGCTAACTGGACCTCATGGTAGTAGGGGCCAAGTGGCAGCACTCAATCTACAAAGTGGGCCTGGTTATTGTAATAGACATCAGAGTCAAAGCTGTTATCAGAATAGTCTGACTCATATGAACTTATGACATTGGTACTTAGTCACGGTGTCCCTAGGATTGAAAGAGATGGGAAATCTACTAAATATTTACTTGATCTGTACAAGCAAATGAATTCTAGGTCAGTGAACAGCAGTCTAACTGAAATCGCGAGAATAGAGAGTCATGGCCCCTCAATCAATTCCCAGACTTGAGTGAGTTTAAAGACCCAGGACCTCTTGATTGAAGGAGAGGCTAAGTTCCCTTAATGAAGGACTGCCAAAAATTTATACTGTTAATCTTCTCCCAGCCTTCCCCAAAGGTATCTATGTCCTTTTATGAGCGTGACTGTTCACTGGGGAAAGAGAAATAATCAGACTTTCCACAGATTACTGGATACTGGCTCTGAACTGACACTAATTCCAGGAGACCCAAAATGTCACTGTGGCCCACCAGTCAGAGTGGGGGCATATGGAGGTCAAGTTATTAATGGAGTTTTAGCTTATGTCTGTCTCACAGTAGGTCCAGTGGGTCCCTGAAGCCATCCTGTAGTTATTTCCCCAGTTCCAGAATGCATAGTTGGAATAGATATACTCAGTAACTGGCAGAATCCCCACACTGCATCCCTGACAAGTGGAATAAGGGATATTAGGGTAGGAAAAGCCAGGTGGAAGCCATAAGAACTGCCCTTACCAAGGAAAATAGTAAACCAAAAGCAATACCATATTCCTGGAGGGACTGCAGGTATTACTGCCACCATCAAGGCCTTGAAGGCCGCAGGGGTGGTGATTCCCACCACATCCCCATTCAGCTTGCCTGTTTGGCCTGTGCAAAAAACAGATGGATCTTAGAGAATGACAGTGGATTATCAAAAACTTAACCAGGTGGTGACTCCAACTGCAGCTGCTGTTCCTGATATAGTCTCATTGTGTAAGCAAATTAATACATCTCCTGGTACCTGGTATGCAGCTATTGATCTGGCCAATGACTTTTTCTCCATTTCTGTTTCAAAGGACCATCAAAAGCAGTTCGCCTTTAGCTAGCAAGGGCAGCAACACACCTTCAGTTGCCTACCTCAGGGCTACATCAACTCTCCAGCTCTGTGTCATAATTTAGTCCGCAGGGAACTTTATAGTCTTTTGTCACACTGGTCTATTACACTGATGACATTATGCTGATTGGAACTAGTAAGGAAGAAGTGTCAATGACTCTGGACTTATCTGTAAAATATTTGCACACTAGAGGGTGGGAAATTAATCCCACAAAAATTCAGACACCTTCCAACTCAGTGAAATTTCTAGGGGTCCAGTGGTGTGGGGCATGCTGAGACATTCCTTCTAAAGTGAAGGATAAGTTATTGCATTTGGCTCCGTCCACAGCTAAAAAAGAGGCACACCACTTAGTGGGCCTCTTTGGATTTTGGAGGCAGCATATTCCTCACTTGTGTGTGCTACTCTGTCCTTTTTATCAAGTGGCTTGAAAAGGTGCTAATTTTCAGTGGGGCCCAGAACAATAGAAGGCTCTGCAATGAATTCAGGCTGCCATGCCATCTGCTCTGCCACTTGGGCCATATGATCCAGCTGATCCAATGGTGCTTAAAGTGTCAGTGGGGACAAAGATTGCTGTTTGGAGTCTTTGGCAGGCCCCTACTGATGAATCACAATGTAGACCCTTAGGATTTTGGAGCAAAGACCCACCATCCTCTGCAGATAACTACTCTCCTTCAGAGAAACAGCTTTTGGCTTGTTAATGGACCTTAGTAAAGACTGAATGCTTAACCATGGGACACCATGTCACCATGAGGCCTGAGCTACACATCATGAAATGGATGTCGTCTGACCCACAGAGTCATAAAGTTGGATGTGCACAGCAGCACTCCATCATTACAATGGAAGTGATATATATGAGATTGGGCCTGAGTAGGACCTGAAGGCACAAGTAAATTGCTTGAGGAAGTGGCCCAAATGCCCATCGTCTCCACTCCTGTCACATTAGCTTCCATCTCCCAGTCTGCACCTATGGCCTCATGGGGAGTTCTTTATGAATAATTTACTAAAGAAGAGAACATTTGTGCCTGGTTTACAGGTAGTTCTGCATGATATGCAGGCACCACTCAAAAGTGGACAGCAACAGCACTACAGCCTCTTTCTGGGACCTCCCTGAAGGAGAGTGGTGAAGGGAAATCCTCCCAATGGGAAGAACTTCCAGCAGTGCACCTGGTTGTTCATTTTGCTTGGAAGGAGAAATGGCCAGATATGCAACTGTATACTGATTCATGGGCTGTGGCCAATGGTTTTTGCTGGATGGTCAGGGACTTGGAAGGAACATGATTGGAAAATTGGGCATAAGGATTTATGGGGAAGAGGTATGTGGATAGACCTCTCAGAATGAGACAAAGAAGTGAAGGTATTTGTGTTTCATGTGAATGCTTATCAAAGGGTGACCTTATCAGAGGAGGATTTTAAAAACCAAGTGGATAGGATGACATGTTCTGTGGAAACCACTCATCCTCTTTCCCCAGCTATTCCCGTCATTGCTCAATGACCTCATGAGCAAAGTGGCCATGGTGGCAGGGATGGAGATTATTCATGGGCTCAGCAAGACAGACTTCCACTCATCAAAGCTGACTTGGCTACAGCCACTGCTGAGTGTCCAATCTGCCAGCAGCAGAGACCAACACCGAGTCTCCAATATGACACCATCCCTCGAGGTGATCAGCCAGAAATCTGCTGGCAAGCTGATTACATTGGACTGCTTCCACCATGGAAACGGCAGTGTTTTGTTCTTACTGGAATAGACACTTACCTTGGATATGGATTTGCCTTCTCTGCACAAAATGCTTCTGCCAAAACTACCATCCATGGACTTACAGAATGTCTTTTCCACCATCATAGTATCCCATACAGCATTGCCTCAGATCAAGGGACTCACTTCATCACAAATGAAGTGCAGAAATGGGCCTGTGCTTCTGGAATTCACTGGTCTTACCATGTTCCCCATCATTTTGAGGCAGCTGGCTTGATATAATGATGGAATGGGACTTCTAAAGACGTAATTACGATGCCAGCTAGGTGGCAATACCTTGCAGGGTTGGGGTAATACCCTCCAGGAGGCTGTATATGCTCTAAACCAATGTCAAATATACGGTGCTATTTATCCTGTAGCCAGGATTCATGGGTCCAGGAATTAAGGGATGGAAATGGCAGTGGCACCACTCACTATTACCCCTAGTGACCCACTCACAGGATTTTTGCTTCCTATCCCCATGACCTTATGCTCTGTGGGTTTACAGGTCTTAGTCCCAAATTGAGGAATGCTCCCACCTGGAGACACATCACTGAAGCTAAGAATGCCACCTCACCACTTTGGCCTCCTTATGCCTCTGGATCAACAGGCAAAGAAGGGAGTTACTATGTTGGCTAGTGCTGTTGATCCTGATTACCAAGAGAAAATCAGATTTATAGTACATAATGGAGGTAAAGAAGAGTATGTTTGGAATGTAGGCGATCCCTTAGGGAGTCCCTTTTTCTACCATGCCCTGTGATTAAAGTCAATAGAAAACTACAGTAACCCAATTCCAACATGACTACTACTGGCCCAGACCTTTCGGGAATGAAGTTTTGGGTCACCCCACCAGGCAAAGAACCATGACCAGCTGAGGTGCTTGCTGAGGGCAAAGGGAATATGGAATAGGAGGCAGAAGAAGGTAGTTCTAAATACCAGTTATGGCCACATGACCAGTTGCAGAGATGAGGACTGTAGTTGTTATGAGTATTTCTGCTTTGTATGTGTGCATCAAATATTTTTGTTTTCTTCACTCATAAAATATAAGATGTAAACAGGGCTAGTGCATTTTTGTTATATGCGTGTTTGTTGTATCATGTTAGGTGCAAGTATGACTTTATAATTGTCTTTATTCAGAGACTGTTTATTAGGGAGATGCGTACAGGTGCCAAGTTGACAAGGGGTGGACTGTGATGTTTAAGATTGTGTGTCAACTTGGCTGGGCTATGATTTTCATTGGTTTGTCAATCATATGATGTTGTGATCACCTCTATGATGAGATTTGATAAAAATACAATCACCTTTATGATAGGATCTGTTGTGAGTAACCAAACAGGTGAAAGGGAGTTTCCTCTGGTGTGTGGCCTGCATCGAATATAAGCGGACGTTCTGGCACCACTCGGGGGCTTTTGCTTGTTCTGGATCCTGTAGCTGGCTCCTCTTGGTCTGACCTCCAGTTCTTGGGACTTGAGCTAGTAGCTTACCTGTGGTCTTGCCTGCCAGTCTTGAGATTTGTCAATCTTAGCAGCCTGTGAACCAGAGCCCTGCTCTCCAACCTACCAATCTTAGCTTCACAGCCCCTGCAGCTACATGAATCAAGACAAGCCTTGTGGTCTTGCCTGCTGGTCTTGGGATTCACTGATCTTCACAATCTGTGAGCAAGAGCCCTGCTCTCCCACCTGCTGATCTTGGGTTGGCCAGCCCCTGTGGCTACGTGAAATCAGGAGAAGCCTCTATCTTGATCCATGGATTTGGGCCGTTTCAGCCTCTACAATACAGTGAGCCATTTCCTTGACATAAATCTCTATATATATATTTATACACTTTACTGGTTCTGCTTCTCTAGAGAACCCAGCCTAAGACAGTACCCAGGTAAGATTTAGTAGGAAAAGTGAAATGCCAACAATAAAGCATTGCAGATATTTCAGTTGAACATCTAAGGACTGGCAAAATAATATTAAATATCCCAAAAGTACACTTGCCATGTGTCCTCCCCAGTTGTACTTAAAGTCTATAATGAGAGCAGGAAGGTGAAGCAAGTAGAAATATCTTCTTTTCACACTCCTGTTCCTCTTCCCAAACACATTCGACTTGGGTTTGAGTCTAGCTGAGAGCCAGAGCTCTTGGTCCAACCTGAGAGACGGTGATGATTCTCTGGAGAGAGGCCAGATTTGTTTCATAACAATAGCATTGTGACAACAGTTACCATTACTGTATGCACTATTTGTCATTTTCCAAAAACTTTCTATATCTGATTTTATTATGATGGCTTTCCTCCGAAGTATTTCTATCCCCACCTAACATGGGAGGAAACAGAAAGTCAGAGAGAATACATACCTTGTCCAGACTCACACAGCTAATGAGTACTTAGCCAAGTCTTCACTATAGGCCTTCCAATTCTCAGTCTCAGGCTCTGTCCACCACTAAGACCTGACCAGGCATAGAATGACCCTAACCAGAGAGCCCTGACTCAGCCCAGAAAGCCACCCCACCCTATTGCTTACCTTCATGGCTCCCTCAGACCAGCTTTATCAAAATCATATGGAGTGTTGTATAAAAATTACAGATTACTAGTGCCTCTACAGAGAATTGGACTTGGTTCTGTGGGTGAGGCCTGGGAATCTGCATTTTGGGGTGCATGAGCTGAATTCAATAACCAGTCTGTTGGGAACCTTGGTTCTAAATGCAAGCTCTTTGGAAGTAGGGCATTTTCTCTTTGTCTGCCTAGTACTTGGCATATGGTAGGTGTTTAATAAATGTTTGTTGAATGAAAATTTATCAGACCAAAACCAAAACCCTCAACAGAGCTATCTACTTGTTAGTACTTGAAGTACTGATAATCTCAGCCAGGGGTCAGCAGACTTGAGCCCAGAGCCAAATCCAGCCCACCTGTTTGTCATAGTATGGCAGCAGAGTTGAGTGGTTGTGACAGAGACCATATGGCCACAAAGCAGAAAACGTGTGCTATCTGGCTCTTTACAGAAAGAATTTGCCAACCTCTGATCTAGGCAAATGGGTTCTAAAGTCAGCTGACCATTAGAATTACCTGGGGAATTTCCAGGAAAAGCCACCAGGGTAAATCCAAGAGCCACCAACTAGGGCTGCTCTGAGAGCCCAGGATAACATTCATCCCATGTGAAGTTTCCGTGTCTTCACAGGTACTGTTTCTGCTTTTTCCCGGACTCTCAGACCCTGAAGGCAGATCAGAACCTGAATATGTGATATCAGGAGTATATATGCACAAGGCCCAGGCTCCTTCCTATATTAAGAATTACACATTATGGTGTCTTGAAGAAATAATTACTGTGAGTCAGAATCGACTTGACGGCAATGTGTTTGGTTTTGGTTTTTGGTTACAGACATTCACTAGGCTTTCCCAGAGCAAAAACACACAACAAAGACACCTAACATTTGTGTGAAAACTGATTAGGTAAGGAAGACAGCCACCACCTATCTGTCAGTTTGTTGTATTGTGGTGGCTTGCATGTTGCTGTGATGTTGGAAGCTATGCCACCAGTATTTCAAATATCAGCAGGGTCACCCATGATAGACAGATTTCAGCTTAGCTTCCAGACTAAGACAGACTACCAAGAAAGGTCTGGCGATCTACTTCTAAAAATCAGCCAGTGAAAACCCTATGGATCACAACAGAATATTTGCAATATAGTGCTGGTAGCTGAGGCCCCTAGGTCTCACCATGGCTGCAACAATGGATTTAAGAATGCCAACAATTGTGAAGACAGCACAGGACCAGCAAGGTTTTGTTCTGTCATATGTAAGTAAGGTCAGCGTGAGTTGTAGCCAGTTCAACTGCAACTAACAATAACAACAAGGAGGGTAGGGGAAACCAATTAACCAAGTAATTACAAAGTTGTCCTAAAGCTCTCACCTCATCAATTTGGCCAAAACATTTGCTTTGTGAAGGTTAAGAACCAAGCTCTGCAACATACGAGCCCAGACTCAGGTTCGGCTCTGGAATGGACTCTAAGTTCCTTTAAGCTTTGGTTTCTCCATCCATAAAATAGGAATATTAAAAAAGTACTTATTCCACAGGGTTTCTCTTTTATGAGATTTTAACAAGATAATGCACGTAATGTGCTTTGTAATGCAACAGAAACTGAGTAAATGTCAGCTTTTCTCACAAAAAAAAACCCCAAACCTGTTGCTGCCGAGTTGATTCCAACTCATAGCAACCCTACGGGACAGAGTAGAACTGTCCCATAGGGTTTCCAAGGAGCAGCTGGTGGATTCAAAGTGTCAACCTTTTGGTTAGCAGTCAAGCTCTTAACCACTGTGCCACCAGGGATCCTTTCTCACAAGAACACAGCTATTTTAAAAAAAAGAACATAGCTATTAAAAAAAAAAAAAGAACATTCTTTGACTAAAATGAATTAAGATTAGGATCTGTGTCCCCAAAATACTTGCTACTTTATTTGAGGAAGAACATTATTACATGCTATTTTTCAGTTAGGTTTTTGGGAACCAATTAGCTTACATAGAAAATTCAGCCATCAAAGGAAACGCAGGAAGTTAAAGAATCCGCATTCTAAAAATAGAAAGGGTTTCAGCCAACATTAACCTATAATTAGTTTTATATTATTCCACTTAGGTCTTTTCCTCCAACTCAAGTTCAAACAAAAAGAACAAAGTGTGCAGCGCTGGGACTCATCAGCTTCGTGGCATCGGTTCTGCAGGGAAACATTTGACTGATGGGCCATCCATATAAATAATTGCCTGGATCACCCAGGTGAGTGTGGGATAGAAAGGAGAGACGAGCTCTGAAGCATTCCTTTAGTAGGTAAGTTTTTTTTTTTTTTTCTCCTATTAACAAAGTTGAAGAACATCAGGACCCAGAAATTGCCTAGGGCTTCAAGACTCTTCTTTCTCGCCCCTACTAAGAATATGAAAGGGTCCTCCGCTCCCAGAGGGTAAATGTCACCTCCACTTCACCAAAGCCATGTCCCCAGGCAGTACTCCTGGTCATCCTGCATCAGAGCCATGCCTCGGCCAGGGCTTGGGCAGCCCTGTCGATCACAGGCCTGCATGGACATTGATACAAACAACATAAATTGAGAAAATGAAGTTATTTGTTCTTGCCAAAAATCTGACTTATGAAGGATGTTTATAGATTTGAGGCTGATAAAGGACAGTGGTGACAAACCAAAAGCACCCAGATTGATAATCCACATTGATTTAATTCACTCAGAGTATTTTGTTTGCCTCTTTTTGCGCATGTAGACTCATGCTTGATTTCTAAGTGGTCTGGTATTTACGATAAAAGACATACAAACACTCGGTGATTTGAGGAAGAACTCTTTCAAGTTATTCTACTTATTCTGGGATGAGATACTTAATGGAAAGTACTGGCATAGAGGGTGAATAATCAAACAGCATATCTACATCTGGCTGTCAGCCAAAAATTTTCTGTACCCACTGGCATGTGTATATAATCTATTCAACTGTAAATTCCTTGACTTCAGTTTCCTCTTTTCTTCCTCTTAGCATCTAGGACAATGGTCTGCATGAAATTATAAGTCAATAAATGCTGTTAGTTGTCCAGTGTTTAGACCTATGTTTTTAAGGACCACATCTACCCAAATAAAATAGGATCACACTGATTTGACTACACCTCCTCCTGATACACACATACTTTTTAACAGAACGTTTGCTGTGTAAGTAGATTCTTCCTCTTTGGCTGCACATGGGAAGAGCACTGTGCTGAGCAGCTGAACAGCTCTGACTGGCCTGGAGCTCACCATTTCTCCCACTCTCCACCATTTGCGTTTGCACAAGACTCTCCTAGAACATCACGTTAGTGTGCACACTGAGCAAACTCTTCTACCTGTGTTCAACTCATAAAGGATCTACCATTTGTCTTGCTTTGTTTTTACTATATTTTACATTAGCTTCTGATGCTTTAATTAGTAATTACATTGTGAGGGGAAATTATGTGGAGAAAACAAATTACGTGAAGAAACACAGATGCATATAACACATGTGAAATATGTCAAACAAGTATCAGCTGAAATTTACAAGAAGGAAAAATTCAAAACTGTGTGAAGATACTTTTACAGAAAATGAGAACACTCATAGATTGTGCAACCTATTGTTATTTTAAGTTAAAATATTATTTCTGTTTTTAGGATTTTTTTTTTTTTCTCCTCTAAATGTTCTTGTGGCTTTGCCACAGGATCCCCAAGTTCTTGTTTACCAAAATCTTTTCTCAGAGATGAGGGAGACAAATGATAGAGGGAAAGAGTGTGAGGTGCACAGCCAGAAGCGTCCTCACCAGCCTGGCTCTTCTCAGGGCCTTTGAGCTGCAGTGAGAAAGGCACTGCTCTGCAAAGCTTGCTCTTGAAGCCATGATATTATTCAATGGTATTACTGAGTCCTTACACCAGACATTATGCTAAGCGCATTACAAGTATTATCTCTAAATCCCATTGCAACAACAATTAAATCACTATTATCACCCACACTTTATAAATTAGCAAACTAAAGTTTCGCCAAAGGCACACAACTACTACCTCACAGATAGGAATCCAGGCCTGCCTGGCTCCAAAACACCTGCTTCCCATTCTGTATCACACAAGGAGGCCATAGGATCTGGAAATATGGAATATGTGCATGCATGCATCCATATACACATACTTAGACATATGCTCACACACGTGTACACACACCACAGGCTGAAGATGTCCTCAATGACATTATATATATTCATCTATGTTACTAGACTTTATGCCTCTAAAGTCCTATAACTCTTTTGCAGTTGACACTGCCCTGCAGCTAATAAACTCATGGTAAAGTAAGAGCACTGGGTTTGATTTATATATATATATTTTTGATGGAAATATACAGAATAAAACATGCATCCATTCAACAATTTCTACATGCACATTTCAATGACATTGGTTACATACTTGACATTGTGTCACCATTCTCACTTTCTCTACCCGTATTGTTTTACCACCATTAACTTAGACTTTCTGCCCCTTAAAGGTCACATTTGTGCTTTAGAGTTACTTGTCAATTTGATCTCATATATATATAATTCTTTAAAAGAACATAGTGCTCAAGGAAATCCTTTATTAATTGAGCTAATCCGTTGTTCACTTTAAAGGTGACTTCAAGGGGGTAGTTTTGGTTCAAAGTTTAAAGATTATTTCTGGGCAATAGATTCAGGGGTTTCCCCAGTCTCAATGGATCCAGTAAGTATGGTTTCCATATGAATACGAGTTCTGTTCCACATTTTTCCTCCTTTTGATCAGGATCCATGTATTGGGCCCTTGATCAAAATGTTCTGTAATTGTAGCTAGGAACAATCCATTTATTCTGGTCTCATGGCAAAGGAGGTAGCAGTTCATGGAGGCAGTTAGACCTGCATTCCATTTCCTTTTCCAATTCCTCAGTCTCCTTATTCTGCTGTTCCAGGTGAATAGAGACCAATTGTTGTATCTTCAGTGGCTGCTCTTGCAAGCTTTTAAGATCCCAGGCACTACTCAGCAAACTAGAAGGTAAAACAGAAACTCTAAAGACATCATTAGGTCAGTTTACTGGGTAGAACCACAAAACCATGACCTTAAACCTCTGAACCAGGAAAACTAATCCTATGTGGTGTTTAGTTATACCTAAGTAGTATCAACAACTGCTGTAGTTGTAAAATCATATATAACACTATATTTGCCATTTCACTCTTTTTTTCTCATGTACAGTTTAGCAACCTCACACGTCTTGTCAGTTGACATAGTGTGGGGGCTTGTGAGTTGCTGTGATGCTGAAAGCTATGCCACCGGTATTCAAATACCAGCAGGGTCACCCATGGCCGACAGGTTTCAGCAGAGCTTCCAGGCTAAGACAGACTAGGAAGAAGGACCTGGTGGTCTACTTCTGAAAAGAATTAGCCAGTGAAAACCTTATAAATAGCAGTAGAACATTGTTTGATATAGTGCTGGAAGATGAACCCCCCCAGGTTGGAAGGCACTCAAAATACCACTGGAGAAGAGCTGCTTCCTCAAAGTAGAGTCAACCTTAATGATGTGGATGAAGTCAAGCTTTTGGGACCTTCATTTGATTATGTGGCAAGACTCAAAATGAGAAGAAACAGCCGCAAACATTTATTAATAATCAGAACATGCAATATACAAAGTATGAATCTAGGAAAGTTGGAAGTCATCAAAAATGAAATGGAATGCATAAACATCGATATCCTAGGCATTAGTGAGCTGAAATGGACTGCTATTGGCCATTTTGAATTGGACAATCATATGGTCTACCATTCCAGGACTGACAACTTGAAGAAGAATGACGTTGCATTCATCATCAAAGAGAGCATTTCAAGATCTATCCTGAAGTACAAAGCTTTCAATTATAGGATAATATCCACATGCCTACAAGGAACACAAGTTAATAAGGCTATTATTGAAAATTTATGCACCAACGATTAAGGCCAAAGATGAAGGAACTGAAGATTTTTACCAACTTCTGCAGTCTGAAATTGACTGGACAAGCAATCAGGATGCATTGATAATTACTGGTAATTGGAATGCAAAAGCTAGAAACAAAGAAAAAGGATCAGTAGTTGGAAAATATGGCCATGGTGGAGATGGCATGATAGAAAATTTGCAAGACCTATGACTTCTTCATTGCAGATACCTTTTTTCACAAACATAAAGAGCGACTATACACAAAGACCTCGCCAGATGGAATACACAGGAATCAAATTGACTATATCTGTGGAGAGACAATGGAAAAGCTCAATATCATCAGTCAGAACAAGGCCAGGGGCCAACTGTGGAACAGACCATCAATTGCTTGTATGCAAGTTCAAGTTGAAACTGAAGAAAATTAGAACAAGTCCACAAGAGCCAAAGTGTGACCTTGAGTATATCCCACCTGAATTTAGAAACCATCTCAAGAACAGATCTGATTCATTGAACACTGATGACCAAAGACCAGATGAATTGTGGAATGACATCAAGGATTTCACACATGAACAAAGCAAGAGGTCATTAAAAAGACAGGAAAGAAAGAAAAGACCAAAATGGATGTCAGAAGAGACTCTGAAACTTGCTTATGAAAGTCCAGTAGCTAAAGCAAAAGGAAGAAATGATGAAATAAAAGAGCTGAACAGAAGATTTCAAAGGGCAGCTCCAGAAGACAAAGTAAAATATAATGATATGCTTAAAGACCTGGAGATGGAAAACCAAAAGGGAAGAAGATGCTTGGAATTTCTCAAGCTGAAAGAACTGAAGGAAATATTCAAGCCTTGAGTTGCAATATTGAATGATACTATGGGGAAAATATTAAACGATGCAGGAAGCATCAAAAGAAGATGGGACTAATACACAGTTACTGTACCAAAAAGAATTGGTTGACATTCAACCATTTCAGGAAGCAGCATATGAGCAGGAACTGAAGGAAGAAGCCCAAGCTGCACTGAAGGCATTGGTGAAAAACAAGGCTCCAGAAATTGACGGAATATCAATTGAGATGTTTCAACAAATGGATGCAGCACAGGAAGTGCTCACTCATCTATGTCGTGAAATTTGGAAGATAGCTACCTGGCCAAGTGACTGGAAGAGATCCATATTTATGCCTATTCCTAAGAAAAGTGAGCTAACCGAATGTGGAAATTATTGAACAATATCATTAATACCACACACAAGCAAAATTTTGCTGATGATCATTCAAAAGCAGCTGGGGCAATATATCGACAAGGAACTGTCAGAAATTCAAGCAGCATTCAGAAGAGGACCTGGAACCAGGGATATCGTTGCTGTTGTCAGATGGATCCTGTCTGAAAGCAGAGAATACCAGAAACACAGTTTACCTGTGTTTTATTGACTATGCAGAGGCATTTGACTGTGTGGATCATAATAAATTATGGATAACATTTTGAAGAATGGGAATTCCAGAACACTTAACTGTGCTCATGAGAAACCTGTACACAGATCAAGAGGCAGTCAACCAAACGGAACAAGGGATACTGTGTGGTTTAAAGTCAGGAAAAGTGTGCGTCAGAGTTGTATCCTTTCACCATACTTATTCAATCTGTATGCTGAGCAAATAGTCTGAGAAGCTGGACTATATGAAGAAGAAGGGGCATCAGGATTGGAGGAAGGAAGACTCATTAACAACCTACGTTACGCAGATGACACAACCTGGCTTGCTGAAAGTGAAGAGGACTTGAAGCACTTACCGGTAAAGATCAAAGACTACAGCCTTAACTATGGATTACACCTCAACATAAAGACAACAAAAATCCTTAAACTGGACCAATAAGCAACATCATCAAACAGAAAAGTTTGAAGTTGTCAAGGATTTCATTTTACTTGGATCTACAATCAACACCCATGGAAGCAGCAGTCAAGAAATCTAAACTTGCATTGCATTGGGCAAATCTGCTGCAAAAGACCTCTCTAAAGTGTTGAAAAGCAAAGATGTCGCTTTAAGGACTAAGGTACACCTGACCCAAGTCATGGTGTTTTCAATCGCCTCATATGCATGTGAAAGACGGACCATGAATAAAGAAGCCTGAAGAATTGAAGCCTTTTAACTGTGGTGTTGGTGAAGAATATTGAATATATCATGGACTGCCAAAAGAAAGAACAAATCTATCCTGGAAGAAGTACTAGAATGCTCCTTAGAAGTAAGGATAGCAAGACTATGTCTCATATAGTTTGGACATGTTATCAGGAGGGATCAGTCCCTGGAGAAGGACATAATGCTTGGTAAAGTAGAGGGTCATCGAAAAAGAGGAAGACCCTCAATGAGATGGATTGACATAGTGGCTGCGACAATGGGCTTAAGCATAACAATGATTATGAGGATGGAACAGGACAGGGCAGTGTTTCGTTCTGTTGTGCATAGGGTCTCTATGAGTCGGAACTGACTAGATGGCACATAACAACAACAGCTTAGCAATAACAACTACATTGATGAAGTTGTGTAACAATTACCCTTACCAAAAAAAAACCCAAAAAAACAAACCCATTGCTGTCAAGGCAATTCCAACTCATAGGGACCCTATATCTTTAGCTGATGCCAATTTGCCCATCGCCATAAGCAAAAATTTACTACTTACCAGAGAAAGATTTCCCCTCTCCCTCCTCCTTCCATCACTGGTAACCACTAGTAACCACTGGTCTCTGTATAATTACCTATTTTTGTCATTTCATATAAGTGATCCCACACAATATTTGTCCTTTTGTGACTGACTTATTTCACTCAACCTAATGTCTTTGAACCAAAAAAAGAGGAAGACCTTCAATGAGACAGATTGACACAGTGGCTGCAACAACGGGCTGAAGCATAGCAACAGTTGTGAGGATGGCACAGGACTGGGTAGGGTTTCATTCTGCTGTACATAAGGTCGCTATGAGTCAGAACCAACTTGACGGCACCTAACAACAACATCTTTGAGGTTCACCCATGTTCTAGCATGTATCAGGACTTAATGTTTCCTAAAGGCTGATTAGTATTCCATTGTATGAATTACCACATCTTATTTATCCATTCACCTGTTGATGGGCAGTTGCGTTGTTTCTAACTTTTTGCTATTGTGAATAGTGCTGCAATGAACATCGGTGTACATATGTCTCTTTGTGTCACTACTTTTAGGAACATAGGGTATGTACCTAGGAGTGAAATTTCTGGGTCATATTGTAGTTCGGTTTCTACTTTTTTTTAGGGAATCACCAGAATGTTTTCCACAACAGTTGTACCATTTTACGTTCCCACTAGCAGTGCAGTGGATAAGGATTTCCATCTCCCCACATCCTCCCCAGCGTTTATTATTTTCTATTTTTTTGATCATTGCCATTTTAGTAAGATTAGGTTATATCTCACTGTAGTTTTGATTTGCATCTCTCTAATGGCTAATGGGAGCCCTGGTGGTGCAGTGGTTATAACTTTCGGCTGCTAAGCAAAAGGTCGGCGGTTCGAACCCACTGGCTGCTCTGTGGGAGAAAGATGTGGCAGTCTGTTTCTGTAAAGATTTACAGCTTTGGAAACCCTATGGGATAGTTCTACTCTGTCCTATAGGATCTCTATGAGTCAGAATCTACTGGAAGGCTAATGACAATGAGCATCTTTCATATGTTTGTTAACCACTTAAATATCCTCTTTGGCAAAGTATCTGTTCGTGTCCTTTGCCCATGTTTTGACTGGGTTACTGCATTTTTAATTAAATAATGCATACCTCCTATGTTTGTTTGCCAGCCAAGGCTTCCCCCATCGAGGTATTTTTGTTAACTGCTGCTATGACAATTTTTTTACAAGTTTCTGTAAAAACAATTAGCATATAGTGCTTACAAAAATACCTCATGGAGGGAGGGCATGGTTGGCAAACAAATGTGGAAGGTGTGAGTTATTTGCATAAAATACAGCATTTGTCTTTTTTGTTGTTAAATTGTTGAAGTTTTATATATATTGTGAATATTTGATCCTTATCAGATTTATCATTCCCGAAGATTTTTTCCCAGTCTATAGGTTGTCTTTTTACTATTTTAATAAAATTTTTTGATGAACATAAGTATTTAACTTTTATGAGTTCCCAGTTATCTATTTTCTCTTCTGCTGCTTTTGCATTTGTTGTTGTACTTGATAATCTATCATTTAAAAAAATTAGCTTCCATGGTTTTGCCCCTATGTTTTCTTCCAAGAACTTAATGGTTTTAGCTTTAACATTTATTTAGGTCCTTGACCCATTTTGAATTAGTTTTTGTGTATGCTACAAGGCATGGATCCTGTTTCATTTTTTGATATGTGTAAATCAATTTTGCCAGCACCATTAGCTAAAGAGACAAGTCTTCTTTCCCCCACTGAGTGGACTTAGCACCCTTGTTGAAGATTAGTTGTCCATGGATGTATGGATTTATTTCTGGGCTCTCAATTCTATTCCATTGGTCTATGTGCCTATCAATGAACCAGTTCTAGGCTGTTTTAATTATGGTAGCTATATAGTATGTTTTGAGATCAGGAAGTGTTTAGCCTCCTACTTTGTTCTTCTTCAAAATTGCTTTGGCTATTCGGAGCCTCTTCCCTTTCCAAGGTTAAAGATTAATTTTTTCAGTTCTTTAAAGAATGCTGTTGGAATTGGGATTGGGGTTGCTGTAAATTTGCAGATCGCTTTGAGTAACACTGGCATTTTCACAAAGTTAAGTCTTCCAGGCATGAGCAGGGAATTTCTTTACATTTATTTAGGGCTATTTTAGTTTCTTGTAGCAATGTTTTATAATTTTCATTGTATAAGCCCTTTACATCCCTGGTTAGGCTTATTCCTAAGTATTTAATATTTTAGGCGCGATTGTAAATGATATTGTTTTCTTGATTTCTATTTCAGATTTTTTCTTGTTGGTGCTGTTAACCAAAAGATCAGCAGTTTGAACCCACCAGCTGCTCAGTGGGAGAAAGAAGAGGCAGTCTGCTTCTGGAAAAAATTACAGTCTTGGAAATCCTATGGGGCAGTTCTACTCTGTCCTATGGGCTGCCATGAGTCAACTCGACCTCAACGTGTCAGGTGCATCACCAATCCAAGGCGGGGTGCAGACACAACACAGATCTGGAACAGGCATGGCCACAGTCCTGATGCTTTCAACACTGGGGCCTGCATGTGTGCCTGTGGGGTCGGGTTTGGGTGGGCATCTCCGTGGCATGGGGCAGGCAGTGTGCCTGTGCATTGGGCCAGGGTAGGTGTGTTTACAGCATTGGGTTATGGTGGGACATGCCTCGGAGTGGTCTGAGCTGGGCACAACCCTCCGGGGATTTCACTTTGTTGTGCTTTTTCAGGGTAGGAGAGTACAAACTCACGATGTTGCACTTTCTCTGCACCCTTGCCCAATGGCACTAGGTCCAGCCCTCAAGCTCCCTGTCTGGGATTTCCTACAGTTCAGTCCACACTCCCCTGGGGTTTCCCGGGCTCAACTCTATGCTACGCCTGAGCGCCATTCTCTTCCAGGTCTGCCCAGTCCCAGCATGTACCCCACTCACCGTGCCACTCTGTTCCAGGACTATCTGCTCAATCTCTCTGTCTTTGTCTGTGTTGTCCAAGTTGCTCCCTCTTTGTGTTTTCTGCTCTGCTGTGCCCTCCACCTCTGTCCCAAGATGGCCATGTTGAGCTGGGCTGGCAAGGTGGGTGGAGATGGTCTGCTAATCTCTGTTTCCCAATGTGTGTATTCTATCTTCCTCTTGATTCAGCATTCCCTTTGGCTCTCCAACCTTTCCGTTGCAGTCCGGGGTTCCAAGGGGTTCCAAGATCTTTGGCTGCATAAAGTCTTAATTGTTTTCTTCCAAACTTGCTGCTGAGGGATGTGAGGGTAGGATCATCTATGATACCATCTTGCCCCTCTTCCTGGGTTTGATTTTTCTAATGAATTCCTCTCAAGTTAGGTACCCCCATTCTTTCCTTGGATGATTGATAATGTAAACCTAAATGCAGTATTACACGTTTGACCTGGTAATTGTCACTCTGATGGCTTCAGATCAGTGCCTACCCATTACAGCCATTTAAATCCTGATTTCCCCCTGTGTGTTACCTAATCTCCACTCTTACTTTCAGGCTCATCTCAAATGCCTCCTTCTCTGTCCTACTCCAACTGAATTCAGTTGCTTTTTACCTTGAATAGCCACAGAAAATTGATTGAATCTATATTATAGCTGTTTCCTCACCCACGTTAGTTACTTCTGAACCAGTCACTTCCCTACCCAATGGTCAACTCTTTAAGGATCGGCAGTGTGTCTTGTCTGCCTTAATAGCCTCTCAGCACTCACCACAGGTATGTTTGGTATATTTTATTAGATCTGTTCATCATCAGTCCCTCCCAACTATATGTCTTTCACATAATTGGAAAGCCTGTTGCTTAAATCATAGATGCAGATGCTAACAAAGAAGGAGCCAGGGACTGAGCCCAGTGCAGCAGTGGAGCACAGCCTCCATTGGACAGTAATCCAGTCATCACTCCACAGTGGCTCATTCAACTCACTGGAACTCTACCTAGTCACCCACCTACTGGCACATATTTCTCTATCTTGTCACCAAAGGTATAATAATAATAGTGTTGTTGCTGTTGATTGCTATTGAGTTAGTTCCGATTCATGGCTACCTTATGCACAACGGAATGAAATGTTGCCCAGTCCTGCACCATCTACATGATCATTGATATGTTTGAGTCCATTGTTGCAGCTATTGTATCAATCCATTTCATGGAGATTTCCCCTCTTTTTTGCTGACCCTCTATCAAACAGGATGTCCTTTTCTAGCAATTGGTCTTTCCTGATGACATGTCCAAAGTAAGTAAGGCAAAGTTTTGCCATCCTCTCTTCTAAGGAACATTTTGGTGGTATTTCTTCTAAGACAAATAATAACAGTAGCAACCAGTTGTTGAGCACTGTATCCCAGGAGCTAAGGGTGGGGGCTTTGCGCCATGGTACTCTCTGGTCAGTGATTATTCGTCTTCCAGTAATGAGCACTGAGTGCATCAGGAACTGCATTAGGAGCTGAGGATGCAGTGGTGATCTACACAGACACGGGCGCCTGATCCCAGCCATCTGATGAGCTCAGGGTTTTCTCTTTTCTTACACGTGAGTAACGGAGGCTCAGAGTACATGACCTGCCCAGGGCCACAAATCCTGGGTAGCGGAGCCCGGTTGGGTACACTTGCCCTGACACTGTCTGCTGCACTTGGCATGATGGTCCTAGGGAGTCTGACATTATTCGGTCTTGATGCCCACCTACTTCCACAAGAGAAGGTCAGCTGGATGCATCCACTGGGGCATACCTTTTCCTGTAGCCACAGCCTCCTACATACACCAGTAAATGTTTTATTTCATATTTGTGGACTCGTCTGTCTCCTCACCCACCCAAAGATTCCACAAGCCCTCAGGGTCTCTTGTTCACCTCTCTCTCCCTGGACCCCTCATGGCCTGAAGCAGAGCTAGTGTTTAGTGGAGCGTCTTATCTTCGCTGGTGCCTGTCCTACTACGATGACATTGCAACATAAACCAAATAGTAAAAACAATTGCTCCTACAACCTTTCAAAACTTTTTGAATGGGATTTTTCTAGAAAGATTTTTGGGCAGCTATATCACATTCTTCTAAACATGGAAAAACTTTTAAACAGAAAAAAGTTTTAATATCTACATGGTGATAAAGTGACTCTACAGTGATTACTGTGGAAGATTTTTTCCTGAATTTTTTTCATTTTCAATTTATTTACTTAGAACCTGTTGTTATTATTGTTGTTAGCTGCTATCGAGTTGGCTCTGACTCATGGCGACCACACGTAACACAGAACAAAACATTGCCCAGTCCTGTGCCATTGGTATGCTCAAGTCCATTGTTACAACTATTGTGTCAATACATCTCATTGAAGGTTTCCCTTGCTTTCACTGACTCTCCACTTTACCAAACATGATATCCTTCTTCAGTGGTCGGTCCTACCTGATGACACATCCAAAGTAATAGAGTTGAAGACTTGGACAATATCTTGTGATCCATAAGGTTTGCACTGGCTACTTTTGGAAGTAGATCACCAGGCCTTTCTTCCTAGTCTGTCTTAGTCTGGAAGCTTCATTGAAACCGGTCCACCATGGGTGACCCTTCTGATATTTGAAATACTGATGGTATAGCTTCCAGAATTATGAGAACATGCAAGCAACCACAGTATGACAAACTGACAGAGGGTGGTGGATTTAGAAGCTACTACATGAATAATTTGCCTAGATTCTATAGGACGTGATAAAGGTATAAAGGATATTTTGGAAATCCAGTAGAACTAGAAAATGTCTATATCATCGTAATCAGCCTACTTAATTATCACTATAAAATATTAGTGGTAAATATATCCAAGACACAGGAAATGGATGATAATACAATATAAATCCTGTCTGTGCCTTTTAAGACAACTACCGAGGTTACTTTGCTTGGCCAAAATTTTCACTGACTCTCTTGGAAGTTGCTATTACACTACTATCACACCACCACTCAGGCAAGTTTGAAGCCTCCTCTTCTGACCTCCCCTCACTTCACCCTCCACCCTACACAAGAATGCCTTGATGAGTCTCAATATGGAAGTGGAGGGAGACTTTAATTAATAGAGAGTAACATATCTAAGGAGAGGGATTCTCCACAATGCTAAAAGCCTAATCATTTAACGATGTTACTTTTCTATTGGTGCCTGAGAAGGCTGAGGCGGTGGTGCTGATTTCTGGTGCTGCATTCCAGCCCGGAACCTTAATGGAAATCAACGTGTCCCTGTCCTGTCCCCCAGGACACAGACTCAGCTCTGCTACTGAGCACACCCTCAGCAGTACTCTCAACTCCCTCAGTCACTAAGCAATTAAACCAACCCACAGCTCACACATAGACCTCTCAAAAGTCTCTCATTCGAAAAGGAGGGAGAATCTCACTCCTTTGTTGTGACATTTCATATTTACCTTATCTTTTTTACCTCTCCTCTCTTAGGAAAATGAAGGATGGAGAAAATCCTCTCCCTGCTGAAAGCCTCCTCCAAACCCATCAGTACTTTGGTTTAATATTTTTATAGCACTTCCATTAGTATCAATGGAATACCAACAAATGCCACCAAAATAATTCAAAGTCCCTGTCTTAGGCTGGGTTCTCTAGAGAAGCAAAACCAGTAAAGCATGTAAATATATACAGAATTATATCAAGGAAATGGCTCACTCAGTTGTAGAAGCTGGAACATCCCAAGTCCATGGGTCAGGATAGAGGCTTCTTCAGATTCATGTAACCCCAGTGGCTGGCGAACCCAAGATTGGCAGGTCAGAGAGCAGGGCTGTTGCTCACAGGCTGCAAAGAGCACCCAATCACAAGATCGGCAGGCAAGATCACAGGTAAGCTGCTAGTTCAAGTCCCAAGAACCAGAGGTCAGATGAACAGGAGCCAGCTGCAGGATCTAGAGGGAACAAAAGCCCACGAGCCTTCCCAGGATGTCCACTTATCTTTGATGCAGGCCACAAGCCCAAGGAAACTGCCTTTCAACTGATTGGCTACTCACAGCAGATCCCATCATGGAGCTGATCAGATAATATCAAATCTCATCATGGAAGTGATCACAACATCATATGACTGCCAAACCACTGAAAATCATGGCCCAGCCAAGTTGATACACAGCCTTAACCATCACAGTCCCATAGGCATATGTGGGCATGGCAGAGGTAACGCTAATTATTTGTTTACCGAACCCACTGTACTTTTCTCTTTGGCAGATAGGAAGACAACATTTCCCAGCCTCTGATGTGGGCCATGTGACTGTGCTCTGGCCAACAGAGGGAGGGCAAAAGTAAGACACCTGCTGCAGCTCTGCTTTCAGCTTCCCTTTGTGACCCTCCATGTGCCTGCTTGCCTCCAGCCTGCTGGCCAGGTGCGGAGGGGCCAGTGGAGGACTTTGAGGCCCAGACCACTGGATCTCAACTGAAGGTGATTTTGCCCCCAGGGGACATTTAACAATGTCAGGGGACATTTTTGGCTGCACAACTGGGCAGAGTGCTGCTGGCATCTAGTCAGTGGAGGCCAGGCATGCTGCTAAACATCCTAAACTCCACATGGAAGCCCCTGCCACAGAGTTTGTTTTGTTTGTTTTGCATGACTCATCACAGCCAATAAACAAGAGGCCGAGGTGGGAGATTGGCAAGGTGCCTTTATTTTGTTGTACAAGGAAAGGAATAGTAGGGGCTACTGCCTCCAAGACTGCTGGCAGGCAGCTTGGGGAGGCAGGCTTTTACAGAGAGTAGACAAGGAAATGTAAATTTGTTATGAATATTCAGGATCGACCTTTGAGCAGGCATCTAAAGCTTGGGGATGGCTATGCATTTTCTTTAGACAAGGATAAGAGGTCGATTTTCCTTCATTAGCATGTTAAGTCTCAACCCAGAGGCTGGGTGCTTATATGTACTTTGCACGAAATGAGCTAATAGGTCACTTATGGTGCTAAACCTGCTAAAACCAGCATGCATAAGAGCACCTCTAGGTGATGCCTGAGGAAAGGGCATCCCAGCTGAGGTGAAAGAAACAAATGCAAGGAGTCAGGCAAACGGTCTGGAGAGCCCATGTGCAGGGAGCAGGCCTGGGGAAAGCCCACCCTCTCAGACTTCAATACCTCTTACTTCCTACAACCTGTCTCTAACCTAAGCCATCCCAGACTTTCAACCTTTTGGCCTGACTTTCTAAATCTTTGACCATCCACTAGACCAAAGATCTCCACATCATTTTTATCTTAATTATTTATCAGACCAATATATTTATTCATTTTAAAGTACGCACATGTGCTATTATATTATTACACTCTGTGTGTAAAATTATACCTTAAAATTTAATTTTCAAAAGGATAAGATGGAAAACTCACAAAATGTGGAAAATGTAGCATCTTCTTTCCACCTCTCAGTCTATCTTCTTCCATACTCCTGGGGTGCACCACCAGGGTAAACGCAAGGCTAGTGCACGGTCACTGTGTCCCAGTGTCCAGTACATTGCCTGACACCTGGCATGTCTTCAACACTGAATGAATGGATGAATGAATCCACTTCATTACTTATGGTTACAATAGCATTGAATGCAAAAGAAATTAGTAGAGGACGTCTAATCTCTCCTCATGAAAGAAACTCCAGTAGCAATAAAATCTTAGAATCATTCATATATAAGTTACAATTTGCTTTATTCAGGAAAATGAAGAACCATAAGGGCCATCAATGAAGTCAGTGAGAAGCAGTATGACGATATGAGAAAGCTAACAAGTGGAACACCTGATTCAGTTTTCTTGAGTTTCTGGCACAAATTGAAAATGAAAATTACCTCCATGTGTTTCGATTCATTGTCTGTCACTAAAAAATAATACACTGCATCAGAAAAGAGAATGCTAAATGAAGGGGTAAAGGAGCTACTCTACTCCTTTCTTTGGTTGGGATGCAGAGCCTAGCTCTCTTTCCAGCATAGCACTGTGCTCCCTGCTCCAGGACAGTATCTCCCCAGGGCGCGTCAGGAAGGGGCCTGCATAGTTACGGGAGAGTGTAGCAGAGAGAAGAATCAAATGCATTACAGATTATGATTTGTTCAGGCTTTGTACCTAGTAACTCCTGGAAGCCACCTATTTTCTGGATAGAAGAGTGGATTTCTTGAAGTTGGGACAAAATAGAACAAAGATAAAGGTCAGCTGGACCTCTCAAACACTGGAAAGTTCTTTGCTGTCCACTAAGTACCACTATTCCCTGTATGGTCAGTTGCCACTGAGTCAATTCCAACTCATGGCCACCCTATATGTGTCAGAGTAGAATACTGTGCCATAGGGTTTTCAATGGCTGGTGTTTCTGAAATAGATCACCAGGCTTTCTTCCAAGGTGCCTCTTAGCAGACTCAAAACACCAACCTTTCAGTTAGCAGCCAAGCACGTTCACCGTTTTCCCATCCCAGGATTCCAGTCCCTGTATAATGTCTGAATTTCAAAGAGGGAAAAAAGTTCCCCAAATAAGAAGTTTTTCTACAAGTTCTGATGCATTTTGAGATGACAAGAACTTTAACACATGTGCCACAATGAATTCAGGTAGCCAACGTACAGAGCTCAAGCCTGATTCTGAGGCCCTGGAGCAAGAACCCTACTGTGTCTTCGCCTCGGTGCCATGAAGAGAGGTGCTGTAAGACAAGCAAGAAGGGACAGTCTTGGGAGGAAGCAAGTTGCATTTGTTTCATTCTTCTTGTATGGTGAGCAGGACTCTTTCTTAAGGTGAGAGACACACTTGTTTTCATATCCTGTGAGTTTGTTAAAGAAAGTCACGCTGAATGAGTGGTACCAGGCTGCATGGGATTCCAGGAGGAAAGAAGACACAGCCATTGCATTGGGACCAGTAGGGTTACCAGCAACAGCTCCTGGAGAGAGAGCAGCCTAAGCTCTGGCAGATGGTGTAGTGAAGTTAAACTGTATGAACTAAATATCACCCTAACACCAAGGACAGGGCTTCCTGGGAAATGCATAACCCAAGACTTGCTTTGAAATATCTCCAATAAGAAGTTTCACAATCTTCGAGGAAGCCAGGACCAGGGGATGCACATGGGAAAGTTGGCTGAGGCGGGCTCGGTGCCGGGAGCTCAAGGGATGGGCCAAACGGACAGCTGACTAAGTTGCTCAGCAGGTTTAAGCTCTCAGCAGGTTCCCAACCCATGGAACACCCTGAGAAATTTTCTCATGCTGTTGATAGGATGGGAACCTGGCACAGCTCTGATTTCCTAAACCCATTCTGTGCAATGACATTTATTGGGGTTCTTTTCTGATTACTTGTAATGCATACAAGTAACACACATTTAATAAGGTTAAAAAACGAAAAATACATATAGACAGGAACATAACAAAAATTCTAAAGTCCATTCTTCGATGTTTAGACCATTTTACTTTCTGTATAACTCTTTTATTTTTATTGAAAAGTAGGAGGAAAGGGGCTGAGGACCTACAACTTCTTAAGAGTTTTTAATGTAACCAAATCAAGAGGTCAGATTTGAATAAATGGACCTCAACCAAAGAACCGGGGGCCTGAAAGAAAGCAGGCAGAGGGGCTAATTAGAAATTGATGCCACTTAGATTTCCCTATTTCCTTATAGTTTGCATTTTCAGGATCGTCTTTAAGAGGAAGAAGTTTAAGTTGGTTGAATTGTTGCATGCCATCCAGTCGATTCTGACTCATAGAGAACCCTATAGGACAGAGTAGAACTGCCCCATGGGGTTTCCTAGACTGTAGTAAATCTTTATTTACAGAAGCAGATCACTAGGTCTTTTCTCCTCCTGAGCCCCTGGTGGGTTCCAACTGCTGAACTTTCCGGTAGCAACTGAGGGCTTTACCATCACACCACCAGGGCTCTTTGTCAGTTGAACAGTGATCCATGGCAGATATGGAGAGGAGTGAGCTTGAAGGGACAGAGAGGACAGCCCGTAGACAAGTGCAGTCTCGGGGCCATTTGGAGCTTCATGACTTTTCTCTTCCCAAAGTTCCTCAGTCTTCTTTATCAACTGATCAATTAAAACTGAAATCATCAAACGTCTCATTTAATCATTCCACAATAGTCAATGAGCACCTACTGTTCGCCTGGCACTGTGCTCAATGACTATTGTGGAATGATTAAATGGGCTAGGATGAGAGGTGAGGAATAAATAGCTGGTCCTCCCTAATGGATACACTCTTTGTGTGAGACGGAAGCCAAGGATGCAGCGGCTAATTTCCTGTAGGAAGGAAAGTAGACATACCCAAGTCCACACACAATACCTCTGACTGCCACCCAGAGGCCCCAGAATGTTTGCATTTACAAAACACCTTTATGCTTTCAAAAAAATGTATGAATAGTCTGTGAAATAAAAGTGAATGGATTTGGATTTGAATCCAGGATATTCATCCTTGGAGCTAGGCTAAGACAAGAAGAGATGCAAGATTTTGTGGTCATCTTAATACTGAATTTCCACTGAGACTGGCCAACCAGGTACAACTTTATTTATGGAGTAACAGTAAAATGGATGCAGAAGAGTAGACACAGAAAAATACATGATCTTTCCCACTGAGCTCATAACCAAAATCAATTTAAATCAAGAGCAGACAGCATACCACAGATCAAAGAGGTGATCCCTACCAACACAAAATGGAAATATTAACATTAAAGTTATTACAGTGAAACCTGTGAGAGCCGGAATGTGACGGGACTGCCTTGTTTTTCCAGGGTGCAGTCTTGCCACTTTTCTATCTCTCATTTTAGTAGGAAACAATTTAGTTTTTATTCTGACAGATTTCTGCCTTACACAGGTTCAGGCTTTCGCAGGTTTTACTGTAATAAACGTTAGGTAATTGTAAGTCACATTTTAGTGTCATCCTAAGCCTTTTGGAGGAAACAAAAATAGGTTTAACTTCTTTTAAAAACTTAATCAACTGTAGTTATTTCTGCCAAGATTTGCATAATAACAAAATCATACCAAATTTCTTGAATTAAGTATTCTAGAAATTTTCCAGAAGTTGTAGTCTAGGTTTCTAAGTTTCACATTGAAAACTAAACAGTTAAATTTTAAGTTAAAAATAAATTTCTACCATCATCACTATTATGACATGCTACTTTACGCTAATAGTTGCTTTAAAAACTTATTTTTAAACCGTACAGCTATCTCTAAAATACGGATTTTCACAATGCTCTTAAAGCTTTTATTTGTTCGTTTAACAAGAGACTGAATATATGATACAAATTGAAAATGCTCAGCTTTGAAATCTCCCAGTCTTTTTTATGGCTGATGCATGCTGGAAAAATAAAATTAGATGACTATTAAAAACGGATAGCAGATACAACGCTGAGCGTAGCGAGAACGCCGGGCCACAGGCGCAGAGTTGGTCTCTCTGCCGCCAGGGCACCCACCCGGGAGCCACGCCGGCAGCCGCCCTCCCGTCGCCCGCAGCCGCCGCCACGCCAAGACCTCATTGGCCTCTCGCCAAGTCCGCCTCCCTGGCTCCCTGGGCCGGCGCCCTCCGCTGGCGGGGACGGTGCCTGAACTCCTGCTCCCTGCGTCCGTAAGTTCTCGCTGTCCCGCCATGGCGTTTATCCGGAAGCAGCAGCAGGAACGGCAGCTGCAGCTCTACTCCAAGCAGAGGTTTTACTCGCTGCTGCTGAATTTGGAGGAGTACTGCTTTGAATAGCATACAGCTAATCATATTCAGCACAAAGGCAGTTCAAATGAAAAGAAAATCAGAGGTTCCTTAAAAATATGCTCCAAGTCAGTGATTTTTTAACCAGATGCAATATCCCAGCCCATTATTAAGATTCCTTTGAGAGATTGTATACAAATAGGAAAGCACGGAGAAAATGGAGCCAATAAACGCTTTGCAAAGGCAAAATCTGGGAGAATTTCATTCATTTTCAGTCAGGTACATTTCATTAAACAACATAACATTGTTGCACCATATAAAATAGAAAGGGGAAAATGGAATATGTCTTTGAACTGGATGTTTCAGGAAAAAGTGGAAGATGTTGCGGAGACCTTGCTTCAGCTCCACACAGCGTCCTGCCTTGACAGACTGCGGGATCAAACCGCCAAGACAGCTGCTATTCTGCAGTCATGTTTGGCCGGGACGTCGTTTGACAAAACCAGATGCCAAAGTGTTTCTGAAAAGCTGCACAAGGAATGTAAAACAGAAATAGTGACACCTGTGGTGACCAGCCTTGTGCACGTGTGCATCATGGACACAAACCTGTATTGCCAGCCTCTCAATGGGCACCCAAAATTTGTGGTCCAGAAAACACTTTGGGCGGGATATCTGACATATTTACAAAAGGAGGCATGGCCTTATGCCTTTGGGCTTGGAAGTATTTTGCAGAGAAAATGATCTGTTTTGACAACTATTTAAGGTTCTGTGGACCTCAAGACAGTGATGACCTCTATTATTGTATTGTCACATATTTAGAGCACCACGTGGCCAAGCACACTGCAGAGAGCTACATGCTACAGCAGCTAACTACTCCACCTCAACAACCTGGCAGACAGGAGCCACAACAACAGCCCTCAGGATCCTGTGTTTCCAAAGATAATAAATAACTGTTACAGTTCTGCACCAGACTTGTCAAATCCAGGAAACTTCTGGGATCTTAGTAAGCCAGTCAGGGCCTTAAATAAGGAATGGCTGGAGAGGCTGCTGACATGCTACAGGAAATGCCAGAGCCAAAATTCATGTATGGAAGTCACTTCTCTTCTCCAGGTTATGTGGTGTTTTATCTTGTTAGGATTGCACCAAAGTATATGCTGTGTTTACAGAATGAAAGATTTGATAATGCAGACAGAATGTTCAACAGTATTGCAGAAACTTGGAAAAACTGGACAGTGTCACAGATTTTAAAGAGTTGATTCCTGAATTCTATGGTGATGATGTCAGCATTTTAGTCAATAGCTTGAAATTGGATTTGGGAAAGAGACAAGGAGGGAAAATGGTTGATGGTGTAGAACTTCCCCCTTGGCCATCAAGTCCTGAGGAATTTCTCCAGAAGAGCAAAGATGTGTTGGAAAGCAATTACATGCCAGAGCATCTTCATGGGTGGATTGATCTAATATTTGACTACAAGCAAAAAAAGAGTGATGCTGTTGGGGTCCATAATGTGTTTCATCCCCTGATCTACGAAGGAGGCGTAGACTTGAACAGCATCAAGAATCCTGATGAGAAACTAGCCATGTTGACCCAAATCTTGGAATTTAGGCAGACACCAAAGCAACTGCTTGTGACCCACCATCCTTGAAGGATCGCCACAAGTTTAAAAGTTTTTCCCAATCTAACAACACTGAAAAGAGAAATTGGCAGTACCACAATAATAGTAGGAGACTTCAACCAACCACTCTCAGTAAAAGACAGAACAACTAAAAAGAAACTCAGCAAAGATACCGAAGACCTAAAAGGCACAATCAGCCAACTTGACCTCATACACATATATAGAACACTCCATCCAACCACTGCAAAGTACACATTCTTTTCCAATGCACATGGAACGTTCTCCAGAATAAACCACATCTTAGGCCACAGAGCAATCCTCAAGAAGATCCAAAACATTGAGATAACGCAAAATATCTTCTCTGACCACAATGCCATCAAGGTAGAAATTAACAACAGAAAGAGCAAGGAAAAAAATCAATTACATGGAAACTGAATAACACCCTGCTTACACATCACTGGGTATAGAAGAAATCAGAGATGGAAACAAAAAATTCCTAGAATCCAACAAGAATGAAAACACATCGTACCAAAACCTTTGGGACACAGCAAAGGCAGTCCTCAGAGGACAATTTATAGCAATAGATGCACACATCAAAAAAGAAGAAAGGGACAAAATCAAAACATTAACTACACAACTCAAACAAATAGAAAGAGAACAGCGAAGAAAAGCTCACGGCCACCGGAAAAAAAGGAAATAATAAAGATCAGAGCAGAAATAAATGAAATAGGGAACAGAAAAACAATAGACAGAATCAAGAAAATCAAAAGTTGGTTCTTTGAAAGAATCAACAAAATCGACAAACCACTGGCCAGACTGACAAAAGAAAAACAGGAGAGGACGCAAATAACCCAAATAAGAAATGAAATGGCAGACATTACAACAGACCCAACTGAAATAAAAAGAATCATAACAGAATATTATGAAAAACTATACTCCAACAAATTTGAAAAACTAGAGGAAATGGATAAATTTCTAGAAACACACTACCTACCCAAACTACAACAAAGTGATGTTGAAAATCTGAACAGACCCATAACAACAGAAGAGATTGAAAAGGTAATAAAAAAGAAACTGACAAAAAAAAAGCCCTGGCCCAGATGGCTTCACTGGAGAAGAGCTTGTACCAGTACTACTCAAGCTATTTCACAGCATAGAAAAGGAAGCGACTCTTCCATATTCATTCTATGAAGGCAGCATAACCCTGATACCAAAACGGGGCAAAGACACCACAAAAAAAACAAAATTACAGACCAATATCTCTCATGAATATAGATGCAAAAAGTCTCAACAAAATTCTAGCCAATAGAATTCAGCATCATATCCAAAAAATAATACACTACGGCCAAGTAGGATTCATACCAGTTATGCAAGGATGGTTCAACATTAGAAAATCAATCAACATAATCCACCACATAAATAAAAGGAAAGAAAAGAACCACATGATCATCTCAATCAACACAGAAAAGGCATTCGACAAAGTCCAACACCCATTCCTGATAAAAACTCTCAATAAAATAGGTATAGAAGGGAAATCTCTCAACATAATAAAGGGCATCTATGCAAAACCAATGGCCAACATCATTCTTAATAGAGAAAGGCTGAAAATATTCCCCTTGAGAACAGGAACAAGACAAGGATGCCCTTTATCACCACTCCTATTTAACACTGTGCTGGAAGTCCTAGCTACAGCAATAAGGCAAGAAAAAGAAATGAAGAGCATCCAAACTGGTAATGAAGAAGATAACTGTCCCTGTTTGCAGATGATGTGCTACTATACATAGAAAGCCCTAAAGACTCCACAAGAAATCTACTGGAACTAATAGAAGGATTCAGCAGAGTAGCAGGATACAAGATAAACATTCAAAAATCAGTTGGACTCCTATACACCAGTAAAGAGAATGATGAAAAGGAAATCAGGAAAACAATACCATTTATAATAACCCCTAAAAAAATAAAAAACTTAGGAATAAATCTAACCAGGGATATAAAAGACCTATACAAAGAAAACTATAAAACACTACTGCATGAAACCCAAAGGAATCTACGTAAATGGAAAAACCATGCTCATGGATAGGTAGACTCAACATGGTGAAAATGACAATTCTACCCAAAGCAATTTACAAATACAATGCAATCCCAATCCAAATACCACCAACATTCTTCAAAGAGATGGAAAAATGAATCATTAACTTTATATGGAAAGGCAAGAAGCCCCAAATAAGTAAAGCACTACTGAAGAAGAAGAATAAAGTTGGAGGACTCATACCACCTGCCCTCAGAACCTACTATACAGCTACGGTAGTCAAAACAGCCTGGTACTGGTACAATGACAGATACATTGACCAATGGAACAGAATTGAGAACGCAGATGTAAATCCATCCACCTACAGTCACCTGATCTTCAACAAGGGCCCAAAGTCCATCAAATGGGGAAAAGACAGTCTTTTTTAACAAATGGTGCTGGCAAAACTGGATATCCATCTGCAAAAAAATGAAATAGGACCCATACCTCACGCCATATACAAAAACTAATTCCAAATGGATCAAAGACCTAAATATAAAGCCAAAAACTGTGAAGTTCATAGAAGAAAAAATAGGACCAATGCTACAGGCCCTAATACACGGCATTAACGGGATACAAACCAGAATTATCAACACACAAACCCCAGAAGATAAGCTAGATAACTAGGATCTTCTAAAAATCAAACACCTATGCTCTTCAAAAGACTTCACCAAAAAAGTAAAAAGAGAACCTACAGACTGGCAAAAAATTTTTGGACAGTACAAGTCAGACAAAGGTCTAATCTCCATAATCTACAAGAAAATCCAACACCTCTACAACAAAAAGACAAATAATCCTATTAAAAAATGGGCAAAGGAAATGAATAGACACTTCACCAAAGAAGACATTCAAATGGCCAACAGACACATAAGGAAATGCTCGTGATCACCAGCCATTAGAGAAATGCAAATTAAAACCACAGTGAGATACTAGCTAACCCCGGCATTACTGGCACAAATCAAAAACACTGGAAATAACAAATGTTGGAGGGGCTGTGGGGAGATCGGAACTCTTATGCACTGTTGGTGGGAATGCAAAATGATACAACTATTTTGGAAAATGATATGGCACTTCCTCAGAAAGCTAGAAATAGAAATGCCACATGAGCCAGCAATCCCACTCCTAGGAATATATCCTAGAGAAATAAGAGTAGTCACTCGAATACACATATGCACACCTATGTTCATGGCAGCATTGTTCACAATAGCAAAAAGATGGAAACAACCTAGATGTCCATCAACAGATGAATGGATAAACAAACTATGGTACATACACACAATGGAGTACTATGCAATGAGAAAGAACAATGATGAATCTGTGAAGCATCTCATAACATGGATGAAACTAGAGGACATTATGCTGAGTGAAATAAGTCAATCACAAAAGGACAAATATTGTATGAGACCTCTATTGTAAAAACCCACGAAAAAGTTAACACATGAAAAGTAACAATCTTTGTTGGTTACCCGGGATGGGAGGGATGTGGGGGAATACTAAACAAGCAATAGGTAAGTGGTATCTTTGGTGAAGGGTCAGACAGTACACAATACTGGGGAAACCAGCACAACTTGTACAAGGAATGGTCACAGAAGCTCCATAAACACTTCCAAACTCCTTGAGGGACTGAATTGTTGGGTGGAGGGCTGTGGGGACCATGGTCTTGGGGAACATCTAGCTCAATTGGCATAACACAGTTTATAAAGACAATGTTCTACATTCTACCTTGGTGAGTAGCGTCTGGGGTCTTAAAAGCCTGTGAGCAGCCATATAATATATTCCACTGGTCTCATCCCTTCGGGAGCAAGGGAAAATGAAGAGAATAAGATACAAGGAAAAGATTAGTACAAAGGACTAATGGACCACAGCTACCAAGGCCTCCACCAGACTGAGTCCAGTACAGCTAGATGATGCCCGGCTACCACCACTGACTGCTCTGACCGGTATCACAACAGAGGGTTCTAGACAGAGCTGGAGAAGGATGTAGAACAAAATTCTAACTCACAAAAAAAAGACCAGATTTACTGGCCTAAAGGAGACTGGAGAAACCCCAAGAGTATGGCCCCCAGACACCCTTTTAGGTCAGTGGTGAAGTCACTTCCGAGGTTCATGGTTCAGCCAGGGATTGGACAGCCCCATATAACAGAACGGGACTAATGAGGCACGGCAGTCCAGAGACAAGGGCCAGAAGGCAGAAGGGGACAGGAAAGCTGGTGATAGGGAACCCAAGGTTGAGTAAGGACAGTGTTGATGTGTAGTGATGTTGTTTACCATTGTCATAGAGCAACATGTGTACTGTTTAATGAGAAACTATTTTGTTCTGTAAACCTTCATCTAAAGTGAGAAGAGCAGCACAATTGGAAGAGCATAGTCGATGTCACTGAACTGTGCATGTAGAAATTTTTGAAATGGTGTATCTTTGGCTATGTATATTTTCACCAAAAAAATAAAAAAGGTCTAGAAGGGAGAGGGTTGACATGTCGTGGCATTGTTAACCAATGTCATAAAACAGTATGTGTACTACACTTTAATGAGAAACTATTTGTTCTATAAACCTTCACCTGAAGTACAATAAAAAAAAAGTTTGTCCCAAACCTCCAGTCACAATATGTCCACGGCAGATTCCCCAGTGTCTCCTGGTGAAGAACCCTTTGAAGACCTGACCGAAGAAAGCAAAACCCTTGCCTGGACGAACATCACCAAGCTACACAAGCACTATTAAGATCCACAAAGAGGCAGTGACTGGACTAGCAGTCTCTTGCGATGGCACTTCAATCCTCACCACATCCCAAGATTCCACCTTGAAGATGTTTTCTAAAGAATCTAAAATGCTACAATGAAGTATATCGTTTTTGAATATTGCTTTTTCATCTTGTATACTTTGACCTGGAGATGCCACTGTCATAAATTCTTCATGGGATAATAAGGTCTATTTTTATTCCATAGCTTTTGGAAGACACCAGGACACATGAATGGGACATGATGCTGTTAGTAAGAACTGTTGGCATGACAACAGGCCCTATTCTGCATCGTGGGACTCTACAGTGAACGTGTGGTCTGGCATTCCTGCAGAGATGCCAAGGACAAAAGACACCACTTTCACTTGCTTGCTGAGCTGGAGCATGATGTCAGTGCAGATACAAGCAGTTTAAATGCTGTGAGCACACTGTTGGTTTCGGGCACCAAAGAAGGCACAGTGAGTTTATGAGGACCTCGCTACTGCCACCATGTTGCACCAGATACTATGCCATTCAGGGATTGTGTGCCCAGATAGCCACCACGTCCTCAGCACGGTAGAAGATGGCTGTCTTAACATCATAGATATGAAGAGTGGAATGCTCATCTTGTCTCTTACTTCAGAAGAGCCGCAGAAGTGCTTTATCTGGGAAGGAAATTCAGTTTTATCTGGAAGTCAGTCTGGTGAACTGCTGGTTTGGGACCTCCTTGGAGCAAAAATCAGTGAGAGAATTCAGGGCCACACAGGTGCTGTGACCTGTATATGGACGAACAGCAGTGCAGCAGCAGCAGCAGCCTGGAAGGGAATGACAGATAAATTATGTTCTGGAAATTGCAGTAGTAATTGTCTTTTCCTGTCCTGGATAAGTTGAATTCTATTTAATGTATTTTTAAACCAAACTTTTAAATGAACTGGTAGATTACAATGATAGTAATTAGAAGTTTTACCACATGGAAAATTTGTGGTTTTAAACTTTCTAAATCATGACTTCACGGAAAGTCATTAGTTGCCATCTTCTGAGGCAGGTAAAGATAAGGCAGTATTTGGGAGAAAACATTACATTGATTTGGAAGGCAGATGATCATCTCAGTAGGATGATGGTTAGAAGACAGCTTTGAGTGACAATAGCTAAGAGAGACTAAACTGGGCTGGGGACACCTATCACAAAGCACTGAACAGTTTAGAATTTTCCAAGAAAATGTGCAGCACTGTCTGCTACTTCTGAGTCTTCCTATTTTGTCTTCCTACTCTACCACAATTGCTACCCATGGGTTTTTGGGTGTGTTTTCAAGAAGTATTTAATTTCTATGATCTGTTGTACCCAGATTCTAAGAACCTATTCTTGTAATAGTAAATTTACCGTGTTTAGGAATGGTTTGTATTTCATGATAGCTATTACATGCTCATCTTTTCTACAATATTAAAATTATTTTTATGTAACAACAACAAAAAATGGATAGCTGACATCATTGGAGCACTTCCTACAGCTGCTCCCTTGTGGTGGTACTGGCAAAGCACTGTGTGTGACACTTGCCTGTGCGTGGGGACCAACCACTCACAATGTGGGAATCTGAGTGTTGGCTCAGGGTGCATGTGTACAGCATGCTCAACATTTTCCCACACAATGTGGGAATCCCATCAGAGCGAGTCCCCAGCTTCAGATGTCGGCATGAATCATCCTCACTTCTAGGCTCCACCATAGTCCCAAGAGATCATGCTGTTAGCCAGTGTTACTGCAACACAGAGGGTGCAGGCGGGAGCTCCCAGTCACACTGACAGTGTTGTCCTCTGTTCAGCTTGAATTGTGGGACTTCGAAGAAGACCCAATTTGGCAAGTAGTAACTCTGGCATTCTGCCCATTTTTGGAAGGACAAGCCTATCACCTGGTAATAAAACATTCTTTTAATACATGGGGCTGATGTTATAGGAGCCTGCTCCCTCCTGCATCAGAGGATGGCAGGTGTATTTTCTGGGCCATGCTGAAAGACAGGCTTCCAGGATCACTGTTACTTCCTTCACAGCGGTCACTACACCAGGAGAGCGGGCCATGTGGCACAGGCGGCTTTCCCTGACTAGTGATTTACTGCACGCTCTGACCAGGCCTTCACGGAGGGAAGAACGAAATTACTCAGTTAACTTCCCCCATTCAGGCCACTTTCTTTCAGCTTTCTAAAATGGTAGCTACTCTGACTTAAGGCCTTCCCAGGATGACCTAGTATGATCATTATCTCACACCTCACTCTGCTTTGTCTTCTGCTGTTAAAATGTTGATTTTCAGAATTAAGAGCAAATGAGGAAAAAACATATGTACATATAAATGTATATATGCATATATAAAACCAAAACAACCCAAACCCACTACTGTCAAGATTCCAACTCATAGTGATCCTATAGAACAGAGCAGAACTGCCCCATAGGGTTTCCAAGGCTATAAATCGTTATGGAAGCTGACTACCACATCTTTCTCCTGCAGAATGGCGGGCGGGTTCAAAGAGCTGACCTTTTGGTTAGCAGCTGAGTGCTTTAACCACTGTGCAACAGGGGCTCCTATACACATACACACACCATATTTTTACACAAATAACACACGCCTTTTATGTTTGTTTGCCAATTGCTCCTTTCCCCTCATGGTATTTTCATAAGTGCAGCTATGCCAACTTTTTTTTTTTTAACACGTTTGAGCCCATTGTTGCAGCCACTGTGTCAATCTATCTCATTGAGGATCTTCCACTTTTTTGCTGACCCTCTACTTTTTTTTTTAAGTATGTGTTTTCAAGTGCCATCCAGTAGTTCTGACTCACAGCAACCCTATGTACAACAGAATGAAACACTGCCCAGTCCTGCACCATCCTCACAATCCTTGTTATGCTTGAGCCCATTGTTGCAGCCACTGTGTCAATCCATCTCGTTGAGGGTCTTCCTCTTTTTTGATGACCCTCTACTTTACCAAGCATGATGTCCTTCTCCAGGGACTGGTCATTCCTGATAAAATGTCCAAAGTATGTGAGATGTAGTCTCGCCATCCTTACTTCTAAAGAGCATTCTAGTTGTACTTGTTCCAAGACAGATTTGTTCGTTCTTTTGGCAGTCTATGGTATATTCAGTATTAGAACATACAGGTAAATAGCAAAGCATGCTCAAGTCAAAACCAGACCCTTGACCCTTATCATCCAGTGGTGGACCTGCAGCGCACATGTCTCCACACTTTACACAGCCACCATGTCCACCTGGTAGCGAATGCTTGTGAGACACAAGGAGTGTCATGGGGAGGTGTTCCAGCTCTGAGCCTGGCCTGGTGCCTGCTGTCTACAGGTGACAGGCCATCAGGGAAGCACCAAAGTAACACTTCAGGAAGATGGAGCAGAAGTGACAAAAGGGGCTGCTTAGGGAGCTGGCCTGTTTTCTTCATGACTCAGCCGCAAGCAATCTGTGCACTGTCTCTTGCTAAGATTCAGAACCTGAATCTACTCATGGTAGTTAAAAGTTTTTTTGCTTGTATGTGTGTGGGTTTTTTTTACCCCTTGCAAAGTTTTCTGCTTGGGTAATTTCTTCAAATTCTACTTTAAACCATCTTCTTGTAATGCATCTAATTCTTAAAAGCTAGAATAAATCTTCCCAGGAGAAAGGACAGGCATAATGGAAAGAGTACTGACCTGAGAATCACGTCCTAGTTCTAATTAGTTGCCCAACTCTGGCCTCCCCACTGCTGTCTCTGAACCCAGTCTCTCCTCTATGAGGTGAGGGGTTGGACTAGGAAAACTGCACAAGGCTCCAGATTTCTCACTGCATGGCTTCTGTAGCATCTGCCATGCATCCACCTGGGGAGCTTGTTAAAAATACAAATTCCAGAAGTTTTTAGCAGACTTAATGGGTCAGTCTTGAGGGCAGACCCTGGTGCGTATATTTTTAAAAAGCTTTCCTAGCAAGTTTTATGCACACTAAGTTTTGAGGACCACTGCTCCACAAATTAGAATTGAGGCTCTTTGAAAACATTCCCACATGCCCTAAAACCCCATCGCCGTTGAGTTGATTCTGACTCATATATAGGACAGAGTAGAATTGCACCGTAAAGTTTCCAAGGAGCAGCTAGTGGATTTGAACTGCCGACATTATGGTTAGCAGCCCAGCTCTTAACCACTGCACCACCAGAGCTCCCCACGTGCCCTGGTGTTCACTTTATTCTTCAGACTAGCTCCAGGTCCAATCCCTACCCTACATCCTAAAACTTCTGGTAGGATGTGCCATTCCTATGTCAGGGAGACAGCCTTCTGGCCAAAAGGAGAATTATCAGTCCTCCTTAGTTGTAAATAATTATACAAGGCGTTAACAGACTGACTAATGCCCGACCTTCTGGTTTTAGCCAGAAATATTTAAAAAAAGAATTACCTTTCATGGAAAATAAGGACAGTGGTCCAAAGGTCTCATGTCAGGAAAAAATACTTTGAACTATTCTTTGGAATGGTATTTTCAGAGCTTCCTTGCACTGAGTAGGGGGCCACACTCCCCATTGGCGCTCTCCGGCTGAGAGAGCTGGGCTCTGCTTAGTGGCTCTTGATGAAGGTCAGGGGGTGCAAACAGCCCTGCCAGTGAAAGAGAAATGGCATCATCTGGGAGACACACCCCAGAGTGTGCCCGTGCAGACCCAGAATTCTGCTACCATCACGTCACACTGCCCCCTGGGCTCTCTGATCCTGTGCCTCCATTTCCCTATAGGGAAGAAGACTGGCCACACCCAGACAAAGGAAGCCTTTCATATTCATATGATGTGGTATCTTCTATGGACAGCCAGATTTCTACTTAGGTGGAATCACTAGAAATCTTTTTATTTATTTATTTTTTAAGGGATATTTATCTATTTATTTATTGTACTTTAGATGAAAGTTTACAGAACAAATAGTTTCTCGGTAAACAGTACACATATTGTTTTATGACAATGGTTAACAACCCCACAACATGTCAACAATGTCCCTTCTCAACTTTGGGTTCCCTATCACCAGCTTTCCTGTCCCCTCCTGCCTTCTAGTTCTTGTCCCTCTACTGTTGTGCCCCCTTAGTTTCGTTTTGTTTTATAGGGCTGTCTAATCTTCTGCTGAATGGTGAACCTTGGGAGTGACTTCTTTACTGAGCTAAAAGGGTGTCCAGGGGCCATACTCTCGGGGTTTCTCCAGTCTCTGTCAGGCCAGTAAATCTGGTATTTTTTTGTGAGTTAGAATTTTGTTCTACATTTTAGAAATCTTTTTCAATTTTTTTCTAAAAGTAAGGACATTTTTCTGGAAGGTTAAGCAGTCCTGGGAGAAACTCCTCTTTGGGGAGAAGGGGCATCAACCCAGGCTCTGTGCAAGGCCCTGTACAAGCCCCCGTTTTCCCCTTCTCTGCTGAGTCACTGGACAGAGAGGCTGGGGCTTGCTCAGCCCTGACCTACCTCTGTTCAATCGGCTCAATAAGCATTGTGCAGAACCAGTCTGAAAACCTTGCTTCTGGGCCAGGTGGACCCTCCAGGTGATAGTACGCTGTGTGACGCCCCTCACCTTGAGTGTGGGCAGGTCCTGTGACTTGCTTCAAACCATCAGAATATAGCAAAGGAGATGGGCTGATTACTTCTGTAATCACATTACCTACATAAAACTCTACATGCTGGCAGACTCTTAACGATACTCCCTGTGGGCTTAGGGAAGTAAGTGACTTCACTGGAAAGCCCATAGGGCAAGGAACTGCGGTTAGCCTCCAGGAGCTGAGGGAGGCCTCTGGCAGACAGTCAGCAAAACACAGGCGCTGTCAGTCCCACACTAGGCTGCCAGCAGCCAGGCGAGCAGGTCCACATCCCCTTTTCTGGAGCTTCCAGATGAGAACCCAGCCTGGCTGGCTCCAGGACCGCAGCCTTGGGAGACTCAGTAAAGCCACGCCCAGATTTAAAGCCACGCCCAGATTCCTGATCCACAGACACTGAGATCTTAAACCTGGGCTGCGTTAAGCCTCTAAGTCTGTGGTACCTTGTTACCCGGCAGAGAAAACCTGCACCTCCTCTGTCTTTAAAGTGGAGGTGGCTGTTTGCTCATTTATCATTTTTTGGTTTTGTTTTTTTTAATTCACTAACTTAGGTTGGCCGCCTGATTCATGAAAGGCAACTTGGTTTGAAGTGTCCTTTACAGACAAAATGCCTGATTCGTGGAGCTCAGATTTGCCCATGTGACTGACACAGAACAACTGTTGTGAGGACCCACAAGGTCTACAGTGAAAGAAGAGGCAAGCCTTCCCAGCCACAAGGGAGTGGACAGGGCCTTAGAATCAGCAAGGACAGTTGAATCTGATTTTTTAAAGGAGGCTGGAGTCATGGGATATACAAAATAAAGTCTTATGTTTTTCCAGTCTCTGCCTCCAATCACAGTCTGTTGCAGAGGTTGACAAACTACCACCTGTAGGCCCAATCTGGCCAAATGCCTATTCTTCTGAATAAAGTTACATAGCCATGCCCATTGACTTACACATTGCCTGCAACTGCTTTCTCCCCTCACCAGCAGAGATGAGTGTTCCAACAGAAACAAAGCCTAAATTGTGTACAGTCTGGATTTTGTGGAAACGGTTTGCTGACCCTGCTCTATTGAACCTCCCTATACTATCTCTTCCCAAAATCTAGGGCAGATTTCACAACTTTCTGGTCTCTTCCAGTTAGTAAGTTCCAGTTCAACTTGAAACTTCAATGTTGGCCTCAGTTTAAATCTCCCCTCCGCCTCCTGCCACAGGACAGGCTTGAGGGGACCCTGGCTTCTTGGAGTGGAGGGAAGAGGGCCACTATGGCTCTGAGAGGCCTCCTCCTTCTCTCTTTTCAAGACTATCTCCTTCAGGTGCAATGAGGGGTCTGAAGGAACAGCATGAGGGTCTTTCATTCAGCTGCCTGTGCCTCTCTGCCTCTCAGACTGACGTTGACCAGTTTCCATGGTCATTCTGTGTCTGGCTCCCAGACGCTGCCTCTCTGGCAGGGTGCATGCGGGTGACTGGGAGGAGCCTGTGTGGCACCCCTACACGATTCCCTGACATGGGTGCTCCTGCTGCAGTGCCACCTCCCTGCCTCAGCTCCAACCACCAGAGATTCTGGCCTCCAGCTGCTCCTTGGTTCAAGCCCAGCCACCATCCCCAGTGTCCATTTGGGACATATGATTGTTCCCCCATCCCACCCCTACCCTTATCTCTCCCCTGCTCGGCCAGGCAGAGCCCTGGTGGAAGCTGGCATCTCACCAAGGAGTGGAGGGGTTGTCTTGGCCAGATGCCCAGTCCCCACCAGTGATTTTCCCAGCATAGTCTCCTCTTCCCTGCTCTATTTAGGAGGGGGAGAAGGTGTTACCGGAAGTAAGAAAGAACCTCTATCACAAATGTCACCTTTCCCTATGACCTATGACCCCAATGATGACCACTCTCTCATCTGTCTCTACTCTAACTCTCCCCAATCATTTTATATCCACTAAGAAGGGGAGAAAAGTGTAGGGAGGCGGTGGTAGAAGGGGTGGTTCTGTCCCTGGTGGTAACACCAGCAGAATGTGTCTGAGCTCTATAGGTGCTTTATTCTACTTAGATTGTGGTAGTTAATTAAGGGGCCTCAGTGACAATTCAATAGCCTACTACTGGGATGTCGAAGGAGAAGCACATTTGATTCACTGCAGCAAGTATCCACATAGCACAGAGGTGTAACAGATAGAAAGATTTGGGGATTGAATCAAAGAAAATCTTATCACACAGGAGCTCAGACCCATTAACAATTTAGATAACACTAGAGCAATGTCTCTTAGCAGCAGCACTATCGACAATTTAGGCTGGATAATCATTGGTTGGGGGGGGGGGGGGGCAGCTATCCTGTGCATTGTCAGATGTTTAGCAGCATCCCTGGCCTCTACTCACTAGATGCCAGTAGCAGCTGCTACCCCCTGCCCCAGCTGTGACAACAAAATTGTCTCCAGACATTACCAAACATACTGGGGTGAAGGGTAAAGGGCAATGATTGAGAAACTTGGTGACTGAGGGACTGGTCAACCAGCCACTTTAATTGGCTTATGTTGAGAGAAGAAAGATCATTGGCCTTTTTACTTCTTATCTTTACTTTAAAGGATACTTTCATATAGTGAAACTCAAATTTTAAGCATGAAAAATTACTCTGAAAACTGCTGCCTTAGCAGAATGGTGGATATATAGATTTATAAATAATGTCACCTTAACTCTGTTTCTGTGGGTTTATGTGTCACTTCTTCTTGCAGAAGCTAATTTACACAACTGGAATTCTGACCAAAACATCATCTGATATGGAAGGGAAGGGAAACCCTGTGCTAGTCGATTTTACATATGTTTTTCCACTTATTCCTGAGAGATAAGTATTGCTTTCTGCTCAGAACAGTGAAACAAGACTCAGAGATATTAAGTTACTTAAGCCCAAGGCCCCTCCGGTAGTGATTAGAAATAGAACTCAGTAAGTCTGAGGGTAAAGTTCAGGGAGCCCAATGTCACGATCTTACCTTTCTCATCCTCATAGACACAGGTTTTCAAGATGATGCCTACGGCCCTCTAGCCCAAGGACCCTTGGCAGTGGGTCTTCTAGCTCATCATTGACTCTCCCTGGCTATTTGTAATCATTCAAGAAGGTTATGTAACTATTTCTAACAGTCACTCACTACAGAACTTAAGAACAACAGAGCTGCCTCTATGAATTGGGAGGGTTAATCCAGATGACCTCCGTGGCCCCCCCAGCTCTAACACTCCACATGTGATTCTCCTCAACTTTAGAATTTTGCATGACTTGGCCATTGTTGCTGATGTCTTGCTTTTTTAGGGGGGGAGTGGGAAGAGGGACTCTTTTTTTATTTTTTAAATTTCTCATATAAAAATTTATACACATATTATTTTGTGACATTAGTTGCAATCCCCACAATGTGACAGTACACTTCCTCTTTCCACACGATTTCCCTGTGTCCATTCGACCAGTTCCTATCCCTTCCTGCCTTCTTATCCTGCCTCCAGACAGGAGCCGCCCTTTGGTCTCATGTATCTCATTGAACTAAGAAGCGCACTTCTCATGTGTATTGTTTTTTGTTTGTTTGTTTGTTTGTTTTATATCCTGTCTAATCTTTGTCTGAAAACTGGGCTTTGGGAATGGTTTTAGTTCTGTGTTAGCAGAGCATCCAAGGGCTATAGTTTCTAGGCTCCTCCAGTATCTGTCATACCATTAAGTCTAGTCTGTTTACTAGAACTTGAGTTATGCTTCATACTTTACTCACACTCCGTCCAGTACTCTCTGTTGTGTTCTCTGTCAGGGCAGTCATTGGCGGTAGCCAGGCACCATCTAGTTCTTCTGGTCTCAGGCTGGTGAAGTCTCTGGTTCATGTTGCCCTTTAGTTTCTTGGGCTAATATTTTCCTTGTGTCTTTGGTTTTCTTCATTCTCCTTTGCTCCAAGTGGGATGGGACTAATTGAAGCATCTTAGATGGCCACTCACAAGCTTTTCAGACCCCAGATGCCACTCACCAAAGTGGGATACAGAACATTTTCTTCATAAACTTTGTTATGCCAAATGACCTAGATGTCCCCTGAAACTATGGTCCTTAGGCCCCAGCTTGGGTTTTTTGTTTGTTTGTTTGGGGTTTTTGCTGTTGCTGTTATTGTTGATTTTTATATTGTTACCTATTTCTTCAATCGAGATTGTAATTCTTACCCTACCACATCCTAATTCACTTAATCATTGCTATTGGCAGTTCCGTGAGATGACCTGCTCATATCTATGTTCTCATCTTTTCGACTGGATATCATGCACCTCTTCATAGACTAATGCAATGATTCATGCTAAGTAGGCAAGTCCCTGCACAAGGAGGCAATCATCCTATAAATTTTCAATATGCTTACTTGTGACTACAAGAATAAAGTGAAAAGAGATGAGAAAAGAGAGAGCAACGTTCTTAAATCTGTTTGTTTGTCTTCAAAAAACAAAGAAAGAACTGAAATGGAATGGGCCCTGTTTTCAGACTGGTTCTGCCCAATATGTTAAACGGATAAAAATGAAATTGCTTCCGGTTCAACTTTTTGGGTGAGGGCCTGACCATCCCTGGATCTCTTGTATGCCCTTTGAAATTCTGAAAACTTTCTGCAGATGCCCTAGGGCTTCAGCAAATATAGTTTAAAAATAGTGTACTGCTAGAAGCAGTCCTGGGATGACCAATAAGGACTTCCAAAAAATGCACTCCTCCATGAAAGTAACAATAATATTGGAAAAATATACTTTTTCAGAACTGTAGAAATTAATCAAAACTGGAAACAATCCAAGGAAGATTTATTTAAATAAAATAGATGAATCTCAATAAGAATAGCTGTGTGGCATTTTAATTTGCCCTAATCCAGTCCCCTTTGTATTAGTTTCTATTGTTGCTGAAACAAATTGATATAAATTTAGCAGCTTAAAACAACACAAATTTATTATCTTATACTTCTGTAGACCAGAAGTCTGACTTGGGTCTCACTGAATTAAAATCAAGGTGATGAAAAGATTGTGTTTCTTTCTGGAGGTTCTAGGAAAGGCTCTATTTTCTTCCCTTTCTAAGCTTCTTTAGCTGCCCTTATTCCTTAACTAATGGACTCCTTTCATCTTTCTATCCCTATAGCCAGCAATGGAAAGTTGAGTCCTTCTCACATTGCATCACTCCAGCTTTCTCCTCTGCTTCTCTCTTCAACTTTTAAGGACTCTTCTGATTACACTGATGCTTCCCAGAAAATCCAGGATAGTCTCCCTATCTTAAAGCCACCTGACTAACAAACTTAATTTCATCTACAAACTTAAATTCCCTTTGTTGTGCAATATAACATACTCACAGGTTTTGGGGATTATGATGTGGACAATTTTTTAGCAGGGGGCACATTATTCTGCCTACCACATCCCTTTCCACAGCTCCTCAGTTCCACATCTGATCATGAAACTTAAACTTAAAAGAATGAAGAAAAAAAAACAGCTTCAGAAAATTGTGGGATGCTATCAAGTATACTAAAATATGCATAATGTGAATCCCAGAAGGAGAAGTGAGAGAGAAACTGTCATAAAGAATAGTGAGGAAATAATTGCTGAAAACTTCCCAAAGTTGATGAAAATATAGATCTACATACCCAAGAGGTTCAACTAACTCCAAACAAGATAAACTCAAAGAAATACACACCTAGACACTTCATTAGTAAACTGTCAAAAGCCAAAGACATAGAGATAATCTTGAAGGCAGCAAGAGAAAAACAACTTATCATATGAGTACAAAGTATTTTCAATAACAGTAACATATAATATCTCATCAGAAAACATGCAGTCCATAAAGCAAGAGAATTAAATATTTAAAGTTCTGAAAGAAAAGGAGTATCAACCAAAAATTCTATACCCAGCAAAATCATCCTTCAAAAATGATGGAAAAAGGAGGAAGTCTAGGAACATGGCGCTATAGACAGAAGCTCCATGCCGTCCCTCCACAGCAAAGACAAACATCAATCCTGGAACTTTAAGCGTCAAATGAAGAGATAAAGAATTCATTCAAGCACCGAATGGTATAAGAAACTCACAGAGAACAGAGAGCAAGGAGAGTTACAAGCAGAGGTTCCCTATCAGCTAATGCAGCAAGGATCCACCATCTTTGGACTTCTGCCAGAGATCAGCAGACAGGGAGTATGGGAAAGCAGATTCATGGAGCTCCTAGCAGGAGACAGAGCACAAGGTAACCAGTGAGACATGCTTTCCCACCCTCTACCTTGCCTCCTCCTGGCTGGCCGGTCTGCTGCTTCCCAGCAGGTGGATTCCCAGCTTCCTGGAGAGCCAATTCTCTTCTTCCCAGTGGACAGATTCCCAGCTTCCTGGAAAGCTGATTCACAGCTCCCTAGTGGGCCGTGACCACAGCATGGGAGGTGCTGGTTCTGTGTGGAAGGGCCGGCTTCTACAGTGCCATTTCTCTGTTACTAGTATTGGTTTTTTCAGCCTCTTTTTGTTTCTTCCCTGCCTCTCACCTCCTCCCCTTCCTTCCTCTCAAACACCTGACTCTGTGTGCAGTCTTTGCTTCTTGATACACTGTGAAGCACTGCTTAGGTGGGGAATTGCTTCCCCAATCTGTTTCCCCAGTACAAGCAGCCACGGTGGTGGGATCCCTGGGGGATTTTTCTTTCTTTCTTTTTTTATGTTTTCTCTTTCTTTTTTCCTTTTATTTTTCTTCATTTTTTTGGTTTCTCATCTCTTTCTGCTTACCTTCTTTTACTGTCTCCTGAATACTTGGTGCTGTGTATCATCTCCACCTCATACCCTACGCTATACTGCAAGGCTTGTGAGCTGCTACCTGGTCTGTGCAACCATGCCAGTGAGATCCCTGGGGGCACTTTTATTTTTGTTTAATTATTTATTTATTTATTTTAATTTTTAAATTAATTATTTTTTTCCTTTTTGTGTTTCTCCATTCCTCAGTTTCTTGTCTCTCCACTCCAATGACAAGCTTCCTCCACATTTTTTTCTCCTATTTCTCTCTCCTCTCTTCTTTTCTGTACCCAACCCAACACATCACAAACTCCTCCTCCCCCTACCTCCTGCCTATCTGCACTAAATGCTGAAAATTACACTCCCAAGCAGCACTGGCATGACCTACTGGAACCTTCCCTGCACTGACCACTGGCTCATCTTGTCAACACAAGAATGTGCCAAAAATAACCCATCCCAGCCCCTCCCCTTCAGCTGGACATGCCTTGCTACACCATAGCTGAGTGACTGACCCTGCCTATTGGACAAGGAGATGAAAAATATCGTGTCTACAGACAACTAAACAGCAAAGAACACACAGCACACCTGCTCAGACATAACCAAATAAAACAAAAAAAGGAGGATGAAACAAACAAATCTACAATCATTAAATGAAGAAAATAGCTACTGAATGTCCCAAAGACAGCAGACTATATCAAAAAAACAAGACAAGATGATTCCAGTAGGCATCCAAAATAAAACACCAGATGACTTTCCAATAGAAGAAAAGGCACTACAGCTACCTGATAGGGAATTCAAATCTCTAATATTCAGAGCTATCCAAGAGTTGGAGCAAAAATCAGGCAAAAATGAGGAAAAAAAGACAAATTCAAGGAAAAGGCAGACAAATTCATGGAAAATACAGACAAAAAAATGGAAGAATTCAGGAAAATAATACAGGAACAAAATGCCAAAGTCAATGCACAACTACAAATCATACAAAAACAACAATTAGAAATCCAAAAGATAAACAACAAAATTTCAGAAATGGACAGTGTTGTAGCAGGGCTGAGGAGCAGGTTTGAAATGATGGAAGACAGGATCAGCGAAATCGAACACAAACACTTGGATATAACTCTGAGGAAAAATCAGAAAAAAGAATGAAGAAAAGTGAAGAAACCCTGAGAATTATGAGGGAGACAATCAAAAGCAAAAATTTTCGAGTGATCGGAGTTCCAGAACAGGGGGAGAAAACAGAAAACACAGAGAGGATCATTGAAGAATTGCTGGTAGAAAACTTCCCTAATTTCATGAAAGATGAAAAGCTGACCATCCAAGAACCCCAATGGACACCATATAGGACAGACCACAAAGGAAAATCACCAAGGCATATCATAATCACACTCATAAAACCAAAGACAAAGAAAGAATACTGAGACCAGCTTGAGAAAAACAAAAAGTCACATACAGAGGGGAAACAATAAGACAAAGCTCTGATTACTCGGCAGAAACCATGCAGGCAAGAAGGCAATGGGATAACATATATAAAACTGTGAAAGAAAAAAATTGCCAACCAAAAATAATATATCCTGCGAAACTCTTGTTCAGATGTGATGGTGAAATTAGGACATTTCCAGATAAACAGAAAATAAAGGAATATGTAAAAACCAAACCAAACTTACAAGAATTATTAAAGGGAGTTCTTTGGTTTGAGAACAAACAACATTAGATGACAGCCTGAATCTAGGACACAAGATGGTACCAGCCAGATACCACCCTAGGAAATGAACTCTCAAGGTCTATGCAAAACCAGAAGATTTACAACAAGGAACCAGAGAGGTTAATCTGCAAATTACAACAGTGTCAGAACAATAAAAGAGGGAATAAACAGTGTAGGTATACAACCTTCTAACAGAGAGGAAGGCTAGGCAATACCAAGTAATAATACACTGATTCACACTTAGGAAGATAAGGGTAAATTTCAAGATAACCACAAAGAAAGTTAACAAACCTATTCATCAAAATAAAGAAGAAAAACATAAAGTCTCAGTAAAAAGAAAATCTACAAAAACAAAAGAAATGAAAAAAAAATCCCCAAACAAAAGGAATTCAGCACAGAAGAGCAAGAGGAACAAACAAATCATCAGCACCACACCAAAAAAGCACTACCAAATGACAATAAACTCGAACATATCAATAATTACACTGAATGTAAATGGCCTAAATGCACCCCTAAAGAGACAGAGAGTGACAGAAAGGATTAAAAAATAGGATCCATCAATATGCTATCTACAAGAGACACACCTTAGAAACAAAGACATAAATTTATTAAAAATCAAAGAATGGAAAAAAATATATCAAACAAACAGCTACCAAAAAAGAGCAGGAGTGGCAATACTAATCTCAGATAAAATAGACTTTAAAACAAAATCCACCATAAAAGACAAAGAAGGGCACTACATCATGATTAAAGGGATGATCCAGCATGGACATAACCATAATAAATATCTACACACCCAATGTCAGGGCTCTGAAATACATAAAACAAACTTTAATATACTGAAAAGAGAAGTTGACAGTTCCACCGTAACAGTAGGAGACTTCAACATACCACTCTTGGTAAAGGACAGAACTTCTAGAAAGAAACTCAGCAAACATACAGAGGATCTAAAGGCCACTATCAGCCAACGTGAACTCATAGACATATATAGAACACTCCACCCAACAGCTACGAAGTATGCATTATTTTCCAATGCACATGGAACATTCTCCAGAATAGACCACATCTTAGGCCACAAAGCAACCCTCAACAAAATCCAAAACATTGAGATAATGCAAAGTATCTTCTCTGATCACAACACTATCAAAGTAGAAATTAACAACAGAAAAATCAAGGAAAAAAAATAATTACATGGAAACTAAATAACACCCTGCTTACAAACCACTGGTAATAGAAAAAAATCAAAGATGGAATAAAAAAATCTTAGAATCAAATGAGAATGAAAATACATCATACGAAAACTTTTGGGACACAACAAAGGCAGTGATCAGAGGTCAATTTATAACAATAGATGCACACATAAAAAAAGAAAGGGACAAAATCAAAACATTAGCTACACAACTCGAACAAACAGAAAGAGAATAGCAAAACAAGACTACAGCCACCAGAAGAAAGGAAATAATAAAGATCAGAACAGAAATAAATGAAACAGGGAATAGAAAGCAATAGAAAGAATCAACAAAACCAAAAGTTGGTTCTTTGAAAGGATTCACAAAATCAACAAACCACTGGCCAAACTGAGAAAAACAAAACAGGAGAGGATGCAAATAACCCAAATAAGAAATGAAATGGGGGACATTACAACAGACCCAACTGAAATAAAAAGGATCATAACAGAATATCATGAAAAACTACACTCCAACAAATTTGAAAACCTAGAGGAAATGGAAAAATTTCTAGAAGCACACTATCTACCCAAACTATCACAAATTGATGTTGAAAATATGAACAGACATATAACAAGAGAAGATATTGAAAAAGTAATAAAAAAAAACTCACAACAATAAAAAGCCCTGGCCCAGATGGCTTCACTGGGGAATTCTAACAAACATTCAGAGAACAGCTTACATCAGTACTCCTCAATCTATTTCAGAACATAGAGAAGGAAGGAATACTTCCAAATTCATTCAATGAAGCCAGCATAACCCTGATACAAAAACCAGGCAAAGACACCACACACAAAAAAAATTACAGACCAATATCTCTCATTAATACAGATGCAAAAATTCTCAGCAAAATTCTAGCCAATAAAATTCAGCATCGTGTCAAAAAAATAATACACTATGACCAGGTAGCATTCATGCCAGGTAAGCAAGGATGGTCCAACATTAGAAAATTGATCAACCTAATCCACCATATAAATAAAGTAAAGGAAAAGAATCACATGATAATCTCAATTGATGCAGAAAAAACAAAGTCCAAAGCCCACTCCTGATTAAAAAACTCTCAATAAAATAGGTATAGAAGGGAAATTCCTCAAAATAATAAAGGGCATCTATGCAAAACCAACAGCCAACATCATTCTAAATGGAGAGAAGCTGAAAACACATACCTTGAGAACAGGAAGGAGACAGGGATGACCTTTATCACCACTCCTATTTAACACTGTGCTAGAAGTCCTACTGAAAGCAATAAGGCAAGAAAAAGAAATAAAGGCATACAAGTTGGTAATGAAGAAGTAAAACCATCCCTATTTGCAGATGATATGATACTATATATACAAAACACAAAAGACTCCACAAGAAAACTACTGGGACTAATAGAAAGATTCTGCACAGTAGCAGGTTACAAGATAAACACACAAAAATCAGTCAGATTCCTATACACTGACAAGGAGAACAACAAAAAGGAAATCAGGAAAGCAATACCATTTATAATAACCCTAAAAAAATAAAATACTTAGGAATAAAGCTAACCAGGGATGTAAAAGAACTATACAAAGAACATTACAAAACATTACTATAAGAAACCAAAAGAGATCTACATAAATGGAAAAACATACCATGCTCATAGATAGGTAGACTCAATGTTGTGAAAACGACAACTCTACCCAAAAGCAATCTACAAATACAATCAATCCCAATCCAAATACCAAAAACTTTCTTTAAAGAGATGGAAAAAATAATCATTAACTTTATATGGAAAGAGAAGAGGCCCCGGATAAGTAAAGCACTGTTAAAGAGGAAGAATAAAGTAGGAGGACTCGCACTACTTGACCTTAGAACCTACTATACAGCTACTATAGTCAAAACAGCCTGATACTGGTACAACAACAGATACATTGACCAATGGAACAGAATCATGAACCCAGAAGTATATCAATTGATCTACAGTCACCTGATCTTTGACAAGGGCCCAAAGTCCATCAAATGGGAAAAGACAGTCTTTTTAACAAATGGTACTGGCAAAATTGGATGTTCATCTACAAAAAAAGTGAAACACCATACATAAAATCTAATTCAAACTGGATCAAACACCTAAGTCTAAAACCAAAAGCTATAAAGATCATAGAAGAAAAAATAGAATCAACGCTAGAGACTCTAATACATGGCATTAACAGGATACAAACCATAACTAACAACATACAAACTCCAGAAGATAAGCCAGATAACTGGGATCTTCTAAAAATTAAACACTTATGCTCATTAAAAGCCTTCACCAAAAGAGTAAAAAGAGAACCTACAGACTGGGGAAAAATATTTTCGCTATTTCAAATCTGACAGAGTTCTAACCTGGAAAATCTACAGGAAAAATCCAACACTTCTACAACAAAAAGACAAATAATCCTATTAAAAAATGGGCAAAGGAAATGAACAGACACTTCACCAAAGAAGACATTCAAGTGGCTAACAGACACATGAGGAAATGCTTGCGATCACTAGCCATTAGAGAAATGCAAATCAAAACCACAATGAGATACCATCTCACCCCAGCATTACTGGCACAAATCAAAAAAACAGAAAATAACAAACGTTAGAGAGGCTGCAGGAGATCAGAACTCTTATGCATTGCTGGTAGGAATGCAAAATGGTACAACCATTTTGGAAAAAGATATGGTGCTTCCTTAGAAAGCTGGAAATAGAAATACCACATGAGCCAGCAATCCCACTCCTAGGAATATATCCTAGAGAAATAAGAGCCATCACACAAATAGACATACGCACACATTTGCAGCATTGTGAACAATAGCAAAAAGGTGGAAACAACCTAGATGCCCATCAACAGATGAATTGATAAACAAACTATGGTACATACATACAGTGGAATACTATGCAATGATAAAGGACAATGATGAATCTGAGAAGCATCTCACAACATGGATGAAACTGGAGGACATTGCGCTGAGTGAAAAAAGTCAATCACAAAAGGACAAATATTGTATGAGACCACTACTATAAAAACTCATGAAAAGTTTTACACACAAAAAGAAATAATCAGGAGGGGAGGGGATGGAAAAACACTAAATAGACAATAGGTAAGTGGTAACTATGGTGAAGGGTAAGACAGTACACGATACTGGGGAAGCCAGCACAACTTGTTCATGGTAACGTCATGGAAGCTCCAGGGGCTGAATTGCTGGGCTGAGCACTGTGGGGACCATGGTCTCAGGGAACATCTAGCTCAATTGACATAACATAGTTTATAAAGAGAATGTTCTACATTCTACTTTGGTGAATAGCGTCTGGGGTCTTAAAATCCTGTGAGCAGCCATCTAAGATACTCCACTGGTCTCACCCCTTCAGGAGCAAGGGAAAATGAGGAAAACTAAGACAAAAGGGAGAGATTAGTCTAAAGGACTGACAGACAACAACTACCGTGGCCTCCACCAGACTGAGTCCAGTACAACTAGATGGTGCCCGGCTACCACTACTGAATGCTCTGACAGGGATCACAATAGAGGGTCCCGGACAGAGCAGGCAAAAAATACAGAACAAAATTCTAACTCAAAAAAAAAAAAAGACGAGACTTACTGGCCTGATGGAGACTGGAGAAACCCCGACACTATGGTCCCCGGACACCCTTGTAGCCCAGTAATGAAGTCACTCCAGAGGCTCACCTTTTAGCCAAAGATTAGACAGACCCATAGGACAAAAGGAGACTAAAGGGGCACACCAGCCCGGAGGCAAGGACTAGAAGGCAGGAGGGGACAGGGAAACTGGTAATAGGAAACTCAAGGTAGAGAAGGGGGAGTACCGACATGTCATGGGGTTGTTAACCAATACCATAAAACAATATATGTACTAACTGTTTAATGAGAAGCTAGTTTGTTCTATAAACCTTCATTTTTTAAAGTTGAATAAAATAATAATGATGATGATGATGATGATGGCAAAATTAAGACACTCCCAGATAAACAAAAACAAAGTATCAGTGGCGAGGAAACCTACCCTACAAGAAATATTACAGAAGTCCCTCAGGCCAAATGAAAGGACCGTGGATGGTAACTCAAATAAACAAGAAGAAATAAGGAGTACGGGAAACAGAAACTGTATAGGTAGATATGAAAAACAACGTCAATGTATTTTGCAGTATTGTTTTTATTTTTATTTTTATTATTTATTTTATTTTTTTGTTGTTGAGAATACACACAGCAGAAATATGCCAATTTAACAATTTCTACGTTTACAATCCAGTGACATTGATTACACTCTTCAAATTGTGCAACCTTTCTCACTCTCCTTTTCTGGGCTATTCCTCCCTCATTAACATAAACTCACTGCCCCCTAAGGTTTCTATCTAATCTTTTAACTTGCGATTGTCAATGTGATCCTATATAGATAGATTTTAAAAGAGCACAATGCTCAAGGCAGACCTTCTTTACTAGTTAAGCTAAACTATTGTTTGGTTTTAAGAAGCCTTCAGGGGATATTTTTGGTTTAAGGTTTAAATATTATCTCAGGGCAATAGTTTCAGGGATTTATCCAGCCTCTGTGGGAGCAGAAAGTTTGAATTCCCTAAAAATTTGAAATTCTGTTTTGTGTCTTCCCCCTTTTGATCAGGATTCTTCTATAGAATCTTTGATCAAAGTATTCAGTAATTATAGCTCAGCACCATCCGGTTCTTCTGGTCTCATGGCAAAGGAGGCAGTTGTTCATGGAAGCAATTAGTGATGCATTACAAATCCTCCTCCTGTTCCTGGCTCTCCTTCATTCTCTGTTGCTCCAAGTGAATAAAGACCAACTGTCCTGCCTTGGATGGCTGCTTGCAAGCTTTTAAGCCTCCAGGCACTATGCAATGAACTAGGAGGTAGAACAGAAGCGCTGAACACGTTATTAGGTCAGTTAACTGGGACGTCCCATGAAACCATGACCCTAAACCTCCAAAGCAAGGAACCAAATCCCATGAGGTGTTTGGTTGTAAATAAGCAGCCTCAGCAACTACTCCTTTTTTTTTTTTAATTGGTAAATATATCTATCACACAACTTTTGCCAATTCAACTATTTACAGATGTATTGACAGCAATTACATTAATCTGCTATGTAATCCTACACTTAGCACAAAATTTCCATCACTATAAACAGAAACTCAGTACTCTATAAGAAATAATGCCCCCTTACCCCCTCCCTCACTCCCATGGTAACCACTAAGAAACCTTAGTCTCTACATATTTGTCTGTTCTTGTCTTTTTATGTAAGTGAGGTCATACAATATTTGTCCTTTTGTAATTGACTTATTTCACTCAGCATAATGTCTTCCAGCTTCATCCATATTGCACCATATATAAAGAATTTCTCTTACAGTCTGAGTAGTATCCCACAGTATGCATGTAATGTATGTACCACATTTTGTTTATTCATTCATCCGTTGACGGGCATTTAGATTGTTTTCAACTTATGGCTATTATGACTAGTGCTGCAATCAGCATTGATGCACAAGTATCTGTTTGAGTCTCTGCTTTCAAGTCTTTTGGGTATATAACTAAAAGTGGAATGGCTGGGTCCTATGATAGTTGTTTTTAGTGTTTTGAGGAACTGCCACACTGTTTTCCATAACGGCTGTCCCATTTTGCATTCCCAACAGCAATGGATAAGGGTTCTAATTTCCCTACTTTCTCATTAACCTTTATTATTTTCTGTTTTTGCTTTTGTTTTTAATCCTAGCCATCCTAAAAAAAAAAAAAAACCCATTGCTGTTGAGTTGATTCTGACTCATAGCAACCCCATAGGACAGAGTAGAACTTCCCCATAGGTTTTCCAAGCAGCAGCTGGTGGATTCGAACCACTGACTTTTTGGTTAGCAGAAGGGCTCATAACCACTGCACCACCAGGACTCCTTAGCCATCCTAGTGGGAGTAAAATGGTATCTCATTGCGGTTTTGATTTGCATCTTTCTGATGGCTAATGACATTGAGCATTTCTTCATGTGTTTGGTGACTGTTTGTGAATATTCTCTTCGGTGAAATGTCTATTCAAGTCCTTTGCCCATTTTAAGATTGGGTTACTTGTCTTTTTGTTGTTAAGTTGTCAAAGTTTTATATATAATTTGGTTATTAAATTCTTATCAGATATTTGGTTTCTGAAAATACTCTCCCAGTTGGTACCTTGTCTTTTCTCTTTTTTGATAAAGTCTTTCGATGAACAAAATTTTTAATTTTTATAAGGTCCTATTTACTTATTTTGTCTTTTGCTGTTTGTGCTTTGTTATTATATTAGATAATCCATTGTTAAAAGGTAGGCCTGACATTGCCCCCGCATTTTCTTCTAAGAATTTTATGGTTTTAGTTTTCATGGTTATGTCCTTAATCCAATTTTTACTTGTTTTTATGTATGATGTGAAGCATGAATTCCATTTCGTTTTTCTGCATGTGGAAATCCAATTTTCCCAATGCCATGTATCGAAGAGATTCTTCTTTCCCCATTGAATGGACTTAGAACCCTTGTCAAAAATCAGTTAACCATAAATGTGTGGGTTTATTTCTGGACTCTCAATTCTATTCTATTGGTCTATGTGTCTATTGTTATACCAGTATCAGACTGTTTTGATTACTGTAACTTTATAGTATGTTTTCAAATCAGGAAGTATGAGTCCTACTTTGTTCTTCTCTTTCAACATTGCTTTGACTACTTGTAACTCTTGACTTTTCATATAAATTTGAGAATTGGTTTTTCCATTTCTGTAAAGAAGGCTATTGGAACAGTGTTGAAGCCATAGATCGCTTGAGGTAGTATTGACATCATAACAATTTTAAGTTTTCTAATCCATGAACATGAAACATATTTCCATTTATTTAAGTCTTCTTTAATCTCTTTCAGCATGTTTTATAATTTCCATTGTACAAGTCTTTCACATCCATGGTTAAATTTATTCCTAGGTATTTTATTCTCTTAGATGCTATTGTAAATTGAATTGTTTCCCTAATTTTTCTTTCAGATTTATACTGCTGGTGATATTGCAACCATGCTGATTTTTGTTTGTTGACCTTGTATCCTCCACCTTTGCTAAGTTCTTCTATTAGCTCTCTAAATTTTCTTGTGGACTCTTTGGGATGTTCTATATATAGGATCATATCACCCTCAAACAGAGATAATTTTACTTCTTCTTTTCCAATCTCCATACCTTTTATTTCTTTGTCTTGTCTTATTGCTCTGCCTAGGATTTCTAATACAATATTGAATAGAAGTGGTGAGAGCAAGCACCCTTGTCTTGTTCTCTATTTCAAGGGGAAAGCTCTCAGTCTTTCTTCATTAAGTATAATGTTGGCTGTTGGCTTTTCATATATGCCCGGAATCATGTTAAGGAATTTCCCTTCTATTCCAATCTTCTTGAGGGTTTTCACTAAGAAAGGGTGTTGGATTTTATCAAATGCTTTTTCTGCATCCCTAGAGATGATCGTGTGGCTCTTTTCCTTTGTTCTACTGATGTGGTGTATTACGTTGATTGATTTTCTAATGTTAAACCATCCCTGCATTCCTGGAATAAATTCCACTTGGTCATGGTGTATGACTCTTTTAATATGCCGTTGGATTCTGTTTGCTAGTATTTTGTTGAGGATTTTTGCATCTATATTCATAAGAGATATTGGCCTGTGGTTTTCTTTTCTTGTGTTGTCTTTATCTGATTTCAGTATCAGGGTTATGTTCTCTTCATGGAATAAATTAGGGAGTATGCCTCCCTTCTCTATCTTTTGGAAAAGTTTAAACAGTATTGGTGTCATTTGTTCTCTAAATGTTTGGTAGAATTCCCCAGTGAAGCCATCCGGTCCAGGACTTTTTTTGTTGGGAAGTTTTGATTACTAATCAATCTCTTCACTTGTTTCAAGTCTGTTGAAATTTTCTATTTCCTTTTGAGTCAGTTTTGGTAGGTTGTGTGTATCTAAGAATTAGTCTATTTCAACTAGGTTATCAACAAACAACTAAGTTTGTTGCCATACAGCTGTTCATAATATTCTGTCATATTTCTCTCTATTTCTATTGGTTCAGTTGTAATGTCTCCTCTTTCATTTCTCATTTTGGTTATTTGTGTCTTTTCCCTTTTTTTTCTTTTTCAGTCTAGCTAAAGATTTGTCACTTTTATTGATCTTTTCAAAGAACCAACTTCTGGTTTTTTTGATTCTCTATTGTTTTTCTGTTTTCAGTTTTATTTATCTCTGCTCTGATCTTTGTTACTTCTCTTCTTCTGAAAGGTTTAGGCTTAGTTTTCTCTTCTCTTTATAGTTTCTTAATGTAGAGTTAGGCTGTTGATTTGGGATCTTTCTTCTTTTTGTATTGATATAGGTTTCCCTCTGAGTACTGCCTTAGTTGCATCCTGTAAATTTTGGTATGTTATGCTTTCATTTTCATTTAACTCTAAGAATTTTGTGAATTCTCTTTTGATTTCTTCATTGATCCATCAGTAGCTTAACAGTGTGTTTTTTTAATTTCCATATGTTTGTGTATTTTCCAGAGGTTTTTTGTTTGTTTTTCATAACTGATTTTCAGTTTCACTACATTGTGCTCAGGGAAAACACTTTGTATGATTTCAATCTTTTAAAATTTACCAACTTGCTTTGTGACCTAACCTGTGGTCTATCCTGGAGAATGATCCATGTACACTGGAGTAGTATGCATAATGTGCTATTGTTGGGTGAGTGTTCTGTATACATCTATTAAGCTCAGTTGGTTTATAGTGTCATTCAGGTCCTCTTTTTCCTTTTTGATCTTCTTTCTAGATGTTCTGTCCAATATTGAAAGTAGTGTATTGAAGTCTTCAACTATTATTGTAGTGCTGTCTATTTCTTCCTTTGATTTTTTCAGTGTTTGGTTTACATATTTAGGTGCTCTGATGTTGGGTGAGTATATATTTATGATTGTTAAATCTTGCCACCCCAGCTCTCTCTTAGTTATATTGCCATGGAATAACTTTTCTATCCTTTCACTTTCAACCTATTTGTGTTCTTGGGTCTAAAGTGTGTCTCTTGCAAACAGCATATAGTTGGATGATGTTTTTTAAATCTATTCTCCCACTTTGCCTTTTGACTGTAGCATTTAGTCCATTTACATTCAGTGCAAAAAAAAAAAAAAAAACCAAATCCATTGCCGTCAAATCAATTCTAACTCTAGCGACTCTGTGAGCGACTGGCACATTCAGTGGAGTTATTGGTAATAAGTAACTTATTTCTAGCATTTTGTTACTTGTTTTTGTGGTGAGTCTTAAGCTTTCTTTGTTTTGTCCTTTACTACTGCCTGGTTTTGTGTTTCGTTGGTTTATTATAGTAAGCCATTTTGGTTCTCTTCTCCTTTCCTTTTGTGGTTTTTTTTTTTTTTTTAAAAAGAATTTTCTTAGTGGTTACCATGAACATTACACTTAATAGTTTGTATATATAACATCCTAAGGCACCCTGGTGATGCAGTGGTTAAAGTGCTTAGCTGCTAACCAAAAGATTGGCAGTTTAAACACAACAGCAACTCTGTGGGAGAAAGATATGGCAATCTGCTTCCATAAAGATTAGAGTCTTCAAAGCCCTATGGGCAGTTCTACTCTGTCCTATAGGGTCGCTATGAGTCAGACTCAACTCTATGGCAATGGATGTTTATAACATCCTAGGTAAGTTAGTACCAACTTTAGTAACATACAAAAATTACCTATACCACTCCTCTCCCCACTTCTCATTTTGTTGTTTTTATCACTAATTATGTCTTTATATTTCATGTTTCCTGTAACATACTTTTTTCCTTGTTTTTTAAACATTTGTCCCTAAAAAGCATGAAGGACAAAACAATTATCAAGCATGAATACCTCACTAATAGCCCTTACACTTGTTCATGCAAGTCCCATTGTTTGGGATCTTTCTTTTTATTTATGGCTTTAAATTGCTTTCTAGTGTCTTTTCCCTTCCATCTGCAGAGTTCCCATTAGTATTTTTGTAGGAATGTTATGGTAGGTATGAACTCTCTCAACTTCTGTTTGTCCAGGAATGTTTTAATTTCACCCTCATTTTTGAAGGACAATTTCACTGGGTATAGTATTCTTGGTTGACAGATTTTATTTTTTTTTCTTTCGGCACCTTAAATATATCATTCCATTACATTCTGGTCTCCAATGTTTCTGAGGAGAAATGGGCAGTTAATCTTATTGGGGATCCGTTACATGTGACTGTTCACTTCTCTCTCACTGTTTTCAGGATTCTCTCTTTATCTTTACTTTTTTTGAGCCTCACTATGATGTGTTTTGGTGTAGATCTCTTTGGTTTTACCCTGCTTGGAATTTTTTGAGTTTCTTGGATTTGTATATCTATGTTCTTCATCAGATTGGGGAAATTTTCTGTCATTATTTCTTCAAATATTCTTTCTGTCCCCTCATCTTTCTCATGTCCTTCTGGAATTCCTATGATGCATATATTAGGTCTCTTACTGTTGTCCTCTAATTCCATTAAACTGTGCTCAGCCTTCTTGAACATTTGTTCTCGTTGATCTTCAGCCTCTGTAATTTCAATGATCTTATCATCTAATTTGCTGATTCTTTCTTCTGTCTAATTAAGTCTGTTGTTAAATACTTCCACTGTGTTTCTAATTTCAGTTATTGTCCTTTTCAGTTGCAATATTCCTGTTTGGTTTCTTTTTATCTCTTTTTTTAGATCCTTATTTTGTTCTTTCATTGATTTCTTTATTTCTTTTAGTTCTTTGTCTATGTTTGCCCTTAACTCTTTAATTATGTTTAGCGTTGTTGTATTATGTTCTTCCATTCTTTTCATTATTTGGTCCTCCACAGATGCACTTTCATTCCTTTTGTCATGTTCCTTTGGATGGACCATCTTTTCTTTATATGTCTTGTAATTTTTATATTGGGGCATTGAAATTTTCGTGGGTGTTAACTTTCTCAGTTCTCCCCAGTATTTCTTGGTTTTGCCCACACTACTTTCTGCAAAAAAAACTCTTGGGCAGGCAAAGCCTTTGGTCTTTTCTTACCATTTCCGCTCTTTCTCTGTGATAGCGCCTTCTCCTTCTCTGGTTTAATTAGGATTTGAAAGTCTCAGATCTTGGCTGTCAACTTTCAATGTCTCCCAAACACACTAGAGAACATACTATGGTCAATCTGTCCACCAGCTGGCTGGCATTGCCACTCTGGTGAGATATCATGCACTAATCAATTTGTCCACCAGGGGGAACAGTCCTCTCTATCTGGTTATTATTCCCTCCTTTGCTGTGTTTTTGCAACCACATTTTCAGTTTGAAAACTGACACCCAGCAATACCCTTTTGGGGCCTAGTTTTGCCCTCAGGTTTTGCCCTAGCTTTCCTTCCCTGCTCTGTGAGGGCTGTCATTCAAAGGAATCACAGTCAGACTTTCCTCCATTTCAGGAGGAAAGGGACTGGCACACCCTTGAAGGACCTCCAAGAGACCTGTGTTGTTGGTTTCAAAACCCCAGTGGCCCTGTGATGGTTTGGGGAGCAGTCTCCACTTAGATGACACACCTCCTGGCTCCACTCTAGGAATTTTTTTCTGTAGGAGTTTGTGTCAAGCCAGCAGTTGATAGTTACTGAGTGGGGAGAGGCTATCATCCTCCAAACAGACCCCCAGATAGGTCTGCCTTGCTACTATCAGAGCACCTTTCCCTGTAGTACCTTGGCTGGTGTGCAGCCTCCATACAAGATATCTGTTTGCTAGCACACAGCAGCTCAGTCAGCAGTCCTCAGCACCGACTGGATGGAGGAGCAGACAGACCTGAACTGACCCCCAGGGAGGTCTGTGTTGTTGGTTTCAGAGGCCTGAGCTATGGGTTGTGCAGGGAGGTGGATAGCGTGCTGACTGAGAGCAGACTCCACTGCAAGGGCCTTCTGCAGCAATTCACAGCAGGCTTGCAGCTGGCAGCATTCACAGGGGGAAGTGTTGGCACACTCCAAAGACCCCTGGGAAAGTCTGCCTTATTGATTTTAGAGCAGAAACTTGAGGTCTTGTCTCTTTGTATAGGAAGGGAGCATGATGGTTAGGGAAGCTGGCTCTTTTACTAGGGCCATTTCCCCAGTTCACAGAAGCCAGTGGCCCGTGTTGCTTAGGGGGAGGCAGGGACGGTGGGAGAAGCAATTTTCCTACTATATGCAACTCTTTGAAGATTTGTTGATTTTTTTCTGTCTGCAGTTCCCCACGGATGTCCTCTGCTCCCTGATTCAGAGTCCCTTAAGGCCAAGCACCATTTCCTTGTTATATTTGTGGAGGATGGTTGGAACGATTGTGTGTTTACACCACAATCTTCTAAGAATCTCCCCATGAAGGTATTTTTGTTTGTAAAGCAGTGCTGATGGGCTTACAGTGTATAGATTTATAATATGTATAGCAGTAATGGCACAAAGAAGGAGGGATGTAACAGCTATACTGAAGCAAAGTTTTTGTATTCTATTGAAATTAAGATGATATTGATCTGAAATACGTAGTTTTTAGTTAATCCCCAGGGAAACCACAAAGAAAATAAATTTTTAAAAAAGTAGTAAAAGAAATTACAAAATGGTACATGAGGAATGTCTATTTAACAAAATAGAAGGCACCAATGGAGGAATATTATTGTTGTTATTTACTGTGAAGTCGATTCTGACTCATGATGATCCCATGTATGCAGAGTAGAACTGTTTCATAGGGTTTTCAAGGCTGTGTCCTTTAGAAGCAGATTTCCAGGCCTGACTTCAGAGCCACCTCTGGGTGGGTTCAAACCACCAACCTTAACCATTTGCAAAACCCATGGACCCCACTGGGCAATAGAAGAACAAAAAAATACATAATACATATAAAAAACAAATAGCAAAATTTCAGGTGTAAAGTCTACCTTATCAGCAATTAAATTACATGCAAATAAATAAAACACTCCTCTCAAAAACAGAGACTGGTAGAATGGATTTTTTTTTAAATGATCCAACTCTATGCTCTCTGTAAGAGATCCACTTTAGAATCAAAGATACCAATGAGTTGAAAGTAAAAGAATGGAAAAAGTTATACCATGCAAACAGTAACCAAAAGAGAAATGGAATAGCTATACTGCTATTAGACAAAATAGACTTTAAAACAAACATATTTGCTAGAGAAAAGAAGAAAATTTTATAATGATAAAAGGGTCAATCCATCAGGAAGATATACTGATAATAAACATATATTCACCTAAATCCAGAGCTTCAAAATACATAAAGCAAAAACTGACACAATTAAATGGAGAAATAGACAATTCAACAATAACAGTTAAAAATTTCAATACCCCACTATCAGTAATGGATATGACAACTAGAGAGAGGATCAACAAAAAAAGATTTGAACACTATAACCTAATAAAGTAGACCTAATAAACATCTATGGATGATTCCACCACAAAACTGTAGAATACACATTTTTCTCAAATTTCCAGTGAGCATTCTTCAGTGTAGACCATATGTTAGGCCATAAAATAAACCTCAATAAATTTAAAATGATTAAAATCATACAGAATATGTTCTCCACCAAAAATAAATTTAAATTTGAAATAAATAACAGAAAGAATTTTTGGAAAATCACAAATACATGGAAATTAAACAGCACACTGCTAAATAATGAATAAGTCAAAGAAGAAATCACAAGAGAAAGTAGATAATATCTTGAGGTGAATGAAAACAGAAACACAACACACCAAAACACAGGATACAGCTAAATCAGTGCTCAGAGGGAAATTTATAGCTGTAAACAGCCATATTTAAAAAGAAAGATTTCAAATCAATAACCTAACCTTTCACATTAGGAAAACAGAAAAAAGAAGAGCAACTAAATTGAAAGCAGCTAAAGGAAAAGAATAATAAAGACTAGGGGAAATAAGTGAAACAGAATTAAAATCAACAAAACCTAAAGTTGGTTCTCTTAAAAGATTATTTTTAAAATTACAAACTTTTAGCTAGACTGACCAAGAAAAAAAGAGAAGACTCAAATTACTAGAATGAAGAATGAAAGAGAGAATCACTACGAACCTTACAGAAATAAATAAGTATTATGAGGGAATACTATAATCAACTACATGGCAACAAATTAGATGACCTAAATAAAACAGATGAATTTCTAGAAAGACAAAAACTACCAAAACTGACTCAAGAAAAAAAATATAAAGCCCTAATAGACACATAACAAGTAAAGAGATTGTACTAGCAATTTTAACACTTCCCACAAAGAAAAGCTCAGGACCAGATGGCTTCACTGGTGAATTCTACCAAATGTTTAAAGAAGAATTAATACCAATTAGTCACAAACTCTTCCAAAACGTAGAAGAGGAAGGACCTTCCCAACTCAATCTATCAGGCAAATATTACTCTCATACCAAAACCAGACAAAGGAATCATAAGGAAAGAAAACTAAAAGCCAATACCCGTTCTGCATATAAATGCAAAAAAATCCTTAACAAAATACCAGCAAACCAAATCCAGCAACATATAAAAAGTACTATGCACCACTCCCAAGTGGGAGTTATCACTGAAATGCAAGGTTGATTTAACATTCAAAAATCAATGTAATACATCATATTAACAGAATAAAGAACAAAACCACACAACACACGTGGCACACAGAAAAGCATTTGTCAAAATCCAACACCCTTTCATGATAAAAGCTCTTAGCAACCTAGGAATAGAAATGAATTTCTTCAACTTAATAACAGGCATCTATGAAAAACACAAAGCTAACATTATACTTAATGATGAAAGACTGGGTGCTTTCCCCCTAAGATCAGGAACTAAACAAGAGTGACTACTTTTATGACTTTTATTTAACATTGTATTGGAGGTTCCAGCCAGGGCAATTAGGAAAGATAAAGAAATAAAAATCATTTATCATTTATCAAACTATCTTTATTTGTAAATAACACGAACTTGTATACGGAAAATCCTAATAAACCTACTTAAAAAACCATAACTAATAAATTAGTTTAGCAACATTGGAAGATGCAAGCTAAATAGACAAAATCAATTGTATTTGTGTACTCTAGCAATGAACATTCCAAAAATGAAAATAAGAAAACAATTCCATTTACCAAAGCACTAAAAAGAATAAAATAAATTTATGAATAAAATTAACAAAAGCATTTTTTGTTGAAACTTTCACCATTATCGAAAGACATTAAAGAAGACCTAAATAAATGGAAAGATACCCATGTTCATGAACAAGAAGACTTACTATTGTTATGATGTCAATATTCCCTAAAATTGACCTACAGATTCAAGGTGATCCTTAACAAAGTCCCAGCTTGCTTTTTTGCAGAAATTGACAAGCTGATCATAAAATTTATATGTAAATACCAGGAACCCAAAATAATCGTAATAATCTTGACAAATAAAGGACAAAGTTAGAGGACTCACACTTCCCAATTTCAACCTTACTGCATATCTATAGTAATTAACACTGTGTAATACTGGTGTAAGGATAGATATGTAGATCAATGGAATAGAATTGAGAGTCCATGAATATACAAATATACCCTCACATTTGCAGTCAATTGATTTTCGACATGAGTGCCAAAACAATTCACTGTAGAAGGAATGTTTTTTCAACAATGGTACTGGGACAACTGGATATCCACATGTAAAAGAATGATGTTGGATCTCTACCTCACACCATATACAAAAATTAACTCAGAATGGATCCTAGAACTAAATGTAAGAGCTAAAACTATAAAACTCTTAGGAAGGAAAAAAAAAATAGGAATAAACTTTCATTACCCTGAGTTAGGTAATTGTTTCTTGGATGTGACACCAAAACCATGAGTGACAGAAGAAAAAAAATATACAGTAAATTTCATCAAAACTAAAAACTTTTGTTCTTCAAAAAGACACCATCTAAAAAGTGAAAAGACAGTCTACAGAATGAGAAAAAATATCTTCAAGTCATGTATATGATAAGGGACTTATACCCAGAATATAGAAAGAACCCTTATAACTCAATATTAAAAAGATTAACAAGTGAAAAACCATTTGAATAGACTTTTATTCAAAGAAAACTATACAAATGACTAACAAGCACATGAAACAAAATATTCAACATCATTTAGTCCTATAGGAAAGGTAAATCAAAACCATAATGAGATACCACTTTATCCCCACTGTTTGCTAAAATCAATAAGGCAGACAATCATAAGTGTTGATGAGGATGTGGAGAAATTGGAACCTTCATACACTGCTGGTGTGACTGGAAAACGGGGCAACTACAATGGAAAACAGTGTAGTGGTTCCTCAAAAAGTTAAACCTAGAATTAACATAGGACCCAGCAATTCCATTCTTAGGTATATACTGGACCCATTGCTGTTGAGTAGATTCTGACTCAGAGCAATCCTATACCTATAGCCACACAAAAGCTTGTACACAGGTAGAGAGAAAGTGCCCTGGCCATCTAGTCCAGTCTCAACTGTCTGCCTGGCCATCCTCTCCCCTCTGGATTTCAGTGTCCTTACTTGTAAAATAAGGGGACTGGACTGTGATGAGGATGTCAGTGGAAACTAATATTTAATGCTCACTTAATATATGCCAGGCACTATCCTAAGCACTTTATAAGCATTAGTTTTTGTTCTTGTTTTTTTACCTTTCAGTATGGAGCCCTGGTGGTGCAGTGGTTAAAACTCGACTGCTAACGAAAAAGTTTGCAGTTTGAATCTACCAGCTGCTCTTTGGAAACCCTGTGGGGCAGTTTTACTCTGTCCAATAAGGTTGCTATGAGTAGGAATCAACTTGATGGCAATGGGGTTTTTTTTGTTTTTGTTTTTGTTTTTGTTTTTTTTTGGTATCCTAAGCACTTTTTAAGCATTAGTTTTTTACCTCTTACGATATAGACTACGAGGTGACGCTATCATTTTCATGATGAGGAAACTGAAGCCTGGACAAGTAACTTGCCCAAGATCACTGGGTATAAAGTATCAGAGCTGGGATTTGGGTCCAGGAAGCCTTACTTCAGAGCTACCAGCTACCCTGCCCTCCAGAAGGCCTTTCCAGGTGTAGCTTCTACATGCAGTCCTTCAGAAGTGAGCACATTCAAATGGCAGTGAGGTCAGAAATTATCTCCTAACTGCCAAGCCCAGAAGCTGCTTCTTGCCACTTAACTGCCTGTATGCGTGACACAGGGGCCAAAACAAAATAAAACAGAAAACAAACTTGTACACTAAGTTTCATAGCAGTATTATCCGTGATAGCCAAAAACAAGGAAACAACGCAAATACCCATCAGCTGATGGATGGATAAACAAAATGTGGCATATCCATACAATGGAATATTTTTCAGCCATAAAAAAGAATGAAGTCCTGAGAGATATTGCAACAAGGATGAACCTTGAAAATATTATGCTGAGTGAAAGAAGACAGTCACAAAAGTCCACACATTGCATGATTCCATTTATATGAAATGTCCAGAATAGATAAATCCATAGACACAGAAAATAGATTTATGGTTTCCAGGGTTGGGGGAGTGAGATGGTGATGAAAATGTCCCTGGGAGTTCTAGGCTGTCCTTGCTCCCTTCTCCCTAGCGTCCAAGCCCTTTATTCTGACTTTGGACCCTGCTGACCAACACTGCCCCAAGTCCCCAGCAAATGCCTGGTTGTAGATCCACAAAGGCAGCAGCTGCACGGAGACAACATAGACTTTCCAAGGTCCCTCCTGAGCTCTCTCCCTGCTGGACTTGTCAGGTGGAATGTGTGGTGACGTCTTCTCTGATCCTCTGATACCCACTACGGTTCCCCATTCCTGCCCAGCGCCTTAGGCCAATTTGCAGTCACTGACTCCTGACCTCCTAGGGTCAGAGTGAGTCTACCCACAGACAGGCCCTGACTGACACAAGGGTCTACCACCTCATTCACTCACTCATGCACTGGTAGCATGTGTTGGGATATGGTGATGGACAAGATGCCTCCCCTCCTCTGGACTCAGTCCCTCAGTGGTTGGCACAGGAGCTGGAAAGGCTCAGCGCAGGGGCAGTTACTTCCTCTGAGGGATCAGGTGAAGTCACCAGAGGAAGTGGTAAGGTAGCATCAAAATTCAATACTGACCGAGGCACATGCATTCTGAGAAGAGCTGGAGCTGGACTGAGGGCCCAGAGCTGCCTCCCAAGGGGGCTGCAAACACAAACTTGATCTTGTCACTCATCACTCTAATCCTTCAATGGCTTCCTTTGCCCTTAGAATTAAGACCAAAATCCTTAACAGGGTCTAGATGGTGTGCTGTCTCTTGGGCCACATCCCTTTCCCTCTGTGCCAGACCCTGGGCCCATGCCTCCCCATGCAGACTCTCTCTACGGCAGCTGGCACTTGAAGCTCCTTTGGCCTCCTCAAGAGATCTGCCTGTCGCTGTGTTCACAGCTCCAGGTGCTTCTTTCTTGAGCCCACACCCCTGCATGTCATTCAGGTGTACCAGGACAAGTCCACAAAGACAGATGCATGCAGCACATCTGTGGAATGAATGTATGAATAAATGAACCAATGGCAGGAGGAAGCACTGAAGGATGTCAGTCTTTGTGCCTAGAAACGTGCTCCTGTGTCCTGGACCACAGGGAGGCAACATGGAGCAGGAGGAGCTAGCTTGGAGGGGACAGTGACCTGATAGAATGCCGATGTCAGTATCCCAAATACTCAGGCAAAGTGGACTGTGGTGAATATGAACCCATGACCAACAGATTTGACCTTCAACTCAAACTAATTCCTACTATAAGAGCAAAGCATGGGGGAAAATAAACTGGCTGTTGTTAGTTCCTATGAGTAAATTATCAACAGGGGCATCTGGGTTAATACAGGAAAATGTGGGCTGTTCAGGAATATAATTCACCCATTGAGCACCTAGATGTGTGCAGTGTAGTGACTTACTTAACGTGGCTCTTCTAACCATTCACGGTCTTGTGACACCCGTAAAATGATTGGGTGGGGCCAGGGACAGATTAAACAGTAAGCACAGCATGTACCGTCTTATAGTAAGCAAGGTACACGGAGGCTTAATTATGCTTACTTGATAACCTGCAGTGCACAATTTCACCTGGTTTTGATTAGTAAGTAAGCACAATTAAGCCCCTTTGTACCTTCCTTATTAAGTAATTCATCCCTTGGTGGGACTATGCAAATAAGGTGCTTGTGGCCTACTCAGGGGATTGGACAGCCTGCTAATAATGCAAATAAGTTGCATGGAACTCTTGCAGGGGTAGGAACATGCAAACAAGATGTATGGAAGCCTAATGAGGGGATTCGTCAGTTTTGTTATACTGCTAGGCTTAAAATGAACCAGCCCAGAGGCGGAGAGAGGGACATTACTACCACCAAGAAGAGCCAGGAGCGGAGAGCGTCCTTTGGACCCAAGATCCCCGCACTGAGAAACCCTAGACCAAGGACACAGAGAAAGCTGTAACATCAGAGACAATGAAAAGCGGCAGCAAACATGGTACAATCCAGTGGCAGAGAAATGCTAGCAGCAGAACCAGGAGACTGGGGCGAGACAGCACAGTGGGCTTTCTAGACCACAGATTGAGGCAGCTACAGTGGGTGTGCAGACCCACAAAGCAAGAGAGCTGAGCGCCTTCAGGCAGGAGGTTTGCTGGTGAGTGGGATGCCTCTGGAAACTTGTTGATGAAACTAGGCTTACAGACCCACAGAGCAAGAAAGCCAAGTGCCTTCAGACAGGAAGCTTACTGGAAGAGTGGGGTGCCTCCGGGCACTTACTGGAGGAGTTAAAGAGCTTTGTACCACTTACCCAAGCAGGGCAGAGACCAGGCTGAGGGACTAGGGCTAAGGGTTTAGGGCTGAGAGAGAGGCTTGCCTGCAGGCATGGCCAAGAAGAAGCTCTCCTGATCAAAGAACTCTATCCTGAGTTGTTCCTGTTACTTCTCTAATAAACCCCATAACTGTGAGTATGGTCTGTGAGTTATGTGGCCATTTGTAACAAATTATGGAAATCAGCAGAGAAGTAGAGAGTGCTGTGGGAAGGACAGCTGGTGTCAGATTTGGTAAAAAAGTTGGGGGGTGGAGGTATGTTTGACTTCCACCTCATAGGAATCAGCCTCGGGCTGGTGATTCTCTCTCCTCCCCCTTGTGCAGTTTGACAACAAGGTCTAACACTGCCTCCATGCCATTTTTACAATGTCTGAGGCCCTGCACAGGCCCTGAGAATAAAGCACCCACCTGCCTGGCACAGCTCTCCCCCATTAGCAAGGGAGAGATGAGAAGTCTTCATTCAGTTACAGATGTGCTAAGTGCCCCCACCTACAGCTACCAGAATGCTCAGTACATTCTAGCACTTTGCCTCAGTTTCTTCATCAGTAAAATAAATTTGGTAAGTCCCCAAGGCATGTGATGAGTTAAGTAGCATGGACTGCCTGCATCACATGGCCCAGTTACTTTGAACACACTGCTACTACAGAGGTTAAAGGTCGGGATCATACCTTTTCCAGATCATCTTCAGTTGTGAATTTTTAAATACATTTTTATTGTCAAACACAACTCTTAACTACTGGAAATGACTCTTCAATGCTTGTAATAATAATAAACTAATTGCAAGAGGGAAGGAAATTGGCCCACTGGCTCTGAGGGCATGAGGTGTTTCTTGCACTAGGAAATTTAACCTTAATTTCTTAAGCTGTTTTACTCTCCTCTCTGGACAACTGTGTTATCAAAAAAACTTCACATGAAGGGGTCTAGCCTGAGAGTGCTCCCTGGAGTAACTTGAAACAACACCCTTTACACCAAGAGGCCTGTGAGGCCAGGAGTTCACACCCACTGATTTCAGCTTTCCTCTTCACCAGCTACTGCTCCCCCTTCAGCTAGGCACACCAGGATGTGTGTATCACACATCTTTCAAAATGATCGCAAGGCACAAATGGAAATTAGCGTGTCCTAAAATGACTCAAAAGTTTGCTTTCATGTATGAAATTTCCTAACATCACATTTTATGCCCTCAGGAAAAATAAAAACAAAACTGGTAGGTAAATTAAGTGATGATAAATTACAGATGTTCTTTTACATTGGTATCACCACTTCTTGCTTTGGTAGCTCCTTCATGCTGCAGATTGTTCAAGACAAGTTTGAATCAAATGATTCACTGATTTTCTCATTTCTCACACTACAAATGCTGTGACATCAGGAAAGACCCTCATCCCCTTCCCACCTCTGCCATCTCTTTGTATGCAGGCAAAAGATTCTCACCTTGCATGTATAGAAATCTAAAAAAATAGTAGGGAGGTCTTCTGATATACTAAACCAAGAGATTCCTCCCAAAGTACAACCTGCTACAGATTCATTGACTGTTGGCTAACTGGCTTACCCAAGAGAACACGTGAAGTGGTACCTGGGGGGCTTTGTGGACTGAATCATGCCCCCAAAGGATATGTCCACGCCTTAGTCCCTGGACCTGTGAATGTTACCTTATATGGCAAAAGAGAGAGCATTACCTAGCATGGCAAGCGATGTAGTAAGGATCTTGAGAGGAGCAGCTTACCTTGGGTTATTTGAGTGGACGGTAAAAGCAATTGAATGTATCTGTATAGGAGAGACACACAGAGGAGGAGAATGGCGACTGGAGGAATGCTACTACAAGCCCAGGAATGCCTGGAGCACCAGAAGCTGGAAGAGGCAAAGAAGTATCCTCACTCAGAGCCTTTGGAGGGAACACAGCCCTGCTGATTCCTTGAATTTGAACTTCTGGCTTCCAGAACCAGGAGAGAATAAACTTCTGTTGGTTTAAGCCACAGGTTTTTGGTACTTTGTTGCGGCAGCCCCAGGACACTCATGCTGACTTTCATGCCCAGCATTCAACCTGTCTGCCCCCAGTGCTCCACTGCCAACCATCATCCTGAAAGCAGGGTGAGGCTTCTGTTGTGAAAGCCTGAGAGCTGAACCATGTGCAATGTTCCCTTAGAGCGTGTGTGTGTTTCTTGAGTACTTTACATGCTCTCTAATTCAACCCTCAAACTGCACTGAGAGATAAGCACTATTACTGTCCTTGTTTTTCAGGTGGCAACTCTGAAGTACAGGCAGAGAGAAGCAGAGCTAAACTGTGGTGAAACAGGGATTTGAACCCAGCAGCTTGACTTGAGAGTGTGCATTCAATCACCCAACTGCGCCCAGCCTCTTGAGTCAAAGACCCTTAGATGAGTCTCATCTGCTGTGTAAAATACTCTGGGATAGCCCGTTTTAAACCTTGTCCAGTGAAAGTAAAGCCAGAGAGAGTTCTAATGAGATTATTGTAGTCAGAGCTGAGATAAGATTCATCAGTCAGTTTGCCTGGGAAATACCTCACATAAATGCCAGGCTGAGCCAGTGTAGGGTTTAGTCAAAGTAGAGAAACATGAAAATCCCCTTTCAATTATCAGAGCTGTCTCTCCAGTTTTCCAGGGTGAATCATGCATCTCATCTGTGGTCACGTCCTCTGTGGCACCAGCATGGAATATCAGCGAAGTTGTCTACAGAGACCTTGCCCACCAGAAGGAAGTCACCTCCAAGTCACCTGTCTGGTATGCATCCTGACTGAAGCATTTCATGTCTCTACTCACAGAGCCCCATGTTAACCCATGGAGGTCTTTCTGCATGAAGCATGGCTTAGGAATGTGAAGAGACAGCAGGGCTGTGGTATCTGGCCTGGGAGACAGGAGCCTGGTGGGACCACACTTCCCCTGGGCCTGTGTGGCCAGCTGGCTCTACGCTGTGACAAGATGGTCAGGAGGTTACAGGTATGGAATCAGGGCAGGGCTGATGCCTGGCTCTGCTACTTCTAGCATTGCCAACTTCCAATGCGCACAGACTGGCTTCCCACTTCAGTCTCGTCATCTATAAACAGGGCCATAACATCTTGTAATACTTTATAGGACTGGTGGGAACATCTTAGTACAAGGCCTGCACGTAATAACGGCTCAGTACCTAGTCAGAAAGGTTCCCCTGGAGCACCATAACAGCGATAACTATCACTAATGGGTATGTGTGAGTCCTCATTTTCAAGGAGGGTTTATGAGCCTTATCTCCGTTGCTTCTTCCAGGAGCCCTGTTGGGTAGGTGAGGTGCTCTATCTCCCTACTGGAATTCAGAGGGGCTAAATGGTGCCTGAGTTCACACGGGGTGAGGACAAAGCACAGACTGAGAGCATACCACTCTCTACTTCCACTGACAGAACTACTATATGAGGTGCCTGTGGCTACTGTAACAAAGTACCATAAACTTAGTGGCTGAAAACAACACAGGTTTATAATATCACAATTCTGGAGGTCAGAAGTCTGAAAGTCTTGCTGGACTAAAATCAAAGTGTCAGCATGTTGTATTCCTTCTCGAGACTCTAGGGAAGACCCCATTTCTTTGCCTTTTCCAACTTCTAGAGATCGTCTGCTATCCCCAGTTTGTGGTCCCTTCCTCCATATTCAAAGCCAGCAATGCAGCATCTTCAAATCTCTCTCTGATGTGGCCTGTCCTGCCTCCCTCTTCCACTTTAAAGGACTTTGTGATTACATTGGGCCCACCTGGACAATCCAGGATAATCTTCCTATTTTAAAGTCAGTTGATTGAAAACCTTAATTCAATCTGCAACCTTAGTTCCCCTTTGCCATGCAACATAACCTATTCACAAGTTCTAGGGACTAGGATGTGGACATCTTTAGGGGGAGGGTATTATTCTGCCTACCACAACTACTAAAGAATTCACTTAAAGAAGAAGGAAATTGACCCAAAAGGAAAGAAATAAATGCAAGAAGCAATAATGAGCAAAGGAGTTGCTAATCATCTTAATAAATATAAATACTTACTATAACATAACAATAAAAATGAATAATGGCAAGGTAAAACAAAGCAGAATTAAAATACTAACAGATAATGTGGAAGATGGGTAGGGGTTAACAGAATTAAAGTGTCCCAATATTCTTTTGTTGTTAGGGAAGATAAGACATATTAATTAACTTTAGACTTTTTAATTGAAATACGTATGTTAATATAACAGTAACATTTAAAAAATATAAAATTTATGTAACTTCTTTTAAGTAGGCAAGGGAAAAGATATAAAGGAAGCTGTTTATCCATTTCACCTCCCCATCTGTCAATTTGTCATACTGTAGTGACTTGTGTGTTGCTGTGATGCTGGAAGCTATAACACCACTATTTCAAATACCAGTAGGGTCACCCATGGTGGACTGGTTTTGGTGGAGCTTCCAGACTAAAACAGACTAGGATTAAAGGTCTGGCGATATACTTGTCAAAATAAGCCAACAAAAACTTTATGGAACACAACAAAACATTGTCTGACATGCTTGCTTTGGGCATGTCATCAGGAAGGATCAACTGTTGGAAGAGGACATCATGTTTAGCAAAATAGAGGACCAACAAGAGTAAGGGAGATCCTCAGTGAGGTGCATTGGCACAATGGCTTCAATGATGGACTCAAACATGCTGGTGATCATAAAGATGACACAGGACCAAGCAGCGTTTCTTTCTGTTGTACGTAGGGTCGAAGCTAACTTGATGGCAGCTAACAACACAACAACAACAACATTCGTCCATTAGAAAACAGAAGAACAGATAAAGCATACTAAATGGTAAACAGAAAATAAGTTGGTAGAAGCGTATATTTACATAAATGTGATTCATTTATATTTTTCTGTTAAAAAAACATATTTAGATGAGCTGCCATGATATTTACAAGAGACATACATCTAAAACATAATCACACAGGAAGATTGACCATAAAAGCTAGAAAAAGAAGAACTAAGCAAGAAAAGAGTCAGGGCAGCAAGAAGTGGCTCTCAGGGAAATTTCCTCCTGGATACAGAGACCGGAGGAGATCCAGGAGGCCCAGTTAAACTTGAATCTCAGATAAGCAAAAAGTGATTTTGTAGTGTGTCTCCCAAATATGACATGGACATACTTACGCTAAAAAAAATTATCTGTTGTTTATCTGAAATTCAAGTTTAACTGACCCTCCTGCATTTTTATTTGTAAATCTGGTAGCCCTAACAGTGGAGCTCCTAATCCCAGGATTTATAAGAATTTGCTCTCTAGAATTGGAGGTGATTTGAATCAAGCTAGGGAAAGAGCAGAAATGAACTTGTTTCTCCTGCCCTCCCTCCCATTTTCTCCAAGGAAAGTGAAGTTTTTCATGCAGTCCCCAAGTGACCCTACACCCCACACCTCATACCTGCTGTCTCTCTTTTTTATTTTTGTGATACCTGTCACTGAGGTCACCACAGTGCAACACAGAGCACCCATGAAAGCTGGCAGGGCATCTCCGTGGTCACACCTGGGATGCTACACAGAGCCCTAGTGGTGCAGTGGTTAAGCCCTTGGCTGCTCAGTGGAAGGTCAGCGGCTTGAACCCACTAGCCGCTCTGCGGGAGAAAGATGTGGCAGTCTGCTTCCATAAAGATTTACAGCCTTGGAAACCCTATGGGGCAGTTCTACTCTTTCCTATACGGTCACTATGAGTTAGAATCGTCTTGATGGAAATGGGTTTGGGTTTGGGTTTGGGAGAAATAAAGAGAGGTAAAGAGTATTCTAGTCTCACTCCACCACATTTTTGAGTTGGAGAGGCCTCACCCAGTGGGTTCTGGCCACCATGGTGGACTGCAGAGTTGAGCTTGGCTCCTCTGCCTCCCTCCAGCTCCAGGGCCCATCAGCCTTACAGGGTTCTTTCTCTTGAGTTTCCATTCTCCCTCAAACATGGTATCATGAAGAATCCTGTGAAATATTAACACCCAGAAGGCAAACACAGCCTTCAAATCAAGCAAACCAAGGAGCTTCTCTCTATGACATCATACCTGTGTGCAGGGACAGGTTACCCAATAAGCAAGGTAAGCACCTGCTGAGGGTATCAACAAAACAGGGGAACCAGTTGTCCAAAGCAAAGACATAGATGTCAGACAGGACACAAGGAAAAGCGAGCGCACAACAATGATTCAAGGAAGGCTCGAATCATTACTCTTATTATGTACGGAAGTAGATGCTGTTCAGCAGCTTAATTATGATGATATCATTGAATAATTTGTAACAGCAAAGAATAGAAAGAACTGTTTTTAATTATGACATGTTAGAGACGAAAGATCTATCTAAAAGTAAAATACAGTAATTTCTTGTAATATTTATTTTCTGGTCATTAAATTTTGGTTTATGACATCTTTTCATTTGTCCATTTATAACTATAGCATTTATTACAAAACAAGCATCAAAATTGAAGTATGAGCCGTTTAAAGAAAAATTGGTGAAAGTCAATTTTTCATTGTGGGAGATCAACAGAATTTTACACTGATTATTGAAACAAGTTCACAGACTCATTTTCTTTGTTGTAGAATATGTGGAATATTCTTTTTTGCAGAAAATGTGTATATTGTGAAAATCTTAGTATACCACATCCACTAAAAATCTTATAATCCAGTTCATCTCATTCTGAGAAAATGGCATAGGCCACTTTTGCGTTCAGTCATTAATATTATGTTGTTGTTAGGTACCATCCTGATACCTGGTCCCTCCTGATAACATGTCCAAAGCATGTGAGATGAAGTCTTGCCATCCTTGCTTCTAAGGAGCATTTTGGCTATATTTTTTCTATGATAGATTTGTTCATTCATCTGCAAGTCCGTGGTATATTCAATATTCTTCTCCAATGCCACAATTCAAGGGTGTCAATTCTTCCTTGGTATTCCTTATTCATTGTCCAGCTTTTGCATGCTATGAGGCGATTGAAAATACCATGGCTTGGGTCAGGCGCACCTTAGCCCTCAAAGTGACATCTTTCTTTTTGACACTTTAAAGAGGTCTTTTGCAGCATTTAAAAAGAAGTTACATCATGGATAGCTAGGACACACACACACACACATATATATATACATACATGTATATATATAACTCACATGTCCGGTTCTAATGCATGAGTTAGCAGTTGAGGAGGGGGCACTGCAGATTATCAGTGTTTAAGGCACTCATGTGCCTTAATTAGGCCCTGTCTGTGTGTATGTGCCTCACAGTCCAAAGATTAGTGGAGCTTCTTCAGTGATTTTCCTCATTAACAAGTAAAACACGTTGCTAAAAGCCGCCCTCACCTGCCTTCTCACTCCTGGCTCCTACATGTGAGCCCACCTACCTTGGAGTCTGGCTTCTGCTCCAGAGGCATTTTCCAAAGGCTGGCATCACTCCACTCATGGCCCTATGCAGCCAAGTGGCCAAGGGCGGTGGGGTCTCCACTCAGGCTTTGCCTGCCTCCTCCCCCATAACCTACGAGTCCCCGGGGTCTCAGGCTAAGAAGATCTCGGGGAATGGGCAGCTGACCAGACCAGAAGGAATTCTCACAGGAAGAAACTTTCCAGGCTGCCGAGGTCGACTGTCCCTGACTCTTGCAGACTCCTCTACGCGACTCCATCTGTAGTTGGCCAGCAGCAGTTAGCATTTTCAGAGTGAAATCGGGCTTCATTTCCCACCACATGAAGTCCTTCGGAATTGACTCAACGGCAAGGGGTTTGGTTTTGGTTTAAGGTCCTTGGATGAGTCACTATTAAGTCTTGGACATCATTAACTTGTTTGAAAAATTAGGTTAATTCTAACATCTGCCAGTTTCTCAGGGACTCTATAGAAAAATACAAGGTCTTGTTTGTTACAAAAAAACACATAACATGGTTTCCATATTAATGAGACATCACATTAACAGTCAAAGTCAGAAGTGTGACCACTTACATTGTTGAACTATATTAGTGACACGTGATCACTGTACAGTTTTGAGGATTTTAAAAGTGATTTCACCATATGTTATGCCGTTTAATTCTTCCGGCGGCCCTGAGGGTAGGAGGCATTGCCTCTGCTTTCCAAATAAGGTGAGCTTGGGTGAGTGACAGGCCCTGGTCTTTTGCTGTCGTAGGACCACTGGCTGGTATTGGAATTGGGATGTGCAGTCCCACACATTATAACATGAGTGAAAATAGGACTGAGCCACTTCTCATGTTTTCGAAGCCTATGTGTGTGTGTGTGTGTGTGTGTGTGTGTGTGTGTGTGTGCGTGTGCAGCATCACTGAAGCATCTATGTTCAGCAGGAATAAGGCTCCAAGCCCTAAGAGATGTGAAGACTGAGCACATGTATGCTTCCCAAACACTGGCTTTTCTTCCTCAAACGACCCTCCCCAACAATCTCATACCATTTCCTCCTAATAATTATTTTCTCTAAAACTGTCATCACTTACTCTATAACAGAACTTGTTAGTTGCTGTGACATCAGCTCTGACTCTTGGTGACCTTATATATATAACAAAACAAAATGAACACCCTCATGCCCAAAAGACCTCATCTTTCCTATAGCTTCTTGTTTTGGAAACAACATGCTAATGTAATGCTTCATAGACTATTCCTCCCACATTAACTCTATATATGAACCTTTCCATTTTAATAATTTAATAATAGATGCACTAATTTATGAGCACTTATTATATGCCAGGCAATTACCATATATTTTCATTTTTACCTTCTTAATAATCTTGTGGGTTGGGTATTATTATTATTCCCATTTCACAGTTGAAAAAACTGATGCTCCAGGAGGTTGAGGGACTTTTCCAAGGTCACACAGTTAGCAAGGATAGCACTACAGTGTGTTAAAAGAAGTAACTGTAACTTATGCAAACCATACTGACCAAAGCAAGAAACTTTAGAACTCAGCAATAATTCCAATGCAGGAATGATTTCTAGCTTCTCCCTTTCTTTCCTGACTATGTTATCTAATTTAATGTAGTTCCAGACAGTTAATAAATTTATTATCTTAAAGGAAAAGGAAAATATTCTAGAAGAATATTTGAGTATAATTTCAAGCCAGAAAGAACACAAAGATCACTTCACAAAGAAGTTATATGATGAATAAACTCTTCATGGGGGTGGGAGGGAAGGCAAGCAGAAGAAATAAAGAATTCTAACAAAATATTCTCCCAGGCCACCCTTCACCCCATACAGTTTTATCAAACAGGAACCTATGGGAGCCTTTGCCAAAATTGACGCATTACTTTTTTTTTTCTAATGAATCAACTTTGCTATTGTTCTCTCAAGGAATTTTTAGGAAATAATGAAAGCTAATTTCTCCAGAATTCAAGATTTCGTGATAGGTACTTACTATCTTTGTCGCCTTTCTTGTAAAGAACTCCAGTAAAAGCAAAGAAAATATGTTTTTTTTTTCTTTTAAAAAAGAAAAGAATCTAAAAGCAAAGTAGTATTAAGAAAAATAGATCAATGAATAGGAAAAACAGGAAGTGCCTATTGCATTAGCCTTCTACAGTGTCTGTCAGTTTTGGCATTTTCTCTTTGGGTCACTGCTCATCCCTTAAGTTTCCTGTTTCTCTTGTTTTTTTCTGCACTGGTCCACTCCCCTGCCAACACTCCCCAGGTAAAATCCAATCCAACAGAACAGCTTCATTTAGCATTTACATACTGATGATTCCCAATTTATATCTCTAGTCCAGACCTTTCTCTTGGGTTCCAGTCCCCAATATATTACGGTCTACCTGGTATTTCCTCTTGGATGTTACACACATACTACAGCCTTAAATTTCCCAAACCAAACCCCCGTTCTGGCCCACCCTGCTTAATGACTCTCCTTTGTTCTCCGCTTAAAGTTCTTGATTTGCACCCTGCCTCTCCTCCATCCACATCTCCCAGTACCATCCTTCTCAAGTTGAGTCACACCCACAAGAAAATCCCTAGTCTTCTCCACTTTCTCATGCCGCACATTGGAAGGTGCTCTCCCTGCTGCCTTGACCATTCTTTCCTTACCCTTTTCACCTGATAATGCCTATTCTCCCTTTAAATTTCAGCTTAGGTACACCAGAGCCATGGAAAGGCATTGGGCCAGTAGTACCTGAATTTATAGTCATCATAGCAAGCCCGACACTGTTTATTATGCACATTTATTTGTCATTCACCTAGACAATTTGGAGCAGACAATATTTATTGTCACTATTGTGTTCACAGTGCCTGGAAGATAACAGGAAATCACTAGATATAGTTAATAAATTTATTATCTAAGTGATGAGCAAATGATTGAGCAAATGAATAAATGAAGATAATTGATTCCTAGTCAGGTCACATTTCTTACTGAGCACCTGCTTTGGATAGGGCATCATAAGAAGTGTTCTAGAAGATTATATCTCACACTGTGGTATTTGTGCCCCTAAAGGTTTTCTTCAGAGATTATGGAAAGACTCAGAGCCATTGAATAAACACTGTATTACTTCCCAGAGGAAGTAATTTACTCAACAATTAACCAACAAGATAGGTACCAACTAGCCTACCGGTAACAAATAGTATTTGTATAATAAAACCTTCAAAAGATAAAGCAAAAGGCCTCAAAGACATTTTTGCCTTTGCAGCTGGCTACTTGTGTTCACAATGCTGATTACCCAAAGGGACAGTTCGATTCTTTCAGTTCTGTCTGGCTGGCTCCTTCTCTGGGAACTTGCAGAAGATTTTCTGAGGTAGAACATCTAACACTATCCCCCTGAGCACTTCACAGAGTAGGTTTATGGCCCTCCTCCAGGCAGTGGGAGTTTAACTTTGTAACCCTTCCCAAGTCAAAATAAGCACAGCCCTCTCAGTGACCACTGGCTGAGAACAAAAGTGAAGGAGACTGACAGGAGCTAGAGGAGATTTACTGAGGCGAATTCACCACCTAAAATCCGCAAATGTAGTATACTGAGAAGAGCAGTCAGAGACTAGGAATTCTGGGTCTCCCATGGACATCGTGATTTGAGCAAAGTAAGCCTCGGTTAATTAAGTCATGTCTAAAAAGACCCTAGCTTCTAATTGAGCACTAGTCCATGCGGACTGATAGGAGTGCGATTCTCATTCTAATCATTTAGAAGGCTGGTTCTTTTACCTATATAGATTTGTTAAACGAAGTAAAAATGGCGTCGAGGGGTTGACAAAATGGCGTCAGCTGTTGAATGGACAATGACCGTAAGACTTGTGTTTATTAAAAGTTAAGCCTAGCTTTCCTGTAAATCAGGCTACCCTTTTTGACCAATGAAATCCTGACAGCACATCAATAGTAAATTGTGTAAACCAATCAGAAATAAGCTTCTTTTGCTTCCTCATCAAAAAAAAAGCTAGTCACTGCGGGTACTTCTCGGAGTACCTTTACACTTTCAGTTTGGTGCCACCCGATTCATGAATCTTCTGCCCCAATAAACGTCATCCAATAGATTAATTGTATTATTGACTCAGTTTCTTTTGACAAATTCAACCAAGTCTTTATTCATTTGCTTCCAAATTTGTAGTAAAAGTATAAATCTGGAAAAGAGAGGATAGAGAGAATGATAAAGTGAGAAGAGGTAAAACAATTTTCTTTAGTCTCATTAATACCCAAATCTCCACTTCCTTTCTTGAATATTTAAAAGATGACAGAAGTCAGCTTCAAGTAGCTGAAGTTCTCTCTGGATGCTGTAAAGGAGGTGGGGCCAAAGAGAAGTCTCACAGAGTGGGCCCTCCCAGCTGTTTTGACATTGTACACAGGTGGTCAGACTTGACTCAGATGAGCACCAAAAGGACCCGAGAGGAAAGCAGGAGAAGATACGGAAACTGAGATGGCACCTGACGAGTGTGCATGGAAGGGAACAGGGTTGGGGCAGGCACCGCTTATGCCCCAAGCACTAACAGGCCAAGGGGTTAGAAGAGCATGGACATCATGTCATCACCTGGTGCCCGTCACTACTCTAACCCCATGCCAGGCCTATGCCATTGAGTTCACCCTGCCTGGCACATAACTGGAAACCACTAAACATAGTTCAGCTAAGTGATGAGCAAATGATTGAATGAATGAATAAATGAATCCCTCCATTCTCCATAAAAGGAAGGAAAGGTGCCCCTCCTTGGTGGATGGGTGTGGTGCCTTCTGGAGCTTGGGCTGTCAGTGGGTAGCTGATTCCCACTTAACTTTAGTGCTGTTTACCAGTCAGGCAGCACGCAAATGTTTTCCTTTCGTAAGCTTAGAATTTGCCCTCCTACTGTCTTTTGCCCAGAATTCATCATCCTAGATCTTGCTTTTGTGCTCCTCTAATGTAAAAATATTGGGCAGCTTTTTCCAAAAAAAAGTTTAGTTGCCTAAAATCAAGAATTTCTTCTAAAACTTAACTTGGTTATGAAATCTTTCGGTGGGGGTGGTGGCGAGGAATGATGAAAAGCTTTTTGGTAGGAAAGTTACATTGTGGAAGAAGAATTTTGTTACTTTTCTATTCAGATTTACTTCTGAAACGTAATTGTATACACAGAAATTTAAATATTATGAGATTCGAGTTTTTTTGGTTTTTGTTTTTTAAATCACGGAATTGTGCCAGTAGTGTTGGGATTTAGCTAAATGTGAGAACTCTCTTTTGGATGATGCAATGCAAATCAGACTGCACAATGTGAAAGTCAGTGCTTTGGACATAATGATGATCATTTCTCTTGATAAGTGAAAATATTTTTTCAACAAAGAAACTGATGCTCCAAATTTGATAAGACTTTTTTTTTTAATTTGGTTTCTATTTTTACATAAGATGGTTAATCAGAAAAATAGTACCACAAGCAATTTAAAGATCAGTGAACAAAATATACTGAGTCTTGATTTAGCAAGAAAGTGATATATATACCTGTTGCCATGGAGTCGATTTGACTCATTGCGAAACCTATAGGGTTTCTGTTGTGCATAGGGTCACTGAGTTGGAATCGACTCAAAGGCAATGGATTTAGTTTTTGTTTTTTATATATGTTGGTGACCCTATGTACAACAGAACATATATATATGTGAACATGTATATATATATATACACATATATATGTTAAAGAACATTTTTGCTTTTGCCACTTTAGTAGGTTGTACTATAAGAGATGTGTGTGGTTATAGAAGATTGTGAGATGTGTGTTCATTCAGCTCTGCTAGTCAGTTGCAAAATGCTTGCATGTGATGGAGGCACCTCCATGTTTTCTCTGTGAAATACAGGTTACTTTGATTATATAACCAATATATGTGAATGAGCCTCAGCTAGCAACAATAGTGGCAGAGAGGAACAATGTTGTATGGAAAAAGAGTGGAGTGTGTTTTTGTTTAGGGGGAAGAGAGTAGTTTTGCCCTGCAGTAAAACAACTGATTGTTCCAGAATGACAAAGAAGAAAGTGTAGGACACAACCCCAATGGATACGGAAAGTTTGTAGAAGGTTTTTGGAAGAGAAATCTTATTTTTTCATGGACAAAGCTGGCTAAGATTTGATAGGTTTATTTATAAGGTTTTCAAAAAGAGCTTTTATTTACTTTTTTTTTTTTTAATTTTTGGAGTATTGGTCTGCTCTTTCTAAGAGATTATTAAAGGTTTTTCCTTACCTTTTGAGTAATCTGCCTACAAGGCAAAGATGCTGTGTCTTCTCAGAATAATTTTTTGTGCTTTATGTTGACTCGATTACTTAAATCACTTTTGAAAGGGCTATGCTGCCTTTTAAAACCTTTTATTGCCGCTTTGATTAAATAGGTAGTCAGGTACTGCTTCTCAGCAACCCATGATTATATCTTAATTAAGTGTTCAGATCTCCTGACAACTTTTGATACTTTGCCTTCCCAAAATCGAATCCAAAATGATGTCTTTTGAGATTTCCCTGCAGGCTCCTAGAAAATCACAAAGGATTGGTTTTTTACCTTATAAACAGTTTTACTAGGTTTATTTGACATTAACTATTGACTTACATAAGAAGAGTTGCCAAATCAGAAGAGATGCTTAGCCTCCCCTAGGTTAAATGTGTATGGATAAAAATGTCATTAATATAAATATTTCTGAAATTGTGCTCTGTTTGGGAAGTCGCTAGAGATTTGTCAGTGCCCTCGCTGTCCATGATGTTTCTATTCAGATCTATTCAGATCCAGGCAAATCTATTACCCTGTAATCACACACCAGCAACATATTCTGTCATAATTTCAGTTATTTTCTTAAATGTTAACTTAGTCACAATTTTACTTTCTAAATTTGAATCTGACATATTTTAGGCCAGTGGTTTTCAACTGGGGCTTCACATCACTTACCTCTGGAGTTTTATTAATGTGGAGACGGTCAGGATCTGCTCTAAACTTCCTCTCTTTATTTGACACTCTTGATATAGTCAGTTTATTCTAATCAAATGGGTGTTATATTCATGGTATATTATGTCAGGATTATTCTACGTTATATCTGAAGATATAGCCTCTATAAAGATTTTTTAATAAATCCATTTTAATAAATTATATGCAATATCCACTTGTTGTTAGTTGCTATTGAGTTGATTCCAACTCATGGCGACCCCATATGTGCAGAGTAGAACTGCTCCATAGGGTTTTCAAAGATGTGACCTTTTGGAAGCAGTTTGCTAGGCCTGTCTTCCAAAGCACCTCTGGGTGAATTCATACCACCAACCTTTCAGCTAGAAATGTAGTGCTTAACCATTTGTGCCACTATTCTTTGAAAATAGAGTTAATCATTATGTTTACAGTTATTTTGTCTAAAAGTTTTCTGGATTGATTTTATTATCTTGCTTTGCATCTCATAAAAACAACCAAACTTCCTTGCCAGCTGCACTATTCTTGCTGTGAACTTTCATCAGAACTTTCACTTTTGAAAAATGATCAGTAATAAGTTAACCACAGCTCTGTGTCTTCTCAGAATAATTTCCTGTACTTTATGATGACTCCATCATCTAGAGATAATTTTTTTGGTCTACTCTATGCTTCCCTGAAATCTCTGCTATCAGCTATGGGCCAGAGGGCTCTTTCTTCAACAAAGGACCATCTCAGAGCCCCGTGAGAAAGGACTATGCTAGGTACTTTGGGTGCAGGCTTCTGATGGCAACACTGAAATAGCTTTAAGCCCATGCCAGGGATGAGTCAGGATTTCCAGAACTCTTCTGAAGAAACAGAGACTGTTAAACCCAGATCCAGTGGAATCCTCAAAAAGTTAAATGTAGAATTACCATATGACCCAGCAACTCATATACCCAAGAGACTTGAAAGCAGGAACTTCAACAGATACGTGTACACCCGAGTTCACTGCAGCATTTTAACAGTAGCCAAAAAATGGAAACAATCCTGGTGTCCATCAGCAGATGAATGGGTAAACAAAAGGTGCATCCATATATTTATTATTCAGCCATAAAGAGAAATTAAGTCCTGATGCACGCCACAGTATGAACCTTGTAAACATTATGCTAAGTGAAATAAGTCAGGCACAGAAGGACAAATATTGTATGATTCCACTTACATGAAATATCTGTAACAGGAAATTCATAGACACAAAAGTGGATTAGAGATTACAAGGCGCTGAGGGGATGGGAAAATGGGGAGTTACTGCATGAGGGGTACTGAATTTCTGCTTCAAGTGATGAAAAATTTCAGAAATAAATAGCAGTGATCGTTGCACAACATTATGAATATAACTAATGCCACTGTATTATACACTTAGAATGGTTAAAATGGCAAAATTTATGCTACATATATTTTTCCATAATTAAAAAAAAAAGATCCAAAGGAATAAGAATTATTCCTGCATGAACTGATAAGAGGTGACAGTGGTTTTTGTTTAGAATGTTGTTAATGTTTTAATGTTTTGTATTTGGAATTTAGAAGGAAGCCTTCCTTTCCTCTTAAACTATCTAATGAAGCCAATGAAAACAATTTAGTACACTATGCTTTTCTAAACTGAAATGACATTTGTAAATGTCTTATTCTCCCTGCATGACCCTTCCTGAATTTAGACATTCTTACTGAGCATTCTTATTTTCATTTTCAAGCTGGATTCAGAAGAGGATGTGGAACGAGGGATACCATTGCTGATGTCAGATGGATCTTGGCTGAAAGCAGAGAATACCAGAAAGATGTTTATCTGTGTTTTATTGGCTATGCAAAGGCATTCGACTGTGTGGATCATAACAAATTATGGATAACATTGCAAAGAATGGAATTCCAGAACACTTAATTGTCCTCATTTGGAATCTGTACATAGACCAAGAGGCAGTCATTGGAACAGAACAAGGTGATATTGTGTGGTTTAGTGTCAGGAAAGCTGTGTCTCGGGGTTGTATCCTTTCACCATACTTACTCAATTTGTATGCTGAGCAAATAATCTGAGAAGCAAGACTAGATGAAGAATTGGAGGACTGGAGGACGACTCATTAACAATCTACGATATGCAGACGATACAACCTTGCTTGCTGAAAGTGAAGAGGGCTTGAAGCACTTACTGATGATATCAAAGACTACATACAGACTTCAGTATGGGTTACACCTCAACATAAAGAAAACAAAACTCCTCATGACTGGACCAATAAGCAACATCATGATGAACAGAGAAAATACTGAAGTTGTCAAGGATTTCATTTTACTTGGATCCACAATCAACACCCATGGAAGCAGCAGTCAAGAAATCAAACAACGCATTGCATTGGGCAAATCTGCAAAAGACCTCTTTAAGGTGTTAAAAAGTAAAGGTGTCTCTTTAAGGACTAAGGTAGGCCTGACCCAAGCCATGATATTTTCAGTTGCCTCATCTGCATGACAAAGATGGACAGTGAATAGGGAAGACTGAAGAAGAATTGACGCCTTTGAATTACGGTGTTGGTGAGGAATATTGAATATACCATGGACTTTCAGAAGAACAAACAAATCTGTCTTGGAAGAAATATAGCCAGAATGCTCTTTAGAAGCAAGGATGGTGAGACTTCTTCTCACGTACTTTGGACATGGTATCAGGAGGGACTTGTCTCTGGAGAATGACATCATGTTGGTAAAGTAGAGGATCAGTGAAAAAGAGGAAGACCCTATGAGAGATGGATTGACACAGTGGCTGCAACAATGGGCTCAAGCATAACAACTATTGTGAGGATGGCACAAGATCAGGCAGTGTTTTATTCTGTTGTACCTGGCATCGCTACGAGTTGGAACCAACTTGGCAGCACCTAATAACAATAACCACATTCTTATTTTCATGACAATACAATTATTTTCATAGGTTTAATAAGAATCTGTCCTCCTTGTTAACAGGTCATGATTGGAAACATGGATTATACAACCAAGCTTTGACTAGAACATCATATTTGAGAATGCTGCTCATAGAATCAGATATGGCCAGATGCTTCTGAGGAACTAAGGTTGAACTTTATAGAGCCAATACTTACAAAGCCCTCCCAGGAAAACGAGCCTGGTACCTGGTGTACAGGGTTCCCAATCTTACAGGTAGATAAGGAAGGTTGTTCCTGGCAGGACCACTAACCTTACAGTATTTGGGGGATCTTGAGAAGAGAGGAATTCTTGCAAATCCATAGATGATGCAGGTGAAATCTGATGAGTTCTTGGCTTGGCTTTCTAGCCTGGAGAGACTTTGAGATTCCTAATTAAAACTTGAAGCGCAGCACATTTAAGAAGACTTTACGGAGCCCTGGTGGTACAGTGGTTAAGAGCTACAGCGAGCTATGGCTACTAACCAAGAGGTTGGCAGTTCGAATCCACCAGTCACTCTTTGGAAACCCTATGGGACAGTTCTACTCTGTCCTACAGGGTTGCTATAAGTTGGAATCAACTCAATGGCAACTAATTTGAATTTTCAGGTTATGGTAAATTAGAGCCCTAACGGTGCAGTGGTTAAGAGATTAGTAGCTAGCCAAAAGGTTGGCAGTTCAAATCCACCAGCCACTCCTTGGAAACCCTATGGGGTAGTTCTACTTTGTCCTATAGGGTCACTATGAGTTAGAATCGATGCTACAGCAACGAGTTTGGTTTGGGTTTTGGTTTATGGTAAATTAATACTCTTGCTGCACCTTTGTAAATAATCAGGCCAAATCTAATAAGACCAGTCTTATTTTGTGATCAAGAATAATCCTTCACTGAGATTATTTTTTATCAAAAGGAGGAGACTGTAGAGAGAAAGTTTGTATTCTGATGGAAAACTCTGCACTGTCTGGAGCACACACTTCCAGGTTTCAGGTTCTAGCCCTGTTTAATATCTTTGTGTTATTTTGCACCTCTTTGTATATTGGGAATAACTGATGGATATACAAATTTTGTCTTGTCTGACAGAGAATTAATTGCCTTTTCTTTATCCCCACCCCTGTGGAAAAACTTATTTAAAAAAAAGGTATAATTGATACCTTGGTAAGTAGCATCTGGGGTCTTAAAAGCCTGTGAGCAGCCATCTAAGATACTCCACTGGTCTCATCCCTTGGGGAGCAAGGGAGAGTGAAGAGAACAGGATACAAGGAAAATCTTCAAATTATAACAGCGAAACAGAATGGCTCACAAAATAGTGAATATCACCCATAAGTACTGTGCTTCTTTAAAAAATCACTTACATGAGACCAAATGGTCAACAATTACTTTAAAACAAAGATGATAACGTAAGTGGGCAGGGAAACTAGATTAATGGAAACGAAACAACCAGAATGGAAATAATGAGAGTGTTCACACATTGTGAAAAATGTAACCAATGTCACTGAACAATTTGTGTAGAAATTGTTCAATGGGAACTTAAACTGCTGTGTAAACCTTCACTGAAAACACAGTAAGATATTATTTTAAAAAATTATAATAGTGAGCACAGAAGGGGCCAGAGGCTCACTCTGTGGGGCATAATCAGCCCCTGAGCTCTGTAGGGCACGTGTGTGTCACACAGCTTAGATGGAGGAATGCACACAACAAAGCTTCTCTTCTCTTCTTTTGTCAAGTTTATCTTCCTTTGACTTAATATCCTATTCCTGACTTGCTTGCTTTCTCTACATTTTAGAGAGTTAAAAATTCTGAACAGTATTATTTTCCTGTTTAACTCTCAAATTTATTATAGTACATAATTCCCACCTTTTAAAGCATAACAAAGTGGGGAGGGGGTTGTGGCAGCCCAGTTGCTGGGGTGGGGAGGGGAAGGGTGGGAGTAGTGGTTTAGCAAAGGGCTGCTCAGTGTTGGGGATCAGCCATGCAGAAGGGCACTTAGTAAATGAGTAAGTGGATTGAGGATAATGGAACCAGGTTTTCACTGTCAAGGACAGGATTCAGGACAGAAAAGCGGAAGCTAGACTGGACGAGTGGTGTTGGGCTGAAATATGAGAGACGTTGTCAATATAAATCTAAAACTAGATTTCCCGTGCTGTCTACAGCAACGACCATACCTATATTCCAGACTGTGATTTCCAAATAAAAATTTTCATGACTAAAAGGAACCAGTGTTCCTTGGAGAAATGGTTGATTCAGGGCTAGGGGAGGATAAGTACAAAAGGAGCTGGAACATGTTGTTACGCCAGAAAGTAAGACAGTGCTCATAGAACAATGGAGACATGTCAAAAGGACACTGAGACCAGAGTGATGAAGCTCTCATTGACAAAGTATAGGATAATTTGGACATCAAAATAATTATAACAAGAAATTATAACCCAGTAAGTAAAGTAGAAATCCATTGACCATCACTTTAATTTAAAAATCAGACATAAATAAACAGAGAAAATTCTTCCCTATAGAAGAATGTCAACTAATAAAAGGAAAATGTTAAAGTGGGATGAGGAAAGAGATTTTAAATAGTTTTAACGTGATCTCCACATCAGATATTTATTAGAAAGGGAAAAAAAAGTAACCATATAGTGGAGAAAGCTGGTATATAACATCTTAATCAAGTGATCGAAGTCAATGTCACAAGTAAAGAAAAAAATTCAGCATTGATTTGCCGTCTGATAAGATGAAATAAGAAGAGCACAACAGCATGTCTGATATCACTTCTGTGATATAAAACATGTATGAACTGGGTCTAATCATGAGAAAAGGAGCCCTGGTAGTGCAGTGGTTAAAGCACTCGCCTGCTAACCGAAAGGTTCGAGTTCGAACCCACAGTGGCTCCGCTGGAGACAGATGTGGCAGTTTGCTTCTGTAAAGATTACAGCCTTGGAAACCCACTGGGGCAGTTCTACTGTGTCCTGTAGGGTCGCTATGAGTCGGAATTGATTCCATGGCAACAGGTTTGGTTTTCTGGTTAATCATAACAAAGCAGTGGATAATCCCAAATGGAGGGATGGTCTACCAAATGATTAGCCAGCAATTTTTCTAAATGTCAAGGTTGTGACAGTCAAGGTAAGACTAGGGCACTGTTCCAGACTGAAGGAGGCTCAATAGAGTGGTGGGCGGGCTGCGGGACTGTGGATGGATCCTTTTCCTATAAAGCTCATCGTTGTGACAATTGGAAAAATCTGAACAGGGTCTCTGCAAGATACTTAAACTTTTAAGTTCAAAATTGTTTCAAAATAAAAAATTTTAAAAAAAAAGCAGAAAGAGTCTTGCCCCTTTTCATTGTTGCCTGTGACTGATAAAATTGTTCTCATGTATTTAAATAGGTGATAATTATGTGTCATAAATTCATACGTGTATGTGACATAAGATAGATATGACTTAACATCAGTTAAATATATATATGTGTGTGTGACACATGAACATACACGTTACTTAACTATTAGGCATATCTTTTATCTAAAGAACTCAGAAATGTTTGTAGCACAAATACAAACTCTTCATCAATTTAAACTCTTGTCTCCAATACAGCATTCCAAAGCTCTACAACTAAGCAGTAAATTTGAACTGCAAAAGTGGTGTTTTGAGAAGCACCAAGTCACAGCCTTTAGGAAGGTGACAGAGGCTTCTACGGGCTTCAGAAAACCCTTAACTTCTCTTACTAATTCTTGTAAGGACTTGAGTCTTTGGTTGTCAACGTCCCCACTTCATAGGGCACTGTGTCACCGTCAGGTACACAGAGGCCTTGCTGCAAGCCCACAGCGATGCTCTCCATCCCGCTCCCAGTCTCTCTGAACACCACAGGGTGCTGTTGGCCAGCAAGTTGGGTGCCTGTGTTTCAAAGAAGTGTACAGGCGTGGATCAGTTTCCAGGAGGGTCATGTGCATTTCCCTGGAAGAATTGTGTATCCGTTTTATGGCCAGTTACACACTCACTTTACAGGCCCTTTGTCAGAACCATATCTTTCCTAATCCATAAGCCTTTTTAAAAAACTTGTTTCTGAAACTTTTAAACCTGACTGACTCCTCATTTTGGCAAACAAACAAATATTATTTTTATGAATAACCTGGAAGAATAAAGGGAGTAAAGAACATGACCCAAAATACTAAGAAAAGCTACTTTACCACAGATACAAATCCACGTTTTTTATTCTTCCCCAAATACCTTGTTCCAAGTTCTGGACACGTGCCAGTTGTGAAGGACTCTGGGTGTGTCCAAGGGCAGAAGGTGAGGACCCATGACGCCTTCCCGTTGGTTTGTTTACCAGATTCCCTTAGCTAATGTGCAGAACTTCGAGGTTTTGCAATAGTGTGTTAAAAGGCGTGAATGAAGCCTTTATATATAATTATAATTCAATCATGCCAGGGCTGTGTCCAGTCCAGAGCCTGGATGTTTGCTTACACGTCCTGCCTCGGGGTTAGCTCCTGTTAAAGGGATCCTGTTAAAGGGATTCGTTCTTCGCAGCCTTCCTGAGCACTCTGTCGCTCCGTGACACAGGGCAGGGAGGCAGGGCTGTACACACACTTGCGGGAGAACAAAAAATCACTCCCAGAAACAGCTTTTAAATAGACCCCGCGCCCCTGGACTTCAACAAAAGGCGTTCTATTTCCCCTAGGAGATGTGCTGAAAGTGGAGCCCATGGCCTGGCCCTAGTCCCCCAGCCCTGGAGGGGCAGCGTTCTCTGCAGAGCCAGACCGCTGGGGATTAGGCGCATGGACCTGCGTTGCCAGGAGGGTTAAAACAAACGTGGCCCAGTTTTAGAGTGAAATCACAGGCCACAGATGAGGTGCCTTGTGGACGTGGAGAGATAGTTTTCATCTTTCACCACACCCGAGTCCCACCACACCCGAGAAAAAGGTGAGGTAAACTGCCTGCCGTGGAGGAAACGCACGCACGTCATTGCGCAGTACAGATTCGGTGACAGAATCCCCGGAGTTCACCGTGTGTTCGTTCTGAGAGACGGACTGAGAACCTGGCTCTCGCCCTTCCCCACCAGACCTTCCCTTCCAGGGTAAAGGAGACGCATCTGTCAGTGGGTGGCACTAGGGGCACCACAGCCACAAAACATGGGGCAGTGTGCATGCGTGCGTCCCACTATACTGGAAGGCAGTCGGCACTAAGCAGTCTCTCCCTTTCAAATGGAAAAAAAGGGGCCTTTGATCAAAAAAATAACTAAAAAAAAAATTAAAAAACACTTTATCCTCCACCTAAGCAACCTTAGCACTGCTTATCTGAACCCGGAGCTCAGATCCACACCTACAACTGCTGTACTTACCTGACACTCAGCTGTGTCATTTCCCCTCCCCTCCCCTTCCTCCAAAAGAAAGCCAACCTTCTCCTCCCGCATCCAATCAGCCACCTGATGGATGCATCTCCTGAGAAAGCTTTGGGTCCCTCACCGCCCCCACGGGTGCAGTCTACCATCCCTCCCACCAACTACAGGGGCTACCCCAGCTCCTCTGCCTATCCCAACCCCTCTCCGCATGCAGCCTGTGAGCTTTAAGTCCTGAGCAACTCCCTCCTTCCTCCAACCCGATGCTGCGGCTTCCATCCCAACCCCTACCTACCTCTCACCAAGCCTGCCACTTCCCTGGCCTGCCTCTCATCAGGCCCTCAAGACCATCTACCAGAGTTCTCACCTAACTCAGCCTTCTGTTCAAATGACTGACTCAGAGAAGCTTCCTTTGGTCCTGTTCCCACCCCAGCACTGCCTAGATTTTGTCCCTGGCCTCATTTTATGTGCTTATAGCTCCCTGTTCCATCCTTTTATAGCAATTATGTACTTTGTGTTGGATGTATTTGATGAATATCTCCCTCTTCCTCTGGGCCCTTCACCAGCTAGCTTTGCTCCCTTCTCTGCACCCACTGCACAGCACGGAACCTGGCATATATTTTGTGCTTAATAAAAATTTGCTAAACCAACAAATGCATGAAGGACAGAAAGGTGCTGAAGGAAGACCTGAAGACATTGCTGGGCTTGAGGTTACTGTCTTAGGTCAATATCTTCTTAGGTTTGTGTAAATTTAAAAAACAAAGAGGCTAAAAACGTTCTATGTGTTGGAAAGCAGAAAGAATGGATGTGTTTATGATTTTCGTCATCATCACACATGTTTCGGCTTACTCTGGAAAGACTGCATTAGGGCTGAACTGCCCAGGGCTGGCAAGAGGGAACTCGGCTACTCATCCTCAGGGGTTTGGGTAGAAGTTGATTGTGTGCATCTCCATATTCCTCCCAGGCCCCACTTTGATATGACTCAGGCCTTAAAGGAATGTAGGCACCGGGTGTGAGTTACAGACCATCTCTAAAATGCCACTAAAATGCATCCTCTTACAGCTCATAAAGTCCAAAAATTAATAGAAATGAGTTGAATTTCATAACCCTAAGAAACTCCTGAGTGTTTATAACTTGTACTCATTCTTCTAAGTATTATCCCAGCTGATAGAAGGTATTTAAATTCTTGTTTCAAATAGGCAACATCCTAGGGAAAGTGACATCAGCAACAGACCTCAGCAAAATCAAAAGATAATGTTTCCTCTTTACCCTGTGCTTTCAAGGTTGGCTCTCCCCTTCAGACTGCTTCTCACCTGGCCCGCCCCCCCATGCAAGGACCCGCCTCAAGTCACAGTGGTGAGTAGGGTCCACTGTAAGTCTCATAGGGAGAAGCCTCAGCTTTGCTCCAGCACTTGGGATAGGTGGTGCAGCAGGGACAGGCCAGCGACCCACCCTCAAATGATAATCACCACAACTGCCTCCTGTCCCAGAAGAATGCTAGCTCTCTAGACCTTCAGTCTGGCAGTTTGGCCCCTTGAGATGACTGCCCTTCTCAGATGATGCACAAAACCACCTTTACCCTGAGCACAAAGTGCAATGGTTAAAAGTGCTGCCCTGTGTCATGGTGCCATTCCTCAGGATTAAGCTGGTTATAGAACACACACCTTCCTTGTTAGGATGAACTTTTACTTGAGGTTTCTAACGTAACCTCTGCAGAAGGTTAGCCACCAAAGTCTATAGAAGTGATGTGTCCCAGCATATGTTTAACACTGTGTCTCCGACTCAGAAGAATGCCTATCTGGGCTGAAGGCATGCTAAAGAAGAAACTGAGTCCTGGCTCATTTGCATACAGCATTAATTCAGGTGATTGCAAGGTCCAGACCTGAAAAACAAAACTGGAGTTCTGCAGACCTGTATCTTTGAGACTCGATAAAAAGGCAAATGGAAAAATGAATGGGCAGACAACAGAATAACCCTACATATGCCCACTGCTAACACATCTAGCCTCAGTTCTTGGGTACACACTCTGAACACACTCTGTGAAACAGGCTCTGTTCTTACCAGCATACTGGTCCTCCATCTTTTGTATGGGAGCTGTCAGGCCTTCTCACAGACACAAGAAATGGTGTAGTCCATTCTCTGATCTGTGGCTACCCTAGGCAGATTCCAGCTTGAAAACCGCATCATTCCAGAAACGCCTGCAAACTGAGACTGCACTGGCTCATAAACAAACATGGCTCTCCTGTCTAAAATGTGCTCCTCTCTGGAGAAAGTCCAACTACAGCCCCTTACAATTCAACCTGATCTGACGGGAGCCTGGCATAATCAAGAGAGAAATTCTACAGTGATTAAGAGATACAAGTATATATATAAGTCAGAGATTGCTTTTGGCTGCATGTAAGCACCAGCCACTAATGCCAAAGATCAGGAAATTGAAGATTTTTACCAACTTCTGCAGTCTGAAATTGATCAAACATGCAATCAAGATGCATTGATAATTACTGGTGATTGGAATGTGAAAGTTGGAAACAAAGAAGAATTGGTGGTTGGAAAATATGGCCTTGGTGATAGAAACTATGCCTGAGATCACATGATAGAATTTTGCAAGACCAACGACTTCCTCATTGCGGATACCTTTTTTCACCAGCATAAACAGCGACTATACACACGGACCTCGCCAGATGAAATACACAGGAATCAAACTGACTGTATCCATGGAAAGAGACAATGGAGAAGCTCAATATCATCAGTCAGAAAAGACCAGGGTTGACATCGGGACAGACCGTCAATTGCTCATATGCAAGTTCAAGGTGAAGCTGAAGAAAACTGAAACAAGTCCAAGAGAACCAAAGTATGAGCTTGGATTTGGAGACCACCTCAAGAATAGATATGACACACTGAACACTAATGAAGGAAGACCAGACAGGTTGTAGAATGACATCAAGGACATCATTCATGAAGAAAGAAAAAGGCTATTAAAAGACAGAAGAGAAAGCAAAGACCAAACTAGATGTCAAAAGAGATTCTGAAACTTGCTCTTAAGCTTAGAGTAGCTAAAGGGAATGGAAGAAATGCTGAAGTAAAAGAGCTGAAGAGAAGATTTCAAAGGATGATTCTAGAAGACAAAGAAAAATATTGTAGTGAAATGTGCAAAGACCTGGAGTTAGATGACCAAAAGGGAAGAACACACTCAGCATTTCCCAAGCTGAAAGAACTGAAGAAAAAAATTCAGCCTCAAGTTGCAATATTGGGAAAAATATTGAACAACGCAGGAAGCATCAAAAGAACATGGAAGGAATACACAGAGTCACTGTACCAAAAAGAATTGGTCAGCGTTGAACCATATCAGGAGGTAGCATATGATCAAGAACCGATGGTATTAAAGGAAGAAGTCCAAACTTCACTGAAGGCATTGCTGAAAAACAAGGCTCTAGGAATCGATGGAATATTAATTGAGATGTTTCAACAAGCAAATGCGGCACTGGAGATGCTCACTCGTCTATGCAAAGAAGTTTGGAAGACAGCCACCAGGCCAACCAACTGAAAGAGATCCGTATTTGTGCCCATTCCAAAGACAGGTGATCCAACAGGCTGCAGAAATTATTGAACAATATGATTAATACCACACTCAAGTAAAATTGTCCTGAAGATAATTCAAAAACAGTTGCAGTAGTACATTGACAGGGAACTGCCAGAAATTCAAGCAAGATTCACAAGAGAACATGGAACGAGGATATCATTGCTGATGTCAGATGGATCTTGGCTGAAAGCAGAAAATACCAGAAAGATGTTTATCTGTTTTATTGAATATGCAAAGACATTCGACTGTGTAGATCATAACAAATTATGGGTAACATTTCAAAGAATGGGAATTCCAGAACACTTAATTGTGTTCATTAGAACCTGTACATAGACCAAGAGGCAGTCATTGGAACAGAACAAGGGGATATTGCATGATGTAAAATCAGGAAAGGTATGCATCAGAGTTGTATCCTTTCACCATACTTATTCAGTCTGTATGCTGAGCAAATAATCCGAGAAGCTGGACTATATAAAGAAGAATGTGGCATCAGGATTGGTAGAAAACTCATCAACAACCTGCGTTATGTGGATGACACAACCTTGCCGGCTGAAAGCAAAGAGATCTTGAAGCACTTACTAATGAAGGTCAAAGACCACAGCCTTCAGGATAGATTACACTTCAACATAAAGAAAATTAAAATCTCCATAACTGGACCAGTAAGCAAAATCATGATAAATGGAGAAAAGATTGAAGTTGTCAAGGATTTCATTTTACTTGGATCCGTAATCAATGTCCATGGAAGCAGCAGTCAAGAAATCAAACGAGTTGTTGTACCAGGCAAATCTGCTGCAAAAGACCTCTTTAGACTTCTGGGCAACATGGTGCTATAGTCAGAAGCACCACACCATCCCTCCGCAGCAAAGATCAGAAAAACTAAGTCAAACAGAGTTACACATCAATCCTGAAACCCTAACCATCAAATGAAGAGAAAAAGAACTCAGCCAAGCATCGAATGGAATAAGAAACTGACCCCAAACAGAGCACAAAGAGAAATACTTGCAGAGGTCCCCTATCATCTGCCACAGCACCGATCGACCGTCTTGGACTCCTATCAGAGATCAGTGAACAGGAGGTACAAGAAAGCAACTTCACGGAGCTTCCAGCAGGAGACAGAACAACTAATAACACACAATATAGACTTTCCCACACCCCCACCCTTCTTCACCCGCATTTAGCCTCCTCTGCTTCCTGCAGCCACAGTCTGTTGGCCAGGAAGCACGAGCTTCCCCCCAGTGCTGCTTGGATTCCACCCGCCGACACTGGCCAGCTCCCCGAGTGCCTTTTGTTGGCTGCTGGTGTTGCTTTTTTCTGCCTCTTTAGATTTCTTACTTACCTCTCACCACCTCCCCCTCCTTTCTCTCAAATACCTGGCTCTAGGCGCCATCTTTGCTTCTTCCTGAAGGCTGTGAAACACAGCTTGACTGTGAAACTGCTTCCCGGCCTATGCCACTATGCTGGAGGGATCCCCTGGGGCTTTTTAGTTTGTTTGCTTGCTCTGATTTGTTCTGTTTTGATTTGTTTGTTTGTTTTTCTTTTCTCTGCTTGGGAGCCCCTTTTAACCAGGCAGTACCACGTGGCTGGGAAGCTAGTCCCTTACTCTGCACAGACGCACAAGGTCATCCATGGGGACATTTCCTTTTTCTTGTTTTTCTTTTTTTTTTTTTTTAATTTCTTTGTTTAGTTTTCTTCCCTCTCTTATTCGTTTTTGTCTTTCTCCATTTCCAGTTTCTCGATTTATTCATTTTTTTCTTTTACCCTGTTTCTTTGTTTTTTTTTCATTTTTGTTTTTCCCCATTTCTCAGTCTCTTATCTCTCCACTCCAATAGCAAGCTTCCTTAGCACTCTTTTTTGTTTGTGTCTATGTCTTTGGCTCCTGTTCCTCTCTCCTCTCTCTCATCTTTCCCATACCCATCTTAGCTCAATACATCACAATCTACCCCCTCCTTCCTGCCTAACTGCACCAAGTGCCAAATATCACACTCCCAAGGAACACAGGCACGGATTACAGGAAGCTGCCCTGCACTGATTCGCAGTCCACACTGTCAGCCCTAGTAGATGCCACAAAAAACCTATCTCAGCAACTCCCCTTCAGCTGGACCTGCCCTGCTGTGCCATACCTGAGTGACTGACCATGCCCATTGGAGAAGGAAGTGAAAAGCATCATGCCTACAGACGAGCAAACAACAAAGAACACACAGCCCACCTGCTTAGACATAACCAAATAAAACAAAAAATCATAACAAACAAATCTACAATCAGTAAATGAGGAAAATAACAACTGAATGCCCCAAAGACAGCAGACAATATCAAAACATTTATAAAAACAAGACAAGATGGTTCCAATCGGCAACCAAAATAAAACACCAGATGACTTTCCAGTAGAAGAAAAGGCACTAGACCTAACTGATAGGGAATTCAAATCTTTAATATTCAAATTATCCAAGAGTTGAAGCAAAAAACAGACAAAAATGAGGAAAAAATAGACAAATTCATGGAAAAGGCGGACAAATTCATGGAAAATACAGACAAAAAATGGAAGAATTCAAGAAAATAACACACGAACAAAATGCTAAAATAAATTCACAACTAGAAATCATACAAAAACAACAATTAGAAATCCAGAAGATAAACAACAAGATTTCAGAAGTGGACAGTGTCATAGAAGGGCTGAGGAGCATATCTGAAATAATGGAAGATAGGATCAGTGAAATTGAAGACAAACACTTGGATACAACTCTTTTTGAGGAAAAATCAGAGAAAAGAATAAAGAAAAATAAAGAAACCCTGAGAATTATGTGGGATACAATCGAAAGCAAAAATCTGCAAGCGCTCGGAGTTCCAGAACAGGGGGAGAAAACAGAAAACACAGAGAGGATCATTGAAGGACTTCTGATAGAAAACTTCCCCAATATCATGAAAAGCTGGCCATCCAAGAAGCTCAAAGAATCCCATATAGGATAGACCCCAAAAGAAAATCACCAAGGTATATTATAATCACACTCACTAAAACCAAAAACAAACAAAGTATCCTGATAGCAGCTCAAGAAAAACAAAAAGTCACATACAGAGGAGAAACAATAAGACTAAGCTCAGATTATTCAGCAGAAACCATACAGGCAAGAAGGCAATGGGATGACATATATAAAACCTTGAAAGAAAAAAAATTGCCAGCCAAGAATAATATATCCTGCAAAACTCTTGTTCAGATATGATGGTGAAATTAGGTCATTTCCAGATAAAAAGAAATTAAGGGACCTATGTAAAAACCAAACCTAATTTGCAAGACTTATTAAAGGAAGCCCTTTGATCTGAGAACAAACAATATCAGACCACAGGTTGAATACAGGACACAGGATTGTACTAGCCAGGTACCAACCTAGGAAATGAACTCTTAAGGACTATGCAAAACCAAAAGAATTACAAAAGGGAACCAGAGAGGTTAATCTGCAAATGACAACAGCAACAGAACAATAAAAGAGGGAATAAATGGTGTAGGTATAGAATCTTCTAATGGAGAGGAAGTCAAGCAATACCAGGTAATAATAGACTTGTACAAATCCAGGAAGATGAGGATAAATTTTAAGGGAACCACAAAGAAAGTTAACAAACATACTCATCAAAATAAAGAAGAAAAACATAAAGTCTCAGTAAAAACAAAACCTCCAAAAACAAAAGAAATGAAAAAAAAATCCACAAACAGAAGGAACTCAGCACAGGAGAGTAAGAGGAACAAAGAAAACATCAGCAGCACAAAAAAAAAGCACTACAAAATGCAATCCCACTCCTAGGAATATATCCTAAAGAAATGAGAGCCGTCACACTAATAGACATATGCACACCAATATTCATTGAAGCACTGTTCACAATAGCAAAAAGATGGAAACAACCTAGATGCCCATCAACAGATGAATTGATAAACAAACTATGGTACAGACACACAATGGAGTACTACGCAACAGTAAAGAACAATGATGAATCTGTGAAGCATCTCATAACATGGATGAAACTGATGGACATTGTGCTGAGTGAAATAAGTCAATCACAAAAGGACAAATATTGTATAAGACCTCTACTATATAATTCAGGTAAAAGTTTACACACAAAAGAGAAACAATGTTTGTTGGTCAGGAGGGATGGGAGAGATGGAGAAGGAGCTAATAGATAAGTGGTAACTTTGGCGAAGGGTAAGACAGTACACATTACTGGGGAAGCCAGCACAACTTGTACAAGGAAAGGTCATGGAAATTCCACAGACACTTCTAAACTCCCTGAGGGACTGAATTGCTGGGCGGAGGGCTGTGGGGACCATGGTCTCAGGGAACATCTAGCTAAATTGGCATAACACAGTTTATTAAGACAATGCTCTACATTCTACCTTGGTGAGTAGCATCTGGGGTTTTAAAAGCCTGTGAGCAGCCATCTAAGATACTCCACTGGTCTCACCCCTTCGGGAGCAAAGGAGAATGAAGAGAATAGGATACAAGGAAAAGATTAGTCCAAAGGACTAATGGACCACAGCTACCAAGGCCTCCACCAGATTGAGTCCAGTACAGCTAGATGGTGCCCGGCTACCACCACTGACTGCTCTGACTGGGATCACAATAGAGGGTCCTGAACAGAGCTGGAAAAGGATGTAGAACAGAATTCTAACTCACAAAAAAAAGACCAGATTTACTGGCCTGACAGACTGGAGAAATCCCGAGAGTATGGTCCCCGGACACATTTTTAGCTCAGTGATGAAGCCCCTCCTGAAGTTCACCATTCAGCTGGGGATTGGACAGTCTTACAAAAACAAAGCAGGACTAATGAGGCATAGCAGTCCAGGGACAAGGACTAGAAGGCAGGAGGGGACAGGAAAGCTGATGATAGGGAAGCCAAGTCGAGAAGGGACAGTGTTGACATGTCATGGGTTTGTTAACCATTGTCATAAGGCAATATGTGTACTAACTGTTTAATGAGAAACTAGTTGTTCTGCAAACCTTCATCTAAAGTACAAAACAAAAAGAATTATCTATGTGAGATCGAATTGACAACAGCAACTCAAAAGGTTTGATAGGAAGCCTAGGGAACAGTGAGTTGAAGATAATGGTGATGGAATAATTTGGAAAATGATAGTGAGAATAGCAGCACAGCTGGAAGAATGTAATCGATGTCATTGAATTGTACATGTAGAAACTTTTGAAATGGTATAACTTTGGCTATGTATATTTTCACTAAAAAAAAGTCCTCAAAGTCAAGAAGGGAGAGTGTTGACACGTAGTGGGGTTCTTAACCAATGTCATAAAACAATATGTGTACTGACTGTTTAATGAGAAACTGTTTGTTCTGTAAACTTTCGTCTAAAGTACAATAAAAGAATTTTAAAAAAAAAGACCTCTTTAAAGTGTTAAAAAGCAAAGATGTCACTATGAGGACTAAGGCGTACCTGACCCAAGCCATGGTATTTTAAGTTACCTCATATGCATGTGAAAGCTTGACAATGACTAAGAAAGACTAAAGAAGAATTGATGCATTCGAATTATGGTGTTGCCAAAGAATATTGACTATACCATGGGCTACCAGAAGAATGAACAAATCTGTCTTGGAAGAAGTACAGCCAGAATGCTCCTTAGCAGCAAGGATGGCGAGACTTCATCCCATGTATTTTGGACATGTTATTAGGAGGGACCAGTCCCTGTAGAAGGACATCATGCTTGGTAAAGTAGAGGGTCATCAGAAAAGAGGAAATCCTTCAACAAGATGAATTGGTATGGTGGCTGTAACAATGGAGTCGAACATAGGAATCATTGTGAAGATGGTGCAGGACTGGGCAGTGTTTCATTCTGTTGTACGTATGGTCACTGTGAGTCGAAACTGACTGTAGGGCACCTAACAACAGTAACAATAACTAAAAGACAAAATTCAAATCAGACTCTCTTCCAAAGGCAGCCATAGCTGCAATTCCTGTTGGAGATTTCTATTTTTCACATTCCTATAGGAATTGTGTTGTTGGTGAGATTAAAAAATCTATTGAAAGATACAGTTATTACAAAGTGGAGACACATGAAGAGTAATGAGGAAAACCATTGCTCTACCATTAGCTCTAAAGCTATTTGCTGCCTTTAGGAGAGAGTGATGGAAGAGGCTGCATAGGTCCAGCTCACTATTATTTACTCCCCATTGCTAACCAACACATTGTCTCATGATTTTGTTTTTTCCCTCCAGTTCCAGTCTCTACAAAAGGTTTAAGATTAACCGATGTTCCTCCCTGGAGGGTGGAAAACAAGTGATAATGATCTAAGAATGAAAAACCAAACAAAGCACCCATCTTGTGACAAGAAAAAGCAGGATGTTGCCAGATAATCCCCAAGGATGTCACCAGATAACCTCTAAGAATATCAGTAGAAGGTTAACTTATCTAAGACATCACCACCTCAAGGGGAAACTAACACAAACTTCTAAGATCCATAATCCTGTCCCTATAAAAGCCTTCAGCCGATCTCCAGTGGGGGAGACAGGTTTTTTGGAGGAATCTATTCCCCTCTGTCTCCTATATATCAATATATAATAAACATCTTGCTGCTCACCTCACCCCTGTCTCAGAATTGGCTATTGCGGCAGGCAGCTCCAATCTGCGTTATTGCGGTAACAGTGACAGAGCAAGAGTTCAAGCAGAGCTGGGTTCAAATCACCAGTCTACCCCTTCCTAACTCAGGAAGTCTGTCTGAACCTCTTTCTGTACCTGTAAAATGTGTGTAGTACATAAAGACAGAGGATCTGATGTAATAAAGGCTCAGCTAATTTAAACACTATTTGGCAATGACATTGGCAAATTCTGTCTCCTATCCTTGAACAGATAGGATTAATTAGTTGGATATGTTGCCCCTACTGAGAAGGGTGTAAAGCCTTTACCCTGCAGCAGAAGAAAAAAGAAGGAAGATGTCTGTAGGAGGTAAAGGTAGATGTAGAATATTTAACCACAATTCCAAAAGTACAGTTTAGAAGTTATATTTTACTGTTAAGAAGCAGAGATGATTATTTCTCAAGGTGAAATTTCCCAGAGAGTGCTTTGGAGAAATCATTTTGTTCTTCTTTTGTAGCTGCAGGCATTCTAGCCTGTACTGGATTCACACCATCGGGTTACTTGCAAGTCATACTGTGCTGGAAGGCCACACTTGAATTCCCAGGACTGCCGTCTGGAACAACAGCCTAGGAGCCATCAGAGTCATTTCCTGGCCTGGACCCAAGCCAAGGAGTAGGAGGCAGAGGGAGGCGAATGCACAGTCAAACCAGAGTCTCTGTCCCTTTGCAACGCTGGCCAAGCCTGTCAGTCCTTCCTTGCGAGCTGTACTGACGTCATTCTACGATTTGGAATTTGACTCAACCGCTCTAACACAGAACCTGCATCTTAAACAGTAATTTTCATAGACAAAAAATAAATAAGTGAAAAATGAAAGCCCATCTATTTTTCACTTTCAACAGAGCTGAAAACAAAACAAAAAAACCCTGGGGGTGGTTTCAGATGTCAATTCCCAGCTTCTAGCAACACAGAGTATTTTACACTTTCCAAGTTTCTCTTCTTCACATGGGACCCTGAGGCTGAAACTATCTCCTTTCCCATTTAACTAACGCTTTCCTTACTTTCCGGGGAGTGCTTTTTCATGAAGCTGCCAGCTCCCGCAGTGCACGCTGCAGGCAGCAAGCCCTGCCCCCAACACACACAGGAAAGAGGAGCTGGCCTGGATGGCATTTATTTTTGTAATGTCATTTCCTCACTCCCTCTGATAACAACTGTTTGCATTACTTACTCTTAAGTTGAACTGGGGAGAAACCTCAAATCTAGTTTGGTTTTCACTCTTTGCACCACTATTGGTTTATCTTTCACACATTACTTAGCCTGGGAAATTAAAGGAAAGAATTTGGCTATTCACTTTGTGTCTAGAAGTTGTAATCTTTTGCTTCTCAGCTGCTTGAATTATTGAAATATAAAGGAACCATAAGGCTTTTGTTTCTCTACAAATACTCTAAATACAGAAGGAAAAGGTCCCTAAGTAAAACACATAAAAGTTATCCCACATAGACACTGCAGCCAGGCCAGGACTCTGCAAGGCCTGGGGCTCTGAGTCAATGAGACTAGCAATGAGCAATGAAGTTAGTGCGGCCCACTCATTATTTATCCATTCATTCATGTGACATGTTGAGTAGGATCCATGAGAGATTGACTGAGGGGACAGGCTGTGGGTGGCCTCTGCTTGGCTGACGTATGAGATGTAGGGAGAAGATAAGGACAGAGCATGGAGAAATGATCCACAGGGCTTGCATAGCTCCCAGTAATGCCACCAAGTATGGAAACTGGGGATATCAGAGCACCAGGCCTTCCTTCAGGACTTAGAGAAGACAGGCTCTTTCTGGTCAGCCAGGGACAACCCCCAGGAAATTGCTGACCGCATGGAAGCAACCTACGTATCTCTGGGTTGATGTCTCTCAAGTCTGCATCCCCTGCTCAGATTTCTCCTCTGCTGTACAATTCTGTTCCAACAGTAGCAAGGCATGTACAGCAGGCCCCAAACAATGCTCACCATCCTCCTCCACCAATTCCCGCTGATGACCCTTTCTAGAAGAAATCTTGACATCATCATTGACTCATCTCTTTCCTTCACTTTTTAGTCTCAACTCATTCTTTATGCCCAATTCAAGCTATTTCTTCCTTCAAATTCTGCCAGTTCTTTCCTTTTCCACAGTTGGCAAATGGATTCTGGGCCTCATCTCTTGCCCAGAAGGCAGCCCAGGAGGGTTGGCTCAGGGCTCTCTCGTGGTCTCTGAGATTTTCATCCAGAGGCTCCACCCTCTAAGCCTGCTTAGTTATGTCTAAGACTAGTGACAAAAACACCTACTTTCAGGATTGGCCTTTGCAGCTGGAATCTACTCATATGGGGACAATGACTCAAAGGCCTAAGAGCCAAATAGAACGCCAGCCTTGCTTCTCCCTGTGCCACCTGACCATTTCTGCTCCTCCTCACTTGTCAAAATCAGCTTCCCCTCTCAGGCTCATTTCAGGAGTCACCTTCTCCAGGGAGACTTCCTGGTCTCCACAGTGATCTCTCCCTTCTCTGGTGTTTCATATACACTTATAGAGCAGTCACTGTGTGCCAGGCTCTATTCTGCTGTTAAGATAATTTAACCCTCAAAACTGCCATCATCATCCTCATCTTACGAATGGGAGCAAGAAGGCACAGACAGTCCCTTTTCCAAGCTCCACAACCAGATCTGGCCCCAGACACAGCCAGAACTTCTCTGCCCTGCTGGTAACCCAGGATTCACTCAGAGATGGACCCTGGACTCTTCACCATCTTCGTGGGTGATGTTGTTCCCCCCGTGAGCTCCTGGAAGGCTAATAGTACCTTTACTGTTCTTAGGTAAGACCTACAGTGTGATCACAGCAGAGAGAGGTACCATTCATGGGGCTTACTAGGCAGCAGGTGCGTCTACGTGCTGTGTATGCATTGATGAACCCCTTCATCCTCATGGCCTGAGGAGACGTGCACCACTATTACCCCACTTACCAGACAAATAAATGCTGCCTTTCCACCCTTCCCCCTGCCATGGCAGCAGGCATGTCTAGGTTTGGGTGGAAACTTCCTAGAGAAAGCCTGGGTGCTGTGGGGCATGGCACGAGGCCCTTAATATGTGACACAACTCGTTCTAGGTCACACTTGACCTTCATCTCAGATGCCTCAGTGATAAACTTGGGATTTTCCAGTAAATCTTCCCAAACAAGATGCACATCTTTTAAAGCAGAATAGAAGCAGGGTTGGTTTCCGTTATTGTGTATTATATGTGTCCTCTATTAAGACTCCTGCAGTTGTGGACTGTGGTGGAACCCGACACGGCTTGTGGCACACACAGTGCTCTAACCCTCAAAACTACCATCATTACTATCATCCCCCTTTTATAGACGGGAGCAGGAAGGCACAGAGTTTTGAGGGTTACATTGCAGAAGAGTAGAGATATGGTAGAGATTGTGTTTGCACATGTGTCTGCATGTGAGCTTGTGCGTCTATGTGCACGTGTGTGCATACGCATACGTGTGCACATGTGTACATGTGGTTACGCATACGTATGCGTGTCTATGTGCACATGTGAATGTGTGCATCTGTGTGCATGTGTGTTCATATGCACGTGCATGTGTTTGTTTCTGTGTGTTTTTAGCAGAGTTTCTTGGTTTTTGCATGAAGGTTTTATTCATGCTTCAAATATTTGGAATTTAATATTTAATTAAGAGGTAGTATTTGGGAAATTGTCTTAGTTATCTAGTGGTGCTATAACAGAAATACCACAAGTAGATGGTTTTAAAAAACAGAAATTTATTCTCTCACAGTTTAAGAGGCTAGAAATCCAAAATCAGGGTGCTGGCTCTAGGGGAAGGCTTCCTGTCTCTGTCTGCTATGAGGGAAGATCCTCAATCAGTCTTCCCCTGGGTCTAGAAAGTTCTCAGTGCAGGGACCCCAGGTCCAAAGGACGCGATCTGCTTCCAGCCCTTCTTTCTTGGTGTTAGTAGGTCCCCGTCCCTGCTTGCTTGTTTAATCTCTTTTATATCTCAGAAAAGATTGAGTCAAGATACAGTTTAATCCTGTAGATTTTAGCCTGCCTCATTAAAAAACTGCCTCTAATCCTGCCTCATTAACATCATAACAACAACAACAAAAAAAAAACCAAACCCGTTGCTGTCAATTCAATTCCAACTCATAGTGATCCTATAAGACAGAGTAGAGCTGCCCCATAGGGTTTCCAAGGAGTGGTTGGTAGATTCAAACTGCCGACCTCTTGGTTAGCAGCCGAGCTCTTAACCATTGCACCACCAGCACTTCCATTAACATCCTCCATTGTGTTAGCTGATGCAATTATCCTCCATTTTGTGATCTGATGTAATTATTCTATGTGTTGTAAACCCTAACATTTATGATGTTAACCTCCTAACCTCCATTAACATCATAGAGATTAGGATTTACAACACATAGAATAATTACATCAGATCACTCAATGGAGGATAATTACATAATAATGAGAATCATGGTCTGGCCAAGTTGACACACATTTTGGGGGGATACCATTCAATCCATAACAGAAATTCTAGGCATAAAAAAATTAAACACCTGCAAAAACCTGGCAATAAATTCCATGTGTGATCTCATTTTAAGTTCAAAATGTTAGTGTTATTCTTATAATTCTTTCTGAACACTCCATGAGTTTAAGCAATGAACTTAATAATCTCCAGAGTTGTGGGGGAGCAGAAAGAGCCTTGGATGAGGAATTGGCTGGCCAGGCCTGTCCTGACTCCACCATTCAGTGTGTATTTGGGGGAAACATCTGCACACCTCAAGGATGGTTGCTCATTTTCCAAAAAGGGGGTCAAGAGGATGAAAGTAATTGCTCTTCCTACTTATAGAGTTATTGCCATGACAATTGAAATTTTGAATCCTAAAAAATAAATAAATAAAGGGGAATTCTGGGGAGATGGAGACATAAATAGATCATCATTCTGATCCTCCTCCACAAATACACCAAGAAATATGACAAGAAAATGGTGCTAGGCCTTGAGGATCTCTGAATAAGGGAACATAGGACAGCAGCAGGGAACTGCAGAAGGGCAAAAATCAATGAGTCAATGACAAGTCACATACAGTAGGAAAATCACTTCTCCTGCTGTCCCTGCCCCTCCCCCAAGCCATGGGGGCCACCAGCTGCTGTGAAAAAGGGAAGCAACTATAACAGAGTTGCCCAGACAGCACACTGCCTGCCTGTTCAAAGAGATAGGATCCCAAGCTTCTGCTCTAAAATCAACAAAGTAGATCTCCCTGGAGGTCCATTTGGAGCATGCCAGCCCTTCCTGGGTAGTAACTATTGGCTGCCAGGCTGCTGTGAATTGCTATAGAAGGCCACCTGCACTGGAATCCTATCTCACAACAAGCATCCTGTCTGCCTGCACTCAGTGGATGCCACATAGCTCAGGCCTCTGATATCAACAGGATAGATCTCCCTGGGAGTCAGTTCAGGTCTGTCTGTCTCCCCATCCCTTCTGCTCAGTGCTAGGAACTGCTGTCCAAGGCTGTTGTGATCTAGAAAGTGGGCACTTTGAGTGCTAACATTTACTGGTGGGGCTCTAAAAACAACAAAGCAGACCTTTCTGGGAGTCCACTCAGAGCATGTCAGCCCTTCCCCACCTGGTAATTGTCGGATGCCAGGCTGTTGTGAATTGCTACAGAAGATCCCCTTCAGTGAGATCCACTCCCACAACCAGCATTCTGACTGGCTGCACACAATGGACTCCCCACAGCTCAGGCCTCTAAAATCAGCAGGTCAGAATGCCCTGGGGTCAGGATGGGTCTCTCTGTCCCCCTTTCTAGTCAATGCTGAGAACTGCTGACTGAGGAGTCTGTGAGCTAGGAAATGGCAGGCACCTTCAGTGAAGCCTGAATCCACAGCTAACATACTACAAATGGGGCTGTGACATAACCAAGGCAGACCTTCCTGGAGGTTTGCTTGGAGCAAGCCAGCCACTCTCCCACCTGGTAACTGTCTGCTGCTGGACAGATATGAATTGCTACTGAAGGGCCCCTGCAGTGGAGCTAGGACATGAGTCACTTAAGTGGAGACTGCTCCCCCAACAAAGATAGGGCTCCTGAGGCTCTGAAATCAACAAGACAGATCTCTCAGATATTGGTTTGGGAATTACCAACTCCTCCTCCTCCTGATACAGAGGAAGGTCTGTCTGTGCTTCCCCTGAAGGCAGCTCAGATATAACACCCTTGAAAATCTCAATGCCCCAACAAAAAATCACAAGACACATAAAAATAAGAAAAACAATGGCCCCTACAAATGAACAAGATGAAGGGAGTGAAATCACATCTATGGAAGCCCAAATAATGAACAGAATGGAAGAATATAATACAACAATGTTAAACATAGTCAAAGAACTAAGGGAAAACAGACAAAAATCTAAAAGAAATAAGAAAAACAATTCATGAACAAAAAGATTTTGAAAAAGAGATAGACACTCTAAAAGGAAACCAAACAGAAATTTTGCAAATGTAAGAGACAATAACTGAAATAAAAAACACAATGGAAGGATTTAACAACAGATTTTATCAGGCAAAAAAGAATCAGTGAATCAAAGGTTAAGATAGTTGAAATTACAGAGGCTGAAGAACAAAAAAAATGGAGGCTTAAAACTGCTAAGCACAGTTTAATGGAATTATGGGACAACATCAAGAGACCTAATATAAGCATCATGAGAATTTCAGAAGGAAATGAGAGTGAAAGTGAAGAAATAAAGAAATTAAATTTCCCCAATCTGATAGACATGAATCTACAAATCCAAGAAGCTCAAAGAACTCCAAGCAGGATAAACCCAAAGAGATCTAGGCCAAGACACATCATAATCAGGCTCTCAAAAGTAAAGGGAAAATCCTGAAAGCAGTGATGGAGAAGCAAATGGTCACATATATATGATTCCCAATAAGATTAAACGTAGATTTCTCATCAGAAACATTGGATGCCAGAGGCAATTGAACAATATATTTTAAGTGCTGAAAGAAAAATATCAACCAACAATACTATATATAGCAAAACAATCCTTCAGGAATGACAGTGAAATTAAAACATTCCCAGAAAAATAGAAGATAAGAGAGTTCATATGGGCCAGACCTTCCCTGCAAAAAGCAGCAATGGGAGTCCTGCAGATGGAAGAGAAAAGACACTAGAATTAATTCAAAGCCATATATAAAATGAAAGATCTCTAACAAAGGTGATTTATACTTGCATGGGCAAGTATAAAGACTAGTAAAAAGTATCCATGCTTAATAATTCTAATTGTTTTGTTCTTCATGCTTTTAATGACAGATGTATTTAAAAAAAGGATAAAATTATGTTGCAAGGCAAATGAATGTAAAACGTAACTGGTGATAGCAACAACAAAACCGTGGAAGAGGAATGTTATAGGTATAAATTTTGTTTTCTTTTGTATATTTTCCTGAAGTTAAATTAGTGTCAACCAACCCTAGGATGTTATAAAAGGAAGATGTCAAATATAATATTCATGATAACCACTAAGAAAATATCTTTAAAAAAATACACAAAAAAAGAGAGAAGGGACTCAAAATGGTTTACTACAAAAAAACTAACAAAACACAAAAGCTGCCAGTATTAGAGGAAACAGACAAAAAAGACACAAAAAACAACAAAATGGGAGAAGTAAGCTCTTTCTAATCAGTAATTGCAGTTAATGTAAATGGTCTAAATGCACAAATCAAAAGGCAGAATGGATTTTAAAAAATGATCCAACTAAATGCTGTTTACAATAGACACACCTTAGACCCAAGAACACAAATAGGTTGAAAGTTAAAGGAAGGAAAACTATCTTATGCAAATAATAACCAAAATAGATCTGGAATTGCAACCTTAATATCTGACAAATTAGACTTTAAGACAAAGCTGTGAGAAGAGAAGAAAATGGATATTATATAATGATAAAAGGGTAAATTCATCAAGAAGATTTAACAATCATAAATATATATATATATATAAAATTGAAGGGAGAAATAGTACTATAATAATAGTCAGAGACTTCATTATACCACTTTCAATATTGGACAGAACATCTAGATCAGCAAGGAAACAGAGGACCTGCATGACAGTATAAACCAACTTAGACTTAACAGACATATATAGAACACTTCACAACAGCACAATATACATTCTACTACAGTGTACACAAAGGAGCCTTGGTGGCATGGTGGTTAAGTGCTTGGCTGCTAACTGAAAGGTCTATGGCTCAAATCCACCAGCCACTCCATGGGAGAAAGATGTGGCAGTCTACTTCTGTAAAGATTACAGCCTGGGAAACCCTATGGGGCAGTTCTTCTCTGTCCTATAGGGTTGCTATGAGTAAAAAATGACTTAGTGGCAATGGGTTTGGTTTTTGGTTTTTGACATGGACTATTCTCCAGGATAAACTACATGTTAGGTTATAAAGCAAGTCTCAATAAATCTAAAAAGATTGAAATCATATGAAGTATTTTCTCTGACCACAGTGGAGTGAAACTGGAAATCAATAACAGAAAAAAAAAATTGAAAAACACACAAACATATGCAAATTAAACTACCAATAGGTCAAGAAAGAAATCAAAAGAGAATTAAAAAAAATTTAGAGTCAATTGAAAATGAAATCACAACATACCAGAACTTATGAGATGCAGCAAAGGCAGTACTCAGAGGGAAATTTATGGTAATAAAAAAAATGCCTATATAAAAAGGAAGAAAGACTTCAAATTAACAGTTTATATATGCAATTTGAAGAACTAGAAAGAGAAGAACAAACTAAGCCTAAACCTACCAGAAGAAAAGAAATAACAAAGATCAGAACAGAAATAAATAAAATCAAAAATAGAAAAACAATAGATAGAAATAACAAACTAGAAGTTGGTTCTGTGAAAAGATCAATAAAATGACACACTTTTATATAGACTGATAATGAAAAAAAAGAAGGTTCAAATAACCAAAATAAGAAATGAAAGTGGAGACATTACTACTGACCCCAATAGAATAACAAGAATAATGACAGAATACCAAGAACAACATTAGTCCAACAGATTGAATAACCTGGATGAAATGGACAAATTCTTAGAAACACACAACCTACCTAAACTGACTCGAGAGGAAACAGAAAATCTCAATAGATCCAAAGCAAGTGAAGAGATTGAATCACAATCACAACCCCACCACCCTCACCACCACTCCCCACCTCCTCAAAAAAACAGATGGTTTCACTGAGGAATTCCACCAAACATTTAGAGAAGAATTGACATAAATCCTGTTTAAACTCTTCCACAAGATAAAGAAGGAAGAAATACTCCCTGACTCATTCTACGAGGCAAATAGAACCATGATACCAAAACCAGATAAAGAACCACAATAAAACTACATACCAATATTGTTTATGAATATAGATGTAAAAATTCTCAACAAAATGCTAGCAAACACAATCCAACAGCATGTTTAAAAAGTCACACACCGTGATCAAATGGGATTTATTCTAGGAATGTAAGGATGGTTCAGCATGAGACAATCAATCAATGTAATACACCATATCAACAGAACAAAGGAAAAGAACTGCATAATCATCTCTATGGATGCAGAAAATACAACTGATATAACCCAACTTTTCTTGATGAAAACTCTCAACAAAACAGGAATAAAAGTAAAGTTCCACAATATGATTAAGGGCATCTATGAAAAACCAACAGCCAACATTATACTCAATGAAGAAAGCTTAAGAGCTTTCCCCTAGAAATGGGGAACAAGACAAGGATACCCACTCTCAACACTCCTATTCAATATTTGTACTGAAAGTCCTAGCAAGAGCAATAAGACAAAAAAATAAGTAAAAGATATCCAAATAGGAAAAGAAGGAGCAAAATTATCTCTATTCACAGATGATACGATCATGTATTAAAAGAAAAAACACACACACAAAGAATCCACAGGAAAGCTTCTAGAGCTATTAGAGAAATGTACCAGGTTTGTAGGATACAAGGTCAACAACAACAACAAAAAATCCGTTTGGTTTCAATACACCAGCAATGAGAAATCTGAAAGGGATATTAGGGAAACAACTCCATTTACAATAAGAGAATGAAATACTTAGGAATAACTTTAACCAGGGATGGTGTCTTGGTCATCTAGTGCTGCTATAACAGAAATACCACAAGTGGATGGCTTTAACAGAGAAGTTTAGTCTCTCACGGTCCAGTAAGCTACAAGTCCAAATTGAGGGCGTCAGCTCCAGGTAAACGCTTTCTCTGTTGACTCCGGAGGAAGGTCTGTGTCATCAATATTACCTTGGTCTGGGAGCTTCTCTGTGCAGGAACCTCAGGTCCAAAGGACGTGCTCTGCTCCTGGCACTGCTTTCTTGGTGGTATGAGGTTCCCATACGTCTGCTCTCTTCTATCTTTTATATCTCAAAAGAGATTGGATTAAGACACTATCTAATCTTGTAAGCCTCATCAGTATAACCTCATCACAGTGATAGAATTTACAACACATAAGGAAATCACATCAGATTACATGATCATACAACACTGGGAATCATGACCCAGCCAAGCTGACAGATATTTTGGGGGGACACAACTCAGTCCATGACAGATGGGAAAGACTTCCACAATGGAAATTATAAAACACTGCTGAAAGAGATTAAAGAAGACTAAAATAAATGGAAAGTTGTTTTGTGTTCATGGATTGGAAGACTTAATAGTATTAAGATGTCAGTACTATCCAAAGTGATCTATAGATTCAGCGCAGTCTTGATCAATATTCCAACAGCCTTCTTTACAGAATTGGAAAGTCCAATCCTCAGTTTTATATGGAATAGCAAGAGGCCCCGAATAACTGAAGCAATGTTGAAGGACAAGCACAAACTCACACTTTCTGATTTCAAAACATAATGTACAGGTACAGTAATCAAAACTACTCGGTACTGGTATAATAATATACACATGGACCGACGGAAGTGAATTGAGAGTCCAGAAATAAACCCACACATCTATGATCAACTAATTTTTGAAAAGAATGCTAAGTACATTCAATGGGGAAAGAAGTTGTTGTTGTTGTTAGGTACTGTCGAGTCAGTTCCGACTCATAGCGACCCTATGTACTACAGAACCAAATACTGCCTGGTCCTGCACCGTGCTCACAATCCTTGTTATCCCTGAGCCCATTGTTGCAGCCACTGTATCAGTCCATCTTGTTTAAGGTCTTCCTCTTGTTCAATGACCCTGTACTTTACCAAACATGGTGTCCTTCTCCAGGGACTGATCCTTCCTGGCAACATGTCCAAAGTATGTGAGACGTAGTCTCGCCATCCTTGCTTCTAAGGAGCATTCTGGGTGTACTTCTTCTAAGACAGATTTGTTTGTTCTTTTGACAGTCCATGGTATATTCAATACTCTTTTCCAACACCACAATTCAAAGGTGTCAGTTCTTCGGTCTTCCTTATTCATTGTCCAGCTTTCGCATGCATATGATGCAATTGAAAATACCATGGCTTGGGTCAGGCACAACTTAGTCTTCAAGGTGAGATCTTTGCTTTTCAACACTTTAAAGAGGTTTTTTGCAGCAGATTTTGTCCAGTGCAATGCGCCTTTTGATTTCTTGACTGCTGCTTCCACGGGTGTTGATTGTGGATGCAAGTAAAATGAAACTTCAATCTTTTCTCCATTTATCATGATGTTGCTTATTGATCCAGTTGTAAGGATTTCTGTTTTCTTTATTTTGAAGTATAATCCATACTGAAGGCTGTAGTCTTTGATCTTCATCAGTGCTTCAAGTCCTCTTCACTTTCAGCAAGCAAGGTTGTGTCATCTACATAACTCAGGTTGTTAATGAGTCTTCTTCCAATCCTGATGCTCAGTTCGTCTCCGAAGATATAGTCCAGCTTCTCAGATTATTGGCTCAGCATACAGATTGAATAGGTATGGCGCAAGGATACAACCCTGACGCACACCTTTCCTCACTTTAAACCACACAGTATCCCCTTGTTCTGTCCAAACAACAGCCTCTTGATCTATGTATAGGTTCCTCATGAGCACTAATAAGTGTTCTGGAATTCTCATTCTTCACAATGTTATCCGTAATTTGTTATGATCCACACAGTTGAATGCCTTTGCATAGTCAATAAAACTTTCAGCCAGGATCCAACTGACATCAGCAATGAGATCCCTGGTTCCACGTCCTCTTCTGAATCCGGCCTGAATTTCTGGCTTTTCCCTGTCAATATACTGCTGCAGCCGCTTTTGAATGATCTTCAGCAAAATTTTACTTATGTGTGATATTAATGATATTGTTCGATAATTTCCATATTTGATTGGATCACCTTTCTTGGGAATAGGCATAAATATGGACATCTTCCAGTCAGTTAGCTGTCTTCCAAATTTCTTGGCATAAACGAGTGAGCACTTCCAGGGATGCATCCCTTTGTTGAAACATCTCAATTGATATTCTGTCAATTCCTGTAGCCTTGTTTTTCACCGATAACTTCAGTGCAGTTTGGACTTCTTCCTTCAGTATCATCAGTTCCTTATCATATGCTACCTCTTGAAATGGTCAGCCAATTCTTTTTGGTATAATAACTCTGTGTATTCCATCCATCTTCTTTTGATGTTTCCTGCATCGTTTAATATTTTCCCCATAGAATCTTTCACTAATGCAACTCAAGGCTTGAATTTTTTCTTCAGTTGTTTCAGATTGAGAAATCCAGAGCATGTTCTTCCCTTTTGGTTTTCTATCTCCAGCTCCCTACACATGTCCTTATAATACTTTTCTTTGTCTTCTTGAGCTGCCCTTTGAAATCTTCTTCAGTTCTTTTACTTCATCATTTCTTCCTTTTGCTTTAGCTTCTTGACACTCAAGAGCAAGTTTCAGAGTCTCTTCTGACATCCATTTTGGTCTTTTCTTTCCTGTCTTTTTAATGACCTCTTGCTTTCTTCATGTATGATGTCTCTGATGTCATTCCACAACTCATCTGGTCTTCGGTCGTTAGTGTTCAACATGTCAAATCTATTCTTGAGATGGTCTCTAAATGCAGGTGGGATATACTCAAGGTCATACTTGGGCTCTCGTGGACTTGTTCTAATTTTCTTCAGTTTCAGCTTGAACTTGCATATGAGCAATTGATGGTCTGATTTGCAGTCGGCCCCTGGCCTAGTTCTGACTGATGATATTGAGCTTTTACATCATCTCTTTCCACAGTAGACCATATGATTATCTGACTCAAAATGGCCAATACCAGTCCATTTCAGCTCACTAATGCCTAGAATATTGATGTTTGTGTGTTCCATTTCATTTCTGACGATTTCCAATTTTCCTAGATTCATGCTTCATACATTGTAGGTTCCAATTATTAATGGATGTTTGCAGCTGTTTCTTCTCATTTTGAGTCATGCCACATCAGCAAATGAAGGTTCCGAAAGCTTGACTCCATCCACGTCATTAAGGTCGACTCTACTTTGAGAGGGAGTTCTTCCCCAGTTGTCTTTTGGGTCGATTCAATTCTTGCATATTCCATCTGGTGAGGTCCGTGTGTACAATCACTGTTTATGTTGGTGAAAAAAGGTATCTTCAATGAAGAGGTCGTTGGTCTTGCAAAATTCTATCATGCAATCTCTGGCATTGTTCCTATCACCAAGGCCATATTTTCCAACTACTGATCCTTCTTCTTTGTTTCCAACTTTCGCATTCCAGTCACCAGTAATTATCAGTGCATCCTGACAGCATGTTTGGTCAATTTCAGACTGCAGGAGCTGGTAAAAATCTTCAATTTCTTCATCTTTGGCATTAGTGGTTGGAGTGTAAATTTGAATTAGAGTCATATTAACTGGTCTTCCTTGTAGGCATATGGAAATTATCCCATCACTGACAGTCTTGTACTTCAGGATAGATCTTGAAATGTTCTTTTTGACGATGAATGCAATGCCATTGCTTTTCAAGTTGTCATTCCCAGAGTAGTAGACCATATGATTGTCTGATTCAAAATGGCCAATATCAGTCCATTTCAGCTCACTAATGCCTAGGATATTGATGTTTGTGCATTCCATTTCATTTTTGATGATTTCCAGTTTTCCTATATTCATACTTCGTACATTGCAGGTTCCGATTATTAATGGATGTTTGCAGCTGTTTCTTCTCATTTTGAGTCATTCCACATCAGCAAATGAAGGTTCCAAAAGCTTGACTCCATCCACATCATTAAGGTTGACTCTACTTTGAGAGGCAGTTCTTCCCCAGTTGTCTCTTGAGTGCCTTCCAACCTGGGGGGCTCATCTTCCCGGCACTATGTCAGACAATGTTCCGCTGCTGTTCATAAGGTTTTCACTGGCTAATTCTTTTCAGAAGTAGACTGCCAGGTCCTTCTTCCTAGTCTATCTTATTCTGGAAGCTCAGCTGAAACCTGTCCGCCATGGGTGACCCTGCTGGTATCTGAATACTGATGGCATAGCATCTAGCATTACAGCAACATGCAAGCCCCCACAGTATGACAAACTGACAGACATGTGGGGATCTATGCATTTGCCTATTGTAAATATTTCATAGAAGTGGGATCATACTTGTCCTTTTGCATTCGACATTTCACTTAGCATGTTTTCAAGGTCCATCCATGTCACAGCATGCATCATAACTTCATTTCTCTTTATGCTGAATATTATTCCATTGCATGGGCTTACCACATCTTGTTTATTCATTCATCAGAATGAATGGACACTTGGGTTGTTTCCACCTTTTGGCTATTATGACTTATACTGTTACAAACATTGTTGTACAAATATCTTTTTGTCCTCCATTTCACTTTTTTTTTTTTTTTTAGGTATATACCTAGGCATGGAATTGCTGGGTCATATGGTATTCTATGTTTAACTTTTTGAGGATCTGCAAAACTGTTTTCCACAGCAGCTATGTCATTTTACATTCCCATCAACAGTGCATAAGGACTCCAATTTCTCCACATCCTCACCAACACTTGTTATTTTTTGTTTTTCTGATAATAGTTATCCTAGTGGATGAGGTGGTATCTCATTGTGGTTTTGATTTGCATTCCCTAATGATTAATGATGTTGAGCGTCTTTTAACATGCTTATTGGCCATTTGTATATCTTCTTTAGACAAATGTCTATTCAAGTCCTTGCCTGTATTTTAGTTGGGTTGTTTGTCTCTTTGTTGTTGAGTTGTAGGAGTTCTTTATATATTCTAGATATTAAGTCGGACATGTTATCGGGAGTGACCTGTCCCTGGAAAAGGACATCATACTTGGTAAAGTAGATGGTCAGTGAAAAAAAGGAAGACCCTCAATGAGATGGATTGACACAGTGGCTGCAACAATGGGCTCAAGCATAACAGTGATCATGAGGATGGTGCAGGACTGGGCAGTGTTTTGTTCTGTTGTACATAGGGTTGCTATGAGTCAGAATTGCCTTGAGGGCACCTAACAACAACAGATATTAAGTCTTTATCTGATATATGGTTTCCAAATATTTTCTATCTTTCTGTTGGATATCTTTTGAATCTCTTGATAATGTCCCTTGATGGACAAAAGTTGTTAATTTTGATTAAGTACAACTTATATATATATGTGTGTGTATGCATACATACATACACACATACATACATATGTACGTATGTCATGGTTTGAATTATGTCCCCCCAAAAATGTGTGTATCAGTTTGGCTAGGCCATGATTCCTGGTACTGTGTGATTTTCCTGTATGTTGTAAACCTGCCTCTATGTTGTTAATGAGGGAGGATGGGTGGCAGTTGTGTTAGTAAGGCAGGACCTGATCTACAAGACTGGATTGTGTCCTGAGGCAATCGCTTGAGATATAAAAGAGAAAAGTGAGCAGAGAGTCAGGGGGACCTCATACCATCAAGAAAGCAGTGCCAGGAGCAGAGCCCGTCCTTTGGACTGGGGTCCCTGCGCCGAGAAGCTCCTAGTCCAGGGCAACACCGAAGAGAAGAAGGCCAACAGAGAGAAAAAGCCTTCCCCTGGAGTTGACACCCTGAATTTGGACTTTTAGCCTACTTTGACTGTAAGGAAATAAACTTCTCTTCATTAAAACCATCCACTTGTGGTATTTCTGTTATAGCAGCACTAGATGACTAAGACAATGTATACAGTTGCTTGCTCCTGCTTTCAGTGTCATATCTTGCAAAAAAAAAGATCTTGAAGCTTTACCTCTGTTTTCTTCTAAGAGTTTTATTGTTTTAGTTCTTATACTTAGGTCATTGGTTAATTTTTAGTGAATTTTTCTATATGGTGTGAGGTATGGCTCTGACTTCATTCTTTTACATGTGGAGATCTAGTTGTCCCAGCAACATTTGTTGAAAAGACTATTTTTTCCCCATTAAGTGAACTTGGCACACTTGTTAAAAATCAATTGATCATTGATGTATGAGGAAAGTAGCATTTTAATTCTGAGTTGAAACTGATTATTAAAAAAAATTGGGGAAATGTATTAAAACCTTTTATGCTTTTTTTTTTTTTAAGTTCTAGTTACTATTTGTTGTGCAAACATTTATGCAGGGCATTATGCAAACATTATCTCGTTGAAGGACTGTAACAGATATATTTAGGGCCAGTTAAGTGACTTGCCAAAATCATATAGGTAATATGTTGTCAAGTTTCTCAAATTAAACCCTATGCTTTCATCTCTAACAGTCTTTTGCCAATAGATAGCTCATCGAGTGAAATGTAATATTACATAGTTTTTCATCACCAGCATAGATGGCTGGAAAAAGGTCAACATCTATAACCCACCAAAGAGGCCTTGGTGTTTTCTCTACTCCTTTATTATATATTTAAAATGCTTTGTCCTAGACTAGTCCATTATGTACAGTGGAGCTATTTTGTCACATAACTCATTGGTGCAGATTTGGATAGATCATGGGTCAGATTGTGTCTCCTAAGACATTTATACATACGGTTAGAAATCCTATGGCCTGCTTAGCTTCTTTGGAACTGAGGTGTCCTGTGCTCAAAGGGATTCAACAGTATTAAGACTTTTGTGGAAACTCTCGTGGTGTAGTGGTTAAAAGCTACAGATGCTAACCAGAAGATTGGCAGTTCAAATCCACCAGGTGCTCCTTGGGAACCCCATGGGGCAGTTCTGCTCTGTCCTATAGGATTGCTATGAGTCAAAATTGACTTGATGGCAAAGGGTTTGGTTTTGTTTTTTTTTTTTGGAGACATTTGTGGCTAAGGAACAAGCCAGGAAAGAGGCAGACAAGGCTTGCCTAAGGCCATTGCTTTACTTCTTCAGGCTCTGTGATTTATAATCATGGCTCTTATATGTACTGAAATCGTATATGCTTTCGTAGTGTATATCACTCCACAGGCACAGAGCTTTGACTGTGGAAAGACGACAAGGACAAAAAGACAGAAAATCCTATTGGGCAAGGACAAGCTGGTGCCTAGGACTGTATTAAGATACTGTATCCCACTGAAAGTAGTAACTCTGTTTTCTGACTCAGGTTACAACTAGCAACTTATTTTTATTTACCCAGATGCATTTAGCCCTGTTTTTCAGATTCCTTTTAGAGCCTGTGAGCTACTCCATATCTCTTCAAGAAATTGCTATTTTCTTTAAGTTGGTCAGAGTCGGTTTCTCTTGCTTGCAATCAAAGAGAACTAACTGATGTCACGATAAATTAGTAGGTAGACGATGGTTTAGCAAGCACAGAAGTAAGATGTTTCACCGCTTGGTTGTCACAAACAAACAATGCCAGCTTGAGGTCCTAGCCTGTATCTCTATGAAAAAGCCATTTGGAGGATCTAATCTAGCAAATCACTCCAGGAATACACTGTTCAAATGATTCACAGTGAGAGGAAGGCCCAGTGGAAACGGCTTGTAATGTATATGTCCAGGATAATCTACTGGGAAGCGTCTTACTTCCTTACCAGGGTTTCTGTCCTCTGTTCCCAACTGGCTGTATGACACCTGCCTGCTATCAGCTACCTTCAAACCGTTAAGTATCTCAGTAAAGCTGTAGCTATAGATACAGCAAAAGGAAAACAAAACAAAAGTTCAGGAGTAATGGTTTTTAAATAAGGGTGAAGGATAAAATTTAGAACAAATATGTTTGATCCTTAAGAGCTTATCTATAGATATGTTTATCCCTCTCCTACCTTGTGTTCCTTTCTGTTCATTAAGACAATCAAAGACCAACATGAAGACTTTTAACTCTTCAAGTTGTCAAGTCCAAGAAGGCTCAGTGGACATGGCAGTCTGCTTTTAAAAAAAGAACAGTGGTTTTCGTAGACCTTGGAGCTGTCAGAGGTCACTTAGCTGCCACCTCTCACTTGATAGGTAGAGACGTCAAAGCCCAGCTCCACAGCCGGTCACCTCAGCTAGGGCTGTGGCCAGTGCACCTTATTGTACTAACTCCACTGGGGTGGTCATGGCACAAAGATTGTGTCCCTGTCACTGGGTGCCAGGTGGACCCCAACACACAAAAACACAGAGTTTAGCAACAAATAAGTTAGACACTAACACACAAAAACACAGAGTTTAAGAACAAATAAGTTAAACACCAACACACAAAAACACAGAGTTTAGCAACAAATAAGTTAGACACCAACACACAAAAACACAAACAGTTTAGTAACCAAAATAAGCAAACAGAGTTGAGGAAAGGGCGTGCTGGCCAAAAAGAAGCATGCGCTTGCTCAGAGAGCTGTGTTCTCGAGTCACACAAGGGACTGTCACACATGCACACACATGTGCACACATGCAAGCACATTGTGTACATGCACACATAGCACACCGCTCCTCATGAGCACGTGTGGTTGCAGACACTGGCCCAAGGCATTGTCACTGAAAATGTGTCCACTTATCTGAATGAGGTGATGGAAGAAGAAATAGAGCTTGATTTACGTTGTACTGGATTTATAGGCGTAAGGTTAGACGAAGGACTGGAAAAAGTTTGGTCGTTACAGATAATCGAGTGTTTCAGTTACTTGTCTTTTCTTTCTATACTTACAGGCATTGCATTCTGGGTAACATCTTGCACTTTTTTGGTTTGAATGAAGGGAGTATAATTCTTCCAATTTTGTCTAAATTCAAATGCCAGCATCAAGTAGCTGGTGAGAAAATACAGGTGAGATTAGTTGTCACTAATAAACTGTCATTAGGAAGAAAACCAAGACCAGGAGCACTCTAGCCAGGCCTGCCTCAGCCTGCCTTAGCAGCACTGCCAATGGATGAGAAGAGAAAAGCCTCAGTCCTTCATCTGGACACTCCCAAATGGTCATATGCTTAGTGGCATGGCCTGCTTCCCCTGTGTTCCCTCCACCGGCCATCCCTGCTCCTGCACTACACAGCTGCGCTGCTGCCCACGGTCCAGCTGAGGGGACGTCATGTGTCTCCCTGCCTCCACAGCTCCTTGTGCACCCCCTCGTTGCATGTCTGCCCTCACTCGGCTCACTATGAAAGGTAAGCTCCCTGTGGATTCCTGCATGCTTCTGCCTGTGTTTTCAGTAGGTCTGTAAGATGACATTGTTTAAATCATTTCCTAGATTAACTTCAAACCCTGTTAGAATCACAGTCTATAAGGAGTTGTGTCTGATCTGGTCAGCCCATATAACTTTCTGGCAAAGAAAAAGTCCATTCCCAAAAGACATACTTCCACTCCCAGAGCCATAGGAGACATTAGATTATCACCAGGGGACATAAGGCTCCTCGTTTTTTAAAAGAATAATCAACTTGTCTTTTTCCTTTTGGAGGAATATTCTCATCCTCTCTACCCCTTGTTTATGTAAAGAACCACTATGAGAACTCTGAGATTTTAGAGATTTTTACTCTTTTGAAATCTGCTAGCCTTGATCTTAAAATGCTAAACGATATGGAATAAAAATGCTGGAAATGCCCTTTGCCTGGGTGGTGCAAACCGTTAACATGCTTGGCTGCTAATGGAAAGATTGGAGGTTCCAGTTCACCCAGAGGCACCTTGGAAGAAAGGCCTGACAATCTACTTCTGAAAAATGAGCCATTGAAAACCCTGTGGAGCACAGCTCTGTTCTGACACTAGTGGGGTTGCCTAGGTCAGAACTGACTTGATGGCATTATCTCACATCATGGTCAAGCATTTTTTTTTTTTTTTCTTTTTCTTTACTATGGTCCCCAGAGCCCTCCACCCAGCAATTCAGTCCCTCAGGGAATTTGGATGTGTCTATGAGGCTTCCATGAACTTTCCTTGTACAAGTTGTGCTAGTTTCTCCTGTATTATGTACTGTCTCACCCTTCACCCAAGATACCACTTATCTATTATCTATTTAGTATTTCCCCTCCCACCCCTCCCATCCCTGGTAACCAACAAAGATTGTTACATTTTGTGTTTGAACTTTTTCATGGGTTTTTACAATAGAGGTCTCATACAATATTTGTCCTTTTGTGATTGACTTATTTCACTCAGCATAATGTCCTCCAGTTTCATCCATGTTATGAGATGCTTCACAGATTCATTGTTGTTCTTTCTCGTTGCATATACTCCATTGTGTGTATGTACCATAGTTTATTTATCCATTCATCTGTTGATGGGCATCTGGGTTGTTTCCATCTTTCTGCTATTGTGAACAATGCTGCCATGAACATGGGTGTGCATATGTCTATTTGAGTGACGACTCTTATTTCTCTAGGATATGTTCCTAGGAGTGGGATTGCTGGATCGAATGGTATGTCTATTTCTAGCTTTCTGAGGAAGTGCCATATCATTTTCCAAAATGGTTGTATCATTTTGCATTCCCACCAGCAGTGCATAAGTGTTCCGACCTCCCCGCAGCCCCTCCAACATTTGTTATTTCGAGTGTTTTTGATTCGTGCCAGTAATGCCGGGGTTAGCTAGTATCTCATTGTGGTTTTAATTTGCATTTCTCTAATGGCTGGTGATCACGAGCATTTCCTCATGTGTCTGTTGGCCATTTGAATGTCTTCTTTGGTGAAGTGTCTGTTCATTTCCTTTGCCCATTTTCAAATAGGATTATTTGTCTTTTTGTTGTAGAGGTGTTGGATTTTCTTGTAGATTATGGAGATTAGACCTTTGTCTGACTTGTACTGTCCAAAAATTTTTTCCCAGTCTGTAGGTTCTCTTTTTACTCTTTTGGTGAAGTCTTTTGAAGAACATAGGTGTTGGATTTTTAGAAGATCCCAGTTATCTAGCTTATCTATTGGGGTTTGTGCATTGATGGTTATGGTTTGTATCCTGTTAATGCCATGTATTAAGGCCTGAAGTGTTGGTCCTATTTTTTCTTCTATGAACTTTATAGTTTTAGGCTTTATATTCAGGTCTTTGATCCATTTTGAAGTAGTTTTTGTATAGGGTGTGAGGTATGGGTCCTGTTTCATTTTTTTGCAGATGGATATCCAGTTTTGCCAGCACCATTTGTTAAAAAGACTGTCTTTTCCCCATTTGATGGACTTTGGGCCCTTGTCGAAGATCAGGTGACCATAGGTGGATGGATTTACATCCGGGTTCTCAACATGATCAAGCATTTTATTGTTCATTCAGGGAGGTGGACATGAGGCTGATGGTCAGAGAAGATGGGAGCCACCAGGGGAGGGTGCTATGTGCTGCTGGCCTGTATGCAAGGGTGGCGATGGCTTCTGACTAGATGGGGAACACAGCACTTGATCGCAGCTAGAGCTCTATAAGAGACACAGAGCCCTGCTTGTCACACTAACCCCAAATGGAACTGAGGCTCTTCAATTAGGTATCATATGGAATTTGCATGTAGTGAAAGCTACATTGTTTCTTGTTGAACCTGTGCACAAATAAGCTAAGTTTCCCAAGAAACTTAATAAGGGATGAATGTAGTAGAAAGACTCTGTGGTCTGCTGGAAGCACGTGTGCACACACACACCCACTCACACACACTCATATGCACACAGTCATACATGCATACTCACACATGTAAGCATACACACATGCACTCACCCACACATCCTCCCACACAATAACACACACATGCACACAAGCACACAGGCACTCACACACACATACACATACCCTCACACATGTGTGTGCAACACACACATACTGTCAGACTCACATGAGCACACTCTCATATACACCATCACACACATGCACCCACCCATAAACACCCACACTCATATACACACACGAGCACACACCTTTACACCCTTGCACACATTTAAGCACACACGTACAAAACCACACAGACTCATTCCCACTCTCACATGCATGCACACACATAAGCACACATGCATGCACACACTCACATGCATGAGCACATGCAGATGAGCACTCTGTACACACACACACACACACACACACACACAAGTACACTGTGTGCATGCACTCCTGCTGGGGGTTGGTGGGTGCATGTTCTCTCAGATGTCACCATGCATCCAACAGGGACTTGGGACCCATGCTCTAGGCAGCCAGTCCTGGCTCTGTACGGCCATTAAGTTCCCACAGGCTGAGTGTGTGCCCTACACAAATCCAGTAGCATCAACTGCATCTCCCTCCTGTGACAAATGGACAGGGCACTCAGCTGTCACAGCACTCCCCTACCCACTCACTTCCCCTGGTTGCAGGGACTCCCGTCCAGCAGTGATTGGAACACCCCGTGCAGATTAGATTTTCCTGTTGATCTGAAAAAGCATTGGTAAGAAAAAGCATTAGGTGAGCCAGTGGGGTTACACGCCTGTGTTAGAGGACCATCGTTCTGATTGGACCAGTGTCTCTTCTCAGCCTCCGCATGGTTAATAATCACTGTCTCTGCCTGGGTACTGCACTTCACCTCACAGTACACTTGAGAGGTGTTGGTTATTTTCCTATTTTACAGAGAAGGAAACAGAGGTACAGGCCAAAATCCCCAGCTAGGAAGTCTTGAGGCAGGATTTAAGTTCTGGTTCACTGGCTAAATGTTGTGCTCTTTCTACCACGGCACACTGCCTCCCACTGGCAACCTGAGGAAGAGATCCAGTGAGGCCAACAAGGCAGGTACTCACTGTCATGTAAGGCACTTGATGCTGTTTAAAGTGCTGACCAGGACATCACATTCTGAGTGGGCAACTATCCCAGTCAGGGAATAGGAGACAGAGTGATCCGCGTGAGGAGGACCATGTGGGGTCTGGGCACATTGATCATTCATTTGTGTTCCAAAAGGAAACTAGATGGTTCATGCCAGCGATCTCATATGTAGGATTGGTCCCTGTGAGATCATTTGATGGTGAACACTAGTGGATAGGCTCCTTGGGCCACACTGTCTGACGGAGGACAACTGTACAAGCATGGGCTGTGTGACGCAGGGCCACTGCATGCCCTGTGGTACGTGGGACGTGACTCCACACCACAGCCTCGCTCAGCCTAGGGAACGCCCACTTCTTCCACCCCAACAGTGAATAACCTGTGGCAGCCAAAGAAGCCTGACTCACCGAGGAGTTGGAACCTGGATTCTGCTTAGAGAATGCTGGTTTACTGCCTCACAACAGATGCTGCACCATGCTCCTCTCATTTGGCCAGGTTTCCTCTCACTTCTCTTTGCTCAAAGGTGGGGTCTTGTTCTTCCTGGTTAGGGGCTTCTCACTCCAAAGACACTGCCTGGGAAGAAATAGATATTGATCATGAGAAAACTCTCCATAGTATGACAGAGGAAAATCTGAGTGCCTTTCCAAAGATGCTTTTGCTTCAGAAAGAACAAAGAAAGAAAAACTAGAATCCTCTGTGCCCCCGCCCCTCCTCCCCCAACAATGTTCTCAAGCACAGGCTACAAGCTGCGTGTGTGTGGATTACTCCCTGCTGCAAGCAAATCTGCTGAGAAAGCACACTGCAGCCTCGGGGTGAAGTCATGCAAATGCTATGCCCCCAAAGGCCACAAGAATTGTGAAAAGATTTGTGTAAATATCTCATGCATTTTTGTGATCTAAGGTTTATGGAAATAAAAACCACAATTGAAAAGCCACTGCCACATTTATTCTTCCTTCTGCCTTTTCTCCTTGAGAGTAAATTCATAAAACATTTTATGGAGCGTTCAACAAAATAAATTATTTCAAATTTATTGAACCAAACAGGGCAGCGAGGACTAATGAGGCTAAATGGGCTCCATTTGGAAGAAGACAGGGAGACTGTGGACACCCTAGCTGCTCTTCAGTTGGAGCTCTGCATTATGCAGCAAGGCAGGCTCCGTGGAGACCACATACCATCCACTTCTGGGTGAGGAAGTTCTCGTGTCCAGTTGGCTCAAATCTTTTTCTACACCTGTACTTTAGGTATCCTTTCCTTTCTTGATTTTGCTGTGAATATTGGTGTGGAATGTCTCACACACCCAGAGCAAAGCTCAGGAGCATTGACTTGCAGAAGCTCACCTGGCACCAAGCTTAAAGAAACCATTGAGAAGCACATGGTTTCCCCTCCACACTCCAGGTGCCCCAGGACCGCAGCAGCCCCATAGCTGGGGCCTCTCTCCTGGACTCTCCCCACAGGGCAGCCTGGGACCTGTGGCAGATGCCTCTTACTCCCTCACACCTGCATGTAACTAACCCTGCATTTCAGAACGCTCCCACTTGTGATGCCAACATTTTCCTGTAGTTCTTGCCTCTACTTTCTGATTTATAAATGGAACACTGGGTGAATCTGTCAGGGCTTGACATCCTGTTTCCTCCTGCCCGATCTCACCACCTGGCCCTTCAGCATAGTGACACCCACACATGGCGAGGGCTTGACCCAGAAAAAGGCAAAGCAGGGAACAGCCTATTGTAATTAGCCCAGTTGTGGTTTCCTTCACTGCCCTTGGATGAGATCTTGGGCAGACCCTGTAGCTGTTCTGTTCACTTTCAGGAGTTAAAAGTCCAGCCTGAATTAAATAAAAACGTCAATCTCTCACCTAACTGCAGGCACGCTGCCTCCCTCAGAGTGGATGTCATCTGGACTGGCACCGGGAGCCTCCTCCCCTCTCCTCCTCTCTGGGATTGTGTGGCAGGGGAGACGGGGTGTTGGTGGGGAGGCTTCGTGGTGGGTAGTGTCCTGTTTTCCCCTCTCCAGCCAGGAGACCATACTGGCTGCACCTCTCATGGCCAAGTCTGTGGGCACTTTGGAGAACTGCCACCTGCGGGGACAGCCAGCTCTGAGCTGTCCTGACCTCTCCAGCCCTGCCCAGACCCTCTGTGGGGGGGCCTCACCTACTGTCCTCCCAGGCAGGGCTTGTCAAGAGAGCTCAAGCGCACTGGCCTATCTTGGCCAGTCTGACCCTGGAACAGACTGCAGCTCCCATGTGGTCCCGAAGGCCTTAATGACAGGCCTGCACAGGCCTTCAAGGCCTGCGTCTAGGGGAGGGAAACACCACTATTCCCTCCCACTTGGCCAAAACCTCTCTTCAAGAAGTCCCTTTTCAGTCTGCCCCCGAGGCTGGTGGTGGGTGACAGCAAAGAGTCCCGGGACAGGTGCTGCTCTCAGAAAGTCTGCTCTTCTCTTTAGCATGTGCCTTCTCAGCTCCAACCTTTTGGGGTCTTATCCTGGAATGCTCTGTGGTCTGTGTCAAGGCCCTGTGCCACCTGGGGCTCCTCTCTCCAGTGAGATATGACAGAGCTGGCTGGTGAGCAGCAGGGAGGTGGCACGTGACCTCTCAAGCTAGTCTTGGATTCTGACCTAAAGGAAGAACATGACTCAAGCCAGGACCAGTGCCGTGAAAAATGGTTTATGATGTCATGATTGGCACAGTGGTTAAGTGTTTGGCTGCTAACCAAAAGGTCAGCAGTTCAATCCCCTAGCTGCTCCTGGGATTGGAAACTCTCGGGGCAGTTCTACTCTGTCTTATAGGGTTGCTATGAATCGGAATAGACTCAACAGCAACGGGTTTTTGTATTTTTTATGTCATGATTATGGGTCTTGGGTGTCTTAAAAGGATAGGATTTTAGATCTTAGCAGGATTGAGGCTTTAGAGTGTTTCTCTAGTACCCACACACCCCAGTACCTCTCATTTTACAGACAGGGGAAACTGAGGCTTAGATATATTAAAATTTTGTCTGGAATCTATAAGACAGAAAGTAGATTATTGGTTGCCTAGGGCTGGGAGTGGGGTGGAGTGTGACTGCTAATTGGCACAGAGCTTTTCGAATGAAGAAAACTTTCTCAAACTGTGATGGTTGCATAGCTCTGTGAATATTCTGGAAACCATTGAATTCTACTCTTTAAAGGGGTGAGTGTGTTGTGTGGTGTGTGATTATGTCTCAATAAACCTCATGAATAAAATGCTTTGACTGGGTCACATAGGAAAGTCAGTGGCAGAGCCTCTCTCCAGCTCTCTTACCACAGCCTGACCGTGTATGGTGATGGCCTCATCTGTGGAAGCTTCAAGACTCCAGTCCTCTAAAACAGGCCAGACCTTGACTTCTTCCCTGGCTGCTCACTCAAAGCTGCCCACGCCATGGTGAGACCACTCTGTGGAAATGAAGATGGTGTTTCCTTTTTGAAACAAAATCTGCCAGGGAAGCAAATAATGGTGCTTCCAGTGTTTGGGGATCTCCTCATGCTGTTGCCGCTGCTGTGGAAGCCCCTCTAGCTGCCGCAGGAGAGGCTATGTGTGGTGGAATGGGAAGAACGCTCTCGATGAGCCACCACCCCACTCCTGAAACAGTCCAAGCACAAATCAGACTGAGGCTTTCTACAGTTGGTAAGTGCAGTCCGGAAGTATGCAGTATGTGCTGCTAACAAACGTGCTTTTGTGTGAGCAGTGATTCCAGACACACAAGAAGTCCTGTATGTCTGTGCTTGGTTTCTCTGACACACCAGCCCGCAGCAATGGGGTGAATTAGGAAGAAGGACATGGAGTCAGGTCTTTAGAGCATGGTGCCTCTTCTACACCCTGCTGCACTCATTGGCCATGGTCACCTCTAGAGCTAGGGGCACAGAGCACAAAGCCAAATGGGGACCACCAACTGTGCTAGTCTAGAAGGGGACTACCTCAGGGCGACAGCCAGCCGGCAGCTCAGCAGCACCCACCGGCCTCTCAGCAGAAACCTGCACCAGGATAGAGCTCCCTCCTCCAGGCCAGCTGTGGAGCAAGATGCCCAAGAGCTTTGTGGATATCTCTAATGATAATGGGTTTTGTAGGTCTATCTATTCACAAGCAGGCATCTTCCCTGCAGAAAGGAACCATGTTGCTTCTTTTTCATACACGCCTCCAAGTTCCAGCACACTTCTTGTCTCCTGCTGTCAGTTCTGGGGGAAGGATTTGGTGCTTTCCTGATCTGAATTCAATGGTCTGTTGCTTATTTTATCTCCCAAATAAAAGACATTTCTGTCTATTTTGTCCTATTTCCTACAAGATAGAATCTTTTGTTTTCACTTGCTGCCACCTCAGTTCCAAGAATTTTTTTTTTCTTCTTGAGATTGTCAAGACACCCAGGGTTCAATGGTGAGTGCGGGCTGGAGTCCAAGGTTGAGGATTCCCTCCTTTTCCTTCCCAGTATTGTCTGGTGTTCTGCAACCCTCTCCTGCCACCCTGCCCCGACAGTGGAGCTGCCACAGTGGGGCCTGAGCCTGCCTGGCAGTAATCACAGTCTAATCACATTGCAGGCTCCCTGTTTCCTATCAAGGACAAGAAGAGAAGCTTTCAAAGAAGGGGTTCCTTTAGTGGGGGTGGTATCCCCTTCCCTGCCATGCCTTGCTCTGTGAGGACTGGTTGGAGAGCTTTGGAGGTGATTGCCCCTGCACATGTGACTTTGGTTAGAGCATGGGTATCTCTTGCAGATGGTGGCCTGCACCCACATTTTAAGTCACTCTCTGTACAATGCCCAGGAAAACAACCTTAGGGCACTGCAACTTTGCTGCAGCATCTTTTCAAACAAGGAAGAGGTTTTCTCCCTCACAAGACTTCCACCAGACTGAGTCATCATCCTGAATGTAGGTTTGCTTACAAATCTTCCATGGCTTCATTACCCGCAGGACAGAGTCCATAAGCCCCAGAGCCTTCCACTGCCCCCCCCCCCCCAAAGCCTGCTCCTTCCTACAGCCCTGCGGTTGCTGGGACTGCACACTGCTCCTCTGGCCTCTGGAACACTGCTCCTTCCACTGGCTTCAGGTCAGCAAAATCACTGTCATTACTGATAACACCACACAACATTCATTATATTGCATTATAGATAGTTGTATTCTCACCTACCTCCCACTTAGATTCAAGCTCCTTAACTAGCATGGTGTTTAGCCATAGTAGGTGGTCAAGAAGCATCTGTTGGTTAGCAGTCTGTAAGATGAAATTAGAAGTGCTCAGTTTCCTCCAGTGCACATTCTTTGGACACCAGAGTGCCTTACCTGTGTGGTGACAGAAGAAAGAGAGGCTCTGCTCTCGTGAGAAAGTAAGTTGTCATAATAAGAAATGACCAGACTGATACCTGGGCCCACGGAGGAGGGGTGAGGCAGTTGGTCCATCCTCATGGACTTGGCATGCAGGTGGGCAATGACGGGGCAGATTACCCAGTAGGCAAGGTAAGCACGGTGCTTACTTTGCTTACCAGATCATCTGTAGTGAACAATTCCACATTTTTTCACCGCATCCAAGTTTCTGATTCTAGATACCGCTGGCATCTGTCTCTCTCCCAACCCCACAGCATCTTCCTACAGAATCAAAGCCTCTTTTCAAATTTACAATCCCTGACAGGGGCAGTGACACAGTAAGCAAGGTAAGCATGGGCTTACTGGTGCTTACTTACTAACCTGTAGTGAACAATTTCACAAAGATGTGGTAAAACCCTTGTGAAATTGTTCACTACACATGATCTGGTAAGCAAGGTAAGCACCATGTTTACCTTGCATATTGGATAATCTACCCTTGGTGGGCAATGATACAGCACCACCCAGAGAAGTGAGGTAAGTGTTGACCTTTAACTTACACATAAATACCTGAGTAGGTATGCTCTTATTCAGACTTCACAAGTCACTGTAGAAGATTAATGCCGTCATTTCTATTTTGAGTGAATTACTTCCCTAAGATAATGAAATTGCTTCTCTCTGAAGATGGTTTAAGTCAACTTCATGAGTGAATGGAGCTATGGCAGTAATGTAGGAGCCAATGAGTTAGAGAAGAAGAAGGTCTGAGACCGCCCCCAAGCACAGCTCCCCTCCACCCCAAGGCAGCAGTAAGCGGGGAGGAGGTTGTTTTGCTCAGAGAATAGGAGTGGATGTTGCACTGACCTTTCGGTTAGCAGCCGAACTCTCAACCACTGGGCAACCAGGGCTCCTGTGCTAACATCTAAACCAAAAAAGCCAAACCCATTGCCATCGAGTCGATTCCGACTCATAGTGACCCTATAGGACAGAGTAGAACTGCCCCATAGACTTCTGAGGGGCCCCTGGTGGATTCGAACTGCTGGCCCCTTGGTTAGCAGCCATAGCTCTTAACCCTTACACCACCAGGGTTTCCTGTGCTAACATACTTGTGATAAATGGCAGGTAGCTGAATTATTGAAGACACGAGCTTCTCAAAGTGTGCTCTGCAGATCTCTGGTCTCTGCAGAGAGTTTCTAGGGATTTTATGGGAAAGGTGCACCCAGGTGAAAACATTCTGGAGAGCCGCTCTTAGAAGCCACCATGGGTCTGTGTGATCGCCTCACTCTCATGCAGAGTCACAGGCATCTTCTCTTCTGCGCAGTTCATGTTAAAACCGGTATGACGTATGTTGATTTTACTCCCTAAGAGCCTCTTGAATTTCATACTTTTCCCCAACTTCGTAACAGTATTCTTGCCCCAGCTTGCTGGAACAACTTTAAGAGCCTCCCAGCTGGACCCCCACATCCATTAGTCCCCTCCTCAGCCCATTCTGTACGTTGCAGCCAGCATGATGATTTCAAAGTAAAATTTCTCATATGCTTCCCTGCACATATCATGTTCTGTTATTCTTAGAATAAAGACAGAAGTCCTTGACCAACTTGAGTGCCTACAGGGTTGGGCCCTCCTTCCCTTCTAGCTTCCTCTCAGATCCTGTCCCTTGTTCTTCCATCTGTCTATTGTGCTCTTTCTTCCCCTCACTACCTAATTTCTCCTCACCATTCAAATCTCAACACAAGTAAATTAAATATTAAACATATTAAATACCTGTGTACTCTGATTGTATCACACATCTTTCCTTCACAGCATTCATCACATTGCAATTCTAGGTTTCTTGTTTGGTCAGGAGTGAGCAAACTTTGGCCTGCAGCCCAAATCTGGCCAGCAATCCGTTGCTGTAAATAAAGTTTTACCAGCACACAGCAATGCTCCTAAGTTTAACGTATGTCAATGGCTGCTTTCACACTATGCTGGCAGAGCAGAATGGTTGTGACAGAAACCAGTGGCCTGAAAAGCCGAAATATTTACTATCTGACCCTCAACAGAGAAGGTTTGCTGAAGCCTGGTATAGGCTGAAGGAGAAAAGTGCACCAAGAACCAGTCATTGACAGAGTCCAACATGCAGGGTCCAGGTGGAGTACTCACTGAGGCCCTGAGTGGGAGTGGCAGAGAGGGAGGAGGACAGGGAGGTGTGCTTCTGGACATAGAAGCTGAGAAGAGGGAGGACTTTAGGAAGGCAGGTGTATTCAGCAGTGCCAGTGCTTTGGAGAGGTCAGAGCGAGATGACAACCCAGAATCATCCACTGAAGATGCCATGGGGTCCTTAGCCAGTGTTGTCTCATTAGAGGGACGAGCAGATGCTGGAGATATTCAACATGAAGAGAGAGAACTAGGTGGGTATACAGAGGGCGCACTGAACAACACAGCCCTTGGGTAGAAGAAATATTGCCCAGAGGAATGACCAATGTCAGTGTGAAGGTTTCTGCATTGCTTCTGGGTACGTCCAAGCCACAGCTCTGCCATCCCTAGTGAAACCTGCCACACAGACAAAAACCCCTGCCACTGCTGTGTGTGTGAGTGTATGAGAGGGTGTGTGAGTGTGTGAGTGTGTATGTGAGTGGGAGTGTCACTGACACCCCATGTTTCTAGGTCAGACATCACCTCTCTACCAGCCTCCCCTTCCACAACCCCCATCCTGAACTGCCCCCAGAATCCAGGTAGGCCTCATCCCTTCTACAACCCCCCTCACTGACCCCCAACATTTATGTTGGACTTCACCACTCTACAACCCCCCTTCAATGACCCCTCCCTCCAGCGTCTAGTCAGACATCTCCCCATCTAAACCCTCCTCCTTCATTGACCCACCTCAGTGTTTAGGTCCAAAGTCAGCCACAACCACCTCTTCATTGACCACCTCCCAGCACCTAGGTCAGATTTCACTCCTTCCACAACTCCCTCCTTCACTGACCCCTCCCCCCAGAGTCTAGGTCTTACTTCTCCCCTTCTATAACCCTCCTCACTGATCCCCCACCCTCTGTTAAACTCACCACTTAGTAGTCCCACACCTCCAAGTGTGCACTCAATTATGTGAATACGGGTTAAAGTAAGTAGCACAAATTGATGTGTCACCCAGTGGCTAAAATCTTCTAATCTTTGCCTCCTCTGTTAGTTCTTATCAGAAAATTGCTCTTGACTTGCTTGTTTTCCAGGTGCACAGGCTGCCCTGGGTCAAGTGGATGCCTAGGACACATGGGGCCAAGAGAACTGAAGTGTGGACTTTGTAGGCCATCACCCTTGTCAACAGGTTTTGGGTATCATAGTGTTATGGATTGAATTGTTTCCCAAAAAAATATGTGTTATAAATCCTAACCTCTATGCCTATAGTTATAATCCCACTTGGCAATGGGCTGACTTTTTTATGCTAATGAAACAGGATTAGTATAGAATGTGTCTTGAGTCAATCTCCTGAAATATAAAAGAGATCAAACAAACAATCTAGAGAAGCAGAGATGGGGGAAGATTGATGCCAAGCCACATGAAGATCTCCAAGGAACCAGGAAACAAGCTAAAGAGACAAGGACTGGAGAGCCAACAGAGACAGAAAGCCTTCCCCTAGAGTGGGTGTCCTGAATTCAGACTTCTAGCCTCCTAAACTGTGAGAAAATAAATTTTTGTTTGTTAAAGCCATCTGCTTGTGCTATTTCTGTTATAGCAGTACTAGATAACTAAGACACGTAGTGACAAGAAGAAAGACATTACCTATGTATTATTTAAGAAGCTCTGGTGGCACAATGGTTAAGTGCTTGGCTGCTAACCAAAAAGTGGCATTTTGAACCCACTGTCTACACAGCAGGAGAAAGATGTGGCAGTCTGCTTATGTAAAGGTTACAGCCTCAGACCTTTCTACTGTGTCTTAGAGAGTTGCTATGAGTCGGAATCGACTTGAAGGCAATGGGAATGTATTATTTAGGATATAAAGGATATGATTATTTACTACCTTAACAGCTCCACTCTTTTTTTTATTGCTGTAATCTACAAATTCTATTCTGCCTTGAATGGTAATGTATTTTTAAATTTTATTGTGTTTTAGGTGAAAACTTACAGCGCAAATTAGTTTTTCGTGCAAAAATTTTATATATAAATTGTTTTGTGACGTTAGTTGCAATCCCTGCGATGTGTAAGCACTCTCCCCCTTTCCTTTTCCACCCTGGGTTCTCTGTGTCCATTCATTCAGTTTTCCGGTACCTTCCTGGCTCCACTCTTTATAAAGCAGTCTGCATTTTTATCTGCCTTGCAAGGCTCACCTTTCCAGTGTGACCCTCACCCAGCTCCTCTCCACGTTCCCTTGGCCTACTGGGCACACTGGACAGTGTGGGGAGGTCTGCCCTGCCCAGCTTCGTCACACTTGTGTACATCCTGTGGAAATCCTCGTCAGGCCCTCGTGTGTTCTGCATGACGATCACGTCATCTTGTGTGCAGTGACAGGGATTCAAAGGTGGCCTAGGTGCTGGGCCTGTAGAAGGAGAGCTCTGGAAATCCCCAGTGTGTGGACTCCATGGACGCTGGTGATGTGGATGGGCCTCAAACACACAGTACTCCTTTGGAAAGCAGGGAAGCCAGTGAAATGCATTACGCAATACTATCCACACACATGGAGGAAGCCTCTGGCAAGACAGCAAAGCACACCTTGTGAGAATATGCTCACATGAAAAGACGTGAATTTAGAGATGGTGTCTTTGAAGGGGGAAGGGACGGGAGTGGGGTGTAGGGGTACAATGAAATTTAACAACCGGAGACAGGGGCTTTGCATGGGCCAATGACATCATCAGCTCCACCCTCTGCATTGTTGTTGTTGTTAGTTGCCATTAATTCGGCTCCTACTCATGGTGACCTTATGTATAACAGAACCAAACATTGCCAAGCCCTGTACCATCTTTATGATCATTCATATGTTTCAGTCCATTGTTAAAGCTATTGTGTCAATTCATCTCATTGAGGGTTGCTCTCATTTTAGCTGACCACTTACTTTACCAAACATGATGTCCTTTTCTAGTGACTGGTCTTTCCTGATGCATGTCCAAAGTAAGTGAGTTGAAGTCTTGTTATCCTCCCTTCTAAGGAACATTCTGGTTGTATTTCTTCTAAGACTGATTTGTTCGTTCTTTAGGCAGTCCGTGGTATATTTAATATTCTTTGCCAACACCATAATTCAATGGCATCAGTTCTTCTTTGGTCTTCTTTTTTATTGTCTAGCTTTCACTTGCATATGAGATGATTAAAAAGACTATGGTTTGGATCAAGTGACATCTTTGCTTTTTATAACTTTAAAGAGGTCTTTTGTAGCAGATTTGTCCAAAGTAATATATTGTTTAATTTCTTGACTGCTGCTTCCATGGACATTGATTATTGATCCAAGTAGAATGAAATCATTAAGAACTTCAATTTCTTCTTAATTTATCATAATGTTGTTTATTTGTCCAGTTGTGAGGATTTTCATTTTCTTTATGTTCAGGTGTAATCCATACTGAAGGCTGTAGTCTTTGACTTTCATCAGTAAATGCGTCAAGTAGTTTTCATTTTTAGCAAGCTAGGTTGTGTCATCTGCATATTGCCGGTTGTGAATGAATTTCTCTCCTATCTTGATGGTGTGTCCTTCTTCATACAGTTCAGCTTCTCATATTATTTGTTCAGCATACAGACTGAATAAGTGAGGTGAAAGGATACAACATTGCAACACATCTTTTCCAATTCTGAACTACAAAGTATGATTTTGTTCTGTTCAAACGACTGCCTCTTGATCCATGTGCAGGTTCTTTTTGGTACAGTGACTATGTATTCCTTTCATCTTCTTTTGATGCTTCCTGTGTCATTCAATATTTTGCCCATAGAATCCTTCAGTAACGCAATTTGAGGCTTGCATTTTCTCTTCACTTCTTTCAGCTTGAGAAATGCCAACCATGTTCTTCGTTTTTGGTTTTCTAACTCCAGGTCCTTGCACATTTCATCATAATACTTTACCTTGCCTTCTTAAGCTATACTTTGAAATCCTCTGTTTAGCTCTTTGCATCATCATTTCTTCAGTTTGCTTTAGCTACTCGGCACTTAGAGCAAGTTTTAGAGTCTCTTCTGATATCTGATACCACTTTCTTCATGTATGATGTTCTTGATGTCTTCCCACAACTCTTCCGGTCTTTGGTCATAAGTGTTTACTGCATCAAATCTATTCTTGAGATGTATTCAAGGTTGTATTTTGGCTCTCGTGGGCTTGTTTTGATTTTCTTCAGCTTCAGCTTGAACTTGCACATGAGAAATTTATGTTCCACAGTCAGCCCCTGACTTTGTCTTGACTGATGATGTTGAGCTTCTCCTTCGTATCTTTCCACAAATGTAGTTGATTTGATTCTTGTGTAATCCATTCATGTATAGTCATTGATTGTGTTGTTGAAAAAAGAGTATTTTCCATGAATAAGTCATTGGTCTTTCAGAATTCTGTCATGCTATCTCCAGCGTCGTTTCTACCACTAAGGCTGCCTTTTTCAACTACTGATCCTTCTCTGTTTCCAACGTTCCATTCCAATCACCAGTAATTATTAATGCATCATGATTGCATATTCGATCAACTTCAGACTGCAACAGGTCCTAAAAATCTTCAATTTTTTCATCTTTGGCATTTGTGGTTGGTGCTTAAATTTGATAGTAGTCATAATAACTGGTTTTCCTTGTAGGCATGTGGATGCTAAACTATTACTGATCATGTTGTACTTCAGGATAGATCTAGAAATGTTCTTTTTAACCATGAATGCAATGCAGTTCCTCTTCAGTTTGTCCTTCCTGACATAGTAAGCCATATGATTGTCAGATTTAAAATGGCCAATACCAGTCCATTTCAGCTCACTAACATGTAGTATATCAACCTTCAAGCGTTCCATTTCATTTTTGACAACTTACCATTTTCTTTAATTCATGCCTCACATGCTCCACTTTCTAATCATAAATGGCTGTTTGAAGCTCTTACTTCTCATTTTGAGTCATGCTACATCAGGAGATGAAGGTCTTAATAAGACTTCACTCCATCTGTGTCATTAAGGTCGACTCTACTTTGAGTGAGTCACTGGGCGGTGCAAACGATTAAGTGCTCAGTTACTAGCCAAAACGTTGGCTGTTTGAACTCACCTAGAGGTGCCTCAGAAGACGGGCCTAACAACCTGCTTTCAAAAAGTCACAGCCTTGAAAACCCTATGGAGCAGTTCTACTCTACACACATGGGGCCACCATGAGTTAAAATCCACTTAATGGCAACTAACTACAATTACTACTACTTTGAGAAGATAGCTCTTCCTCAGTTGTACTTTGAGTGCCTTCCAACCTGAGGGGCTCATTTTCCAGTACTATATCTGACAGTGTCTATTGTTTTCCATGAGATTTTCATTGGCTAATTTTTGGAAATAAATTGCCAGGCTGTTCTTCCTAGTCTGTCTTCCTAGTCTGGAAGCTCTGCTGAAACCTGTTCACCAATGGTGACCCTGCTGGTGTTTGAAATACCAGTGGCATAGCTTTCAGCATCACAACAACAGGTAAGCCACCACAGCACAACAAACTGACAGGCAGGTGATGGCCTCCCATACTAAAACCTATTGCTGTCGAGTCAATTCCAACTCCTAACTACCCTGTAGGACTGAGTAGAACTGCCTCATAGGGTTTCTAAGGCTGTAATCTTTATAGAAGTAGACTGCCACATATTTCTAGTGGGGGGCGACTGGTGAGTTAGAAGAGCTAACTTTTTTGTTAGCAGGCAAGCACTTAACCAGGCCGGGTCTGTCCCCAGGTGAGGGTGGGACACAGGGACAGGCAGGCCCCTAATGGACCAATCCCTGCCCCCCTCCAGTGAGCGCAGAGCACCGCAGGGCAACTCTGCCAGGCCTGGGAGCTGCTGGTCTAGTCTGGTAGCTGGAGCAATTAAAATCAGGGTGCCAGCTAAAAAATAGCTATCTAACTAAACCAGCAGCTCTAGAAGGTTAAGGCAAATTTTGGCCACAGTGCTTCCAGGCCTGGAGGAATTGCCCTGTGGTGCTCTGTGCTCACTGGGAGGTCTGTGAGGGGCCTGCCTGTCCCTGGGTCCCACCCTAATCTGGGGGAATGGGGCAGATCCAGCCACAAGCCACTTCCCTTACCAGGAGTCCCATGGCAGCAATAGAAGCCCTCTATCAAAGGCCTTTTTTATTTTCTAAGGAACCCCAAACATTCAGCTGTTTAGGGTAATAATGGGTAAGAATTTCTGATAAATCTCAGAGGAAAACATCAATGGCTGTTTCCTTTCAACTTGGAATTTCTTTTTAAACTCTCTCTTAGTGGGCTGTGCTCCTCTGTGTGTGCTCACAAGCTGTGTAGGTGCCAGGTCTTTCCTGCTGTTTCTCCCAGGATGGGCTGGTGACAGCGAGCAGTTCAGTCCCCTGGGCCTCCTCCTCCTGCATCCAGGTGGGGCTGCAGCAAGGCTACTTGGGACCAGCAGCCCTCCTCCATGTGGAACAGTCCCAGGGGATGACAGTCCCTGAGAAGCACAGGCTGAGGTCTCACCTGGCCCTCCACTTCAGAGGGAATGACTTCTAGAAGAAAGGTAAGGAGAATTGGAAAGAAGACAGGGTTTGAATGGAGTCAATGTCCACCTGAGCGCCTGATGCTCTAGCTGCTAGGGGGAGGGGGCGACTTGAGACCTGCTGACGCGGTGCGCCTGGCTGTGGGTGGGCGTCCCCCGGGCTGTGGGTCTGCCAGGCAGTGGTGTGTGCAGGCATGGCACCGGTCGAGAGCACAGCACCCCAAAAAGGCCCAAGGACAAGGCCTTGGTTCCAAGGGTTGGGGACAGCACCAGAAGCTAGCGTTTGTCCCTCCGGCCGGCCCATGTCCTCCAACTCAGCATCAGGGCCCCACACTGGTCCTGTCTGCACTGGTCCTGCTGCAGGGGCCACTCGAGCAGCGCCGGGTGCAGCTCTGCCGGAGTCTCCCACCGCCAGCACTGTGCGCGTCCATGGAGACCGTGGCCGCTGATGCTGCCCTTTTTGTGCACAGCTCTCCCAGGATCTCAGGGCCTGGGGTTTTCTGAAAGACTTTCTTTTCATTCTGGCAGCTTGTCTGCTTATTAAAGACAGGAGCGAGCGCTGTTTTTACCGGATGGGAAATCACTTCACAAATGGCCCATTTATTTTAGTAATGAGCCTGCCTCCGCCTCCTCCCATCACCCACCGCCCACCGATTGAGAGAATTTCTCTCTTATCTTTTCATTCTTTGGCTCTGGTGTGAATTGTCACAAGGTCAAAGTATAAACTCTCCAGGGGATGCAGCGTTGTGAGGACTTTAAAGATCAGAAACAAATTGCAGCGGAGTGGAAACGTCAGGTCTAAGTGCACAGCTGCCGCTCCTCCGTCACCGCTGACAGGGCACACTTGGTGCGGTGCTGGGCCCCGGCCTGGCAGCCTCTTACTCAATCCCCTGTTTTCCTTGGAGGCCGAATGGGCGGGAAGAGGGTAGAGGGAAGGAGAGAGGGGAGACCGAGGGAGCTGTGTTGCCCTTTCACCTCATGATTTATATTTGGTCTAAGTAGCCTTGTTCCACTTTCTTGTAGCTGGAATGTGTCCTGGACATGTTGTTTCAATATGAGCCCATCAACTGGGCCCTCGGTGGAATGTCCCTGGAGAATGGAACCGACCTCCCAATGGGGTCATTTGTTTAGCAAAATCTGAGAAAATTCCCGAACATCTGCGTTCTATTAATACCTTCAGAACAATTCCACCAGCTTTGGGAAGTCAGAGGCTGCTTTGAGGGATGTTCAGCAGCAGATCCTGGAGCATTTTAACTCTTCTTCTTGTGTTCTGTGGGGAGAGCCCCTGCCCCTTCCCCTCAGTTACTTTACTGCTCAGAGGGTGAGTGTGCCCCTTGATCAGGGAAACAGGGGTGGAGGTTGGGGGTGGGCAGCAAGACTGTCTGGTGAACTGCTTTAGTGCACCAAAACCCAGGGTGGAGTGAGAATTTGCAAACACACAGGAAAGAGATGCAAGGCTGAGGGCACAGAAGGATTTGAGGCATTTTCCTGAAAGCGGATGGAGAGAAAGTCCACACAGCAGCTCTTCTCCACACCTGTCCTTGCTGTGCCCTGTCCATGCATGCACCATGGCCTTGAATTAAAGTGAAAAGAAGGAAGGGAGAAAAGATTTGATGAGAGGGGTACAATAAAATGATGGTAATAAGGGAGAATTTCCTTGAAGAAAAATAAAAAACATTTGTATCATCTGGATCAAAATGGAGATAAAGCTTACACTAATGAAACTACACTCCATGACAATGGAGTTCTCAACTTAAGGACGGAGAAGATGTTAGGAATCCCAATGAAGGTAGGAAGTGCTTAGGTGGTACAAATGGTTAAGCACTCAGCTGCTAACCGAAAGGTTGGAGGTTTGAATCTACCTACAGATGCCTGGGAAGAAAGGCCTGGTGATCTAATTCTGAAAAGTCAGCCATTGAAAACCTTATGGAGCACTTTTCTACTTGGACACACAATCAGAAGGACTTGACAGCAACTTGTTAGTTTTCCTTCTTTCTTTCTTTGTTAATGAGGGTGGGGGATTCTTTGCAGGAAGGAGAGGGAGCAAAGGCAGAGACCTGCAAATCCTGTGATGGTACCTTGCACTCAGTGGACTATTAGGACATGCTTACTCTGCCAACTTTGAGATGAGAGGAGACATGGCCAGAAAGCGAACTCGGCAAAGTGGACACTGGTTTCAAGGGGTGACGAGAAAACGCTTTACGAGCACTGCCCCTCATGTATGGGGATGAAGTACATGGATGCCTGAGGATGAGCCAGCTCTCTACATCTCAGCCTAAGAGCCCAGGACAGGGCTGAACATGTCTGTCTGTCTGTCTACTGGAGCTCCATCATCCAAACCTGCGTACTGGCAGAACCCTCAATACTGTGTTAAAAAATCCACTAGGTTATTATTTGAAAAGGGTTTACAGAATAAGTCTTTGTTCTAAAAAGTACTGAAAACACAATTTTAGCCAGTGTGTACTTCATTGCTTAAGATTCTCACAGGCTGGATTAGATGGTGAACTTTAAGGCTTGGCAAATGTTATGGCCAGTTTTCTTGGACCTTCAGAGTGATGGCATGTTGCTGCCTTGTGCTGTGACTCCAAGCTCCCTTCACTGCTCAGGGGAGGCTGACGTGGACGTGAGGCCCCCAGGCCATGCTGGCTCCCAGCCCCTTGGTGGTTGGTGTCCTGCTTATTGTCTGAGGTGCATGGGTATAGGCTCCTGCAGTTGGCCTGGAGCAGGCTCTGAATGGTAGCTCCTGTGAGTACTTTGTAAGGAAAAGCTTAGAGAAGGCAAGTGTATAAGTTTTGGCTTCATATATTCCTATCCTTTGTCAAAATCATGCAAAGTCATTTGGAAGACAAACAGATAGGACAAACCCGTGGGGTCAGAGCCTGATTCAGGACGCTCTTGCACCCGCACATCTGCTCAGGAGAGGTTCCCACAGCCTGAGAGTGTTATCTACCCACAGGATGTCCTCCCACACTCTTCTCCAGGCCCACTTCCTGCTGAATTCCCACAGTGGCCCAGCAGCCTGGAGCCAGCAAGGTTGAGCCGCAGGTCCCTGCTGCCCTTCAAGTGGCCGGCCATACAGAGCTGGCACATGGTGGGCATCAGAGGCACAGACACAGCCCGCTCCCTCCCAGCCTTGCTCCTTCTTCTCACAACTGCTCACTCAGTAGATCTAGGATTTTGTAAATTTTACAGAGATAACAGACATTCCCCCGAATCTGTTCCAAGGCACTAGAAAGAAAAGCCTTACTTAGTCACAGACTGTTTCCTGCTGAGGGTTTCTGGTCTGTATGACAAACAGGTGACACTGAGAAGCAGCCTCAGGAGACTGATGCCTGGTGGGGCTGACTGTGTCTTGGAGTTCAGAAAATGCCCTCCAACAAGCTCTGGAGTCCTCTACAGAAACAAGAGCAAGTCTGCAAGATCAAAGGAAAAAGTGCAGACCAATTACGGTCATTAACATGTAAACAAGACGACTTCTGAGCAGAGTGGCTATGATGCAGCCTTGGCTTAGAGGACATCCTGGTGGGAGACAGAACTGTGAGCACCACTTTCTACAATGATACTCAGTGTGATCAGTGTCAAGTGACACCATCTGGGAAACGTGCCAGTTGCAGTGCTTCTCTCTGGATTCCCAGGCCAAGTACAGCTCCTTGGGCTCCTTGTTTTCCTCTTCCATTAGCAACTGGGAGGCAAACCAATATTTGCAGTTCATCCCTCGGAGCCATTTGATCCTCACCACACTCTGGTATAAGTGGTGTTGTGTCCATCTTACTGTTGAGGAAACTGAGGCTCAGAAATTAACTTGTTTTCATATGACCTAGCAATCCTAATCTTAGGGAGATACCCAAAAGAAATGAAAGCAGGCACACAAACAGAAACTCGTGCACCAATGTTCATTGCAGCACTATTCACAATGATGGAAACAACCAAAATGTCCATCAATAGATGTAGATGAATGGATAAGCATACAAATATTTGTCACAAAAGGACAAATATTGTATGATCCCACTTATATGAAATAAGCAGATGTATAGAGACCAAAGTGTATCAGTGGTTACCAGGGGTGAGGGGGAGAGGGAGGGGGGGGGGTCACTGCTTAGGAGGCACTGGGCTTCTTCTGTCATGTGGTAGAGTAATTGGAAATGGATAGTGGTTGCACAGCATGATGAACATAATCAATGCCACTGAACTGTACATGTAAAAAGTGTTGAACTGGCAAATGTTTTGTTACATATAGTTTTACCAGAATAAAACAAAAAAGTAACCTGTACAAGGTCAGCTGGTAACAGGTATCATTGGGATTCAAATTAAGGTCTTTGATGAGGAAGCCATGCTCTTTTCACTACACACAGCTGGTTTCCTTGGACTGCTAGACTTCTCCAAAGCATTGCCTAGGAAAGAGGTGCACAATGGGAGTTCAGATTTTTGGCTTTTTACCACTTAAGCTGCTTTTCAAGGACTCCCATTCTTGCTGCATGCTTTTCTCTTTGTTCCCATGAAGTGTGAACAAGGCCCATCCAGGCCCTTGTGCACCTTTCCTGTCCATACGGGGTGCTGGATAGGATGGAAGCATCAGTACATGCTGTCGGCGCAAAGGCTGGACCAGAGGCACCAGCTCAGCATCCTGCTCCTCACCTGGATAGGAGCCTGGTCATCTCAGGCACCTTAGGATGGGCTGGCTGGTTTTGCCCTGGTGGTGCAGTGCTTAAAGCACTTGACCGCTAACTGAAAGGTCGCCAGTTCAAAGCCACCAGTGGCTCTGCGGGAAAAAGATGTGGCAGTCTGCTTCTGTAGAGATTTACAGCCTCGGGTTTGTTTGTTTGTTTGTTTTTGTTGAGTAAGTGAGCCATTTTACTAGTGTGGGATCCAGGGGTTTTCATATCCTGTTGTTCCTTTAAAAATTACTTTTCAGTACCACTGACAAATTGTAGTGCATTCTTTTATCTTGGCTACATTCGTAAGCTTTTTGTGTGTTGTTTGGTTTTCTGTGATGCTCAAATATTCACACAGTTGTCACTGTCCTGAGGTGTTTAGACTGAGGGGGAAATGATTACTGACTTTTTACATTCTTAAGGCAACTTCACCCTGGTGTCATAGTGGTTAGGAGCTACATCTGCTAACCAAAAGGTTGGCAGTTCCAATTCACCAAGTGCTCCTTGGAAACTCTATTGGGCAGTTCTACTGTGACCTGTAGGGTCACTATGAGTTGGAATCAACTCGATGGCAATGGGTTTTTTTTTTTTTTTTTTTTTTTAAGGCAACTTCACGAATTAGTTTCTCTCTCCCCCTCCCGCTCTCCCACCTTAGAAACACTGGAGTTGTGTCTGCTTCTAATCCTGAGTAAAGTTGTTGGGTGACCTGCTCCTGAACTCACCCAATCCTGTGTGACTGAGGCCCTGCAGGAATCTATCAATAGCTGTCATTTCCAGGACAGCTGAATGAAGTCACACCTCATTTTAGCAGCTCTCTGTTCCTCACAATTCTAGGAAAAGCTCCCTTTGAACGTCTTCCTGCAAGAGGACAGGAGAGAAGAGGAGCCCAAAGACACAGAGTGGGAGGCACGCCCCGTTGTGCAGATGTTCTTATGAAACCTTTCCTAAGGGGAGCTGTCTCTGGTTAGAACACCACCCTGGTTAGCCCCTGGGGGGAGGGCATGATTCCCAAGACTTAGGTCATGCTTGACTCATATTTTCCCCATATGCCCCTCATTCAGTTCATCGCACTTGTGGTTATTTGCCCTCACACCGTATCCAGAAACCATCTTCTGCTCCCCACAGCAACCTGCCTCAGTGGCCAACCACCCTCACCCTGTAAGGCCCCTTGTTGGTCCTGCCATCTCCCTGCTCAGGTCCCTAACAGCAGGCCATGTGTGTTCTAGAGGCTGGGTCAGATTGGTCACGCTTGGTGCAGTGGCATCCGTGCCTGCCGTCTCAGGTCAGTAAGTCCAAGTTTTTGAGTGCCTGTTGGACTCACAGGACGTGGCCCCTGCTTTCCTTGGCCATCTTACCTCCTGTCACTTTCTGCTTCCCTTCGGCTACGTGGCCACATGTTCTCTTAGTACTGCTCCTGTTCTTGTGCATATGCTGTTCCCTGTGTCTGGCGTACTCTTCTTCCAAAGAACCATATATTCCTCTGCCCAATGTCCCTTATCAGAGAGGCCTTCCAAGACTGCTCCTCACCCGTTCTCTGTCTTTGTCACAACCTGATATGCCATCTCCTCATATGTGTGCTGCCTGTCTCCCACCACCGGGGTGCAAGCCCCATGAGGGTGAGGACACTGCTTCCATTAGAGCCGCAGAGCCTGCTTAGGAGCAGTGCCTGCCTAGGAGGAGAGCTGAACCTTCACTTCCTGAAGGTGTGGTTGTCAGATGAAAGAGGCTACACTGCCTTTCATTGGTGATGAACAGGCATTGCAGATGAACAGTGGGGGAGAGAGAAAAGAGAGGAGAAGAGAGAGATGGGAGGAGAGAGGAGAGGAGGATTGGGGAGCAGGAGAAGGGGATACAGAAGGAGAGGAGATGGGAGTGAGGAGAGGAGAGGAGAAGAGGAAGAGAGAGGAGAGGAGGACGGGGGAGAGAAGAGGGGAGAAGAGAGGAAGGGAGGAGAGAAGAGGAAAGGAAAGAGGAAGGGAGGAGAGGGGAGAGAAGGAAAGGAGGACAGGAGGAGGGGAGGAGAGAGGAGGAGAGGAGAGGGGAAGAAAGGAAAGAGGAGGGGAAGTAAGAAGAGGAAAGGAGAGAGGAGGGGAAGAGAGAGGAAGGGAAGAGAGGGAAAGGGAGGAGAGAAGAAAGAAGAAGAGAGGAAGGAAGGAAAGAAGAAAGGAAAATATAGGAGGGGGAAGGGGGAGAAAGGAGAGGGAAGAGGAGTAGTGGATAAAAGCTGGGAAGAGAAAAGAGGGGAAGAGAGAGGAAAGGAGGAGAGACTAGGGGGAAGAAGGGAGGAGGAAGGAGAGGAGGAGAGGATAAGAGACAAGGGGAGGATACGAGGGGAGGAGAGATTAAAGGAGGAGAGAAGAGAGAAGGAGAGAGGAAGGGAGGAGAGAAGAAGGTTGGAGAGGAGGGGAGATGAAAAAAGTAGAGGGGAGGAGAGGAGAGAACATGGGAGTAGAGAGGAGGGGAGGAGAGCAGACAGGAGGAAAGAGGAGGAGAGGAGCAAGGAAGGGAGGAGAGAGGAGGGGTTGAAAAGAGGAAAGGAGAGAGGAAGTGAGGAGAGAGGTCAGGAAAAAAGAGGTGAGGAGGAGGGAGGAGGGGAGGAGAAAGGTAAAACGAGAGAGGAAGGGAGGACAGAGGAAAGGAAGTGAGAGAGAAGTGCTGAGGCACTTGGAAGGGCCTGTGACTGGGTGTAGAAGTGGCAGGTGGCCTTTAGGAAGAGGTCACTCTCAGATGAGGTTTAAGTGTTGACCCTCATGTGATATGAACTCCTCCAAATTTTCTCCAGGAAAGATTTCTGATTTTTTTCTTGATGGGTAATGGGATAGTTAGTCTTATGTGTTAACTTGGCTAGGCTATGGTTATTTAAACAACACACATCTAGGTATTGGTGTCAAGGTATCTATAGATGTGGGTAACATCTATAATCAGTTGACTCTAAGTAAAGTAGATCACCCTGGATAAGCAGATGGATTTCATCCAATCAGTTGAAGTCCTTAAAAACAAATACTGCAGCAACAACTCCTGCCAGAGAGTTTCCAGCCTGCGGGCCTGCCCTGTACATTACAGACTTGCCAGCCCTCACAACCACATAAACCAATTCCTTGAAATATGTATATACATATACACACACCATATACATGTATATGGTATATACCATATATTATAATATACCAATCCCCTAATGGCTCTGTCTTCCTGGAGAGCCTGGCTAACACAGGCAGTACTTCAAAAGGAGGACCGAGTCCCACAGTGATATGATCATGAGAGTGCACACTACAGAACCAGAGGGTAAGGAGAATATGAACAAGTTCAGAAACCTCCGGGGATTCTCTGAAATCTTACTGAAGGCATTGGCTTACCACAAAACACAGACTTAGGATACGAATCAATAATCAGTCTTGCATAGATTTTAAGGGCTGAGTTGACACTGACTATGCTCCTTGGCACCCCAGCTACATTTTACTAGAAGATCCACCACTGACCCTCAGGCTGAGGGAAGGACTGTGTGCCAGGAACACTTGGCATCTGTAACTGATGTCACTGTCTCAGGCAGCAATATTTTTCGTTAGCATCGTTAATGGTCAGACAATGGAATTTTAAATGGAAGGAAACCTAAAAACCCTTTAGCTGGCTCCTCCTGATGGCTGGAGCCACTTGGTCTCTCTGTGTCTGTCCCCGTGTTGTGGTGGCTGAGATCATCAGGGTGCCAGGCTGTCAGATGAATGAAAGGTGAGGAGCTGATGGAATCAATGGGTGGGTCTTTGTAACAAATTCAGCTGACTTCTGTGCAACACTTCAGGAAGACATTAGAACTTAAAAAAGTACTGGACACAAATCTGCTTCCTTGGTACTTCTACTAGGTGGTTTTAGTTTTTCTTTCTGGAGTAGAAAGAACAAGCTTTCTCCTTCTTCTACTAGTAAGTTTGGTGGAAACCCTTTCACCAGTTTCAACTAGATTGTAGGAATACATAATAATGAATCTAGAGTGAGCAGCAATGACATCCTGTGTGCTAGGACCACACCAAGGCCAGCACCTTCCTGAAGTTGGTTCTAATTTCAAGTAGAGGATCTTCACTCTGGAATGAAATCAGGGTGGATTGCTCAGCTTCACAAAGTTGACAGTCTTGGAAGAGATGTCTGAGTATGGTCCCAGCACTCACATGGCCCATGGACATGGCTGCTGATGTGCTGAGGAGGGCGCTGTACAGCAGTGGTGGGGCACGGCACTGCCCCAGACACCCTGAGGCCTGCACACCCATCTCTCAAACAGTGCTCCACCCTGGAATTGCCAAATGCGTCTAGAGGCCATTCAGTCTGGCGCTGACCCACAGCCACCTTCACTTCCCTCTAACTCCACAGTGCTGCTGAGGCCCTCGGCCAAGCAAGCCTCCTTACATGGAAGCTGCTCTGACTTGTCTCTCCATTCAGAACTTGGGGTGGACTATAGGGAGGAAGCTGTGCTCCTGGGTGGATGGAGGAGGCTGAGTGACCACTGAGATGGCTCCCAAAGGCCAAGCCTGGGGCACCCAGGGACACTGTGGTCCTCCCTCTACTGATGCCCAGAGGAGTTCTGGCTGGATAACAGTGTGTTCAGAGGTGAAGCACAGAATTTCACATTATGAAGAACAACAGAAAGGAGGCCACTCAGTGCCCTGCCTAACTCCAGCCCCCTTTCAATCCCTTCCCTTTCCTTTCCTCCTTCTTTTCCAGAAACAAACAAAAACTAGAAATAGCTGAGAGCCTAAACCTAAACTCTTCCAGGGCCCAGGTTCCCAGGCTGAGAGCTGCATTTTCACAGGCATGTTCCAGACAGCTAAACAAACCAGTTTGCTATCAAGTCGACTCTGACATGTGTGTTAGGGTAGAACTGTGCTCCACAGGGTTTTCAATGACTGATTTTTCAGAAGTAGATCGACAGGCCTTTTTTCCAAGGTGCCTCTGGATGGACTCTAACCTCCAACCTTTCAGCTAGCAGCCGAATATGTTAAAGTTTGCACCATCCAGTGGTATCTGTGAAGGTTTAGATGGAGGTGGTCTGTGCTCCGCAGCACCTGTGTCTGTTTTCTCATGTGAAGCACACAGTCCATGTGGTGGCTGTCCATGTTTGTGAAAGATGATGGGGGACACCCAGAGCTCACAAGGGCTGGCTGTGGGGCCAGGAGACACCTGAGAGACACTGAGGCTTATCCAACCTCACAAAACTGTTGTTAAAAGCAGTGTTTTTGGTGTTCACTCCTAATGTACTGACCTTTTCTCACAATGAGATTTGTGGCCTGGAACCTTCTAGAGTCTGTCATTGGAGCATCACTGCCTTTGCACCTGAATTAACGGACACTTAACATGAAATCAACCAAACTCAGCTGAGAATGTGCGCTTTTCACCCCCCTGGCTGTTTATTTTCCTGATTTTAGACCCTATGGACAGGAGTCTCCACTTCTGCAAAATGTTGCCCCTTGTTGATTTCTTCTTTGAATATAGCTGAAGTTGGACTCAGGTTATGACGACTGCTCTTAACCTGCCTTAAATGATCATCTGAGTGCTAGCTGAGAAAAGAACTGCCTGGATTTAGTAACACAGCCAATCGTCTTTTTCATCATTTACTTTATAAATTACCTAAGCTTTCACTTCGATATTCTCTCCCTTGCGGCAGTTAAATATGCATGGGCTCCGGAACCAGGAGAGGTGACTTTCGATCCTGCCCTTGTCCTAGGTGACTTTGGATAACATGATTCATCTCCCTAACCTCAGTTTCCTCATTGATGACCCAGGAGAAACACTCAAACCCACCTCTGGGGAGCCACAGACCTGATGGGAGCACTCCTGTGAGTGTTTTATGTTGTCCAGGCTCATGGGACCATGCAATACAGGCAAGCTTGAGCTGACTTTGGGAGCTGCACCTAAATATATTTTGAAAATGTGAAGGATAATAAGTAGGTTTCAGAAAGAGAAATCACAGTGAGTTTGTCAGTTTTCTTCATCATAGAATAATGGAGAAGCTGCCAAATAGAATGACGGTTGCCCAGAATTGGTGAGTGAATGGTTCTAGGGAAATCGCCTTTGGATGGTGGAGACTTTAACCCCTTATTTGAGCACTTTTGCAAACAGCATCTTTTTGAAATTTACTATCCAATTTCCTGCCTGCTTACACATGTTTCCTGGACATAATTCATCAACGTCCCTGGGTCCTGGGTTGTCACTACCCACATCAATTTCACTGTCCTGTGTGTTTGGTGAGAATGACATGGGAATGCTGGGCTTGCTGAGTCCTGGCCTTGTTTCTGGGCTTGTCTCTCCAGTGACTGCCGCCCCCTTCCTGCCTGGGGCCTCTTGGGGTACCTGGGCTGGGCTCAGACCTCCTGCTTGCTCTTCCTCCAACATACAGACGCATGCCCCTCCGTGTATCCCATACCTTCACAATTCTCACAGCATAGAGGCACATCTGTATCTCTAAGAGAAATGGAGGCTGCTTAGTTAGGTCTTTGGGGCTTTCTCCTGGCTTCAGAAGTATTGCAGACATTTGGGCATGTTAGAAAGAGGGTTTCTGGACCATAGAGGTTTTACTTTCTTCTCTTGTATCCTGTTAGCCTTCCATTTTGTTATTTTATTTCACTTTTTATATTTCTTCACAAACATTTGGGAGGGACTAAGCTTTTACTAAAGAAGTACCTCAGTTATCAATGGGACTCCAGGTCTTTGTTGAGCTGAAAGGACTGTTTGTTGGCCCTTGGCTAAGGAACAACTGGAAATGGAGAAATAAAATCAGAATTTATATTAATATTTGGCATTTGTGTAGATCTTAATAATTTTTAAAGTTTTTATTATTACTTGTTGTTGTTGAAAATATTCACAACAAAACATATACAGATTCAACAATTTCTATGTGTACAATTTAATGACATTTATTACATTCATCAAGTTGTGCAACCATTCCCACCTTCCTTTTCTGAATTGTTCCTCCCCCGTTAACATAAATTCACTTCCTGCTAAGCTTCCAATGTAACCTTTCAAGTTGCTGTTGTCACTTTGCTCCCATGTAGGTAGTTTCCTAAAAGAGCACCGTGCTCAAGGTAGACATTCTTTAGTAGTTAAACTAAACTATTATTTGGTTTTAAGAAGACTGCAGGGGTATTTTTGGTTTAAGATTTAAAGATTATCTCAGGGCAATAGTTTCAAGGGCTCATCTAGCCTCCGTGGATCCAGAAAGTCCTGAGTTCACGAGAATTTGAAATTCTGTTCTGCATTTCCCCCTTTTGATCAGGATTCTTGTATAGAATCTTTGAGCAAAATGTTCAGTAATGGTAGCTGGGCTCCATCCAGTTCTTCTGGTGTCATGGCAAAGAACACCACTGTTCATGGAGGCAATAGCCACACATTCCATATCCTCCTCCTGTTCCTGACTCTCCTAATTCCTCTGCTGCTCCAGGCAAATAGACACCAGTTGCCGTGCCTTGGATGGCTGCTTGTAAGCTTTTAAGACCCCTGACACTACACAATGAACTAGGAGATAGAACAGAAGCACTAAAAACAGCATTAGGCTACCTAACTGGGATGTTCCATGAACCTAAATTTCCAAACCAAGAAACCAAATCCCATGAGGTTTTTGGTTGTACATAAACAGCCTCAGCAGCTGCTTTTTTTTTTTTTTTTGTAAAAGTACATATCACACAACATTTGCCAATTCAACTTATTACAGGTGTACAAATTATGACATCAGTTACATTAATTGGCTGTGCAACCTTAATCAGTGTGAATTTTCCATGACCATAAACAGAAACTTAATGTTCCATAAGCAGTAACTCCCCCTTTCTCCTTCCCTCCTGGCCCTGGTAACCACTAATAAACTTTGGTCTCTATACATTTGCCTTTTCTTGTCAATTTATGTAAATGAGGTCTTATAATATTTGTCTCTTTGTGACTGACTTATTTCACTCAGCAAAATGTCTTCAAGGTCCATCCATGTTGTAATATGTTTTAGGACTTCATTTCTGTTCCTGGCTGAGTAGTATCCCATCATATGTCTATACCACAATTTGTTTACCAACTCATCTGTTGACGGGCATGTAGGTTGCTTCCACCTTTTGACTATTGCAAATAGTGCTGCAATGAACATTGGTGTACTTATGTCTGTTTGTGTCACTGCTTTCAAGTCCCATGGGTATACTTCTAGCAGTGGAATTGCTGGGCCATGTGGTCATTCTAGTTTTAGTTTTTTTCAGGAACTGCCACACTGTTTTCCCCAATCACAGTACCATTTACATTCTCACCAGGAATGGATAAAAGTTCCAATTTCACCACATCCTCACCAACATTTCTTTTTCCCTTTTTTTAATCTTAGCCATAAAAAAGGGGGGGGGGTTGATTTACATCTCTCTGACGGCTAAAAATGCCGAACATCTTTACCTGTGTTGGCCATTTGAATGTCACCTTAGGTGAAACGTCTATTCAACTCCTTTGCCCATTTTATGATTTGGTTATTTGACTTTTTGTTGTTTAGTTGCCCAGTTTCATATATATCTTTGTTATTAGATTTTTATTAGATATATGGTTACTGAATGTATTCTCCCAGTTGGTAGGTTGTCTTTTCCTTTTTTTGATAAAGTCTTTCATTGAACAAAAGTTTTTAATTTATATGAGATCCCATTTATTTATTTTGTCTTTTGCTGTTCGTGCTTTTGTTATTATATCAGATGCTCATTGTTAAAAGGTAGTCCCTGTATTTTCCTCTAAGAATTTTATGGTTTTTGTTTTCACATTTAAGTCCCTAATCCATTTTTAATTTGTTTTTGTGTATGGTGTGCAGCATGGATCCTGTTTCATTTTTCTGCATGGGGAAATCCAATTTTGCCAACACCACTTATTGAAAGGACTCTTCTCCCCATCGCCATGTGTCTGCCAGTTTGTCATACTGTGGGGGCTTGTATGTTGCTGTGACGCTGGATGCTATGCCACCAGTATTCAGATACCAGCAGGGTCACCCATGGCAGACCGGTTTCAGCTAAGCTTCCAGAATAAGATAGACTAGAAAGAAGGACCTGGCAGTCTACTTCTGAAAAGAATTAGCCAGTGAAAACCTTATGAATAGCAGCGGAACATTGTCTGACATAGTGCCGGGAAGATGAGCCCCCCAGGTTGGAAGACACTCAAAAGACAAAGTAGAGTCGACCTTAATGACGTGGGTAGAGTCAAGCTTTTGGGACCTTCATTTGCTGACGTGGCATGACTCAAAATGAGAAGAAACAGCTGCAAACATCCATTAATAATCGGAACCTGCAATATATGAAGTATGAATCTAGGAAAATTGGAAATCATCAAAAATGAAATGGAATGCACAAACATCAATATACTAGGCATTAGTGAGCTGAAATAGACTGGTATTGGCCATTTTGAATCAGACAGTCATATGGTCTACTATGCTGGGAATGACAACTTGAAGAGCAATGGCATTGCATTCATCGTCAAAAAGAACATTTCAAGATCTATCCTGAAGTACAAGACTGTCAGTGTTAGGATAATATCCATACGCCTACAAGGAAGACCAGTTAATATGACTCTAATTCAAATTTATGCACCAACCACTAAGGCCAAAGATGAAGAAATTGAAGATTTTTACCAGCTCCTGCAGTCTGAAATTGACCAAACATGCTGTCAGGATGCACTGATAATTACTGGTGACCGGAATGCGAAAGTTGGAAACAAAGAAGAAGGATCAATAGTTGGAAAATATGGCCTTGGTGATAGGAACGATGCCAGAGATCACATGATAGAATTTTGCAAGACCAACAACCTCTTCATTGAAGATACCTTTTTTCACTATCATAAACAGTGACTATACACATGGACCTCATCAGATGGAATACACAAGAATAGAATCGACTACATCTGTGGAAAGAGATAATGGAAAACCTCAATATCATCAGACAGAACAAGGCCAGGGGCCGACAGTGGATCAACTGCTGAAATGCAAGTTCACATTGAAACTGAAGAAAATTAGAACAAGTCCACGAGAGCCCAAGTACGACCTTGAGTATCCCACCCGCATTTAGAGACCATCTCAAGAATAGATTTGACAAGTTGACCACTAATGACCAAAGACCGGATGAGTTGTGGAATGACATCAAAGACATCATACATGAAGAAAACAAGAAGTCATTAAAAAGACAGGAAAGAAAGAAAAGACCAAAATGGACGTCAGAAGAGACGCTGAAACTTTGCTCTTGAACGTCAAGTAGCTAAAGCAAAAGAAAGAAATGATGAAGTAAAAGAACTGAACAGAAGATTTCAGAGGGCAGCTCGAGAAGACAAAGTATTATAATGACATGTGCAAAGGCCTGGAGATAGAAAATCAAAAGGGAAGAACATGCTCTGCATTTCTCAAGCTGAAAGAACTGAAGAAAAATTTCAAGCCCCATGTAGCAATAGTGAAAGACTTTATGGGGAAAATATTAAACGAGGCAGGAAGCATCAAAAGAAGATGGATGGCATACACAGAGTCATTATACCAAAAAGAATCGGTCGACCATTTCAAGAGGTAGCATATGATCAGGAACCGATGTTACTGAAGGAAGAAGTCCAAGCTGCACTGAAGGCATTGGCGAAAAACAGGGTTCCAGAAATTGACAGAATATCAATTGAGATGTTTCAACAAACGGATACAGTGCTGGAAATGCTCACTCGTTTATGCCAAGAAATTTGCAAAAGAACTACCTGGCCAAACAACTGGAAGAGATCCATATTTATGCCTATTCCCAAGAAAGGTGATCCCACCGAATGTGGAAATTATCGAACAATATCATTAATATCACACGTAAGTAAAATTTTGCAGATCATTCAAATGTGGCTGCAGCAGTATATCAATAGGGAAATGCTGGAAATTCAGACCGAATTCAGAAGAAGACGTGGAACCGGGGATATCATTGCTGATGTCAGATGGATTCTGGCTGACAGTAGAGAATACCAGAAAGATGTTAACCTGTGTTTTCTTGACTATGCAAAGGCTTTCCACTGTGTGGAGCATAACAAAGTATTGTGAAGAATGGGAATTCCAGAACACTTAATTGTGCTCATGAGGAACCTGTATATAGATCAAGAGGCAGTTGTTTGGACAGAACAAGGGGATACTATGTGGTTTAAAATCAGGAAGGGTGTGCATCAGGTTTGTATCCTTTCACCATACCAATTCAATCTGTATGCTGAGCAAATAATCCGAGAAGCTGGACTATATGAAGAAGAATGTGGCATCAGGATTGGAGGAAGACTCATTAACAACCTGCGATATGCAGATGATACAACCTTGCTTGCTGAAAGTGAAGAGAACTTGAGGCACTTACTGGTGAAGATCAAAGACTATAGCCTTCAGAGTATGGATTACACCTCAACATAAAGAAAACAAAATCCTCATAACTGGACCAATAAGCAACATCATGATAAATGGAGAAAAGATTGAAGTTGTGAAGGATTTCATTTTACATGGATCCACAATCAACACCCATGGAACCAGCAGTTGAGGAATCAAAAGACTCATTGCATCGGGCAAATCTGCTGCAAAAGAACTCTTTAAAGTGTTGAAAAGCAAAGAAGTCACCTTGAAGACTAAGATGCACCTGACCCAAGCTATGGTATTTTCAATCGCGTCATATACATGCAAAAGCTGGACAATGAATAAGGAAGACCGAAGAAGCATTGATGCCTTTGAATTATGGTGTGGGCGAAGAATATTGACTATACCATGGACTGCCAAAAGAACGAACAAATCTATCTTGGAACAAGTACACCCAGAACTCTCCTTAGAGGCAAGGATGGTGAGACTACATCTTCTGTACTTTGGACATGTTGTGAGGAGAGATCAGTCCCTGGAGAAGGGCATCATGCTTGGTAAAGTGTAGGGTCAGCAAAAAAGAGGAAGACCCTCAACGAGATGGATTGACACTGTGGCTGCAACAATGGGCTCAAGCATAACAATGATCATGAGGATGGTGCAGGACTGGGCAGTGTTTCATTCTGTGGTGCACAGGGTTACTATGAGTTGGAATCGACTAGATGGCAGCTAACAACAACAATAAAATGCATAGAGACAAAAGTAGATTAATGATTAACAGGAGTTAGAGGGATCACAAAATTACCCTTGCATGAACTTTCAGAATAACCTTAAAAACTATTAGTTTTCATTTTGATCTTGAAATTGTTTATGCTTGGAAAATATTTTTAAGAGTGTGGAACTATTTGCTCCAATAAAACTTGGGAAAACTACACATACACACAAATGCCGCCTTTATATACAGGAATAAAGGGAAAATGGGAAGCATCCTTTTATTGTTAACTGTAGTCCCAGCTCTGCCACTTACTGTCTATTAAAGGATTTGGTCTCCTCATCCACAATGTGAGGAGGTCACCTATATGTTTCTATGATACCTCTGATTCTCCAGTCTTTTAAAATGTCATGATTCTACAGTTTCTCCATAGGAAACTCTACCACTAGGCCCCATCTTTTACCACCCTTTCCTCTCCAGGAGCAGGAAGAAAATCCAAGGTACAAACTATAATACAGTAGAAATTACAAAAGAGCAAGTCGCATTCCTCAGTTAAATTTGCCCTGGTTTAAAAAAAAAAATTAAGCTAACTCTAGAAGCTTCTAGTCATCATCACCTCTTTTGAGTCCTTGGGATTACTGTTCTTCTGAGTTGGTTCTTTCTAGTTTCACCCTGAGACTCAGACTAAGTCATTCTCTTTACCTCACCTAAAATAAGGTCTTTTTCTTTCTGGGTGCTGGACTCAAACACATTTGAATTCTTATTGAAAATACACTTAGTTGAGGATATCAACTTCTCCAACTCAGAGTGCCCCTGTTCTGACCATATTTTGCTATCTTCTCTCTGGATGTGGGCTCTGTCCAGTATCCAACGCCTTTATGACCTCCTTCTCCTCTCATAAAGAATCTTTTGTTCTTCACATCAACAACCTTGGGTATGACCACACTAGAAAGCTCAAAAGAAATTTACTTCCTCTGAGCCCAATTAGTCATTCACTGCTTACTTCTGCAGGCTGATATGCTACACAGTCGCTGTGGAGTATAAAAAGATTTTTTAAAAAAACCACTTAGGGAATGTACAGCATAGCATGGAGCACAGGGGCGCAGATAACTTTAATATTAGCCAGTATGTGATGGTGTTGTGGGAGAGACTCCAATAAAATGCTAAAAGAGTTTGGGAGAGAGAAATAAGGTTTTCAGGTGGGGGAAATCTGAAGAAAAGCTGCTTGGAAAATATGGTATTTAAATTGGGGTTCAGAGGATAGACAGAATTTTAATTGTAGTGATGGTAAGGGAGGGGCATTGCAGACAAAGAGAAAAGGCAGAGACAAAACAGAATGGCAGGAAAAGAGGGTGTGCTCAGGAAGAAGCTCTTGGTGTGGTTGTGAGAATGAGGAGTAGATTAAAGGAAGATCTGTTAGGAAGTTAGGTTGGGCCCAGGTGGTGAGGAACTTTGAATACCAAGTAAAAGAAACTTTTTAACCCAGTAGATGACAGGGAATCAAATTATACTTCTATCTTAGCAGTTATCACCAAAAACCAAACCCACTGCCATGGAGTTGATTTGACTCATAGCGACCCCATGAGGTTTCCAAGGCTGAAAATCTTTATGGAAGCAGACTGCTACATCCTTCTCCCTCAAGCAGCTGGTGAGTTCAAACGGCCAACCTTTTGGTTCGCAGTCAAGCGCTTTAACCACTGCGTCACTGTTACCTGGTGGAAATCCCAGGGTTCGTTCAGTGTGACTCGTATTGGCCAATAAACGAGAGATCGAGGTGGGAGAGTGTAAAGGTGACTTTCATTTCATTGTGCATGGAAGGAAGCAATCGGAGCTGCTGCCTTCAAGACTGCTTCATGAGGGCAAGGAAAATAGTTACCTTTAAGGAGTTTACAAGTAGGGCGTTCATACAAGTTATGTCAGCAACATTCTTAATCATACCGTGCAGGTACCAGGATATTCACGAGGCAGGCCAAGCAAAAGAACTGCAATTCTGATGCAGATTGCCAAGCAATGGGAACTGGAAGTGGAGAGGCCATCCTAGCAAGCTGCAGTGGAATTTTTGCAGCCTGGGGACCTCTGTATTACCACCAGGGCTCCTTAGCAGTTATCACACTATAGTTTAATTTTTTCTCATCCAATTTCCCCTAAGATTGTGAGATCTGTATGGATCTTTAAGACTCTGTCTTATTTTGTTGGTAACCTCAGCATTTAGTCCAGTGTCGGGTACATAGTAGGCTCCCAATACGTGTTTGCTGAATGAATAATTAAATTGATAATATCTGTACTTTTTGAAAAGCAATCTAGTATCAGAGGAGAATGGGTCAAAGTTTGGGGGGAGTCTGAAGAAACTGGAAGCAGTGAGATATTCAGAACCATTGCCCTGGTGGAGAATGATGAAGGATAATTATAAGAGAAGAATGGATTAGAAAGAAATTGTGAAGGAAGAACCAGTAGGTCTAGATTGAATGTAAGAAATAAACAAGGGGGAAATTAAGATGACTCCAAGCGTTTGAGACCGAGAAATGGGGAAAATGATGGTTCTGGGGTTCAGCTCTGAGCCTTAGTAGCCCCATGAGGACAGATGTGTCCCTAACACAAGAACACAGACCACTAGTACCTAACTTTTTTTTAACAAACTAATTAATAAATGAACATGTAGCATTTTAGATCATTGCAGTTCAGTCACTTGGTAATGTTTCTAATTTAGTTAGAAACAAGGGCCTGGTGTTTGGGACTAAAAGTTTAGATGTTAGAGTCATTGGCAAAAAAAAAGCAGTTGAAGATGCAGGCCTGGGTCCAACCACAGTTAGGAGGTACAAGTAGGAAAAGGAGACAGAGGGGCTGGTTCACAGTTACAGGAGTTTCAAGAGAGAGGCTGATGGAACAACTGGGTAAAATATTTGAGAGAATTTAATGAGGGCTAGGATTAGGCATTGGCCATTGGATTTGACAATTAGGAGGTCATTGGTGATCCTCAAAAAAAAAGTAGCTGTAGAATTATGGTATTGAAAACAGATGTCATTATCTCTAATGAGCTATCACAGTACTTTACATAAATATGAGTTCAAGGCACACATCTACATTTTCATATAGAAACAGACACCACTGTCCCTCTCTCCAGAAGTTGGGGTCAGCCCAGGGCACATTCATTCTGAGGGGAGAAGTATTTTACCAAAGGGTAGATGACTACATGGGGATCTTATGGTGGGGAATTCAATTTAAATGCATATGTGGTTACAGAAAGTGGAAGGTAATAGTTTGGTAGAAAGAAGTAAATATCACTTAGGTGACATGCACACCCTGGCCCAATGCAAAAGACCAACACATTAAAAGGCTGTAGTTTCACAGTAGTTGAACCTCAGGGGCCCAGCCTTCAGTCATCCACAGAATGAGGGGGGTTCCAAGATGTGTGGGAACTTGGGCCTAACCCAGGGCTCTCCCAGCTTTGAGCTGCTCTGGGTTGATGTTAATCAGATCGGCACCCCCAGGTTACACTAAAATGGACCGGCTGCCTAGAGCGCTTTGGGCCAGGAAAGACATGCAGTCCATTGGCTCCACATCATCTAGGACCTGTGCCCTGTGCCTGACCACAGAGGAGTCCTCTTTCTTAGACAGGGGAGATATCCCTGATAAAAACTCCCACGGCTTACAGAAAGCCTCTCCCCTGTCAGCTCAATGAGCATAGTGAAAGAAAAAATTAATAACAGACATCTTACTTTGATTTTAAGGGTGTTTTTCTTACCCACGAAACCAAAAATCAACTGGAAAAAAAAAGTCTGAGCCAAACTGCTAAAGCATTGACTTTTTTTTTCTCTTTCCACCAGAAGCTGCTCTGCAGCATTGTAAATTTGGCTTTTCTGGCTAGAAAGGGTGTTGTTGTGTGCCATCGCTTTGATTACAACTCATAGCCACCCTATAGGAAGAGTAGAACTTCCTCATAGGGTTTCCTAGGCTGCAATCTTTATGGGAGCAGATGGCCAGGTCTTTTCTCCCCTGGAGCAGCTGGTGGGTTTGAACCGCTGACCTTTCAGTTAGCCGCCAAGCTCTTAACCATTGCACCACCAGGGCTCTTTATGAGATTAAAAAATAATGATTATAACCATAAACGAGGTTTATCAATCAAGAGGACAATGTGATTTAATAAAAAAGTCAATGGGCTTCCTTAATCTAAATTTCAAGAGATCTCATGGCAGCAGGTGGGTGGAGGACCAAATTTTCAGGAGCTGCTTTTTAATGTTAGCTAAGTACTTCATCGCCCTGGAGACTTGTATTCATTAAGGAAAAAAAAAAGATTACGCTCGTGTAAAAAAATCTTCAGTCCTCTGGTGCATTTTTTTTTTTTTGTTTCCTTCATGCATTCCCCCAATTTGCAAATTGTTTATTGAATTACAAAACAATCAAATATTATATTATTGTTTTGAATTGATTCAAGGGTTTATTTTCTGACAATTGTAACTAGCCTACTTTGGGCCACTTGTTTTTAGAAACAAAATGATCTCCCTGCATGCGTAGAGAATGACTGCCTGGAATAAAACTTTATTTTCAATTTCCTTGAGTTTTTATTATTTTTAACAGCATACATTTTTTTGCACACTTGTTGATAGGAAAATTGATAACAGACATCTTACTTTGATTTTAAGGTTTTTCTTATCCACAAAACCAAACATTAACCATGAAAAGCCTGACCCAAACTGCAAAAGCCTGCCAGAAACTGCTCTGTAGCAATGTAAATTTGTGTCATCCAGCTAGAAAAGGATAGTCATTGAAACATTGCCTCCTAAATTAAATCTCAAAAAAATCTCATGGCTGCAAGTGGGTGGAGGGCCAAATTATTAGCAGCCAAGCCAGAAGTAAAAGGAGAAGGCAGGTTTCAATCTTGTTAAAATTAGCCAATGGTTGATCTTCTATATTTCTCCCTCCTCTACTCTTTATAAGCACTATTGTACCTAGCTTCCTTGAGCCATTTGCTTTTTCTGGATCCAAAATGCCCTCTCTATGTAGCCCTGGTAGCGCAGTTGTTAAGAGTTCGACCGCTAACCAAAAGGTTGGCAGTTCATATCCACCAGTTGCTCCTTGGAAACCCTATGGGGCAGTTCTACTGTGTCCTATAGGGTAGTTATGAGTCGGAATCGACTCGATGGCAACACATTTTTTTTGTTTAATATAGATGCATATAGCTTAACTGCTCAGAATAAGTCTTATATTCAAATTTCAGTGAGCTTTGATAATTTTTAACACATGACTAGCTCTGTCAGTCAAAGCCTAAATATTGTTAGTATTCTGGAATGTCATTTATATTAGAAATCTAAGCAAAGGGGAAATCCAATTTTTTAAAAGGAAAGAAGAATCACAGATTAGAAAACTGATAACTATCAAGTGTCTCCTCTTTGTAATTCTTAAGAGACAGAGAGGAGCCCTATCTCCAGAGCTAGCTGACAACACTGCACATTAGGATGAAGTTCTTACAAGGGATTTAAAGCCAAAATACATACTGCATTCCATCTCAGGCAGTGTTAGCCCACAAGAATCATCACAGAGAGGGGGGCCTAGTGAAATCCTATCTGTGGTTGAATGGGACATTAGCACTTGAGTTAAAAGAGAGCAGAAAGATTCTGTGCATGTTAATAATATTTTACTGGAATTACCATGCAAAATAAAAACTAAAATTTGCCCATTATGTCACCAATGCAGTTAGCCATCTGGCTACAACACCAAAAACAGATTAAAAAAGAAAAAAAAATTCCTAGGCTTGCATAACACACATACACACTCACACACACACACACACACACACACACACACACACACACACACACACACACACACACACACACACATTCACATACTGCGCAGGAAAGCCCCTCTGTGCCCCACAGGGCCATCTCCATAAATCTCCATTCAATCAGCTGGAGTGGTGTGGGTGGAGGGACCCAGCTGCCAGAAATAGCTCCTTTCCTGCAAGCATAGAAAGATTGCAGCTGTGATAGGCTGGGGGAGGGGCAGTTGACCGGGCCAAGAGAAACCTGGTCTGTGGCTGGGCGGCCGAGGAGGCAGGCGGGCGGGCCAGAAGGCGCTTTGAAAGGATCTCATAAAAGTGCCATTTGTTGGGAGCCTGGAGGAAGTGGAGGCAGCTTTGGCACACGTGGCCACGGTGCTAAATTAACTGTTAACACAAATAATCAAAGTGCAAGACCCATAGAGCGACTGGCGCCAGTGAAGCGCGGAGGGGCGGCGGTCAGCAAAGTTTGCAGGCAGCGTCCTTGCAGGCGAGGAGTGTGAGGGGATGGGGGGGATGGGGGGGATGGGGGTTGGGGGACGAGGACTGGAAGGAGCACTTGTCCGCTGGCCTGGGACTGGGAGGCCCGTGGAAGGTTGTAAGGACACTAGTCGGCGAACTGGGGACTGGGGAAAGAAGGCTGGCAAGGAAAGCTTCCTCGGAGCAAGGACCCAGGACTAGATGGGGGCTGGGGGGAGGGAAACAGAAGGACACTTCCTGGAACCCAGGGCTGGCGGGGAGGGCATGCCCAGGGACTCAAGACAAGGCAGGGGGAGGGAGACCCGCCCCTAGACGACAGGGACCCAGGACAGCTCTTCTATTGGAGTGGTGGAAGGGAAGCCTCAGGGCCTGGGGCTCTTCCCTGCTCTCTGCACTCCTAGAATGTGGTTTCCTGGGGCCAGTTCCTGTCCATTTGGCCATTTGCCAAGCCAAGACAATGAGCTTTGAAAAGCTGAAGGCCAGTGTCGAATTGGTTATCTGGAATTATTTCGTTTTTTACAAATTTTAAAAACCAGATTTAACTTTAAATTTAGTGCTTTTATGTCCAGCGCAATTGTTGGAAGTTCAAATCTACCCAGAGGCAACTTGGAAGAAAGATCACAGCCATTGAAAACCCTATGAAGCGTAGCTCTACCCTGACACACATGGGGTTGCCATGAGTTGGAATCGACTGGGTGGCAATGGGTTCTTATACAGACACAGCCAATGAAAAACAGCAGAATTTTTCTCTTTGTTGTTAGTTGCCAACTCCTGTCTCCCAAGGCCCTGCTTAACCATTTTCAACACCCAGAGATTCCTTGTATTTCCCTCACCACACACCAAATGACCTCCCTGCATAGTTACTAACTGCCCAGACCCTGAAGCATCAGAGTTTCACAGGCTGAGCTGGCTGGTCTCAGTTTACAGCTCTAATCTTAGGCTTTTGGTAATTGCCTCCCATTTCACCCACCCACACCCCTGGCTGCTTTAGGTTCCCCTTTGATTGTTTCCCATAGTGCTTGCCGCCCTTCTGTCCCAATCTTACTTATTCGTGCCCTTATCATGCTGTGTTGTAATTGCTTCTTTATTTATGCAGCTCAACACCTTCTAGTCTAGAAACTTTTGGAGGCCGTCAGCTACAAAATTCAAAATATAGTATATAGTGAATAAGAAAATGACAACCTATTGCCAACCCGTTGCTGTCCAGTCAATTCCAATTCACAGTGACCCTATAGGTCATAGTAGAGCTGCCTCAGAGAGCTTCCAAGGCTGTAAATATTTATGGAAGCAGACTGCCATATCTTTCTCCAAGGAGCTGCTGGTGGGTTCGAACCACCAGCCTTCCGTTTAGCAGCTGAGTGCTTCAACCACTGAGCAATGAGGACTCCTAAAATGACAACATGCTAGTTAAATTCCCATAAGATGCCTTACTTGTGATGTTTACCTACGTTTTATTGACTACGCAAAGGCATTTGTGTGGATCATAACAAAGTTTAGATAACATTGCAGATAATGGGAATTCCAGAATACTTAATTGTACTCATGCGGAAACTGTACATAGACCAAGAGGCAGTCATTCAAACGGAACAAGGGGATACTACGTGGTTTAAAGTCAGGAAAGGTGTGCGTCAGGGTGGTATCCTTTCACCATACTTGTTCAATCTGTATGCTGAGAAATAATCTGAGAAGCTGGACTATGTGAAGAAGAATGTGGCATCAGGATTGGTGGAAGACTCATTAACAACCTGTGATATGCAGATGACACAACCCTGCTTGCTAAAGTGAAGAGGTCTTGAAGCACTTACTGATGAAGGTCAAAGACCACAGCCTTCAGGATAGATTACACCTCAACATAAAGAAAACAAAAATCCTCATAACTGGACCAGTACGCAACATCATGATAAACAGAGAAAGGATTGAAGTTGTTCAAGGCGGGGCCACGATGGTGGAGTAGTCAGACGTTTCCGGTATTCCCTCTTACAACAAAGACTGGAAAAAACAAGTGAATCGATTATATATGACCATCTAGGAGCCCTGAACATAAACGCAAAGTTGAGGAACTAGACTGAGTGGCAGGGGGAGGGAGAGAAGGTTTGGAAGCAGCGAGGAGTTGCCAGACCTGACCCAGTGAGAGCCTGAGCCCTTAAGGCTGGATCAGCTTGGAGGTGAGAGGTGAGGCAGGCAAGCAGCAATGCTCCAGAAGCTTCTTCCACACTGGGAGAGACCCAGAGGCAGAGCATCTACCTGGCCATCCAGAACCAGTGAGAAGCAGCCCTAAATCGGCAAAAGATAAGAACTTGAGTCTGGCCTACTGTGCAGGTCAAAAACACCCCCCTTAGGGAAAAACTCTCTACCATTTACTTCCCTGCTCCCTGCTCTGCACTGGGTCCCAGATCAGCTTCAGCAATTGCCAAGTCTCCTGGGCCGAAAGTAGGACCCGTCACGCACCCCGAGCCATTCTCCTGGCCTTAGAGAGTGAACAGATTAACAAACAGGGGAAACAATAATCTGCCGGCTCCCCTAAGCCAGGAATTCAGGGTAGGCACAGCTCCTTTGCCTAGGCACAGGCATAAGGGATCCACGGACATTGAGTGCCTTTCCCCCTGCATAGACTTTTGTGGGTCCATTTAAACAGCGTAGGCCCTCATTACCACAGAACAACAGGGTATATACCTGAAGTCTAATGTCAACTGTTTCAGTGGTGAAGTGGCAGGTTCATGACATTTGACACTGCCCTGCCCATTAAACAGGGTCTTCACCTTCCCACATCAGGGGCCTGAGAACTGGTGGCTGCATCCATGCCACCTAGCCACCTGTGACAGGTGCCCAAGAATAAGAGGTGTCCCCCAGTCCTTACAACCAACAGCATTGGGTGCTCATAGTCCAGCTGCAAAATCCACCTACCTACTTGCTGCACAGAACAGGGACACGCTTTCCTCTCAGACACTGAGGGCAGCCATCAGCCCCCTGCCTTGCTCAGCACATGACCCCCTACTGCAGCCAGATACCTGTGCCTACACCAATCACCCATGCCTGTCTGGTACTGTACGTGAGAGCCTGCACCACACACTTGGTGACCAACTACCTGGACACCAGAGCTGAATCCATACAAGAAAATTTAATGGAATCCTGAGCTCACAGACTTGGTAACAGATTTAACTACCTGGTGACAGGACGTTAAAGCATCAAAGGCGCCAATAATCAAAGTAGCTCACACGAGCAGCCTATTTGGGCATATGAAAACAAAGCACAAGAAACTATGACAAAGTAAGCAAACATAATAACTTATTGATGGCTTGGAGACAACAGTCAATATCAAATCACATAAAGAGGCTAGACCATGATGGCTTCAGCAAGCTCCCAAAATAAAGAATCTAGAAATTTTCCAGAGGAAGAAAATTTCTTGGAATTACCAGAGGCAGAATACAAAAGATTAATATACAGAACTCTTCAATAGATTAGGAAGGAAATTAAACAAAATTCAGAACATGCAATAGAGGAAATTAAGAAGATTAGAGAAGAGCATAATGACAAATTTAACAGGCTGCAAGAATCCATAGAGAGACAGCAATCAAAAATCCAGAGGATTAACAATAAAATTTCAGAATTAGACAACTCAATAGAAAGTCACAGCAGCAGAATTGAAGCAATGGAAGTCAGAATTAGATTGAAGATAAAGCACTTGACACCAACTTATTTGAGGAAAAATCAGATGAAAGAATTATAAAAATGAAGAAATTGTAAGAATTATGTGGGATTCTATCAAGAGGAATAAACCATGAGTGATTGGAGTACAAGAACAGGGGGAATAACAGAAAATACAGATAGAATTATTGAATATTTGTTGGCAGAAAACTTCCCTGATATCGTGAAATATGAGAAGATAACTATCCAAGATGTTCATCAAACCCCACATAAGGTAGATCCTAAGAAAGACACCAAGACATATTATAATCAGACTTGCCAAAATGAAACATAGAGAATTTTAAGAGTGGCCAGGGATAAATGAAAAGTCATCTACAAAGGCGAGTCAATAAGAATAAGCTCGGACTACTCAGCAGAAACCATGCAGGGAAGAAGGCAATGGGATGACATATATAAAGCCTTGAAGGAAAACAATTGCTGGCCAAGAATTATATATCCAGCAAAACTGTCTCTCAAATATGATAGCGAAATTAGGGTATTTCTAGATAAACAGAAGTTTAGGGAATTTGCAAAAACCAAACCAAAATTACAAGAAATACTGAAGGGAGTCCTCCGGTTAGAAAATCAATAACATCAGATGACCACCCAAGGCTAGAACACAGGACAGAACAACCAGATATCAACCCAGATAGGGAAGTAAATAAATCAAAGCTAAAACACTGAAAATAGGGAAACAGATGTCAGTATGTAAAAGATGACAACATTAACACAAAAAAGAGGCACTTAAAAAGTTTAGAAATAGATTTTTCAAATGGAGAAGAAGTCAAGGCATTGCAAAGAAATAATAGACTGATATAAACTTAGAAAAATAGGGGTAAATATTAAGGTAACCACAAAGGAAACTAACAATCCTACAAGTCAAAATAAAAAACAAAAAGAAGACTAAACAAATAGAAAATCAACAACAGTGAAAAACATGAAAAGAAAATACATAAAGAAAAACAACTCAGCACAGAAAATTAAGTGGAACAAAGAAATATGAACAACACACTAAAAAATACATCAAAATGACAGCATTAAACTCATACCTATCAATAATTACGGTGAATGTAAATGGACTAAATGCACCAATAAAGAGACAGAGATTGGCATAATGGATAAAAAAACACAATCCGTCTATTTGCTGCCTACAGGAGACATACTGTAGACTTAAAGACACAAACAAACTAAAACTCAAAGGATGGTAAAGAATACATCAAGTAAACACTCAAAAAAGAGCAGGAGTGGCAATATTAATCTCTGACAAAACAGACTTTAAAGAAAAATCCACCACAAATGATAAGGAAGACCACTATATTAAAGGGTCAATACACCAGGAGGACATAACTATAATAAATATTTATGCACCCAATGACAGGGCTCCAAAATACATAAAACAAAGTCTAACAGCATTGAAAAGAGAGATAGACAGCTCCACAATAGTAGTATAGACTTCAACACACCACTTTTGGTGAAGTACAGAACATCCAGAAAGAAGCTCAACAAAGACACAGAAGATCTAAATGCTACAATCAACCAACTTGATCTCATAGACATATAACAAACATTCCACCCAACAGCAGCCAAGTATACTTTCTTTTGCAACACACGTGGAACATTCTCCAAAATAGACCATATATTAGGCCATAAAGCAAGCATTAACAAAATCCAAAGCATCAAAATATTAAAAAGCATCTTTTCTGACCATAAAGCTATAAAAGTAGAAATCAATAACAGAAAAAGAAAAAGAAAAAAATCAAACACATAGAAACTGAACAACACCTTCCTCAAAAACTACTGGGTTATAGAAGAAATTAAGGATGGAATAAAGAAATTCATAGAATCAAACGAGAACAAAAACACATCCTACCAGAACCTTTGGGACACAGCAAAAGTAGTGCTCAGAGGTCAGTTTATGGCAATAAATGCACACATCCAAAAAGAAGAAAGGGCCAAAGTCAAAACATTAACCCTATAACTGGAACAAGTAGAAAGAGAACAGCAAAAGGAGCCCTCAGGCACCAGAAGAAAGGAAATAATAAGAATTAGAGCAGAATTAAATGAAGTAGAGAATAAAAAAACAATTGAAAGAGTTAACAAGACCAAAAGCTGGTTCTTTGAAAAGATTAACAAAATTGATAAACCATTGGCCAAACTGACAAAAGAAAAACAGGAGACGAAGAAAATAACCCTTATAAGATATGAGATGAGTGATATCACAACAGACCCAACTGAAATTAAAAGAATTAAAACAGAATACTATGAAAAATTGTACTCTAACATATTTGAAAATCTAGAGGAAATGGACAAATTTCTAGAAACTCACTGCCTACCTGAACTAACACAAACAGAGGTACAACAACTAAATAAACCCATAACAAAACAAGTGATTGAAAAGATAATTCAAAAACTCACAACAACAACAAAAAAACCATGGCCTGGACAGCTTCACTGGAGACCTCTACCAAACTTTCAGAGAAAAGTTATCACCAGTACTACTAAAAGTATTTCAGAGTGTAGAAAAAATGGAATACTCCCAAACTCATTCTATGAAGCCAGCCAGCATAACCCTGATAATGAAAACCAGATAAAGACACCACAAAAAAAGAAAATTGCAGACCAGTATCCCTCATGAACATAGACACAAAAATCTTCAACAAAATTCTAGCCAACAGAATTCGGCAACATATCAAAAAAATAATTCACCATGATCAATTGGGATTTATACCAGGTATGCAGGGATGGTTCAACATTAGAAAAACAGTGAATATAATCCATCACATTAATAAAACAAAAGACAAGAACCACATGATCTTATCAATCGATGCATAAAAGGCATTTGACAAAGTCCAACACCCATTCATGATAAAAACTCTCAACAAAATAGGAATAGAAGGGAAATTCCTCAGTATCCTTAAGGTCATTTATACAAAGCCAACAGCCAAAATCATCCTAAATGGAAAGACTTTGAAAGCATTCCCCTTGAGAATGGGAACCAGACAAGGATGCCCTCTATCACCACTCTAATTCAAAACTTTGCTGGAGGTCCTAGCCAGAGCAATTAGGATAGAAAAAGAAATAAAGGACATCCAAATTGGTAGGGAAGAAGTCAAAGTATCTCTATTTGCAGATGATATGAACTTATACACAGAAAACCCCAAAGAATCCACAAGAAAACTACTGGAACTAATAGACGATTTCAGCAAAGTTTCAGGATAGAAGACAAACACACAAAAATTTGTTGGATTCCTTGACACCAACAAAGAGAACTTCGAAGAGGAAATCACCAAATCAATACCGTTTACAATAGCCCCCAGGAAGATAAAATACTTAGGAATAAATCTAACCAGAGATGTAAAAGACCTGTACAATGAAAACTACAGGACACTACTGCAAGAAACCAAAAGAGACCTGCATAAGTGGAAAAACATACCTTGCTCATGGATAGGAAGACTCAACATTGTGAAAATGTCAATTTTACCCAAAGCGAGGTACAGTTACAATGCAATCTCGATCCAAATTCCACCATCATTTTTTAATGAGATGGAGAAACAAATCACCAACTTTATATGGAAAGGGAAGAGGCCCCGGATAAGTAAAGCATTACTCAAGAAGAAGAACAAAGTGGGAGGCTTCACACTACCTGATTTTAGAAACTGTTATACCACCACCGTAGTCAGAACAGCCTGGTGCTGGTACAACAACAGATACGTAGACCAATGGAACAGAACTGAGAATCCAGACATAAATTCATCCACCTATGAGCAGCTGATATTTGACAAAGGCCTGAATTCCATTAATTGGGTCAAAGACAGTCTCTTTAACAAATGGTGCTGGCATAACTAGATATCCATCTGCAAAAATCTGAAACAAGACCCATACCTCACACCATGCACAAAAACTAACTCAAAATAGATCAAAGACCTAAATATATAATCAGAAACGATAAAGATCATGGAAGAAAAAATAGGAGCAACGCTAGGAGCCCTAATACATGTCATAAATGGAATAAGAACCATAAGTAACAATGCACAAGCACCAGAAGAGAGACTAGATAACTGAGAGCTCCTAAAAATCAAACACTTATGCTCATCAAAAGACTTCACCAAAAGAGTAAAAAGACAATCTACAGACTGGGAAAAAATTTTTGGCTACAACAAATCCGATCAGTGTCTAATCTCCAAAATCTTCAAGATACTGCAAAACCTCAACAACAAAAAGACAAATAACCCAATTAAAAAATGGGCAAAGGGTATGAGCAGGCACTTCACCAAAGAAGACATTCAGGCAGGAAACACATGGAGAAATGCTCACAATCTTTAGCCATTAGTGAAAAGCAGATCAAGACTACTATGAGATACCATCTCAACCCAACAAGGCTAGCATTAATCCCAAAAACACAAAATAATAAATGCCGGAGAGGTTGTGGAGGGACTGGAACACTCATACACTGTTGGTGGGAATGTAAAATGGTAGAACCACTTTGGAAATGGATTTGGCACTTCCCTATAAAGCTAGAAATAGAAGTACCATAGAATCCAGCAATCCCACTCCTTGGAATATATCCTAGATAAAGGAGAGTCGTCACATGAATAGATGTATGCACACCCATGTTCATTTCAGCACTGTTCACAATACCAAAAAGATGGAAGTAACCTAGGTGCCCATTAATGGACAAATGGATAGACAAACTATGGTATATCCACACAGTGGAATACTATGCAACGATAAAGAACACTGATGAAGCCGTGAAACATCTTATAACATGGAGGAATCTGGAGGGCATTATGCTGAGTGAATTTAGTCAGTCACAGAAGGACCAATATTGTATAAGTCCACTAGTATAAGAACTCAAGAAAAGGTTTAAACACAGAAGAAATCATTCTTTGATGGTTATGAGGGTGGGGAGGGAGGGTGAGGGTTATTGAGTAACTAGATAGTAGACAAGAATTATCTTAGGTGAAGGGAAGGACAGCACATACTACAGTGGAAGTCAGCACAACTGGACTAAACCAAAGCTAAGAAGTTTTCTGAATACAATCAAACACTTAGAGGGACAGAGTACCAGGGGCGAGGGTCTGAGGACCATGCTTTCAGGGGACATCTAGGTCAATTGGCATAACAAAGTTTATTAAGAAAATGTTCTGCATCCTACTTTGTTGAGTGGAGTCTGGGGTCTTAAAAGCTTGCAAGCGGCCATCTAAGATGTATCAGTTGGTCCCAACCACCTGGAGTAAAGGAGCATGAAGAACACCAAAAACACAAGGCAAGTATTAGCCCAAGAGACAGAAAGGGCCACATAAACCAGAGTCTTCATCAGCCTGAGACCAGAAGAACTAGATGGTGCCCAGCTACCACGAATGACTGCCCTGATAAGGAACACAACAGAGAGTCCCGGATGGAGCAGGAGAAAGGTGGGGTGCAGAACTCAAATTCTAGTAAAAAGACCAGACTTAATGGTCTGATTGAGACTGGAGGAACCCTGGAAAGCATGGCCCCCGGACTCTCTGTCAGCCCAGAACTGAGACAGTTTCCAAGGTCAACTCTTCAGACAAAGATTGGACTGGACTTTGGGACATAAAATGATACTCGGGAAGAGTGTACTTCCTAGCTGAAGTAGATATATGAGACTAAACGTGCAGCTTCTGTCTGGATGGGAGATGAGAAAGCAGAGGGGGTCAGGAGCTGGTTGAATGAACATGGGAAATCGGGTGGAAAGGAGGAGTGTGCTGTTACAATATAGGGAAAGAAATTAGGTTCACATAACAATGTATGTATAAATTTTTGTATGAGAGACTAACTTGAAATGTAAAATATCACTTAAACTACAACAATAAACAAACAAACAAAAAGATATTTAGAAACAAAGATCTGGGCACTAGGTATGCCTACTACTCTGTGTTATCGCTGCTTCTAGGCCTTGTCAGTGGACCGAGCTAGAGAATATATGTATGCATGTATATTAATCTGAGTATGTATACATATCTACATTTAATTTTGTACTTACCTGTGTATATATTAAAATAAACATGAGTTTGTATTGATATCTCTCACTAATCCAGCAACATAGGATTTTGAATGGAATCTTAAAAAAACAAAACGAACAACACTGGACACTTAGAATTTTATAATCAGAGAAAAAAGTTTTCAAATATAAATGTGAAAGACTTGAAAAAACAAAACAAATTGGGATAATTACCATCAGCAGACCCACACTATGAAATACTCAGAGAAGTTACCCAGATTGAAAGGAAGTTAAACCAGTGGTAGGCTGGATTTTAATTAAATACGTGAGTTAATCAAAGATGAGTCAATAAAAATTATATAAACTGATGTAAAGAAGAAAAATGAAGAAGAAAGCAGAACAGAGTATCTGAGACTTTAGTAGAGTATCAAATGTTTTAACATGCAATTAGATATGTCATCTTAATTTTAAACAAGTTTCAAAACAAGAAAATTACCTTAGATTATATAGTATATGTCTTAATTATAAAAGTGTTGCTTCATCAAGTAGACATAACGCCCTTAATTGTCTGCACTGCACTCAATAACATAGCTTCAAAATTATGAACAAAAAATTGACAAAACTAAAAAGTGCAATCACATAACTATAATCATAGTTGGAAATTTTAATAATCCTTTCTTAGAAAAAATTCAGTGGAGATCACAAAGTAAAGATCAACATTTTGCTTTCCATATGTTTAAATAGTTATTTTTTAAAAATCTATCATTTAAATAAAAAAAAGATTGACGTTGTCAAGGATTTCATTTTACTTGGATTCACAATCAACACTCATGGAAGCAGCCGTCAAGAAATCAAACAATGTATTCCAATTGGGCAAATCTGCTACAAAAGACCACTTTAAAGTGTTGAAAAGCAAGGATGTCACTTTGAGGATTCAGGTGTGCTTGACTCAAGCCATGGTATTTTTATTTGCCTCATATGCGTGCAAAAGCTGGATCATGAATAAGGAAGACCAAAAAAGAAATGATGCCTTTGAATTACGGTATTGGTGGAGAACACTGAATATACAATGGACTGCCAGAAGAACAAACGAATCTGTCTTGGAAGAAGTATAGCCAGAATGCTCCTTGGAAGCAAGAATGGCGAGACTTCGTTCGTCTCACGTACTTTGGACATGTTATCATGAGGGACCAGTCCCTGGAGAAGGGCATCATGCTTGGTAAAGTGGAGGGTCAGCAAAAAAGAGGAAGACCGTCAATGAGATGGATTGCCACAGTGGCTGCAACAACGGGGTTAAGCATAGCAATGATCATGAGGATGGTGCAGGACCAGGCAGCATTTTGTTCTGTTGCATATAGGGTTGCTATGAGTTGGAAGTGACTCCACTGCACCTAACAACAACAACAAGATGCCTTTTAAGAAAGGCAAGTTGCTAAAATGTCTTCTCCCTTAGTTCACTGACTGCTCAGCTCTGTGAGATAAGTGTGATCACTGCTGAGGACGCCAGGCACAGAGGTGTCTGCGGCCTGCCTTCAGCCACCCAGGCTGATCACTGGTGGTGTGTGATTTGAACCCAAGCTACATCTGAAGCCTATCCTGTTTCACCTGTCCCATGGTCCAGGAAGGCTGCAAGAATATACCATGCCTCTGTGGCTGTTCTTTTGGCAAACAGTTATCAAACACCTGCCACTGCCTGAACCAGGCCAGGAGCCAGGATCCAAGAAGGAAAGTCCTGATTCCACCTCACTGAGCAATCTGAAGGGAGGACAGAAGCAAATTATAAATGGTGAAAGAACTGGGAAGAGAGGACAGGAAATGGCCCTAGGAGACCACATTCTGGTAGTGACTGTAGAGAACAGAGCACAGAGGAGCCCCCAGGTGCTTGGTCCTTTCTCCCATGGATCTGATAGAAAAGCTGCCAGGCTCCTCTGTGACAATGACACCAACTAATGTGTAGTGAGCACTTACTGTGTACCACACACTGCATGAAACACATTTCTGGGTTATTTTATTCACTCCAACCAGTCACCCTGTGAAGTCTAGTCCACTGTTACCCCACTTTACAGAGGAGGAAACTGAGGTTTAGAGAAATTAGGGAGAGATCTCATGGGAGCAGGTTAGTGCCTGGCTTCAAAATCGTGGGAGGTGCTGTGTGTTTTTTTTTGCTCTGTGTCCCAGAATATAAAATAGTAAAATGACAGAAAGGATACAGCTCCTATCCTTGAGCTGCCATCATCACCGGAAGTGGTGCAACATAGAAATACAAGCCTATTTGAGGGGCATGTAGCCCAGGGTGGTGAAGGAGGGAGGAAAGGCTACCTGCCCTCATGCTGGATTGGAAGACCCACATTCTGGCTACACTCTACACCTGTTCTTCTCAGCATCCACTCCACAGCTAACTCATCCCGGCTGCTGGCAATGACACTGACAGCAATAACAGTGCACTGCCCACCAACCCTGGCTCGGCTGCGCTGGCCCAGCCCTCTCCACTGCCATTGTTGCCCCCCTCGGGGAGACAGGAGCAGGTAGTATCCTTTCCATTTTATAAAGGGAGAAGCAGAGCCTTTAAAGGCTGTGTAGTTCACACTCTGGGCCCTGAGAGTGAGATCTGGCTCTGCAGGTCTCCAAAGACTGGGCTCATAGCCATAGTGCCTTCTTTGTAAAAGAGAGCAGTTAAAACCAGAAGATGGCCAGTCTCCCTTCCAGCTCCTAACCGTCAACAATTTAGGTGAAAAAAGCTATAATTTCAGTTACATGTTTAAAAAAACTTTAGCCATTTAACTAGGTCAGGTAAACAAAGTGCTATTTGGACTAGCTTGGTCCACCCCTAACGACTCATAATGGGACCTCTGAATTCAGATGGACAAGGATCAAGGCAGCTGTAATTGTATCCTAGTTGAGGTGCCGCTTGGCGCAGGATGCTCCGGCCGCTAGGCGCCGCCCAGCGTCCTGAGCAAAAGAGCCAGGCCCACTTGACAGGTACAGGGACCGGTGTAATTGCGCACATCGCCGCAGGGAGGGGTTCCTCCAGTGGGGCAGCTGCTCGGGAGGGCTCAGGGCTCGCTGACGGAATCCGGATCACCATAGCCTGGGGAGAGGGCCACAAACGGAAGGCTCTGACAGCCCTCGGGCCCTGGTGCTGCCATTGGACAACCGAAATTCCAGCGAATGCGAAGGTCCGTTCGTTCGTTCGCAGAGAGGTTTACGCAGGCGGGCAGCGGGCAGCACCTCTCAGACCGGCAAGATGGGCCCTTCACACCACTGGGCGGGCTCTGACAGCAGTCTGCATTCTCAGCCACCGGACACACCCCTCCCAGTCCCAGAGAACGCTGCAAAGCCTCAGACAGCCTAGACCAGCAGGGAGTTTTCCATTTTAACAACAGTGGATAAGACGAAAGATCCCTGAAGGTGGAGCTCAGAAGCCAGGGGATGCAAAAGGCCTGTGTGTTGCCTGTGAGGCAGCTACACCTTCTGCCTAGTCTTGAGCGTGTCTCTATCCACAAGTCCCACCCAGGCTGGCGGGCCTCGAACGGGCGGCCCAGCGCCCTCTTCCCCCCGGTGGCCTGGGCCAGCCCTCGGGCAGGCCATCTTCCCGTCCTAATGATGTGCCTGTAAGTTTCTTTGCACGATGAAGTATGGGTTCCTTTAGCATCTATTCTAGCTTCCGGTGCACACATGCAGTCTCTCAAACCACTAGGCAGACTCTCTGAGGATAACCAGTCACATATGTCTCTAGTGTCACCAAAAAGTGCAGGCCCAGCAAAGGGTCTTTCTGGGTAAAATCTAAGGCCAAGAACAATCCTAAAAGGCAAAAGCATCAATGGCAATTTTGTTGTTGTTGTTAGCTGCTGTCCAGTCCCCGGCTCATAACAGCCCCAGGCAAAATGGAATGAAATACTGCCCGGTCCTGTGCCATCCCCATGATCAGTTGCAGACAGGACCATTGTGATTCATAGGGTTTTCACTGGCTGATTTTGGAAGTAGCTCACCAGGCCTTTCTTCCTAGCCTAAGTCTAGAAGTTCCTCTGAAACCTGTTTAACGTCATAGCAACACGCAAGCCTACACTGCCAGACAGGTAGTAGCTGCACTTGAGGTACCTTGGCCAGAAATTGAACCCAGGTTTCCTGCATGGAAGGCACTACCACTGAACTTCCACTGTCTCATCAACATCAGTAGGTGCTACAGCTTGTATTTTCCATTAAGCACCAATATGCAGAATACATCCAAGATACAATGTATAAATTACATTTGTATCATCTCATTGAAATTTAAAGGTCACAGATATAATTTGAGTTTTAAAAGGACAAAATTAAGAATAAATTTCTTGCAGGTAGGATCTGTGTTTTATTTACCTTCTTATTCCTCATAGACACACAGTAGGGACCCATTAGCATTTAATGAATAAAGAAATGAATAGCAACTTAGGGAATGAACAAAAGGAAAAAGTAATATTCATTAAAGCATTAAGTTAGTAAGCAAAAAACTCATTTCAAGGATTTTTAAAAATTACTATCAAATGAGATAGTCACAGCAAAACTAAACAAAGTTCTATACCCCATGCACAAGAGGCAAATGTAACTGAGGAACCACAATGGTTTTAACCAGATCATTAAAAATATTCTACTAGTAGGTGGTTCTGGAAGGAAACAGAAAAAGAAATCCTTAGAATCTTAATTCCACTATCAGAGAGTAACACAGAAGAATGTATCTGTGGGTTTACAATAATCCAGAATGAAGATAATTAAAAAAAAAAAAAAGTTCAATTGTAGTTCTTGTTACTACCCATTATCCTTAGCTCACAGCATGCCTTTTTCCCTCTAGGCTTCTTTTTCTATTCAAGTGAAAAGTTTGGGGTCAGCTAAATCTGACACCTCTTGTGAAATTCCAGAGGTTCAAAAATAATGCAATTCAAGGCAAAAGAGTATTATTAAAAAAAAAAAAAAAAAGCAACAAACCAGGAGATCATTATGAATATCTTTTTAATAAAAGAAAGAAGTAGTAGGAGGTGGGAGGAAAAATGCAAACTGTCAGAGTGGCTTACACTATGTTTTAAATTCTTGTTTAAAACAAATACAGTTTTGTTGATGCTTACATTCCAACACCTTAGCTACTTACGTGCAGAATAGCAGAAAGTATATAACTTAAAAAAAAAAAAAATTCATCATAGCAGCCCAAAGATTATCTGTTTGGAAAGGGATGTTTTGCTGATTCCAAGCCTGTGACAACATGCAGATTTTGACCAACCAGAAAACACTGAAGGAATCCTGCACCCCATGGGGCTATTTCTATATACAGCTAGGTTTTTGCTGCTGATCCTATTCTGAATATGGCTAAAAGTTTTCTCTAGAACATTTAAATCTTAGCCCAGTATGGAGCTTCCAAGCCTTGGTCACTCAGCTAAAAGGAGATTCCTTTGAAGCTTACTCCGTTTGGGAAAGGGAGGGAGGTATGGAGGGAGGGAAGGAAGAGGCCAGGAAGTTGAGACAGAGAAGGGCCCTTTCTCTGGGAACCTATCAGCCAGTGTGTGTACTGGCTATCCTCCTCGTGAGGATCAAAGGGCATCTCAGTCCTGGGCTGGTGGGCCCTTGTTTCCTGTCTCTAGAAACTGAGGGTCTTCCATTTTACTCTCCAAAGAAGCCAAAAGTATTGAACATTTACCATAACAAGCCCAAAGACAATAATGTTACAAACCAAATAAAATAGAAAACTAAAACAAAATTTAAAAAAGTAAAATAAGGCAGTTAGTCACCAAACTTTTACAATTGAGAGGAAAGAGACCTTTTTTCTTATTGGCTCCATACATACTTTTCATTCTGACTTCATTGCTGTCACAGCAGTTTTCTTTACCAGGAAACTGATTGGAACATTACAATGAAATCCCTCAGATGTTTAAAAATTCCATTATATTTAAAATTGCTCAAAATCCTTAGCTGTGGTTTGTATTTTTTTTTCTTTTCCTTTGTTGGTGTTGGACAGTATCAGAATTCCACTGCTGAAATCACTCAATACTCACAGAACTCAGAAAATAGAAATCAATGTAATTTATTTCAAACTCTTTCAACTTTGTTCTGAACAACTGATAAGAATTAAATGCTTCAAAATTTAAAGTTAGATGCACTTCTGATACTGTAAGATCCAGGACAACAAACCAGTTTCTTTCCGTGTGTTATCTAACTTAAAGGAAAACACATGGGAATTTCTGGAAAATCTTACTTTTTTCAAGAGATTTCACCAAGGGTTTGTTTAAAATTTTGACTTTTGTAGATTTAGAAACCACAAACAACCACACAGGGACAAAACTTAGTGTCCGAAAATAATGACTTTTTTTTTACAAATTATTTATTCTCACTAAAAAAAAAAAAAAAAAATCGTTATGCAGACCTAGACTTATTATATGTACAAATAAAATACGCACAAATTCCATTTTGGGGATGATCTTTTCAACGCATCTGCACGAGTCTCTTGGCTCACCATGCAACACTTCACCACCAGGGCCCCCTGCACACGCTCAAAGCTGACAAGAGCAAGTGATGAGGCTTTCAGCCAGAAATGCATTGATCTCAGTCTGTGAGCATTTCCAAGGTTCCATTGCAGATTGCGCTCTTGTTGCTTTTCCACCCCCCACCCCCACCCTGTCTTTCTTTTGCCTTTTATTTGGTGGTAGGAAGTGGATGTTGAGAGTGTAGACAAAAAATAGATAATGATGCTTGGCAATTACAATCTGATCTGTGAAAGGTCAGCCTCTTGGCCCTTGGCAGCTTGTTCTTCCCATATCACGTATAGAAGTCCAACTAATGAGAACAGCGGACGGCTTGGCAGTGGAGACAGCCAGGCTGGATTTTAATCTCCTGAGGAGGGAGCTGATTCATCCTGTAGCTTTAGATAGAAGTGGTAATTAAGGATGAAACCTAGCCTATCACTTCTTCATTGCCTCCTACCATCTTGATTTGTCCTTTTCCATTTTTTGTTTGTTTAAAAACAGTGTGTCCGTCTCTTTCTTGTGGCGGGTGCTGCCCTCTGTGTTTTGCAAGCGGGTCAGCACAGTTCCACCTAGGAGATACCATGTATGTCTCCCTTCCCCAGGTCTTCTCCCTATCCTGTCCCATCCCGCAGACGCCTGAAGAACACAGGGAGTACCAAAAACCAGTCATAATCGAACGTGTCCTTTTGAGTGCTAACCAAGAAACCCCACTTGCAACCTATTAGGAACAATTGTTAACAAAGAGAAAAAAATACTTTGAAACAAAGGTGAAAACTTAAGTGAAAAAAAATAAAAGCCTAACATGATGTCCCTTGATAAGGCACTGCCACTCACATCCTCAGATATTACTTTTTTCCTTGCCAAAGTATTACAGCAAGGGTATATAGAAGAGCTCTAAACCCTCATGCCTTATGCCTACAAGGATTACCTGAGTCGATTTTGTCGTTTGTTTGTTTAACTTATTGAGAATGGAGGGATGAGGGGCACACATCCCAGACTCTCTGGTGCACTTCCAGGCAGAAGTTGATGAGCCTCCCACCTGTTTCAACCAGCCATGTGACTGTGTGCTTTCAATCTTTGACACACCACAGAACTTGGTCTCGAATAGAAATGCCAGCTCACACCCGCAGAGACATCTTTTCACAGGAAGGAAATCTGTCACTCAAGGGCAACTAAGAGAAAATTCTACGTTACCTTGTGACTTCATCTGATGCTTGCCTAACCCGGCTAGTGAGGCACTCCTCTGTGTCTGCCCATGGCACCCTGCCACTAAGGACATTCAGAGCCCGTCACTGCTGCAAGGGTAGAAAACACTCATCTTCGAGCTCAGCCAGTGCTTAGTGAGCTAGAAACTGGAGAACAGCCACCTTTTTGTTAGCAGTGATAATAATAACAACAGCTTATGCTCAGATGAACTTTCTTTGTGCCAGAATCTGTTGTCCCCACATGTTGACCCTTGTCACAAAGTCTTCTTGACTTCATACTACATCATCATTATGCTCACAGTCTTCCATCACTTCTCTTGCAGCTTTCCTGAAAACTAACTTTTTGAATTTTCTAAATCCTAAGTCAAAAGGACGTGTTGTACAGGCCCTACTAATATGATGCACAGAGGGGAGTATATTTCCATTTGAAAAATCAGTGTTGCCACAAATGCCAACCCCTGATTCCCAAATTGCACTTGGTCTTTCTGTTTTCAGTCCCTGAGGACTGCGAACACATGGCTCCTGCTGCTGAAAATGCTGATCTTAGCACCTCCACAAGCTCAGCAGAGCCTTTCTGATGCAGCACCACTCACTCAGGCTGCCCCCACCAGGCTCCAATTCAGCTCTTTCTGCTGTAGGCCAGCCCTGAGCTATCAGCAATACAAGTCCCTTGCTGAAGAAAAGGGAAGGGGTAGGCTCCTCTTGCCAGCTCCATGGACTGGACCACAATGAGAAGGAAAAGGAAAAAAAAGTATAGGCCAAAGAACTTGCAGTGCAATGGATGGATTTTGTACAGCTTTTCTCGCTAGCCATGGTCTTGTAATTCCCACCCAAGTGATTGGGTGGGACTATACAAATAAGGTAATTGTGGCCCACCAAGGGGATTGGATGGCTTGGTAATAATGCAAATAAGGTTCACAGCACCCATATGTGGGTGGGACCATGCAAATAAGGTCTACGGAACCCTAACAAAGGGATTAGTCAGTTTTGTTTCTACGCTTAAAATGAGCCATCCCAGAGGCGAGGAGAAGAGTATCGCACCAACACCAAGGAAGAAGAGCCAGGAGTGGAGAGTCCTTTGGGCCTGAAATCCCTGTGCTGAGAAACTCCTGGAACCAGGAGACCAACACAGAGAGTGAGAGAGAAAAGTAACACTGAAGACGGCAAGAAGCAGTGGCAGAGGAATGGTGGCAGGAGAGACCAGCCAGAGATAGCATGGTGGGCTTCTCGGTCCACAGAGCAAGAAAGCTGAGTGCCCTTGGGCAGTGGCTTACTGGCAGAGTTGGGTGTCTCTGGGCACTTATCAGCAGAGCTAAAAGAGATTCATAACACTTGCCTGAGCAGGGTAGAGGCCAAGGAGCTAGACAGAGGCGAGCCTGCAGGCATGGCTCAGAAGAGGCTAGCCTGATGGAAGCACTGTATCCTGAGTATTATTGAACCTGAATTGTAATCTGTTACTTCCCTAATAAGCCCATAATTGTGAGCATTGTCTAAGAGTTCTGTGTGGCCATTGCAATAATTATTACTTTTTATGTTTTTTCTTGCCATGGTCTTGTAACTCCCACCTGGCAGAGAAGTAGAGAGTGCCATGCAGGAATGGCTGGTATCAGAATTGTTAAAGATGGTGAAGAGAGGAGGCATGTCTGAACTCTGCTTCATAGGAGTCAGCTTTGGGCTGTTGATCTTGATTCTCTTCCCCCCTTGTGAAGTTAGAGGAGTTCAGACACAACTCCCACGCCTTTTTACGGAACTCAACACTCATAGGAGAACACAGTGATTTCTCAAGCATGGCTTGTGACTGTAATTTAAAAACAAACAAAAAAACCTACAGCACTCCAAGTGGGGGAATAGGAAGCTACATGAGGTTCCTCGAATGCTCAGACAATGTCAAACCCTGAACTTTACTGGCAGGTTAAAAAACTCTCCCTGAGACCATTCTTGACCAATTAAATTATCTTGTGGTTAAAAAATAAATAAATAAAAGGACATGCAGTCTCTCAGATCACAAGGTCATTTGTTTCTAAAAACGTGTTAAACAATTTGAGAGCTGCCAGCACCTGAAGACAGATTGTCTTTGGTGTCGCATGCCTCCAGAAGCCAGTGCCTTTTGGAATGATGCCAATGTGTTGGCTACACCAGGCTGGTGAAGGACACAGGCCAGAGGGCAAAGAGATGAGCAGGCTGAAGCCCCTGCCTCTGAGCACACTGTCAGAGCTGGAATGTCTCCCCCTCTGCACTGTGCCAAGAGGGTGCAGCAGTGTGAGCTGGGTGTGTAGGGCATTCACATACAGTCACCTTTCATGTTGCCTGCCCCTTCCCTCAACCCTTCTACAACCTCTGCTGCCCTCCTCCATCCATTCTTTGCACCTTTTGCCAGACAGTTTTCATCTTGCCTGACTCACAAGGCTGCTTTCATGTTGCATTCTTGACCGTAGCCTTCCCAGTAAGTCACATCAGATGAAGGATGCTTGCCTCTTTAACATCCCTTTTCCTTTCATTCTTATTTGGATACCTGCTCCATCTCCACCCTTCTGCCTTTCAACAGCCTCATCTACTTTTCATTCTTCCTTAAAATTATTCTCTGCTCCAGGAAAAGCCCTGTGTTATCATACTTCTGTTTTCTCTATCAGTGCTCCTTTTTTAATAAAAGACTTCTCTGATGAAAGCTAGGGCTTTGCCCCCAGAGGCTGCCTTGTGTCCAGCCTTGGGGAAGCACCTTTGCTCTAAATCTTTCCAAGGTGCCCAGGCCTGAGAGATGCCCACTGCCAGTGCTAGCAGAGCCACCTGAGAACCTCTCTGTGTGGGTGTGGGTCCATACAGGGCCCAGAAATGCACTGGTGGGTGACACCGCCTTTGCTTAGCTCCTCCCACCCTTCTCCTTCAGAGCTGTGGACAAATCTCCAGAAGTAAGATCCATGGCTGTGGGAGGGGCCGGACTAGAAACTATAATCCAGCCTCATATGTGAGGCTTGGCACATGCACCTATGGGATTTCATGAAAACCCCTGAATCTTTTTCATTTCAGAACAATTACCCAGACACAGTGTCCTTGGCTCCAGAGAGCTGTGCACCCAAGGTTGATTGACATTTCCTGCCCTCATGCCAGTATCAGCTCCCATCCTTGCATGTGAGATGAGAAAACCACACTGTTTTGGTGCAGGGAAGTCCCACAAGCCAGTATTAGACAGCGCAGTCCAAGGCCCACATGTGGATCACAGGGCCATGGTGCAGAGTCATTTGTGAGCAGCTAATGAAAAACATCCCACAGTAATTTAATAGTTCCCACCAAGCACAGACATAAAGTCTAGCAATTTTTCCCCCACATGCTTAACCCTTAAGAAGGAGAGAAGAGCCAAAAGAAAGGAGAAATTAATCCCTTATAGTTGCTACTTGGGGATTTTTAGGTTTTTGTTTTTTTGCTCTGAAGTTAGAAAGATGTGACCTTGGAAACTTGCAGTGAACAGAGATCTATATGAAAATGCTATTCTTCCATTCTGAAAAAGAGGAAGTGGTGGGAAGGGCAGTGAAGGCCCTCACATGCCAGGAGGACCAGGCCTGCCAAGAAGACTGTCTGTCTGCCAACAGATTGCACTGGAAACCAAGCAGAAATCAGCACAACACCATGAATGAGATAGTCTACTTCCTGAAGAATGTCTGGACTTGGTATGTGAGTTAAGTCTGTGATTTAATAGAACCAGAGGCCACATCTACACCCAGAGAAAGCAACTGAGTCATTCTAACACACTGTGTGACTCCTCGCATACCTATGGAGTATGGAAGCTGCTGCCATCATTTGATGCTGGTGGGAAGGGGTCTGCCTGGCTGCAGTCTGATCTTCTAATCAGGAGCACATTCTTGCCTACAAGCTGAGTCTGTAAATAGGCAAGCGAAAAACCGGAAGCCAGTGCTTGGGAAGAAATTTGTCTTCTTGTTAGAAGTTTAAATTTAAATTAAAATAGATTTTCTTAAAATTATTGAATTAGGGCAAAATTGTGCTCTAGACAGAAGCACCATGCTGTCCCTCCACAGCAAAGACCCGAAAAACTAAGCTAAACAGAGAAAACAGAAATCCTGAAACCCTAAAACTTCAAATGACGAGATAAAGAACTCAACCAAGCACCAAATGGAGAGAGAAAACTGACAGAGAACGGAGAGCGAGGAGAGATTCATGCAGAGGTCCCCTAACGCAGCACGGATCCACCATCTTGGACGTGTATCAGAGACTAGCAAATAGGGGGTAAGAGAAAGCAGCTTCATGGAGCTTCCAGCAGGAGACAAAACAACCAGTAATTTGCAATATGCACTTTCCCACCCCCTACCCTTCTTCACCCCTGCTCTGCCTCCTCTGCTTCCAGTGACCACAGTTTCTTGGCCGGGAAGCACCGGCTCCTTGGATTCCACCTGCCCGCACTGGCCGGCTCCCTGAGTGCCATTTGTTGGTTGCTGGTGTTGCTTTTTTCTGCTTCTTTTGATTTCTTCCTTACCTCTCACCACCTCCCCGTCCTTTTTCTCAAATACCTGGATCCCTGAGCCATCTTTGCTTCTTCCTGAGGGGCTATGCAGTGCTGTTCAAGTATGGAACTTCTTCTCGGTCTGGGCTGCCACGCTGGTGGGATCCTGGGGCTTTTGTTTGTTTGTATTGAATTCTTTGTTTGTTTTCTTTTCCTTTTCCTGAATTGGGAGCCTGTTCCGGCCAGGCAGTGCTGCACGGATTGGGACCTACACCTTTGGCTTGTGCAGACGTGCAGAGGAATCCCTGAGGGCATTTCTGTCTTTGTGGTTTTTTATTTTTTTTCTTTTCTTGGGGGGGGGGGGTTTCTTGTTGTTGTTTTTTTATATTTGTTTTCTTTCCTTTTCCCTCTTTTTCCCTTTTTGTCTTTCTTCATTACTCAGTTTCTCATCTCTCTATACCTTCCATCTCTTCCTGTTCCCTGAATACCTGCTGCTGAATACCTCTATGCCTTCTAGCCAGGCTGTACTGTAACTCCTGGAAACAATGTCCCCAGACCTCGTAGCCACACTGGGGGGATCCCTGGGTGGTTTGCAATTATTTTTCCTTTCTATTTTTTATTTATTCATTCTTTTCTTTTTTCTTCTTCTTCCCCTTTTTGTTTTTCTCCATTTCATAGCCTCTCATCTTTCCACTCCAACAGCAAGCTCCCCTAGCACTCTTTTTTGTTTCTGTGTATGTCTTTGGCTCCTGTTCCTCTCTCCTCTCTCCCATATCTGTCTTAGCTCCACATATAACAATCTCCCCCCTCCTTCCTGCCTACCTGCACTGTGGGCTTAATATCACACCACCAAGCAGCACAGGCATGGCCTACCAGAACCTGCCCTGCACTGATTACTAACCTGCCCTGATGGTTGTAGTAAGTGCCACAAACAACCCATCCCAGCAACTCCTCTTCAGCTAGACCTACCCTGCTGTACCATATCTGAGCAACTGACCCTGCCAATTGGAGAAGAAGCAAAAAGTATCGTGCCCACAGACAAGCAAACAACAAAGACCACACAGCCCGCCTGCTCAGACATATCCAAATTTAAAAAAAAAAAAGGATTAAACAAACATATCTACAATCAATAAATGAGAAAAATAACTACTGAATACCCAGAAGACAGCAGACAATATCAAAACATTTACAAAAACAGGACAGGGTGGTTCAAGTAGGCATCCAAAATAAAACACCAGATCACATTCCAGTGGAAGAAAAGGTACTAGAACTACCTGATAGGGAATTTAAATCTCTAATGCTCGAATTATCCAAGAGTTGAAGCAAAAAAAAAGAGTTGAGGAAAAAATAGACAAATTCATGGAAAAGGCAGACAAATTCATGGAAAATACAGACCAAAAAATAGAAGAATTCAGGAAAATAATGCAGAAACAAAATGCCAAAATAAACTCACAACTAGAAATTATACAAAAACAACGATTAGAAATCCAAAAGATAAACAACAAGATTTCAGAAACGGACAGAGTCATAGAAGGGCTGAGGACCAGATCTGAAACAGCGGAAGACAGGATCAGTGGAATTGAAGACACCACACTTGGATACAACTTTCTTCGAGGAAAACTCAGGAAAACGAAAAAAGAAAAATTAAGAGACCCTGAGAGTTATGTAGGATACAATCAAAAGCAAAAATTTTTGAGCGATCGGAGTTCCAGAACAGGGGGAGAAAACAGAAAACACAGAAAAGATCACTGAAGAACTGTTGACAGAAAACTTCCCCAATATCATGAAAAATGGAAAGCTGGCCATCCAAGAAGCTCAAGAACCCCATATAGGATAGATCCCAAAAGAAAATCACCAAGACATATCATAATCACACTAGCCAAAACCAAAGACAAAGAATCCTGAGAGCAGCTCATGAAAAACAGAAGTCACATACAGAGAAGAAACAATAAGACTAAGCTCAGATTATTCAGGAGAAACCATTCAAGCAAGAAGGCAACGGGATGACATATATAAAACCTTGAAAGAAAAAAATTGCCAGCCAAGACTAATATATCCTGCAAAACTCTCATTCATATATGATGGTGAAATTAAGATATTTCCAGATAAACAAAAATTAAGGGAATATGTAAAAACCAAACCAAAGTTACAAGAATTATTACAGGGAGTTCTTCGATCTGAGAACAAACAACTTCAGCTCACAGGCTGAATATAGGATGAGAATTGTACCAGTCAGATACCAATCTAGGAAATGAGCTCTCAAGGACTAACCAAAACCAAAAGGAATACAACAGAGAATCAGAGCAGTTAACCTGTAAATGACAAAAACATCAACAAATAAAAGAAAGAATAAACGATGTAGGTATAGAACCTTCTAATGGAGAGGAAGGCAAGGTGATAACAAGTAATAATAGACTGCTTCAAACTTAGAAAGATAAGAGTAAATTTCACGGTAACCACAAAGAAACTTAACAAACATACTCATAAAAATAAAGAGGAAAAACAGAAAGTCTCAGCAAAAAAAAAAAAAAAAAAAAACCCTACCAAAACAAAAGAAATGAAAAAAAAAAAAAACCACAAAAAAAAGTAATTCAGCACAGGAGAGTAAGAAGAACAAAGAAAACATCAGCACCACAAAAAAAAGCACTACAAAATGACAGCAACAAACCCACATCTATCAATAATTACACTGAATGTAAGTGGACTCAATGCACCCATAAAGAGATGGAGAGTGACAGAATGGGTAAAAAAATAGGATCCATCAATATGCTATCTACATGAGACACACCTTAGAAAGAAAGACGTGAATTTATGAAAAACCAAAGTTGGAAAAAAATATATCAAGCTAACAACTACCAAAAAAGAGCAGGAATGGCAATAGTAATCTCAGATAAAGTAGACTTTAAAACAAAATCCAATATAAAAGACACTATATAATGATTAAGGGGAAGTCCCATCATGAAGACATAACCATAATAAACAACTATGCACTCAATGACAGGGCTCCAAAATACATAAACTCTAACAACACTGAAAAGAGAAATTGAAAGTTCCACAGTAATAGCAGGAGACTTCAACACACCACTCTCAGTAAATGACAGAATAACTAGAAAGAAACTCAGCAAAGATGCAGAGGACCTAAAGGACACAATCAGCCAACTTGACCTCATACACATATATAGAACACTCCATCCAACAGCTGCAAAGTACACATTCTTTCCCAATGCACATGGAACGTTTTCCAAAATAGACCACATCTTAGGCCACAGAGCAATCCTCAACAAGATCCAAAGCATTGAGATACTACAAAGTATCTTTTCTGACGAAAATGCCATCAAGGTAGAAATTAACAACAGAAGGGTGAGGAAAAAATATCAATTACTTGGAAACTGAATAATACCCTGGTTACACATCACTGGGTAATAGAAGAAATCAGAGATGGAATCAAAAAATTCCTAGAATGAAACAAGAATGAAACCACATCATACCAAAACCTTTGGGATACAGCAAAGGCAGTCCTCAGAGGACAATATATAGCAATAGATGCACACATCAAAAAAGAAGAAAGGGAAAAAATCAAAACATTAACTATACAACTCAAACAAATAGAGAACAGCAAAAACAAGCCCACAGCCACTGGAAGAAAGGAAATAATAAAGATCAGAGAAGAAATAAATGAAATAGAGAACAGAGAAACAATACAAAGAATCAGCAAAACGAAAACTTGGTTCTTTGAAAGAATCAACAAAATAGACAAACCACTGGCCAGACCGACAAAGAAAAACAGGAGAGGACGCAAACAACCCAAATAAGCAATGAAATGGGCGACATTACAACAGACTCTACTGAAATAAAAAGGATCATAACAGAATATTATGAAAAACTGTACTCCAACAAATTTGAAAACCTAGAGGAAATGGATAAATTTCTAGAAACACACTACCTACCCAAACTACAACAAAGTGATGTTGAAAATCTGAACAGACCTGTAAAAAGAGAAGAGATTGAAAAGGCAATTAAAAAAACTACCAAAAAAAAAAAAAAAGTCCTGGCCCAGACGATTTCACTGGAGAATTCTACAAAACATTCAGAGAAGAGCTTGTACCAGCAGTACACAAGCTATTTCAGAGCATAGACAAGGAAGAAACTCTTCCGAATTCATTCTATGAAGCCAGCATAATGCTAATATCAAAACCAGGCAAAGACACCACAAAAAAAGAACATTACAGACCAATATCTCTCATGAATATAGATGCAAAAATTCTGAACAAAATTCTAGCCAATAGAATTCAGCATCTTATAAAAAAAAATAATACACCACAACCAAGTAGAATTCATACAGGTATGCAAGAATGGTTCAACATTAGAAAATCAATCAACATAATCCACCACATAAATAAAAGGAAAGAAAAGAATCACATGATCATCTCAATTGACACAGAAAAGGCATTTGACAAAGTCCAACACCCATTCCTAATAAAAATTCTCAATCAAATAGGTATAGAAGGGAAATTTCTCAACATAATAAAGGGCATCTATGTAAAACCAATGGCCAACATCATTCTTAGTGGAGAGAGGCTGAAAACATTCCCCTTGAGAACAGGAACAAGACAAGGATGACCTTTATCACCACTCCTATTTAACATTGTGCTGGAAGTTCTAGCTAGAGCAATAAGGCAAGAAGAATAAACAAAGGACATCCAAATTGGTAATGAAGAAGTTAAACTGTCCCTGTTTGCAGACAATATGATACTATACATAGAACACCCTAAAGACTCCACAAGAAATCTACTGGAACTAATAGAAAGATTTAGCAGAGTAGCAAGCAGGATACAAGATAAACATTCAAAAATCAGTTGGATTACTATATACCAATAAAGAGAACAATCAAAAGGAAATCAGGAAAACAATATCATTTATAATAGCTCCTAAAAAAATAAAATACTTAGGAATAAATATAACCAGGGATATAAAAGACCTACACAAAGAAAACTGCAAAACACTACTGCATGAAACCCAAAGGGATCTACATAAATAGAAAAACATACCATGCTCATGGATAGGTAGACTCAACATGGTGAAAATGACAATTCTACCCAAAGCAATTTACAAATACAATGCAATCCCAATTCAAACACCAAAAACATTATTCAAAGAGATGGAAAAACTAATCATTAACTTATATGGAAAGGGAAGAAGCCATGAATAAGTAAAGCAGTACTGAAGAAGAAGAAGAAAGTTGGAGGACTCACACTACCTGACCTCAAAACCTACTATACAGCTACAGTAGTCAAAACAGCCTGGTACTAGTACAATGACAGATACATTGAACAATGGAACAGAATTGAGAACCCAGATGTAAATCCATCTATCTACGGTCATCTGATCTTTGACAAGGTCCCAAAGTCCATCAAATGGGGAAAAGACAGTCTTTTTAACAAATGGTGCTGGCAAAACTGGATATGTATTTGCAAAAAAAAATGAAACAGGACCCATACCTCACGCCATATACAAAAACTAATGCAAAATGGATCAAAGACCTAAATATAAAGCCAAAAACTATAAAGTTCATAGAAAAAAAAAAAATGGGACCAACGCTACAGCCCCTAATACACGGCATTAACAGGATACAAACCAGAACCATCAATGCACAAAACCCAATAGATAAGCTAGATAACTGGATTCTTCTAAAAATCAAACACTTATGCTCTTCAAAAGACTTCATCAAAAGAGTAAAAAGAGAACCTAGAGACTGGGAAAAAAATTTTGGGCATTACAAGTCAGACAAAAGTCTAATCTCTATAATCTACAAGAAAATCCAACACCTCTACAACAAAAAGACAAATAATCTTATTAAAAAATGGGCAAAGGAAATGAACAGACACTTCACCAAAGAAGACATTCAAGTGGCCAGCAGACACATGAGGATATGCTCGCGATCACTAGCCATTAGAGAAATGCAAATTAAAACCACAATGAAATACCATCTCACCCCAGCATTACTGGCACAAATCAAAAACACTGGAAATAACAAATGTTGGAGGGGCTGCGGGGAGATTGGAACTCTTATGCACTGCTGGTGGGAATGCAAAATAATACAACCATTTTGGAAAATGATATGGTGCTTCCTTAGAAAGCTAGAAATAGAAATACCATACGATCAAGCAGTCCCACTCCTAGGAATATATCCCAGAGAAATAAGAGTCGTCACTCGAATAGACATATGCACACCTATGTTCATGGCAGCGTTGTTCACAATAGCAAAACGATGGAAACAACCTAGATGCCCATCAACAGACGAATAGATAAACTATAGTACATAAACACAATGAAGTACTATGCAACGAGAAAGAACAATGATGAATCTGTGAAGCATCTCATAACATGGATGAAACTGGAGGACATTATGCTGAGTAAAATAAGTCAATCACAAAAGGACAAATATTGTATGAGACCTCTTGTAAAAACCCATGAAAAAGTTAACACATGAAAAGTAACAATCTTTGTTGTTTACCAGGGATGGGAGAGGTGGGGCGGGAATACTAAATAGGTAAAAGATAAGTGGTATCTTTGGTGAAGGGTAAGACAGTACACAATACTGGGGAAACCAGCACAACTTGTACAAGGAAAGGTCATGGAATCTCCATAGACACATCTAAACTCCCTGAGGGATTGAATTGCTGGGCCAAGGGCTGTGGGGACCATGGTCTTGGGGAACATCTAACTCAATTGGCATAACACAGTTTATAAAGACAATGTTCTACATTGTACCTTGGTGAGTAGCATCTGGGGTCTTAAAAGTCTCTGAGCGGCCATCTAAGATACTCCACTGGTCTCATCCCTTTGGGGGCAAGGGAGAATGAAAAGAAAAGGATACAAGGAAAAGATTAGTCCAAAGGACTAATGGACCACAGCTACCAAGGCCTCCACCAGATTGAGTCCAGTACAGCTAGATGGTGCCCGGCTACCACCACTGACTGCTTTGACCAGGATCACAACAGAGGGTTCTGGACAGAGCAGGAGAAGAATGTAGAACAAAATTCTAACACACACACACAAAAGACCAGATTTACTGGCCTAAAGGAGACTGGGGAAACCCCGAGAGTACGGTCCCCAAACACCCTTTTAGCTCAGTGGTGAAGTCACTGCCGAGGTTTACCGTTCAGCCAGGAATTGGACAGCCCCATAAAACAAAATGGGACTAATGAGGCACAGCAGTCCATGGACAAGGGCTAGAAGGCAGAAGGGGACAGGAAAGCTGGTGATAGGGAACCCAAGGTTGAGTAAGGACAGTGTTGATGTGTAACAAGGTTGCTAACCTTTGTCATAGGGCAACATGTGTACTGTTTAATGAGAAACTATTTTGTTCTGTAAACCTTCATCTAAAGTGAGAATAGCAGCACAATTGGAAGAGCGTAGTTGATGTCACTGAACTATGCATGTAGAAATTTTTGAAATGGTGTATCTTTGGCTATGTATATTTTCACCAAAAAAAAAAAAAAAAGATCTAGAAGGGAGAGGGTTGACATGTCATGAGGTTGTTAGCCAATGTCATAAAACAATATGTGTACTACTCTTTAATGAGAAACTATTTGTTCTGTAAACGTTCACCTGAAGTACAATAATAAAGAAAAAAACTTTAATTAAAAAATAATTATTGAATTAAAAAAAAAAACTTTTGGTGCTGAACTGGCCTCCCACTAATGGAACCTAGAAGTGAAATGATGATGACCAGCACCCTGGACAGAGAAACTAAAAGAAAAAGGATAAGAGCAGGTGCACCCAGAGTCTAAAGTTGAAGCAGATAAGTACAACCTTCAATAATTTAAAATCGTGATAATAATACCAATAATAAAGAAGAAGAGCAAACCCTGGAGAAGAGGAAGAACCTAATATTCAGAGTTACCACAGTGAAATACCTTAATGTCCTAACTACAATTAAGAATTACATAGCATATGAAGAGGCAGTAAAGAATGGCCCATGCAAATGACCAAAATAAGGAGACAGAAACTGTCTCCAAGGAAGAACAGATAATGGAATCACAAAGACTTTAAAGCAGCAGTGTTAAGTATGCTCATAAAATTAAAGGAAAACACAGAAAAAAGAACTAAAGGAAAACAGGGAAACAATCCAAGAACAAAACAAAAATTTCAATAAAGAGAAAGTTTTTTTAAAAAATGGAATACCGGAGCTGAAAAGTACAATAACAAAAATGAACAATTCTCTGGAAGGTCTTAAGAGCAGATTGAAATTGGCAGAAGAAAGAATCAGTGAGCTCCAAGATCAGACAACTGTTAAGTGTGAGAAGCAAAAAGAAAAATGAATAAAGTCTAAGGGATCTGTGGGATGCCATAATGCTGAACAATATATGCATTATGAGAGTCCCAGAAGGAGAAGAAAGAATTCACAAAGAAATAATGGCCAAAAACTTCCAAAATATGATGGAAGACAAGAACTTATACATCCAAGATGCTTAATAAACTCCCAGTAGGATAAATATAAATAGGGCCATGAAAACCCATTGCCATTGAGATGATTCCAACTAACAGCCATCCTATAGGACAGAGTAGAACTGCCTCATAGGGTTTCCACAGAGTAGCTGATGGATTTGAACTGCCGACATTTTGGTTAACAGCCAAATGCTTAACCAATGCACCACTAGGGCCCAAAATAGAGCCACACTAAGGCATGTTATTATCAAATGCTCAAAAACCATGGACAAAGATAAAATTTTATGAGCAGCATGAGAGAAGTGAAGTATCACAAACAAGTGGTCTTCAATAAGATTAAGTACCAATTTCTCTGTAGAATTCATGCAGGCAAGAAGGCAGTTGGATGACTTATTTAAAGTGCTAAAAGAAAAGAACTGTCATCCAAGAATACTACAGTAAAACCAGAGAAAGCCAGAACCTGTGTAAGGCAGAAACCTGTCAGAGTAGGAAAACTCAAATATTTTCCACTAAAACAAGTGATAAGAAAGTGGTAAGATAGGACCCTGTCAAAGGCAGAAAACTTTCGAGACTGGAGATCCTGAAAAACAAGGGAGTCCCTTCAAATTCTGGCTCTCACAGGTTTCTCTGTATATCTGGCAAAACTGTCATTCAAAAATTAGGGTGAAATTAAGACATTACCAGATAAAAGCTGAAGGAATTTATTACCACCAGATCAGCCCTACAAGAAATGCTAAAGAATGTCTTACAGAAATAAAAGGACACTTGACAGTAACTTGAAGTTGTACATACAGAGGGAGAAAAAAAAATTACTATTAAAGGAAATGGGTAGGGGACTGGGCTGGGGGCCAGGAGGATAGGAGGGTCAACCGGTGCTGGGGTCCTGACTGCTCTCCACCTTGGCCCCCACCTTCCTTCTAGTTTTCCTGCAGCCCATCCCTCTGAGGGCCCACCATGCCCTCTGCAAACAGCTGCTATCCCACCCTTTCTACTGATTGCATTGTGCAGCCATGGCTCCTGGGGTGGCTGCAGACCCAGTGCAGGCTTCGGAGTGTGCCACCAGCACGGGCATGGGCCCACTCAGCTGAGGACTGGTAGTTTCTGATGCTGAGTGGTTCCAGGTTCCACCTGCTTCAGTCAAACAGAATGCTGCTGATGTTGCCTGGCTCAGGTCCATGTGCAGTGGCAGCCACCCCCGATTCCCCAAGCTGCCACAGCCAAGGCCATACCCAGGCCCAGGCCTGAGCCTGAGCTCAAGTCCAGGAGCCTGACCTGGGCTGAAGTGACCACATCTTCTTGTAAATCCTGGTGCAGGTTTTTGGGCTGCTGGTGAAGGCTGACGGCCCATGCCTTTCCTCAGCAGTGCTGCCTGAGTGTGCTACCTCTAGCACGAGGCTGCCTTCCAGCTCACACTCTGCTACACCATAACCCTGTCACTCATGCTGGCTGGTCACCCTGTCACAGGTAGACCCAAGATGGAGAAAAAGCTCCTTGCTTCCCTGGAGTAGTTTATGCCCAATACGTTCCTCCAGCTCCAGAGGCTGACCCTCCTCTACTGGAAGTTCCAGGTACACCCTACGTTGGAGCTGGTTAGTAAGTCCTGTTCTTGGCTCACCCCTTACTCAAGCCTTCCGGCTGTCACAGGGTAACTCCTGACACCCTTGTCATGCTGGTCAAAGCTTGCTCCCATCTCCACAGCCTGGATCAGCAGCACTCCATGGTGGAGTCCATAGCTGTGGTGAGTTTCTTGGAGGAGGTAGGGCCCCGAATGTGCAGGCTGTGGCTGACCTACAGCTACCAGAGGACAGCCATCTTGGGCATGCTGCTGGACAGCTGATGCACCCAGCTCCAGGTCCTGGAGCCTGAGACTTATCCCCAGATTCTGTGGCTGCTGATCCTGATGTGGCTGTCCACGCCTTCAGGGTGAAGAGTGGCCCCTGGTCCAGTCTTCCCAGGCCTGGAGGAACTCTGCCTCTCCAGTTCCATCTGCAACTTCATGAGAAACGAGGTCCTGGGCTACCTGCTGCATGGGTTCTCCGCCTGCATGTGCTGGATCCTCATGGCTATGCCTGAATCATGCCCAATGGCCTGCACCACCTGCACTGTCAGGAGCTGGAGCAATTGCATCTGAGCCTGTATGGCATGTTCAACTGGCTGACTCTAGCCAAGAAGGGGAGATTCCTGATGACTCAGAAGTGGTATCACACCCTGTGGGAACTAGACTTGAATGGCCAAAAGGCTTCAGTGAGAAGGACCTGGAACAGGCCCTAGTTGCCTTCTTGGGCTCCCCCGAGGGCTCACACCATCCCTGTGCTCCCTCAACCTCAGAGGCACAGAGGTCACAGTGAACACAGTTAACTCTGTGATCAACAGCTGCCCAGGCCTGGTGTACCTAAATCTGGAGTCCTGCCACTGCCTTCCCTGGGGCCTGAAGTGGGCCTACTGGGGCCCGGAGGAGGTCCACTGGTAACCGAAGCAGCTGATCATCAGCTCCCCCTCCCTCAGCTAGGCAGCTTTGGAACCCAGGCCCTCAGCCAGTCCCACACTATATGTCTAAGCAGTTTTTGATGTTTGAGCGTTTTCTTGCAGTAAGATGCTTTTTTTGGGGGGGGGAGGAAAAGGTTTGACAAATATAAAAGCCAGAGTTAAGCTATTGTTGGCTGGCAAATTAAAAAAATAAAATAGAAATAAGTAAATATACATATGCAATAACAATAAAATAAAATAAAGTTAAATTACATGAGATATAAAGATTTTATTAGTAAAAATAACAGTATAAATGTGGGGAAAAGAGTGACATAGGTATAGCTTATATGTTACTTAAGTTGATATCAATATAAGCTAGGTTGTTATAAATGTAAGTTGTTAAATGTAATCCTCATGGTAACCACAAAGAAAGTAAATAAAAAACTATACACAAAAGAAAAGAAGAAAGGAAACAAAATGGTTCAGCACACATTAAAAAAAAATCTATACACAAAAAAAGTCAGCACTGGAGGAAAAGAAGAACAAAGAAGGTAAAAGATATACAAAAAACAAATAACAAAATGACAGATGTAAGTCCTCACATAATTAATGTAACTAACATTAATGTAAATGAATTAAATACTCCAGTCAAGAGACAGAGAGTAGCAGACTGAATAAAAAAACATGACCCATCTATATACTGTCTACAAGAGACACACCTCAGGCACAAAGACATAAATAGATTGAAAGTGAAAGGATAGAAGAAAAAATTCCATGCAAACAGTAACTAAAAGCAAGTGTGGTAGTTTTAATATCAGACAAAATAGACTTTAAGTCAAAATCCATCATAAGAGACAAAGAAGACACTATATGTGATGGTTAAGATTGTGTGTCAACTTGGCTGGGCCATGATTCTCCGTGTTTTAATGTAATCACTCCCATGATTGAATATACTATGAGTAGCCAATCAGATGAAAGGGTGTATCCTTGGGGGTGTGGCCCGAATCTGTATATAAGCAGACGTTCTGGCTTTTTGCTCTCTCTGGATCCTGTGGCTGCTTCCTGTCATCTCATCTCCCGTTCTTGGGAATTGAGCTGTCAGCTTATCTGCCGAACATGGGATTAGTCGATCTGCACAGCCTGTGAGTGGAAGCCCTACTCTCTGACCTTCCAATCTTGGGCTTGCCAGCTTCTGCAGCAGTGTGACTTGGGAGAGGCCTCTACCCTGATCCACGGACTTGGGACATTCTAGCCTCTACAGTTGTGTGAGCTGTTTCCTTGATATAATCTCTTTATATATATACATTTATACACTTTACTGGTTTTGCTTTTCTAGAGAACCCAGCCTAAGACACTATATAACGATAAAAGGGACAATTCATCAGGAAGACATAACTATTATAAATGTTTATGCACTTGACCTCATTGCCTCAAAATTTATAAAGCAAACACTGACAAAATTGAACGGAGAAATATACAGGTCTACAATAATAGTTGAAAAATTTAATATACTACTTTCAATAATGGATAGAATAATTAGAAAGAAGAACAATAAAGAAATGGAAGACTTGAACAACACTATGAACCAATTAGATCTAACAGACATATGTAGAACATTCTGTCCAATAACAACATAATATACATTATTCTTTAGTGCACATGGCATGTTCTCCAGGCTTGACCATATCTTAAGACTCAAAACAATCCTCAATAAATTTAGAAAGATTGGAATCAGGCAAACTGTTTCTTCTGATCACAATGGAAGAAGCTAGAAATTAATAGCATAAAGAAAACTGGAAAATATACAAGTATGTGGAAAATAACATATTACTAAAAAACTAATAAGTAAAAGAAGAAACTAAGAGAGAAATCGAAAATTATTTTTGAGTTGAATGAGAATGAACATATCAAAACTTATGGGATGCAGAGAAGGCAGTGCTCAGAGGGAAATTTATAGCAATAAACATTTATAGCAAATTTATAGCAAATAAACAAAAAAAGTAAAGATGCCAGTCAATAATCTAACTCTAGAACTTGAAGAACTAGAAAAATAAAAAATAACAAACTAAACCTATGGCTACTGGAAGAAAGGAAATAATAAAGATCAGCACAGAAATAAATGAAATAGAGAATAGAGAAACAATAGAATCAATGAAACCAGAAGGTTTTTTTTTTTTTTTTTAACAAATCAGTAAAATTGACAAACCTTTGGTTAGACTGACAAAGAAAAGGAGAGAGAAGATGCAAATATTTAAAATTAGAAATGGCAGTGGGGACATTACAACCTACCCTATAGAAATAAAAAGGATTATACAGGAATATCTTGAAACACAAACTCCCTACATTGACTTAAAAAGAGAAAATGGATCTCAACAGACCCATAGCAAGTGAAGAGACTGTATCAGTAATTTAAAAAACTCCCAACAACAGCAACAAAAGTCCTGGACTAGATGACTTCAGTGGGGAATTCTACCTAAGATTTAGAGAAGTGACTCCAATCCTACTTAGTTTTCCAATACACAGAAGAGATGGGAATACTTCCTAATTCATTCTATGAGGCAAGCAATACCCTGATGCCAAAGCCAGACAAGGACACCACAAGAAAAGAAAACTACAGACCAATACCCCTAATGAACACAGAAGCAAAAACAGTTAACAAAATACTAGCAAACTGAATCCAAAAACATGTTAAAAGTATTATACACCATGACCAACTGGTGTGTCCATTCCAAAGAAAGGTGCTACAACAGAACATGGAAATTATCCAACAATATCATTAATATCACACACAGGTAAAATTTTGCTGAAGATCATTCAAAAGCAGTTGTAGCAGTACCTGAAAAGGGAACTGCCAGAAATTCAAGCAGGATTCAGAAGAGGACATGGAACAAGGGATATCATTGCTGATGTCAGATGGATGATGGCTCAAAGCAGAGAATACAAGAAAGGTATTTACGTGTGTTTTATTGACTATGCAAAGGAATTCAACTGTGTGGATCATAAAAAATTATGGATAACACTGTGAAGAATGGGAATTCCAGAATACTTAATTGTGCTCATTTAGAAACTGTACATAGACCAAGATGCAGTCACTGGAACAAAACAAGGGATACTGCATGGTTTAAACTCAAGAAAAGCGTGCCTCAGGGTTGTATCTATACTTATTCAATTTGTATGCTGAGCAAATAATACGAGAAGTTGGACTATATGAAGAAGAACAGGGCATCAGGATTGGAAGAAGACTCATTAACAACCTGCGATATGCAGATAACACAACCTTGCTTGCTGAAAGTGAAGAGGACTTGCAGGACTTACTGATGAAGACCAAAGACTACAGCCTTCAATATGGACTGCATCTCAACATAAAGAAAATGTAAATCCTCATAACTGGACCAACAAACAACATTATGATAAGTGGAGAAAATATTGAAGTTGTCAAGGGTTTCATTTTGCTTGGATCTGCAATCAACTCCCATGGAAGCAGAGGTCAAGAAATCAAAAGACGCAATGCATTGGATAAATCTGCTGCAAAAAAAAATCTTTGAAGTGTTAAAAAGCAAAGATATCACTTTAAGGACTAAGGCGCGCCTGATTCAAGCCATGATGTTTTCAACCGCCTCATATGCATGTGAAAGGTGGACAATGAATAAGGAAGCCCGAAGAATTGATGCCTTTGAATTATGGTGAATATACTATGGACTGTCAAAAGAATGAACAAACCTGTCTTGGAAAAGTACATCCAGAATGCTGCTTAGAAGCAACCATGGTGAGACTTTGTCTCACATACTTTGAACATGTTATCAGGAGGGATCAGTCCCTGGAGAAGGACACCTTACTTGGTAAAGTAGACAGTGAAAAAGAGGAAGACTCTCAAGGAAATGAATTGACACAGTGGCTGCAACAATAGTCTCAAGCATAACAATGATTGTGAGGATGGTGCAGGACACAGCAGTGTTTCGTTCTGTTGCAGATAGGGTCACTATGAGTCAGTACAACTCGATGGCACCTAAGGTGAGCAATAACAAGTGGGATTTATCCTAGGAATTCAGGAGTGGTTCAACATTAGAAAATTAATAAATGTAACAAGCCACATTACTAAAATAAGGGAAAAGAACCACATCATCATCTCAATCAATGCAGAAAAGACATTTGACAACTTTAAACACCCTTTCATAACAACAACACTCAATAAGATAGGAATATCCAGGAAATTCCTCAGTATAGTAAAAGGCATTTATAAAAAACCCACAGCTAACATCACAGTCAATGGAAAAAGACTGAGAGCCTTCTCATTAAGATCAGGAAAAAGACGAAGATGCCCAGTCTCACCGCTCATATTCAACATCATTCTGGAAGTCCTAGCCAGAGCAATTACACTAAATGAAATGAAGGGTATCCAAATTTGGAAGGAGGAAAAAGAACTACCTCTTTTTGCAGATGACATGATCCTATACACAGAAAACTTCAAAGATTCTACAAGAGATGTATTAGAACTAATAAATGGATTCAGCAAAGTGGTAAGGTACAAGATCAACACACAAAAATCAGTCAGATTTCTATACATCAGCAATGAGCAATCTGAAAAGAAAATTAAAGAAATATTACTATTTACAAAAGCATCTAACAAAATAAAGTACCTAGGAATAAATTTAACTAGGAATATAAAAGATTTACACAAAGAAAATTATAAAACATTACTAAAAGAAATTAAAGAAGACCTAAATATGGATTGGAAAGCTTAATATAGTTAAGAAGTCAGTATTACCTGGAGCAATCTATAGATTCAAGGCAATCACCATCAAATTTCCAACAGCCTTCTTTGAAGAAATATAAAAGCCAATCCTCAGATTAATATAGAATGACAAGGAGTCCAGAAGAGCTAAAACAATCTTGAAGAAGTAAGAGGGCTCACAATTCAAAACATACTACAAAGCTATGGTAATTAAAACATCCTGGTACTGGTATAATAATAGACAGATAGACCAATGGAATAGAACTAAAGGCTATATATGAAATAAATAAATTCATACATCTATGGTCAACTGATTTTTGACAAGGGTGCTAAGTTCATTTAATTAGGAAGGAAGAGTTTTTTCAATAAATGGTTCTGGAAAAACTGGATTTCTACATGCAGAAGAATGAATCAGGATCCATGCCTCACAGTATACACAAAAACCAGTTCAAACTGGACAGAATCTAAATGTGAAAACTAAAACCATAAAATTCTTAGAAGAAAATGTAGGAGTGAGTTGATGGGTCTAGTGTTTAGAAAAAGATTATCAGATAATCAGCAAAAGACTAAAATATAGATAGGACCTCATAAAAATTAAATACTTTTGTATGTGAAAGGGCTTTATCAACAAAGTGAAAAGACAACCTACGGAATGGAAGAAAATTTGGGGGAACCGTATATCAGATAAGGGCTTAATATCCAAAATAAGTATAAAAATTCCACAACATAACAACAAAAAGACAACTCAAATTTTAAAAAATGAGCAAAGGACTTGAACAAAAGAGGATATTCAAATGACCAACAAGTACATGAACATATTGTATAAGTCCTTTAACTGTTTAATCAATAGCCATGAAAACCCATTGCTGTCGAGTCAATTGTGACTCATACTGACTCTGTAAGACAGAGTAGAACTGCCCCATAGGTTTTCCTAGGCTGTAATCTTTATGGAAGAAGACTGCCACATCTTTCTCCCATGGGGCTGCTGGTGGGTTCGAACCACCTACTTTTTTGGTTAGCAGCCAAGCACTTTAACCACTGTGCTACCAGAGTTCCTTCATTAGCTATTAAAAATCATTGCTGTGAAAAGAAACAGGGGACATTACAACTGACCCAATAGAAATAAATAGAATTATGACGGAATATTATAAACAACTGTACAGTAACAAACTAGATAATCTGGATGAAATAGACAAATTTTTAGAAGTACACAACATACCCAAACTTACTCAAGAGGAAATAGAAAGTCTCAACAGCCCCATAACAAATGAAGCGATCAATTCTATGATCAAAAACCTCCCAACACCAAAAAAAAGCCTTGGATGGCTTCACTGGGGAATTCTACCAAACATTTGGAGAAGAATTGACACTAATCCTGTTTAAACTCATCCGAAATATAGAAAAGGAAGGAATACTCCCTAATTCATTCTGTGAAGCAAACATAACCCTGATACCCAGACCAGACGAAGACACCACAAGAAAAGGAAAATCACTCTGTCTTATAGGGTCAATATCTCTTATGAACATAAAACCCGAAAAAGCCCCATTGCCGTCAAGTTGATTCTGACTCATAGTACCTTGTAAGGCAGATTAGAACTGCCCCACAGGGTTTCCAATGCTGTAAATCGTTACAGAAGCAGACTGTCACATTTTTCTCCTGCAGAGCAGCTGCTGGGTGTGAACTGCCGACCTTTGGGTTAGCAGCTGAGTGCTTAACCACCAAGCCATGAAGTCTCCTTATGAATGCAGATGCAAAAATCCTCAACGAAATACTAGCAAACTGAATCCAACAAAATATTAAAAGAGTCATACACAATGACCAAGTGGGATTTATTCCAGGAATGCAGGTATGATTCAACATTAGAAACAAAATCAGTGTAATACACATTTTCAATAGAACAATGGAAAAGAACCACGTGATCATCTCTATAGATGCAGAAAAAGAATTTGATAAAATCCAACACCACTTGGTGAAAACACTTAAGAACATTGGAATACAAGGGAAATCCTCAATATGATTCTGGGACTGAGAGTTTTCCCCTTGAAATCGTGAACAAGACAAGTGTGCCACTTCTCACCACTTCTACTCAGTATTATATTAGAAGCCTTAGCCAAAGCAATAAGACAAGAAAAAAGAAATAAAAGGTATCCTGATTGGAAAAGAATAAGTAAAATTATCTCTATTTGCACACAATATGATCCTATATATATAGAAAATCCCAAAGAGTCCACAAGAAAACTTCTAGAGCTAATAGAGGAATTAGCAAAGTTGCAGGGTACAAGATCAACAAACAAAAATCAGTTGGGTTTCTATACACCAGCAATGAGAAATCTGAAAGGGAATTTAGGAAAACAATTCCATTTACAATAGCATGTAAGTGAATAAAATACCTACGAATAAATCTAACCAGGGACATGAAGGACTTATACAAAGAAAATTATAAATCACTGCTGAAAGACACTGAAGAAGACTTAAATAAATGGAAAGATATTCTATGTTCATGGATTGCAAGACTTAATATTGTTAAGATGTCAATACTACCCAAAGCAATCTATTGATTCAATGCAATCCCGATCAAAATTCCTAACAACCTTCTTTACAAAAATAGAATAACCAATCCTCAACTTCATGTGGAATGGCAAGAAACCTCAAATAGCTAAAGCAATGTTGAAAGAGAAGAACGAAATAGAGGATTCACACTTTCTGATTTTAAAACCTACTATACAGCTACAGTAATCAGAAGAGCTGATACTGGTATAACAAGAGACACATAGACCAGTGGAATAGAACTGAGAGTCCAGAATGAAACCCACACATCTATGGTCAACTGATTTTTGACAAGGGTGCTAAGTCCATTCAATGAGGAAAGAGGAGTCTCTTCAGTAAAACGTGCTGGGAAAACTGGATTTCCACATGCAGAAAAATGAAACAGGATCCATGCCTCACAACATACACAAAAACAAATTCAAAATGGATAAAGAACCTAAATGTGGAAACTAAAACCACAAAAATGCAGGGGCAATACTGTCAGGCCTAGCTTTTAAAAATGGGTTATCTAATATAATAACAAAAGCACTAACAGCAAAACAGAAAATAAATAAGTGGGACCTCATAAAAATGAAAAACTTTTGTTCTTCAAAAGACTTCACAAAAAAAGTAAAAAGATATGCTACCAATTGAGGGAATATCTTAAAAAGCCATATATCTGATAAGAATCTGATAACCAAATTATATATAAAACTGTAACAACAACAAAAGGACAAATAACCCAATCATATAATTGGCAAAAAACTTGAACAGACACTTCACCAAAGAGGACATTCAAATGGCCACCAAACACATGAAAAGATGCTCATCTTCAATAGCCATCAAAAAGATTCAAGTCAAAACCACAATGAGATACAATTGCACTCCCACTAGAATGGTTAAGATTGAAAAAAAAAGACAATAACAAATGTTGGAGTGTATGTGAGGGAATTGGAACCCTTACCCATTGCTCGTAGGTATGCCAAATCGTACAGCAATTGTGGAAAACATTGTGGAGTTTTCTCAAAAAATTAAAAATAGAACTACCATATGACCCAGCAGCTCCACTTCTAGGTATACAGTAGTCACTCCTTATCTGAGGTTTCGCTTTCCAAGGTTTCAGTTACTCACGGTTAACCAAGATCCAAAAATGTTAAATGAGTAAGGTTAGTGATGAAACCTCATGCCATCCTTCTCTGTCATTCACATAACTTTTATTGCAGTATATTGTTATAACTGTTTTATTTTACTATTAGTTATTGTTGTTAATCTCATACTGTGCCTAATTTATAAATTAAACTTTATCATAGGTATGTACGTGTAAAATAAAACATAGTATATCTAGAGTTCAATACTATCCACTGTTTCAGGCATCCATGGGGGTCCTGGAACATATCCTCTGCTGACAAGGGGGGACTGCTGTATACCCAAGAGACTTGAAAGCAGAAACTCAAAAAGAGACTTGTACACTGGTGTTCATTGTAGCACTATGCACAATAGGCAAAAGGTAGAAACAACCTAAATGCCCATCAACAGATGAACAGATAAACAAAAGTTTATCTACAATGGAATACTAGTCAGCCAATAGGAGAAATCAAGTCTGGATATATGCTACAATATGGATTGATCTAGAAGACATTATGCTGAGTGAAATAAGTCAATCACAAATATTGTATGACCTCAGTTATATAAAAAGTCAAGAAAAGGCAAATGTATAGAGATCAAAGTTTATTAGTGGTTACCAGGGATGCGAGGGAGGGGGAAAAGGGGGATTAACAGTGATGGAAAATCACACCGGTTAAGCGTAGCATTGAACAGCTGATTACTGTAATTGCTGTCAATAAGTTGTACACCTGTAGAAAGTTGTATTGGCGACAGTTGTGTGATAAAAATATTTACAACAATGGCTGCTGAGGCTGCTTATGTACAACCAAACCCTTCATGGGATTTGGTTCCTTGGTTTGGAGGTTTAGGGGCATGGTTTCAAGGGACATCCCAGTTAATTGGCCTAATAATGTGTTCAGTGCGTCTGTTCTACCTCCTAGTTCATTGCATAGTGTCTGGGGTCTAAAAAGCTTGAAAGCAGCCATCCAAGTCAGGATAGTTGGTCTTTATTTACTTGGAGGAACAGAGAATGAAGGAGAGCCAGGAATAGGAGAAGGATTTATAATATATCACTAATTGTCTCCATGAACAACAACTGCCTCCTTTGTCATGAGACCAGAAGAACTGGTTGGTGCCCGGCTATCATTACTGAACATTTTGATGAAAATTTCCATAGAAGAATCCTGCTCGAAAGGGGGAAAATACAGAACAGAATTTCAAATTTTCATGGACTCCAGACTTTCTGGAGCCATGGAGAGTGGAAGACCTCCTGAAACTATTAATGTGAGATTATCTTTAAATATCGAAATAAAAATGTCCTCTTAAGTCTTCTTAAAAAAAACAATAGTTTAACTTAACTAGTAAAGAATGTCTGCCTGAGCATTATGTTCTTTTAAGAACTATCTATATGGGATCAAATTGAAAACAGCAACTCAAAAGATTAGGGATCAGCAAGTTTATGTTTTTGAAGGAGGAACAACTCAGAAAAGGAGAATGAGAATGGTTGCACACTCAAAGAATGTAATCAATGTCACTAAATTGTACATGTAGAAACTGTTGAATTGGTATATATCTTACTGTGCATATTTTCAACAACAACAATAAAATGCATAAAATTTAGAAACAACAACAACAAAAAAAACATTGCTGTGAGGTCAATTCTGACTCATAGCCACCCTGTAGAACAGAGTAGAACTGCTCCATAGAGTTTCCAAGCTTGTAAATCTTTATGGAAGCCGACTGCCACATCTCCTTCCTGCTGAGCGGCTGGTGGGTTCCAAACACCAACTTTTCAGTTAGCATTTGAGTGCTTTAACCACTGTGCAACCAAGCCTCCTTCATTAGCTGTTAGGGAGATGCAAATCAAAACCACGATGACATATCACCTCACCCCCATTAGAATGGCAATGATGAAAAGAAAGGAAAACATTAAATGTAGGTGAGGTTGTGGAGGAGCTGGAACCCTCATCCATTGCTGGTAGAATATAAAATGGTACAGCTGCTATGGAAAACAGTTTGGCGGTTTCTCAAAACCTTGAAAATAGAACTACCATTGTTATTGTCGTTTTTAGGTGCCTTCGAGTTGGCTCCTATTCATAGAGACCCTATGTACAACAGAACAAAACACTGCCATGTCCTGTCTATTGTTGCAGCCACTGTGTCAAACCACCTCATTGAGGGTCTTCCTTTTTTTTGATGACCCTGTACTTTACCAAGCATGATGTCCTCTAGGGACTGATCTGTACCGATAATATGTCCAAACTATGTGAGACGAAGTCTCCTGCTATCCTCGCTTCTAAGGAGCATTCTGGCTGTACTTCTTTCAAAACAGGTTTGATCATTCTTCTGGCAGTCCACAGTATATTCAATATTCTTTGCCAACACCATAATTCAAAGACGTCAATTCTTTGGTCTTCCCTGTTCATTGTCCAGCTTTTGCATGCATATAAGGCAACTGAAAATACTATGCCTGGATCAGGCACACCTTGGCCCTCAAAGTGACATCTTTGCTTTTCAACACAGAGGTCTTTTGCAGCAATTTGCCCAGTGCAATAACTCGTTTGATTTCTTGACTGCTGCTTCCATGGGCACTGATTATGGATCCAAGTAAAATGAAATCCTTGACAACTTCAATATTTTCTCCATTTATCATGATGTTGCTTATTGGTCCAGTTGTGAGAATTTTTGTTTTCTTTAGTTGAGGTGTTATCTGTAGTGAAGGCTGTAGTCTTTGATCTTCATCAGTAAGTGGTTCAAGTCCTCTTCAGTTTCAGCAAGCAAGAATGTGTCATCTTCATATTGAAGGCTGTTAACTAGACTTCCTCCAATCCTGATGTCACATTCTACCATACAACCAAGCAATCCCTATCTTAGGTTTATACCCAGAAAAAGTGATAGCAGGAGCACAAATAGAAACCTATACACCAATGTTCATTGCAACACTGTTCACAATAGCCAAAAGGTGGAAACAACCAAAATGTCCATCAGCAAATGGATGGGTAAACAAAATGTTATGTATATATATATGCGTGTGTGTGTGTGTGTGTGTGTGTATGTAAACAAAATGTATATAACAAACAAAATATCTATCAACTTGGCTAGGCCATGATTCTGAGTATTGTGTGATTGTCTGCCATTTTATCATCTGATGTGATTTTCTTAAGTGTTGTAAATCCTACCTCTATGATGTTAATGCGGTGGGATTAGCAACAGTTATGTTAATGAGGCAGAACTCAATCTACAGGATTAGGTTGTGTTTTAAGTCAATCTCTTTTGAGATATAAAAGAGAGAAGCCAGCAGAGAGACATGGGGACCTTATACAACCAAGAAAGCACACCAGGGGCAGAGTGCTTCCTTTGGACCCGAGGTTCCTGCACTGAGAAGCCGCTAGACCAGGGGAAGATTGATGACAAGGACCTTCCCCCAGAACCAACAGAGAAAGAAAGCCTTCCCCTGGAGTTAGCACCCTGAATTTGGACCTCTAGCCTCCTAGACTGTGAGAGAATAAATTTCTCTTTGTTAAAGCCATCCACTTGTGGTATTTTTTTTATAGCAGCACTAGATGACTAATATAGGCCTGAAAGGATGGATCCTCCAGCTTCCCAGTACTGCATTTTCCTTACTTGCGAAAGCAGGATAATACCAGTCTCTATTTTGTAGAATGATCATGCACATTAAAGGAATTAACACTCGGAAAGCTTTTGGAACAGTCATTGCCATGTTGTGATTGCTTAGTTCTTTATTATTTCACACTGAGAAATAAGTTAGATTTTATAGAACTGATTGTAATGGCTAAGAAAATTCAACATTGGGAGAGAGAGTTGGTCAGAGAAGGTTTCATCATGAAAGAGATTCTTGAGCTAGGTGGGGCAAGTGGAAGGAAAACCCTTAGCGATGGAAGGAAGGTGTAATTGATTAGGAGATGTACAAAATGATAACAAGTATGCATTTACGTGTTTAATTATAAATAAGCAACTGACTCAATGACAAAGCTAACTGATAACTAAATCAAAAACTAATTCATTTCAAGAAATATTTTCAGTCTTCCCAACAAGCCTAACTTTGTGAGCAGATGATTAAGAGTTGTGTGCACCCTTGGGATGGGAGTAGGGCTTTTTCAGCCTACACCTGCTCCCCCTCTCCCAGAGTCTGGCATGTCCTGCTACTCATGAATTCATGAAGAACCATCGCTGAGATGACTCTCTGGACTTCTGTGATTGGGTGACTTGTAGCTCTGCTCCCCACTGAGAAAGGGAACCACAAAGAGGCTGAGCCAGTCACCTACAATCTGGGCCTGGGCTGAGGATAGAATTCTAGACTCCAGACAGAGGGCCTGGCTTGTTGATCAACCTCCACCCTCTTTCTGAATGAGAAACTTTATCTGTCAAATATGAAATATTTGATATACATATGTATGTATATATGTGTGTGTGCATATATATATCTATGCTCTACAGATAGAAATGATGTATATTTGCTAATTTCCATCTTTGATATCTGTACACTTTTATGGGAAATGTATGTTTTTCCTATGGCAGGAGGAGTGGTTTCAGTAAGCCCTCCCCTGAGTCAGCAGCAGTCCTGTGTTGTGAAATGTATCTCAAATGACAGCATTTGGCATCCTGTCCCAAAGAAGAACAATCTCCCAAGTGAAATCCAGGAAACCAAGATAATCATGACAAGAGAATGTGCTGCACCAGCCTAATCTGGGCCATAAACTGAAACTCTGACATTAAATAATGTGTGAGAAAGAATGTGATTCAAAGCAAGGCATGTGTCTTGGTTTATTCTGGGTGTGTTGCTACCAGCAGTAATCAGCCCAATCCTAAAGCGAGTGACTCTGTTACACTGATAAGGCCCTGATTAGAGGACAGCAAGCTGGGAATCTCTATGTTGGGTTTCCTAGGCTCATTGTTGCTGTTAGTTGCCATCCAGTCTATTCCGACTCATGGTGATCCCATGTGTGCAGACTAGAACTGCACTGCATCAGGTTTTCAAGGCTGTGACATTTTGGAAGCAAATCAGCAGGTCTGTCTTCCAAGGCACCTCTGAGTGGGTTCAAACTGCCAACCTTTTGGCCCTTAGATGAGCGCTTAACTGTTAGTGCCACCCAAAGTCTCCTCTGGGCTCATTAGAAACGTATAATTGTGCCCTTCTCCCTCCCATCTTCTTAGAGAATCCCAGTGTGGGTCACAGGAGGCCTTGGTTGGGTGTCAGCTTTCCTCTAGCCCCAGGCTATGACTTGTGGTTGGCATAGTGTTCTGGGAAACCTTCTTGCTACACCATACTGGTCTCCAATCCCTCAGCCACAGTCTTTCCACACATGAGCATGCAGTACCATAGCCAGGTCCCTCTCCCCAGGGAAGCCACCCCCACTCACCTGTATCCACTCAGCTTCCCTGACACTCCTGCACTCAAGGCGGTCCCTTCTCAGTGAGCATGGTTCTACTTGGGTGGCCTGAAGTCTTGCAGCCTTATGCCTATCATTCGGCCCAAAGCACATAGTGATTACCCTGAAACACAGGCCAAATTAGATTGCTTAATGGCAGTCAAAGTTCCCCTTATTGATGCGTGTCATCTTTCCAAATAGAGAATTGCTTTTCACAGAGCCTCCTCTAGCCAATAAGATGCCCCCAATGTGTTCCCCTGCCCAACACCACATGACCAAAGTCACAGACATCTCCCAGCAACTCCCATCAGCCCAGAACTGTTGGGAGGACAGTCTGCTGCAACGCTTGTGCCTCTCGTCCAAGTTGCCTAATCAGAAACCTTGGGCCCAGAACATTGCCTGATAAAGGAGGTTGGGAACAGAGCCTCCTTCTGTCCCAGTTTTTTCTTCTTCGTTATCAGGGAGACTCATTCCCTGTTTGAGGCCTAATGAGTACCTCTTTTTTCTGTTTATGCATGATGCATATGCATCATATGACACCTGGCCAACCCCACTACTATGTCCACAGCAGGGAGGGAATGAGGTCTCTGAACTGCATCATGAGAAGTGTGTGTGCAGACCACCGCCCTACATTGGTTTTGAGAAGTGACCCACTGGCCATGGGGGACCAATGCCCACTATTGAAGCTGACCTTGCTCTATCTCTTCTCTGTGTGAGTAAAGCAATGTTCCGTCTACTGCCTATATTTGATTTGTGTCTTGTTAGTGACCTTGGACCTTGGCTAGACAAGAATAGATTCAGAAAAGGTGAGACCTGGAGCAAAATTGGGACACGTATTCCAAGTTCTTCCTCCCTCAAAGGCATCTCTTTGCCACCCCTTTCTATGTTTCAGGGCTTCCTACTTTCTAACTCCTTCTAAATCAAAACAACATATTTATACTGAAACTTAAACCCTTTCAAGTCAATGTGATTATTCTCCAGGCATTTGCATTTTAGATTTTTATCTCCAATCATTAAATGGAAGATTTGGGTCTTGTTAGAGGAATGTCTGGCTTCAGGGGAGGACTTTTGGACAGATTCTCCTTACAGCTGAAGTCACATCAAGATTTCTTTGTGCCTGGATCAAAAGGAGCTGGGGGCATGTGGCCAGTCCTCCTCAGCCTGCCACCCCACCATCTGTAATCTTAAATCACCCCTCCCATCACTCAGTCCAGGCTCATGAATGGAGAAGAAGAAACAATGTCCTCTCCCCTCCCCAGCCCACCAGGCGGTTTCAGGAGACCACGTGCCAAGCGAAGCTACAGTCGACAATCGGGTGCTCTTCCTACAGGTAGTGCAAACGCTTCTTCGGGTAGAAAGAGTGCAGGGTTATGGGAAGAAAGGGTACCTGGGACATGTGAGAGCTGTTGGAGGAGCCCAAACAGGGCCAGGGAGAGCCCAAAACCCCAGTTAATAGAAAGTAAGATAAAAGGTGTCTGTCTTTGCATGTTGGTGGGTCCACAAAGGGGCCCCGGCTTGGTGAGAAGTTCAAACAATACACAGTATCAGGAAAGCTAGACTGACACTAAACTTGAGTTCTAGAGACCTATAAAAACAAGAGAAATATTTAGAGGATGACTTGTCTGTGTGAAAGCCGTACTATTTGGGTTAACTACTGATCATCTGTGCCCAGCTATCATGCAGCACAGTGATGATTATGCACATTGTGAAATGTGTGTCAGATTAACTTTGCTTCTTTTGATTACAGCAGCAAATCCTACAAATGCACGATCACTGGATCTTTGTAACTAATTTCTTCTGTGGCCCTGTCTGTCTGCTCAGGCCACATAGTTTTATGCTCAAAACCTAAAATGATGACAAAAGTTTTGCCCCAAATTCTCAAGTAACCAGCTCCTCCCTGATTGCCTCAGAGAAATCAAGTCCTGAGAACTGGGCCACAACTTTGTACTGTCCCTTCATCATCTCCTAAAACACCATCCTATAGGGCTCAACAAACATGTGAGTGAGTGGGTGGAGAGTGACTGAGGGGCAAAGGTAGAAGCAGGAGTTAGACAGGGCTTCAGCACCATGAGGAAAATGAGGAAGAAGAGCCCATGGCACAGGTGAAAGCATCTAGCTTGTCATCAAGGGTGAGTCCCCTTGTCTTAATTATCTAGTGCTGCTATAACAGAAATACCACAAGTGGATGGCTTTAACAAACACTTTATTCTCTCACAGTCTAGTAGGCTAGAAGTACAAATTCAGGGCATCAGCTCCAGGGGAAGTCTTTCTTTCTTTGTCAGCTCTGGAGGAGGGTTCTTGTCATCAATCTTCCCCTGGTCTAGGAGCTTCTCAGCACAGGGACCCTGGGTCCAAAGGATGTTCTATTCTCCTGGCACTACTTTCTTGGTGGCATGAGGTCCCCCGTCCCTCTGCTCGCTTCTGTCTTTTATATCTCGAAGGAGATTGACTCAAGAAACAACTTAATCCTGTAGATTGAGTGCTGTCTCTTTAACATAACTGTCTCTGATCCTGCCTCCTTAATATCATAGAGGTAGGATTTACAACACATAGGAAAATCACATCAGATGACAAAATGGTGGACAATTACACAATACTGGGAATCATGGCCTAGCCAAGTTGACACATACTTTGGGGGGACACAATTCAATCCATAACACACCTCAATTCAAGTTCTTGTGGCTTTGTAAACTTCATTAGCTTGTGGAGCCTCTGTCGGTCCCTTAGGAAAGTGGAGACATTTATCACCTCACAGTATTCATGGAAGGATTTATTAAGTTTAAAAAAAGAAAAAACAAACTTTTTAAATGTGAATGATAAAAAAGATGGCATGCTTTTTTCCCAGGTCATTTCTATCCCTCAGTGGGATTTCTGATTGTAAGGTGTGTGGTATTTCAGAGCCTCTTCTTCCATGGAGCATATTGGAAAAAGCCACACTAGCTAAGGTTTTGAGTCCACAATCAGGCCTTGTATTTCAGAATTTTGAGATGTTTGCTTCCAATGTACCCAACATCTCCTGAGGAGCAGCACTGTGTGCATGGCCTGCACAGACCCTGAGAGTCACTGCTGAGCAAGATCAGCACAGGCACTGCCCCTTGGAGCCTTGCAGGCCAGTGCCAAGTTTCCTGACTATGACCACACTCCTGACCCAGCCTAGTCTGTGAACCTGAGCACAGCACAGGTGAAGGACCAGCACTGGGAACTGATCAGTCCCATCTGAACCCATCAACTGACCTATTTGTGATGTTGTCAGCAAGTTATTTCATCTCCCTGGGCCTCAGTTTCCTTTTCTGTAATTTTTTTTAAAACCCAGCATACTTTAGTCAAGTGTCAATATGAGGACTAAATGAGAACACCATGCAAAGCTCATCTCGAATGAAGCTCACCATAAAAGTTAGCTCTTTCACCAAGCACAGTACTGTGAGCATGATTTAACTTTATTTCATAAACTAGAATAATGCAATACCTCAGAATTGTCATTCTAAACAAGAACTCACCATGCACAGACTATGAGAAAAACTATAGAAGGCATTGGAGACACTGATGACTGGAGATCTTTTATGGAAGGCATATTTCTCTTTCTTTTCAAATCAAATCCCAGCCTGCCTTTCTGCTACTTAGTGTTTTCACGTAAATGCTGCAGACAGAGGTGATGACTCTACAAAGCCAAGGGTCCATTTCAGTTTGAATTAGAGAGGCTGCCTTTGAAAGCAGGTCTACATTGGCAAATGTGTCTCTACTTTGCTCCCAGTAAATGTCCTCATCATCACATAATCTTCTGGCAAAGAGTGAAGACTTTGAATGCTCCTCCAAGGGCTGACCAGAAACAGCATGTGAAATGGCCACAGTGCTCTTTCTCAGTCTTTGGCAAGCTCCTCCAGACAGCCCATCTTTTCTTGGCCTTCTTCTCATCCTCCCTCTACCCCATTGTTTTCTGAAAAGGGACAAACTGAATATTGTTAAGGATTAAATCACTGATAAGTCTCATGGAGTTTGGTGCCTTCTTCTGGAATGGCTCCATTTTCACAAGCAAAGGACCTGTAAAACAATTAAAAAAAAACCAGTTGCCACTGAGTAAATTCTGACTCATAGCGACCCTATAGGACAGAGTAGAATTGCCCCATAGGATTTCGAAGGAGCAGCTGGCGGATTTGAACTGCTGACCTTTTAGTTTGCAGCCTTAGCTCTTAATCACTGTGCCACAAGGGCTTAAAAAAGTGGTTAAGAACTCTCCTGCTAACCAAAAGGTCAGCAGTTCGAATCTACTAGCTGCTCCTTGGAAACCCTTTGGGGCAGTTCTACTCTGTCCTATAAGGTCTCTATGAGTTGGAATTGACTCAGTGGCAACTGGTTGTTTTTTTGTTTGTTTTTGGTAAAACAATAAAGGATCTTCAAATTATAGATTTCAGTCCACCACCCCCAAAGGGGCAGCTGTAGTTTAGGGACCAGTGTGGGGGGAGATGACACCTGCTCATGGATGACACCTGCCTGAGCAGCCCTGGCGCTGTCCTGCCAAACCCATCACCCTTTCTAATCGACATTACAAACAGCTCCACAGCGTTAGCGAAAGCTTGTAATGGGGTGGAGGTGGGGTGGGGAGAGGGAGTTTAGTGGCTTATAAGAGTTGACAGGCCTCTGAGTCTGAGGCAGGCCTAGGGGTGAGACACAAACTGCACTTCCAGGGCCAAGCTCTGTGTGGCTCCCATGTGGCAGACAGTTTGCAAATGAGCTAAGGAACGGAGTCGTTTATGCCAAAATTTAGATCAGCTCAATGGGCAACAGAGGTCAGCAATTACTTTGTAAGCCCTCACCTGAGGCCCATCCTGCTGACCTGCTCAATACCCTAAATTCTACCATTCCATGATCAATCAATTAGACCAAAGTGTCTCTTTTAATGATACAGTATTTTTGGGGCAAGGCACTCTTTAAAATGTTGGTACCTTAACCTGGATTAGTTTCTCCACCATGAAGACTGATGGCATGAGACCCCGATGAGGTAAGCTTTGATTTGGTCAGTGTCTTAGTTTCCTAGTGCTGCTAATAACACAAATACCACAAGCAGGTGGCTTTAAAGAACAGAAATTTATTTTCTCACAGTTCTGGAGGCTAAAAGTCCAAAGCAGGGTCTCAGTCATGTCGATTCCTTCTGTGAGTTTCTTTCCTACTTTATGGTGTATGTCAGCAATCCTTGGTGTTCTTTCTTTTGTAGATGATTTTCACATGGATTCTGTTTTCCTGTGTATGTGTCTCTGTGTTTATTCTGGTCATTTTATAACTCAGAAGTGGTTAGGTTTAGAATCCACCGTTCACTGGTATGACCTCAACAGACTTATACTTTATGGGAGGTAATCTGCTCTACCCAAGTCTGACTAATCTAATCACATGAAACTACTCCATAACAGCAGAACAACTGGGCACCATAGCCTAGCCAAGCTGACACATAAAATTAACCATCATAGGCAGGGAAGGATGAACTCCAGGAGTGTGCATTTCCCCTAGAGGGCAGGCAAGGTGGAGGGACATAGCCGGGCCCATGAAAAACTAAGCTAGAAGTGCCCAGCACCACCAAGTGTGCAGACAAAGGACTGCAGGATCACAAGTAGCAGAAGGGGGAGGTCAGAATGCAGGAAACATTTGAGGAGAGCTGCTTACAACAGGCGTGTTCTGTAGAGGACGCCATTGTTGGGAGTGCTGCTGCAGAGTATCCTTCTGCAAACAGGGAACCTTCAAAGGGGCAGATTTCTTTATAACGTTGATTAACAAATGCTGCCACAAAAGACATTTGAAACAAGACTTGCATTTTTTAGGAAACACAAACCAGGTCTCAGTAAATAATGTGAAGAAACATCACTTAATCTGTGGTATTAATTGTTACCTGGGGTGCAAGGCTTATCATTGTAAAAGCAAGTATTTGCTTATAAAACATACTATGATTGGTTAAACCAGTTTTTCAGGCCAGTGCAGAAAAGTAAAAATCTGATTTATTATTTCCCCTATTCTGTTCCATTAAAATGAAATCACGCAGAAAGTAAGTAACCTTTCGGTATGTATGCACATTTTTAAACGGTGGGAAGATTTTAAGTGAACAATAGCAAAATTTGATGCGCTTTGCAACCATTCAAAGTGTATGTGTGGCATAGAAGCAAAGGTTTCACCAAAGGATCTCCCAAGGTCTCGTCAATCAATGGTGTGCTGAAACCTGATCACACCAGCTCAAGAGAGCTGCTTGTGACACCTTTCATGGCACCTTATGTCATGACATTGCATTGGTAGCTTGAAACCAGAAAACTGCAAAACAAGGCTTCTTTCTCCCAGAGATCTAATTGTTAAGCACTTCTCAGTACACTGGAATAGGTTGTTACAGAGCAGAAACAGACAAACTATGGCCCTCTGCTTGTTTTTGTACAGCCTGAGCTAAGAATGTCTTTTGCATTTTTAAATGGTTGGAAGAACCCCCACCATGATTAGCCCACATTTTGGAAACTAGCTTTTGCTGTAGACTTGATAATGTTTCTTAATGAATTCAACTTAAAATTACAAGGCAAAACAGCATTTATCTGTAACATTTCTAATGCAGGAAAGTCATTTAATTGACAACTCACATCATTTGAATCAAAAGAAATGTCAAACTGCTTTCTACACTTCCCGTGATGTAAAATTTAAAACAAGAAATGAGATTTCCATTCCTATACAAACATGCAGCAGATATATTTTCTGAGCTCAAACTACAGTTGAAGTGACAATTCTTGGACCTCATTGCAAATGTAATGGAAATTTCCATATTTTCAGATCCATTTAAGTTTTCCAGTTCTGGAACAAGATGGTGTAGACCCACTTTCCCTTGATCATGCCCTCTAAATAAAACTCAATACCCTGGAAATGATAAAACAGATAATGTTAAAAAGAACCCTAAAAGCTGGAAAGAAGGAGCTGGATTGACCAGGGACTGCAGGACTTGAACAAAAACAATGTGGTCCCCTGGGTTTTCTTTTTATCCCCCCTAGATCCCAGATGAAGGAGCCAGAGAGATCTGCAATCCAGAACTACCAACAGGTATAGACAAATAAACTTTTCTAGACTGCTCTTCCTAGCCAAAGGGATGTTATGTTATGTCTGATCTAACTAAACATCAGCATCAAAGCCCAGACAGTTCCAACCCTCCTCCTCAACCAAGGCACCAGTGGGCTGGCTAATCTACCCACAGGAGCAGCATCAGCTGAGTCCTCTGTTGCCTTGCCTTATACCCAGATGCATGAGGAGACCAAGGCCCAGCGGCTTCTACCCTACTCCATCCTTGTGGCAGAAGGTGAGCCAGAGAAACAAGGCAGCCCAGAGAAGCACCTTCTGTCCCTGCAGGTGACACCAGTAGGGACTGAATGGAGGTCTCAGAAGTCTCAAAAGAATGAAGCAAACCAACGGAGCATTGCAAGGGTTCTGGAAGCTAAACTGACATTGGAAGTAGACAGGCACCAAAACCTACACCTAAACCTGAGCAGGGTAACTGCCTCCTAAAACAGAAGATTTAAATAGGATCAAGAGTCTCCTAACATAATAACCAAAATTCCCAGGGTACAAGTGAAAATTACTCCTCGTATGAAAAACTGAAAAAACCACACTTTCAATGAGAAAAGGCAATTAAGTGATGTAAACACAGAAATGAGTCAGAAGTTGGAAGTCTTGGACAAAGATTTTAAACCAGTCACAATAAAATGCTTTAACAATCAATTACAAATTCTCTTGAAACAAATTGAAAAACAGAAAATCTCAGCAAAGAAATGTAAGTTATAAAAAAGAACCAAGTGGAAATTATAGAGCTGAATAATATAATAATCAAAATAAAAATATTACTTGATAGGTTCAGTAGGGTGGGGTGACAGATGATACAATCAGTGAACTTGAAGACAGATTTGTTGATAGACTCTACACAGTCTGAAAAACAGAGAGAGAAAAACTAAAAACAATGAACAGAGTCTCAAGGATCTGGGGAACAATAACAAAAGATCTACTATTTTTATTATTGCAGTCCCAGAAGAAATGAGAAAAGAGTATGGGACTGAAAACTTCCCAGATTTTTATAAAATATATGAACTTACAGATTCAAGAAGCTGAGAAAATCCCAAATATGATAAAACCCAGAGAAATCCACACCAAGACACATCGTAATTGAATTTCCAAAAAGATAAAAAATATAATAACAGAAATTATCCATTATCTATTGTAGTAGAGTTCAAAATCATGACTTCTGATGCTAAATATGTTGCAGAGCTAAAAATCACAAAGTCTGTTTAAAACTAAAAGCAAGGAAGTTTTTATTGAGGATCAAGAGCAGCCATGGACATACAGCAGTCATAGCTGGGGGAAACCCTAAGCAAAGTGCAGAGTGCTCCCTGGGGATAGGATTTTTACAGTGCCTTTTATACAGTATTGGCTGACATTTTGAAAACGATTACAGGATATGATTAATGTTGTAAAATAGTCACAGAATGATGACGAATTCTGTTCATAAGACCTTTACATATGACTACCCATAGGAACACATTCCACATATGAACACACCATTCTGGTGGTGGTCTTAGCACAAAGAATCTTAAGCAAAACGTGGTCTTACATATGTACTTTGTGAGAACAAAACAATTTAAAGCAAAACATGGTTTTATCATGTACTTTCTGAGAACAAAAACAACCTTAAGCAAAACATACCTTAGCAAGTATTTCCTGGAACATTTTCTCCTGGTTTAGGAATAATTATATTCTTGTTATTCCCCTTCTGTTACTTGTGAAACTAGTATAGAGGTTAATTTTAAACAAAGAAATAAAAAGAGGAACAGAAATAAAATGGAGTTTTGTCTTACTCGTTTGTCAGCCTCTTCAGTAATGCTAAGAGCCTTAAGATCTTTAGTGCTTTTTGTCACTATAAAGGAACAATAATTCACATGACACCAGATTTCTCATCTGAAACCATACAGGCCAGAAGGAAGTGGCACAACATTTTTCAAATGCAAAAGAAAAGAACAGTCAACCATGAATCCTATATCCAGGGAAACTGTCCTTGAATAATGAAAGAGAAATAAAATATTCTCAGAAAAAAGAAAACTAAGAACATTTGTTACTAGCAGGCATACCCTAAAAGACTAGCTTAAAACTCTGCAAACAGAGGAAAATGATAACAAAAGTGGACTAGAAACTTCAGGAAGATAAAAGAACAATGGAAAGGGTAAAACTAGAAGTATACATAATAGACTATCCTCCAATGAGTCACTTTAATCATATTTTATGGTTGAAACAAAATTTATAACACCATTTGATGTGGTGTTAAATATACGTTGAGGAAATACCTAAGACAATTATATTTAAAAACTGAAAAGAGAGAAGGGAACGAAATGAATATAAGATCTGCAGTTTATTCAAAGTGATAAAATGTCAGCAGCTGTGAGTTATGATATTATGTACTTATATGCTAATTCATAGAAAAACCACTAAGAAAACTATAGAAAGTGATACACTCAAAAATATTACAAAGAAATCAAAATGGAATTCTGAAAACTATTCAAGTAGCACACAGGAAAGCAAGGGGGGGATAAATGAGAGAAAGAGGCCAAACGGAACACAAATAATAAAATGCCAGGCTTAAGCCCTACCATATCAATAATTACTTTAAGTATAAGTGGTCTAAATACACCAGTAAAATCATAGAGATTGGCACAGTGGGTTGGAAAACATGACTGAAATATATGCTGTCTACAATGAACTCTCTTGAAACAGTAACACAGGTAGTTTTAAAGTAAAAAGATAAAGATAGACTACACAAAGATTAATTTTTAAAAATCAGGAGTGGATAAACAGTATCAGATAAAGTAGACTTCAGAGCAAAGAAAATTTCCAAGGGGAAAAAAAGGGACATCATATCAATCCACCAAAAAGATACAATAATCGTAAATCTGTATGCACCAAACACCAAAGCTTTAAAATAAGTAAAACAAAAACCAATAGAGGTAAAAGGAGAAATAAACAAATGTAAAATTAGGGTCAGGGACTTCAACACCCTTCCTTCATTAGTTTATATAACTATTAGACAGAAAATCAAGAAGAATATAGAGGAACTCCACAGTGCCGTCAACCAACAACATCTAATTGACATTTATAGAACACTCCACTCAGCAACAACAGAATGCACATTCTTTACAGTTGCCCCTGGAACATTCACCAAAGTAGCTTATATCTTGTATAATAAAATAAACCATAACAAATTTAAAAGAGTTTAATTAATACAGAGTGTATTTTCTGGCCACAATGGAATCAAATTAGAAATGAATAATACAAAGATAACAAGAAAATCTCCAAACACTTGGACATTGAAAACACACTTCCAAATAATCTATAGGTCAAATAAAAGTCTATAAATTTTTTTAAAATTAGAACAGAATGAAAATGAAAATATAACATGTCAAAACTTGTGGGATTCATCTAACATAATACAGAGAGGGAAATTGATAGCACTAAAATACTCCAATAGAAAAAAAGGAAAGCTCTCAAAACAATAATTTAAGTCCCAACCTCAAGGAACAAGACAAAGCAGATCAAAATAAACCAAAAGGAAGCAGAAGGAAGGAAATAATAAAGAGCAGAAATTCATAAAATTGAAAACAAAATAATAGAGAAAATTATTTGTTTAAATTTTATTTTGTTGTTGAAAATATACACAGCAAAACATACACCAGTTCAACAGTTTCTACATGTACATTGATTACATTCTTTGAGTTGTGCAACCATTCTCACCCTCCTTTTCTGAGATGTTCCTCCCCCATTAACATAAACTCACTGCCCCCTAATGTTCCTATCAAATCTTTCAGGTTCCTGTTGTCATTTTGATCCCATATAGATAGTTCTTAAAAGAGCATAATGCTCAAAGCAAAAATTTTTTACTAGTGAAGCTAAACTATTGTTTGGCTTTAAGAAGACTTCAGAGGATATTTTTGGTTTAAAGTTTAAAGATTGTCTCAGGGCAATAGTTTCAGGGGTTCTATCAATCTTCATGGCATCAGAAAGTCTGGCGTCTATGAGAATTTGAAATTCTGTTCTACATTTTTCCCCTTTTGACCAGGATTCTTGTATAGAATCTTTGATCAAAATGTTCAGTGATGGTAGCCAGGCACCATCCAGTTCTTTTGGTCTCATGGCAAAGGAGGCAGTTGTTCAATGAAGCAATTAGCCACACATTCCATTTCCTCCTACTGTTCCTGACTCTCTTTCTTCCATTGCTCCAGGCAAATAGAAATCCATTTTTATGCCTTAGATGGCCACGTGAAAGCTTTTAAGATTGCAGGAACTATGCAAAGAACTGGCCGGTAGAACAGAAGCACTAAACACAATTAGGCCAATTAACTGAGATGTCCCAGGAAACTATAACCCTAAATCTCCAAACCAAGGAACCAAATCCCATGAGGTATTTGGTTGTACATAAGCAGCCTCAGCAGCTACCCTTTTTTTTTTTTTTTTTTTTTGTCATTGTAAATGTATCTATCACACAACTGTTGCCGTTTCAACTTTTTTTTTTCCAGGTTTTTTTTTTTTTTTAAGTTGTGCTTTAGGTGAAAGTTTATAGTTTAAGTTACTTTCTCATACAAAAATTTATATACACATTGTTATGTGACCCTAGTTTCTATCTTATAATGTGGCAGCACACTCCCCCTTTCCACCCCAGATTTCCCATGTCCATCACCTAGCTCCTATCCCTTTCTACCTTCTCATCTAGCCTCTGGACAGGAGCTGCCCATTTAGTCTCATGTATCTACTTGAACTAAGAAGCACACTCTTCACACTATCATTTTATGTCTTATACTCCAGTCTAATCTTTGTCTGAAGAGTTGGCTTCAGGAATGGTTTTAGTTCTGAATTAACAGAAAGTCCAGGGCCATGTCTCCTGGGGTCCCTCTAGTCTCAGTCAGACCATTAAGTCTGGTCTTTTTACTAGAATTTGAGTTCTGCGTCCCACTTTGCTCTGTCAGGGACTCTCTGTTGTGTTCCCTGTCAGGGCGATCATTGTTGGTAGCCAGGCACCATCTAGTTCTTCTGGTCTCAGGCTGATGGAGTCGCTGGTTTATGTGGCCCTTTTTGTCTCTTAGGCTAATATTTTCCTTGTGTCTTTGGTGTTTGTCCCACTCATCTAGTGCTGCTCTAACAGAAATATCACAAGTGGATGGCTCTAACAAAGAAAAATTTATTTTCTCACAGTCTGGTAAGCTACAAGTCCAAATTTAGGGCATCAACTCCAGGGGAAGGCTTTCTCTGTTGGCTCTGGAGGAAGGTCCTTGTTGTCAATCTTCCCCTGGACAAGGAGCTTCTCCGTGCAGGAACCCTGGGTTGAAAGGATGCTCTCTGCTCCCAGTGCTTCTTTCTTGGTGGTATGAGGTCCCCAAATCACTGCTTGCTTTTTTCCTTTTATCTCTTGTAAGAGAAAAGGTGGTGCAGGCCACAACCCAGGGAAAGGTTTACATTGGATCAGGGATGTGACCTTAGTGAGGGTGTTACAACCCCATCCTAATCCTCTTTAACATAAAATTACAATCACAAAATGGAGGACAACCACACAATACTGGGAATCATGGCCCAGCCAAATTGATACCCACATTTTTGGGGGGACATAATTCAGTCCATGGCAATGTTCTTCATTCTCCTTTGCTCCAGGTGGGTTGGGACCAATTGATGATCTTAGATGGCTGCTCCCTAGCTTTTAAGACCCCAGACGACACTCACTACCGTGGGATGCAGAATATTTTCTTAATAAATTTTGTTATGCCAATTGACCTAGATGTCCCCCGAAACCATGGTTCTCAGACCCTCATCCCTGCTATTCTGTCCCTCAAAGTGTTTGGTTGTGTTCAGTTAACTTCTTAGCTTTTTGCTTAATCCAGTTGTGTTGATGTTCCCTGTATTGTGTGTTGTCCTTCCCTTCACCTAAAATAATTCTTGACTACTATCTAGTTAGTGAAATCCCCTCTCCCTCCCTCCCTCCCATAGTAACCATCAAAGAATGTTTTCTTCTGTGTTTAAACCTTTTCTTGAGTTCTTATAATAGTGGTCTCATACAATATTTGTCCTTTTGTGACTGACTAATTTCACTCAGCATAATGCCTTCCAGATTCATCCAAGTTATGAGATGTTCGTAGGATTCATTGCTTTTTATCATTGCATAGTATTCCATTGTGTGAATATACCATAATTTGTTTATCCATTCATCCGTTGATGGGCACCTATGTTGTTTCCATCTTTTTGCTATTGTGAACAGTGCTGCAATGAACATGGGTATGCATATATCTATTCGTGTGACGGCTCTTATTTCTCTAGGATATAGTCCAAGAAGAGGGATTCCTGGATCATATGCTACTTCTATTTCTAGCTTTTTAGGGAAGCACCAAATCGATTTCCAAAATGGTTGTACCATTTTACTTTCCCACCAGCAGTGTATAAGTGTTCCTAATGCTCCACAACCTCTCCAACATTAATTAGTTTGTGTTTTTTGGATTAACGCTAGACTTAATGGGGTGAGATGGTATCTCATTGTAGTTTTGATTTGCATTTCTCTAATGGCTAATGATCGTGAGCGTTTCCTCATGTATCTGGTAGCCGCCTGAATGTCTTCTTTGGTGAAGTGCCTGTTCATATCCTTTGCCCATTTTTTAATTGGGTTATCTGTCTTTCTGTTGTTGAGGTTTTGCAGTATCTTGTAGATTTTAGAGATTAGACAATTAGATGCTGATCAGATTTGTCATAGCCAAAAATTTTTTCCCAGTCTGTAGGTTGTCTTTTGACTCTTTCGGTGAAGTCTTTTGATGAGCATAAGCATTTGATTTTTAGGAGCTCCCAGTTATCTAGTTTCTCTTCTGGTGTTTGTGCATTGTTACTTAAGATTTGTATTCTGTTTATGCCATGTATTAAGGCTCCTAGCATTGTCCCTATTTTTTCTTCCATGATCTTTATTGTTTCCAATTTTATATTTAGGTCTTTGATCTATTTTGAGTTAGTTTTTGTGCATGGTGTGAGGTATGGGTCTTGTTTCAGTTTTCTGCAGATGGATATCCAGTTATGCCAGCAGCATTTGTTAACGAGACTGTCTTTTCCCCCAATTAATGGACTTTGGGCCTTTGTCAAATATCAGCTGCTCATAGGTAGATGAATTTACGTCTGGATTCTCAATTCTGTTCCATTGGCCTGTGCATCTGTTGTTGTACCAGTATCAGGCTGTTTTCACTATGGTGGCAGCATAATAGGTTCTAAAATCAGGTAGTGTGAGATTTCCCATTTTGTTCTTCTTTTTCATTAATGCTTTACTTATTCAGGGCCTCTTCCCTTTCCATATAAAGTTGGTGATTTGTTTCTCCATCTCATTAAAAAATGCCGGTGGAATTTGGATCGAGATTGCATTGTATCTGTACCTTGCTTTGGGTAAAATTGACATTTTCGCAATGTTGAGTCTTCCTATCCATGAGCAAGGTATGTTTTTCCACTTATGTAGGTCTCTTTTGGTTTCTTGCAGTAGTGTCTTGTAGTTTTCATCATACAGGTCTTTTACATCTCTGGTTAGATTTATTCCTAAGTATTTTATCGTCCTGGGGGCTATTGTAAATGGTATTGATTTGGTGATTTCCTCTTCGAAGTTCTCTTTGTTGGTGTTGAGGAATCCAACAAATTTTTGTGTGTTTGGCTTCTATCGTGATACTTTGCTGAAATCTTCTATTAGTTCTAGTAGTTTTTCTTGTGGATTCTTTGGGGTTTGCTGTGTATAAGATCATATCACCTGCAAATAGGGATGCTTTTACTTCTTCCTTACCAATATGGATGCCCTTTATGTATTTTTCTAATCTGATTGCTCTGTCTAGGACCTTCAGCACAGTGTTGAATAAGAGTAGTGATAGAGGACATCCTTGTCTGGTTCCTGTTCTCAAGGCAAATGCTTTCAAAGTCTCTCCATTTAGGATGATATTGGCTGTTGGCTTTGTATAAATGACCTTAATTATGTTGAGGAATTCCCTTCTATTCCTATGTTGCTGAAAGTTTTTATCATGAATGGGTGTTGGACTTTGTCAAATGCCTTTTCTGCATCGATTGATAAGATCATGTGGTTCTTGTCTTTTGTTTTATTTATGTGATAGATTACATTGATTGTTTTTCTAATGTTGAAACATCCCTGCATACCTGGTATGAATCGCACTTGGTCATGGTGTATTATTTTTTTTATATGTTGTTGAATTCTATTGGCTAGAATTTTGTTGATGATTTTTGCATCTATGTTCATGAGGCATATTGGTCCATAAATTTTCATTTTTTGTGGTGTCTTTACCTGGCTTTGGTATTAGGGTTATGCTGGCTTCATAGAATGAGTTTGGGAGTATTCCATCCTTTTCTATGCTCTGAAATACCTCAAGTAGTAGTGGTGTTAACTCTTCTCTAAAAGTTTGGTAGAATTCTCCAGTGAAGCCATCTGGGTCAGGGCTTTTTCTTGTCAGGAGTTTTTTAATTAACTTTTTAATCTCTTCTTTTGTTATAGGTTTATTTAGTTGTTCTACTTCTGTTTGTGTTAGTTTAGGTAGGTAATGTGTTTCTAAAAATTTGTCCATTTCCTCCAGGTATTTGAATTTGTTGGAGTACAGTTTTTCACAGTATTCTGTTAAGGTTCTTTTAATTTCAGTTGGATCTGTTGTGATATCATCCATCTCATTTCTTATTTGGGGTTACTTCCTCTCATGTTTGTCTTTTATCAGTTTGGCCAGTGGTTTATAGATTTTGTTGATCTTTTCAAAGAACCATCTTTTGGTCTTGTTAACTCTTTCAATTATTTTTCTATTCTCTATTTCATTTATTTCTGCTCTAATTTTTATTATTTCCTTTCTTCATTTGCCTGTAGGCTTCTTTTGCTGCTCTCTTTCTATTTGTTCAAGTTGTAGGGTTAATGTTTTGATTTTGACCCTTTCTTCTTTTTGGATGTGTGCATTTATTGCTATAAATTGACCTCTGAGCACTGCTTTTGCTGTGTCCCAAAGATTCTGGTAGGATGTGTTTTCATTCTCATTCAATTCTGTGAATTTCTTTACTCTATCCTTAATTTATTCTATAACCCAGTAGTTTTTGAGCAAGCAGTTGTTCAGTTTCCAAGTATTTGATTTTTTTCCTTTTTTTTTTTTTTAATTGATTTCTACTTTTATGGCTTTATGGTCAGAAAAGATGCTTTGTAATATTTCAGTGTTTTGGATTCTGCTAAGTCTTGCTTTGTGGCCTAAGATGTGGTCTATTCTGCAGAATGTTTCATGTGCATTGGAAAAGAAGGTATACTTGGCTGCTGTTGGGTGGTGTGTTCTGTATATGTCTATGCGACCAAATTGGTGGATTGTGACATTTAGATCTTCCGTGTCTTTATTGAGCTTCTTTCTGGATGTTCTGTCCTTCACTGAAGTAGTGTGTTGAAGTCTCCTACTATTATTGTGGAGCTGTCTATTTCTCTTTTCAATGCTGTTAGAGTTTGTTTTATGTATTTGGGAGCCCTAAATATTTATTATGGTTATATCCTTCTGGTGTACTGACCCTTTAATCATTATATAGTGTCCTTCCTTATCCTTTGTGGTGGGTTTTGCTTTAAAGTCTATTTTTTCAGAGATTAATATTGCCACTTCTGCTCTTTTTGATTGCTATTTGCTTGATATATGTTTTTCCATCCTTTGGGTTTTAGTTTGTTTGTGTCTTTAAGTTTAAGGTGTGTCTCTTATAGACAGTGTATAGACAGGTGTTTGTTTTTTTTTTTTTATCCATTCTGTCACTCTGTCTTTATTGGTGCATTTCGTCCATTTACATTCAGTGTAATTATGGATAGGTATGAGTTTAGTGCTGTCATTTTGATGTCTTTTTTGTGTGTGTGTTATTGATAGTTTATTTGTTCTACTTCATTTTCTGTGCTGAGTCATTTTTCTTTACGTATTTTCTTTTCATCTTTTTCATTGTTGTTGATTTTGTATTTGCTAAGTCTTTATGTTTTTCTCGTTTTTTATTTTAATATGTAGGATTGTTAGTTTCCTTTGTGGTTACCTTAACATTTACCTCTGTTTTCCTAAGTTTAAACCAATGTTTTAGTTCTTTATATCTCATTGACTTCCTCTCCATATGAAAGATCTGTGACTACATTATTTAATCCCTCTTTTTTGTTTTAATGTTGTCATCTTTTACATATTGATGTCTCTGTTTTCCAATTTTCAGAGTTTTAGCTTTGATTTATTTTTGTGACTTCCCTATCTGGGTTGATATCTGGTTGCTCTGTCCTGTGTTCTAGTCTTGGGTTGTTATCTGATGTTATTGATTTTCTAATCTGAGGACTACTTGTAGTATTTCTTGAAATTTTGGCTTGGTTTTTGCAAATTCCCTAAACTTCTGTTTATCTGGATATGCCATAATTTCACCAACATTTTTGAGAGACAGTTTTGCTGGATATATAATTCTTGGCTGGCAATTTTTTTCCTTCAAGGCTTTATATATGTCATCCTTCTTGCCTGCATGTTTTCTGCTGAGTAGTCTGAGCTTATTCTTATTGACTCTCCTTTGTAGATGACTTTTCATTTATCCCTAGCCACTCTTAAAATGCTCTCTTTATCTTTGGTTTTGGCAAGTTTGATTATAATATGTTTTGGTGATTTTCTTTTGGAATCTACCTAGTGTGGAGTTCGATGAGCTTCTTTCATGATATCGGGGAAGTTTTCTGCCAACAAATCTTCATCAATTGTCTCTGAATTTTCTGCTATCCCCTCCGTTCTGGTACTCCAATCACTCATAAGTTATTCCTCTTGATAGAGTCCACATAATTCTTAGGGTTTCTTCATTTTTTTAAATTCTTTTATCTGATTTTTCCTCAAATAAGTTGGAGTCAAGTGCTTTATCTTCAATCTCACAGCCCCGTGGGCCACTGGCCTATAGTCTCACCTGACTTGCCAGCTTTCGCAGCCTTGTTAGCCAGCAGCCTGTGATCTGAATTGCCGGTTTGGGTTTTTCAGCCCCTGTAGCCACGGGGGCAGGAAGAAGCCTATGCCTGACCCATGGATTTGGGACTTGTCAGCCTCCACAACCACATGAGCCATTTCCTTTATATGGTTCATGAGTTCTGTGAGACATTGCATCAGATTATGGAACCCAAGGACAGGAGGGAGAGTACTGAGGGGAGTGGGAGTAGTTGACTTTAGAGATGATGGAGTGGTACAGAAGTTTGGAAAAGTTGGATATTTGGGACATCTTTAACCTCTGCCTCATAGGAACTAGCTTTGTGCTGATCCTTATAAAAGAACTTATTCTTTTAGAAGGAATACTTTCCAATTCATTTTATAAAGCCAGTATTATCCTGATGCCAAAAAGAGATAAACACAATAACAAAAATAAAAAAATAGACAAATATCCTTGATGAACTTAGATATAATAATAATTTAACAAAATATTAGCAATATATATTAAATAAACGTACATGATGTTCAAGTGTAGTTTATTCTAGAAATGCAAGGCTGGTTCAATATTCAAAAGTCAGTCAATATAATCCACCATATCAACAGGCTACAGAAGAAAAATCTTACGATCATCTCAATTGATGCAGAAAAAGCGTTTGACAAAATTCAACTCCCACTTATGATGAAACTTACAGTGTGTTAGGAATAGAGGGAAATGTCCTCAATCTCATCAACAGCATCTACAAAAATATTATAAACAACATCTTACTTATAGTGGAACACTGAATCAGGAATCTAAGCTCAAGAATAAGGCAATGATGTCTTCTCCTATCACTCTTATTTAACGTAGTCCTGGAAGTGCTAGCCAGTGCAGTAAGGCAAAATAGAGAAATAAAAGACGTAGAGATTAGAAAGGAGGAAATAAAATCGTCTCTATTTGCACACAAATACTCACTCATATGTCTGCATGTATAAATTGGTGAAATCTGAAGAAGCTCTGTGAATTGTACTCTCATGGATAGTGGAGGGCCTCAGGTCTTCTCTGGCTATTGCCTCTGCCTCTTATTCCTCTTCATAAGATTGCTCACAATAAGGCGGCTTGCTTCCCCCAAAGGGAAAGATCTGAGAAAGAAAGCATGAGAGTGGGCCCCCAGAAGGGAAGCTGCAGTCTTTTTCTAACCTAGTATCAGGAGGGATAGCCCATCATTTCTGCTGCATTTTATTCTTTAGAAGTGAGTTACTAAATCCAGCCCACACTTAAGGGGAGGGAATCACAGAAAGGTGTGAATAACAGGAGGTAGGGGTCATAGGGGCCATCTTAGAGGCTGCCAACTACACACTTAAAAAAAAAAAACTTTTATTTTAAAATCATTATGGATTCATAGGAAGTTGCAAAGATAATACAGAAGTCCCATTTACCCTTCACCCCATAATCCCGAATAGTTACCTCTTACATAATTTTAGTAAAAAATCAAAACCAGGAAATTGACATTGGTACAACTGTATAAACACAATAGTTCCTACTGTTTTATCGAATGTGTATATTCATGTAATCACCACCTCAATCAAGATACAGAACCATTCCATCACCAGAGATCTACTTCATGCTACTACCCCCTGTATAGTTATACCCACATCCCTCCTCTCACCACCTGTAGTCCCTGACAACCACTGGTCTGTTTTCTATCTCCATAATTTTGTTATTTTGAGAATGTTATATAGATGGAATTACACACTATGTGAACTTTTTTTTTTAATTTACCTTTTTTGTCAATATAATTCTCTTGAGATTCATCCTAGATTTTGTATATTTAAATAGTTCACTTCTTTTTATTGCTAAGTAGTATTTTAAGGTATGCATATGGTTTGTTTCATTATCACCTATTAGGAACATTTTGTTTATTTCTAGCTTTTTGTTATTTTACAAATAAAGCTGTTATGAGCAATCATGTACACTTTTGTGTGCGTGTGTGAATATAACTTTTTATTTCTCTGAGATAAATGCCCAGGAGTGCAATTGATAGTCACATGGTATGTGTATGTCTACTGTTCTTAAGAAACTGCCAAACTATTTCTCAGAGCCTCAGTTTCATTTTAAATTCCCACTAGCAATGTATGATGGATCCAGCTTTTCTACATCCATGCCAGCATTTAGCGCTGTCACTTGTTTTTAAATTTTGGCTGTTCTAATAGAAGTGTAGTGATATCTCATTGTGGTCTTAATTTGCATTCCCCCAATAGCTAGTAATGTTGAACATCTTTTCATGTGCTTATTTGGCATCTGTGTATCCTCTTTGGTGAAATGTCTGTTCATGTCTTTTTATTATGTTCTAATTGGATTGTTTGTTTTTTAACTATTGAATTTTGAGAGTGCTTTATATAGTTTAGGTATGAGGGCTTCGTCAAACATGTGATTTGAAAATATTTTCTCCCAGTCTGTAGCTTGTATTTTCATCCTCTTAAAGGATTCTCTTGCAGAGTGAAATGTTTTAATTTTGATGAAGTCCAATTTATCAATTTTTTTATGCTGCTGATACCATGACTAAGATTTCTTCACCAAGGCTAGGGCCCCAATTTTTTTTTTCCTATATTATCTCTTAAAAGTTTTTTTTAAAATCTGTGGTCCATTCTGGATTAATTTTTGTATCAAGTGTGAGGTTTAGATCAAAGTTCTTTATTTTTATGTCTAGAGATATAAAATTGCTCCAGAATCATTTATTGAAAAAAAAAAGATCCTTCTTCCATTGAATTGCTTCCACACTTAAGTCAAAAATCAGTTGGCCATACTTGTATGGGGTTATTTCTGGGATCTCTATTCTGTTTCATTTATATATTTGTCTTTCTCTCTGCCAATACCATTCAGTATAAGTCTTGAAATTAAGTAGACTGATACCTTCCACTGTATTCTCCTTTTCAAAGCTTGTTTTAGCTATTCTAGTTCCATACACATTTCAAAATAATCTTGTGTATACCTAAAAAAAAAATCTTGCTTATATGTCTATAGGCATGGCATTAAATCTTTGTATAAATTTAGTGGGAACTAACATCATTACTATGTTGAGTCTTCCAAACCACAAACATGGCATGTCTCTTCATTTATTTATATTTTTGATTTCTCCATCAGCATTTTGTAGTTTTCTGCATAAAAATCCTGTGCATATTTTGTTTTCATTTATACCTGAGTATTCTATTTTCTCTGTAGTGATTGTAAATGGTATTGTGTCTTTAACTTTAGATGTATGTATATCTTGCCGAACTCACTTGTTAATTCTAGGAGTTTTTTGTAGACTCATTGTTATTTTCTCTGTAGATAATCTTGCCATCTGCAAAAAGAGTCAGTGTTATTTCTTCCTTTCCTACCTCCATGTTTTTTATTTCCTTTTCTTGCCTTATTGCACAACCTAGAATTACCAGGACTATGCTGAATAACAAGGAGTCCTAGTGGCACAATTGTTAAGCACTTGGCTGCTACCTGAAAAGTTGGCAGTTGGAACCCACCAGTGGCTCTCGTAAAGATTTCAGCCTAGGAAATCCTGTGGGACAAGTCTAATTTGCCCTATAGGGCTGCTATAAATCAGAATTGAATCAATGGCACACAACATCAACAACAAGTTGAATAACAGTTGTTAGAGCAGACATCTTTTCTTTGTTCCTGATTTTAGGGGGAATGCATTCAGTCTTTCCCCAATAAGATGTGGGGTTTTGTAGATGTTCTTATCAAGAAAAGGGAGTTCTCGTTTTATCCTATTTTTCTGAGAGTTTTTATCATGAATGAGTATTGAATTATGCCAATTCTTTTTCTGCATCAATTGGTATGATCATGTGATTTTCTTCCTTAACCTATTGATACAGTGGATTACATTAATTGACTTTCAGATATTGAACTAACCTAACATACCTGAAGTAAACTCTACTTGGTCATGGTGTATAATTCTTTAGATATTGTCTTAAGCTGGGTTCTCCAGAGAAGCAAATCCAGTGAAGCTTATGTGTATATATCTACATACACATACTTGCATACATAGAGAGAAAAAGAGACATTTATATCAAGGAAATGGCTCATGCAGTTGTAGAGGCTGAAAAATTCCAAGTCCATGGGTCAGAAGTCAGGCTGGAGGATTCTCCTGACTCATGTAGCTTCAGTGGCTGATGAACCCAAGATAGGCAAGTCAGATGGCAGGCTGCTGGTTCACAGGCTGCAGAGGCTGATGAATCCCAAGATCAGCAGGTAAGCTGCTAGCTCAAGTCATAAGAACTGGAGATCAGATGATGATGAGCCAGATGCAGGATCCAGAGTGTAAATCTTCCTGGAACATCCATTTATATACTGGAGGCAGGCCACATCCCCAAGGAAACTCCCTTTCAACTGATTGGAGTAACTTAACTGCCAAATTACATCATTACATTACATTACTGCTAAACTACATCATAACTGCCAAACCACAGAAAATCATGCCCTAGCCAAGCTGACACAAAGCCTTAACCATTACAGATATATTGCTGAATTTTATTTTCTAATATTTTGTTAATAATTTTTATATCTGCATTTATGAGGGATATTGGTTTGTCTTTTTAGTACTGTTTTAGTTTCTTGTTCTTGTTTCTCTGGCCTCTGAGAATGAGTTGGGAAGTGTGCTCTCCTATTTTCTTGAAGCAATTATGTAGACTAGCTTGAAATCTTTAAATGTTTGGTATAATTCTTCAGTGAAAACATCTGGGCCTGGTCATTTCATTTTTGGGACTTTGTTACTTATGAATACACTTTCCTTAATAGCTATTGTTGTTGCTGTTGTTAGGTGCTGTCGAGTCAATTCTGACTCATAGCAACCCTATATGACACAGTAAAACTGCCCCATAGGGTTTCCAAGAAGGAGCTGGTGGATTTGAACTGCCAACTTTTGGTTAGCAGCAGACCTTTTAACCACTACACCACCAGGACTCCTGAATAGCTATAGAGCTATTCAAACTATTTCATGTTGGGTAAATTGTAGTAGTCTGTGTTTTCTGAGGAATTTCTCCATTTCATCTAAGTTGTCAAATTTAAATGTATAGAATTGGTTGGGTCACAAGGTGCACAAACAATTTGCACTTGACAGCTAACCTAAAAGTTGGCAGTTTGAACTCACCTGGTGGTAATGCAGAAATAAGGGCCTGGCAATCTGTTTCCATTAAGATTACAACTAAGAAAACCCTATGGAGCAATTCTACCCTGTAACACATGGTACCACCATGAGTTGGAATTGACTTGACAGCAACTAACAACAACAGAACTGTTTCTTATATTCCCTTATTATCTTTTTGATGTCTGCAGGGGCTGTAGTGATACCTCCTTTCCATTCCTGGTATTGATAATTCTTGTCTTCCCTCTTTTTATCTTAGTCAGTCTTACTAGAGGTTTGTCAATTTTATTGATACTTTCAAAGAACCAGCTTTTTGTTTCATTGATTTTTCTTTAATATTTGTCTGTTTTCAATTTCATTGATTTTTACTCTTTATTATTTCCTTCTTTCTTTTTTGCTTTGAGTTGATTGTGCTCTTCTTTTCCTAAATTCTTGAAGTGGGATCTAGGATTATTAATTTGAAACTTTTCCTTATTTCTGTTGGAAACATTTGGGGCTCTAAATTTCCTTTCCAGTATTACTTTAGCTGTATTCCACCAAATTTGGTATGTAGTACTTTCATTTTCCCTCAGTTTAATGCTTTATTTTATTGCCCATGAGACTTCCACTTGGCTTATGGATTATTTTGTGTTGATTAGTTTACAAGTTTTTGAAATTTTCCAGTTATCTTTCTGTTATTCATTTCTAGTTTGATTCCATTCTGATCAGAGAATAAACCATGAATAAATTTAATTCCTTTAAATTTGCTGTCTTCAATTTATGGCCCAATATGGTGTATTTTAGGGAATGTTCCATAGGCATTTAAAAAGAATGTGTATTCTGCTGTTGCTGGGTAGAGTGTTCAATAAATGTCAAATAAATCATGTTGATTAACGGTGTTGAGTTCTTTTATATCTTTGTTGATTTTTTTCTCTAGTATTTCTATAAACTACTGAGAGTAGGGTGTTGAAATCTGCAAGTATAATTTATATTGTTCTATATCCTCTCAGTTCTATCAGTTTTTACTTCACATTTTTACGGCTCTGTTGTTTGATGCATACACATTTAGGATTGCTATGTCTTCATGGTGAACTGGTATTTTTATTATTATTTAATTTCCCTTTTTTAATTCTGAGAATATACACTACTGTCATGGATTGAATTGTGTCCTCCCAAAACATCTGTCAGCTTGGCTGGGTCATGATTCCCAGTATCATATGATTGTGTACCATTTTGTAAATCTGATGTGATTTCCTTATGTGTTGTAAACTGTATCACTATGATGAGGTTGTACGTGATTTCCTTACATGTGGTAAACTCTATCACTATGATGAGGTTGTACTGATGAGGCTTACAAGATTATATAGTGTCTTAATCCAATCTCTTTTGAGATATAAAAGATAGAAGAGAGCAGACACATGGGAACCTCATACCACCAAGAAAGCAGTGCCAGGAGCAGAGCACGTCCTTTGGACCTGAGGTTCCTGCACAGAGAAGCTCCCAGACCAAGGTAAGATTGATGACACAGACCTTCCTCCAGAGCCAACAGAGAAAGCGTTACCCTGGAGCTGACGCCCTGAATTTGGACTTGTAGCCTCTTGGACCGTGAGAGACTAAACTTCTCTTTGTTAAAGCCATCCACTTGTGGTATTTCTGTTATAGCAGCACTAGATGACTAAGACAACTACTTTGCTCTGAATCATATATTATAAAGAAACTCTTGCTTTCTTTTAATAAATGTTAAGTAATATATCTTTCTCATTGTTTAACCATCAACCTACATATGGTGTTGAATTGAAAGTCAGTTTTTTGTACACTGAAAAAGTGAATTAAAAACAAAACAAAACAAACAACAACAAAAACACAACCAACTAAATGCTGTGTAGTCATCTAGTGCTGCTATGACAGAAATACCACAAGTGGATTGTTGTATTTACACCATTTACATTTAAAGTAATTATTGACTTGATAGGCCTTAAGTCTGTCATTTATAAATTTCTTGTTTGTTTTTCTGTTCTGTTGTCTTTTCCTGCCTTCTTATAAGTTAGTTGAACATTTTTAACATTATATTATGATTAACCTATAGGGTTTTGAGTATATATATATATATATATATATATATATATGTATATATATCTTTCTATAACTTTTTAAATGGCAGTTTGGATATTACATTATATATGCACAACTTATCCCAGTCTAGGTATTGATATTTTACCAGTTGATTTGAAATCTTGAAAACTTACATACCTTAATATCCTTTTATCCTCTCTCATTTATAATTATCTTAAACATTTCCTCTATTTAGATCAGATATCAAATTATACAATTGTCTTAGGCTGGGTTTTCTAGAGAAGCAAAACCAGTGAAGTATATGTGTGTGTGTGTGTGTGTGTATACGGAGAGAGATTTATATCAAGGAAACGGCTCACATAGTAGTAGACGCTGGAAAGATGCAAGTTAGTGGGTCAGGTGTCAGGCTTTTCCTGAGTCAGTAGCTTCAGGAGCTAATGAATCCAAGATCAGGAGATAAGAGGGCAAGCAGCTGACTCAAGTCCCACGAACGGGAGGTCAGATGATGAGGAACCAAATACAGGATCCAGAGTAGAGTAAAAGCCAGTGACCTTTGCCAAAAAGTCCATATATATTGGATGGAGGCAAAACGAAAAGGAAGCTTCCTTTCAACTGATCAGCTGATCATTGCAGATCAGATCTTGTCATGGAGGAGATTACATTATATCACATTTCATCATGGAGGTGATTAAATTATTACATAACTGTCAAAAGACATCATAACTGCCATACATCTGAGAATCAAGGCCCAACCAAGTTAACACACAACCTTAACCATCACAACCCACCCATCAACCTGGCACCTGCACACATCTCCTTAAACCATACGTAACCCCTAAATAAAGACAATTATAAAGTCATACTTAGCCTAACATGATACAATTAACACACATAACACCAAAAACACACTAGCCCTGTTTACATATTATATCTTATAAGTGAAGAAAACAAAAATATTTGATGCACACGTACAAGGAAGAAATACTCATAACAGTTACAGTCCTTGTTTCTGCAACTGATCACATGGTGGTAGCTATCACATGATCACATTGTGGTAGCTATCTTCTTCCATCACCCATTCCATATTCCCTTTACCCTCAGCAAGCACCTCAGCTGGTCATTGTTCTTTGCCTGGTGGAGTGACCCAAACCTTCATGCCTGGTAGTCATGTCAGATTTGGGTTGTTGTAGTTATCCACTGACTTTAATCACAAGGCATAGTAGTACTAAGAGATGCCCTAAGGGATCTCCTGCATTCCAGACATACTCTTTTTTGCCCCCATTATATAATATCAGTCTGATTTCCTCTTGGTAATTGGGTTCCATCACACCAGCCAATATGATAACTCCCTTCTTTGCCCGTTGATCCAGAGACATAAAGAGCCCAAAGTGTCCAGGTGGCATTTTTAACTTCCAGTTCAATGGAATCAGTGATGTGTCTACAGGTGGGAGCATTCCTCCTTTTGGAACTAAGACCTCTAAGCTTGCAAAGCATAGGGTCGTAGGGACAGGAGACAAATACTCCACAAGTATGTCACTGGAGATAATAGTGAGTGGTGATACTATTGTTTCCACCCCTTGATTCCTGGACCCATGAATCCTGGCTATGGGAGAAACAGCACTATATATTAGATGCTAGTTTAGAGCATATTCAGCGTGCTGGAGGACATTGCTCCAACCCTTCTAGGTATTGTCACCTAGCTGGAGCCACAATTATGTCTTTAGAAGGCCATTCCATTGTTCTATCAAGCCAGCTGCTTCAGCGTGATGGGAAGCATGGTAAGACCAGTGAATTCCATGAGCATAGGCTCATTGCCGCACTTCATTTGCTGTGAAGTGACTCCCTTGATCTGAAGTGATGCTGTGTGGGAATACCATGAAAGATGGAAAAGGCATTCTGTAAGGCCACGGATGGTAGTTTTGCCAGAAGCAAAATCTGCATCCAGAGTGTCTCTTCCCATAAGAACAAAATGCTGTCCTACCCATGATGGAAGTGGTCCAATGTAATCAACCTGCCCAGGTTGCTGGCTGATCACCTCAAGGAATGGTGCCATATTGGGGACTCAGTGTGGTCTCTGATGTTGGCAGATTGAGCACTCAGCTGTGGCTGTAGCCAAGTCAGCCTTGGTGATTGGAAGTCCATGTTTCTAAGCCCATGCATAAACTCCATCCCTGCCATCATGGCTACTTTGTTCATGGGCCCATTAAGCAATGACAGGAGTGGCTAAGGAAAGAGGATGACTGGTTTCCACAGAATGCTTCATCCTATCCACTTGATTGTTAAAATCCTCCTCTGCTGAGGTCACCCTTTGCTAAGCATTCACATGAGACACAAATATCTTCACTTCTTTGGCCCATTCCGAAAGGTCTATCTGCATACTTCTTCCTCATATCTCCTTGTCTCCAATTTTCTAATCATGTTCCTTCCAAGTCCATGACCATCCAGCCAAACCATTGGTAATAACAGCCCATGAATCAGTATACAATCACTCATCTGGCCATATCTCCTTTCAAGCAAAGTTAACAATCAGGAGCACTGCTCAAAGTTCTGCCCATTGGGAGGATTTCCCTCCACCACTGTCCTTCAGGGAGGTCTCAGTAAGGTACTGTAATGCTGCTCCTCTCCACTTTCAAGAGGTGCCTACATATCGCACAGAACCATCTGCAAACCAGGCACAAGTTTCTCTTCCTCAGTTAACTGATTATACGGAACTGTCCATGAGGCCATAGGTGCTGACTAGGGGATGGAAGGTAATGTGACCGGAGTGGAAACCATGGCCAATTGGGCCACTTCCTCATGCAACTTACTTCTGTCTTCAGGTCTTCCTTGAGCCCGATCTCGTATATACCACTTCAGTTTAATGATGGAGTGCTTTTGTGCACATCCAACTTTATGGCACTGTGGGTCTGACAACACTCACTTCACGATGGGCAACTCATGACTTGGTGGCCCAGGGATAAGCATTCAGTGTCTACAAGGCCCAGGAACAAGCCAAAAGTTGTTTCTCAAAAGGAAAGTAGTTATCTGCAGAGGATGGCAGGGCTTTGTTCCAAAATTCTAAGAATACAAACAGCATCTCTATCTGCCAGTGATACTTCCAGCATCATTGGATCGGCTGGATCATATGCCCCAAGTGGCAGAGCGGCTTGCACTGCAGCCTGAACCTATTGCAAAGCTTTCTCTTGTTCTGGGCCCCACTCAAAACTAGCAGCTTTTTTAGTCACTTGATAAATAAGCCAGAGTAGCACACACTAATGAGGGATATGTTGCCTCCCAAATTCAAAGAGTCCTACCAGGCATTGTGCCTCCTTTCTAGTTGTGGGAGGGTCCAGATGGAATAACTTATCCTTCACTTAAAAAGAAATATCTTGACATGCCCCACAACATTGGACCCCTAGAAATTTCACTGAGGTGGAAGGCATCTAAATTTTTTACCAACAAGTCCAGAGTCATTGACACTTCTCCCTTTCAAGGTCAAATCAGCCTCATGTCATCAATGTACTGGGCCAGTGTGAGACCTTGTGGAAAGGAAAGGTGATCAAGATCCCTGAGAACTAAATTATGACATAATGCTGCAGAGTTGACATTCCCCTTAAGTAGGACAGTGGAGCTATATTGCTGGCCTTGCCATATGAAGGCAAACTACTTCTGGTGTTCCTTTGAAACAGATATGGAGAAAAAGGCATTAGCCAGATCAATAGCTGCATACCAGTTACCAGGTGATGTATTAATTTACTCAGCAATGAAACCACATCTGAAACAGTAGCTGCAATGGAGTCACAAGCTGGTTAAGTTTTTGATAATACACTGTCATTCTCCAAGATGCATCTATTTGTTGCACAGACCGCATAGGTGAGTTGAATAGGGATGTGGTGGGAATCACCATCTCTGCATACTTCAAATCCTTGATAGTTGCAGTAATCTCTGCAATCCCTCCAGGAATGAGGTATTGCTTTTGGTACTATTTGTCTACGTAAGGGCAGTTCTAATAGCTTCTGGTTGGCTTTTCCTATCATAATAGCCCTTACTCCACATGTCAGGGATCCAATGTTGGGGTTCTGCCAGTTGCTGAGTATATCTATTTCAATTATGCAGTCTGTAACTGGGGAAATCACTGCAGGATGGGTTCAGGGACCCACTGGACCTACTGTGAGATGAACCTGAACTAAGATTCTATTAACAACCTGACCTCCATATGCACCCACTCTGACTGGTGGGCCACAGTGATGTTTTTGTTCTCCTGGTATTAGCTTGGGCAGAGTCAGTAACCAGTAATCCCCTAAAAGTCTGATTATTTCCTTTTCCTCAATGAACACTCTCTCTTGCAAAAGGTTGTAGATCCCTTTGGGAAAGACAGTGAGAAAGATTAACAGTAAAAATTTTTGGCAGACCCATCCTCCCCTTCATTCAAGGGGTTGTGAGTCTGCAAACTGGTTCAAGTCTGGGAATTCATTGAGGGGTCATCACTTTCTGGTGGCGCAGTGGTTAAGCATTTGGCTGCTAACCAAAAGGTCGGCAGTTCAAAACCACAAGCCGCTCCTTGGAAACCCTATTGGGCAGTTCTACTCTGTCCTATAGGGTCGCTATGAATCGGAATCGATTCAACAGCAGCAAGTTTTTGGTTTTTTGACTTTTTATTCTGGTTATGCAAGTTAGACTGCCACTCACTTGACCTAGAATTCTTCCACTTGTACTGATCAAGTAAATATTTAGTAGATTTCCCATCTACTTCACTCCTAGGGAAACCATGGCTAAGTAGCCAATGCCGTAAGTCTATACAGGTCAGATTATTCTCATTACTGCTTTGACTCTGCTCTTAGGTAACCATGCCCACCTTGTCTTTGTCAATTGAGTGCTGTCACTTAGCCCCATTGTAGTTAGGTGTTTTAGTTCAGTTAGGGCAACACCCTCTTTCAAATCTGACTTACATAAAATAGCAATCACAGCAGTCTTCAAGGATGCTTCCTTCACAAATTTGTTCCTCACTGTTGTGGTAAAAGGTGTGACCTCTGGACACTCCATGTGTAGGTCTGTGGATCTAACCTGATAAATCCACTCTAACATGTCAATTTCCCTAAGCCTTTGGATACTTTCTTCTACGGTATACCAAGGCAGGTCTGATACTTCAACTTGATTTAGTGTAGGCCACCCAGAAATCCATGCCTCAGTGAACCAACCAAATAAACTATTAGATCCTTTCTTAACCTCTCGAGCTGAAACATTCAGTGAAGGATCTGTGCTTAGTGGGCCTATATCAGTAAACTCAGACTGATCCAACTTTATGTCATTGTACCAATTTCCCACACCCTTAACAATCATTCCCACCCATATTCCCCAGGTTTCTGTTGGTACATATTAGAAAATCAAGCAGTTCTTTTGGAATGTATTGTATTTCCTCCTGGGTCCCACTTTGTATTTTACCTTTTGGGGCTTGCTGGGACTTAAGTCTAGTTATAGGTCTAGAAGCAAAAATGGATGTTGGGGATATGTTTTGAGAACATTCAGCAATGTCTTGTAATGCATCTGCCTCTGGTGATGCCCCAGGAAGTGACTCAGATGCCAGTCCAGGTGATATCTCAGACAAAGGCTCTTCAGACACAGCTGGCTTAATCTCATCAGATGGGGGTCGAGGGGCTCTGGTTTTGCTGGCAGGAGCAATTCAACAAAATTTAGGGTCTTAGTGTTTGCAGCCTCCTGATTATCTGCCCATATGTCCCCATCCCAAGTTTCAGGACACCATTTCATCTCAATCAATGCCTTCATTTCAACTTCAGACACCACTCAAGGTTGGGAATTCAATTGGCCTTGAATTCAGTCACTGTTATGATAAGACTCTGAGTTTGGTTTTGGCAATAGGCAGCAGTGTTACTACAAGAAATAAGGCTTTCTATCAAGATACAATTGGAAATTTTTAGGTCATTTATGCAATACTTGAGCTTTGACTCTGTAGTCCTGAGCTCATCTCTTCCTTTCACCACTTTGTCTAGCGAAAGTAGGCCCAACCAACCAGCTTCCTTATACTTCTAATTCTGAAAAAATCGTAGAAAAGTATCAAACATCCGTCACCCAGAGCCTCACCTCTCACCAATACTTGATCTATCTGTGGTGATATTTTGCATATTTCAATTGCCACTTCCAGTCATGGATTAGTAGTGCCCACTTTACTACTGGAAGCAGAGTCATCAACATCTTTAAAACTAACCAGACTTGAGAACCAATTTAGAAAACTCATCCTTACAATTTTGTTTCTCTAGACCCACTCCCAGTACCAAATGTCTTAAGCTGGGTTCTCTAGAGAGGCAAAACTAGTGAAGCATCCACCAGGTGCTCCTTGGAAACCCTGTAGGGCAGTTCTACTCTGTCCTATAGGGTAGCTATGAGTCAGAATCAGCTCAATGGCAATGAGTTTGGTTTGGGTTTGGAGATATATGTATGTATGTATGTATGTATGTATGTATATGTACAGATATATATATATATAGAGAGAGAGAGATTTATATCAAGGAAATGGTTCATGCGGTTGTAGAGGCTGGAAAGTCCCAAGTCTGTGGGTCAGAAGTCATGCTGGAGACTTCTCCTACTCATGTAGTCTCAGGAGCTGAGGAATCGGCAGGTCAGATGGCTGGCTGCTAGTTCAAGGCCCCTGAACTGGAGATCAGATGTGACAAGTTGAATGCAGGATCTAGAGCAGAGCAAAAACCAGTGAGCTTTGCCGTAAAGTCTATATATATTGGATACATGCCACACCCCTAAGGAAACTCCCTTTCAATTGATTGGCTGCTCATAGCAGATCTCATTATGGAGGTGATTACATTATACCAGATCTCATTGTGGAGTTGATTATGTCATTACATATCTGCCAGACTACATTTTAACTGCCAAACCATTGAGAATCATGGCCCAGCCAAGCTGACAGACAACCTTAACCATCATGACAGTGTTATAGTTTTGTTCCAATTATAAAACGTTATTTAGAAAAATAAAAAGGAAAAAAATCTATTCTATCGACCCATATTTTTGTTCTTTCCGTTGTTCTTTCTTCCTTCATGATGGTCCAAGATTCTTTATTTTATTATTTCCTTTTTTTTTTTTTTTTGTAAGAGAATTTCCTTTATTCATTTTTTTAGTGTAGATCTGCTGGTGACAAATTTTTTTTAGTTTTTTTTTTATATTATAATGTTTTTATTTATCTTTCATTCCTGAAGGATAAAGAATTCTGGATTCACAGTTCTTCTCTTTCAGCACTTGAAAACATTGTGCAACTTCTTTTGGCCTCCATGGGTTCTAGTGAGAAATCTGTTGTCATTCAAATTTATTTCCCCCCTATGAATAAGGCATAATTTTTCTCTCATGCTTTGAGATTTTTTTTCCTTTGTCTTTAGCTTCTAGAGTCTGACTATGATGTACCTTGGTCTGGACTATTTTGGGTTTATTCTGTTATGGTTATTTCAATTTTTTGAATCTATAGGTTTATGTATTTTATCAAATTTGGGAAATTTTTGGTTATTATTTATTCAAGTACTATTTTAGCACTGCCATCTTTCTCCTCTCCATCTCAGACTCCAATGATGCAAGTGTTAGATCTTTCATTATAATCCTACAGTCTTCTGAGGATCTGTTCATTTTTTTCAGTCTATTTTCTCACTTGTGTTCAGAGTGGATAATTTCTAAGGTTTTATCTTCAAGTTCACTGATACTTTCCTCTGTCCTCTGCATTCTGTAGTTGAACTCATGTATTAAGTTTTTTATTTCAGTCTATATATTTTTCAGTTCTAAAATTTCAATTAGCGCTTTATAACTTCTGTTTGTTTGCTGAAATTTCCTATTTCACCATTGAAACTTTCTAATTTTTTTATTTGTTCCTGACATGTTTGTAATTACTCATTGAAGCATTTTTATGATGATTGCTTTAAAAATTTTGTCCTATAATTCTAATATTTCTGTCATCTCAATGTTGGCATCTGCTCATTGTCTTTTCTAACTCATTTTGTGATATTCTTAGTTCTTAGTATGGTGAATAATTTTTTATTAAAGCCTGGATATTGTCTATAACAGCTTTATTGAGATATAACTCACAAACTATAAATTTACCCTTTTAATATGTACAATTCAATAGCTTTTAGTTTGTTCACAGAGATTTACAGCCATCACCACAATCAATTCGAGAATATTTTCACTTCCCCAAAAAGAAACCACACTACCTTTAGCCATCATCCTCCAAATCCCTCATATCTCCCAGCCTTAAGCAATCACTAATCTACTAGTTGTCTCTATAGATTTTCTTATTCTGGACATTTCTTATAAACAGAACCTTACTGTATGTGGTCCTTTGTGATGGGCTTCTTTCACTTGGCATGATGTTTTCAAAGGTTCATCCATGTTGGAGCATGTATACATTCTTTTTGCTGCCAAATAATATTTCAGTGTATGCATAAACCACATTTGTTTACTCATTCATCCATTGATGGACATCTGTATTATTTCCATTGTTTGGCTATTATGAATATTGCTGCTATGAACATTCATGTGAACATTTTTGAGTGGACATATGTTTTTATTTCTCTTGAGTATATACACTTAGGAACTGAATTGTAGATCATATGGTAACTTTAGTTTAACCATTTGAGGAACTGCTACACTGATATCCAAAGAAGTGGTACTAGTATACATTCCCAACAGCATATGAGGATTTCAATTTCTCCACATTCTTACCAACATTTGTTATTGTCTTTATTTTTTATTATTTCCATCCTAATGGATGTGATTTGTATCTCACTGTGGTTTTGATATGCATTTCCTTGATGGCTATTTATGTTGAGCATCTTTTCATGTGCTTATTGATCATTTATATATCTTTTTTATAGAACTGGCTATTAAGATCTTTGGCCCATTTTTTAAAATTTTGTCTTTTGTCTTTTTATTATTGATTTGTAATAGTCACTTTTATATTCTAGATACAAGTCCCTTATCTGGAATATGATTTTTTTTAAATTTCTCCATTCTGTGACTTTACATTTAAAGTAAATATTGATATGATATGGCTTAAGTCTTTTCACTGTCTTGATGGTGTGCTTTGAAAAATAAAAATTTTAAATTTTGGCAGAGCCAACATAGCGCTAGATGCACCATGCCATCCCTCCACAACAAAGACCTGAAAAACTAAGCCAAACAGAGACAAACATCAATCCTGGAATCCTAAGTGTCAAATGAAGAGATAAACAACCCAACCAATGGAATAAGAAACTGACAGAGAACAGAGAGCAAGGCGAGATATGGAGCAGAGGTCCCTTATCAGCTAATGCAGCACGGATTTGCCATCTTGGACTCCTGTCTGAGATTGGCAGACACAGAGTACAGGAAAACAGCTTCACGGAGCTCCCAGCAGGATACAGAGCATCTGGTAACCAGTGATACATGCTTTCCTACTATCCAGCCTTCTTTCCCCTGCTTGGCCTCCTCCACTTCCCAGTGGGCCATGTTCACTCAGCCAGAAGGTACCGACTCTGTCACTTGGGTTCACCCTGCCCACATGACCAACTTCTTCAGTGCTGTTTCTTTGTTGCTGGTGTTGCTTTTTTTGGCTTCTTTTGGTTTCTTCCCTGTCTCTCACCTTCTCCCCCTCCTTTCTCTTGAACACCTGGCCCCATGTGCCATCTTTGCTTCTTCTTGACAGGCTGTGAGGCACCACTCAGCTTGGGAACTCCTTCCCCAGTCCACCCCACCATGCTGGTAGGATCCCTGGGGTCTCTTATTGTTTGTTTTCTTTTTTCCTTTTTGTTTTTCTTCATTTCTCAGTTTCTTGACTCTCTCTACTTACTTTCTTTCCTGTCTCCTGAATACTTGGCACTGTGTGCTATTGTAGCCCCTTCTAGCTGGGCTGTCCTGTTTGGCTTGAGAGCCACTTCCCTGGTCTGTGCAACTTCACTGGTGGGATCCCTGGGGGCTTTCTTTTTATAATTTTAATTTTTTTTCTTTTTCTTTATTTTTTTATCGTTTATTCTTTTTGTTTTTCTTCATTTTTCAGTTTCTTGTCTTTCTCTACATTCTTTCTTTTCCTGTCTCCTGAATACCTGGTGCTGTGTGCTATCTCTGCCCTTTCTAGACAGGCTGTGCCCCAAGGCCTGGGAGCCACTTCCCCAGTTTCTGGTGGGATCCCTGGGGTTACTTCTTTTTTACATTTTTTTTTACTTATTTTTTCTCTTTTTCTTTTTCCTTTTTGTTTTTCTTCATTTCTCATTTTCTTGTCTGTCCACTCCAATGGCAGACTCCCTCAGCAGCAGTATTTTTTTAACCCCTGTTTCTCTCTCCTCTTTCTCTTCTTTCCCATAGTCAGCTTAGCTCCACACATCACAACCTCCCCCTTCCCTCCTGCCTATCTGCCCTGTCCCCTGAACTTTGCACCCCTGAGCAGCACAGGCATGGCCTACCGGAACCTGTCCTGCACTGATCCCAAGCCAGCCCTGTCTGCCCCAGTAAGTGCCACCAACTACCAATCCCAGAAACTCCCCTTCAGCTAGACCTAACCTGCTGCACCAGAGCTGAGCAACTGGCCCTGCCCATTGGATGAAGAGGTGAAAAGTATTATGCCCACAGACAAAAACAAAGAATGCCTGCTCAGACATAACCAAATAAAACAAAAAAAGCAGGACAAAATGAACAAATCCACAATCAATAAATGAAGAATAACTACTGAATTTTCTGAAGACAGCAGACAATATCAAAACACAAAAAATGACAGGATAGTTCCAGTAGGTGTCCAAAATAAAACACCAGATGATTTTCCAGTAGAAGAAAAGGCATTAGAACTACCTAATAGGGAATTCAAGTCTAATATTCAGAGCTATCCAAGAGTTGAAGCAAAAAGTAGACAAAAATGAGGAAAAATAGACAAATTCATGGAAAAGGCAGAGAAAATCATGGGAAATACAGATAAAACAATGGAAGAATTCAGGAAAATAATACAGGAACAAAATGTCAAAATAAATTCAAAACTTGAAATCATACAAAAACATTAGAAATCCAAAAGTTAAACAAGATTTCAGAAATGGACAGTGTCATAGAAGGGCTGAGGAGCAAGTCTGAAACAATGGAAGACAGGATTAGCGAAATCGAAGACAAATACTTGGATACCACTTTGTTTAAGGAAAAATCAGAGAAAAGAATAAAGGAAAATTAAGAAACACTGAGAATGATGTGGGATACAATCAAAAGCAAAAGTGTGTGAGTGATCAGAGTTCCAGAACACAGGGAGAAAACAGAAAACACAGAGAGGATCATTGAAGAATTGCTGACAGAAAACTCCCCTAATATCATGAAAGACAAAAAGGTGACCATCCAAGAAGCTCAACAAACTTCTGGGATAGACCCCAAAAGAAAATCACCAAGGCATATCATAATCACACTCATGAAAACTACAGACAAAGAAAGAATCTGAGAGCAGCTCAAGAAAAATGAAAAGTCACATGCAGAGGGGAAACAATAAGAGTAAGCTCTGGTTACTCAGCAGAAACCAAGCAGGCAAGAAGGCAATGGGATGACATATATAAAACCTTGAAAGAAAAAAGAAAATTGCCAACCAAGAATAGTAAATCCTTCAAAACTCTCTTTCAGATATGATGGTGAAATGAGGACATTTCCAGATAAACAGAAGTTAAGGGATTGTGTAAAAACCAAACCAAACTTACAAGAATTATTAAAGGGAGTCCTTCAGTTTGAGAACAAACAACATCAGATGACAGCCTGAATCTAGGAATCAAGATCACACCAAACAGAAACCAATCTAGGAAATGAACTCTCAAGGACTATTCAAAACAAAAATATTTACAACAGGGAGCCAGAGAGGTTAATCTGTAAATGACAACAATGTCAGAACAATAAAAGAAAGAATAAACAGTGTAGGTATAGAACTTTGTAATGCAGAGGAAGGCAAGGCAATATCAAGTAATAAAAGACTGGTTCAAACCTAGGAAGATAAGGGTAAACTTCAAGGTAACCACAAAGAAAGGTAACAAACCTACTCATCAAAATAAAGAAGAAAAATATAAAGTCTCAGTAAAAACAAAATCTACAAAAACAAAAGAAATGAAAACAAAAATCCACAAACCCAAAAATTCAGCACAGGAGAGTAAGAGGAACAAAGAATATGTCAGCATTAAAAAAAAAAAAAAAACCCTACAAGATGACAGCAATAAACTCACACCTATCAATAATGACACAGAAGGTAAATGGCCTAAATGCACACAAAAAGAGACAGAGAGTGACAGAATGGATTAAAAAAAAAACAGGATCCATCAATAAACTGTCTACAAGAGACACACCTAAGAAACAAAGACGGAAATTTATTAAAAATCAAAGGATCAAAAAAACTATATCAAGCAAGCAGCTACCAAAAAAAACCACAGGAGTGGCAATACTAATCTCAGATAAAACATACTTTAAAACAAAATCCACCATAAAAGACAAAGAAGGGCATTATATAATGATTAAAGGGACATCATGAAGACATAGTCATGATAAATATCTACTACACACCCAATGAAAAGGCTTCAAAATACATAAATTCTAACAGCACAGAAAAGAGAAATTGACAGTTCCACAATAATAGTAGGAGACTTCAACACACCACTCTTGGTAAAGGAGAGAACATCTAGAAAGAAACTTAACAAAGATACAGAAGGTCTCAACGCCACAATCAGTCAAGTTGAACTCATACTCATATGTAGAACACTCCGCCCAACAGCTACAAAGTACACATTCTTTTCCAATGCACGTGGAAAATTCTCCAGAATAGACCACATCTTAGGCCACAAAGCAACCCTCAACAAAATCCAAAACATTGAGATAATACAAAGTATCTTCTCTGACCACAATGCTATCAAAGTAGAAATTAACAATAGGAAGAGCAAGGAAAAAAAAAATCAATTACATGGAAACCGAATAATACCCTGCTTAAAAACCACTGGATAATAGAAGAAATCAAATATGGAATCAAGAAATTCCTAGAATCAAAGGAGAATGAAAACACATCATACCAAAACCTTTGGGACACAGCAAAGGCAGTGCACAGAGATCAATTTGTAGCAATAGATGCACACACCAAAAAGAAGGAACAAAATCAAAACGTTAGCTACACAACTTGAACATAAAGAGAGCAGCAAAAGAAGCTTACAGCAACCAGAAGAAAGGAAATAATAAAGATCAGAGCAGAAATAAATGAAACAGAATAGAAAAACAATAGAAAGAATCAGGAAAACCAAAAGTTGGTTCTTTGAAAGGATCAGCAAAATCGCCTAACCACTGGCCAAACGACAGAAGAAAATCAAGAGAGGATGCAAGTAACCCAAATAAGAAATGAAATGGGGGACATTACAACAGATCCAACTGAAATAAAAAGGATCATAACAGAGTATTATGAAAAACTGTCCTCCAACAACTTTGAAGACCTAGAGGAAATGGACAAATTTCTAGAAACACACAACTTACCCAAAGTAACACAAAATGGTGTTGAAATTCTGAATAGACTCATAACAAGAGAAGAGATTGAAAATGTAATAAAAGAAAACTCCCAACATTAAAAAGCCCTGGCCCAGATGGCTTCACTGGAGAATTCTACCAAACATTAGAGAAGACTTTATACCAGTACTACTCAAACTATTTCAGAACATAGAAAAGGAAGGGCTACTTCTGAATTCATTCTATGAAACCAGCGTAACCCTGATACCAAACCCAAGCAAAGATATCACAAAAAAAGATAATTTCAGACCAAAATCTTTCATGAATATAGATGCAAACATTCTTAAAAAAATTCTAGCCAACAGAATTCAGCATCATATAAAATAAAATAATACACCATGTACAAGTGAAATTCATACCAGCTATGCAAAAATGGTTCAACATTAGAAAATCAATGAAGGTAATGCACCACATAAATAAAAGAATCACACAATCATCTCAGTTGATGCAGAAAATTCATTCTTCAAAATCCAACACTCATTCCCGATAAAAACTCTCAATAAAATAGGTATAGAAGGGAAATTCCTCAACATAATACATTAGAGATTAGACAGACCCATAAAACAAAATGAGACTAAAGGGGCACACCAGCCCAGGGGCAAGGATGAGAAGGCAGGAGGGGACAGGAAAGCTGGTAATAGGGAAGGGGAAAGTGTTGCCATATCATGGGGTTGTTAACCAATGTCATAAAACAATATGTGTACTATTTAATAAGAAGCTAGTTTGTTCTGTAAACCTTCATCTAAAGTACAATAAAATAAAAAACTTAATAGAAAAAAAAATTTTCGGAAACGATCTCTCTTGGCCTATTCTCTTTCTTCCATGCTTTTGGGAATATCTGAAATATAACCAGGTACATTTTCACATGCCAGTTCACATTTCTGATACCACATTCTGTGGGCTGGACCACAGCAGGCCTGTCTTTCTCTCCCACCTCAAGGGCTGGCTAGTTGGCTTGGTCTCTCTCCAGTTATCTAAGCCCTAGAGTGTGCCCCAAACGGTATGGCTCACACCTTAACGTTTTCACCTAGAACTATAATCTTGATTACTGCACAGCTAGCACTTATCTCCTACTTGTATTAGAAACTGGTAGAAAATAAATGCTATGAATAATTAAACTAGCTAGTCAGATCAATGTCTGGAGACCTTCAATAAAAGGAAAGGTGAATATGTTAAATATAAACCAAAAGCAAAACTATTATTTTCATGTAAAAATCAAACAAAATCAGAGTGAAAATGTTATTTTTACTCTGTCAAGGATCTTCATGGAAACTACGGGAGTTGGTATAACAAGAGTACTTAAAATTTGTTTTTATTAGATAAGGACATAAATTTAAAGCTATATCCCTCCTCCTTTCTCTCCAACTCCTGCTCTATTCCTAAGATGTTACTGTTGTTACTAGTTTCTTCTGTATACTATGTTATTTTAAAATTCTGCTTAAATTATTAATTGAACAACTAAACTTTGCATATTAAAGATACTTTGTGCAAAAAAAAATTTTAAATTTTGGTGATGTCCAGTACATTCATTTTTTTCTTTTGCTGATTGTGCATTTGGTGTCATATCTAGAGACCATAGCCTAATCCAAGGCCACAAAGATTGATGTCTATGTTTTCTTTTAATGTAGTTTTAGCTCTTACATTTAGGTTTTTGTTCCATATTTGAGTTAATTTTTGTATATGGTTGTAAGGTAGGGGTCCAGATTCATTCTTTTGCATGTGAATAACTATCCTGGAACCATTTGTTGAAAGGAATTTTTTGGCATGGAATTGGCTTGCCTTCCTCATCACAGATCAATTGACCATAAATGTGAGTGTTTATTTCTGGTCTCTCAATTCTATTTCATTGATCTATATGTCTACCCCTATGTCAGTACAACACTGTCTTGATTAATGCAGCTTTGTAGTAAGTTTTGATGTCCAGAGTGTGAGTCTTCCAATATTTTTTCCTCTTTTTAAAGACTGTTTTGACTATTATGGAGCCCTTGAGTTCCCACATGAATATTAGGATCAGCTTGTCAATTTCTGCAACTAAGTCATCTTTCATTTTAATAGAAATTGCATTGACTCTTACATCAATGTGAAGAGTATTGCCATTTTAGCAACATTAAATCTTTCAAACCATGAACACAGGGTGCTTTTCCATTTGTTTTGTTGTTGTTATTGTTAGCTGCTGTCAAATTGGCCTCAGAATCGTGGTGACCCCACGCATAACTGAATGAAATGCTGCCTAGTTCTGTACCATCCCTATGATTGGCTGCAAATGGAACCATTATGATCCATATTGTTTTTACTGGCTGATTTTCAAAAGTGGATTGCCAGACCTTTCTTCCTACTACATCTTCATCTGGAAGCTCTGACGAAACCTGTTCAGCATCATATGGGTGATGGCTACACATGAGGTGCATTGGCCAGGAACTGAACCCAGGTCTCCCATGTGGGAGACAAGAATTCTACCAATGAACCACAAATGTCCCCTCCATTTGATTTAGTCTTCTTTAATTTCTTTGAACTATATTTTATAGTTTTCAATGTACAAGTCTTGCACTTCTTTGGTTAAATTTACTTCTATGTATTTTATTATTTTTGATATTATTATTAATGGAATGGCTTTTTTCATTTCATTTTTAGTTTGCTCATTAAACTGAATAAAAATTCAATTAATTTTTGTATACTCACCTTGTATCCTGCAACTTTTCTGTATATAAATTCATGTCTTCTGTGAATAGAGATAGTTTTACTTCTTCCTTTCCAACCTGGATGCCTTTTATTTATTCCAGTACAATGTTTAATGGAAACGTTGAGAGTGGACATCCTTGTCTTGTTCCTGATCTTAGGGGGAAGGCATTCAGTCTTTCACCCTTAAGTATGATGTTATCTGTGGGTTATTTGTAGATGTCATTTATCAGGTTGAGAAAATTCTCTTCTACTCCTACTTTTTTGAGTTTTTTTTTTTTGTTTGTTTATCATAAAAGGGTATCTTCTCTTTTTTTTTCTTTTTCAATCTAGCTAAATGTTTGTTGATTTTTGTTAATCTTTTCAAAGAGCTAACTTTTGGTTTGGTTGATTTTTCCTATTGTTTTTATATTCTCTGTTTAATTAATTTGTGCTCTAATCCTTACTATGTCCTTCCTTCTGCTTACTTTGGATTTAGTTGCTCTTCTTCTGTGTGTCTTATGTTGGAAGTTTAGGTTGTTGATTTTATGTATTTCTTCTTTTTTAATACAGGTGTGTAGATATATATTTCCCTCTGAATACTGCTTTAACTATATCCCATAAATTTTGGTATGTTGTGCCTTCATTTTCATTTATATCAAAATATTTTCTAGTTTTCCTTGTGATTTCTTCTTTGACCCATCAGTTATTTAGTACTGTGTTGTTTAATTTCCACGTATTTGTTAATTTCCCAAATTTATTGTTATTAATTTCTAACTTCATTGCACTCCTTTTAAATGTATTGAGGCCAGTTTTATGGCTTAGCATATGGTCTATCACAGAAAATGCTCCATGTATACCTAATAAGAATATACAATTATGCTGTTGTTAGGTGGAGTATTCTACAGTCATCTGTTAGATCTAGTTGGCTTACAGTGTTGCTCAAGTCTTCTGCTTCCTTATTGATCTTCTGCCTAATTTTTCTATTCATTTTTGAAAGTGGAGTATTGAAGCCTCCAACTATTATTGTTGATTTCTATTTTTCCTTTCAATTCTGTTGACTGCTTCATATATTTGGGCTTTGTTGTTAAGTGAGTATATGTTTATAATTGTTATATTTTCCTGAGGGATTGACCCTTTCATCATTGTAAAATGTCCCTCTTTATCTCTAGTTACACATTTTGTCTGATATTATTATAGCCACTCCTGCTTTCTTTTGGTTGCTGTTTTCATGATATATCTTTTTTCATCATTTACTCTCAGCCTATTTGTATCTTTGAATCTAAATTGTGTCCCCTCTACAGCATACAGTTGGACCTTGTATTTTTAATTAGGTTGTTTAATTCATTCACATTTAATGTTATAGTTGAAATAGTTGGATTTACACCTGCCATTTTACTTTTTTCTAAATTTCTCATGTCTATTTTCTTTCTCTAGTCCTCCTTTACTGCTTTCTTCTGCATTAAGTGAATATTTTCTAGTGTAAATTTTATTCTCTTAATGATTTTTTCACTTTTTTTTTTTAGTTATTTTCTTTGTGGTTGCTCTAAGGCATACCATATACATATTAACTTATCAGAATCTACTTCAGATTTATACTAATTTAATGCCAGTGAGGTGCCTGCACAATTCTGGAGCCAATTGTAACCAAGACAAGCAGTGCACTATCAGCCACATCCCAGCAGCAAGTGGAGTGGGAATTAGTAGCACCAATTAGATACTAGTAAGGATAGAGTTTTAATTCTCATGGAATCCAGACTTCTGGATACCATGGAGATTGAAGTAACCCACCCAACCTGAGGTGTCCTTTGAACCTTGAACCTTGAGAATACTGGTCTTCTAAAAGTCACCTGTAAGTCAAACAACAGTCTAGCCCTGGGCATTGTGCTTTTTTATAGAATTATCTGTATGCAGTTGGTTTCGACAAACAGAAATTCCAAAGATCAGACTAGAAGTTCTGCTTTAGGGCCAGTCAGTAATTACTTTAATTACTCTTCAAGACAATGCTGTGTGGAATCCTGCTTGACCACAAATTGTTTTATTAGTTCTACACTGGCCCTTTTTCCATGGCAATGTATAATTACTAGCAATAAGATGGAGCATAAGAATCTTTGGTAGTTCTTTTTTCTTTGGAACACTTTTGACTCCCTAGTCAAAATGGCACCCCAATTTACAAATCATATATTAAATAAACTTCAATCAGTTTTTATTATTGGATTAATACAATTTTTGTTTTAACACTAGTGTGTCTCAGCCCTTGACTGTGCATTAGAATCATCCACGGAGCATTTAAAAATACCAATATATCAACCCTACCCCCAAAGTTTCTGATTCAGGTAAAGCCTGGGCATTGGTATTAAGTTTGCAGTCAGAATTCAGAACCAGACACAGCACAGTATATCTTCTGAGGTTGCACCCGCTGAGGAGCTAAGTCCACCAAGCCATACTTTGTCCAGTTCCCACCTTGCCTAATAGAGTACCAGACAGTCCTATCACACTTGCTAATTATTCGGTTTTTCCCTTAGGCTAGACCCCTGATCAAAAGCTTAGTCCTGGACAGAACCCTCTCATTTAGATGCTAATGACCATATTCCCAGTTGCTAGCCAAGATCCTTTTCCACAAAGATCACACTGAACTAAGGTCTTGCCACTGTTCTGGTCTCAGATATTATCCTCTCCAAAGGCTCTTACCACTGTTCATGCCTGACCATCGGATCAGATCCTTTTGGATATTGATATTGGTCTTTCCCACAGCTACAGCTGTGTTCCCTACAGCATTCCAGCCCCACACACTTCCTTCTATATGCTCCAGAAGCAGAGATTTCCATTTTTGTAAGTGTAAGTCAGGAAGCCAAACTAGGTAATCAAAATTAAAATTATTATGCACCAGACAGTTCAATCCCAATGGGAACATCACAAATGAGTACCAAAAATCTGCAATGCTCAAGTTCCAAGTTTCAAAGTCAGATTCTCATACACATGGATCCACCCTCCCCCCAAAGCCCATGGACAAAAGCTTTCCCTCTTATCTGACTTGTCCCTTCTGTGAGTTCACCCCACAAATGTTGTGGTTCATTAACAGAAGGTGTTTTAATTACCACCTCATTATCTCCCTGAGGGGGAGATGTTTCCACAGAGCACACCTAGACAGAATTCACAACTATGGACCCATTTGTTATTCCAGTTAAGGGCAATCAGGCAGGGTTCATCTGTAGGTGTAAATGAGTCTAAAAGGAATTTACATGTGCTGTCTACCTCTCATGTATGTTTAATTAGTGGAGGAATGTTGGTGATGAGCAACTGGCATCAGCAGGGTGGGTGGAGGACCATCCCATACGCACACTCACACCCATACCCACACAGTGTAAACTTTTTTCATCATTTTAAACAGACTAACTGCTTACCTGGATCTGATGGTCAGATTCCTAGGAAGTAGAGAATGCTTTTGTCGTATGAAAAAAACGAATGCACAACAGTACAGTTAACCCCCTGAAGGCTAACTTCGCATAGAACACAGGAGTTTTGACAACATGAGCCTTCTTGGTTTAGGGGCAGAGGAGGTTCGACCATTCTCTCATTCCACTTCCAATAGGCACTAACATTGGAAAATGTGGCTTCCATCTCAAACAAGCAGTAACACTGGAAAACCTGGCTAAGTGGGACGTTGGCAGACACACACCTCACACTTTATCCCTTTCCCTGCAGGTCTGGGGGCTGCTCCTTTTCCCTTCGAAAGGGGCTGAGTCACCATCCAGAGCTGGCATTGCAGGACTTCTGGCTGCCAGGACCCTGGCTCAGTCCAGAAATGGAGGTGTTGTTTGATGAGTTGCTTATTTGGAGCGGGAAGAAGAGGGAGGAAGAGAAAGAGCTCAAAACTGTATGTTCAAGGGCAGAAACAGGACCTTTTGTTCAGAGTGTGAGCTGGTAGTGAAATGAGCTCTTTTAAGTGAAGAAGCAGACAGCACTGGACAGAAAGAGGCCGGGGGCAGTGGCTGTTTCACACTTAAAGGAATCGAGTCAAATATGTTGGAGAGGAGAGCACGCAGCACACTTACAGCCTGGAGACTTAGGGCACCTCTCACTGCCCTTTTCTTTTCCTCTAACTTCTGTGTCTTGTAGACCTCATTCTGATTCTACATTCTGTCCTGTCAATAAATGGTAGCCTGGAGGTGGGGCCAAGATGGCAGAATACTCAGATGCTTCCTTTGTGCAAAGACCTGAAAAAACAAGTGAATCGATTATGTATGACAATCTAGGAGCCCTGAACATCAAGGGCAAGTTGAGGAATTAGACTGAGTGGCAGGGGGAGGGAGGGATGGTTCTGAAGCAGTGAGGAGTTGCCAGACCTGACCAGGCAGGAGCCGGCACCCTTCAGGCCAGATAGACTGGTGTGCGTGGTGAGGCAAGCAGTAGTGCTCAGGAGGTGTTTCCTACATTGGGAGAGATTGAGCGGCAGAGAGTCTATTCACACTTCCAGTACCAGTGAAAAAGGGCACTCAATCAGCAAAAGATAAGTCGTCTGTCCTACTGCGTAAATCAAAAAACACCCCCTTCGGGAAAAAACTCTCTCCCATTTACCTGCTCCCTCCCCGCTGCGCACATGGCCCTGGACAAGCTTCAGTGATTACCAAGTCCCCTGGGCCAGAAGTGGGACCCATCACGCACCCTGAACCATTCTCCTGGCCTTGGAGAGGGAAAGAAATTAACAAACAGGAAAAAATCATCTGCCAGCTTCCCTAAGCTGGGTAGGCACAGCTCCTTTGCCTAGGCACAGGCATAAGGGGTCCATGGACTTTGAATGCCTTTCACCCCTGCATAGACCTGTATAGGCCCATTTCAGCAGCATAGTCTCTCATTACCACAGTAAAACAAGGTATATACCTGAAGCCTAACTTCAACTGTATCAGCTATACGGTGAACTGGCAGGTTTGTGACATTTGACACTACTCTGCCCATTAAACAGGGTCCTCACCTACCCACATCAGGGGCCTGATGACTGGTGGCTCCACCCACATCACCTAGCCACCTGTGACAGGGGTCCAAGAGTAAGTGATGCCTCCCAGCCCTTACAGTCAACAGCATTGGGTGCTCATAGGCTGCCTGCAAAGCCCACCCACCTACGGGTTCTAGGGAAGAGGGGCACGCTTTCCTCCCAGACACTCAGGGAAAGCTGTCAGCCCCCTGCCTTGCTCAGTGCATGACCCCCTACTGCAGCAAGATACCTGTGCCTACACCAATCACCCCTGCCTGTCTAGGACTGTAGGTGAGAGCCTGTGCCACACACTTGGTGACTGACTACCTGGACACCTGACCTGAATTCTTACAAGAAAAGTAAACAGACTCCTGGGCTCACATACCTAGTAACAGATCTAACCACCTGATGACAGGAAGTTAGAGCTTCAAAGGCACCAATAATTAAACTAGCTCACACAAGCTGCCTATTTGAGCATATCAAAACAAGAAGCTAAGACACAGTAAGCAAACATAAAACAAATAAATATAATAACTTATTGATGGCTCAGAGACAACAGTCAATATCAAATCACATAAAGAGACAGGCCACGATGGCTTCAGCAAGCTCCCAAAACAAAGAATCAAGAAATTTTCTGGAGGAAGAGAATGTCTTGGGATGACCAGAAGTAGAATACAAAAGATTAATATACAGAACTCTTCAAGAGATCAGGAAGGAGATCATGCAAAATGCAAAACAAGCCAAGGAACACACAGACAAAGCAGTAGAGGAACTTAAGATTAGAGAAGAGCATAATGACAAATTTAACAGGTTGGAAGAATCCATAGAGAGACAGCAATCAGAAATCCAGATTAACAATAAAATCTCAGAATTAGACAACTCAGTAGAAAGTCATAGGAGCAGAATTGAAGCAATGGAAGTCAGAATTAGTGAGACTGAAGATAAATCACATGACACCAACTTATTTGAGGAAAAATCAGATAAAAGAATTTAAAAAAATGAAGAAATCCTCAGAATTATATGGGACTCTATCAAGAGGAATAATCTACAAGTGATTGGAGTACCAGAACAGGGGGGAATAACAGAAAATACAAACAGAATTGTTGAAGATTTGTTGGCAGATAACTTCCCTGATATCATGAAAGATGAGAAGATATCTATCCAAGATGCTCATCGAACTCCACATAAGGTAGATCCCAAAAGAAAGTCACCAAGACATATTATAATCAAACTTGCCAAAACCAAAGATAAAGAGAGAATTTTAAGAGTGGCCAGGAATAAACGAAAAGTCACCTACAAAGGAGAGTCAATAAGAATAAGCTCAGACTACTCAGCAGAAATAATACAGGCAAGAAGGCAATGGGATGACATATATAAAGCCTTGAAGGAAAAAAATTGCCAGCCAAGAATTATATATCCAGCAAAACTGTCTCTCAAAAAAGATGGTGAAATTACAACATATCCAGATAAACAGAAGTTTAGGGAATTTGCAAAAACCAAACCAAAATTACAAGAAATACTAAAGGGAGTCCTCCAGTTAGAAAATCAATAACATCAAATAACAAACCAAGACTAGAACACATGACACAGCAACCCAGATAGGGAAGTTACAAAAATAAATCAAAGCTAAAACACTGAAAATAGGAGAACAGAGACATCAATATGTAAAAGATGACAACATTAAAACAAAAAAGAGAGATGAAATAATGTAGTCACAGATCTTTCATATGGAGAGGATGTCAACAAGATACAAAGAAATAAAACCTTGGTTTAAACTTAGGAAAACAGAAGTAAATGTTAATGTAACCACAAAGGAAACTAACAATCCTACATGTCAAAATAAAAAATGAGAAGGACATAAAGACTCAGCAAATATGAAATCAACAATGATGAAAAGAAAATACGTAAAGAAAAATGACTCAGCACAGAAAATGAAGTGGAACAAAGAAACTGTCAACGACACACACAAAAAAAAGACATCAAAATGACAGCACTAAACTGATACCTATCAATAATTACACTGAATATAAATGGACTAAATGCACCAATAAAGACAAGAGTGGCAGAATGGATTAAAAAAACACAATCCGTCTATATGCTGCCTATAAGAGACACACCTTAGACTTAAAGACACAAACTAAAACTCAAAGGATGGAGAAAAATATATTAAGCAAATAACAAAAAAGAGCAGGAGTGGCAATGTTAATCTCTGACAAAATGGACTTTAACATAAATTGTAGCCTATATAGGGTCACTTAGGTTTTAAATTACAGCTCAGCATTAAAGTTGGCCAACAAGATAATTGAAGATAGCGCTAGTCAGAATCCTGCACCTTGTACACTGTTCTTTGGGGTTAAAGATTCAAAAATATTTAAACTGGTATGAACTTTAAAATTCAACTTCTCCTCTGCCCACCCGCATCAGTACCAGAGTCCTGTGTACTAGGGCTGGGGAGCTCACTGCTTCAAACCAGGCTACTTAATTTTTAATTCTGTTTTATTGTTAGAAAGCTCTCTTACTCTCAGACTCAAAATCTGCCTTAATGTAATTTTTGTCTACTGCCTGCACCCTGGGTAAGTCCACTCTCACTTGATAACTCACCTTGCAAATGTTTGAGGACAGGTTGTCATCACCTGGATTCCCTGCATCTCCTAAATCATTAACACCCACTCTCTGACTACAATCTACCATCCCTCAAGTACTCCACCATGGCTGCTCTTCATCTTCACTGACATCTCTGATTTCTCCATCTCTTATACATCTTCATCCTCCAGTCTCTGCCTGTCTCTCCTGTCAAAAATAAACAACTCAGAACACCATCAACAGATTGCTATGCAGGTTTAACACACTTTAAAATACAGTTGGGCAGCATATCAATACCAAGTAAATCAGTACTCTGATTAATTAAGATTTTCAGGGTACTTATATATAGTTTCATCAGGAACTTTGAATAAAAAATTTTTTGATTAATTGACAATTATATCAGAATACATAAATCTTATAAGAGAGCAGTATGTGCTCAAACATTATAAAGAATAAAAATCTTGCCAAGACAATCGCAAAATCAGTGAGCCATGATTGTAAGACCTCTGGAATCTTAGAAACAGGACATGTTCATTAATCTACTGTTTTCTGAAAGAATAACTTTCAAGTGTTTCAGTGAGCCTGACTATTTAAATACAATTATGTGAAACAAGACAAGCTGCTTCTAAAGGTTAGTTAAGGCATAACTATAGGCTTTAAAAATTATATAAATATCATGGATTGAATTGTGTCCCCAAAAAATATGTGTATCAATTTGGCTAGGCCATGATTTCAGTATTGTGTGATTGTGCATCATTTTGTCATCTGATGTGATTTTCCTATGTGTTGTAAATCCTACCTCTATAATGTTAATCAGGTGGGATAGGTGGCAGTTATGTTACTGAGGCAGGACTCAATCTACAAGATTGGATTCTGTCTTGAGACAATTTCTTTTGAGATTTAAAAGAGAGAAGAGAGCAGAAAGACTGGGGACCTCACACCACCAAGAAAACAGTGCCTGGAGCAGAGCGAGTCCTTTGGATCCAGGGTTCCCACACTGAGATGCTCCTAGTCCAGGGGAAGATTGATGACAAAGACCTTCCTCCAGAGCCTATAGAGAAAGCCTTCTCCTGGAGCTGACGCCCAAAATTTGGACTTCTAGCCTACTAGGCTGTAGAAGAATAAACTTCTGTTTGTTAAAGCCATCCACTTGTATTTCTGTTACAGCTGCACTAGATGACTAAGACTATATATATATATATATTTGACTATATATATATGATTATACAACACAAAGGTTTCTAACATTTAATAAGATGATTTTTAGTGTCATGAGCAAGACATCTCCCTCTGTTTTCATAAAGCAAAACTTACACTTTTATTTCACACTCTTCTATGTTCTGTCCAACTCAGATTCCTTGTCTGTCAGTGAAGCTTCTGCCATTCCATCAAGCCCATTTGGTAGAACTCCAGGCTTGGATGAACCCAACTCTACATTTTCTTGTGCTTGGTGAGCATTGCTGGAGAAAGTGCTCGACACCCTAGTAGCCATATACATACCCATTGCCATCGAGTCGATTCTGACTCATAGAGACTCTATAAGACAGAGTAGAACTGCACCCATAGGGTTTCCAAGGAGTAGCTGGTAGATTCGAACTGCCAACCTTTTGGTTAGCAGCCAAGACAACCTAGTAAGCACTTTATATTCATCACTTCCAACCTTACATGAGCCCCAAAACCAACCTGGTTGGATTTCCCTCATCTCATTTCCCACTACTCTATCGAATGTTTCCCACCCCTCCTTCTGAACCCCCTTTTCTCGCCCTTTATTTTTGCCAGATTGCCTTGTTTTCTGCTTCCCAGAAAAAGGAGACATTTCAGGCTGGAATCCCTTAGCCTAAAATCACCAATCTACTAACTTCCTACATCTGTGCCTTCTTCGATTCCTGCCTAAGGATCTCTCTTCTATCAAAGTACAATCCCTTCACCTGCTCACTGTCCCTCTCTTTCTTGTATCTCTAACCTCTACCTCTTCTCTCTCTTGCATCTGCCTCAATAGCATTTAAACGTGCTTCAATTTCTTCCACACTTGAGAATGTGTTTGAATTCTCCTAAACCCTAGCTAGCTATGGCCATATCTCTCTCATCTCCCTCATAATCTAATTCTTGAAAAATTGCGCATTTGCTTTCTTCACTTTCTCATCTTCAGCACTCTTCAGTCCAATGTCGCCCTCACCACATCCCCAAACTGGCTCTCACTATGGCAATCAATGACCACTATGCCAATTTATCCATAGACACACTCCTAATCATGGGTGGTTTCTCAGCAACATATGCTCTCCTTCCCCTGTGTGAGTCACTCTCTTCCCTGCAGTTGGGGGATGCCACCCTCCGGGTCCATCCCTTATTCTTCCCTTTAAGTTTCTGTTGCTGGTTCTTCCTCCTCTCCCTGACACCTGAATGTTGGAGTGTCCTGTTCTTGGTTCAAGCCACATGGCCCTTCTCACTGTGGACTATCTACCACCAGTTACCATCCATATATTGAGAGCTTTCCATCTTCCATCCAACACATCTCTCAATTCCACATGTGCATACAACCTCCTATTAGGTATCTCTTTCTGGGGATCTCATGGCACACACAAAACTGAACTCATTATCCTCCCTCCACAATCGGCTCTCTCAAGTGTTCCATATCTCCTTCCAGAATCCAGAAGTTGCCATTGATTGATATTCATCAATTGGCATGTCACCACCCAGTCCACACTCAATTTAATGCAAATCCATGTACTTCTCTCCATTCCCAAGGCCACATCCTCTATGGTGTCTACACCATTATCAGCTGACCTGCTGTGTCAGCTTCCTATGTAGTCCCCACGCATACTTTTGCCCTGTCTCTACCTGCTCTACACAAAGAAAGAATGATAGTTTCAAAACTCAAACCTAGTTTGGTCTCCATCCCTAAAAACTTCTTGCACCCCAAACTCCATCTCAGTACCTGCTTCCAAGAACCCAATCTGTGACCCTCAATGTGGTGAATCACTCAGGGAGAGCACATGTGATAAAAGGCCCAGAATTCCTCTACTTTACAGTTAACCTCCTACAAAGATGGTCCTCTCTTCCATCTTACCACCTGGTGAGTCAACGTTGTATCCAAATACTCTCCTTACAGTCTCCTCTGCCGTCTAGAAAATGAAATTGTCAAAAGGTCAAGTCAGAAATTCCTCCAGTGCCCCACTGTCACCTAAGTGATAATTCTAACACATAAGTATGTTAATGAATTCTCCCTTCACTTTCACATCCTGCTCTTGTGCCTTTCAAGAACTCTTATTAGAACCGCATCATTGTCCTCTTCAAAATGATGGAAGATCTGCAATATATGCCAACAACAATGGCTTTTCTGTTCCTCTCTCATTTTAAATTTACACCCAGATAATTTCCAATCTCAAGCTTATGGCTTTCCATAGAATTGTAGACCCTCTTCTTTTTAAAGGGTTACTTTTCCAACCCTTTCACAAGGTCTTCTTTGAGACATATATCAAATTACTCCCTTCCCACCAAGTTTCACTGATACCAGTTAGATCATATGGATCTTCTTGAGTTAAAATTTTGAGTTTGTTTGGTTATTACTCATGCTTTATGCACTGGTTTATGGACATTTGAAGCTACAAGTATTTGTTCTTTCTGCCTAGATTTCTCAGGATAAATATTTAGTGGCTTATCCACTCTTCTTCTTCTTTCTGTGTCACACCTGATGTCCTCTGTAAAGTCTGATTTTGCAATGCAGTGCAGGGCAGGGCCATTTTCTCCTCTCCTCTCCTCTCCTCTTGACCAGGATTGCAAAACTTTCCCCCTGGTCTTTGTCACACAGGCTGTCCTTTGCTGGGAACACCACTTGGAATCACGAGCCACAGCCCAGAGAAACAATTCTTGTTTTTCAACACAGTCCACATATGCTTCCAGAGTCGTGCTCTCCCAAAGTCACACCTTCAAGGGGGAGAAATGAAGAAAACACCGCTGACGTTTCCATTTTCTTCAGTTTCCTACATAGGGTTTCAAAGTCTTTCAGGAAGCTCTCTAGGTCTCTGTGGACCGTATTGTGTATTTCCATTAAATCATTAATTAAATGAACACCAGTTGAGGCCTATTACAAGAAAGATATGAATCAGGTCAGGACAATCTACAGTAAGAATGATCATCCAACAACCATCCTTACTACTGGGCTTATGGAACTAGAATTTCTGGGGTGGGCCCAAGAATCAGTCATTTTTAGATAATTCTGATTAAACCAAGTTTGAGGATACAAAAAAAGAAACCAAACCCACAGCTGCTGAGTCTATTCTGACTCCTAGTGACCCTTGAATACAGAGTAGAACTGCTCCATATGGTTTCCAAGGCTGTAAATCATTACAGAAGCAGACTGCCACATCTTTCTCCTGTGGAGCAGCTGGTGGGTTCAAACCACTGACTTTTTGGTTAGCAGCTGAGTGCTTTAACTACTGCACCACCAGGACTCCTCGTTTGAGGACCACTGTGGATAATATTCATTCCTCCAGGTCAGTTGTTCTCAACACTGATTTGGCTCTGAGACTACTGAGAATCTGATGAGAGATGTGGACCCTATCTCTAGAAACATGCTTGTTTCCACACAGGCACCAGATGTCACACGGAGCTTCAGGGAGCCCACTGAGTCAAGAAGGACCTCCACTCTGATTCTCTTAGCTCTAGGTCTGAATCAAGCTAGAAAGTGTAACTGGACCAGAGCACTCTACCTCCTCATAGCAATACATTCATAGAGTCTACCTTCTTCCTATGAAGAGACAATATAAGAAACAGACCTATGAGAATAAAGTCTCTGAAACTCTTCCCTTATATGAAGACACAAATGACATACTCCTCTAAGAGTTGAGGGTAAAACCTTGGGCCAAGTGGATGTTGACAAATGGGTCTACTTTTATTATGAGAAAATGGAAACTATGAACTCATCATGCTTTATTTATTTTCTCTTCTGTCTCCATTTTCTCTCTTTCTCTCCCCAGCCCCACCCACCCAGGTTGCCAGCAGTTTCAAAGCTGAAATCAAGGCTAAGGACAGCACTTATTTCTAGACTATGATTCTATACGCCTTTATATCTTTTGGTGTTTTTATTCTTTATTTTAATGGTCCTATTTTATATGTCCTTCAGTCTAGGCAAGTTCAAATCCTTGTTTTAAACTAAAACCAAAAAAAAAAAAAAAATCAAACTTGTTGCCGTTGAGTCAATTCTGACTCATAGCAACACTATAGGACAGAGTAGAACTGCCCCATAGGGTTCCCAAGGAGCACCTAGTGGATTCCAACTGCCGACTTTTTGGTTAGCAGCCGTAGCTCTTAACCACTATGCCACCAGGGTTTCCAATTTTAAAGTAAGCACTGTATAAATAATTAATTTATTTCATACATTTCTCTAAGGACTATCCCACAGGAAGTAGATCTAAAGAACTAGAGAACAGAAGAAAGACTCCATGGTGAGCATTAACCCCCACCCCCCACCCCAAGAGAGCCTCCTAGGGCCTGGTGAAGGAGAGAAGAGCCACCAGTCCCTAGGCTGTGTCCACTAGCCTGCAACAGGATGTTCAGAGCTGTGAAGAAGTCTGTAATCCTCAAAGGGCCCCTACTCTGCTGCTGTTGGTGGTGGCATCATGTCCTTCCTGAAGCATGGAATTGACTCCCATGCCCAGAAGATGGGATCATTGAAAGGACCTCAAAAGATTTCACAGACTATAGTGTATTTTCCAAGTGCCATTCAAACCAGAGAACAAATTATCACCAAACATTTAGGGTTATGATGCAGACTGAGGTCACCCTCAAACAGACACATTTTCAAACCTAAAAAACAATCAAACCTATTAAATCACCAAAATCCTGAAAATACACAACATGACATTTTAAAAATTCGTGTCTTTTTCAAAAGCCATGCAAAGCTGTACAGCTGAAAACAAAAACTAAAGAGCTTTCAGTGTGTTGTGGTCAGTAGTGATGCTCCTTTTCATAGAGCTCTTTGGATTCAAACCCATAAAATGTGGGTGTCAGTGTTGCTTAACCAACTTGTTAAAGCCAAAATGAAAACTTTCTTTCCCACCTTCACATCCTTCTACTTCTAGTCTCAGAACTGATCTTCAGTTAAGGGAAGAACCACTCTAAAATGCTGCTAACCAGGGTGTGGCTTACCAAACACCATTATTAATAAAAGAAGCAACTTTTAAATAGTCCTTACTCTAGGCCAAGCACTCTTCTAATCACTCTTAAGCCTTACAGCAACCCTCTAGACTGGACTCTAGTATTGCCACCATTTTATAAATTAGGAAATTGAGGCACAGAGAGGTTGAGTAATTTACCCAAGGTGACACAGGACTGAGGTCCCAGTTGAGGCAGGGTCAGTACAGTGGATTCTAACACTCCTCTATTTTGTATTCTCTCCTGCTCGTCTTTCTATGCTTCTGCCTCATCACTACTGATCTTAGAAAAGGAACTGACATCAGCTATATATTCTACTGTGAATTTTGTTCAGTATTACTACATGAACTCATAGCATATGCACTGTTTTTCTAATTATGAAATTACAATCACAGCATTCTGAGACTGGAATAGGTCTAAGCAATCCCCTGGGACAACAGCTTCATCTTTAAAAAGTGTGAATTGAGGTACTAAAACATTATGGTGACTTGCCCAGGGTCACACAGCTAAATCCAGTAGAGCTAAAACTAGAAGTCCCTAAACTCCTCACCCCTAAAAATCATAAATTCCCTAAAACATAATTAATTTTTTTAATAGTTTTAAAGTTGAAAATAAAAGCTTTCCATTAGCACTCAAAGTCCTAAGGAGACCAAATCCAATTACAAATTTCTCCTAAATTGCCAAAAGAATTATGAGGACTTGAAACTTAGCACATTTGGGAGGATGCTTCCCCATGTTAAATCATGAGCAAGTGGAGGAAGGTTTCCCATGAGAAGCTCCCTCCTACTGCCAGACTTGCAGGCCTCTAGCAGCTTTTGTGACCACGAGTTGGGGAGCAGAGCTGTGCACTTCCCAGACCTCCAGCAAGAGGGACCCCACCGCCCCTCTCCAGAATCACAGTTCAGGCACAAGGGGCAGGACCCTCATCCTTCCATGTGCCACAGGGCCAGGAACACCACCACCACCATGGGAAGCCTCTTGGCTCTCCATGCCACTGAGAGAAGGGTCCAGAGGCTTTTGGCTGCACAGAAGAGAGGAATTGGGGACTAGCACTTGGCAGGACCTCAGGAGGTAGTTAATCATGCTTCTCTGCAACATGGTTTCTGACTAGCCATGTTGGATGGAGCCTGTCTTACTTATCTAGTTCTGCTATAACAGAAATGCCACAAGTGGATGGCTTGAACAAACAGAAATTTATTTTCTCACAGTTTAGGAGGCTAGAAGTCCAAATTAATGGTGCTGGTTCTAGGGGAAGGCTTTCTTTCTCTGTCAGCTCTGGAAGAAGGTCCTTGTCTCTTTAGCTTCTGCTTCCTGGTTCCTAGGAGATCTCCATGTGTCTTGGCATCTATCTTACCCCATCTCTCTTCTGCTCATTTGTTAGTATCTTTTATATCTCAAGAGAGATTGACTCAAGATACACCCTACACAAATCCTGCCTCATTAACATAACAAAGACAATCCATTCTCAAATAGGATTATAATCACAGGCATAGAGGTTAGGATTTACAACATATATTTTGGGAAGACAGAATTCAACCCATAATAGTCCACCCTTTGGCCCCAAAAATTCATATCCTTGCCACATGCAAAACACACTCACCCCATCACATCATCCTAAAACTCTTAAATATACTCCATGTCCAAAATCTCATCTTCTGAATCATCTAAATCAAATATGGGTGAGATTTTAAGCATATTCCATCCTGGGTCAAAATTTCTCTTCATCGGGGAACCTGTGAAATCTAGGTTACAAGTTATCTGTTTCTGAAGTACAATGGTGCAACAGGCACAAGGTAGACATTTCCATTACAAATGGGAGAAATTAAAGGGACAGAAGGGATAATTGGCATCAAGCAAGTCCAAGACCCAGCAGAACAAACTACGTTAGCTTCAAGGCTTGAAAATAATCCTCTGTTCTCTGAGACAGTCTAGGCAATAGCCCTTCCCTCCAGACTCTGGGTGTTGGTCATGCTCTCGGGATTCTGGGTGGAGGCCTCTTGGCTCTGGGCTTCAGCTCCACCTTTCAGGCCCACTGGGGCAGCAAATCCACTCCCTCAGCTTAGGGCATCCCCACTTTCCTAGTCCATCTGAGTGGTGACCCCATTGCCTTGGCTGTGGCAAGGCCCATTCTTCTAGGCCTTAAGAACAGAAGTCCCACCCCCTTACATTGGAGGGGTGTAAAATTGTAAGGATAAGTTTTCTGAATTGGTTCTCAAGTCTAGCTAGTCTTAAAGGCACAGATGACCCTGCCTCCAGTAGTAAAGACAGCACTGCTAATCCATGGTGTGAGATGTCAATAGAAATACACAAAATATCACCACCAATAAATCAAATATTTGTGAGAGACAAGGCTCTGGGTGATTATGTATTTGATACTTTTATACAATTTTGTCAGAATGAGAAGTATAAGGAAGCTGGTTGATTGGTCCTACTTTCACTAGACAAAGTGGTGAAAGAAAGAAATGAGCTCAAGGCTTCAGAGTCACAACTCAAGCGCTGCATAAAAGACGTGAAAGCTACCACTTGTGCTCTGAAAGAAAGCCTTATTTCTTGAAGTAAGTTTGTCCAAAAACCAAACACAGAGTCTTATCATAAGAGTAGCTGAATTACAAGGTCAATTGAATCCCCAAACTTGAGCGGTGTCTGAAGTTAAAGTGAGGGCATTGATTGGGAAGAAATGGGATCCTAAAACTTGGGGTGGGGATATTTGGGCAGATTATCAGGAAGTTGAAGACACTGAACCCCTAAATTCTGTTGAATCATTCTTGCCAACAGAATCAGCCCTCTTATTCCCATCTGAAGACAGTAGTCATCTTTGTCTGCTAAGCCACCCTCCCCAGTAAAACTATTATTCCTTCCACTCTCATCTGATGAGATTAACCCAGCTGTGTCTGAAGAGTCATTGTCTGAGATATCACCTGGGGTGATGCCTGGTGCATTGCCTGGGGCAGTGCCTGAGGCAGATGCCTTATATGACATTGCTGAATGTCCCCAGTACCCACCCCACCAGCCCAAAGAGGTGAAGTACAAACTGTGATCCAGGAGGAAATACGCTAAGCTCCTAAAGAACTGCTTGATTTTTCTAATATGTACAAACAGAAACCTGGGGAATATATGTGGGAATGGCATTTAAAGGCATGGGAAAATGGTGAAAGGAACATAAAGTTGGATCAGTCTAAGTTTACTGATATGGGCTCACTAAGTACACATTCTTCATTCGGTGTTTCAGCAAGAAAGGTTAGAAAAGGATCTAATAGTTTATTTGGTTAATTCAATAACGCATGGATTAAGCAGTAGCCTACACTAAATCAAGCCGAAATTCCAGACCTGCCATAATATACAAGAAGAAGATATACAAAGGCTTAGGGAAATTGACATTTTAGAGTGGATTTTTCAGGTTGGACCCACAGACCCACCCATGGAGTGCCCAGACCAAAAAACAAAAACCTTTTGCCGTTGAGTCAATTCTGACTCATAGCGACCCTATAGCACAGAGTAGAACTTCCCCATAGGGTTTCCAAGGAGCGCTGGTAGATTTGAACTGTCGAACTGTTGGTTAGCAACCGAACACTTAACCACTGGCACCACCAGGCCTTTTTACCATAACCAGGAGAAACAAATTGCTAAAGGGAGCCCCAGGATCCTTGAAGACTGTTACGATTGCTATTTTATGTAAGTCAGGTTTGACAGTGAGAACTGCCCTAACTGAATTAAAACACCTAACTACAATGGGACTGATTGGACCCCATGGTGGTAGGGACCAAGTGGTGTCACTCAACTGACAAAGACAAGGTGGGCGTGGTTACCAAAAAGGACATCAAAGAAGTAATCAGAATAGTCTGACTTATCTGGACTTACAGCACTGGCTACTTGGTCATGGTGTCTCTAGGAGTGAATTAGATGGGAAATTTTACCGAATATTTACTTGATTAGTACAAGCAGACGAGTTCTAGGTCAAGTGAATGGCAGTCTAACTTGAATCGTCAGAACAGACAGTCACAGTCCCACAATCAATTCCCAGACTTGAGCCAGTTTACAGACTCACAATCCCTTGAATGAAGGGGAGGCCAGGTGGCCTTAGGGAAGGACCTCACAACACTTTCAAAAATTTATACTGTTAATTTTTCTCTGAGCCTTTCCCAAAGGAATCTATGGCCTTTTACAAGAGAGACTGTCCACTGGATAATAGAAATAATCAGACTCTTAGGGGATTACTCACACTGGCCTTGAACTGTCACTAATTCCATGATACTCAAAATGTCACTGTGGCTCATAATTCCGAGTAGGGGCAAATGGAGATCAGGCTATTAATGCAGTCTTATCTCATATCCATCTCACAGTGGGTCCATTTGTACCCCAAACCCATTCTGTAATGATTTCTTCAGTTCCAGAATGCATAATTGGAATAGATATACTAAGAAATTGGCAGATCCCTCACATTGTATCCCTGGCATGTGGAGTGTCATAGTCATCTAGTGCTGCTCTAACAGAAATACCACAAGTGGATGGCTTTAACAAAGAAAAATTTATTTCTTCACAGAAAGTAGGATAAAAGTCCAAATTCAGGGCATCAACTCAGGGAAGGCTTTCTCTTTCTGTTTGCCTTCTCATCAATGTCCCCCTGGACTAGGAGCTTCTCCACGCAGGGACCCTAGGTCCAAAGGATGCACTCTGCTCCCAGCACTGCTTTCTTGGTGGTATGAGGTCCCCAATTCTTTCCTTGCTTTCCTATCCTTTTATCTCTTGTAAGATAAAAGGTGGTGCAGGCCACACTCCAGGGCAACTCCCTTTGCATTGGATCAGGTATGTGGCCTTAGTAAAGGTGTTACAATCCTACCCTAAACCCCTTGAACATAAAATTACAATCACAAAATGGAGGACAACCACACTATACTGGGAATCATGGCCCAGCCAAATTGATACACACATTTTTGGGGGAACATAATTCAATCTGTGACATGGAGTAAGGGCTATTATGATAGGAAAAGCCAAGTGAAAGCCATTAGAACTACTCCTATCTAGGAAAATAGTAAACCAAAAGCAATACCACATTCCTGGAGGGTTTGCAGAGATTACTGCCACTATCAAGGACCTGAAGGATGCAGAGGTGGTGATTCCTACCACATCCCCATTCAACTTGCCTATATGGCCTGTATGAAAAAAGATGAATCTTGGAAACTGACAATGGATAATTGAAAACTTAACCAAATGGTGACTCCAATTGCAGCTGCTGTTCCAGATGCAGTTACATTGCTTGAGCAAATTACATCTCCTCATAACTGGTATGCAGTTATTGATCTGGCTAATGTCTTTTTCTCCATATCTGTTTCAAAGAACCCCGAGAAACAGTTTGCCTTCAGCTGGCAAAGCCAACAATACACCTTCAGTATCCTACCACAGGGGTATATCAGCTCCCAGCCTTATGTCATAATTTAGCCCCTAGGGACGTTGATCACATTTCCTTTCCACAAGACGTCATACTGGTTCATTACATTGATGACATTATGCTGATAAGACCTAGTAAGGAAGAAGTATCAATGACTCTAGACATATTGGTGAGGCATTTGCATGCTAGCGGGTGGGAAATTAACCCAACAAAAATTCAGGTGCCTTCTGCCTCAGTGAAATTACTAGGGGTCCAGTAGTTTGGGGCATGTCAACATATTACTTCTAAAGTGTGAATAAGTTTTTGCATTTGACCCCTGCTACAACTAAAAAGGAGGCACAATGCCTGGTGGGCAACTTTGGATTTTGGAGGAATCATATCCCTCATTTGGGAGTGCTACACCAGTCTATTTATCAAGTGATTCGAAGAGCTGCTGGTTTTGAGTAGGGCTCAGAACAAGAAAGTGTTCTGCAACAGGTTCATGTTGCTGTGCAAGCTTCTCTGCCACCAGAGCATATGATCCAGCTGATCCAATGGTGCTGGAAGTGGCAGTGGCAGATAGAGATGATGTTTAGATTTTTTAGCAGACCCCTATTCGTGAATCACAGTGCAGACCCTTAGGATTTTAGAGCAAAGCCATGCCATCACCTGCAGATAACTACTCTCCTTTTGAAAAACAGCTTTTGGCTTTTTACTGGGTCTTAGTAGAGACTGAACGACTAACCATGGGCCTCTAAGTCACCATGTGACTTGAGATGCCCATCATAAACTGGGTGTTGTCTGACCTACACAGCAGCTCTCCATGATTCAATGGAAGTGGTATATACAAGACTGGGCCCAAGAAGGCCCTAAAGGCACAAGTAAATTTCATGAAGGAGTGGCCCAAATGCCCATGGTCTCCACTTTAGTCACATTACCTGCCCTAACCTAGTCTGCACATCTGCCCTCATGGGAGTTCCTTATGATCAGTTGACTGAGGAAGAGAAAACTCTTTTTTTGGTTTACAGATGGTTCTGCGTGATCTGCAGGCACCACTCAAATGTGGTCAGCAGCAGAAATGCATCCCCTTTCTGGGACCTCCCTGAATGACAGTGGTGAAGGAAAATCCTCCCAATAGGCAGACTTTCGAGCAGTGCAAATTGTTGTTCACTTTGCTTTGAAGGAGAAATGGTCATAAGTGTGACTGTACACTGATCTGTGGGCTGTGGCCAATTGTTTTTGGTGGATTGTCGGGATTGGAAGGAATATGATTGGAATATTGGAGACAAGGAGGCATGGGGAAGAGATATAAATGGGCTAAAGAAGTGAAGATATTTGTGTCTCATATGAATCCTCACCAAAGAGTGTCCTCGGCAGAGAAAGATTTTAACTAGCAAGTGGATAAGATGATGTGTTCTGGGGAAACCAGTCATCCTCTTTCCCCAGCCACTCCTGTCATTGTGCAATGGGCTCAGAAACAAAGTGGCTATGGTCATAGGGATAGAGGTTATGCATAGATTCAGCAACATAGACTTCCACTCACCACTGCTGAGTAACAACTTGGCTACAGCCACTGCTGAGTGCCAACTTGGCCACAGCCACAGCAGCAAAGATCAACACTGAGTCCTCAATATGGCACCATTCCTTGAAGTGATCAGCCAGCAACCACTGGCAGGTTGACTACACTGGACTGCTTTCATCATGGAAAGGGCAACATTTTGTTCTCACTGGGATAGACACTTACTTTGGATTTAGATTTGCCATCCCTGAACACAATGCTTTTGCCAAAACTACCATCTGTGGACTTACAGAATGCCCCAACCACTGTCATGGTATCCCACACAGCATTGCCTCAGATCAAGGGACTCACTTCACAGCAAATGAAGTGTGGCAATAGGCCTGTGCTCACGGGATTCACTGGTCTTTCCATGTTCTGCATCATCCTGAAGCTGCTGGGTTGATGGAACAATGGAATGGCCTTCTAAAGACACAATTATGGCACCAACTAGGCGGCAACACTTTGCAGGGTAGGGGCAATGTTCTCCAGGAGGCTAAATATGCTCTAAACCAGCATCCAATATATGGTGCTGTTTCTCCTACAGCCAGGATTCACAGTTTCAGGAATCAAGACATGGAGATGGGAGTTGCACCACTCACTATTACCCCTAGTGACCCACTCACAGAAGATTTGCTTCCTGTCCTTATGACCGTATGCTCTTTGGGTCTAGAAGTCTTAGTTTCAAAGGTAGGAATGCTCCCACCTGGAGACACAACACAGATTCCATTGAACTAGAAGCTAAGAATGCCACCTGGCCACTTTGGGCTCCTCATGCTTCTGGATCAACAGGAAAAGAAGGCAGTTACCATGCTGGCTGCTGTGATTCTGATTACTAAGGTGAAATCAAATTGATATTCCATAATGGAAGTAAAGAAGAGTATGTCTGGAATACAGGAAATCCCTTAGGGTGTCTCTTAGTACTACCAGGCCCCATGAATAAAGTCAATGGAAAACTGTAGCAACCCTATTCTTACATGAATACCAATGGCACAGACCCTTCAGTAATGAAAGTTTGGGTCACTCCACCAGGCAAAGAACCACAACCTCCTGAGGTACTAGTTGAGGGCAAAGAGAATACAGAATGGGTGGTGGAAGAAGGTTGTTCTAAATATCAGTTACAACCATGTGATCAGATGCAGAAATGAGAACTGTGTTAGTATTTCTTCCTTGTTTTATTATATGTGTCTGTGTGCACACATACACATACAAACAAATACATATATATAATATTTTTGTTTTCTTCTCTCCCTTATCGCTTTACTTACAAACTATAAGATGTAAACGAGGCTAGTGTATTTTCTTTTGTACATCTTAGTTGTATCATGTTAGACACTAAGAAGACTTTATAAGTGTCTTTATTTAAAGATTATGTATGGTTTCAGGAGATGTGTACAGGTGTCAGTTTGACAAGGTGGGCACTGTGATGGTTATTGTTATGTGCCAGTTTGTCTAGGTTATGATTCTCAGTGGTCTGGCCAACTTTGGACTGTTTGCTCTTCTGTAATGTAATATAATGTACCTTGTCATTTACCTCCATGACAAGATCTGCTATGAGCAACCTATCAGTTGGAAAGGGAGTTTCCTTCTGGTATGGCCTGCCTCCAGTATATAAATGAATGTTTTAGCAAAGCTCACTCTTACTCTGGATCCTGCATCCTGCTCATCATCATCTGACTTCTGTTTCTTGGGATGTGAGCTGGCAGCCTGCCATCTGACCTGTAAATTTTGGGATTCACCAGCTCCTGCAGCCCGCTAATCCCAATCCAGAAGCCTGCTGTCTAACCTGCCAATTTTGGGTTTGTCAGCCTCTGCAACTAGGTGAATTAGGAGAAGCCAGACACCTCATGCCTGACATACATATTTTGGAACTTGCCAGCCTCCACAACTGAGTGAGCCATTTCATTGAATTAAATGTCTCTCTTTCTCTCTCTCTCTCTATATATATATATGTATGTATATATGTTTCACTGGTTTTGTTCCTCTAGAGAATCTAGCCTAAGACATCACTGTGTCAGAATTCCTAAGCTGACTTTGGCCTAGATTTGACAGTCTTTTGATGGGAGAAGCCACACAGATAGATGGCGTCATAATGGAATGCTATTCAAGAAAAGGTGCCGAGAAAGCAAGCTAGAGTCCTTGTGTGTGAGCCTGTGGAGTGGCCTCCACTGCCCCTGGTGTCATAGGGCTGGTGTCCCAGACAACCCATTGGAACCTTGGTGCCCTGATCCACAGTCGGGGGGGGGGGCACCACCACACCACACCACTTCCCATCTGCTAGAAAAGAACAAAGGTGTCCCCCAAATAAACTCTGAAGAGCAAGACATTTTCACCCAGTGAATATTAATAGGGTATAGTTTTCGTTCTAAGCAGGTGTGAAAATACCTATATGCTAGTCTAGACTCACGTGTGTAGCAAGACAGACAAGCAGAGTCCACACCGCCAAAGCCAGCATAAGACTCTGCATGGAAGTCGACCTTCTCAACATTAAAGTAAACACTTTCCTCAATTACCATTAACTGTCTTCATTTCCTCTTGGATAGAAGTCAGAGAAAAGAAATATGATTTCAGAATGCTCAGAGTTGTGAAAGCTGATGACCCCATTGAAAGCTTGGGTAGTCAGCACTCTAGATTTCCTTGGGAATATCCATCAGTGGACTCTGTGGATTCCTCCCTGCCACAACTGGGTCCAGCATATGTGCCCTTTGCCTGCGCTTCCCTCAGAACCAGGAGCAGTGGGCGGCACAACAGCAGGGACCCAAGAGTCTTTACTGGTGACAGGATAAGTCCCAGTCTCCCCAGTGTCCTGTCCTAGCTGACTGCTGTTGCATAGCCTCCCTGACTACTTGAGCCCTTGCAGTCCAGACTGCAGAATTCAGCACTTCATGAAGCTGGTCTATCTTGCCTTTACTGCTCTGCTCCAAGGACTGTGTCTCCAGAAGCAGGACACACACCCTCTGCCTGCTTAGGTAGGCACCAGCCCCAGTGCCCCGAGCTTTGCCCAGCACCAATGATTGAGTGATAAGTCCCTTGGTGATGTGCCTGGGGATCTGGCCTTCACATTGCAAAGATGTGTCGTTATCTCAGACATTGGAATGAGGGGCTTGAGCTGTAGGAATTCTGGTAGCAATGGTTCCAAAAAAAAAAAAAAAACCCCATTGCCCTCAAGTCGATTCTACTCATAGCGATCCTATAGGACAGAGTAGAACCTCTAAAAGCATCCCAGGAGCTCAAAAACTACTTCAAAGTAATTAGATTAAAAATACTTACATAAAGGTTTAGAAAAACCAGACCAAGTGATGATGATGTATGTAAACATAAGAATTCATCAATTCCATTCCAAATTCTTTTCAAGCAAGATGAATTTCCACATATATAGACAGATAAATTGAGCCTTTCATGCAAGGTGGAGGCATATGTTGACCACAATACAACACATAAAACAGAAGCAGCAGTCCTTATGATCTGTTAAACACAATAAAACAGTTCCCAGGGCCTGTTAGACTGAATACAGCTCCACCTTGTATCAACCACAGAGATGAGCAAAGTGGGCCAGAGCAGAGCTACAGCCAGCAGAAAAGTAAGTGTCCTTTGTGGACAACAACCCAATTCTCTATAGAATAGTTGAGTAAAATAATGTCATAAAGATCACCCGGGCTAGTTCTATATGGATCAAAATGTCACTGTTTCTAAAGGTTGAGATCCCAGACCACTTAGGACAAGGCACACAGTTTCAGAGTTCCTGATACAGGCCCTGATAAAGTGGCATCACATGAAACACTTAGACAACCACAGGAAGATGACCATCTGTCTCAGTGTCATGGTTTGAATTATATCCCCCAAAAAATGTGTGTATCAATTTGGCTAGGCCATGATTCCTGGTACTGTGTGATTTTCCTGTATGTTGTAAACCTGCCTCTATGAAGTTAATGAGGGAGGATGGGTGGCAGTTGTGTTAGTAAGGCAGGACCTGATCTACAAGACTGGATTGTGTCCTGAGGCAATCTCTTGAGATATAAAAGACAGACATGAGCAGTGAGACGGGGGACCTCATACCATCAAGAAAGCAGTGCCAGGAGCAGAGCACATCCTTTGGACTGGGTTCCCTGTGCAGACAAGCTCCTAGTCTGGGGGAACGCTGAAGAGAAGAAGGCCAACAAAGAGAAAAAGACTTCCCCTGGAGCTGACGCCCTGAATTTGGACTTTTAGCCTACTTTGACTATGAGGAAATAAACTTCTCTTCATTAAAACCATCCACTTGTGGTATTTCTGTTATGGCAGCACTAGATGACTAAGACACTCAGCCAAGTTCTTCTTCACTACAGACAGGAGAAAGTAGCACTCAAACTGATGGTTAAGGTTGTGTGTCAACTTGGCTGGGCCATGACTCTCAGTAGTTTGGCAGTCAGGTGATGCTGTGATTACTTCCATGATGAGATTTGATATAATGTGATCACCTCCATGATGGGATCTGCTCTGAGTGGCCAAACAGTTGAAAGGGAGTTTCCTTGGGGGTGTGGCCTGCATTGAATATATATGGACATTATGGCAAGGCTTGGGGGCTTTTTCTGACTCTAGATCCTGCAGCTGGCTCCTGTTCATCTGACCTCCAGTTCTTGGGACTTGAGCCAGCAGCTTACCTGCAGTTTTGCCTGCCTATCTTTGGATTCGTCAATTTTTGCAGCCTGTGAGCAAGAGCCCTACTCTCTGACCTGCCGATATTGGGTTTACCAGTCCCTGCAGCTGCATGAATCAGGAGATGTCCCTATCCTGACCCACAGACTTGGGATTTTCCAGCCTCCAAAACCACATGAGCTATTTCCTTGATATAAATTTCTCTCTCTATATATATATGCTTTACTAGTTTTGCTTCGCTACAGAACCCAGCCTAAGAGAGGGAGTTGATGACTCTAAAACCTAATTTATACAGATAATTAACAGGATATAAAAATGGATTGAATAGAGGACTAAGGGAAAGAAAAGAATCAAGAATGTCTCCTTAGTTCCTGAATTCAGCACCCTTGAGAATGCTGAGTTGGAAAATTTAGAAATCAGGGATATTTCTTGGAGTAAGCACAAGGACTTCATACCACCAAGAAAGCAGTGCCAGGAGCAGAGCATGTCCTTTGGACCTGGGGATCCTTTGCAGAGAAGCTCCTAGACCAGGGGAAGATTGATGACAAGGACATTCCTATAGAGCCAACAAAGAGAGAAAGCTTTCTCCTGGAGCTGGCACCTTGAATTTGGACTTCTAGCCTCATAAACTGTGAGATAATAAATTTCACTTTGTTAAAGCCATCCACTTGTGGTATTTCTGTAATAGCAGCACTAGATAACTAAGATAAACCCTTACACAAGTTAGCTTTTGTCAAGTTTCTCAGATAGGCATCTCCATGACCGTCTGTGTGGGAGGTCTGACTTGCCACTTTCTCCTCTGTGAAAGCTGCTAGCACCCACCTGGTGCTGCTCTAGGAACATGGTTTGGGGTGTGAGTCCAAATTTTGGACTCCGAACCCAGGTCAAGAATAAGGAAGACTGGAGAAGAACTGACACCTTTGAATTGTGGTGGTGGCTAAGACTACTGAATATACCATTGACTGCCAAAGGAACGAACAAATCTGTCTTGGAAGAAGTACAACCAGAATGATCCTTAGAAGCAAAGATGGCGAGACTATGTCTCCTACACTTTGGACATGTTATCTGGAGGGATTAGTCCCTGGAGAAGGATATCATTCTTGGTAAAGCAGAGGGTCAGCAAAAAAGAGGAAGACCGTCAACAAAATGGATTAACACAGTGGCTGCTGCAACAATTGGCTCAAGCATAACGATTGTGAGGATGGTGCAGGACCAGGCAGTGTTTTGTTCTGCTGTACATAGGGGTCGCTATGAGTCAGAACTGACTGGATGGCACCTAACAACAACAACCCAGGTCAGAGCCAGGTGCTTTCCCTTCCTGGAAGTCCCTAGGGCACCTCTTCCCAGGGAATAGCCCTTATTCTGTGTCCTTCCTTGGGTCCTGCTTTCTGCAGGTCTCAGATGCAGATACTGCCTTCTCTCCTGACCCCTACATCTACCCACCAGCTTCTCCTGGCCAGGCTTTGAGCAGCCCTTCCTGGCTCTGGACTAGAAAGTGGCCTGAGCTGCATTGACTCTACCCTCCCCAACTTTGTCTGAGCATCCTCCCCTCTCTCCTCTGTCTTACTGTCTCCTTCTGTCTCCCCTCATCAGTGCTCTTCTGATTTCTCCAGAGGGCTGCTTCTCACTGTTCCCTGTACTCCACCTCCTAGTCACCTCTGCTCTCCTTTCCGCTTCCCAACCCACAATTTCACTTGGGGGAACAAATGTTAGTTCCCTAAGGTGCTGCCCTCCATACTCTCCAACACCCTCTATCACCAATGCCCTCATTATTGCAAGAAGAACCTATCACTTTTCTTAAAAAGTCATTTACACGTAGTACAACTATATATACATTTTAAATATAGCCTCCAGTGAGGACCCTTCAAATATTGCATACTTGAAGTCACCATATTCATACTGCTTCTCCCATTTGGGATCAACCGTTCAATCTGAAATCATTTTTGAGAGGGGTATTTTTAAACATAGTTGTAGTAATTAACTCTGCTTTTATTCAAAATTTGATTCTGTGTCCATACAAAGAATTGTTGAGTGGTTCTAGGTTCAAAATTTCCATTCAGCTAGAGAGTGTTGAATATGTAAAGCACTCAAGAAATATTTGTTCAAAGGGCGAATGAATGAAGGTTGTTGTTGTTGTTAGGTGCCGTCGAGTTGGCTCAGACTCACAGTGACCCCATGAACAACAAAACGAAATGCTGCCTGGTCCTGCACCATCCTCACAATCATTGTTATTCCTGAGCCCATTGCTGCAGCCACCGCGTCAATCCATCTCTTTGAGGGTCTTCTTTTTCGCTGACCCTCTCTCTACTTTACAAAGAATGATGCCCTTTTCCAGGGACTGATCCTTCCTGATAACATGTTCAAAGTATGTGAGAGGTAGTCTCGCCATCCTTGCTTTTAAGGATCATTTTGGTTGTCTTTCTTCCAAGACAGAATGAATGAATAGATGGATGAATTCAACATTAAACACTTCTGGAGGTGCCAGATTCTATTCACCTTGAGTTACAGGGCAGGTAAGAAATGAGGAGGAGCTGGCCTCTCCTGACCAAGCAGGAGTGATGATCCCTCCTGAGGTCATTAAGGGTGAGTGCTGTTGAGCTATGCCCCACACGCAGCCACAAGCCAATAGGGGCTCATTGAGTTTAAATTGATTAATATTAAATAAAATGCATTAATGATAAATAATAATCCACATTTCCAGTGCTCAATAGACTCAGTTGCTGCCCTCTGGGACACAACAGAAAGTTCTATGCTGTATAGGGGTATGCTGTTCGTACCCTCCATAGGGACAAGAAAGAAGTTAGGGTGCCACTTAAGAGCCCCCAAACTCCTTTCATGAGCTCTGTTATGGATTGAATTGTGTCCCCCAAAAATACTTGTTTCGCTTTGGATAGGCCACGATTCCCAGTATTGTGTGATTGTCCATCATTTTGTCATCTGATGTGATTTACCTATGTGTTGATAATGCTATCTCTATGATGTTAATGAGATGGGATTAGTGGCAGTTATGTTAACGAGGCAGGACTCAATCTACAAGATTGGATTGTGTCTTAAGTCAATCCCTTTTGAGATATAAAAGAGAGAAGCAAGCAAAGAGACATGGGGACCTCATACCACAAAAAAAGTAGTGCCAGGAGCAGAGCATTTCCTTTGGACCTGAGGTGTCTGCACAGAGAAGCTCCTAGTCCAGGGGAAGATTGATGACAAGGACCTTCCTCCAGAGCCCACAGAGAGAGAAAGTCTTCCTCTGAAGCTGGTGCCCTGAATTCGGACTTCCAGCCTGCTAGACTGTGAGAGAATAAACTTCTGTTTGTCAAAGCCATCTGCTTGTGGTATTTCTGTTATAGCAGCACTAGATAACTGAGACAAGTCTCATTCCAAAGTGGCCAATACTGGTCAAAAGAAACCTCCAGTTGTTTGAAATGGAGAACCTATTGCTGTCAAGTTGATTCCAACTCATAGCAACCCTATAGGACAGAGTAGAACTGCCACATAGGGTTTCCAAGGAGCACCTGGTGGATTCTAGCTGCCTACCTTTCAGTTAGCAGCCACTATACCACCAGGATTAAAAGTCTCCAATCCTCTCTTCAACAAAATGCCTGGGAAGTCAGTGTTTTGGTCACATTGTGGTAGGAGGTGGGGCTTTTCAGAGGTGGGGGAAGAGGTGTCTACTTATCCACTATTGCAAGCACGTGAAAATCATCAGCAAGAAAGAGCCTGTGTAAGTGTGAGGTGCTACTGCAGGGTGTCGATATTGCAAACACACTTTGTGTCAGCCTGGGGCCAGCCTGTCTTAGAGCAATAGATGGAGTGGATAACCAATGAGTTTTTGTTTAGAATATTTATGTGTCTGGCCTGAGAATTACAAAAGAATTTTTCAGTCTGAGTCAAGGGTAAATTTTGAACATGTTTGCCAAAAGTATATAGGTCACAGAACACTATTCCTATTTTCTTTAATTATAGGTAGGATTAAACCCAGTGTCTTAGCTATCTAGTGCTACTATAACAAAAATACCACAGGTGGACAGCTTTAACAAACAGAAATTTATTCTCTCACAGTTTAGGAGTCTGGAAGTCTGAATTCAAGGCACTAGCTCCAGTGGAAGGCTTTCTCTCTCTGTCAGCTATGGGGGAAGGTCCTTGTCATCAATCTTCCCCTGGTCTAGGAGCTTCTCAGCACAGGGACTCCAGGTCCAAAGGACACGCTGTGCTCCTGGCACTTCTATCTTGGTGATATGAGAGGTCTCTCTCCTCTCTGCTCAGTTCTCTTTTATATCTCAAAAGACATTGACTCAAGATGCAACCTAATCTTATGTATTGAGCCCTGCCTCATTAAGATAACTCCCTCTAATATTGCCTCATTAACGTAATAGAGGTTAGGATTTACATCTTGCAAGATAATCACATCAGATTACAAAATGGTGGACAACCACACAATACTGGGAATCATGGCCTAGTCAAGCTGACTCTGATTTTTGGAGGACATTATACAGTCTATAACACTGAGTAATAATAATGACAAAAATCCTAAGTATTATCCAGTAACTTTCTTTCCAAATCCTTAAGAATACATACATGTAAACCTGGAAAGTTGTTTAACATCATCCAGAAGTAAAGAACTTGCTTAAAATAAATTTCCTCTCATTCTAAACGTGCTACATTAGTGATTCATATCTTCCCAATCATTAAGGTACTATCATGTCATGTTTTGGTTTAAAATAACAGCTGATAAGCTACCTGATATATACAAACCCATTCCGGTCAAATCGATTTCGACTCATAGCAACCCTATAGGACAGAGTAGAATTGCCCATAGGGTTTCCAAGGAGCAGCTGGTGGATTTGAACTGCTGACCTTTTGGTTAACAGCCGTAGCACTAAACCACTGTGCCACCAGGGCTCCACATGAGATATAAGAGATACATAAAAGAAGAGATAGCGTAAAAAAAAAAAAAAAAAAAAGCCTTCAGCACCTTTTTGTGTAATTAACTCAATAAGTATATATGTTATATTGTTTGTGGATAATTACGGCAAGAATTAAGCAAAGTCACCTTAAAAGACTACTTCCTAAGTCAGTGAAATGTAAGTGTAAACCAATTAAAAGTTGTAATATAGTTGAAGAAAGTATGTATTAATCAGAAAGTATGTATCGGGATATTCTGAGAAGAAAGTGCAAAAAGACCGTTATTCTGCCCCTCCCCCACAAATACAACAACTGTGACTAGGTGAGCAGAGGAAACCAGTGGGGAACTGCAGACAGGCAAGAATCAACAAATCAACAATGAGTCACATACAGTAGAAAAATCCCTTCTCCCACCCACCCTGCCCCTCTCCCAGTCACGTGGGCCACTGGATGCTGTGAACTGGAGAAGATGCCCCAGCAAAACAGCTTGCTTTCTTAACTGCCGCACTCCCTGCCTATACAAAGATACAAGATCCCAAGCATCTGCTCTAAAATCAACAGGGCAGACCTACTTAGGTGTCCGTTTGGAGCCTGACAGCTCCTCACTCACCCGGACACTATCACCTACAAACCTGCTGCAAATTGCTACAGAAGTCCCCTGCAGTTGAGTCTTCTCCCATAGGCAGCACTCTAACTGCCTCCCTACACACCCCATAGCTCAGGTCTCTAAAACCAACAAGACAGACCTTCCTGAGGGTCAATTTGCCTTAGTGAAACCCCACTTCTGGTAGGTTCTGAGGACTACTGACTGAGGATTTTGTGTGCTAGGAAGCAGGCGTCTTGAGTGGAGCCTCCACTCACAGCCAATAATCTACAGGGAGAAGAGGGGTACTCTGATAGCAATAAGGCAGACCTCCCTAGGAATGCTACCAGAGTGTAACACCCCCTACCTCACCTGGTAACTGTTCATTGCCAGGCTGTTGCAAACTGTTACAGAAGGCCTTTGCAGTGGAGTCTGCTCCCATAATCAATATTCTACCTGCCTCCCTGTGCACCCCATAGTTCAGGTGCTGAAACCAACAGGACAGACCTCTCTAGGGGTCAGGTTGGGTCTGTCTGCTTTCCTTTGCAGTTGGTACTAAGGACTGCTGACTGAGGCTGTTGTATTTTAGGAAGCAGGCATCCTGAGTGAAGGCTACACTCATAGCCAACATACTACACAGCAGACTCCGATAGCAACAAAGCAGACCATTCAAACTCAAACAACCCCTCCCCCATCTGGAATTGTTTGTTGCTGGACAGTATTAACATAATGAAAGAGTTAAGGGAAAACATAGACAATGAGCTAAAAGAAATAAGGAAAACAATGCAAGGACAAAATGAGTAACTAAAAAGGAGATAAAAAGAAACTAAACAGAAATATTACAACTGAAACAGATAATCACTGAAATGAGACACACAATTAGACTTAGCAACTGATTTAATCAGGCAGAAGAAAGATTCAGTGAATTAGAGGATGTTGTTATTCTTGTTGTTAGGTGCTGTCGTGTTCGCTCCAACTCATAGTGACCCTACAGGACAGAGTAGAACTGCCCCATTGGGTGTCCAAGGAGTAACTGGTGGATTTGAACTGTCAACCACTATGTCATCAGGGCTCCAAATTAGAGGATAAAATAGTCAAAATTACAGAGGATTAAGAGTAACAAGAAGAAAGCCTCTAGAAAGCTGAGCACAGTTTAATGGAATTATGGGACAACAACAAGAGACCTAATATACAAATCACGGGAATTCCAGAAGGAGATAAGAGAGACAGAAAGGGATAGAAAGGATATTTGAAGAAACAATGACAGAAAATTTCCTCAATCTGATGAAGGACATGAATCTACAAATCCAAGAATCTCAAAGAATCCCAAGAAAGATAAACTTAAAGAGATCTACACTGAGAAACATCATAGATTCTCAAAAAGTAAGAATAAAAAGAGAATTCTGAAAGCAGTGAGAGAGAAGCAGTCACAGAAATAGATCCCCAATAAGGTTAAGTGCCAGTTTCTCCTTAGAAACATTGGAGGCCAGATGGCAATGGAATGAAATATTTAAAGCGCTGGGAAAAAAAAAAAAAACTATCAGCCAAGAACACTATACCTATCAGAACTCTTCAAGAATGAGGGTAAAATTAAAACATTCCCAGACAAACAGAACCTGAGAGAGTTCATTTCCATGACACTGGCCCTACAAAAAAATACTAATGGGAGTTCTGTAGATAGAAGGGAAAAGACACTAGAAAGCAATTCAAAGACACATGTAAAAATAAAACCGAAAACCAAAGCCACTACCGTCGAACTGATTTTGATTCATGGTGACTCCATAGGGTTTCCAAGGCTGTAAATCTTTATGGAAGCAGACTGCCACCTCTTTCTTCTGGGGAACTGATGGTGGATTTGACTGTCAACCTTTCAGTTAGCAGCTGAGCCTTTTAACCACTGTGCCACCTAATAAGACAATTTCATGGACAAATATAAGGGCTAGTAATAAGATATTCATGCTCGAAAATTCTGTTTTGTCCTTTATGTTTTATAATAACAAATATATAAAAAGCAAGGATAAAATTCTTTTATAAGCACGTGAAATATAAAGATGTAACTAGTGACAACAACCACAAAATGGATGGAGAAGAATGTTATAAGCATAGAATTACTTGAAAATTACTGAAGTTAAGTGGGTACCACCTCACCCTAAGATGTTATAAATCAAGCTGTTAAATGCAGTAACCACTAAAAAAAAAAAAAAAATCTAAAATACGTAAACAAAAGGAAGAAACTAGGGAACCAAAATGACTCACTATAATAAACCAACAAAACTCTAAAGCAAGTGGTAATAAAGGACAAAGACAATGAAGGCTTAAGACACACACACAAAAAACAACAAAATGACAGAAGTAAGCAACTTCTTATCAGTAATTACAATGAACATAAATTAAACGCTCCCATCAAAAAACAGAGAGTGTCAGAACAGATTAAAAACATGCTTCAAATATATGCTCTTTACAAGAGACATATCTTAGGCCCAAGAACACAAATAGGTTGAAAGTGAAAAGAGGGAAAAAATTATTCCATACAAATAATAACCAAAAGAGAGGTGAACTGGCAATCTTAATATCAGACAAAGTAGACTTTAAGATAAAATCTGTTATAAGAATTAAAGATGGACGTTATAGACTGATAAAAGGGTCAATTCATCAAGAAGATTTCACAGTCATACTTATATAGGCACCCAACATTGGAGCTCCTAAATACATAAAGCACACACTGATAGAATAGAAGGGAGAAATACATAGCACTACAATAATAGTTGGAGACTTCAATATACCACTTTCAATGTTGATCAGAACATCTAGAAAGAAGAGCAACAAGGAAACAGAGGACCTGAATGGCACTATGAACCAACTAGACTTAACAGACATATATAGAACATTCCACACATCAACAGCACAATATACTTTCTACTCCAGAGCATATGGATCATTTTGCAGAAGAGATCACGTTAGGTCACAAAGTAAGTCTGGATAAATTTAAAAAGGTAGGAATTATACGACAAATAGCTAAATGAAGAAATCAAAAGACAGAGGCGTGGCCAAGATGGCGGTGTAGTTAGATGCTTCCTATATCCCTCTTACAACAAAGACCTGGAAAAACAAGTGATTTGATTCTATATGAATGTCCAGGAACCCTGAACAAGGCAAAGTTGAGAAATCGGACTGAGTGATGGGGGGAAGAGGGAGATAGTTTGGAAGAAGCAAAGAGTGCCACACCAGTCCACAGTGAAGCAGGCAAACAGCTGTGCTGTGCACACGCTCGGGAAGTAGTTTCCACATTGAGAGAGACCCGGCCGAAGAGATTCTGCTTGGACGCTCCAAACCAGTGAAAAGCAGCTCCTGAGTGGCTAAGATAAGTACATGCGTGCGACCTTTCACAGGGATTTTAAAAAAAGCCCATTTGGGAAAAACCTCTCTCCCTTTTACCTCCTCCCTCCATGCTTTGCACAGGG